>OX387239.1:8689042-11089042 GCA_947561735.1 Cenchrus americanus
GGTCATCCCCACGGCTTCCAAGTTGCAGTCACGGTGGTCCTGGAACAACTGAAGAGGGAGCAGCTGAAGAAGCAAAGAAAAGATTGAATCATACTTTCGCTTCTTACACCAGGCCTTCTGCTTTCCACCTCCTCGTAGTCCTGATCACCAGGGTTGTTAGATGTAAACCTGTAAGAAGCATTTGTAATGTAGTTTTATGCTAAGGGCAATACATCCAAGTATTGGCCATTCCCTCTGTTTTGGGGATTTTTTGTTCTGAAGGCGGCCTCGTTCTTGAGCGCCGGCTACTTCTGCATCAGATGCATGTAACCCCAATGCTTGTGGTCAGCGATCGATTTCAATACTAGGATAATACTTCTTCAAATATCTTCCATTTATTGCGGCCGAAAATTCTTCTCCCAATAAAGTTTTCAACATGTAGGCATTACCAGGCACGCATCTGACCACCCGAAAGGGTCCTTCCCAGTTAGGGAACCATTTGCCGAATTCACTGTATTTGGTTCCAACCGGTAGTAATGCTTTCCAAACCAAATCTCCTTCTGCAAATTGCCTAACTTTTACTTTCTTGTTGTAATATTTGGCAACTCGCAGTTTGTTCTTTTCAATATTTTTCAGGGCCCTAAGACGGATCATGTGCAAATCTTCCAGTTCGTCCATCATTAAGCCACTGTAATCTTTGGAGCTTAAATCTTTCTGCAAAACCACTCTCCTAGAGTCTGATTGTATTTCCCAAGGCAAAACTGCATGGTGCCCATAAACCAATTCATAAGGAGATGTTTTTGTAGCTCCATGAGGGGCCATTCCGTAAGCCCATAAAGCTTCACTGAGTACCGAATGCCACCTCCTTGGCTTCTGGTCGATCTTCTTTTGTATAAGCTTGATCATGATCTTATTAGAAGCCTCTGCTTGACCATTAGCTTGGGCATAATAGGGAGAAGAATTGAATAACTTGATCCCCATGCTTTCGGCAAACTCCCTGAACTCCAAGGACACGAACTGGGCTCCTTGATCAGTTGTAATTGTTTGAGGGATTCCAAACCGATAGATGATGTGTTCCTTAACAAACTCAACCATATTTTCTGATGTTACCTTCTTAAGTGGAATTGCCTCAACCCATTTGGTAAAGTAATCTGTTGCCAAAAGAACAAACTTATGCCCCTTGCTAGATGGTGGATTAATTTGGCCAATCAAGTCTATGCCCCAGCCCCTGAATGGACATGGCTTGATAATGGGATTTAACGCTGATGCAGGAACTCTCTGAATATTTCCAAACCTCTGGCAGTCTTGACATCCCTTGTAATACTCAAAGCAGTCCTCCAATATCGTCGGCCAAAAGCACCCAGCTTACCTGATAACCCATTTCATACGGTAGGCCGATTGGTGTGCTCCACATATCCCATCATATACTTCACTCATCATCCTTTTAGCTTCCTCTGGACCCAGGCATCCTAGCAACACCCCATCTAATGATTTGTAAAACAAATTATCATCTAGAAGAATAAATTTTATGGCCTTGTACCTGAGCTTCCTAGAGACCTTTCGGGATGGATCATTCAAATAATCAACGATCTCTTTTCTCCAATCATTTTCCGCAAGATCCATTCCCAGCGCACATATCTCTGTGGCAAATGCTTTTTGATTTTCTTTATAACCGGAAGCGCTTTGAGCCAACCTGTTTGCTTCTTCATTGTGTTCCCTAGGAATATGCTGTAGAATTACCAACGGAAAACTCTTCAAGATTTCCCTGCATTCTTCGTAGTAACTCCTCAACGCATCACTTTTACATTCGTACTGGCCGTTCAATTGCTTTATAACCAACTCTAAATCTCCATAAACCTCAACCGAAACGGCCCTGGCTTCTCTCAAATATTGAAGCCCCCGAAGCAATGCCTCGTACTCAGCCTGATTGTTTGTAACAGTGGACTGGATATGGATAGCAAACTCAAACATCTCACCCCTGGGTGAAATTAATAAAATCCCTACTCCTCCACCTTTACCACATGATGATCAATCAAAAAACAAAGCCCAGGGAGTAATTTCAAGCAAATCAATTGATGGATCACGATGTTCAGTTATAAAATCGGTAATGATCTGACCTTTTATAGCTTTTGCCGATTCGAACTTTAATTCAAACTCCGATAAAGCCAAGATCCACTTGCCAATCCTGCCATTCAAGATTGGCATAGATAACATATGTTTTATTACATCAAACTTGGAGTATACAACGCATTCGGCATTCAACAGGTAGTGCCGAAATTTTGTACACGAGTAGTACACGCATAGGCACAGTTTCTCCGCAGCCGAATACCTGGTCTCAGGATCAAGTAACTTTCGGCTAAGGTACGCTACTACCCGCTCCTTTCCTTCGAACTCTTGAATAAGGGCCGATCCAATGGTTTGGGTATCGGCCGCCACGTACAACTTGAAAGGCTTATCCAACTGCGGAGGGACCAGTACTGGTGGTTCCTTCATATATTGCTTGATCTCGTCAAAAGCCTTTTGTTGTTCGTCGCCCCACGTGAACTTCTGATCTTTCTTAAGCTTCAGCAATGGAGAAAACGGCAAAACCTTTTGTGACAGATTTGAGATGAATCTCCTTACAAATTTGATCTTGCCGAGCACTGATTGGTTGGAGGGATAACTTCATCAATAGCCTTCATGCTTTTATTGACAACTTCAATCTCCCTTCGTCTACCAAGAATCCCAAGAACTCTCCAGCTGATACCCCAAAAGCGCATTTGTTTGGATTCATCTTCAAACCATGCTTCCGGGTGCATTCCAAGGTTTTCTTCACGTCCTCCAAATGTGTGTCATGATTCAAAGACTTGATCACGACATCATTAATGTAAATTTCAACAATTTTGCCGATCAGCTCGTGAAAGATGTAATTCATGGCTCGCTGATAAGTTGCACCGGCATTCTTCAACCCAAATGTCATGACTATCCATTCAAACAGGCCTATGTGACCAGGACACCTGAAGGCTATCTTCGATATATCTTCTATTGCCATAAAAATCTGGTTGTATCCCGCATTACCATCCATGAAACTGATAACTCTGTGTCCAGCAGCGGCATCAACCAACAAATAGGCAACAGGCATGGGGTAACCATCCATAGGAGTAGCTCTGTTTAAATCCTTGAAATCTATGCAGACCCTCATCTTTCCATTCTTCTTGTAGACAGGGACAATATTAGAGATACACTCCGCATATCTGCATGGCCGAACGAAGTTTGCATCAAGTAATCTTTCAACTTCTTTCTTCACATCGGCCAATACTTCATCTTTGTAGATTTTCTGGGGAGGTTGCTTGTATGGTTTAAAAACAGATTTGATTGGCAACCGATGCTCAACAATGGAACGGTCCAAACCGTGCATCTCCGAATAATCCCAAGCGAAGCAATCTTTATATTCCTTAAGCAACTTGATCAATTCCTCCCTGAAGTCTGATTGCAAGTTTGCGCTGATAAATGTCGGCCTTGGTTTGTCACCGCTCCCAATGTCAACTTCTTCCAATTTATCGGCCGACATGGATCCTCGCCCCAACTTGCCGTCAGTACCATCGACGGGATTATCCATTAAAAATTGCTATAAGAGTCGACTGCTTGAATCGGCTGTTGATCGCTGCTGACAGGCTCAACATGACCTTCTCCCCAGTCTTTTCCTGAGAAACAGTCAATACCCTAATATTCCCAGAAAGCTGGTTCCACATTTGCGACGCTCACTGAGTCATCTGCTTGGACTACCTCAATATCGTCATCCACCCATTGAATGAGCTGCTGATGCGTGGTGGATGGGATACAACAATTGGCGTGAATCCAGTCCCTCCCAAGCAGTAGGCTGTAGGCCCCTTTGCCCTCGATGACAAAGAAGGTGGTGAGCAATGTCTTGGACCCAATCATTAGATCCACGTGGACGCACCCCTTGGTGTCTGAAGGATTCCCAGCGAAATCGTTCAGAATTATGCTCGTAGGTGTCAAGTCGCCAGGGCCCATGCCAAGTTTCCTGAAAGTGGTGTATGGCATTACGTTGACTGCCGCTCCACCGTCGACAAACATCTTGGTCAATGGCTTGCCATTGACATACCCTTTCAAGTACAGCGGCCTCATGTGTCGATTTTTGGCCGGTTTGTCGAAGATGGCTTGCTTGGCTAGCACCAGCTGCGCCATCAATCCCCCAAGCTGTTCATCGTCCAGGGACATTTCTTCCTGCACAACCTGATTAGCAGGGGCCATAAACTCATTCGGCAGAAAATATACCATACATGCCGGAGCCGAACTGTTTGATCCTTTAGGTTTGCCCTTTGGACGCCACACCTGTCTCGTCTGGATCCCCGCCTGCTTCAGTTCGTGGTTCCTCAAGCGCTGAACCCTCCTTTTTTGACTCTTTCTTAAACCAGGCGGGCACCATTGCCCCTTTTGCCAGACGCACTCGTCCTCGTCTTCCTCCTGATCAGCCCATCTCAAATCAGCTTGCCTCTTCCTGGGGTGATCAATGATTTCAATTTTTTGACGCCGATCCTCACTGGGATGTATCCTTCCAATTCTTTCATGGACGGATCGGCGATTGGCAGTTTCCTGCCTATACTCTAAGTACCTGTCGCTGCACTCAGGGCAGTTTCTCAGCGTAGGAAGCTTCAACCCCTCGTTCCAGCAGTGCCTGAAGAATGCGCACCCCCAATGTGCGCGCTCCTGCTCGCGCGTGTACTGCTCCAAATCTCTCCTGCGCGCTTCTTCTTCGGCCCTGCATCTCTCCTCGTGCTTTCGTTTCTGGTAGCGCTCTTTCTCTAGCTGGCGCTGCCACTTGTTGAGGAGGATGCGCGTAGTCACCCTGGGTTTGGCCCTAGACGACTCCCCGATCTCGACATGGCTCTTGAGAACGCGAGGGGCTTCTCCATGAACCTGTTCCAAGGTCACTTGAGGTTCTGGGTCTACTGCTCCATCCTGCCTTGCCCTAGCTGAAGTCAAGACCTTAACCTTGCCCTTTTTCTTGGCAGTCACCATGTTGACGAAAAACTTATCATGTTTTGGGGAAAAGGGTGGCCGTCCAGTTTCATCTTGTTGTCAAACTTGAGATGACCCTCCTAGATAGCCTTCTGGATCCTCATTCTGAAGACCCTGCAGTCGTTGATGGAGTGAGAGTTCCTGCCATGGAAGCCGCAGTAACGCTTCTCTTTTACTCCATCAGACCGAAGCATGGAATGCCCCTCAGGCAATTTGATTCGGCCTTCCTTCACCAGGAATTCAAACAGCTTATCAGCTTTAGTGACGTCAAAGTCGTATGTGCCTTTGGTCTGCTTGATCCAGCGCTGATTCATGGTCAACAGTTCCTTCCCCCACATGATCTCAGTAGCAGCCACTTCCTGATCCTCGTCAGAGTCCTCCATTTCATTGGCCTTCTCCAGGAACTGATTGTAGATATCAGCTACATCGTGCTGTTTGCTGATCCTGGTGTCTTTCTTAAAACCGTAGGCTTGGTTGCTCATCAATGACAGCTTTTGGGACAGTTGTCCCAGGTTATCGAACTCCATACCAAACAGCTTTTCTCGTACGACCGGCAGCATCCCTGCAACGGCCATGTCGGCCAACTGATCATCTGGCAGGTTCAACGAAAAACACATGCCTTTGATTTCCCTGAACCTCCTGAGGAACTCCAAGGGCGTCTCACTGTGTCTCTGCTTTAGAGTGGCGAGGTTGATGAGCTTCTTTTGCGCGCTACCGCTGAAGTAATGGGCGTGGAATTTTCGCTCCAGCTCCCTCCATGTGCCAACTGATTGGGGAGGCAGAGATGAGAACTACTGGAACGCTGGGCCCGTCAGTGACATGGGGAAGTACCTGACCCTGAACGCCTCTTCAGATGAGGCCTCTCCGAGTGGCATCAGATAGCGAGCAATGTGCTCCACCGTGCTCGTGTCATCCTGCTCGGAAAACTTTGTAAATTCTGTCGGAGGTTTCACTATTGGTGGTAGTATCACATTGTAATACCACTCCGGGAACGGAGGCGTGTAGGTAGGTCCCTGCATTTTAGGTTTGAGGCCGAATTGATTCTGCATCAAGTCGGCCATCTTCTGAACCAGGATATCGTCCTCCTGTACGCCTGTAGCTGGGCCGTAGCCCGGATTCGGGAGAGCATCGATGGCACCATAGTTCATCACTTCGTGGTAGCCTCCACCGTACAAATTCATCTGCAGTCTGTTGTTAGCTGGGGCAATCCTGTAGGCGGAAGCAAGTGGAACTCCAGATGAGCCAAATGCCAACTCCCCATACGTGGGCTGATATGGGTTCGGCCGTTGCATCAGTTGACCTGTGCTGCCCTGTGGAGGTGGCTAGACTAGCTGCCCTCCTGCGGCCTGCAGAGGGGGTTGAACTGGTTGACCTCCATCGCCTTGTGGAGGAGGATGGACGGCTTGGCTTCCAACACTCTGCCGAGGAGGCTGGGCTGGATGGC
Source organism: Cenchrus americanus (assembly GCA_947561735.1). Lineage (NCBI taxonomy): Eukaryota > Viridiplantae > Streptophyta > Magnoliopsida > Poales > Poaceae > Cenchrus > Cenchrus americanus. Next base: position 8,695,488 of record OX387239.1, read on the forward strand.
TTTGCAATGGCGGCTGAGAACTGGACTCTCCAATCTCCACGCTGCCTCCCTGAAGGGGTGCTCGATTGAATACTTGCTCCATGCCTGGGCCGAAAACAGCCACCATCATCTGCTTGAACGCACCCAGGAAAGCTCTATGATGCCTGCTTAGCACGTCATCCGTGGCGTCTCGAAACGCTTGCATGCATTCCTCCCTCTCCTGCAGAGTTGTAGTGTCACTCTCTCCTGGCAATAGAACCCTAGGCATCTCATTTTTGAGGTATGGGACGCCACTCCTGTTCTTCTTAAACGACAGCAAGCACTTTTGTTGGAACTGATCCGTAGCATCCTTTAGCTGTTGCAACTGTTCCGGAGAGAGATCCTCGATGTTGACATCCATAATGTCACTGATGTCAGGCATCTTGATTTTCGGCTATTGGTCCCACTTGGCCTGCCAAAAAGTGTGTTGACGTAAAATCTGCACCTCACACCAAGCACACAGCAAGCCGAAAAAGCTAGCTTCACACGCGCAAAGATTCCAAGACGTGCCAGTCAATTTTCCCTGAAAATTAACAAAAGACAAAGTAGTTAAATTCCAAAGCTTGGAACTTGCCGGGTGGTACCAGACAGTTCCATATTTACGGCTAGAAAGCCAAGTGAGATGACATATAGCTATAAAGAGCTATCTGCCAGCAAACTAGAAACCATTCGGGAGCTTTAAAGTGCAAAAAGTAACATAGCCGAATAGATGATGTAAGCATGACGATAGATCAATCTCTATTTGAATAAAGATGCACGTGCGCAAAGCTATGACCGATCCCCGTGGTAAGTAGCATTAAACAATAAATGAAGTAAAAGCATGATCATAAATATGTAATAAACAAGCATGCATAGGTCCAAAGCACTAGTCTACCGCGTGTCTAGGTACTTTAAAACCCGTCAAGCATGATACCAAACAAATCTATCCACCGCATGATACAACTTGTTTGAAATCATACCACTGTCCACAAATAGATCTGTCCACCGCATGATACAATCTAAATATGGAAAGCTAAAAGCATACAATATTTAAAGCATAAATTATGAACACGTTTTACTCATGAAAGCATAACCGAATACGGCTGAACAGCCGAATCGGGGTCCATGAAGAAGGAACGAACATTACCAAACAAGATAAACCTATCAGATTGGATTGAAATCTAATCCACCGGATGACTAGCTCCAAAACAACCCAAAAACTTGCATCTACCGCATGATACCCAGTTCTTTCAAGATTTATACAAGATTTGGCAAGCTTGAACCCGCAACACGTGACAACCTAGATCGATTCGGTTTCGGCTATCAGGGAACATGTGATCCACGTGCCACTTAAGCCAAGGGTTACGAACTCGATTCGCAAAAGGATCATCAAAAAGATAAAGCCAATCAAAACCAATCTAGATTGGGCAAAGAAGTGTTACATGAATTTAAACATAAAGTAAAAACTCAAAGCAACACGGGGTAACTTAATGAATCTATTGAATCTTGCCAAAACTCAATAGAGCCAATAACTAGCTTCAAGCTAGATCTTAGCCTACCGCATGGCTCATGATCTAATAAGAAACCCTCTTGAACCAAGCTTGAATCTACCGCGTGACACTAAGCATGGTATCAAGACTACTTGCATCAGATCTAAATCCACCGCATGATACTAGACATGATACAAGGTTGCCGGTACTCACGGAGGTCGACGGATCAATGAACCCTCTCGAAGAACTCGACGACACGACAAAGGACTCAAGGGTTTGGCGTAAAGCCGGTTTGTATTGAGAATGTTTCGAATGAAAATACATACATTCAGGGTCTATATTTATACCCTGTCACAGCATGATCTCGAATGGATTTGATACCTAATTTATCTCTAAATGCAATCGCTTATCCATCCATTCGCCCCTTTCCGCTCGGGCCACGTCACCTCGCAATCCCTCAAAATCAGCGCAACAGTTCTCTTGCCGAACGGAAGCAAATTGCCGACCGCGGACTCTTTTGCCGTATTCTTCTGAAGAAACCTTCCTTCTTCTGGACGGACTTCTCACCGCGTTGGACCCACAGGTCAGGCCCCTTACCAAATTTTGGTGTGAACAAACTCACCTTCTATGGGCCAAGCCACATCACCTTAGCCAAGGAAGAGCTGCCACCTAGGATTCCATGCATGCAAGCTATGTCACCAATCCGTGGGAAGCAACCCTGATGAATCAGAGGGCGACACATGGACATCACAAGGATTGAAGGCCCCACAGGCAGGCAAACCGCCTCAAAACCAGTTGGACACTAGGGACCGACCTTGGGACCCACAAGACAGCCACCACGCGAAAGCCCAGGCCAAGGTGGGTCCACAAGGGGTCAGCCGAACCAACCTTGTGTCAGCTCATCTCAGCCTTCCACGTGGTGCTTCCTGGTCAGCTCCTGGTCTATTTCTGAGGTGCTCACGCCATCTCCCGAAGTTGTCCTAGGCCATCTAATATTAATTTTATTTTTAGAAAACAAACATGATGAAAAGTCACCACTAATGCGTGCTTTATTTTATTATGGTCCTAACACAATTTGAGCGGATGAAATCAGAGCTAGAACAAATAATATATGGAGAAAACAAGATTGGAGGACCTAATTGTGATTAACTATAGATCTTAGGGCCAGTAGAGAAGATCTGCAAGACACATGAATAGTGCTCGCGAATAGATCTGAGACAAGGGCTAGATCTGAAAAGTAGCCTCGATTTGATCTGTTTGCAAAAGATCTAAAGATTGCAGGGGGTTATTTGGAGGAGCTGCAAGACACAAAAGAAAAGACGAAGATTACAGGATACTCTAGGGGCTGTGTGCAAAACGGCGGAGTCATCCCCTTCCTCTGTCCAGGGGCGAACAGGGGGGTGGCGGCACTGGGGGTGGGGCGTTGACGATTGGATGGCCTAGGGGCTTGATTGAGTTTGGGAAAAGAGAGAGGAGCCAAAGAAAATCTCGATGGAGGGATCACCGGCGGCGGGGATATGAAGGGGCGGCCGGAATCAGGCTGACGGCGGAGCTCGGGTGGCCGGCAGCATGGTCTACACACGCGGGCGGCGCTCCGGCGCTCGGCTGGCGATGGAGATTGGCGGAGGAGATGCAGCTCGGCGTCGCGTTGCTCCTGGCAGTGTTCGTATTCCTCCGGTTGGGCCCCACGCCGGCGAATCGAGGATGGCCGGTGGCGAGCTCGTCGTCAGGTGGCGGCGCGCGGTGGCGCAAAGTAGGGTGTCACACCCGATTTTACAAGGAAAACCGAGTGCATCTCACGTGTGCGCCAGGATCATTTTACACACACATGATAGACAAAACGAGAGTAATACCATTGCAGTAATAAATCGTTCAAGAGTTAAACCAGTACGATATCCATTATTACATCCAGAGAGGTGGACTCGAAGGTCCGAACACAACGATAACTAAGCGACGAGCAACTCCATCTTTGACTTCCACAGGCATGATGACTGGGGGATCCGCATGCCCTAGAACTCCTCGTAGTCACTCCAGTACTCGTCCTCGCCTCCGATGTTCTCCTCTGAACAGCAGTAAGCAAGGGTGAGCACACTTATGGTTGATGCTCAGCAAGTGGGGGAAACAATGCAAGGCTATCAAGGATAGGCTATGGTTCACAGCAGTAAGCATTTTATAAGTTGGTCAAGTTTTATTAGCAAGCACCTAATTACTAGGTGTAAGTGTATACCAACCCAATTAACTTTAAAAGAAACCTCAAACCAAACCACAAACCCATGATTTGCATTAATCTTCAAGTTTATTAATCATGTGAGGGTCCAAGCCGCTCGTGACCGTGAGCACGGCTGATTGATCACTTTGACACTGCGAGAGGTTGTACACTTTACCCACGAGCTCGTGTTCCCCATCTTGCCCGGGTTAGCTAGACCCTTAAACACTTCCAAGGTGAGTGGCTAGGGGTCCACTACGAAGCCTTTACAAAGGAAAGAAGAGAAACCAACAGCCCGCAACGATTACGGCGGCGGAGCGGACCATAACCCTCCCTAATGGTCGGCACCTTAGCCAAGGCTGCTACCCCAAAAGAAGCCGGCTATACCCCTTCAACTCCGGCCCCTGTGCCCCTCTCGAAAAGAGCTATCAGCTAACCCACTCTCCTAATTAATCGGCTAAGCCAGAGCCATGTGGACTGTGGTTGTACTGTTATCTTGGGTGGTTCTCCATGTTCCGATTATAAATCAAGTTATCTTGTTTTAAGCACAAAGCACATTATATAAACGAAACTGAGATGTATAACATAAACAAAGCATAACCAAACTCATGTAAAGCAAACTAAGCATTTATCTACCCAAGAATTTGTTTAAACAGGGTTGATCAAGGTAAAGTGGTAAAGTATCTAGTCAAGTCCTTAACTAGGTGTTTGCCCATCAGATTTATGCATAGCAACAGGAATAGTAAACATTGTTTAGCATGCAGTGACATAGGTTCAAAAAGATAATGCAGAGGGGGAAAGCCACTTGCCTTCCTCTACAAGCTGGGTGAAATCTTCCTCGAAGACAGGCTCTTCCTGATCACCTCCGACAGGGAGCTCAGACGAAATAGGCACGATATCTACGAGTCAAACATAAACAACAAACAATAAATAAAACAGTACACCAAACAGTAACAAAACTGGTAAATTTGCTGTTTAAAAGATTCTACTCGTCGAGACGATCATTTCGGTATATAGAACGCTAAAAACGGAGTTAAAATGAGAAAGATATGATTAAAACAAGTTACAGGGACCTATCTGCAAGAAAACTGAGTTTACAGGGCTTTTTATAAATAAAATCAGGGCTAAAACATAATTATAAAATAAAACAGAGGGGTCTAAATGCTAAAAGGATGAAAAAGGACCCCTATAAAAAGAATCTTGGCTGGCCAGGGTCTAAAACATAAAACTCAGGACCTAACCGTAAGAATTCTCAAAGGTGGAAGGACCGGCTTGCAAAAATATAAAAGCTCACGGGATCTTAAAGGAAATTGGCTCGACTGAGCCATGGATCTTCGATCCAACGGCTGAGGGTGCCGTGGACCCAGCCGTGGGCGCGGTCCACAAGCCCACGGTGGACCGATCTTTAAACGCGAAGGGGTACGCGCCCCAGACCGTCCATCGCAGATCCAAGGGCCCTAGACGCGTGCGTGAGGGATGCGGCGGCGACGTCGCCGGAGACAGAGGCGGCGCGGCGGTGCCTCACCGGGAACTCGTCGGCGCACCCTATCTTGCTGCTCAGGGTGCCATTTCGCGCGCACGTGGGCTCTACGCGTAGCTGGGGAGCACGAGAGCAAGCCTAGGGGGTCAGGGGGATGGCGCGGGCATCCACGGCGGTCGGCACCGGAAGAGGGCGGCACGGCTACTCTGGCGAGCTCGGGGAGGCGCTGCTGTGCGTTAAAGGAAGGGGAATTGGGCAGGGGTTTTTGCTCACCGCGTGTAGAAGAAGAAGGCAAGCTCAAAATCGAAGAGAAGGCGCCGGTGGGGGAACTTGGCAGCGGCGGCGGATCGGGCGGCGCTCCGGTGTGGTCGGGGCGCGGCTGCCACGGGCGTCGGGGACAGGAACCTGCGACAGCACGTGCTTGTTAAGCCCCTGGCGATCCCAAGAATCAAAAAGAAAGAGCGAAGGGACCAATCCTTCACCGGCGGCGACGAATTGACGGCGGCGGCGGGAACCCGGGGCGGCGGTGTCGGTGGAATTGGGCTCACGTGCGTGGAGTGGAGTGCTGCGGGTGCAAAAGGGAGGCGCAGGGGCTCGTGTGCGAGCTTAAATAGAGGTGCAGGGAGGTAGGCGAAGCGGGTAGGGGACGGGGCGGCCGGCGGCTTGCCATTGATGGTCGCGGCCATCACAGCTAGGGTTTAAGGATGGGAGGTAACGGCCTAATTGATCACGGGGAAGTTTGATTGCCTTAATTGGCTGTGGAGAGAGGAAGGGAAGGTAGGGGGACGGCCGGGCGCGGCGGGGATTGCGCGGCGGCGCCGGGTCGGTTGGGTAGCGAGAGGAAGAAGAAGAAAGGAAAAGGGAAGGGGAGGCTGGAAGGCGGGGCCCAGGTGTCAGCGCTCGCGGGGAAAAAGAAAAAGGAGAGGAGGAGAGGTGGGCCGGCGCGGGTGTTGGCTGACGGGCCGCTGGGCCGTCTGGGCTGAAAGGGGAGCCGATGAGGTTTTCTTTTTTTTCTTTTTCTTTTCAAACTTCATTTTCAAACCATTTTTCTTTTCAAATACAAATCAAACATTTTCAAACTTTTCCTCAAGAATTTTAGAAACTTTTTAGAAACCACACAAGCAACCAAAAAGCATGCAAGCCAACTGATGATGCACAAACACTTGTTGTCTCTAAGTTTATTAAATTATATTTAATATTTTAGAGCTCAATTTAAATAGCAATTTAAATTCTTTAAATCCTTAAGACTAATTTAAGTTGCTAAGTGATTTTAGTGATGGAATTTTAGGGTGTCACAAATCCTAACCCCTTAAAGAGAATCTCGTCCCGAGATTCAGAAGACTTAGAGAACAGCTGAGGAAAGTCTTCCTTAAGTTCATCCTCTCTTTCCCAAGTAGCCTCTTCCTCAATATGATAACTCCACTGTACCTTACACATTCTGATGATTTTACTCCTGGTAACTCTTTCTGATACATCCAAGATCTTAACAGGGTATTCTTTGTATGCCAGGTCATTCTCCATTTGAATATCCTCTAACTGTACCGGTTCTATCTTAACCTCACTTGTACATTTCTTCAGCTGTGATACATGGAGCACATCATGGACTCCCGACAACTGTGCTGGCAACTCTAACTGTTATGCTACTTCTCCTTTCCGTTCCAAAATCTTTAAAGGTCCGATAAATCGGGGTGATAACTTCCCTCTGACATTAAACCTTCGTAATCCCCGAATAGGTGACACTCTGAGGTATGCATAATCACCGACTTCCAAAATCACATCTTTTCTCCGAGGATCAGCATAACTTTTCTGACGTGACTGTGCCGCTTTAAGGTTCTCCCTTATGATTTCAACTTGCTTTTCTGCTTCTCGTATGCTGTCTGGTCCAAAGAGTTGTCTTTCACCAGTCTGGTTCCAAAACAACGGTGTTCTACACTTCCTTCCGTACAGAGCCTCAAAAGGTGCCAGTTTGATGCTGGACTGATAGTTGTTGTTATAATCAAACTCTGCATAAGGCAAACTCTTATCCCAACTACCACTGTTCTTCAACGCACAAGCTCTCAACATATCCTCAAGAATCTGATTTGTTCTCTCTGTCTGCCCATCTGTCTGAGGATGGTATGCCGAGCTGAAGTTTAACTTTGTATCCATCGATTCATGCAGCTTCTGCCAAAACCGTGAAGTGAACTGTGTGCCTCGATCTGACACTATCTTCTTTGGTACCCCGTGCAAACACACTATCCTTGAATTATACAACTCAGCTAGCTTCACTCCTCTATAGGTCGTCTTCACTGGGATAAAGTGCGCTACCTTGGTTAATCTATCCACAATAACCCAAATAGAGTCATACCCATCACGAGTACGAGGTAATCCCACTATGAAATCCATACCGATTTCTTCCCATTTCCACTCAGGTACCTTCAGAGAATGAAGCAATCCTGCTGGCCTTTGATACTCAGCCTTCACTCGTTGACACACATCACACAGAGCTACATGAGCTGCTACATCTTTCTTCCTCCCATACCACCAGTACCTCTGTTTCAAGTCCTGATACATCTTGGTACTCCCATGGTGTATAGAGTAAGTTGAATCATGTGCTTCCTTCAAGATAGCTTCTCTCAACTCCTTGATCTCAGGTACACAGATTATGTTCTTAAACCACATAGTTCCTTGCTCATCTTCTCTGAATTCCGGAACTTTGCCTAACTTAATCAACTTCCTGTATTCTGCAATCTTGTCATCAGTCAACTGTCCTTTCCTGATATCCTGCTCAAGCGTCGACTCAATTTCTAATGTCAAAGTCTCACTCGAAGCAACCATTCCCAAGTTAAGCTGTGCCATCTCCCAACATAGCTCCTGAGGTAACAGGTGTCCTATCAGCATGCTAGTCTGTCCCTTCCGACTCAAAGCATCTGCCACAACATTTGCCTTTCCTGGATGGTACTGGATATCCAAATCATAATCTTTGATTAACTCCAACCACCTTCTTTGCCTCAAATTCAAATCCTTCTGAGTAAAGATATACTTCAGACTCTTATGGTCAGTGAAGATCTTACACTTGTTTCCAATCATGTAATGTCTCCAAATCTTCAATGCGTAAACAACCGCAGCTAACTCAAGATCATGAGTAGGGTAGTTCTGCTCATGTTTCCTCAACTGTCTTGAAGCATAAGCTACTGCCTTTCCTTCTTGAATCAACACACATCCCAAACCTTGCCGAGAGGCATCACAGTATACATCGAACCCTTTATGTATGTCTGGCATGATCAACACAGGTGCTGTGGTCAGCCTTTTCTTCAATTCCTCAAAACTAGCCTGACACTTCTCATCCCATTTGAATTCTTTTCCTTTCTCGAGCAGAGTGGTAAGTGGCTTCACTATCTTAGAAAATCCTTCAATGAACCTCCGATAGTATCCTGCAAGTCCAAGGAAGCTTCTGATCTCCGGTACGTTCTTAGGCGGACTCCAGTTCAGTACATTTCGAACCTTGCTTGGATCAACTGCAATTCCTCCATATGTGATGATGTGTCCGAGAAAAGAGACCTCCTTCAACCAGAAAGCACACTTGCTGAACTTGGCATACAGCTGATGTTCCCGTAGCTTCTGTAACACAAGCCTTAGATGTTCTTCATGTTCTTCCTCACTCCGAGAGAATACCAATATGTCATCAATGAATACCACAAAAAACTTATCCAGATACTCCATGAATACCTTGTTCATCAAATACATAAAGTATGCTGGTGCATTGGTCAGGCCAAAGGACATCACAGTGAACTCATACAACCCGTATCTAGATGTGAATGCTGTCTTTGGTATATCCTCCACTCGGATTTTTAAGCGGTGATAACTCGATCTAAGATCTATCTTAGAGAATGCCTTAGCTCCTCTCATCTGATCAAATAAATCCTCAATCCGAGGTAAAGGGTATTTATTCTTGATAGTAACCTCATTAAGTGATCGATAGTCTATACACAACCTCCTAGATCCATCCTTTTTATCAACGAAGAGTGTGGGGGCTCCCCATGGTGATGAACTAGGACGGATAAACCCTTTACTAAGTAGTTCTTCGATTTGTTTCTTTAATTCAGCTAGATCTTTAACATCCATTCTATATGGTCTTTTAGATATGGGAGCAAGATTGGGTATAAGTTCAATACTAAATTCAATGTCACGATCAGGTGGCATACCTGGCAAATCCTCTGGAAACACATCAGGGAATTCATTCACTACCCTTATATCCTCCAAGGCCTTGCCTTCAACAGAGTTCACAACTCCTTTGCTGGATGAGGGTGCACTCACATATTCTACTCTCTCCCCTTGAGGACTGGTTAACAACACTGACCTCTTCCGACACTAAATAACTCCATCACAACTTCTTAACCAATCCACGCCAAGAATGACATCTATTCCCCATGATTTTAGAACTACCAGATTAGCAAGAAAGTCTACCCCCATGATATTAATCTTTACTTGTGGGCATATATGACCAGTTTTCATTTCTCCCCCAGGAGTGCTAACTATCAGTGGGTTCTTCATTGAGCTCATAGATAAGTTATATTTTGCCACAAATTGATCAGTTATGAATGAATGTGATGCTCCGAATCAAATAATACGGTAGCAGGTACAGAGTTGACGAAAAACGTACCCAATACCACGCCGGCGTCATTCTGAGCTTGCTCCACTGATACATGATTAACTCGGCCACGCACATGACTCTGCTGGCCTCTCTTGCTGGGTGTCTGTGGAGTACGAGCCTGCGAAGATGGCTGCCTGGTTCTGTTTCCACTGTCTCTGCGAAGTTTGCATCACCCTCTTGGGACAATTGTTAGCATAATGCCCCAGCTCTCCACAATTGAAGCATCCACCAGGCTGAACAGGGTTGGTGTTTCAGACGGGTGCCCTAGAGTTATTATTAGGACGGCTCAGCTGAGGGGTAGGAGCTCTGGGTGTCTGAGGATTGAAGCGCTGTGGCTGAAACGAGCGCTGCAGCTGCATGTTCTGTGGGTACCTCCCACCTTCACCACCAGGACGATATGGAGTCAGGCTCTGCTGAGAACTGTAACGAGGACGGGTGTTGCTGCTAGACTGTCCATGTGACTGAAACTTGCGTTTCTGTTCCCCCATCTCCTTTCTCTTGCTTTCCAGCCCAATAGCTTTGTTCACTAGTGTCTGAAAGTCTGGGAAGATGTGACTCTGCAGTTGATAGTTTAAAGGACCAATCAAGCCAACCAGAAACCTTTCCTGCCTCTTCGGATCAGTGTTGACTTCATCAGGTGCATAGCGTGACAAGTGAGTGAACTTGTCCAGATACTCAGTCAGTGACATATTGCCCTGCCTCAGTGACGAGAACTCCCTCTGCTTAAGCTTGAGGACCCCTGAAGGGATGTGGTAAGTACGGAAGTTGTCACGGAACTCCTGCCAAGTAATGTTCTGTCTGTTGGGATGAGCAGTTGAGTACGCATCCCACCAGTCTGCGGCCTGCCCCATAAGTCTTCCAACAGCATACAGGACCATCTCCCTGTCAGTGCATTGCACGATCTCCAGCTTCTTGGTGATGGTTTTCAGCCAGTCGTCAGCATCCAGTGGATCAGACGAGTGAGAAAACGTAGGAGGATGGTGGCTCATGAACTCCTTGTGCCTGTCCCTTGGTGGCGGGGGTGGCGGAGGAATCAGCTGTGGTGGTTGGTTCTGTTGAGCTTGCATCTGCTGCACGGTGTTGGTAAGATTCTGAATCAGTTGCATCTGCGCTGCCAGAAATTGCTGCATGTTTGGATCCATTGCTTGGTTGATCGGTGGGGGTGGTGCTGGGTTCTGTTGATTTGCGATATGTGCACGGATCATAGGCGGCATGTCTTGACCTCCTCCGGACCTTGTGTTTACCATCTGACCGTTAGAAAAATCATATCTCAGATAGTTGTACTTGAATCAATGCATAAGAGGATAACTCAAAATAAAATAACAGCATGTTCTTCAGTTAGGACAGATTCTGTTGACCTCAAAGAATTATGTATAACTTTCTGTGTAATTATCCAATGACCACGAATTTTTACCAGATTATGATGTATAAAATTATGGAACTATCCCAACTGGAATCACCTCATCTGGACATCTATAACTCGAGATAAAATTCAAACAGTACAACTGTTTAAGCAGAAATTTACAGATTCTGACATGTTCATTACTTCGTGCATAACTCCCAGAATATGTAAGGTATACCATTGAATTTTTGACAGAAATTCATCCTCTAAATTCGTGAACTAACCCAACTAGTTTCATGTCATTTGGAGTTCTGTAGCTTGAGTTATAAACAAAACATTACTGGTATGTCATATGACTACGAAAACAGATTTGATCCAACCAAACTTGCATAGAAGATTAAACAATGACAACCGATAAAACCCAAACCATCCATTAATTAACTTAATAGTTCTGATTGTATAGTGGCCATCACTCCACCATGCAATTCACAATCAAGAAAAAATCCAACTCAAACATGTTTGCAAACAGCATTCATTATTACAAGCAAATACGTTCACGCAGGAACGATCTAGCGAAAAGGTAAATGATAAGGGCGAGTATCCTAGGATCCTAGCCAAGACGAGTAGTAGCTTCATCAGAGCCGTAAGGGAGCCTCTTGCGTGGAGGGGAAGCTGTGGTCTGATATGGCATAACTTCTTGAGGAAGTTGCTGTCCCGCCAGCTGTGCTTCCAGACGTGCTATCTTCACCTGAGCAGCCTACAACTCTTCGTGATACTTGTTCATTTCAGTAGTTGTCCCCTCCAGATCCGTGTTCAGGGCAGCAGTCACACGTGCCAAGACGTCGATGCGATCATTGCCTCCTGCTGGCACCACAGTCACTTCTGTGCCACTTGCACGACGAGGCCCATGGCGATACTCCGATTGGAACAGCTGCACCCGATTTGCATTGCAGATTGACCAGAGGGCCCTCCTCGCTGCGTCATTCACCGCAGCATCCTCTGTGGAGAACTGAGCTGTGCTGTGGTGAGACGAGCGATACCTCCAGCCTTCTGTGTCATTCAGGGGCTTCCTGATGTAGACTCTGCAGGTGTAGTAGTCCCTCATTCCCGGCTCGGTGAAGTGCTTTGTCACGTAGAGAGGCCTTATGGTATATCCCAGGTACTGCAAAACCTCCCACAGAAGAATGCAAAATTGTCCGTTCTCAACTTCAGTGGAATGTTTATGATATTCTGCCCCGTGATAGCGAGGGTCTTCCTCCGGGTTGTCATCAGCATTGTTACCACCTTCCTCACCTACACTGTCATCACTGGAGTCATCTGGGTCACCTCCTTCACCATCAGGCACTGAATCATCATGTGCAGGGGGTGCTTCCTCGTTTGCCACAGGCGCTGGTGGAATCACCATGTTCCCATCAGCGTCTGCCTCCAGCACGGTGCCATCGTACAGCTGCGGCTGTTCCAATGGCTCATCTGGCTCCTCCTCCTCCATCTCAACCTCCTCAGGATCCTCCTCTTCTGGTTCCGACTGGACCTCCTCTGGGTCTTCCTCCACCTCAACCTCTGGCTGGAACTCCTCCGGTTCCTCCTCAACATCCTCAAGACGATGGCGAGGGGCCAGCTGTCCAGAGGGAAAGCGCCCACCAGTGCTCTTGCGAGGGGTCATGTAGGTTCTGGCCATCTGTCAAAGCAAAACTGATCTCAGAGTACAGAATAAATCAAAATGACAGTTTAAAATGATAAACAAAATTAAATTAGATTTTTAATGCGTAAATAAGATGATTTGAAGCATGATAAGGTTCTCTAGAACATGAATCCTTAATTTCGTCCATTTCTAACCAAGGCTGCGACCTACAGTCATCACGGCTCTGGTACCACTTTGTCACACCTGATTTTACAAGGAAAACCGAGTGCATCTCACGTGTGCGCCAGGATCATTTTACACACACATGATAGACAAAACGAGAGTAATACCATTGCAGTAATAAATCGTTCAAGAGTTAAACCAGTACGATATCCATTATTACATCCAGAGAGGTGGACTCGAAGGTCCGAACACAACGATAACTAAGCGACGAGCAGCTCCATCTTTGACTTCCACAGGCATGATGACTGGGGGTTCCGCATGCCCTAGAACTCCTCTTAGTCACTCTAGTACTCGTCCTCGCCTCCGACGTTCTCCTCTGAACAGCGGTAAGCAAGGGTGAGCACACTTATGGTTGGTGCTCAGCAAGTGGGGGAAACAATGCAAGGCTATCAAGGATAGGCTATGGTTCACAGTGGTAAGCATTTTATAAGTTGGTCAAGTTTTATTAGCAAGCACCTAATTACTAGGTGTAAGTGTATACCAACCCAATTAACTTTAAAAGAAACCCCAAACCAAACCACAAACCCATGATTTGCATTAATCTTCAAGTTTATTAATCATGTGAGGGTCCAAGCCGCTCGTGACCGTGAGCACGACTGATCGATCAGTTTAACACTCTGCAGAGGTTGTACACTTTACCCACAGTTCGTGTTCCCCATCTTGCCCAGGTTAGCTAGACCCTTAAACACTTCCAAGGTGAGTGGCTAGGGGTCCACTACGAAGCCTTTACAAAGGAAAGAAGAGACACCAACAGCCCGCAACAAGCAGACGAATGCGGAGCGGACCATAACCCTCCCTAATGGTCAGCACCTTAGCCAAGGCTGCTACCCCAAAAGAACCGGGCTATACCCCTTCAACTCCGGCCCCCTGTGCCCCACTCGAAAAAGAGCTATCAGCTAACCCACTCTCCTAATTAATCAGCTAAGCCAGAGCCATGTGGACTGTGGTTGTACTGTTATCTTGGGTGGTTCTCCATGTTCCGATTATAAATCAAGTTATCTTGTTTTAAGCACAAAGCACATTATATAAACGAAACTGAGATGTATAACATAAACAAAGCATAACCAAACTCATGTAAAGCAAACTAAGCATTTATCTACCCCAAGCATTTGTTTAAACAGGGTTGATCAAGGTAAAGTGGTAAAGTATCTAGTCAAGTCCTTAACTAGGTGTTTGCCCATCAGGTTTATGCATAGCAACAAGAATAGTAAACATTGTTTAGCATGCAGTGACATAGGTTCAAAAAGATAATGTAGAGGGGGAAAGCCACTTGCCTTCCTCTACAAGCTGGGTGAAATCTTCGTCGAAGATAGGCTCTTCCTGATCACCTCCGACAGGGAGCTCATACAAAATAGGCACGATATCTACGAGTCAAACATAAACAACAAACAATAAATAAAAAAGTACACCAAACAGTAACAGAACTGGTAAATTTTCTGTTTAAAAGATTCTACTCGTCGAGACGATCATTTCGGTATATAAAACGCTAAAAACGGAGTTAAAATGAGAAAGATATGATTAAAACAAGTTACAGGGACCTATCTGCAAGAAAACTGAGTTTACAGGGCTTTTTATAAATAAAATCAGGGCTAAAATATAATTATAAAATAAAACAGAGGGGTCTAAATGCTAAAAGGATGAAAAAGGACCTCTATAAAAAGAATCTAGGCTGGCCAGGGGCTAAAACATAAAACTCAGGACCTAACCGTAAGAATTCTCAAAGGTGGAAGGACCGGCTTGCAAAAATATAAAAGCTCAGGTGCTCTTAAAGGAAATCGGCTCGGCTGAGCCTTGGATCTTTCAACGGCTGAGGGTGCCGTGGACCCAGCCGTGGGCGCGGTCCACAAGCACACGGTGGACCCATCTTTAAACGCGAAGGGGTACGCGCCCCAGACCGTCCATCGCAGATCCAAGGGCCCTGGACGTGTGTGTGAGGGATGCGGCGCTGACGTCGCCGGAGACAGAGGCGGCGCGGCGGTGCCTCGCCGGGAACTCACTGGCACACCCTATCTTGCTGCTCAGGGCGCCATTTCGCGCACACGTGGGCTCTACGCGTAGCTGGGGAGCACGCAAGCAAGCCTAGGGGGCCAGGGGGATGGCGCGGGCATCCATGGCGGCCGGCACCGGAAGGGGGCGGCGCGGCTACTCCGGCGAGCTCGGGGAGGCGCTGCTGTGCGTGAAAGGAAGGGGAATTGGGCAGGGGTTTTTGCTCACCGCGTGTAGAAGAAGAAGGCGAGCTCAAAATCGAAGAGAAGGCGCCGATGGGGGAACTTGGCAGCGGCGGCGGATCGGGCGGCGCTCCGGTGTGGTCGGGGCGCGGCTGCCACGGGCGTCGGGGACAGGAACCTGCGACAGCACGTGCTTGTTAAGCCCCTGGTGATCCCAAGAATCAAAAAGAAAGAGCGAAGGGACCAATCCTTCACCGGCGGCGACGAATTGACGGCGGCGGCGGGAACCCGGGGCGGCGGTGTCGGTGGAATTGGGCTCACGTGCGTGGAGTGGAGTGCGCGGGTGCAAAAAGGGAGGCGCGAGGGGGCTCGTGTGCGAGCTTAAATAGAGGTGCAGGGAGGTAGGCGAAGCGGGTAGGGGACGGGGCGGCCGGCGGCTTGCCATTGATGGCCGCGGCCATCACGGCTAGGGTTTAAGGATGGGAGGTAACAGCCTAATTGATCACGGGGAAGTTTGATTACCTTAATTGGCTGTGGAGAGAGGAAGGGAAGGTAGGGGGACGGCCGAGCGCGGCAGGGATTGCGTGGCGGCGCCGGGTCGGTTGGGTAGCGAGAGGAAGAAGAAGAAAGGAAAGGGGAAGGGGAGGCTGACAGGCGGGGCCCAGGTGTCAGCGCTCGCGGGGAAAAAGAAAAAGGAGAGGAAGAGAGGTGGGCCGGCGCGGGTGTTGGCTGACGGGCCGCTGGGCCGTCTGGGCTGAAAGGGGAGCCGACGAGGTTTTCTTTTTTTCTTTTTCTTTTTCAAACTTCATTTTCAAACCATTTTTCTTTTCAAATACAAATCAAACTTATTCAAACTTTTTCTCAAGAATTTTATAAACTTTTTAGAAACCACACAAGCAACCAAAAACCATGCAAGCCAACTGATGATGCACAAACACTTGTTGTCTCTAAGTTTATTAAATTATATTTAATATTTTAGAGCTCAATTTAAATAGCAATTTAAATTCTTTAAATCCTTAAGACTAATTTAAGTTGCTAAGTGATTTTAGTGATGGAATTTTATGGTGTCACACAGGGCGAGGCAGAGCGGGATGGGACAGCGGCTAGGGCACACAAGCACGGGCGGCTGGCCTTTATAGGGGCTCAGAGGCCTGCGCGGCGTGGCGCGCACGCCAAGGACGCCTGGCAGCGACGGCCTGCCGTGGTGGCCATAGCCAGTGATGGCCAGGCTCAGATGGGCTTCGGCGGGCCTGACTGGGCCGGAGCGGCGCGGGTTGGTGGGGGTACGGGTCGGGCCTTCGCGCTCGGCCCAAACCGAAAGGAGGGGTTTTCTTTTTTTCAGAAATTATTTTCAATGCAAAATTATTTCCAGAAAAGTCTAGAAAATAAATTGATGGCACGAAAAATACTCGAAAAATTCCAATAATTCCAGGAAAATTCCCAGAGGTGGATAGAAGTATGAACAATCCAAATAAAGTATTTGGAGTTCATGAAAAAGATTTTAGAGCCTTATATGAAATAGAACTAGCTCAAGGAAAATGGGAATAAATTCCAGAAAAATCTGGAAAATTCTCTGAAGGGTGTGGATAGCAGCTAGTCATATTTTTGAAACCTTTTGCACTCAATAAGCACCAAGATGCATCGGCATGAATGCAACACTCACAACTTTGTTTTAATTTAGAAAATCAAACAAAGGATTTTCCTATACTATATTTCCTGTAAAGAAAATAAATGTTGGAAAAATTTTAAAATTATGAGAAAATCATTGTTTAGTTGTTCTCTCAATTCACATCCTGAAACTGGAAATTTCAGGGTGTGATAGGATTACCATCGGAACATTTCTGCCATCCTTGCTAGGAACTCCTGAACTTAGCAAAGATGTTAAGGAATGTCGATCACCATTTCTGGCACCATTACTGGGAATACAAACCTTGCAATGATAATAAGAAATGTCAACACCTTCTTGCAACCAAGAGAAGGGGTGCATGTGTAAGAGGTGGTGTGTGTTTGTTGACGGTTGATTTTGGTTCTTCTAACTATGGGTTTCACTAGTACAAATTCTATCATCTATGACCATTACCTAGTGACAATTTCCTATTTGGTCATAGAAGTTCTCTTTGCAGTGACGAAAAAAATATTTGGTCATAGAAGATTATTCTTTCTATGACGATATACAAATTTGGTCATAGTAGCTAATTCAACAGTGACGAATTGTTGAATTTGGTCACAGTTGATGAGTGAGGGGTGAGACAAATCTGCTGCATGCGGCCGGGCCCCGATGGGCTTGGCGGGCGGGCCAAGAGGGCCGGAGCAGGTCGGGACTTCAGGCTCGGCCCGTTCCAGTAGGATAGTTTTTTTTTCAAATTTATTTTTCAATGCGCAAACAATTCCAGTAAACACCAGAAAATGTTTTTAGAGCATGAAAAATACTCGAAAAATCACAAAAATTCCAGGAAAATTCCTAGAGATATATTAAGACATGAACAATCCAAATAAAACATTTGGAGCTCATGAAAAAGATTTTAGAGCCTTCTAATAAATAGAAATAGCTCAAGGAAAATGAGAATAAGTTCCAGAAAAATCCGGAAAATTCTCACGAAAATTAGGACAGCTCTTAAACGCATTGTTTAAACCTTTTGCACTCAAGAACCACTAGATGCATCGGTATGAATGCAACACACATAACTTTTTATTCAATTTAGAAAATCAAACAATGGAATTTCCTATACTATATTCTCTGTAAAGAAAAATAAATGTTGTAAATTTTTTTAAAATTATGAGGAAATCGTTATTTAATTATTCTTTCTATTCACATCCTGAAATTGGAAATTTCAGGGTGTGACAATAGCTCATGAGCATTTTCACAATTAAAAACTCTATTGAAAACGCCTATATATAGTGAAGATAAAATGTTACTCTTAGCAATCACATCAAATTGTTTTTCCTTCTTAGTACCATTTCTCATGCCCTTGTGTCCTAGGAAACAAATACATGTGGAGGTCGCTGCATAATTATAGAGTTTTCAATGTATAATTCCCCATATTTTGTCTCACACAACACAAAAAATTATAAAAATTAAAACAATTGTCCAAAAAATGTAAGTTGTTGTGAGGGACCGTATTTTTGCTACAAATGACTACCAAAAAAATCTCAAGTCATTTGAAAGAGGTTGAGTGTTATGTAGTCCAAATATAACAAGTCACTCACATAGTTCCTTAAACTATGTGAGTGGCTTGTTATATTTGAACTACATAATATCACCACTTCCTCAAATGGAAATTTGACCTACACAAAGTTTGTTAGTCTTGACAAGTTATGAAACTTTTGTGTTCAAAAGATTTTCATCCGAGTTCATTTCGTGTTTCGTTTGACTGAGTTTTGACTGAGTCAAACTTGGATTTTAAAATTTGAATTGCTCATGTTTTGTTGCATGAAGAATTGATTGAATCCAACACCATAACTTGATAAATCATGATTTTAAAAATTTTTGGGAAGAAGAATCACCTCATTTCGAGTTCGTATGAGGGAGAACGACTAGCTACAAGTTTTAATCCGAGGAAAAAAAGAAACATCGATCAGTTCATTCCACGTGTTCACGAAGAAGGACCGATTTCTTTTTTTTCTCGGATTAAAACATGTAAACTGTTTTTCTTCCTCATACGAACTCCAAATCGATTGATTCTTTTTTCTAATTTTTTCTAAAATCGAGATGTTTTACTCAGTGACATTTGTTTGTATCTTAACTACTATTTCTTGATTGCTTTTCATACAACATATCTTTTCCAACTAAAAAGAGAATATAAAAAACATGTTTTTTCATAATAATTGCTAATATAACTTAATATTCTCTAATGTTATGGTCAACACAAGGTTGCATCCAAATTTTAGGTGCCCATGAGTAAGAAAGTATTTGAGTGTGTACAAACTTTGAAGTTTAAGTTGAGTTGTATCAAACAATGTGATGATCTAGCTAGTTTATGAACAATGTATACTCCAATTTTCACAAAATCTTATGAAACTTTTTTGTCAAGCTTGTACATTGATAAAATGATCCTATGCCAATTTACATAATTTTTTGATAAATTTTATTTATTATTATTATTATTATTTTATAACAAGGTGACTAGTAGAAGTTTGAAATTTCCTACAAGCCAATTGAATTTTTTGTCAATCCCCTAGATGTGGCCTATAATGGACCATAGGCGCCTAAATATAATTTTTTTTTGAATTTTTTAAACTTATTAGATGACATATAGGTCAATTTTGAATTACTTTCGATAAACACGTAGAAGTTCATTTAAATGATAGAAAATAACAAATCCACTCGAAAAATCTTGAAACTCCTAGATGAAAACTTGTATCCATACTGTTATATATAAAAAATATATTTGTACATATAACATAATTATTTTTTAGTGTTACTTCACAATGAT
Organism: Cenchrus americanus; assembly: GCA_947561735.1. Taxonomy (NCBI): domain Eukaryota; kingdom Viridiplantae; phylum Streptophyta; class Magnoliopsida; order Poales; family Poaceae; genus Cenchrus; species Cenchrus americanus. The sequence continues at coordinate 8,715,101 of OX387239.1, forward strand.
GCAATAAAAAGGAAAAAAGAAAAAGAAAAACAATAAACAGAGAAGCCCATGTCGGCCCAAATAGCCCAACAATTTGCAGCCATCGATCGTCGATCCAATGGTTCTCATCGTGTTTCCTTGGTATATAAGCTGCATCCAACCCTAACCCTAACTTCATCCCCCTCCTCCCGCAGTCTCTCCTCCCCTCTCTCTCCCAGTCCCCCTGCTCTCCTCCCGCCTCACCCATCCCCGTCCCTAGATCCGCCGCCCCATCGGTTCCCACCCCACCGCACGCGAATCCCACACCCTCCGCTTCATCACCCCAACCCAACAGCGTCTCGAATCGAATCGAATCGAGTTGAATCCTCCGGAACTCGCCGCCGCTTCTCCTCCTTACCCAGAAAGCATCGCCACCGCCGCGCCGGTACCGGCCGATCCGATCCGATCCGTCGAGGATGTCGTATGCCGTCCGCTCCGTCCCCACCCCAGCGCCGGCATCTGCAGTCTCCCTCCCCGCCCCAGGTAACGTCGCACCACTCATCCCACCACTTCCACCTCCCTTTCACATGCTTCGCTAACTGCCCGCGAGTTATTGGGTAGTAGCTCTTGTTGTCCCGTCGGTTGCTGTGGTTTCGTGGATTCAGTCTGGAGTAAAAGAATACTGTTGGTTTGGATGCGTCTCTGCATTGCAGAGAGTATTCAGGGTTTCCCTCAACTGCAGTAGGTGTAATATCATCTCGTCTGCCGCCGAGCGGTTCGCGTGGTATGGATGCGGATGGATTGCGTCTGTAACTGACGATTAGGATGGTCACAAATTTACTCCAGTGGTGTCCTTTTCTGCAACTGATATTTCCTTCAGTACCTGCGCTGTTATTTGAAGGCATCTGTTTCTCTGACGCTTAATTAAGCGTGCAGTTTGAGAACTTCAAGTTGGTGTTTGTTTTTTTGGGCATGCCTGTGTTTGAATTTTCTTATGTAGATAGTGGCATCACATTCATTAGATTGCCTGTTGATTTCTGCTGTGCAGCAATGGTTGAACTTGCTGGAGATGAGCATGCAAACTTTAGTTGCTCTACTATTTCTTACCTTATCTAATCTGATACCCGAAGAATTTAGATTCGGCATGCTAATTCTACACAAATGTCCTACTTCTCACAACAACATGATAGGTGAGGATGGACTGAATCTCATTAGTTATTTAGTCCCTTTTTATGTCTCACGTGATACCTTTCCCCCACAATGTTTGTCGCTTTTAGCCAGTTCAAGCTTATGGATCGGGTTCCTTATGAATTAGACATGTGTGCTGACTTTTGTCATGTTTCGTCATGTGCACCCAGCATTAGCCTCACCACAAATATTTTTTATTATTGTTTTTATATAACTTAAATTCTAGTTCTGCCATCTGATGTTGCTGATTAATATTACCTTCTTTTCTTTGGTACGCAGTAAAAATGGTGGGATGTTCAAGTGAAAAAGCCCTGGCTCACGATGAAGTCATCATTAAGACAGCTGGAACAATATACAAGAAAATTCAAGACGGCATATTTGATGTATCAAACGAGGTCAGTTTTTAGCCTGCAAGCTTTCCTTCTTCAAGCATTTCTTCAAGGTTGTACTAATAATCATAGATTACTGAGATTTGCTTTTTAAAGTGTAGTAAAATTGATTTAAATCTTGCTGCTGCTTCAAATTCTTATTGCTACCTCGCTGCTAGGAAATTGCGAAAATGCGACCAGAACCGCCACTCTATTTTAGTGATATTTTTTGCAAACTAAATAACTAACTGACAATTTGCAAATGCTCTTAAAACCTTTGATCGCTGATCGCTGATCGGTGATGGTATATTGGTATTCATAAATCTACAGAGATGTTGAAATCCTTGTAGAAATATGTAGTGATTGAACTACTATCTTCAATCACTATTTGAAATATCTGTGGAGGTACCTAATGCATTTGCTTACCGAGTTTTCTGGTACCCCCGCAGAAAATATCTTGAAGAATTCCCAATATATGTGCGATAGGGTATTTGTAAATTTTGTAATGGTGATGTTTAAAACGAGGTTTTGTATTGGTGATATTTTAGAGTACTATAAACATTTATTAATTTCTGCAGTCCAATGGAATCAAAGTTGGCTACGTCGTCCCCAACTCATCTGGAGGTGCTGCTGGCTCGTCCTCTCAGGCAGGTGGCTGTTGCAGCTGAGGTGGTGTTCAAAAGGCATAGCATTGTTCAAGATTCTCCATGCAAATATCTTGATGTGATGATTTGTCCTTCACTTTCGATCCAATATTTTCTATCATTTTTATATGTAACTGGCTATTCGTCTAAACAGAAACCAGCTTTCCTGGTGCTGATGTGGTTTATGTGTCTGTTTGCAGTCACGAGTATCAGATGATCATGAATATTGTGTGGAAGAGGATCAGTGACACTGGTAAAAATTGGAGGCATGTTTACAAGGTACAAATTTTCTTGCAGCTATCAATATTAAACTAGGTTTTTAATGCTGCTTTTGTACATAGTTTTGGCTATATATAATGAATGATAGTAAATAATTTTAACATGCTCCATTATCTGGAGTTATTGACTCTCGAAGCACTGATATTTACTTTACCTTTTGCTGTCCATTCATTCTATTGGATGTGTATTTCATTATTGTCATCACATTATCAATGGACCTTAAGCATGTAGTTATGCTTGCTGGTGTCTGTACTTGATAACGCTTTTACTGTTCCAGGACTAGCATGATTATTTGAACCCAAGTGATGTGTATAGGAGATCAAATAGTTATTTAGGGCTGTGTAAGGGTGCCAGTTTACATACTTTTGCACATGCCATTAACTTGTTATCACTGCCTTTTTGTGCAATGATCCAAGTTCAGGTACTGCATCCATTAGCCTCTTTTTGTGATGTTGTATCACTCCTTGAACATTGTATACTACCATCTGAATACAAATGAGGCACATTTAGTACTGCTGTTGTATTGCTCCTTGAACATTGTATGCTACTATCTGAATACAAATGAGGCACAATGAGTAATTTTCTAGTGTTGTTTTTTAAATATGGTGTGGTCAAAGTAAAAATTTTCATGTATAGTTGATGTTACTATAATCTGTTAGCAGCTGAGTATTATATTTTGACTGCAGGTTATTGACGAAGAGGTCTGTTAGCAGCTGAGTATTATATTTTGACTGCAGGTTATTGACGAAGAGGTCTAGTGGATGCACGATGAAAGCATAATGTAATCAACTATATGGTGATGTGATTCTAAATGTAACATGAGATGTCGAATCTCTATTTTTTGAGATTTATCAGATATTATATTGTACTGTTGTGAGCATGTATGTGATATGGGCTATGTAATTTGTTGAAATAAGTGGGTTTAAATTTGGCGATTTTGAATTTTTATTATTTCTGGATGAGCTCGAATAAAAAAGTGAATCAGTGAAATAATTGGCCATTTAGGCTCATCTATGAATTGTGTATGTGGTGGTGACGTCATCATTGCCACATCAACTGCCATGTCATCGTCTATGTAGGCAGCCACGTCATTGTACACGTAGGCAGCCACGTCATCGTCCGTGTAGATAGCCAGCGTGCGACACGTGGACCATTCAGAGCTCGACACGTGGACAAACCGCAGCGCGACACGTGGACAAACCAGAGTGCAACACGTGGACCATTCAGAGCTCGACACGTGGACAAACCGTAGCGCGACACGTGGTGTTGTGTCGAAGAGCCACGTCATCATATCCATGTCAGCACGCGCCTTGCCACGTCAGCAGCCAGCATGGGCCGTGCCACGTGGCATCCCCTTCCGTGACCAATTTCGTGACCATTTGGCTTGGTCATAGAAGAAATACACTTCTATGATGAAAAACGTGTTGGTCATGGAAAAGTTCCACTTCTATGACCAAAATGACCAATTGGTCACGGTAGATCAAATGTGACGGAGCTTCTGTGACCAATTCAATTTGGTCATAAGTAGGTCATAAAAAAATGTTCCGTGACAAAATTTTCATGTACCGTGACCAAACCGTTTGGTCATTGATGTTGAGTACTGTACTAGTGGTTTACTGGCAACATATGCACGTATTTGATATTCTAACTAATGGTACTACCCCCCCCCCGAGGTATCAAGTTTACTCGGGCATGTCGATTTTGGAGTATGTTGTTTAGGTAAGAAACTAGCGCTTAAAGGGAGACTTTCGGGATAATAAGTTCATCAAGCACTTCAAGAGAAGATCATGAATCCTGGCACAAGTCAAGACACGTGATGAACATGACTCCAAATGACCCAGGACCGAAGCATGAAGCCATAAAACTCCAGGGCCTGCACAGAAGACAAAGAGCTCTATCTAAATCGTGGAGAAGACGACGTCAAGGGCCCACATGCATAAGGGAGCAAGTCAACAATTGACCAAAAAGCGTCGGGGAGCGAACCGGGGCCGAACCGAGCCGAAACGGGCCCAGGCTGGCTAGCCCAGCCTGTTTTCGTGCTAGTTCGTGACCCCCTTTGACCTAGTTGCTCCTCAATAAATTGCCTCAGCCTCTGCCTCCGCCGACCGCCAGATCCATCCATTCATCAGAGAGCCCCCGACACGAAGGAGAAGCACCGGGAGGAAGCTGACGGCCGCCACAAGTCTTCGAGTTGCTTAGGAGATGTCTTAGGCCATTCCCTAGTGTTGACGGTTAATATTTGTTTCAAAGTTCGTTTATGACTTGCAAGCGGACAAGTCTCCCGTCGTAGTCAAGGGACCCTTCTTCCCTCGAGTGGTGAACCCAAGGTATCGAATCCGTGGAACAATGTGCAACGCAAGAATTCAATCTAGTAAAGCAAGGTAAAGCTATCTAATGAAGACAAGTTGCATCTAATCTACTAACTCATAAAGAAAACGAATCTAATCTAATCTACTAAAGAGGTAACAAGAGAAAGCAAGAGATAACCAATCTAGAGAATCTAGATCATGCTTATGTTGTAGCTCCAAACAAGATAGATGAAGATAGAAAAGCGAATCTCATTAAAAGCATCTTTAAATCGTGGCCTTCCCATCCGACTCCGAAAACATCCGCCTTTCGAGACCCCCGTTCTGTCACAACGTATCCCTATTCATGCGGGGAGCTTAGGGCGAGTTCGATAGAACAAGTTGAAATCACTTGGCCGGTCCGGTGTGCACCTCTAGCCACCGCGGCTACAAGAGCACCCTATGTAATCTAGCTGCAAACTAGATCGTAGAAGAAGCAAAACCAAGAAGAAAACAAAATCATCGAGAAGGCACTTAATCGCTAGAAATCGGATTCACTTACAAACTTCACCATGAATGATTACATGAACAAGATCACCACCGGGGCCCTCCCTCGATCTTGATCCTCGCTCCGGAGCTCTGACGTGGTCTTCCATGCAAGGTTCCCACGTCGGCCAGGGAAACCCTAGACAACTAGCACAACCCTCATCTTCAAGTTGGTGTCCCTCAAGCTTCTCTGCTCCTCGGCGGCGGAATACGAAATCTTTCCTCCGTGGCTCTCGGTCAGGGGACTATAAATAGCCCGATTGGCGTCTAGGGCAAAGGGCGACGGGTTTGGGCCCTAAATGGGCCCGGGCCGACCGGGCCCGGGCCGGCCGGCCCGGGCCCATTTAGGCCCGGCCGCGGGCTCCTTTGCCCGAGGTCGGTTCCCTTGCTTCCTGGATGCTTCCCCCTTCTGCATGTAGGTCCATGTCGTCGGTTTCTCTCCGAATTGGACTCAACTCCTTGTCTTGCAAGATTCAGCACTTTTCTGGTCAGGTCCCTGGAGTCTGTCGTCTTCTTGGATCAAGTCCCCGGCTTCTTGGAGTTAAGTTTGCTTCATTGCATGACTTGTTCAGGGCTTCAAGGTCTTGTCATGAGGTGCTTGATGAACTTATCCCGAAAGTCTTGCATTCAACACTAAATCCCTGCATAAACATTAAACTCCAAAAACGACATGCACACGTGAACTTGTTATACCACGGGGGTTAGTACCAATGGATAAGGTATAAAACTAATGCCAACACCGAAGGTAAACTCATGGGTAGGTTGACGGATTTTCACCGTCAACATCTCCCCCATGCTTAAACCTTGCTCGTCCTCGAGTAAGCCTTCGATGGATATCATCAATGCTAAACAATGTTTAAACTCTGCACTTGATTACACATGAGAAAACATAATGCTCTCAAAATTTTAATTCATTAAAGTTCCATAATGTACTAGCCTTCATCTCTACGGAGGGTAGATTCTTATTTAAGCTTATCCCACAAGTATTAACATGCTCACAAAGTTTAAATAGATCTCAGAATTTTTGAAATAAAGAACGAGATAAAGAAAAGCTAAACCAAGTTCACAAATTTAAATCATCTTGTATGTTGCTCATGAACTCTGATCTCTCTTGTCTCTCAAGCCTATATATTCTACTCCTTTCCCTCTCATAACATATATGTGTGGTAGGCTTTATATGGAGCTTTGGGAAAGTTTAGTCCTAACAAGATTTTATAAATGAGGTGTTGTCAAAACAAGACAAGCTTCTCATGGTCTTACCGAGACTCGTCAAAAAGGTCATTGGAAAATAATGTTAAATCAAGGAGGGGAAAGAGAAAAATACACACACTTTTAGATGAGTGGACATGTGCAAATGGCAAAGAGTGATCACGAGGCACAAAGGAAGTCCTCGTTATCGGATTGCACATGGTTGGAAAATGAGAATGGATCTTTTTAACTTGAAGCCTTGAATGCACTCTTAGAGAACCGGGGAGTTCACTTTACGCACATATATATTTTTTCTGTTTCTCATATTTCTCATTCTTTTCTTTCTTTCTTTCTTTCTTTCTTTCTTATATATATATATATTTTTTTTCTTTCTTCACCTTGGAAGTCACGTACATCGCCGAATTTTTTCTTTCATCATTATATATATATTTTTTTTAAAATACTCCCTTTTGAACTCTAAAACTGCACCGTACCTACCTCCTCCCCCATGCTTAGACGTTGCTCGTCCTCGAGCAAAGAGGCGAAAAAAAAGGTGGGTACCGGAAATATTTTCCCTTGGAGAGATACTTGAAATCTTCAATGTTGGCACCGTCTTGCGATCTTCCTTGAATTGATGATCCATTCTCAACAATAGGTTGTGGTCAAGGAGGTAATCACAAAAGATGATATTTGGTTTAAGGGTGGATATCCGGCGAGGTTTGTGAGATCTCCGATGTGGGGATACACAATGCACGGATAAAAGGCTAGCAAAAAGATAGATACGCAAAAACGGAATGACCAGCTTCTTAGTCTCGGGCCAGAGAAATCATGGCCTGCAATAACTCACTCAAAAATAAATCTTGTACACTAAGGTTTATGCACTCAAATATATATAAGGCTCGGATAGGTTGAGCAACACACAAGTGATATTTATGACAAGGTTAGCAATATTTTTGAGCATAAAAGACATCTTTAATCTATTCATAACTTGAGAGCACATAAAACACTATGGGTCTTTATTTTAATCGTAACCTCCGCTGAAGATTGAGCTAGCATTTAGATAATTTCAGATTTGTATTTTTAAGAGAGCACTAGTTCAAACATGCATAAGTCAATTACAAAGATAAACAAAGCGGCAATTATAATCATATATCATCATGGCACAAACTTTGTAACTTTACCAAAGGTAAAAACTTGGTGGTGACATTATTCATGATGAAAATAAAAACTAAGACACATGCTGAAAATTAAACTAAAAACTGAAAATTAAAGCAAAACTGAAAATACTACGCAAACATAGGTGCATACAAGCTGAAAATTAAAGAAAAGGGGGTAAAGGAAAGATAACTAAAGCTCCTCCTCTCTCTAATCTTCCGCCGGTGGTTGATATTGAAAGTCTTGGTTGTTGTACCCTTACTTGCAATAGGAATGCGCCTCTCCTCCTATGAATTGTCCAATGGTATTAGGTGAAGGTGTCAAAGCTCATAAGCGACGTTTGCATTTCCTTCACCCATTTGGTTTGCATTGGTTAGGATGGCTGCAATAATTTGCATGTTCCTTGCAGCGTATCCTCCAATGGTGGCCACATTTTGTTGTGGTTGAGGAAGGTTTGCAAATGGCTCCGCAAAGGCTACGTTGGGCACCGCAAAAAATGGTGGGGGTATGGCTGCACCACTCCCCCATGCTTGCATTGGTACACCACCGTAGTAACTCGGCGGCGCCGGGGTTCCTCCCAATGGTGGGACATAATTTTGTTGTGCACCTTATTCTTGGGCCATAGAAGATCCTTCTCCTATAATTTTTTTTCTTTTATTATTATTTTTTTTTCTTCGCCGGCACAAGAAGTCCTTCCTCTAACCGATCTTCTTCCCCTCAAGAAAAGTCTTAATCTTCAAATCCGGAAGGGGCAAATTCACCTAGGCCACTTGTAAGCCTCCTCTCTCATCTTCACTCTTATATTTTCCTTTCTTCATATATTCCTCGGGAAGTCCCGGGTAGGAGATGATTTGGGTTCCTTGTAATACCCGATTTTAAAGAGATAGCCAATATGGAGAGGTAACACCCCGAACCAATATCTTCTGAACTCGATGTTGCAACAACACCACCGGTTGATCATAGGTGAGTGGGGTCTATTGGCCACTTGGCAATCAAAGCCGAGTAAAGCCAATTCAACTTTGTGTTGGTTATCTTTGTCTCTCTTGTTCTCCCAAAAATCCACTTGCACAAAAGTGACACACTTGGGTCATGGGTTCCGGATAGTATATTTTTTTTTCGTTGATGGTCTCTTCCCGTGATCATACTCCAAAAGCCTTCCCATGTGCCTTCATGCACATACTTGTTCCGGAGCTCCCTTTTGAAAGTAGGAGACACTCGCCCATGGGTCTACGATACTAGACATGCAATCGTTTCGAACATGAAAACCAATCTGATCTATCGGGGATTGTGTTGAATGGATCCAAGGAAGCATTGGAGCTCTACTCCCTTTATGGCGTGGTTGCTAGCCTTAAGCATTAAAGTATTTTCAGCACAAGATGATAGATAGATAATCTAACAAAGTGTGATTACATCTCAAGATCGATTGCAACCCATGGATGAAAGGAGATTACCCCATCAAGGTGCTAGAAATAGCATCATTGATCAAGGTTACCCTTCCGACGGTGTCTTCCTTCGTCTCCACTTGTGGGCTCCGTCCAACGGAATGAGAGACTCAGCACTCCTTCATCAAGGGTATGCGCCATGGTCATGAAAATTTCCTAGGCGAAATCCTTGTGGGTGTTTGCTGACACTCCGTTAGAGAATTGCACCGGTGTCCCGTGTGAAACCCAATATGTGGAGAGCTTGGTCGTCGATGTCGGCGTTCGCTACAAGCCTCTACTTAAGGTGAGCGAGCTTCTTCTCCTCCTCCGTCATGATGACATACCCCTCGGAATGCCGCGGAGCGTATGGAGGTGGAGCAGATGATCGTGTCAAGTGGTGAGGTTGGACGGGCGGCTCCTCCATATGTTATTGAAGTTTGGTGAACCTCATAAACGAGTTTCGTGTGGACCTCATGCCACCAAGGAAAAGAGTGCGATTCCTCCTCGGCGGTGCCGTGTCCTCCTCCATTCCCCGAGGAAACTCGGAAACGAGTGCCTCCTCGAAAAGGTTGTCGATGATGGCTTAGACGACGATGATCCCTTCTTCTTCGGTGCAAAGGCTTGTAGTTTTCTTCCATGATTGCAGCACTCTCCCTCGCAAATAAATATCCGGGGTTTTCACCCGGTAACAAGGTACACAAATATTATTTTGGAGTCTGGACTTTGAGTGGATTAAGGATGTGATTTGTTGCACGAAACAAACGCGGTGGATGGCTAAGTCTAAGGTGGTTCCGGCCTACAAACTAGAGCACACGAACAAAGAGTTGGATGAAAGACTTACCTCTCTCCTCCTCTTGGCTCGGTTCTTCTCTAGTGCATTCATGTTGCTTCGTGATCGCGTACACCTTCCAAACGTTCCCGTCCACTCCTTCGCTTGCACTATTGCTCCTTCCACTTGATGTTTTCGCTTTGACTCACTTCCATACTCCCTTGCCTCACATGCATCCATGATATTCCTACAAAAACAAAGCCTTGGCTGCCCCCCATGCTTGTACTTTGCATGTGGTTTAAATATGTTGGAGGGGCATCACGTGATGTATCATGGTGCATGCATGGTTAGGTTAACTAGATTGCCTCCCTTTAAGTGTGTTTAAGGCTAAGCACTCCTCTAATTTCGAAATTTAAAAATATTTTTCAGAGCCATGCAAGAGCTCGAACATAATTTTAGAGAAGTTTTTAAACCATTAAAAACAAATGCAAGTTGAAAATATTTTTTTATTACGTCGATTTTGGTCTCACCGGTATAGTTTGCCTTCATTAGTTGAGAGCAAGCTTTTCCCGGCTTGATCATGGGGGCATAGGTTTAGGTCCCAATTTTGATTAGATGAGAGAGATTTTGAATGAAATAAAATTAAGTGAGGCTTAGAAAAAATCTAATCTTAGAAAAACCAAGGATATGGATTTTTAAACCAACCAAAAATCAAGATTCTGGGTTCACGCGAGTCCTACCACATGCTGAAATTTAAATAACATCTAGATACAAGTCGTGGCTTTACTCGAGTGTTTTTAGCATGAAAAACAAGTCAACCTCAGCACCATAATGAGGGCGAAAGGTTGATTAAGGTTCTGAATTTTTTTTTTGGTTTTGGTTGTGGTTTCTCGAAAAGAAGCAAACAATCACATAGGATGGTTCATGTAAAGGGTTTATGATCAAGCAAAATATTCAACCAAGAACTATGTCTCTAATATTGATCAACCATTCTAAGTCTAAGGTTTTGCATAGTAAAATTCAAAACTGAATTAAATTTAAAAAGACTTGAAAAACCTGGAATCGGGTTGTCCTCCCGGTAGCTTATTCTTGACTCGATGAAACGGGTTGCCTCCCGCCTAGCGCTTCGTTTATAGTCCATGGCTAGACTTCTTCACTTGATTACTTCGGATCAACGCTCTTTGCGAGCGTTGCAATCTTGGGTACCCACTTTGGCTTAGTCAATTTTTTTGGTCTTCACAGGCTGGCTTTGTCCTTTGGTCTTGACGGATGCAACATCTTCCTTGTGGCTCGGCATCTCGAACTCCGGTCCTTCGGTCGTGATCTTCATGGTTTCTAGTGTGATCCTTCATCTCTCCCGAGTGAGCTTGAGTAGCCTTCGCCTTCTTGGGACCTTGGAGTTGTCTCGGATATTCTTCTTTGTCACCAATCGGTTGTCCGGCAAGTTGTCCCACTTGCGTCTCTAACATCTTCATCATGATGAACACTTCGCATGTGGATCTTGCCTTGGCAGCCTTTAGGTGTTGAGCTTCTTTCTCCATCTCCATCTTCTCCATCCTCCTCTTGATCTTGAATGGCCTTCCGGCGTCTTGACTTGGAGGTGGTGATTCCCTTGGAGATTTCGACGGTCCTTCGACTTCAACTTTTGAATCTAGGGTTTCCACCCTTTTAGCTTGTGTTGCATGTCACCTTTGCCTCGTAAAGTTTTCCTGGATCATCCACAAAAAAGTTTTGGGTTTCTTGGAGAGGTAGCCAACCATCTCGGTTAGGGTTAGTGATAAAACAAAAATATAACAAAAGAAAAATTAGGGTTCATCAAAACTAGATTAGATTGACTCTTTTTTTTTCTTTTCAGGGATGATCAAACATAAGAGATGCAAAAGAAAATCAAAAGAAAAACTGAAAGATAAGCGATACTAGATCGGATCTTGATTGCTTGTTCCCCGGCAACGGCGCCAGAAAAAGGGGCTTGTTGACGGTTAATATTTGTTTCAAAGTTCGTTTATGACTTGCAAGCGGACAAGTCTCCCGTCGTAGTCAAGGGACCCTTCTTCCCTCGAGTGGTGAACCCAAGGTATCGAATCCGTGGAACAATGTGCAACGCAAGAATTCAATCTAGTAAAGCAAGGTAAAGCTATCTAATGAAGACAAGTTGCATCTAATCTACTAACTCATAAAGAAAACGAATCTAATCTAATCTACTAAAGAGGTAACAAGAGAAAGCAAGAGATAACCAATCTAGAGAATCTAGATCATGCTTATGTTGTAGCTCCAAACAAGATAGATGAAGATAGAAAAGCGAATCTCATTAAAAGCATCTTTAAATCGTGGTCTTCCCATCCGACTCCGAAAACATCCGCCTTTCGAGACCCCCGTTCGTCACAACGTATCCCTATTCATGCGGGGAGCTTAGGGCGAGTTCGATAGAACAAGTTGAAATCACTTGGCCGGTCCGGTATGCACCTCTAGCCACCGCGGCTACAAGAGCACCCTATGTAATCTAGCTGCAAACTAGATCATAGAAGAAGCAAAACCAAGAAGAAAACAAAATCATCGAGAAGGCACTTAATCGCTAGAAATCGGATTCACTTACAAACTTCACCATGAATGATTACATGAACAAGATCACCACCGGGCCCTCCCTCGATCTTGATCCTCGCTCCGAGCTCGACGTGGTCTTCCATGCAAGGTTCCCACGTCGGCCAGGGAAACCCTAGACAACTAGCACAACCCTCATCTTCAAGTTGGTGTCCCTCAAGCTTCTCTGCTCCTCGGCGGCGGAATACGAAATCTTTCCTCCGTGGCTCTCGGTCAGGGGACTATAAATAGCCCGATTGGCGTCTAGGGCAAAGGGCGACGGGTTTGGGCCCTAAATGGGCCTGGGCCGACCGGACTGGGCCGGCCGGCCTGGGCCCATTTAGGCCCAGCCCGCGGGCTCCTTTGCCCGAGGTCGGTTCCCTTGCTTCCTGGATGCTTCCCCTTCGCATGTAGGTCCATGTCGTCGGTTTCTCTCCGAATTGGACTCAACTCCTTGTCTTGCAAGATTCAAGACTTTTCGGTCGTGTCCCCGGAGTCTCGTCGTCTTCTCGGATCAAGTCCCCGGCTTCTTGGAGTTAAGTTTGCTTCATTGCATGACTTGTTCGGGGCTTCAAGGTCTTGTCATGAGGTGCTTGATGAACTTATCCCGAAAGTCTTGCATTCAACACTAAATCCCTGCATAAACATTAAACTCCAAAAACGACATGCACACGTGAACTTGTTATACCACGGGGGTTAGTACCAATGGATAAGGTATAAAACTAATGCCAACACCGAAGGTAAACTCATGGCTAGGTTGACGGATTTTCACCGTCAACACCTAGCCGCCATGGTTGGCCCTGCGTGGTGAAACCATGGTGGAGTTCTGGAGCAGCGATTTGAATTCATCAAGTCGTTTGTACTTTCGACATTCGATGGTGATATAAATCAATCCTTGTCCTTACTTTGATCTACTATGAGTTGTGATTATTCATATGTGTAGCTACCATATGGTTTTAGTATGAATATGTCTAATCATGGTGGTTAGTTTATCACTTGCGGATACATCGTTGTAGTGCACAGACCGAGGTTGTCGTTCAATGATGAGTATCCTTGCGTAGTGACAGTACAGTGGAGGAGAAGCGGTGAATGAACGTGTATCAGACCACTCCATATCGGGTTACTCCATATCGAGTGTACTCCTTACCATAGTATAGGTTTAGATTGGTTAATTTGTCACCTTGGCCAGAACGACAACAAGAAGACGATAGTCTAGGGTTACCCTTTGGTGTTTACCTTTATGGCTAGGTGTGGATGAGATCCATACATCCCTTTGTGTTTGTATGTTACCTTTATGCAATCAACGCTTCATGATAGGTTAGATCATTAGATTAGATGGATAGCATTAGGAGTTTGCTTCCGATACTTGGATTGACAAATCTAGGGTGGACCCTCCTTGATGAAAAAGGCACCAAGTCACTCGTACGCTTGCAGTGAACTTGAGCACGATTTTTCACCGTCAATAAGCCCCTTTTTCTGGCGCCGTTGCGAGGGATCGGCAACTTGAACCCTTGGGTGATCTATCTTTCCTTTTTAACTAACATTAATTTTGTTATTACATATACCCTGTGTTTCTTGTTTGTGTCCTTGAATGCTGGTAAAAACCTAGACATAAAGCGATCGAGAAGTTTTCAACATTCGGACTTCGACAAGTCCAACCTCGCTCAACCAATTTGATGGCTATGCAAAGAATTGCTCTTTATTGGTAGGTGATAACCTTGGTTAGTGGCCCAACATTCTCTATTGATCCCCCACCCAAAGCAAACAAAGATGAACAAGGTATGCCTACGTGTGTCGATTAAGTTTTTAGACTAATGTATTTTGGAGGCTTGCTTTTCAAACTATAGATTTTGGAAACGACCATGTCATGCATGATGGAGAAGGATTACACTACCATCATGCTCATGCAGCGATGGTAATGATTTTTGAAGCCAAGGGGTGCGTGACATGGTGCCCTAAAAGACTACAAGATGAAGACCACACGTACATCACCAGATCGATAGACGAAAGGATAACGATGTACTCACGATGTTTGCATCAGCCTCATCAGAAAGCATTAGATGTATTTGAATTTTCAGAAGACCCATAAAGTCTACATTCCAAAAAAATCAAGCGGCAAGGCAATCGGAAGTTCCTACAAGCGGATATGGCCGAAGCACCGAAGGTTGCACGTGCTGAAATTCTGGACAGCAAGCAATGATGAAGTGAAACAGCCATAGCTCCCTCATTCGGACTCCGATTAAGACGAATGAAAACCCGTTGGAAAGGTAATTTTATAAATTTTTCAATAGAACTATATTTTGGTATATGTTCTGTTGACGGATAAAACTTGTATCCACCTACGATACGCAAGCGTACAGACCTACACCTTTTTCACCATGAGAATTCCCTAGGTTCTTATCATCCGCGGAGCAAGGGGATTACACACGTTTGATCTACCACTACTTACTAACTTATCCAACCCTAATATATGGTTAAACTAGAAAACAACTATGCTACACTAGAGAGAACGATTAAACCAACAAGATATGTAAAAGACACTTGCCCAAGGGTCTACAATGATTGAACATGCAACTGCTTAAGATATAAAACAAATCTAATCTATCAGGGGTTGTGACCACGGTTTCGCCCTTTCCCTCCCCCCCCCTCGTACTATCACTAGTGGAGGTATTCGTGACTACTATGATGGACACTGCGTATTGAATCGATCGAAGGGAGCATTGAGATCTTACTCCCTTCACGGCATGGTAGCTAACCTTAAACAACAAAGCTTCTTCAACACTAGATGATAGATAGATAACGAAACAAAGTAGCAGTTACATCTTCAATTTCGATTACAACCCATAGAAAAATGAGAAGATTACCACATCAAGGTGCTAGACATGACACCGTTGATCATGGTGACGCTTCCGACGATGTCTTCCTTCACCTCCACTTGTGGGTGCTTCCTTCGAGTTGAGCGATCCTTCTCACGAACTATCTCCCTCCTTTTCTCTCTAGCTTGTGGATGGCCTCTCGGGTGAATGGCTCTCTGTCTTGTGAATGGCGGCGCCTCTAGCAACTTAGGGTTGAAGGATCCTTAGGTGCAAGAAAAGGGAGGCCGAACCGACCCCCAGAGTGGGCCAGGCCGGCCGGCTTGGGCCGACAGGCCTAGGCCCATCCTGACCCAGTTCGGTTGCCCCTTCGCTCCCATGGGTCCTCATGTATTTATGCACTTTTCCCCCTCCACTTGCACCATTTTTACGATGTCATCCTTGCGACCAAGATGGAGGTTCTCCTTGCATGAAGTCCGGTCTTTTACGCTTCAATCCTCGGGGATGTTCCTTTGTAACACTTCGGTCCTTGCCACCTTTGGGACTGACTTCATCAAGCTCTTAAACATGAACAAGACTCCTTAATTGTTCCTTTGAACTTATTGTGACTCCGTCCTTTATGTCCATGTTTTCCTACAAAAACATAACACTTCCAAATGCACACACGAAGATGAACTTGTTATATGATTAGTGTACCTAGTGGCGGGTTAGTTCCATAATCAAATCCAAACCAAAGTGTAATGAACATGTTTGGTGTACCAAAATACACTGTCAACATGTTCTCTTCTGGATGCAAGGGTAAATCACGAGGTGATGACTACAAGATAGAGGAGATGGACATGGTGTTAATGCAATAAAGATAAGATGGGGCAACAGTTCCACAACACGTTCATGATGAAATTCAGAAGCTAAGGACTGAAACAAACCCTCTAAGAGCCTGGATGAATGAACACACGAGAGGCACCACTCAACACATGATGATGTTGGAAGCAAACCACGATCGATTTCATAAGGCAACATGAAGCTGCATGGCTACTTTGGATTCTCGCAGAAAGAACCATGGCTTCACGACGATGAAAAAGGTACGTGAGAAAGTCGAGCTCTATGACTTCAAATGAAGCGCTTTGTGGGAGGCAACCCAATCTTTTTATATATCTATATAAACTATGACAAGTCTACATTGTGTTCTTTACTCCAATGCTCTAATAAATGTCACAACCACATGTTTTATGCTTTAAATAGATATTGAGTGAGCAATATGCTACTTGATTTTGGAAAACTTGTAGACCACTTTTTTGTGTGCTTATTAGTGTTTAGAGTGTTTTTATTTGTGTCTTTTTAGAGAGAAATATGAAGCATGATCCCTTTTTTATTCTAAACTTGTGGCTAGTTAAGTTAGGCTAACTTTTGCTTTTGGTTTAGATCACCACCATATCATATCATCCCTTTTTGTTTATTCATAATCATGTTGCACTTCTTTCCACTTTGTTCTCCACCTTTGCATTGTGTTGCATGTTGCATCTCATTTTTTATAACCCTTCCTATCAAACCACACCTAGAACCCAAGCCAACAAAAGGGGGGATCAACTTATGTCAAGTCGACAAAGTCTATCTCTATCCCTTTCTAATTAAAATTTGGACTAGCCCCGTCCTAAATCCTTAGGAAAACCCCTCATACCTTTAGTAATCCTAAAATCATAGGTTTGTTTTCATCCAAGAATATAATCCTTGTTTTCTTTTCCAAAACCACCTTAGATAGAATTTTAAAATTCTTATCTTAAGCCAAAAATATAGGATACACACAAGCCTTACCTTAAAACCTCGTTAGCATGTTTAAGGTCTTTTGATAAAAAATGTGTTGTCAAGACTCCGCCTCTCATAAAGTGACTTGCTTGTCATTATTAGGGAACAACATCGAAAGACTTTTTGAAACATTGTTGACCCTTTTTTTACTAACCCCTTTGCATTCGCATTTTACATCAACCCCTTTGTTCCATCATGCATAGGTTAGCTTGGTTTCTTTGCGAAACTTTTTGATGAATGCATTATTTCTAAAATAGTGCTTCGTGCACGAGGCATTTTCTTTTGCAATCTTGTGTAAGCATGGTGTTTAGACATGATTGGAGACCACCATCATTCAGTTTTATAAACCTTGTTATCATATTCATTAGGTTGATTTATAAACTTTGCAATGCGCTTTAATTTTCTTGCGACATGAAGAATTATTAACCTTGGAATGAACATGGTGTTTTGACCTTGGTTAAATCTTTATGGTTATATAGAAATAAATGTATCTAGTTGTAAACATGATGTTTAGAACTTTGTGCAAACATTATCATTGTTTATATCCCTTCCTTTCATTTTTACTAGGTAAGTTATGCCACAAGTTAAGATCTTTGGGATGTATTTGGTTTGTTGGCTATTATTTCTACTCCCGACCATCACCCCAGGGAAGAGTGTGCATTTGATTTGTTTTTGCAGGCATGACAAAGTGTTCCCATGAGTTCTTGACCAATTGCAATCAAGATCGTTAGTCGTCTACAAGGCTTGAGAAGGAAGTCGTTGTTTCCATTAAGTTTGAGCACTGTTCAGAGATGTACAATGGAAGAAAATCTAATTTCCAACGCATCAAGGATCATCAATTTTGAAGACTCGTATAAGGAGATATGGCAGAAACATTGAGCGCTGCACAGTTTGAAATCAGCTTTGGACAGATTGCATCGCCAGAGTAAAATAGGCACAACTCTCTTGTTCGGAACCTGTTTCATGCGAATGATAGCTCGTTTGAAAGATAATGTCATGAACTTCAATTTGGAGGGGTGTTTCAGTACATGTTCTGTTCTGGAAGTAAAAGAAAAACTGTGGAAGATGAGGCAGCAACAAAGACGGGATGGAAGTCGGTGATGACGATATGATGAAGGATTGGAACCATGGCTTGATGATAATAAGAAGAAGTTGAAGGAAAACTCAGGTAATAAAGGCAATAAGTGAAGATGATCCTCAAATACATGGCGATAGGGAATTACGAGTGATTCAAGTTCTTCCACACTTAGCAACATGCTAAGCATGGGAGGGGATTTGAAGGATGAAAAGGGCAAGACCATGTGGAGTTCAAGGATCACCTTCAATACAAGATGATCATCATTCTTTTTTCATGCTAAGCACAATGCTTAAGCATGGGGGAGGTCACGCTGCACTTCACTACAAGCATCTAAAAGGACGGTAACTTTATCTTTGTTCATCTCCTTCTAAATGCTTGCACATATATGCTTTCAACCATATTCAAACTTTGTATTTATCTCTTGATCAATAACTTGGCTACTAGGAATGGTTTGTTAGTTTTACTTTTCAATAAATGTATCACCATCTCTTTTTGAGCTTACCACGATGTCGTATGGACCTTCTTGGGCCCACTACCTTGGTGGTTACCAGGACCGACTACTCGGTGGGCCCCTGGGACTACTCGACTTGGGTCATACGGCACCTGATGGCGTGGGGTGCAAGGACTATGACGTAGGAGTACTCAGATAGGAAGCTATGCATGTTCTGTACCATGTAGGGAACTCCTAGATGTAGACCACTAGTACTCTCTCCTCAAACTAACTTGTAACCCTGCCTCCCGGACTATATAAGACGAGGCAGGGATCCCTATCTCTCTCATATGCATCATCTTGTAAACACAACCAATCAATCTAGAGCTACGCAGCATACAGGATGTAGGGTATTACGCACCTCGCGGTCCAAACCTGTCTAAATTGTGTGCCACGTGTCTCTTCCTTTGAGTTACCGATCTCGGCGAGGCCACATTCATCTACCTCGGGTACTCCCCTTGGTAGGTTGCCGGTCCAAAACACCGACACACGATGATATCACTTGTATGTCTTGGTTATGGAAAAGTGATAAAAGTTGCCGCTTTGTTTTACTTGCATGATGTTTTATATGACACGACTATTTGCTCTCTCTCAAAGGAACTTAAATTGATTAAATACCAGATTTTTAATTTGTGGAGGTTAAATGACTAATTTTTAAGACCCACATACTTTATGTTGCTCTTTTATTTAAGTTTACCGATGACCTATGCCTTGCACTTGTTTTATTTAAAATCATTATGCTATCTACTTTTGTGAATCTCTTGCAAGGCTCTACCTACCAAAGCCTATACACATACAAGTAATTTCATGATATAACCTTTAGTTTGCAAACTTATATCTTGATGAGTTGGATTAGGATTGATTTTTGTGGTACGAGACTAAGAAGCTGGTCATTCCTTTGTGTATCTTTTCATGCTAGCTATTCTTGTCCATGCATTGTGAGTTTCTACATTGGAAATTTCACAAACTTTGTGGGGCATTCACCCTAATCACAAAACATCTTTTTGTGATTGCCTCCTTGACCACAACCCAAATTATGGATAATCTTTCGATTAATTTTCTGAAGATTTTCTGTCAAAGAATTTCAAGATAAATAACATGTGGAGGGACTCATCAATGCAACTAAGATCATGCGGAGTTTCGACATGGAGGATGCCCTTGAAGATTTCAAAAGATTTATAGAGGAACAAAAGGATTTTGTACTTCTCTAGCAACCATAGGTCCCCTCACTTCTATGCTCGAGGACGAGCAATCATTTAGGCATGGGAGAGGACTGCTATAGCAAGTACTATGTAGCTTAAAAGTTTGGAGGAGCATAAAAAACATGAATAAAAAAGAAAAGAAAAAAGAAAGAAGGAAAGAAAGAAAAAATAGAGAGAAGAAAAAAAAAAGAAAATAAGAAAAGAAAAAACAAAAAGAAAGAAAAATAAACATGCCCTTCCGTTCTTTTTAGCTTTATTCAAATCTTAGAGAGCTTTGAAGACAAATCCATCCTCAATCTTTTCCAACCATGTGAAATCCCATAACGAGAACTTCATTCGTGTCTCGTGATCACCCATTTGCCACTTGCAAATGTCTACCTTTCTAAATGTGTGTGTTCCATCTCTCTCTCTTTCCAACATTTATTTTCCATGGCCTTTTTGACTAGTCTCAGTAATTCTAATAGATCTCTCTCTTAGTTTGACAATATTTCAAGTATAATGTTTTGCTAGGATTGTTTTTACCTGCCAAGCTCCACATAAGCTTTCCACTTTTATATATGAGTAGAATAGGTTGAGAATAATCTAGTATGGACTTGAGTGACTTGACGAGATGAGTGTTTCCATGAGCTTTTGCAAGAGAACCTCACTTATGTTAGATGTGCAACTTTTTGAAAACTCTTCACTATATTTGTTTTATTGCGGCATGTTCTTTAATAATAGTCTATCTTCCGTAATGAAGTAGCCGGTCAAAACTTGAACCTTAAATGCTAAACACTTGAGAGAGCAATATGTCTTGTTGTGTATAACTAAGTGCAGGGAAGACACTGAAAGGCAACGGTGATTTCAAAGGGTAAGCAAAACTCTTGGACTTGCTCGACGACGAGCAAGGTTTAAGCATGGGGGTATGTTGACGGTCGATGTTGGTACACCTAGCTATGAGTTTGCCGTCAACATTTGCATGTATTTGATATTCTAACTAATGGTACTAACCCCCCGGAGGTATCAAGTTCACTCGTGCATGTCGATTTTGGAGTTTGTTCTTTACGTAAGAAACTAGCGCTTAAAGGGAGACTTTCGGGATAAGTTCATCATGCACTTCAAGAGAAGATCATGAAGCCCGACACAAGTAAAGACACATGATGAACATGAATCCAAATGACCCAGTGACTGAAGCATGAAGCTGTAAAACACCAGGGACTTGAACAGAGGATGCTGAAGCTTGCGTGACAAGGAGCTATGTCTAAACCGTGGAGAAGACGACGTCAAGGGCCCACAAGCATAAGGGAGGAAGTCAAGAATTGACCAAAAAGCGTCGGGGAGCGAACCGGGGCCAAACCAGGACGAAAAGGTCCCAGGCCCGTCGGCCCAAGCCGGCCGGCCCAACCTGTTTTCGTGCTGGTTCGTAACCCCCTGACCTAGATGCTCCTCAATAAATTTCCGCTGCCTCCGCCGGCCGCCAAATCCATCCATTCATCAGAGAGCCACCGACACGAAGAAGCACCGGGAGGAAGCCGACGATGGCCGCAAGTCCTCGAGTTGCTTAGGAGATGGCATAGACCATGCCCTAGCCGCCATGGTTGGCCCTGCGTGGTGAAACCATGGCGGAGTTTTGGAGTTGTGACTTGAATTCGTCAAGTCGTTTGTACTTTCGACATTCGATGGTGATATAAATCAATCCTTGTCCTTACTTTGATCTACTACGAGTTGTGATTTTTCATATGTGTAGCTACCATGTGCTTTTAGTAGGAATAGGTCTAATTGTGGTGGTTAGTCTATCTCTTGCAGATACATCATTGTATTGCACGGACCGAGGTTGTCGTTCGGTGATGAATATTCTTGCGTAGTGACAGTACAATGGAGTAGAAAGCGGTGAATGAACGTGTATCGGACCACTCCATATCGGGTTATGCCATATCGAGTGTACTCCTTATCATAGTATAGGTTTAGATTGGTTAATGTGTCACCTTGGCCAGAACGACAACAAGAAGATGATAGGCTAGGGTTACCCTTTGGTGTTTACCTTTATGGCTAGGTGGATGAGATCCATACATCTCTTCGTGTTTGTATGTTACCTTTGTGCAATCAACACTTCGTGATAGGTTAGATCATTAGATTAGATGGATAGCCTTAGGAGTTTGCTTCTGATCCTTGGATTGACAAATCTAGGGAGGACCATCCTTGGTGAAAAAGGCACCAAGTCACTCATACGCTTAGGGTGAACTTGAGCACGGCTTTGCACTGTCAACAGTGTCGTTACATGGGCGTCCACTGAGCCTTGTACCCAGGACTGTAATCTCTTATCCCAAATCGAAGATTGACAGGAACCGCCTGGTTGGTGTGTACCCCACACATTGGTTTCAGATCACTACGTGAAAACCTCAAATAGGTCACGCAACATTTGTACCGGGCCCATAACACCCGTTACATGCACCCACATCTATAACGGTTGTTACTTGGCGCCTATTACAGATAAGCGCGGTAGGTCGACCCTAGGGTTGGCCTCCGCAACGCCCATTACAAATGTGGACTTCTAGTAACTGTCTTCTTAAACGCCCGTTACATGAATTCTTTGTAACGGACGTTAAATAGAGCTCGTTACACAAGTGAAACCTAACGGTAATGAACTAGTAAAGTCCGTTACTGATCAACGCCCGATCGGTAACGGGCTGTTTAAGTCTGTTACTGATCACTCTGTATTGGTAATGTGCTATAAAGTCTGTTACCGATGAGCATTTGACGCCCATTACTAGTTTGAGAGCCCAATAATTGAAGTCTGAGAGAACTCAACTGTCGTGAAGCGGGAGCGCGACGTCAGTGAACAAATGAGACAGATGTTTGTTAATCATCGTCTCCTTTGAGTCTGTCCTCACTGACAGGTCAACCCGATCCATCTCTCGTTGCTTCCATTTCGACATATGGGCACAATCAACACACATATATTTTGAGACAAAACAGATCTCATTAGAGAGATAACTTGCCCACAAAGATGAAAATAACTTGTCCACAAGAATAAAGATAATTATGACAAAAGGTTAACTTGTCCATATATCAAGCTAGGACTTAACTAGTCCATCACATTATTTACTATGGTCGCGCTATCTGACCATACACATTAACAAAGGCATGCCCCTTGAACATCCACAAAAGTATGGCTACTCACCCTGCACATCAACAAGCTTGAACTAGATCAAGCCCCATTAGGATTATTGGCTCCTTTTGCAGCCTCTTCGTAAGCAACCAAGGATTCTTGAAGCCCTTCCAGCGCACCTTCAATGGGCTCGAGATTTTGTTCAGTAGTATAATTGTACCTCCTTATGTGCTTAGCCTTTTTGATGAGGATGTTCACTTCTTTTGTGATTTTTTCAAACTCAGGTTTCACATAATCCCAGACACTAAGGTTAAGAAGTAACTCAAGCTCTGCTCACGACTCAAAGAGTTTTGCCTGAAACAGGGTTAAACATGGTATAAGAACAACATAGTTAATTCAGAACTAATTTGCCTCAGACCTTGGAGCAGGGTGTGACAAGTAAAAGCAGAACTTAGTTCACAACTGATTTACCTCGGAAATTGGTATAATTAAGATCATGACAAGCATGGAAGACATCATCATAGGCACTAATTAACTTTATGAAGCTCAAGCTCAAGCTACCTTAAGCTCCATCTATAGAACAAGTAAAAAGGTAGTGGGATTTAGAGAAACTTGCCTCGCCGTCGTCGTAGTCGTTGCCAGAGTTAGAGATGAGGTCCTCTACACCTTCTTCGCCGCTCCCTCGACACCTCTTTGTAGTTGCCAGACACTTGTGCTCGCAAACGTGAGGCAGGCCTCTCGCTCACTTCACTGCCCCCTTGCCCACTTCGCTACCCCCTCGCCGACATGCTCCTCCTTGCCGCTGCTTGGCCCCTGGTCGGAATCCGAGAGGATCCAGTCGAGGACCCTCGTCTCCGGCATTGGGTTCACTCCACCGCTGCTTGGCCCCTCTTCGGTGCTCATCGTCGTCTCCCTCTTCGCTGACATCTCGCTGGCACGCGCGCGGATCCTGTTGCGACACCTCTTCGCGTTCCGGTTCTCCTCGATCCCGAGTACGCGGGGTCGTCTACTGCTTGGCCCCTCGCCGGCGCTCATCGTCGTCTCTATCTCCAAGCCTCCTCTGCGTTATTTTCAAGGAAGGTGCTGCGCTTATCCATTCGGAAAGAAGGGGCAATATTTGGGATGGAGGGGGTAGTAGTCAATGCCGATGTGGGTTAGCAAACCCGGGTTGCATTGTAGTTTGTATGAAGTAAGAATTGGTGCAATGAAGAGAAAAAGAGATGGAGTTAATAACCCTTAGTTTGATGGGAGATGATGTGGGTAGCTTGCATGAAGAGAGAAATGAAGTTAATGATAGTTAGTGGGTACCAATTATATAAGTTATATAGATATAGATTAATAAAAATACGAACAATTCATAGTTTTTTAAGAATTGAACAACTCATAGGAGTACTGTAGTTGGGCATTTGGTATAATAATAAAATATGAACAGTCACACGTCTCCTTGTGACCACATGATTTTTACGGCCAGAGCTCTCCTGAGCGGACACGGGTTCCGAGGCGCGTGACCGACCGACTGACAGTTCGCCGTCTTGTCAATATAAATCTTGGCCGGCCAAGAAATTCGTCAACCGCGGCACCAAGAAAACCCCAGCACCACCGTCTCCGGTCACCAAGAAGTGAATCCAAGAGCTTCTCCTTCCTCAAGCAAGCGCATGGCGTCAAGCGAGCCATCATGGAAGTGGGGGAGGGACAAGGTGCCGCCGCCCCCGCCCGCCGACGCCGAGGAGGTGCCGCCGCCCCCGCTCGCCGAGCCCGAGGAGGTGCCGCCGCCCCCGCACGAGGAGGTGAAGTGGCTTAAGCCGCCCCGGCGCAAGGTGCCGCCGCCCCTGCGTGCTCCAGAAGTAAATTTTGAGGATGCCTGTTTTTCAGTGAACATGCTCTACCAGGCTTGGCAGAGTCTTGGAAAGGTGGCCGTTCATCTCGGGGTCCAACGACCCACTGATCCGCTGCAGACGACCGTGATGGATTACGCCTTCAAGGTTAATGTCTTGGCTGGGAACCTGGAGAGAGAAGTGGTCCCCCCTCCCTCGTCTACGACGACGATGACGACGACGATGGCAGCCTCGACGTCTCCAGCTCCGGCTCCGACTCCGACGGTGGGGCTCCTCCGGCGGCAACTACCTCTGCTTAATTAATTTGTTCCTATGTTAATGTGTTCTTCCAGTGTGCTTGTTGAACTTGTGATGGACTAGCTAGTAGATCTGTGTATGTTGAACTTGTGATCAACTAGTAGATCTAAGAGACGCGGTAGATCAATCCATGTCTCCTATTTTGGAAGGCATTGCAATGTCTATGGTAGCAGCTTACAATAAATTGCAATGTGTATGCCAGAAGTTTGATACTCTGTTTGTGTCATCATATGGCAACAGTTCACAATGAATTGCAATGTGCCAGAGTTATTCCAGAAGTTTGTTACTCTATTTGTCTTAAATCCGCATTTCCTTTGCCTCGTGCTGCAATGAAATGTCAGCACAGATGAATTGATGAATTTTGCGATGTGTGACACATTAAGATTTGTGACCCAATTGTCATTCCATTCATTCTTCATTCATACATTTAAGTTTGTAATATGTGACAAATTTTTCATTCTTCATCCACACAGATGAAGCAAAAGCACCACTTTTAACATTAGAATTACTTCTTTGCAGTATACATCCCTAGTAAACATCCAAATACTACACAAACAACAGCCACAATAATCAAGTTCATCTTCCGGATCACATTGTCCATCTTCTCCTCCAGTGCTTTCTTCCTCTGCTTGTCCTCCAGTGCTTGCCTCTGCTCACCGCTCCCAATCTGACATTCCACTGAATAAACTACTTCATCGACCATGTCTTCCCAATTGGACGGTCGAAAAACAATGACACCAGCATCCTTCAGCATCTGGAGATACTCCTTGTGGAAACGATAAAATCCACAATTCTTGGCGTACTACAGAATCAAAAGCACACAAGAACCCTAACTCAGATTTGGGAGACACAGTAGACTACTCACCGAGTTCCTTGCACACTTGAAATAAAGATGACTGTGGTTTTCACCTTCCTTCTGCGTCCGCCCCTCCACCACCCGAGCCATACCATAGTCCGGGCAAGGGACCAGTGGAAATCAGCTTAGCTCACCTACTAGATCCAAGCCGATGGAGTGATTGCGGCTGCTCCGGCAACCTTGGACCCTGCTCCTCGCACGTGCACCTCCAGACGAATCAGCGTAGTGCGACATGTGTGCGACGGCGGGGAAGGACGGGCGGGCGGCGGCGGTGGAGCTCAGATTGGGGAAGAAGAAGGGGGTAGGGGTCGGGGCGCCGGGGCAGATGCATATTCATTCGGTAAGGGGCATTTCTGACAATGCAGCACTTGTTGGCGACGATGGTTAGTCTACCCGGATCGCCTTTGTCGGTCGGGCAGGCTACGATTATCTTTTTTTATATAGGCTTCAGATGCTGACACGTGGGCCCGACACTATTTTTTCTGAATTGAAACTTGCTTCCCTCAAATATTATACCCCATAAAGAGCGCCAAAAAATTCGTAAAAATACGAATAATTCATAGTTGGTAATTTAGTACTTGAATAAAATATCATCAGCCACACTTGTCTAACAAAATTTATTAAAATTAGAATTTTTATCTCTTGTTTACGTTATAATAATTATAATAACGTCTTAGTGTGTTCTAAAAATTCTACAAATTGACTTTGCAACATAATTTAAGTCCCTAAGCTTGTCTACAAAAATTCATATGGTTTCGAAAACGGAAGATTATACTTGTGTACAAATGTCTACATCTCTCACCTAGTTTATTAGAATGTTACGTCAACATTGAAGTTTTCCACACTTTAAAACATGTTCGAACTCATATGCATTTGAAATTTTAACATAACCATATGTTCACCATAAGATTACGAAATGCAAAGTTTAATTAGTAATGGTTGTGTAAAAAAATATTATTTACATGTTGTACTTATAAGGAATAATATAAGGTGTATAAACAACATCCAAGAAATAAAATTACATACGAAAAAATGTCATAAATGAATTGATGTTGATTTTAGAAAAATTCAGAAACAAATATCATCAAATTTGGATTACGGTTGACGGAGAAAACGTGATACAAAATTTGATTAAAGATTAAAAGGGGAAAAGCAAACTATTCTTTATTCAAACCCCGCCCCATCATTGGTGACGAGTGTTTGTTAACAAACGCTCTGCCCTGCCTTCCGCCTTCTATCCTGTTCTCCGGCTTCCGCCTTCCTCGTCTCTGTCGCAGCCTCGTCTCCGTCGCAGGTATGGCCCGCGACTCTAGGGGGAGGTTCTGCAAGGAGGAGGCCCCGCGGCCACGTCCCCGTTCGTCTTTCTCGGTGCTGTCCGCCGCCCCCGCCAAGAGAGTGAGGTTCCGCGGTGACGAAGAGGAGTCGTCCCAGCGCGCCGCCCCCGTGCGTCTTCCTCGGTGCTCCATGGAAGAGGCCAGTTCTTCGTTAGACCGGGGAGGAAGCCGCACACACACGAAAGGGCCAAGTTGGCGACACCCGCCATGGAGAGGCAGGTTTTTTTCCTCAACGTGATGGAAGAAGCAGTCCACGCGCATTGAGGTGAGCGCGGACTCCTCCAGCGATGACCCAAGCAGAAGAGTGGTGCTAGCAGACTGTTGATAGATAAAAGACGTATCCACCTACGATCCGCAAGCGTACGGACCTACACCTTTTTCACCACGGTTTCTCAAGGTTCTTGTCAATCCTCGGAGCAAGGGGATTACAAGCGTTTGATCGACCTCTACTGACTAGGTACTCAAACCCTATCTACGATGAAAGTAGAAAACGACTAAACTACACTAGAGAGAATGATTAAGCTATCAAGATAGGAGACACTCGCCCATGGGTCTAAGGTACTAGAATATGCAATCGCTTTAAACATGAAAACCAATCTAATCTATCGGGGGTTGTGACCACGGTTTCGCCCTTTCCCTCTTCTCGTACTCTCACGGCGTATTGAATGGATCCAAGGGAGCATTGGAGCTCTACACCCTTTACTGCATGGTAGCTAACCTTAAGCATTATAGTATATTCAACACATGATGATAGATAGATAATCCAACAAAGTACGATTACATCAAAAGATCGATTACAACCCATGGACGAATAAGGAGATTGCCCCACCAAGGTGCTAGGCATAGCACCATTGATCATGGTCCCCCTTCCGACGGTGTCTTCCTTCTTCTCCACTTGTGGGTACTTCCTTCGAGGTGGTCGATCCCCCTCCGGAGATCTCCCTCCTCTCTCTCTAGCTTGTGGATGGCCTCCTGGTGCGAATGGCTCTCCCCCTACGAATGGCGGCGCCTCCAGGGCTTTAGGGTTGAAGATCCTTTGGGTGCAAGGAAAGGGTGCTGAACCGACCCCGAATTGGGCTGGGACGAACGGCCTGGGCCGACCGGCCCAGGTCCCTCTCGGCCCGGTTCGGTCGCCCCTTCGCTCCCGTGGCTCGTCAGGTGATTATGCACTTTTCCCCTTCCACTTGCATGATTTTGACGATGTCATCCTCGCGCCCAAGATGGAGGTTCTCTTTGCATGAAGTCTGGTCTTTTACGCTTCAATCCCCAGGGGTGTTCCTACGTAACACTTTGGTCCTTGTCACCATTGGAAGTGATTTCATCAAGCTCATGAACATGAACAAGACTCCGTAAATGCTCCTTTGAACTCGTTGCGAATCCGTCCTTTATGTCTATGTTTTCCTACATAAACACAACACTTCCAAATGCATGCACAAAGATGAACTTGTTATATGATTAGTGTGCCTAGTGGCGGGTTAGTTCCATAAACAAATCCAAACCAAAGTGTAATGAACATGTTTGGTGTACCAAAATACACCGTCAACATCTCCCCCACGCTTAGATCTTGCTCGTCCTCGAGCAAGTACTCATAAAAGAACTTCGTCCAAAGTGTTGTGATTGTGTTCCGCTAAATCCTTCTTCACATGTTAGTCAATCTTTTATATTTAATGCATATACATAAAGTAATGATCATCATACATAAACATGGGCGTTTAGAATTTTTACCACGTCAAGATTTAACCCACAACTCAAACTCTTCACTCGAGGTCTTCAATTTCAGCCATGCTTACTTCTTTGCTTCCATCAGAGGGTTTTTATGATTTTTCAAAAATAAAATTCCTGCAACAAGTGTTAGACAAAAACCTTTCTCCAATCTCAAGATCGATTACATCTCAAGATCGATTACATCTCAAGATCGATTACAACCCATGGACGAATGAGAAGATTACCCCATCAAGGTGCTGATCATGGCACCGTTGATCATGGTTTCCCTTCCGACGGTGTCTTCCTCCTTCTCCACGTGCGGGTGCTTCCTTCGAGGTGAACGATCTCCCTCCGGAGATCCTCCTCCTCTCTCACTAGCTTGTGGGTGGCCTTCTAGTGTGAATGACTCCCTCCTCTGTCGAATGGCAGCGCCCAGGCTTTTAGGGTTCAAGATCCTTCAGGTGCAAGGAAAACGGGACCAAACCGGCCACCGGAGAGGGCTGGGCCGGCCGACCTGGGCCGACCGGCCTGGGCCCACCTCGGCCCGGTTCGGTCGCCCCTTTCACTCCGTGGGTCCTTATGCACTTATGTACTTTGCCCCCTCCACTTGCATGATTTTGATGATGTTATCCCCGCGTCCAAGATGGAGGTTCTCTTCGCATGAAGTTCGATCTTTTACGCTTCAATCCCCAAGGGTGTTCCTCGTAGCACTTCGGTCCTTTCCACCCTTGGAAGTGATTTCATCAAGCTCATGAACACGAACAAGACTCCGTAAATTTTCCTTTGAACTTTTTGCGATGCATCCTTTATGTCCACGTTTTTCTACATAAACACAACACTTCCAAATGCATGCACATAGATGAACTCGTTATATGATTAGTGTGCCTAGTGGCGGGTTAGTTCCACAATCAAATCCAAACCAAAGTGTAATAAACATGCTAGGTGTACCAAAATACACCGTCAACATCTCCCCCACGCTTAGCTCTTGCTTGTCCTCGAGCAATTACTCATAAAAGAACTTCGTCCAAGGTGTGTAATCGTGTATCGCTAATCCTTCACGTCAAGATTTACCCCACAACTCAAACTCTTCACTCGAAGTCTTCAATTTCAGCCATGCTTACTTCTTTGCTTCCATCGGAGGGTTTTTATGATTTTAAAAACAAAATGCCTGCAACAAGTATTAGACAAAAACCTTTCTCCAAGCTCTCGCAAGTCACTCATATGAGGTGGCTATCCTAAACCAGTTTTATAAAACTCTCACCTCCCATAAGTCTCCCATATAACATGTAAAGTGGATCTGTAGGTAGGGCTAGCTAAATCACCACAAGTTTTGTCAAACTAAGAACTTTCTCTAGTGGTTGTTTACCTTTCAAAGCCAATGATCATGAGAATTAATCCATATGTGGGGATATCAAGGATGAGAAGATATAGAATGGTGGACATGTGCAAGGGCAAAAAAATGTGAATATGAGGCACCGATGACGTCCTCGTTGTCGGATTGCACATGGTTGGAAAAGAGTGAAAGTTTCGTCTCTCAACGACGTGACATCCTTCCTTGCACTTTATTTTTCTTTCACTTGATTCATCCCTCTCATATCTTTCTTGCCAGTCCTCTTTTCTCTTTCTCTTCTTTTTCTTTCATTCTTTCATTCTCATATTTTTCTTTTTCTTTACTTTTGTTTATTTTTCCCTCTCTTGACATATTTTTCTCTCTTTTTAATGCTCTCAACTCCTCTCTTTCTTGCATGCACACAATCTGAAATTTTAAATAAACCATGCTAGAGACGAGACGAAACTTTGAGAGTAGGTTGTGTTCAAGGAATGCGATGTACAAAAGAGATGTATAGGGTTGGGTATGGAATTCGGCGATGTACGGGACTTTCGATGTGAAAGTCACGTTACCGAATACATGACGAGGCTAGCAACAAAAGATAAGCACAAGGACATGATCATTGCTCGAAATTAAAACTCCCAAGAGAGAAAGGTCCTAGCCCAACTCATCATGCTAATCACACTTATGGTGGAGCAGAAAATAAATTCGGCTTTGTATAGGATTTTTTTCTTACTCTCAACTTGGAAAAGAGGTTTTGCTAACCTTTATTACGAGGGTTTTTAGATAATTTTCAGAATTGAATTCCTCCAACTTTTAGCATTGAACATAGCACAACCAACATGTGAAGCTCAAGATCGAAGTGTGGTATGGGTACTTTTAGAAGTAGCAATTCCACTAAGCACCATGGTAAACGTTTTTCAAACCACACACTTATGTTCATATATAAAAAACTAGAGACAAACAAACAAGTGAATAAAGAAAAGCATCACACAAGACATAAATTTAAAGGACACTTTCTATTTGATTTTCTTTGAGGCAACACTAAAGTAAGACACTTTAAACTTGCAAAAATTTAAAAACACGCTCAAAAACAAAAGACTCTTAAGCTCTAAAACTCTCTCGAAAACTAAACTGAACCAACTAAACGTGAAGCTTAAAAACTAAAGGCTAGCAAGCTAGCTCCCCCATGCTAAAATCATACGACGTCCTCGTCGTATCTTACAAGAGTCCTAAGGGGGAAAACTAAACCTAGTGGTACTTCCCGCGACTATTGCACCACTTGCCCTTCATGTTCCTGACCATGCCAAAAAGTTTGCGCACGTTGCGGTTTAGGAACTTATAGTCGTCTTCGACCACGCGCTCCAAATCCTCCATACGCTACCTCATCGCCTCCATGGCCTGGAAACATTCGTCGACCGATGCGTAGAGCTACGAGATGGAGTGATGGCAAGCCGCACAACACATCAGATGCATCCCGAAAGGGTCGTCGCCGCCAGGGTTTCCGCCGTCGTCGCCATCACCATCGTCGTTGCCGCCGCCGTTGGGGCCTTCGGGAGTCTTCTCCTCGGGCACCTATTCCCAAATGTAAAGATCGTTATCATCTCTTCCGGCAGCCGCCCACGAGCTCGGGTTACAATCGTCGGAGTAATCGCTACCCCCATAGTCCTTAGGCTCGGGCGACACATCCTTGTAGTCCTTCCGCTTCATGCCACGGATGCGCGCCGACCTTCGAACGGGAGTAGGGACGTTCTCCTCTTTGACGGGGTTGCGAGATGCGATAGCTCTGGTCGGGACACGCCCTCCGCAACGGATGCGGGCGGTCCTCTTGATCTCGATGGGTAGCCTGAGCTCGCATCGCTTCGCCTCCTCCATCGATGGCTCCTTGGCGCCTTGCTTCAACTCTAAGCTCCTCGGGGACGCCATGGCTGCTGCGTGGGTGCAAAAGTATGCTTGATGGGATGGATTCCCGAGCTCCCAATTTGGCCAAATAAATAGTCCGAAAAGGAAAATCCCAGGAACCTCATTTTCCTTATTCAAACTTCCCTTAAAATTTTCTGACTGGAGAAGGAAGTCGAAAAGGAGCAAATCAGGGAAAAACCAGCGCGAACCGCCACCGGGGCCCCACTGGGCCGGTCGGACCGGGCCGGCCGACTCACCCTGTCTCGGGGGCCGGTCCGGCCCGGTTTCCCGTATACCGCCCTTTTTCGTTTTCTCAACCCATGGGAAACAGTTGGCCTAGTAAATCTTCGCGAGAAACTCTAGAAAAATTATAAGAAAAATTATTTACAAAAATTTATGTCTTGTTTTTCGTCCTAGGCCAGACGTCCGGGCTCTTCTTCCATGGTGAAGACATCAACATGGTGAAAGGGCACAACGTCGGGTCATATTAAACCTTAAGTCATTGACCATTCACCACAAATTGATCACCTTTCACATCCATAATGGTTACCACTCCGTTAGAGAGCACCGAGTGCACAACATAAGGTCCGTCCCACTTGCTTTGCAATTTCCCCTTTCCAAAGGTTTTAAACCTCGAATTGTAGAGGAGGACCTTATCTCCTTATTTAAACTCCTTCTTTTTCAACCTTTCATCATACCACCTTTTAATTCTCTCTTTGTATATGCTTGCATTTTCATATGCTTTTAACCTCATCTCCTCTAGCTCGCTTATTTGAATTCTTCGTTTCACCACCGCGGCATGGAGATCAAGGTTCATCTCTTTGATCGCCCAATGGTCTTTATGTTCCAACTCAACCGGAAGGTGGCAAGCGTTTCCATAGACGAATTGATAAGGGGTCATACCTATTGGTGTCTTGAACGCCGTTCGATAAGCCCACAAAGCTCCGTCTAATTTCTTTAACCAATCCTTGCCTCCCTTCTCTATATTTTTGTTGAGGATGCTTTTTAATTACCTATTCGACGTTTCCGCTTGTTTGTTGGTTTGCGGGTGATAGGTCGTAGAGACCCTATGTTCAATTCCCAACTTGGACAAGCACTTTTTGAAATTCTTCCCAGTGAAGTGAGTTCCTCCATCTCTTATGAAGATTCTCGGTGTACCTAAGCGAGGAAAAATCACGTTCTTGATCATAGTAATGGACTCCTCCGTGGAAGCTTTACGACATGGCATGGTCTCTACCCACTTGGATACATAATCAACCATGACTAAGATATGCTCATATCCATGTGAGTTTTTGAAAGGCCCCATGAAGTCTATTCCCCATACATTGAATAAATCAATTTGTAGATTATATCTCAAGGGCATAGAATTTCTTTGAGAGATGTTTCCGGTTGTTTGGCATTTGGGGCATGATGCAACGTATCTCTTAGTATCTTCATGCATCTCCGGCCAATAGAATCCGCTAGACCATACTTTTGCTTGGGTCTGAAAATGGCTATAGTGTCCACCGTACTCCGCCGCGTGGCGCTTTCTCAAAATTTCTAGCCTCTCTTCTCTTGGCACACATCTTCTCA
Source organism: Cenchrus americanus (assembly GCA_947561735.1). NCBI lineage: Eukaryota > Viridiplantae > Streptophyta > Magnoliopsida > Poales > Poaceae > Cenchrus > Cenchrus americanus. The sequence continues at coordinate 8,748,783 of OX387239.1, forward strand.
TGACTCCATCATTGCCAAGTTTGAAGAGGTACGGTGCATCCCAAAAGTATTTCTTACTTTCGGAGATTATCCTCTTTTGAGAGTTTCTATCTAGATGGTCAAGAGGCATCTTCCGAATTGCTCGAATGATATCAATCATCCAAGTGTCTTTATCGAGCACTCAATAGAGGTGGTCATCTCTCTTCTTGTCTTTTATGGGATCTTTATCATCTTGTCCACGATTCATCCTAGACAAGTGATCAACCACAACATTCTCCACCCCCTTCTAATCACGAATTTCAACATCGATATCTTGAAGAAGAAGGATCCAACGGATCAATCGTGGTATAGCATCCTTCTTAGCCAAGAGATACTTGATGGCCGTGTGATCAGTGTAAAGAATGACCTTGAGTTCACGATGTAAGATCTGAATTTTTCAAATGCGAATACCACCGCTAGCAACTCCTTTTCCATTGTGGCATAGTTTAATTGTGCCTCATTAAGAGTTTTGCTAGCGTAGTAAACGGCATGAACTCAGCCTTCCTTTCTTTGACCCAAAACCGCGCCTACGGCGTAGTCACTTGTGCTACACATGATCTCGAAAGGTTGGCTCCAATCCGGAGGTTGAATAATGGGAGCACTCACCAACACACTTTTCAAGGTCCGAAACGCCGCTATGCACTTCTCGTCAAAGTCAAAAGCCAGATCCTTTTGAAGAAGATGTGTCAAAGGCTTAGTGATCTTCGAGAAGTCCTTAATAAATCTTCTATAAAATCCGGCATGACCTAGAAAGCTCCTCAAGGATTTAACATCCATCGGAGGTGGGAGTTGCTCAACCGTCTCTACCTTAGCCTTGTCCACTTCAATGCCTCTCTCAGATATAACATGTCCGAGCACTATGCCTTGCTTAACCATGAAGTGGCATTTTTCACAATTTAACACCAAGTCTACCTCCACACACCTTGTGAGGACCTTATCAAAGTTTGCCAAGCAATCCATGAACATCTTCCCATAAACAGAAAAATCATCCATGAATACCTCGACAATTTCTTCGATGAATTCCGAGAATACGACCATCATGCAACGTTGAAAAGAGGCCAGAGCGTTGCATAGACCGAAGGGCATCCTTCTATAAGCAAACGTTCCATAAGGGCATGTAAACATTATTTTGGGTTGATCGTTCGGGTGAATGGGAATTTGCATGAACTCCGAGTACCCATCGAGAAAGCAAAAATAAGCGTGGTTTGCTAATCTCTCGAGCATCTCGTCAATGAACGGTAGGGGGAAGTGATTTTTCTTCGTTGCTCTGTTAAGCTTACGATAATCGATACACATCCGCCACCCGGTCACGGTTCTTTGCGGTATCAACTCATTCTTCTCATTCTTCACCACGGTTAAACTTCCTTTCTTCGGTACACAATGTACCGGGTTCACCCATTCGCTATGCAGAACCGGGTAGATGATTCCGACATCAAGTACCTTGATGACCTCTTTCTTTACTACCTCTCGCATGGCATGAGTTAGCCTCCTTTGGTGGTCCACTACGGGCTGACATTGGTCTTCCATTGGTATACGATGAGTGGAATATGCTGGGCTAAGACCTTTGAGATCATTAATCGAACATCCAATCACCTTCCTATGTTTTTTCAATAAAATCAGCAACTTCTCATTTTCTTCGGGACTCAACTCGTCGCTTATGATGACTGGATAAGTCTTGTCTGGGCCCAAAAATTCATACTTTAATCCCCTGGGCAAATGTTTAAGGTCTACCTCGGGCACTTGTGGCTCCTCGGGTTTAATTTCTCCTATGTCCTCGAATTTTTCTTCCTCCACGCTTCCATCTTGTGGTTCTAAGCCTTTTGTTGCTTCTTCTAGCTCTTCATCTTGTTGATCATTAACTTGTTTTTCTATCACTCTTTGCAGCAGGTCTCTAAGGGTTTCAACAAAACAAAGACTATCTACCTCCTCTACTTCTTCTTCGGGAGGAAAGGGTGTAGGGTGTTTAGAAACGCGAAGAAAGTTATATGTGTACTTCTTTCCATTAAGGTTCATTGTTACTTTGCCTTTTCCGGCATCCAGCACAGCATCAACCAACTTAAGAAAGGGTCTACGTAGATTTATATGATCATGATTACTATGGTAAGCATCAATAACAATGGTTGTTATTCATTTTCCAGAGATTTTTACATTCATGTTGCAAGCAATACCTAGAGGTCTAATAGTTCTACCATCTCCCACAATTAATTTCGTTGATGTTGGAGCTAAGTCTAGGTTGTGGTCTTGAACTTTATCGTAAATTTTAGAAGATAGGATACTTACTTGGGCTCCGATGTCGCACAAAGCTTTGCATTGAACTCCGTTGATCTCGCAACTCAAGTGTGGTGCCACCTTCTCTTCTTCTTCGGATCCTATCACGTAAACTTCGGCGAGGCGAGCGTATGGTGATGCTTCGGGCTTGATGCCCATGATTCTCTTCACCTCGGCCATGTGTTCCGAATCCACTTCATCATCTCCAAAGAGCTTTTTAAAGATCTCACCAGTGGTTTCAAGGTCGTATGAATCTTCCGCTTTCTTTTCCGGAGGGAAATCCACTTCCAATGCTCTTGCCATCCCCTTTTGGTTAGGGAACGGTCTTCTCTTATCGAATACTTCTCCGTAATTGATAGGAACCCAATCCATTGGTTCGAACTCCCTTAGTGGCTTCGCGCTTGACATGCTTCTTTTGTTTGTTTCATTTGATACGGCTAAGTCAACGCTCGGGGTAGTTCTTTCCTTGATGTGCTCTTCTTCAAGCTTTTTCGGGATGGGCTCCTCTTTTGTGACTTCCAGGGTTGCCTCTTAGAAAATTTAGCACACTTCTTCATTCTTGAATTATGTTCCGGCCCTCCCAAAAGTCTTGTTTCCCAATCTCTTTGCATGGCAGTCGCTTTATTAATTCTTTGTAGAAGTTGAGCGGCTTCCATGAGTGTTTTCTCCATGAGATGCCCACCTGCACACATTTGGACGTGTTGCATGCAACTAGGGGTTAGGGAAAAGAAACATGTATGCAAGAGTACGTCACCGGAGAAGCCGAGTCTTGGTCCTTGTTCGATCAACTCATTAAACCTATTCCAAGCTTGGTCTATCCCTTCCTCTTCTCCTTGCGTGAAAGTGATCACTTGCATCCTTAGATGTTGAACCTTGCTAATTGGAAAGAACTTCTCGCAAAACTTTTTTGTCAACTTGTTCCAATTGCCTTCAACTTCAGATGATGCAAACGAGTACCATGTCTTTGCTTCACTGGCAAGTGAGTAGGGAAAGAGATTCCATTCGATCCAATCATCGGGAACTCCTTCTTGACGCACCGTGTTGCATAGTGTCATGAAATGCCTTATGTGTCTATATGGGTTCTCCGAAACCATCCCTTCAAACGGGTTTGCCACCACCATCTCGATGATCTTGGATAAGATTTCATACTTGGTCGCTTCGAGCTTCGAATCCGACTCTTGTACTTTTATGTCTTCACATCGAGGGCTAGCGTAATCCCTTAGTGATTTCTCCGGTTCTTCCACGGGTTGATTGACGAACGCCATCTAGACAACATGATAAAAACAAAAACAAACAAAGTGGTTTCTAGGTAATATGTGTTAGATATTAGTAAACAAAAGATAAACTAAATATAAAACTAAGTTGGATGCAAACCAAACAATGTAAACTAGCTTGTTCCCCGGCAACGGCGCCAGAAAAAGGGGCTTGTTGACGGATAAAAGATGTATCCACCTACGATCCGCAAACGTACCGACCTACAATCTTTTCACCATGGGATTCCCAAGGTACTTGTCAATCTATGGAGCAAGGGGATTACAAGCATTTGATCCACCTCTACTCATTAGCTACTCAAACCCTAACTACGGTTAAACTACAAAATGGCTAAACTACACTAGAGAGAATGATTAAGCTGTCAAGATAGGAGACACTCGTCCATGGGTCTACGATACTAGAACAAGTAATCGCTTTCAACATGAAAACCAATCTAATCTATCGGAGGTTGTGACCACGGTTTCGCCCTTTCCCTTCTCTCGTACTGTCACTACGCGAAGGTAATCGCGACTAGACCTATGATGGACACGGCGTATTGAATGGATCTAAGGGAACATTACGACAGAGTAGCTAACCTTAAGCATTAAAGTATATTCAACACATGATGATAGATAGATAATCCAACAAAGTAAGATTACATCTCAAGATCGATTACAACCTGTGGACGAATAAGGAGATTACTCCACCAAGGTGCCAGGCATAGCACCATTGATCATGGTCTCCCTTCCGACGGTGTCTTCCTTCTTCTCCACTTGTGGGTGCTTCCTTCGAGGTGGTCGATCCCCCTCCGGAGATCTCCCTCCTCTCTCTCTAGCTTGTGGATGGCCTCCTGGTGCGAATGGCTCTCTCTTTTTTGTGAATGGCGGCACCTCCAGGGCTTTAGGGTTGAAGATCCTTCGGGTGCAAGGAAAGGGGGCCGAACTGACCCCCGAAGTGGGCTAGGATGACCGGCCTGGACCATCTCCTTGTGTTGAATATAATTTAATGCTTAAGGTTAGCTACCATGCCGTATAGGGAGTAGAGCTCCAATGCTCGCTTGGATCCATTCAATACGCCGTGTCCATCATAGTGTACAGAGTATATTAATTAATAGTGTCCTAACCATTGTTGCTTGTTTTGTTGTAGGGCTTGGGAAAGTTACTGCGGCAAAAATAAGTTCTTGCGTCGTGGCCCCTTGAAACACGTCAAAGATGTTAAGGTACATACCACTTATTTCCTTCCTGTGGAAGCTAGTACGAAAGCTTGAGTTTATTTCTTCTCGATCACCACTGTTTTTCTTTGTACGTTTATTGCAGTGCCACCAACAACCTAGTGGATCCAGACTCTGCGTCTTCTATTGTGCCTATCACATGCTTCAATTAAAATATAGTGGCACACATATGGAGGTACTTTCTTGGGATCTTCATTTGTAAAACCTGCAACTGAGTACAGTTCTTGCTTATTAGCACTACACATGTTTGGTAACCACCTATATATGTGTGCTGACTGGGGACATTATTATATCCAGAGATTAGGGCTAGATGAGCATCCTCTCGACAAATCATTGCTAGCAGATGTTCGTGAAATAATTGTCACATTCCTCATGGAAAAGGTGATCACAGCCGAAGGAAAATTTCATGCTGATGAAACTGTGTGGGCTAATATTGTGTTTGTTGACAAGGAAATTTTTGCCTTCCTCCTTGTCCATGAATTTTTGCATTTCTCATTGTCCATGAATTTTTGTGATATTGTTGCATTCCTCCTTGGGAGATGCATTTCCTCCTTGTATGTGATGGTGATGCTGAATTTTGTCATATGATGCATGTGAATTGTGGATTTCTGTGAATTTAGATGCTGGATCTAATTTCTGTAAATTTAGTCATATCCTGGCTGGTTCCAGGATGCAGCCCCTGATGGCTGCCAAATCCTGGCTGGATCCAGGATGCAACTGGCAAGCAGGCAGCAGGTTACTGTCGGGGTAGCCTACGTATCTGTAATGGGCGTTAATTAAAGCTCGTTACAAACACTGACCAGTGAGTAACGGGCTTCAATTGGAACACCAGTTACAAACTTGCGAACAAAGTAACGGGCACCGTAAAAGCCCGTTACCAATACGTGGCCCGTTTGTTGAGACATCGGAGACGCAGATTCACCACACGCGTCTCTGATATTGATTTCACAGTAACGGGCTTTGTTTTGGTGCCCATTACCAAAGTTCCATGTGGGCTCAGAGAAGCAGTCATTTTCACGTGACCGGTGGCTAGTTGTGGTAATGGTTGTTGTTTGATGCCAGTTAGAATATGTGTTATCAGTAACACTTGATCGGTAATTGGCGCATTGCCCGTTACCAAAGGCGATCTACACCCGTTACCAAAGCAAGTTTTTCACGTAGTGGATGTCCTTTTTGGGGTATGCATCCCCCGTGTGTTTAGATCCATCTTGCAAGGTTATTAATCGATCGATCATCGACCTCTCACCGTTATGCAAGACTGCATAACAAACTGGCTACCATGATCCCTTAATGATGGATCAGATGGATATTACTGATGTTTGCTTAATTGCTTGCACAACTGCTTGTTTAGCACACGTGCTTATCTAGAACTGTTAAGAAACTAGAACTGGAGCTAAAATATTGAAAGTAAGGATCCATCCTTAGTCACCTTTTGACAAAACAAACCCACGAGCCAAAAGCCTTTCATTCTAGAGGTCGGTGATGTAGGTATCACCCGACGGGTAAGCCTTGCTGAGTATGCTAATACTCAGCCTTGCTATCTATGTTTCTTCCAGATGAAGATGTGAATGATGTGTGGCCCGGAGAGATCCCGCCTGGATGGGAGCTTCGGTGGGTCGAGGGTGATGACGAGATTTGAATGATGACGTCATGGATGGCCTCCCGTGATGTCACAACAATTTTTAGATTTCCGCTGTTTCAAACTCTAAACCTCATCATGCTTTGTAGAACATGGATTTGTAATAAATGGACCCCAAGTGGGCCGGTTTGGATTAATTTTGCTTAAGTACTCTGGACTCGTCTTCGTGTGAGTTTTGATGTATGCTACTCTCCAATCCTGTTGTAAGTAAGTGATTTACGAGGCTAGACCCGGCAAACAATGACAAAGTAACTTTGTGCTATTGCTTAAGGCCCAAATGGATGGGTTTAGATGATAATACAAAATTATATGGGCAGTTTGTCACACAAGTGTTGTTCTTCCCTGAGTGCAATGCTCGAGGAAGATTTTTGTCTTTTTTAAAAAACAATTCCAACAGGCCGCCCGGGCACTGTGCCCCCCACCGGCCGCCCACCGTGGTTCTCTACCGTCGCTGCCACCGCCGTGTCGTGCCATCACTACAACCACCACCCATAGCAGAGGAGACCGTGTTGTCGCGCCCGGAGCAGAGGAAGCCATGCCATCACTCCCGAAGAAGAGGAGGCCGCTCTGTCGCGCCTCGTAGATCCCACCGCACCGGGAGGGAATCACGGCAGCCGCCGGGGAGGGAGTCAAGGCAGCCGCATGGGGATGTGAGTTTTGCCAAGTTGGTTTGCCAAACTATTGGAAGCTATTTTTTGTTATTTTGCCAAAATTACATGGACGCAGAGTTAGTTTGTCAAACTGCCGGACATGCTGTTAGGAGTGGTTGTGAGTGGCAGCATCAGTAATACATCACCTATATGACCGGAAGAGAGCAAACTACGCACATCTACGTAAATTTAGCTAAAAAAAATGTAGTATCTAAAGTCAGTAAATCTAGTTCGTCCGGAGCCACTAGTCAATAATATTTTTCTCTCACACCAAATCAGCATAAGCCACAAATCATCAGCGAACCAGCGGTATTTTTCTGGTTTTCCATGCCATATCACTAGTTTTGCTGATTTTACAAGATTTTTATGAGAAGAGAGAAGTAGGTGGGAGGAATCTTATGTCTTGTGACACAGTTGCCTAGTTCCCGGTTTAGTAACTGTGCAACGGAACTATACCAGACCGGCATAACTAATCAATCAGTTTCTGCCATTGCGTGGGCCCAGGCCATGACCAGGGAGAGTTAATATTTTGATGTGCTAACTGATTATGAGTGCGTTTAGCTGATTTTGACGGAGCATCGTGTGGTGCGCTAGCTTTGTGCCCTGCTTTTTGCCCCTTTGTTCGTGATAAAGTAAAGAGGAGCTTTGTTTTCTGAAGGAAAAGGAGAGAAAACGATCCAAAGGCAGAAACTCATCACGCACAATGCAACATCTGTCTACCTCTCTCTTTTTCAAAAATCAACGCGACCACACCTAGGGGACGGGCATGCATATAGATGCCATCACGAACTTGCTTGGAAGTGTAGGAATCATATCATCATCTTCTTGTTCATTTCCCAAAAGTGGTATGAAAATATGCTATACTTTCGCACCGATCAGATCACCGCTCGAATCGATCGAGATGGACTGCCGAATCATCATCTTGTAAATTTTGAACCAAATACTCAACTTGTGCGTAAAGCAAAAAAAAAAATAAAATAAAATGTAGTATGAGGTAAATTTTTTTTAGGCAACTACGGCAGGTAAGAAGCCGGCCTGAACATTCCGTTAAAAGTGGCAAACCACGGATTACATGTACAAGGACATGAACATGCAGAAGGGGATACATATGACACATCCAGCGAAGAAAGAAAAAGGGACACAACACCCACAAGGAGAGAGGGACACAACAGCTACAAGGGGGATGGACTAAAATTTCTAGCATAATTTAAGGGATACACTGAATCAAGAAATATTTCAGGAGTCTATTTAGACTATGATTATATTGAGGGGAGTCATTTGGACGTTTTCAAAAAAAAACAATAACTTTGCATTGCATCTCTACGTATACTTTGGCATGTGTTTGGTTCAACTCTTTCACATCAAAAACAGTATTCTCATTGCTTTTCTGCCTACTCCTGTATGTATACTTGGCCAGTGTGTGATGACACATTTTTGTTTTTCCTAACGTGCCTCGAAATTACTGAGTCTATCGTAGGACCCGCCATAAGTCATGGCATGCAAGATAAGATGTTGATCTAAACCTTTTTTTTTCATACGGAGGAAAACATTCAGAGCCGAAAGAAACCACACCTGCTTGGTCCTGCGCGGCCCCCGTGAGTGTCCCTTCGACCTCTTCCGTCAAGCAGGTGATTCTTTAGCTCCATCTCTGGTTGATCCTCCACTTCTTTGATTCTTTGGGGCGATAGCTTCTTGTTTCGTTGCCATGGTATAGTTAACAAGATAGTATACACGCTGATGCTGGTGAAACAAGAACAACCATCTTCCTGATGAACTCAGATGATTTATGAGCCAATGTATTCTGAAAGAAAAAAGCATCCAGCTAGATTGATTTCAGTTTTGATAAGCCATCTTGTTCTTCTAGCAAAAGAAATTTGAGATGCCATCTAAATTGTAATCAGCTAGTAGTTCTTATCCCCAGTAGCAAGAAGGGAGGTGACGAGGGTCTGGGGTTACCATGTTTCGTTGAATTTGCATTCAGTTAACAGGAGAATTTGGTGTTTCTTCACATAGATTTACCCCCGGCAAGAAACCAGCAGTGGATGTGAAGTTGTCAACTGATCTACACATTCTCGAAGATCTTCAACCGAGGGAAGTGTTTGCTCCCGGCAACAAACAAGATGGAGTTGGTGGTAGGTGCTTCAGAAGCCACCATGAAGTCTCTGCTTGGCAAGCTGGGTGGCCTTCTCGCCCAGGAGTATGCTCTGGTCAGGGGTGTCCGTGGTGATGTCCAGTACATATACAACGAGCTGGCCACCATGCAGGCCTTCCTCCGCGACCTCAGCTCTGCCCCGGAGGAGCAGGGCCATCGGATGAAGGACTGGATGAAGCAGATCCGTGACATGGCCTACGACTGCGAGGACTGCATAGATGACTATGCCCACCGCCTCCCTAATGATTCCATCAGGGATGTCGAATGTGCCTTCATAGTGAGAACCATATACCAAGTCTGGACATGGTGGCCTCGCCGGGAAATTGCTTCCAACATTGCTGACCTCAAGATCCGGGCACAACAGATTGCTGAAAGACGGGGCAGATATGGAGTGGACAACCCAAGCAACTGCAATGGCAACAGTTCTGGAGCCCGTGCCGCTACGTATGACATCGCGGAGCATCAGGTCGCCAGCCGTCAGATCATCGGTATGAAGGAGCCTGTGGGGGTGATGGCTGACATGGAGAAGCTTGAGGAGTGGGTAGACAGACCTGATAAGGAGCATGGTGTTCTGTCCGTCATTGGATTCGGCGGTGTGGGGAAGACCACCATCGCCACAGCATTGTACCGGAAAGTCAGCAACAAATTTGACTGCCGTGCGTTCGTCAATGTGTCCCAGAACTACGACCAAGAGGCAGTCCTAAGGAGTATTCTGAGACAAGTTGTGCCACAAGACAAAGATCAGATTTCTCAGAAAAAACAAGACGGAGAGCAGGAGGCAGAGCAGAGCACAGCGAAGAAGCACCTAGCAGCACGCGCTATCAACAAATTGAAGCGAGCTGTGCCATTCGTAGGAAGCCACAAGCAACAAGGCGATATCGATGGTGGGACCTCTGATGAAAAGCAGACCAACATTGAAACAATGGACACTGACAAACTCGTCCTAAAAGTGAAAGAGCTCCTCATGGAAAAGAGGTATATATGTTTTTAAATCATTGCATTGTTTATTGTTAATTAGTTACTTATAGAGAAACACAATATACCATGTTATGAAATCATTACATTTAGAAAAACACAATATACCATGCTATCATTGTAAGATCAAGCAAAAAAAATTTCCTACAGGATCAATTGTTCAAGACAATACACACACTAGAAAATATAAAACACGTCTCTTCAAACATCATCTAACTTTGCTCATAATGGTAGAATCATATAATGTGGATTTTTTCTCTTTTTTTCTAATTAAGCTGAACAGAAGGCGGGCATCATATAACAAAACATCCTGAGGGAAAAAAGATAAACTTGATTAATCATTCAATTTTGCTATATCATCCTTCATGCATGTTCTCTTTCTGTTCTTGCTAGGTATCTTCTCTTAGTTGATGACATATGGTCTGCAAAAACATGGGAAAGTATCAGACTTTTTTTACCACCAGAGAACAACAGACGCAGTAGAATAATAGTGACTTCAAGGTTTCAAGCTGTTGGTGCGGCATGCTCGAGTGGCACAAATAATCTTCTGCGCACAATTGAGTTTCTCAGTGCTGTTGAGTCCAATAATTTATTCCATCGGAGTTTGTCTGAATCTGAAAGCAGCAAACGTAGTGAAAAGGTACAAGCCATAGTCCCAGATGAGATATGGAAAATATGTGGAGGTCTGCCCTTGGCCATAGTTACCATGGCTGGCCTTGTTGCCTGCAACCCTTGCAAACCCATTGGTTACTGGGATAAAGTTTGCAAATCATTATTTCCAGAGCCAGTGGCTACTCTCTCCATGGATGGGGTTACAAGGATACTAGATCTCTGTTACAACGATTTGCCTGGAGATCTCAAGACCTGCACACTGTATTTGAGCATATTCCCAAAGGGGTCCACAATTAGTATGAAGCGTTTAACCCGGCATGCGGTAGGGTTTTGGAATGAGAGATGAGAGGCCGCCTGCCCCCTCGTCGACGGCGACACCACCGCCGCCGCCGCCACCGAGACCGCGTACCGCGTCGAGCCCGGTCGGAGAGGAAGGTCTCCCCGCCTCGCGCCCGTGAAACCCCACCAACAACAAACCGAGAGGAAGACACGCGGCAACCTTCGATGGGGTGCAGAGGAACCCCACCACCGCCGACATGGGAGCGAGGAGAATCTCGCCGACACGCGGGACCGGCGGAGCAGGGGGAAGAAGGGGTAATTCGGGGAATTCTTTGGCCGGTTGTGGTTCGTCCCCGAATCATCCCCTTCCCTCACGCGCCGCCGCCACCACCCTCGCCGCCATGGATCTAGGGTTCATGGAGAACCTATAGATGATTTGGTTTGGATTCGCAAATCCTTATGGGAGAGTAAGAGCTTCAAGCCCGAAGACCGCTTCCAAGTGACGAGTAGAGATTTGTGGGAGAATCGACCGAAGAAACTCGGGTTCGCGGAGGATCTGCGGGCGAAAGGGGAGAAATCAACCTTCCCGCAAGCTCTCATGGCCGGAAGAGGGCGCGGAAGAGGAAGAGGAGCCCGACCACCAAACCCGGAGGAGGAGTGGGCATGGCACGCGGGGGTGGCCGCAACCGCCGCCGCCTTTCTACCCGCCGACAACGCCGCCACCACCTTTCGGGTACTACCCAAATCCCCGGTTCCATCAACCGCATCCTTACCATCGGGGATATCGAGGCCACCACCATATCGGGGGCCGAGACCAAGGCAATTCCAACCAAGAGGAGGAAAAAGCCAGCAGCAATCTCAAAGAAAAAGAGAAGGAAATGGTGGAGGATTCACGGAAAACGAGAAAATCGGATGTTGGATACACGAAACTAGGAAGTCGGATACGGGTGCGGGATGAAGATGGTGAGGCCGCTGAATCCGATAGAAGAGGGAAAGAAATTTTCTGTTACAATTGTGGAGACTATGACCACTTCGAGTTCAAACCGCTCGAAACCCAAGATCCGTTTCATCCGCCAAAAGAAGGATCATGTTGTTAACAAATGCCCCGAGTGGAAAAAACCACGAAGGTGGCCCAATACTTTGGGAGTGCAAATCAAGGCTTGGGTTTTCTACATGTGGAAGTGGAGACAAAAGAAGACAAGCTAAGGCTATGGAATGCTTCAAACAATCATGGAGTCCTGACAATTGAGGAGGGAGAGATGGAGAAAGAAGACATTGTGCGGACTCTAAGAAGAATGTTTGACAAAGATTGGGTCCGGAAGTTGAGGCCAATGGATGAATACGGATATTTGGTCAAGTTTCCACCAACCAAAAAAGTTGAGGACATTGCTATGGGTGATGTGATTTGGTTTCCCATGAACAAAGATGGAGTTATGGCATCCTTAAAAGCTTGGGATGGTGAAATTCATCCCGTTGGGCACTCGAAAGAAGTATGGGTGCGGATCGGAGGGATCCCACCCGGGTGGAGTGAATGGGATGTTTTTCAACAAAGGTTGCCTCAAGCCTAGGCAAGCCGACGGATGTGGACTGGTACTCACTTTTCTCAAATCAGTTTGCTATGGTTAGGCTGAAGATCAAATGCAAAAACCCCAAGAGAATTCCTATAGAACGAGTCTTAGAAATCCGGGATGAGTTGTTCCTACCGTCCTACAAGGTAGAGGGGTACAAACAAAGAAAAAGAATTCGAAGGCAAGGATGGAGGAGATGAGGATGGTGATGACCCGGACACGGATGAAGATGAAGACCTACTCGAAGGATGACCTGGAGGATCTCAAGAAGAAAAGCCAACCCTCAAGTTCCGGAAAGGATGGGAGCAAAGAGAAAAACTCCACACCACGAGATACAAAAGAAGGGAGGGCAAGGGGGTCGGCAAGATATGCGGACTCAAACAATGAAGACAATCCCCAATATAGGAGCAATGGTTACAGGAATGGATGGCAACAAATACCCCCGGGAAGAACCAAACAGAAACTTTTGCATCAACCTTCCGAGAGACATGGAGTTAGATGACGAGAGAGATTGAAGATGGAAGGCGGGAACATGAGCAAAAAGATTTAGCGGATCAAGAAATTGAGACAAGCAAGACACACATGCATGAGATAGGAGAAGTTTTAGAGGCCGAGCAAGAGCAGCTGCACTTACTACCCGAAGAATGGGTGTATGCCATGTCCAAGGATGAAGAAACAAACCCCGGGCATCAAGGGACACTACCCCGAGCCGATGAAAAGAAAGAGACACATGGAAATGTGATGGACCAAGGAAAAGACCTAACACCACAAATGAAGAAACACAAAGGTAAACCAGATGAAGCTAACCACAAACGAAGCAATGGGGACCACTGCAAGCTGAGAGAAGAAGTGCAAGACTCCTTGCTGATGAAAAGACAAGCTAGAGAAAGCTCAAAACCTCAAGAGGAAAGTGAACCTAGAAGAAAACCAAGGTACAAAAAACCCCCTTCACAATCCCTCTCTGTGGATACGATTACTTCGTTGCCCAAGTTCTAGATATTAATATTGGTCTTTTTCAAAATAATGTGGAGGTTGCTAAAAAAATAGTTGATTTAGATAATAGTAGACATAGTCTTTTCTCCTCTACTTGCAAAACCCTGGAATGCAATAGAGCTGAAATGAGAAAAAAAAACCCGGAGGTGCAACGGGGAGAGGCCCCTGTCACACCACCGAGAAAATAAAAGCACAACAACTAGAGGAGTTGATTGATGCTTTATCCGAGATAGTTCCTAGGAAAAGGATCACTAGAAAAGGGAAAAAATGATAGGCTTCTTTTGGAACATCGGAGGTTTAGGCCTCCCTGGTAGGATAAATGCTTTAGTAGATAAGATTAGATGTAACCATGTAGATTTTTTAGGCCTTACAGAGACAAAAAAGGAACATTTGTCTAGTGGCTTACCGAGAAGCCTCACCGGAAATGTCCCCTTTAAATGGCTTTCCCTCCCCGCTGTAGGCGGTGCGGGGGGGTATCCTTATAGGTGTTAACACCGAAGTCTTTTCGTCACCGAAAGTGATATTCGAAATACTCGCCGGTCTTCATGCAGGATATTAGAACTAGTTTTAAGTGGAAATTGGTAGTCATTTATGGTAGCCCTTATGAGGAAGGGAAACAAGAGTTTATTGATGAGCTCCACCGGATCATGCATTCCTGGCGGTGGTCCTTTCCTCCTAGGTGGAGACTTTAACTTGGTTAGAAATAGTAGAGAAAAAAGTAATGGAGTCATTAACCAAAAATGGGTTGATGCTTTCAACAACCGGGTTGATCTGCGGGGTCCGATTGAATTAGATCCTAGTAATAGAGCCTTTACTTGGACAAACAACCAAGCTAACCCAATTCTAGCTAGGTTGGATAGAATTTTTGTCTCCACAGATTGGAGTATGAATTTCCCCCTTGCTAGAGTCAAGACCCCGGATAGATTACCAAGTGATCATAACCCCCTCCTCATGGATTCGGGGATAGTATGGCTAGGCCAAAGAAAAAGTTTAGGTTTGAAAAGTGGTGGCTAGAGAAAGAGTCTTTCAAAAATGTTGTCAAGAAAACACGGGAGACCCCTTGTAAGGAAAAGAAACCTATAGACATTTGGCAATTCGGAGTGAGAACCTTTAGAAGGTTAACCGAGGGTTGGGCATCCAATGAGATAGCAGCCATGAACAAAGAAAAAAATTCTTTGGCAATAGATTTCAAAAGGCTAGAACGAAACTTGAAAATAATACCCGCTAGAATCCGATAGGATGAGGATGAATGAGATTGCCGATAGGTTGAACAAGATCTCGGGCCCTAGAAGAGATTAAATCAAGACGAGAGATCCGGAGATAGAGAGATCCTAGAGGGAGACGAAACACCGCTTATTTCCAAGCGAGTTGCAAACCGAGAGAGAAAGAAGAAAAAGAATAGATGCCCTAGAGGGACCAAATGGCTTAGTGGAGGATGACCAGGGGATGCTGAAAGTGGCTGTAGATTTCTATAAAGACCTTTTTAAAAAAGAAAATAGAGGAGACATCTCGTTAGGAGATAACTTCTGGAATGAAGAAGAAAAAGTGACCCCTGTAGAAAATGAGTTGCTTACGGCTCCTTTTACGAAAAATGAGATTAAGGAGGCTATCTTCATTGCTATCCGAAGGGGCTCCCGGCCCCGATGGTCTTTCTTTCCTTTTCTTTCGAAATTCCGGAACATTATTAAAAGTGACATAGTTAGTCTGTTCCAGGATTTTTACACCGGGGGTTTGGACCTCACCAGCTGAATTTTGCCTTGCCGACTCTAATTCCCAAAGAAGCGGGAGCAAGATCCATGAAGAAGTTCGGACCAATTAGTCTTTGCAATTGCGGCTTCAAGATTTTTTCAAAAGTCCTCACCATTAGATTGGGGAAGATAGCCGACAGGATCGATTTCTACCCAACAAAGTGCTTTTATAGGAGGTAGATACATCCGGAAAGTGTAGTGGTAGCCCATGAAATAGTTCATAGCATCCATAAGAACAAGATACCCGGTGTTATCCTCAAACTAGATTATGAAAAAGCTTATGATAGAGTAGACCTGGACTTTCCGTTTGAGATCCTCAAAACCAGGAATTTCGAGTAGTAAATGGATTAAATGGATGGAGTGTGTAGTCAAAGGGGGCTCGTGGGAGTCACTCTTAATGGACGGGATAGCTCCTTTTTCAAAACAGCAAAGGTCTAAGGCGGGGTGACCCTTTGTCACCAATGCTCTATAACCTAGTGGGGGATGTGCTAACAAGAATGTTAATCAAAGCCGCAAATGCGAATCTCGTCCGGGGCCTTTCGGCTAATTCCATAACAAAAGTTATCTCTCGCATTATGCGAGATGACACAATTCTTTTCTCTCGATATAGACCCTACAAACCTACAAAATTTGAGATGCATCTTAGCTATCTATGAGCAGATCTCGGGTATGAGAATAAACTTCCACAAAAGTGAACTGATTCCTATGAATCGGATGAACATCAAACCCACCGATTTCACACATGTTTCGTTGTCCAGGGGGGGTCTTCCCTATTAAGTACTTAGGAGTTCCTCTTCATTATGAGAAGCTCAAAAAAGAGAACATTCAGCCTCTAGTAGATAAAATTTTGAGTAGAATCTCGGGGTGGAAAGGCAAGCTCCTCTCCTATGCGGCTAGAGTTACCCTCATCCAAACTTGTATTGCCTCAATTCCGGTGTACCCGTTGTCCTTCATTAAGTTCCCCAAATGGGCAATCAAGATCATTTCCTCCCATATGGCAAATTGCTCGTGGAATGACAAGTGCAGACAAGCATAAGTGGCACTTAGCAAATTGGGATAGTATTAGTATGTGTAAAGACCATGGTGGAGTGGGCATTCTCAACCTTAGAGACCTCAATATGAGCCTACTAGGATCCTGGATCAGTAGATATCAAAAGGATGATGGTAAACTCGGGAAACAAATTATAGATGAGAAATACAAAACTACAAAGCCAAACTTCCCGTATACTCCAACGAAGGAGGTTCACACTTCCTTAAAGGGGTTATGTGGGCAGCTAAGGCGGCTAATGCGGGTATTAGATGGAAGATAGGAGATGGTAAAAAGGTAAAATTCGGGAGGATAATTGGTTAGGAACTTCTAGTCTTGCTATTCAATTCTCGGGAACCTTTATGCTATCCCGAATGAGAAAAACAAGCTCGTGGCCGACCTCTCGGGATGGTTCTTCTCTTAAGTGTACTTTCGGGAGAATAGCCGATGAGACCTTGATGAGAGACTGGGATGAGGTGGTGCAACTTGCCTCCACTATCATCTTTAGTGATAGCCAGGATGAAATTATTTGGACCTTCAAGTCTAATGGCAAATACTCCTCTCAAGCCCTCTATAGAATCATAAATTTCAGAGGAGTGAAACCTGTTCACACCCCTGCTATCTGGGAGATTAAAATCCCACCTAGGGTCCATTTCTTCCTTTGGCTCCTTACTCAAAATAAAGTTTTAACTAGGGAAAATGTCAGTAAAAGAAAACATGTGGAGGATAGCAAAGTTGCCTTTTCTCGTTGTGAGAGGGAAACGAGTCCACCACCTTTTCTTTGATTGTGTGGTTGCTAAGCAAATGTGGCTTGAAATTGCGGAGTGTGTAGACCAAAATATTGGCAAATTGTTTTGAGTCCATAGGAAAACCGTGGCTTAGCAATAAAAAGTTTGTGGTTACTAATATTATCACATCTGCAGCCCTGTGGGGGCTTTGGAAGCTAAGAAATTCCTTTTGCTTTCAGGTTGCACAATGGAGAGATGTGAATTTTCTCTTGCAAAGGATTACAGGTTTGGTGCACAAGTGGAAACTGCTGTGCCCTGGCCAACATTCTATGGAGCTCGAAATGAGGTTGAACAGGCTGCAGGACGCTGCAAAGAAAATTGGGAGACTAACAGCCTAGCTGGGACACTCAAAGGGGAATTCTTCAACTTCCTGCTGGAACACAAAGATGGATGGGAGGAGGAGCAAGTTCCTCTGAAGCTGAAGCCTCTGCTGATGGAAGGCAGAACTATTTAACGAGAGTCCAAGAAATTCATCCCCAGGAAGATTAAAAAAGAAAAACTGTGTTTGCTTTCTATTCCTTTGATGTTGCATGTCTGTTCTCGTTTCCTGTTGCCCCTCTGGCTAGTGTCCCTCTTTGGAAGTTCCTCTAAAACTTGGCCTGCGTGCCATATGTTGGTGCCTTCTCTTTAAAAGTAGCAAACTCTGAGCTGTAATCTGCCAAAACGTTGGTCTTTGCTTCAGTAAAGACTGGGGTTTCAACCCTATTATTCTAAAAAGCGTTTAACCCGGCGATTGATATCTGAAGGTTTTGTTAGTGAGAAGCAGGGGCTGACGGAGGAAGAAGTTGCGGAGACATACTTTAATCAGCTCACGAGAAGGAAATTAATACGTCCCGTGGAGCACAATAGCAATGGAAAAGTAAAAACATTTCAAGTGCATGACATGGTTCTTGAATACATCGTTTCCAAGACAAGCGAAGAGAACTTTATTACTGTGGTTGGCGGCCACTGGATGGTGCCACCACCCAGCAACAAAGTGCGACGACTCTCTATGCAAAGCAGTGGTTCCAAGCATGAGAATATGACCAAAAACCTAAACTTGTCTCAAGTGCGGTCGGTGACTGTGTTCGGAAGCCTGAAGCAAGTGCCCTTCCATTCATTCAATAATGGAATAATACAGGTGCTAGATCTTGAGGGTTGGAAGGGTTTGAAAGAGAAACATCTGAAGAATGACATATGCAAAATGCTTGTGTTGAAGTATCTAAGCCTTCGAAGAACAGATATTGCAAAAATTCCCAAGAAGATTGGGAAATTGGAGTATCTTGAAACTCTTGACATAAGGGAGACACATGTTGAGGAGCTACCAAAATCTGTAGAGAAGCTAAAACGGATCAGTAGCATACTTGGTGGCAACAAAAACCCACGGAAGGGCTTGAGATTGCCTCAAGAAAAAATTAAGGAACCAAGAAAAAGTACGTCGGCTGAGGAAAAAAGTAAGGACACAGTTACAAGTGTGCCCACGCAAGAGAAAAACAAGGACGGAATGAAAGAACTCCGAGTACTTTCAGGGATTGAGATTGTTGAGGAATCAACTGCTGTCGATGGCCTTCATCAAATGACAAGGCTAAAAAAGCTTGCGATTTACAAGCTCAATATAAAGAAAGGTGATAAAATATTCACACAACTACATTCCGCTATTACATACCTTTTCAGCTGTGGCCTGCAAACTCTGGCAATCAACGATGAAGGTTCTGATTTTATCAACTCACTGGACTCCATGTCTGCACCTCCAAGATACCTCGTGGCCCTTGAACTGTCTGGCAAGTTGGGAAGGCCACCAAATTGGATCTCCAAACTCCACACCCTCAGCAAGTTAACTCTATCAGTGACAGTTCTCCGTACTGATACATTCATGCTCCTCAAGGACCTGCCTTCATTGTTTTCTCTCACCTTTTCAGTTAGTGCAGCAAAACAGCATCAGGTCATGATAAAGGAAATCCTTGAGCAGAACAAATCAGAGTCCGATGGGGAGATCTTTGTTCCAGCAGGATTCCCAAATCTTAAACTGCTTCGCTTTTTTGCACCCCTTGTGCCAAAGCTGGGATTTGGTGACAATGCAATGCCAGCACTAGAGATGATTCAGATGCGGCTTGAAGCCTTCGAAGGTTTATTTGGCATTGACACATTGGAAAACCTCCGGGAGGTGCACCTTAGAGTTAATGGTCTAGCCGCGGAATTACAAGAAAGTGATGAAGCAGAAACACAAGAAACAGAGGCCCCTCAAACACAAGAAGCTGAAATAACTAGGTTCTTGGTTGAAGATTTGAAGAACTACACTACTGATAAGCTGAAGGTAATCGTCGATTATATCGTCAATGCTTAAAATAGCAGCAAAATATGTTGGTTGCTGTATGCTAAATAAATAGGGATGGGTGGTATCCATCCCATGTCACTGTGTTTTTTTTTTTTTTTTGATTGTCAATTGATTAGTGTTTCCTTCTGTCATGTGTGGCTGGAGCTGCTAGATACACCGTTTCAGTGTTTGTCAGAGTTGTAATAAAAGGGGATATCCCAAAGGAACTATTGTAATCTTTATGTTGTGTTGTACACTATTTCCTATTGCTCTGATGAACTGATGTAATCCCTGAAAGATTACTTGGGTTGTCTATTTAAGATTACAGAAGTAGTAGCTGTGCTGTGACTGCATAAGAACACACTGGAGCGTCCATTACGCCGTTTGTTGTACAAGGATAGCAACATTGCCAGTTTGGCAGTTTAAATAATGTGTGTGCATAAAGTGTCAAACTGGTGTATGCAGTTGTGTACAAAAGAGTTTATCAGGAAAACACTGAACAGCTGCTACAAGAGGGAGAGGGACTGGGCAGCACAAGGGCAAGTGAGGCATGGGAACCATGAAGCTGTACGCCTCGACTTCCTCTGATGAGGAACAGACAATCTCCTGAGCGCTATCTTCAACTAGGATCATTGTGTTTTTGTATTATTTATTTATTATAAAAAGTGCAGCGGCGGCGGCAACAACAGCAACGAGGGCGCACGCGGCGACAAGAGGCCGGCCTCTACGCCACTTGAATCGGTCGCCTCCGTGCCCATGCAGGTAGGGAGCACCAGATGCGGATGCGGGCAGGGCAGCTGGAAAAACTGTTCCCAGAATATTTTTTAAAATATTTTTCTGCTCTGATTTTTGAAAAATAAATAGACGGACCAAAAATTTCGACAAATATACATCTGCCACCAAACCTCACGGGTCCTGCCGCCCTGGCCCACTGTGTTAGGGGTGGCGCCAACGGTCGGCTCTACTGCCAGGTGGGGCTAGATTCCTGCCGCCGTGGGGCACGGCGGCAGGAGCCCTAGCGTCGTGCCCCACGACACCAGGAGCCCTAGCGCCGTGCCCCACGGCGGCAGGGTCCTGGCGCCGTGGGGTGTGGCGGTAGCGTCACCCCTATATAAGGGGGTGACCACTGTCGTCGGCGGGCCCTCCCTCCCTACCTACCTCCTCTAAACTTTCGACTTTCAACCCTTCAGAGCACTTCTGACTGAGGTATATTTATAAATTTAGCTTAGTTAGTGTAGTTAGTATAGTTAATTTAGTTAACTTAGTTTAATTTAGTTTAGAAATTTAGTTTTATCTTAGGTTAGTTAAATTGATATAAAATTAGAAGAAAACAGTTTAAACTCACATAATTTGTTTTAATTCATTTAATAATTCACATAATTTGATTAAATTTCGTAGAAAATTATTTAAATTTACATAATTAGTTTAAATTGTTTTTAAACTTGTAGGAAATGGTTATAATTCACATAATTAGATTAAAATGATGTAAAATTAGTAGAAAATAGTTTAAATTCACATAATTCATTTAAATTGGTTTTAAACTTCTAGGAAATGGTTATAATTCACAATTATATTAAATTGTTGTAAAATTCGTAGAAAATAGTTTAAATTCACATATTTCGTTTCAATTCATTTAAATTTCCTAGGAAATAATTATAATTCACATAAAAAGATTAAATTGATATAAAATTCGTAGAAAATGGGAAAATTCACATAATTCGTTTCAATTCATTTAAACTACAACTGTGCTCCCTCAGACTTCATTTGTCTAATCAACTTTTTTTTATTCACACAGATCATTGCCAAACGACACTGGTGGCGATCAAGCGATAACAAAGGGTCTGTTTGCATTCGCAGACAGCTCCAATTTCAATAGTGGTTATTTTTGGAGCTTGGCTGCGGCTATTTAAGAGTCCTTGACTGAAAAATTTCTTCAATTTTAGAATAACAATAGAAACTTAGACAACTTTTATTACCACAGGCAGTAGGGGGAAACTCTACCCATTTATTACATTTTTTAATAGAAGCTGAGCTTCCATATAAGCTTTTCTAGGTTTTCGACTCTCCAGAAGATGCAAAAGAAGTTAGTTAATTGTTTGAGCTTCTAGTTTTCACGCTAAGAAGCTGCTAGAAAACTCAAACAAACATGACCTTAACTTTCCCTCCAGTCACAGAAATAGCGCTTTCGGGTTTTAGAAACTTATTAAATGTTTCAAAGATTGATTGCAAATTGCTTCTCAGAGTCAGTTTTATATTTCAGAAATGATATGAGATGTACTTTTTACCTCGGGAAGTAATTTAATAAAATTACGCTTTAGATTGCTAACTTAAACACACACACACATATACGACGTCAATTTGTATAGATCACAAAGAGTCGTATTTGACATCACTGATTTCTCCATAATATTTAAGTTTAAGGTCAGTAGGAGTTTCATTATTAATTTACATGTCACATCACCAACACTGTTGGAAACTCGTTGTGTGCTTTTTATCATGCACACGACAAAAAGCTACTTTGTCGTGTCCTTTTTATCCGGCACGCAACAAATCCACGGTTCGTCGTGTGTGTGTGTTTTTGCCGTGCAGCCAGCTAGTAGGTGCCCCACGGCAAAGCCTTTGCCGTGCGCCTAAAGCAAAGTACTAGATTTTGGTAGTCGGTGGCGAAGCCGCCCCACATCTTGGGGGGGGGGGGGGGGGGGGTGCTTCTTCCTTCTTCCTCCTCCGGCCCCCCTTTTCCTCATCTTCTTCTACCTCCGGCCTAGGGGAGCTTAGGAGGGACTCCATGGTGGTGGCGGCGGTAGGGGGGCTCTAGCCCCCGCCGCCCCACCGCCTTCGCGCACCGCCGGTAGTGCAATTTGCAGAGATTTCGAAATTTAACCCTATCTTTGCACGCCTCACTTGATATGACCCTGACTTCGCAAGTCTTACGAAATTTAACCCTGGTCATGCAAACTTCATCGATTTGGGGGTGAGAGACATGGGTACCCATGGGTCCCCACCGACCAGGGTCCCGGAGGTCCCTGACGAGTGGACCCGAACTGCCAGAAGCCCCGCTGACCTGCAAGTAGGCTCGAGCACCTTATCCACAATCCCGGCGACCTTGGAAGACCTCAGACGACTTCATCCAGACTTCGGAAGACCTGCCGGACTTGTGGCGCAAGCTTCTCCCCTAGATCGCGGTGGCGGCACCGCCAGTAGGTCCGAGGATCGCGGGATCCTCTCTGTAATCACGGAAGGATTCCTAATCTGTAACCGACCCGATGAGGGTCCACCGACCTCGAATGGAAACCCTAGACCGCTGGCCATATAAGGCGGCCTAGAGCTCCATTCGAGGGGACTTCCCCATTCACACCTAATTCCACCACAATGGACATAGGGTTTTACTCTCCGGAGGCCTGAACCCCTCGTGTCCATCGCCATTCTCACCGAGTTCCGAGTTCCATCTGTGAACTACCACGTGCGCTCTTAGGTCCCGATCCCCCCATCAATCAACCTACAACCGCTTGGGTTGCCCCCTAGCAGATCTGCCAGGTCTCACCCCTTAACAGTTGGCGCGCCAGGTAGGGGAGATCGGGAACTCGCTGTGCAGCATGGTGGCCCGATCTGGTGTCGTCTTCCCGGCGAGCATGGTGGACATCCTCGCCAACCCTGTGGAGAACTGTTTCGGCTCCTTCACTACGACCTCAACCACGCTGGCGGCGGTGACCTCCCCGACGGTCTCTGTTAAAGCTCCGGTGACGCCTGTTGCCGCCTCCAGCTCCGGCAAGAAGTCTTATCCTTGTGGGGGTTTTCCTATTCTTTTTTTATTTCAGGATTTTGTTTCTCCATTTCCCTTCTCCAACACAACAGAGCATATGTCTTTGCCCCTGTCCTCCTCTCTTCTTTCCTTGTCTTGGTGTTGGGCGCTGCCCCTATTGAGTCCCATGAGTGCCGTCGTCGGAGGGTGCTGTGATGGCCCATGGGCCCGGCTGTAGGACAGGGCACTGCGGCCACCGAGCCTGAGAAGCGCCACCAAGACCCATAGGTGCCGCCATCGAGACAGAGCGCCGCCACTGGGAGAAGCAACACCAGCCCTCATGGCTGCCGCCAAGCCCCATGGGTGCCGCCTCGGGAGAAGTGCTACCAGGACCCATGGGTGCCTCCGAGTCCGGCGCCACCAAGGCCCCCTACCTCACCGACGAGTACCCGGACGGCCGAACCACCACGTCACCATCTTAGGTGACGAGATCCCGCTCGTCCATCGGCGAGGAAGGTTGTGGGTGGTTCGGCGGACACTGTTGGGACGGGAACAGGGACAAGGACGCCAACACGGAGGACCTCGAGGACGGCGGCGGGTGGGTGTCATAGGGGTGGGGAGAGGAGGAGCTTTCAGTCGCCGGGGGGCGTGCTGCTGGTCTCGGCCGGCATCATCCTGTCCGTGGACACGACAGCGTTGGGATCACCGTGCTGGCCGGGTCCTGCCTAGATGCTCTGCCGCAAGGTTGAAGATAAGCCCAGATGTGGGGCCCACATGTCAGCAATGGAGGGAGGGAAGGGATATAGATAAGACAGGGGCAAATATGTCACTTTGCATGGTTGGGAGAGAAAAATGAAGAAAGAAAATCCAAAAATCCAAAACAAGAAGCGAAAACCCCCAAATCGAAGAAGTTCGCATATCTAGGGTTAAATTTTGAAAGGCTTGTGGAGTGACGGTCATATGAAGTGAGGCATACGAAGATAGGGTTAAGTTTTGAAATGTCTTTGGAATTTGTTAGTTTGACAAGGTGTGTGTATATATATATATGTGTGTGTGTGTGTGTGTGTGTGTGTATATATACACACACACACACACACACACACACACATATATATATATATATATATATATATATATATATATATATATATATATATATATATATATATATGTATATATACATATATATATATACATACATACATACGGTAGTGGCTATTCGGCACGCAGGGTGTTGAATGTTATTCAACACCCCGGCGGCGCTCCGCCGTGCTCCGACACATTTAAATTGTTTCCCGATGATCACTCAATTACTCCCGATGCAACCAGAGCTGTAAACGATTCCCGAAAAAATGGCGTCGCCTTGGCCGCGTACACCTCCCAGAGACGTAGTAGTAAATACTACCGAGACTCACTCGGTAGTAATCCATTGATAGCTTCACGCAGCAATTGTTCAAATTCATAGGAAGTCACGCCATTCCTAGCTCCTGCGGTTAGGCTCACATGACCTTCATCCCGCATGGTGGATGCTAAGCACTTCAACTAGCGAATGGTAGCTCCATGTCACTTCGATTCTGAACACCCCTCGCAAAGGCTCATGCTCGCTGACACACATGATCAGTTGTGAGATTTGGAAAAAGAGGAACAACCGCATTTTTGACCGCAAAGAGTCCTCGCGATCGGTGCCTTCCATTGTAAATAGGATCAAGGTCGAGGCCTCGCTTTGGGTTGCCGCGGGCGCCAAAGATTTAGCGTTTCGCCTTGTGCGAGAGTAGTTTCTCTCCTCGGACTGGTTAGCCGGCTTGTACTTTGTACTTTTACTCCTCTATATCAATGAAATAGGCTCTATCTTGTGCCTGTTCAAAAAAAAGTAGCAACCCCATATACAATTCACACAATGATTTACAAGGCAATAAAAGAATTATTAGAACAATCGATTGACTCAAAACTTTCAACAACTGATTGACTTGAAACCAGGGTTTTAATCGACCAAGTGCACACAAAATTTCTCTAAGCCACTTGGAAATTACAATAGCAGCAACATATCCATCAAGTTACAAAACTCGGCATCTATCGACAAATTAAAGCAATGACACACTTCTAATAGGAGGGTATGGTACGTAATAGTCACCACCCAAGCTGAACATCTACTAGAATTGCTAAGTGCTGAAACAGCAATAACTTGGTACTTGAGATTCTCTTCTTAACTAGTCTCCATCCAACTAATCAAATGAAAACAATTAATCTAATCGACCGGATTCAGCAAACAGCAAGTGTGTATAGGAAGCTCCTAGGTGTACCATTTTGTTCTGTTCCAGCTGATGAGCCACCTAATGCAAACTTGTGATTTCTAATTAAGACTGTCGTTTATGTCATAGTTGATATAAGACAAAAATTTAAGGATCGCATCTGATCGATCAAGCATATGCTAATCCTTCTGATGCTCCCATGCTTACACATGATGTCACTAGTTGCTGATGGCGTTTAGCTTGCGTCCAACCGCTACTGCCACCACAATGCATCTGAGCATCCGTCTACCCATCACACAGGAATCATCAGTCATCGTCGCCACTCGTCACCCCGCTCATTATACGCACTTTTCAGTGATCACGATCTCACTCACGACCCGCTGATTGCACTTGCAGCAGACGAGATGGCGGCCGCCGGCGGGAGTCGTCGGGAGGAGAGGTGGAGCCTCGCCGGCGCGACGGCGCTCGTCACCGGCGGCAGCAAGGGGATCGGGCACGCGACCGTCGAAGAGCTGGCCGGGTTCGGCGCGAGGGTGCACACGTGCTCCCGCAACGCGGCGGAGCTGGAGGAGAGCCGCCGGCGGTGGGCGGAGAAGGGGCTCGCCGTCACCGTCTCCGTCTGCGACGTCTCCGTGCGCGCCGACCGGGAGAGCCTCATGGACACCGTCAGGGAAACCTTCGACGGGAAGCTCGACATCCTGGTAAGGTCGACGGCGGCAAGCTTGTCAGTACTCAGTAGTCGATCTCTGGCAATGCCATAACCATCAATCACTGAATGGCCGTCGTCCATGAGCACCGGCCTGTCCTACAGGTGAACAATGCCGGGCAGCTGTTGGCGAAGGCGGCGGTGGAGTGCACGGCGGAGGACTACTCGAGCGTACTGGGGACCAACTTGGAGTCGAGCTTCCATGTCAGCCAGCTCGCACATCCCCTCCTCCTCAACGCCTCCCTCGCCGGAGGAGGAAGCGTCGTCAACATCTCGTCCATCGCAAGCTGCCGAGGATTCCCAGGGCTCGTGCTCTACTCCATGTCAAAAGGTTAATACGTACATATACTGACTACGGGAGATTTTTAAAATGGAGTATGTGACAACAGATAAATTCTCACACTCCAATAATACTCCATTGAATATTTCAATGGTTTCCATGAATTATTATGTATTGATACACGGAAGAATAGATTTCCATGAATATTCAAGCGTACTTTGCAGGAGGAATGAACCAGCTCACAAGAAGCCTTGCTGCCGAGTGGGC
Source organism: Cenchrus americanus (assembly GCA_947561735.1). Classification (NCBI taxonomy): domain Eukaryota; kingdom Viridiplantae; phylum Streptophyta; class Magnoliopsida; order Poales; family Poaceae; genus Cenchrus; species Cenchrus americanus. The sequence goes on from OX387239.1 coordinate 8,775,516, forward strand.
GCAGGACAAGATTCGTGTCAACTGTGTTGCCCCGGGCGTAGTCACAACTGATATACTCAAACAGGTGCGTGTGTCACCAGGCAGCGAATAGCCCGGCCTAATAAGCAAAAAGAAAAAAAGTTAGACAGAGAACAGAATCATCGACTTGTCCATTGTCCGTTCATTTGTTGGCTAATTCGCTGTCTAACTTTTTTAACATTTGTTTTTAAATGCTCACTTAATTAATTGTTCCTAGAAATTAACTACATATACAGTAGGGGGATAATAACATATTATTTAGTGGTTAAAAACACTATGAGGATGAATAGATAATCATGTAGAAAAATATTGTTTTCTTTGCCAAATTAAAGGATATCTACAGTTGCGAGCTCCAATCTTCCTTCCTCCTTCCGGAAGGCAGTAAACATGTGAACTATAAAGCCCATTTAAGCCCACTACAGCCCACCATCTTTCTTTCGTTCCGTTCCGTTCCGGAGGTCGCGCGCGAAGCTGCAATGCTGGAGCGCGGGAACAAAAAGGGACGCGAACTTTTTTTATTTTTTTAACAACACATACATTCGAGCTCCATTTGACTTTTTGGACTATTTTTTCGAACTTTTGGGCATGAAGGAAAAGGCGTGTAGACTTTTTTGGACTTTTTAAATTTTCGACGCGTGAGAAAAATCGGATGCAGATTTTTTTTGACTTTTTTGAATTTTTTGTTGGGCATGTGGTTGTAAGTGGGATAACTATGGGTGGGCACTTCGAAGTTGAAGTTTAAAGTTTGAAGTCAAATTTAAAATTTTATTTCAAAATTAAAGTTTATAATATATAATAATTACAAAGGAATTAATGAAGGGATCGAAGCATGTAAGTAGTGTATATTATACTACGCAAATTGAGGAATTGCAGTCCGAAGCATTCATTGATGGACCAAAAGCTTTCGACCATGGAAGGATCATTCACAAATCAAAAGTGCTCATATCCAAAAGTTGTTTTGTTGTAGACTCGCATCCCTCAAAAAATAAAGATGAAATTATATATTTTAACATCTACAACATTTCTTGGTTTTAACTTATTTTGCACGCACAAACATTTTTTATTTGTCCAACAATTTTTTTAGTAATTGCACATAGATCAACTTTTTTATGTCTATATCCTATCCAACGACTTATTTGACACAAAAAATTATTTTCATATACAAACAATTCCTTAAAACAATTGAAATTCTTTTCTATTCAACAATTTCACACAATTTTATATTATTTTCGTTCTACATCAACACCAATAATTATTAACCCAATGTTCAATTTTAAAAATGATTATTATTATTTTTAATCAACATTTATTAACAACAGTTGAACATTTATTATAGTTCTTACTTATTATTCAATGACAACCCTTTTTACATTTCTTATCTTTCTTATGTGATTATCTCAACATTTTGGTCACAACACTCAATATTTGTAAAATAGATGCAAATTTATATCAACTTTTTGTACATGATTATCTCAATATTTTTGGTCCTAGTACTCTTCTTTTATTTTGAATTGGAAGCAATCCTAGTATTTTTTTCTTAACCATGTGATTTACATTATTTCTCAACATTCTATTAGTAACTATGAACATCAATATGTACATTTAAGGAAGTCCAACATTTGTCATCATTGTTATCATAAATCAACTTTTATATTATAAACAAACATTTCTAATCAACATTTATCTTTCATCATTACTTTTTTTCTTTATTATAAATTCTTCAACATTTGTCAACATCAATCCAACATTTAATATCTTTTATATTCATTATTCAATATATTGTTCTTTTTTGGGATATTTATTAGTATCTTTTAACATCTACAACGTTTCTTAGCTCTAACTTATTTTGCACGCATCAACATTTCTTGATTTATCCAACAAGTTTTTTTAGTAATTGCACTTAAATCAATATTTTTATGTTATATCATATCCAACATTATTTGACAGAAATAAATAATTATTTTCATATATCAACAATTCTTTTCTATCAACAATTTGACACAGTTTTATATCATTTTCATTCTAAATCAACACCGACAATTATCAACCCACTATCTAACATTTAAAATGTTTATTTTTTAATTTTAATCAACATTTCTTAACACCAGTCTGACATTTATTATATTTCTTAATTATTATTCAACATTTATTCAACAACAACATTTTTTACAATTCTTAACTTTCTTACATGATTATCTCAACATTTTAGTCATGTGAGTTGATATTAATTCGAGTGACGCTAGCACTTGTCTTTTGTTCAAATTCTGAAATTATGAAGTCCCACATTTAATATATTTCTTATACATTAGCCAACATTTCATTGACAATATATATCCTTTGATATTTATTCAACAGTTAATATAGTTCTTTTGGAAATTTACTAATATCTTCTAACATTTACAATCTTTGTTAGATTTAACTTATTCCTCAAACACAAGAATTTCTGGATTTCTCCAACCACGGTGGTTGATAAATGAAATAAATGAACACTTTAATGTTTCTATAATATCTAATAATTTTTTGAGTATTTTTTTACTTTTATATCCCAACGATTCCTTCAAATAATTCAACACTTTTATAGTCAATAATTTTACACAATTTTATATCATTTTCACTCTAAATCACCTTTCACATTTCAATACCAATGAGTTTTAACCTAATATGAAAATGTGTCTTATTTATTATTAAACATTTATTAACAATAATCCAATATTTCTATTATGCAACATTTATTAATAACAGTCAACATTTTACTTATTATACAACATTTTAGTTCACATTTATGTCTTGGTCACAAATCTGAACTTATTTATTTTTAACCTCAACATTTTCTTAATGACAATGTGATTTAAATTTTCTCTCAACATTTTCGATCATAAGAGTGAAAAAATTGTACGTAAATTGAAGCAAGCTCAACATTTTTTAATAACGATGTGATTCATATTTTCACTCAACATTTTCATTCATAAGAGTGAAAATTTTTATGTAAATTTAAGTAAGTTCAACATTCGTCAATAATGTAATTGTACATCACCTTTTATGTTACCCCAAGACAACGTTTATGTTATGAACAAACACTTCTATTTGTATGTCTAACATTTATCTTCTGAACATTACTTAGATTTAACTTAATTTGCGCATACCTACATTTTTTTATTTGTCCAGCAACGGTTATTGATACATGTAGATAAATCAACATTTTTATGTTTCTATGATATCTAATAATTTATTTGATTAAAACAATATTTATTTTTGTATACCAATAACCAATAATTCAACATCTTTTATAGTCAACAATTCTGCATAATTTTATACCATTTTCATTCTAAATCAACTTTCATGAATACCAACAATTTTTTACCTAATATCCAACTTTTAAAATGTTCCTTATTTATTATTAAACATTTCAACAACAATTCAATATTTCGTTCTCCAGTATTTATTAATAACGATCAACATTTTACTTATTATTGAACATTTAATTGACATTTATGTCCCGGTTACAAATCTGAATATATTTAATTTTCACCTCAACATTTTTTAATAACGATGTGATTCATATTTTCACTCAACATTTTCATTCATAAGAGTGAAAATTTTTATGTAAATTGAACCAAGCTCAACATTTTCTTAATAATAATGTGACTCAAATTTTCTCTCGATATTTGTCATTCATAAGAATGAAAATTTGTATATAAAGTGAAGCAAGCTCAACATTATCAATAATGTAATTACACATCACCTCTTATGTTACCCCAAGTAAACATTAATATTATGAACAAACACTTCTATTCGTATGTTTTGCATTTATCTTTTGAACATTATTTAGATTTAAGTTACTTCGCACATACCATCATTTTTTTATTTGTCCAACAATAGTTGTTGATACATGTAGATAAATTAACATTTTCATATTTATATAATATCTAATAATTTGTTTGATTGAAACAATTTATTATTTTCATATACCAATAATAATTCCTTTAAATAATTCAACATCTTTTATAATCAACAAGCTTGACTATGCGAAATAAGTTAAATAATTAATGTTCAAAAGATAAATGGTAGACATACGATTAGAAATGTTTGTTCGTAACATAAACGTGATTTGGGGTAATGAAAAAGTTGATGTACAATTGCATTATTGATAAATATTGACCTTGCTTTAATTTACATACAAATTTCCACTCTTATGAAGTAAAATATTGAGAGAAAATATAAAGCGCATTGTTATTAAGAAAATGTTGAGGTGAACAAGTAAATAAGTTCATAATTGTAAACAAAAGACAAATATCAACTAAATGTTGAATAATAAGAGGGGATGAGTCAAACAATTTTCTATTCAGAGTAGTACTAACTAAAATGATGCGCTTTATTAGTAACATCAGACAATAATGCCCCCCCCCCCCCCAGCCCCAACAAAAAATTAGTAGTATATTTCCACTATTCATCTTTGAACATCGGGCATAGTTGCATGGCAGTGTTCAAAAAGATGTCTACAGAAAAGTGGTAAAAGTGAAACAAACAGATGCTCAACAAGAGTCTCATCACTAGTTTTTATAATTACCACTTGACATGTATGGAAACAAAGAAATAACTTCATCTTCAAAGGGGAAAACACCAGGTATAGGATAGGATGTCTAATTTTAAAGATGAGGCTAGACTTCAAGCTCATAGAATCAAGTAAAACAGAAAGTAGTCCGTCCTTGTAGGCTAATCTGCTCATTCAGGCAAGTGAAAATAAGGAGTACTAATCTGCTAGTTTTTAAGCTCCAGATAGCAAAGGATAGGGGATAAGTCAAACAATCTTTTGTTTCAGAGTAGTACTAACTAAAATTAGGCGCTCTGTTAGTAAGCACTAACTTCTTTTAGTCTTTCAGGGACCCATTCTGAGTGATGTGAGGAAACAACAAACAATACCATAGTTAACAAAGTATATTATTATTTCTCCCAAAAATATATATCAAGATTCAAATGGGATAAATAACTAGAGCAAGCCAGCATGTAGAAATGTAGTATTCACACACCAAATTCAGTAATATTAGACATGTATTGCTCCATATTTCGAGAAGAAAAGAAAGTTGGCCTAATCAACACCAAAAGCCAATATATCCCGATCAGTCAATCATGCTCCCCCCAACAAAACAAAAAACAACATTGTTTTGTCTAACATGCAGGCCCCTTTATACAAATAAAAAGAAGGCAACTTTGCTATTTTCAGTTATTCAGGAAAAAAGACAGACCACATCTTTGAATTTGATGTCCACATTTCACTCAAATTGAATTTCTCTTTAGATCGAAACTAAACCATGTCAGGGATCCGCTCTTTAGATCGAATCAAATCCATGAATTTATTTTAGAATTTCATTATACAACCCAAGTCATCAGAGAGCTAACTGAACCCAGCACTCTAAAATCAAATTTCTGATCAACCCAAGTCATGCATACAAATGCTCTAAGTACAATTTGCTTCCGTACACAAATGAAATATTTTAACAAACAGTACACAAGAAGAAATGGCAAGCTTACAATTAATGTAGATACTAGCTATCAGTGTGCATGCAAGTGAATATGTTAACAAGAAACTACCATCAGATGAGAAGTCTTAACCTGAGTACTGTGCAAGCAATCCAATTTTAACATGTAAAGAACTTCAAATGCAATTAGAAAATGTCACGTTATTCATATACATCTAAAACTAGGATACTGACACCAGGTTCCCTGGCATATCAAGTGACTAGTCAGAAAATAGGTATTAGAAAATGTTGGCCCTTAATATAGCCAACAATCCAAAACTCTAATATAAAAAGGGCAGCTTAGGATTTTTTTAATAATGAAACACGCATTCTGAAGAAATGAAGAAAATAGGTAATCAGTGATACAGTGTTGTAGTGAGATTGTGAGACACTGATTAAATATTGATGGGAGATATTTTTACTTGGCACAGGTTGAACCAGAGGCTATAGAGCAAGAGATTTCACGTGTTCCCATGTGCCGGAGTGGCGAGCCCGAGGAGGTTGCGTCTGTGGTGTCATTCCTCTGCATGCCGGCGGCATCCTACATCACCGGTCAAGTCATTCGCATCGAAGGCGGCCGGACCATAAGTTCCTGAGTCGCTAGTAAAAACACCCAGGTACACACAAAAAATTTCGATGGTGTAGATGTAATAACATCCGACACTATTGGAGTTTTTTTCACGAGAGTTGTGTAACATTGAATTGTATTAAGAAGATGAAATGGTTTGTTATACACAGTGCGTGGCCGTCCGGCAAACGCCAAATGCGTGACCACATAACGAGCAGGCGTTGAAGACACCATTGAGCGCCTTCTTGGACTCATCATTGGCTTCTTGTAATGAGCAGAACTTCGCTGCGGCGAGCAGTCGGAATCTTGGCTAGCTTTGCTGCTGGCTAGCTGGGAGTTGCTACGCATGGGCGACCCAGTTTGCCCCGGCTGCAGAGTGGGGTGAGCCGATAGCTTGACGAGAGGAGCGGATGTTCTCTTTTAATCATTATATCGACATCCGTGCGGCACATGTTGGTGTGGAGATAGAGACAACTGAGGCCAAAGAAGTTTGGGCTGCCCGGCGGCCAACTGGTGTAGAGACAACATGGGGCGAGATAGCATCCTGGGCCGTCCACATGGGCCACAACAGGGCAAGTGTCTTGCCCAATGGTAACAATCTAGGGGGGTGTAGCAACATCCACTGAGTCAACTGGTACAGCAGCCTCTCGCAGAGGCAGAGGGGTCGCGGAAAATGGCTGCAACTAAAACTTTGGGAAAGGAGCCAAGAGGCTTACCTCCCACTCAAATAGCATCGGATCAGAGGTCCAGTTGTGGGGCAGAGCACTTTGAACTGCTACTCCGTCCTTCATCGATGGTCGTCGGAAAAGCGTGTCATGGGAGGAGAATCGCTGTTTTTTTGCGACCAACGAAAAGGGACGGAGGGTGTAGGAAACAGAAAACATCACCACTCTTTGCACAGTTTGGTGTCTTGTCTTACCTCTTGGACGCAGATTCTCAAGATACTCCCTCCGTCCCATAAATAATGCAATCCTAAGATTTGAAAAAAAAATCTCACAGAGAGTGCAATTCTAGTAAAATAGATGCATAATTAAGAATCGATCTAATCTGCGACGCTAAAACTTCATGCGTGTGGCTAAAAAATAGGGGTATTAGTGTCTTTTCACGCCAAATTAGAATTGGATTTTTTATGAGGCAGATGGAGTAGTTTGGTGTCTTGTCTTGAGCGCTTGGACAAGGCTTCCCACCGTGGTAAGAGTAAAGAAGCGGGGGATGTGTCCCCCCCGAAGACGGTGTGGAGGGAATCGCAACTCACGATTCCACCGGCGCGCTTTCTGGAAAGCACGCAGCATCAGGGCTCCCTAGCCCATGTGTGACCCGGATGTCAGCCATGGGACGATTTGAACTGACAAGGGCCCCACCCATCATAACGGCCTCGTCAGTAGAGACGGTCGGCACGGCCACCTTGAGCGCAGCCGACGCCCGATGGAGCCACCAGGACTGCTTCCTCCGCGGCGGTGCAGACCAAGTCGACGACACAGGAGGCGACGCCGGCGTTGGTGGGGGCAGCGGCGTCGTCGGCGTAGGAACCGCCACTGTAGATCGGGGTTACGTCATCATAGAGACTATCATTCCGAGCAGGCTGAAGCCCACTGTTTGTGGCGTTCTCGACCCTACGGTGGACAACAAATCCCAGCAAATGAGGGCCCTAGTCACGCGTCTCACCATATCCACGTTCGGGGTTGCTGTAGTGTCCACTGTCGCCGTCGGAGGATGGTGTTGATGGCGCAGGGGACGCGGTGCACAAGGTAAAGTTGGTGATGCTCCGAACATGGAATAGGACCTCACAGGTGAACACCTCTTTATTTTGCCGGAGATACGGCTCCAAGCTGCTGAAGATGATATATATGCATGCTCGGATCGTCATAGGAGATGACGGGCTCCGGGCGTGAGGTCGGGATGGAGCTGATCCATTATTGGAGATGGTGATCTCGATACAGTGTATGATGCGGACATTCTTCGACGAACATCCATATAAGACCCATGTTATTTCCCGGCTCAAATTTCTTGTAAGTTTAGAAAAAAGTTGGTTTTTGCATGAAGATTTGCAACTACTCCCTCCATTTCATGTTACTTTTTGTTTTGACTTTTTTCATACATTCTTCTTGATATGTATTAGAATAAATAAAGGGTCTATCTCGTCGTCCGTCGACGGAGAATCGGGTTATCCGTCGGTCACCTTTACGGTTGTTAAATAGTCAACGAATAGTCCGGATCCTTGCCTTTCATCTTCACCCCCGACCCGCACGCATGCTCGTCGTCTTCCTCACCCGCGATGGCTATGGTGACATTCACTTAATGTCAAATGCCCCCGCTTCCTCCACCTCTAACCCAACTCAACCGGCGATACCGCGCGCCTCCACCATCGGTATCCTCTCGCCACCGACGCTAATCCATTGAGGTTTGATGCCTCCTTCCCCAATATTGTCTTCCCTTCTTGCCCACCCTACCACCTCCTCCACCACCCGAGCCGCGCGCCGCCGCAAAGACCGCGCCCCCCCCCCCCCCCCCCCACACCACCACCTCCTACCGCCACCCCCTCGACCCCCGCCCTTCCTAACCCCAATAGCCATGTGCCCCCGCCGTCGGTCACCAACCCAACCGCCGTCCAACCCCGCACATGCGGCGGCGCTACCGCACCACCTCGCCTCCGCCACCACCGCCGATCCTTCGGTGCCCCCACCCCCTCCTCTTCTAGGTCCGGTAATCATTGGAATCCCCACCCTAGAATCCTAACTTCGGCCCCCGAAACCCAAATCCATAAACCATCGTAACACCCTAATTTTCACTTTTGAGTTCAAATAAAAATTTGATTAGCAACCATCGTTCTCGTTTAAGGAATGTAAGGTGTTTGTGCTTTTCTAGGCATTTAATCATTTTTGTTAATTAAAATAATGAAATATAGGAGTTCACTCGTTGCATACATGTTGGAGCATTTATTTTTGGTTGGTTGGATTCAAACTTGTGTTTGAATCTTGTTTGAATCTTAGTTTCAAAAATAGAAAACTTTTCCTCCTTCCTTCCTTGTTTCTCGCGCAGCCCCAACCACCAAAGTCCGGCGGAAGCCCCTCACCATTTGTCGCGCGGTCGCCCTCGCACCTCTTGCGCTCCCGGCACCGCTTCGTTTGCCGCCCGGCCGTGGCCCGGCCGCGCGGCCGCCGCCCGCACCCGCCGACGGGGCGGGCCCCGCCCGTCATCCCCCTCCTCGCGCCGCATCCGAGCCGAGTCGGGTGCGACCCCGACTTCCGTGCCGCGCCGCTTTCCCGCGGGCCCGCACGCCGGCGCGCGTTTCCCCGGGCCTATTTAACCCGCCGCCTTGCACCGCGCCGCCCCCTTCGCCACGAACCTTAGCTCCCGAGCCGTCGTCGCGCCACCTCCAAACCCAAGCCACGCCGCCGCTCGGGAACCGGCGGTCCGCCGCCTTGCCGTCGCCAAGGAGGTCGCCCGGAGATTCGCCGCGAGGTGAGGAACCCATGGGTGTTGATTGTTGTCATCTTGGGGCTTTGCATCGTCGTAACGGGGTCGCCGGAGTTTGCGTCGCCGTCGTCGTCCGCCCCGTCGCGCCTTGCGCCGCCGCCGCCGCTCCGGCGTCCGCCCGGTGCTCGGTTGTCTTCGCGTGCTCGTGCTCTTCATCCGGGTGTTTTCCCCGTGGTGAATGGGGCACCCTAGCCCCAAACCCCCTTTTGCGCCGGCGACTCCGCCGCCGGCGCGCGCCCGCTCGCCGCCGCGGCCGCGCGCCACCGCCGGCCGTCCGCCGCCCCCGCGCGTGTGTGTGCGTCCCGGGCCGCCCGATCGCGATCCGACGGATCGGGTCGGTCTTGACCCATGTCCGCGCCGGTCAAACCGTGCCGCCGCGCCCGCATGTCCTTAAGCCGCCGGATCTTGATCCGACGGATCGGATCCGTCCACCTCGGGTCAAACCCGCCACCGCCGGTCAACCTCCGCTTTGGCCGGGCGGTTTTGCAAAGAAAGCCTCGGGTTGCTTTAGATTTGCATGCCGGTCCTCCCACCGTTCAAGTTTCTTTTTGCCGTTAGGTCAGCTTTTCTTCGTTTTAGCCCGGAAGTTTAGTTTTTCTTAAAGATTAGTCCCTAATCTTGTTCATGCCATATCTTGGTCGTTTTAGCTCTATTTTTGGCGTTCTTTATATCCTTGCGATCGTCTCGACGAGTAGATCAATTTTATGCCTCTATTTTGTGTCGGGCATGTTTTTACCCGAAAGGGGTTGGGGGCGACGATAGATGGCGTATAGACCTGCTCTAGCGGGGAGTTGGGCTTGGCTAAGACACGGTACCCGCTAGGGAGCTTTATACGCCGCACCGATCGAGTAACCTAGCGAGCGACTCGCACTAGGGGATTTTCGTAAAGGCCTCGCAACATCCCTATGCGGTCACACCTCGGAAGTGTGGTATTGTGCCTACTTTTGCACAACATGGTTGGGTTTAAAACTCTTTTGGGTTCTTACGCGACTTGTGTGTAAAGTGTACAACCTCGCAGAGTGTAAACCGACTAGTTAGTCGTGCCCACCGTCAAAGGTGGCCCGGACCCTCGCATGAGTAATTTATGAAAGATGGAACTTTTAAATTTGTGCATTGCATTCAATGGTTCTATTGCACTTATTAATTGGGTTTGGTATATACTTTCACTTGTTAGTAATAGCCGCTTAATAAAATTTGACCGACTAAAATGCCGACTTCCTTTACAACCATTAGCTTCTACCATAAATCCTTGCATGTTGTTATAGAACTTTTCCCTTGTTGAGTATGACATGTGCTCATGCTTGTTGTTTCTATATTGGATCTACACTACCCGGGCCGTTGCTCGGACGGACGCTTTGAGGGTTTCCCGGAGAGTTTGATGGTTTCTAGGCACTCATTCTCCGGTCGCTACCGTGGAGGACTTCTACGTTTGTTTCTTTTCCGCTATTAGCTACTCGAACGATTGTTAGATTGAGACATTTGGTCATGTAATAAATGTTTAATACTCTTTATATGCTTTTACACCGTGTTTTGGTATTCACTACGACGATGCATGTGTGTAACTTGATCCTAGCGCACATGTATTCTTACATTCGGATTCACCCTTGAATCCGGGTGTGACAAAGTGGTACCGGAGCCGTGATGACCGTAGGACGTTAGCCTAGTTAGAACGGTCGAAAACTAAGGATTATATAATTATTGAAGCCAAACATTGCTTAATTTGCTTTATTCTCGTTTATTATATCTATTCTTGGTTTAATCTCATCCTTGATTTGCTTTTGTTATCTAAACTTGATCTTGTCATATCTAGTAATCGGCACTTGTCTCATCTATCTTAGATGGTTCACCGACCGAAGACTACTCGTGCTAGTGCTTACCGCTTTCCTAGGTACCTAGAGGACCGGGACTTCTACCGATACTCCATAGAGGGTGATGAGCACAATGGAGTCACCGAGGAGGGAAGTGGAGCGAACTCGCGTCGGTGCAAGCTTCACCACCTATTTCAGTCATTGAGCCGTCGGATGATGAGCCGAAGAGGAGCCACCGAAGATCGGGAATAATGAGGTGACCCGGATGACCACTCATATCCCGAGGACTCCGATCTCGAGGATGGAGATGCTGATGATCAACCGGTACCTGAGGAGTGAAGGTGGTCGTTTGTCACCATGATGGAGGGCATGCACGCTTTTCGTCCAAGCTGAGGAGGCTTTTCCACCGTCTCCATCTGCATGTGACTATTGACTACATTGGGATAAAGAGGACACATCCCCGTTATCCAACGCAGTGGGAGGTGTCAGTGCGCATTATGGAGGATGATCCACAGGAGGGTGGACAGTACGAGGTTACTGTTCACCATGCTTTAGCCACCAGGGCTACCTTCGTTGCGGGGAGAGATGATACTGCTAGGAGGGCTCTTTCTGTATGGTGTTATGAGGAGGCTCACCATCTCAATGACACTGTGTGGGGTGACTTTCCCCGCCAACCCGTCGGAGGCCGTGGGCGCATGATTCCATTGGCTAATGCAAACTTGGGACCACGCTATGCAACTCAAGTGGGACTTGTTGCAGCTCTCAACACCAACTTGATGACACCAACATGGAGCTGCAAGACCTCCGTGATCAGCAAGATGAGGATCAAAGGGAGATCAAAAGGCTTAAGGCAGTGATCACGGGGCAGGATGAGGAAGAGGTGGAGGAAGATGAAGAAAGATGGCCTGCAATGTCACCAAGACCCAGGAGGACAAGCTATGGGTCACTTAGATCTCGCACTCGGATCATTTGGCCTTAGGTGCTAGGTGTCTTTTTATCTTCAGTTATAGAGTCTGTAATCTTTAGAATGACACGTTGGATCGGTGTGTTAGCTAGTGGTGTGTTTGGATGCTTGATTTGTGATCATTTGTGAGTTCGATCTTTGTGTGATTGCAGTGTGTTGTGGATTAATGCCACAATGACATTGGTTTAGTAAAAAAGCTTTGTTAGTTGGTTTAAGTTCTGTTCTAATCATCTTTTATCTTGCAAATTCGTAATTCCTCATCCATCATATTTTATCTATCATGAGGAATATCTTAGTGCAAAATCTGTTCACGTCACTTCCTGAAACAGCTGTAGTGTTTTATTTTTATCTCGAGCTACAGAATTCCAAATCCAGTAAAACCAGTGGGGTTAGTTCACAAATTTTATATATGTTTTTCTGCATAAAATTCAGCATTATTAAATATATATTCTGGGAGCTACGGACGAAACATTAAGCCATCAGAATCTGTCAAATCCTGCTGACACAACTGACTTCATTGTTTTATATCTCGAGTTTTGGATCTTCGATTGAGGCAAATCCAATTGGATTAGTTCAGTAATTTGATACACCATATCTTCATAAAAATTCGTGATTTTTGGTTACCTATACAGCGAGATACCTATTCCAATGTTTAATCTGTCTTAATTCGGAAGTCCGCATTGTTTACCTTTTAAGATTTTCTCTCATTATCATAATCTAAATCAATGTTTCTAACGCTCGGATGGTAAACACCAGGTCCGGATCAGGAGTTGATCAGCCTCCGGTGATACGCCAAGGACGAGGCAAGCGGCTCGGGCGGTGCACCACGGCCAAAGCACAAATGGATCCGGCCATGCGGCAGTTCTTCCGGACTCATACACGGCTCCGGAGAATCGACCAACATTGTGGCCAACTCCGTGCACAATTCAACAACCCCCCTCCGCCACCACGGCGGTTGGTGCCCATGAACAAGCACAACGAGTTCATGAGCCATCGTCCGCCGGTGTTCACCCCGCTGCGGATCCGCCGGATGCCGACGATTGGTCGAAGACCGTGGGCAAGATGCTCACCACGGTTCGGTGTGATGACAGGGAGAAGGTCCTATTTGCTTCGGGACGACTCTAGGGGTCGGCGAGGAGCATGGTTGGATGCTTAAGTTGCTGCTCATGCTACGCCGGACACCATTACGGCAGGAATTGACCAACAACTTCGGGGAGCCACCACATTCTGCGGGGCCGATGAAACCGAAGAAGGAGTTCCTCTCTCTCAAGCGGGGGGGTGTCGGTGGCGAGTTCGGGACGGAGTTCATCGAGTTGTCTCGCTATGCACCAGAGGAGGTGGCAGATGATGCAAAGAAGCAGGAGCGCTTCATGGAGGGATTGGCTGGACCGCTTCGGTACCGGTTGATGTCTCACACCTTTCCGTCCTTCCAGCACCTGCTAGACAAGGCCATCTACTTGGAGTTCATGCACGAGAGCCGGGGGAGCCGAAGAGGAAGGCTACAACTCCGGGACGGTCCGGGAGCAACATTCGTCCCCGCTTTACTTCACCGCTAGGAGCTCCGTTCCGTCCGGGGAGGCCCGACAGGGGGTTATGGCCGGCAGCCAGCAGCCAGCACCGCCCACATTAGCACCAATAGTTTCGGCGCTCCGCCCGGCGGTTCCAGCCGCCCGGGGCCGCGGACTCCACGCCCCGCGTACTTGCGTAACCGTCCGATGACTCCGGTTGGCACGCCCGTGAGGCCCCGGTGCACCTCACACCCCCCGCGGGCAACAATTGCTTTAAATGTGGAGAGGTTGGGCATTATGCTAATGCCTGTTCTAAGAGGCACCCTCCGGCACTCCCGGAACCGGCAGATGAGGAATGGGAACGGACCACATAGAGCAGGGGCAGAGAGTCGGGCACGTGGCGGGGTGAATCATGTGAGTGCCGAGACCGCTCGGGAGAATCCACAAGTAGTGCTTGGCATGTTCCTTGTCAACTCCATCCCCGCATCCGTCTTATTTGATTCTGGAGCATCTCATTCTTTTATATCTCGCTCAATTTGTGGCCAAACATAGTATACCCATGTGTCCCATGAAACAAACCATGCTAGTTAAATCACCGAGGGGGGAAATGAAAGCTTTATACATGTGTCCTAATGTTAGTCTAAAGATCATGGGAGCGAGACTTTTGGGTAAGGTCGATAGTTCCGGAATCAAAAGATCTTGATGTTATTATTGGTATGGATTGGTTGGGTGTGCATGAGGTGACAATTCAGTGTGCTAAGAGGACAGTTCTTCTTCTTGGTCCCAAAGGAGAAAAGGTTGAGCTTGTGGCCGATCCACCGCCGGATGCGGGAGGTTCCGTGCAGCAATTGGATGGCCGATCTTTGGAGGATATCGGGGTGGTCTCGTGAGTATCCAGATGTGTTTCCAGAGGAGTTACCAGGTATGCCACCTGACCGTAATGTTGAATTTGTTATTGATCTATTGTCTGGCACTGCTCCTATTTCTAAACGTCCATATAGAATGTGTAGTACTCAACTGTTAGAACTTAAGAAACAGATTAAAGAATTGTTGGAAAGGGGGTTTATTCGTCCTAGTTCATCACCTTGGGGGCACCAGTTATCTTTGTAGAGAAGAAGGATGGTACTCAGAGGATGTGTGTGGATTATCGGTTACTTAATGAGGTTACTATCAAGAACAAGTATCCATTACCTCGCATTGAAGACCTATTTGATCAAATGAGAGGTGCTAAAGTGTTCTCCAAGATTGATTTGCGTTCCGGTTATCATCAGATGAAGATCGGATGGTCGATATTCTTAAAACCGCATTCACCACCGGGTATGGGCTTTATGAGTATACTGTTATGTCTTTTGGGTTGATCAATGCACCTGCCTACTTTATGTACCTGATGAACATGGTGTTTATGGAGTACTTGGATAAGTTCGTTGTGGTATTTATCGATGACATTCTTATTTACTCCAAGACTGAGGAGTAGCATTTGAGACTTGTCTTGCAGAAGTTGAGAGAGCATCAATTGTATGCCAAGTTCAGTAAGTGTGATTTCTGGTTGAAGGAAGATTCTTTTCTTGGGCATATCATCACACATGGAGGTATTTCAGTCGATCCATCCAAGGTTGATGATGTCTTTGAAGTGGGAACCGCCGAGGACGATTAAGGAGATCGGGAGTTTCCTTGGACTTGCGGGGTACTATTGACGGTTCATCGAGGGGTTCTCAAAGATTGTGAAGCCTCTCACCACCTTGTTGGAGAAAGATAGGGAATTCAAGTGGACGGACGCATGTCGGGCCGTTTTGAGGAGTTAAAGAGGAGGTTGACTACCGCTCAAGTGCTTGTGATGCCGGACTTGCGAAGGGTTTTGACATCTATTGTGATGCGTCTCGACAAGGCTTGGGTTGTGTTCTTATGCGGGAAAGACATGTTATAGCTTATGCATCGAGGCGGTTGAGGAACCATGAGCAGAACTATCCTACACATGATCTTGAGTTGGCAAACTCGTGGTTCATGCTTTGAAAATCTAGAGGCATTACATCATGGGAACCAAGTGCCGCATTTACACCGATCACAAGAGCCTAAAGTACATATTCACCTAGAAGGACCTTAATCCGAGGCAACGTCGATGCTTTGAGTCGTAAGGGACGAGCCAACATAGCCTTGGCGTTCCGGCTACCGAAGAGCCGATGAAGGAGTTTGAGAAACTCAATCTAGGGATGGTTGCTCACACCGAAAGAGTCACCTAAGAGGTAGAGTCTACTCCGGAGTAGTAGATACGTGAAGGGCAGTTGGAGGATGTGGAGATTAAGGAGATAAGAGAGACCATGGAGAGGGGCAAGGCCCCGGATTTCACCGAGGATGTTCGGGGGGACGATATGGTTTAAGAATAGGATCTCGTTTGCCTCGATGTGAGAGACCTTCGAAGACTATCCCGAGAGAGGCCCATGATTCACCTTATTCCATTCACCCGAGCGGTACTAAGATGTATCGGGATCTTAGCGAAGTATTGGTGGTATGGGATGAAGAGGGATGTGGTCGCTCATGTAGCATTGTGTGACACGTGCCACAAGGTCAAAGCCGAACATCGAGGCCAGCTGGATTGCTTCGACCATTGAAGGTGCCGAGTGGAAGCGGGAAGAGATAAGCATGGATTTCATTGTTGGATTGCCCCGTACTCGTGATGGTTACAATTCGATATGGGTTATAGTGGACTGTTTGACAAAGGTTGCTCACTTCATACCGGTGCGTACCACTTATACGGGGGGCAAAGGTAGCCGAGTTGTACATGTCCAGGATCGTATGTTTGCATGGTGTGCCTAAAAAGATAGTGTCGCGAGAGGTACTCGGTTCACATCTCGTTTCCGGAAGAAGCTTCATGAGTCCATGGATACAAAGGTGAACTTTAGCTTAGCCTATCACCCGTAGACCGATGGACGGACCGAGAGGACAAATCGGATTCTAGAGGATATGTTGAGAGTTTTCGCCCTTAAGCATGGTGGTAGTTGGGATAAGAGTTTGCCGTATGCCGAGTTCTCTTACAACAACGGTTATCGAGCTAGTCCGAAGATGGCACCCTTCGAGGCATTGTATGGGAGGAAGTGCGAACACCATTGTACCGGAGTCGGACGGGCGAGAGTCGCTTGTTTGGGACTGATATCATTAAAGAGGCAGAAAGGCAAGTTCAGATCATAAGGGAGAACTTGAGGATCGCTCAGTCTAGGCAGAAGAGTTATGCATACGGAAAGAGAAGAGATGTAGCTTTCCCGGAAGGTGATTATGTGTACTTGAAAGTATCACCTATCAGTGGTTTGCATTGCATAGATTTAAAGTGAAGAGAAAGTTGTCTCCTCGCTTTATTGGGCCCTTTCAGATCTTGCAACGAGTAGGAGAGGTAGCATACAGACTTGACTTGCCAGAACAGCTCTCAGATGTGCATGATGTGTTTCATATATCTCAGTTAAAAAGGGGTCTCAAACCTCATGACAAAGAGCCACTAGTTATAGATGGTTTGGATGTTAAGGAAGATCTCACCATTACTGAACGGCCTATCAAAATCTTGGATACTTTGGCACGGGTTACAAGGAATCGGATTATTAAGATGTGCAAGGTGCAATGGAGTAATCATGCAGAGGATGAGGCAACTTGGGAAAGAGAAGAGGAGTTGAAGGAAGATTATCCCCATCTCTTTGATTCATCGGAATCTCGGGGACGAGATTCATCTTAAGGGGGTAGGATTTGTAACACCCAAATTTTCACTCTTGAGTTCAAATAAAAATTTGCTTAGCAACCATCGTTCTCGTTTAAGGAATATAAGGTGTTTGTGCTTTTCTAGGCATTTAATCATTTTTGTTAATTAAAGTAATGAAAAATAGGAGTTTATTGTTGCATACATGCTAGAGCATTTATTTTTGGTTGGTTGGATTCAAACTTGTGTTTGAATCTTGTTTGAATCTTTATTTCAAAAATAGAAAATCTTTCCTCCTTCCTTCCTTGGTTCACGGGGCGACCTAACCAACGATGTCCCGGCGGAGGCCCCCTCACCTTTCGTCGTGCGTTCCCCCTCGCACCCCTAGCGCTCCCGCCCGCTTCACTTGCGACCTAGCGCGACCCGGCTACCGCACGGCCGCCGCCCGCGGCCGCTAACGGGCGGGCCCCGCCCATCATCGCCCTCCTTGCGCCGCATCCGAGCCGGAGTCGGGTGCGACCCCGAAGTCCGTGCCGCGCCACTTTCCCCGCGGGCCCGCATGACGGGGCGCGTTTCCCCGGCCTATTTAACCCGCCGCCTCGCACCGCGCCGCCCCCTTCACCACGAACCCTAGCTCCCGAGCCGCCACCGTGCCGCCTCCAAACCCTAGCCGCACCGCCGCTTGGGAACCGGCCGTTAATCGGAACATGGAGAACCACCCAGAAAACAAGGTACAACCACAAGACATATGGCTCTGTCTTGGCCGAATAACTAGAAAACTTGGTGTTAGGCATGTTTTTACCCGAAAGGGGTTGGGGGCCGACGGTAGATGGCGTATAGACCTCGCTCTAGCGGAGAGTTGGGCTTGGCTAAGACACGGTACCCGCTAGGGAGCTTTATACGCCGCACCGATCGGGTAACCTAACGAGCAACCCGCACTAGGGGATCTTCGTAAAGGCCTCGTAGCGTCCCTATGCGGCCACACCTCGGAAGTGTGGTATTGTGCCTACTTTTGCACAACATGGTTGGGTTTAAAGCTCTTTTGGGTTTTTACGCGACTTGTAAGTAAAGTGTACAACCTCTGCAGAGTGTAAAACTAACTAGTTAGTCGTGCCCACGGTCAAGGGCAGCACTGGACCCTCACATGAGTAATTTATGAAAGATGGAACTTTTAAACTTGTGCATTGCATTCAATGGTTCTGTTGCACTTGTTAATTGGGTTTGGTATATACTTTCACTTGTTAGTAACAGCTGCTTAATAAAATTTGACCAACTAAAATGCTGACTTGCTTTACAACCATCAGCTGCCACCATAAAGTCTTGCATGTTGTTATAGAACTTTTCCCTTGTTGAGTACGACATGTGCTCATGCTTGTTGTTTCTATATTGCATCTACACTACCCGGTTGTTGCTCAGACAGACGCTTTGAGGATTTCCCTGGAGAGTTTGATGAGTTCTAGGCGCTCGTTCTCCAGTCAGCTGCATGTGGAGGACGTCTACGTTTGTTTCTTTTCCGCTGTTAGCTACTCGAACGATTGTAAGATTGAGACATTCGGTCATGTGATAAATGTTTAATACTCTCTATACGCTTTTACACTGTGTTTTGGTATTCACTATGTCATGCATTGATGCATGTGTGTAACTTGATCCTGGCGCACATGTATTCTTACATTGGGATTTGCCCTTGAATCCGGGTGTGACAACCACCCACCTCCATCATCGGCCACGGCCGTCGGCAACCTCGCCGCCAGCCGCTCCGCCCACCTTCCACCATCGGCCCCTTTATTCACTGGATATGTAGAGAGAGAGACCCACTATCGCCGAATCTCGCTGGAGCCTGCGGATTCATGCCGCCGCCGCCCGCCCGCCGGTGTCATCCAGGGAGAGAAAGAGAGCGGGAGGTAGCAGCGATGGGAAAGAGAGAGCGGAAGAGGTGACGACCGACAGGGGATGGATAAGGAGGGAGATGTGGGCCCCACCTGGCTGTATGGAATCTAGTTTCGTAATTTCTGGTGGGTGGTGACTGATGGAATTGCAAAAAAGTCAGTCAGCTGACGAGGAGTAAAACTCATTAATATATATATCTAGGTGCATAATAGAAAAATGTATCCAAAATGTCAAAACGATAAGTAATATAAAATGGAGGGAGTAATACCATGGATTGTGATCTTCTTGCATTCCATGAATAAGACTGCAGTTGGTTTTGTCGCCAAGCTTCATTTTGAATTAGTAAAAATAAAGTTTAGAAAACGACTATTACATTGCTCAAACCTCTGCCTCTAAATTTCGAGCTAGGAGTATGTATAACCAATGAAACTTGCTTGCGTTTAGAATCTTTTACCAAATCGTTGGCAGGAAGTGTAAAACCAGATCGACCACTCATCAGTCAACCCTGATCCTTTCGGTGTTGCGAAGATGAGTGGCTCGCGTCAGATTATTCCAAATTACCCACACAAAAAAAAGTCGTTGACTAAGCCTTGACCTCGGCTCGATATAAGCATTCGTACAGGTGCAGTGCGTGGCATCGATCGAAGAAGATCGAGCACCGGTCGATCGAGCGGACAACACATGGCAGCGGCGGTCGGCAATGGGAGATGGAGCTTGGCGGGCGCGACGGCGCTGGTCACCGGCGGCAGCAAGGGGATCGGGCACGCCATCGTGGAAGAGCTGGCGGCGCTCGGCGCGCGCGTGCACACGTGCTCCCGCAACGCGGCGGAGCTGGAGGAGTGCCGCCGGCTGTGGGCAGAGAAGGGGTTTGAGGTCACCGTCTCCGCCTGCGACGTCGGCGTGCGCGCCGACAGGGAGGCGCTCATCGGCACGGTCAAGGACACCTTCGCCGGAAAGCTCGACATCCTTGTAAGCACACAAATGAACTTCGAAAAAAAAATGTTTCTTGATTCTCTTGTGTGGGACATGATGGATGAATGTACTAACTGATATGGCCATACAGGTGAACAACGCAGGGCAGCTGATCATCAAGCCGACGGTGGAGTGCACGGCGGAGGACTACTCGTCTCTCATGGCGACCAACTTGGAGTCGTGCTTCCACCTCAGCCAGCTCGCGCACCCCCTCCTCCGCAACACCGCCGCCGTCAGTAGTACCGGTGGGGGAAGCATCGTCCACATCTCCTCCATCACCGGCAGCATTGGCTTTCCGGCTTTCGCACTCTACTCTACTACCAAGGGTACGCTTGGCTTCATGCTTGATTCAATTCTCTACCGTATTTTTTTTCCTACATAACAACTTGAAATAATTACTAAAATATCTGCCGCAAATAGAGTACTCAACACAATTTATTTCGGGATTAATCTACACGCATATTTTTTTCATATTTTTATTTTTTTTCTGAGTAAAGTTATCGTCCAGGCAAAAGTGTTTAATGCTCCCTCCATGGATGCAGGAGGCATGAACCAGCTCACACGGAGCTTGGCTGCCGAGTGGGCCCGTGACAACATCCGTGTGAACTGCGTCGCGCCGGGTCTGATCACAACTGACATGAGCAAAATCGTATGTGCACATGACAATGACAAATGGATACAATATATTGCTGTAACGCAAAAGCTAAACCGAGAACCCTCTGGATTTAAGCTTAACTCAAAGAATTCTACATTACATCCTAGAAACAAATAGGAGAAAGTAACCGAGTGTGATGATCCTCGCTGCAATATCGGCGGCGCTCCGGCAAGTTCGGACAGAGTTGCATCGGCGATGGCGCGGCTTGGGCGAGAGGAGGAAGAAGGGATTCGGAGGATAGGTTTTTAGGGTTTTGATATTCGATGCCTACCCCATCGGCGTGATGGGTCTCAATCCAACGACACAAGCGGTCACGGTGGACGGGCTCAACACAGTTCATTGCCCGTGGGGGCTTAAGCATTACAAACGACCTTTATGCAAGCTTAGTGCATTTTGTTAAGAACTGTAAATATTACCGAGTTGATTAATAAATAATTAATCTGCTTCCCTCCAAATTGACGTGGAGTTTACTTCAGGTAG
Source organism: Cenchrus americanus (assembly GCA_947561735.1). Taxonomy (NCBI): domain Eukaryota; kingdom Viridiplantae; phylum Streptophyta; class Magnoliopsida; order Poales; family Poaceae; genus Cenchrus; species Cenchrus americanus. Next base: position 8,797,045 of record OX387239.1, read on the forward strand.
AGCCGGAAGTGGTGGAGGAAATGCATTTGCGGACTCCAATGCAGCGAAGCGGGGAGCCGGCAGAGGTGGCGTCCGTGGTGTCGTTCCTCTGCATGCCGGCGGCTTCTTACGTCACCGGGCAAGTCGTATACGTCGATGGTGGCCGGACCATAAGTGCTTGAGCTGCAAATCTTAGACGAAAATAAAATCGATGTCTGATGAAAATGAACAATGATCGAGATAAAACTCACTTGATCTCACACTACTATATTGGGTTTAATTTATATGTATATGTAAATTGGACGTACGTGTCTGGTATAATTATTTCTATATATATTGGTTGATCCAAAAGGTGTCTGTTAGATGGAGTACTTAAGCTGTGATGGTGTAATTATATCGTGTGGGCGGTTATTGTCAATCTGCGCTGTAAGTAAGCGCTTTAACACAACTAATCGCGGATTAAGAAGGATAACAAATTTGAAAAATGAAACAAAACAGAGAAAATAAGTTCAGCAATCTGGACCATAATTAAGCACTCTTTTAGAGTAAGTTCAGTGACAAACAGGACGTTCAAAATTAATCAACTTTTTCCGACAGTGAAAATAACCAATTAACGTCCTTTTCATTTTGAGATACTAGATCGTGATCTCGGATCTCCTCCATTTGTTTCCTTTGGGCATATATATATATACGTGTGGCGTCTTTGGGTATATATACGTGTGGGTGTACGTGTGGCATCTTTTAGAATAGAACAGACTAGAACATCGACCACTACTGGCTCTTGTAGTATGTGGTGCTGGTGCATGTGTACATGTGGAGGAGGACGAGGACGAGGGAGCTCCAACTGCTGCCGACGTGCCGGCGACCACACACAGATATACTGGATCGGACAAAGCTCCCCGGCCGGGCGGCCGACGACTGTCCGCACAGATCGAGCGAGAGAGACTTGTACGTACATGGCGGCAGGCGGCGGCGGCGGCGAGAGGTGGAGCCTGGCCGGCGCGACGGCGCTGGTCACCGGCGGGAGCAAGGGGATCGGGCACGCGATCGTGGAGGAGCTGGCGGCGTTCGGCGCCCGGGTGCACACGTGCTCCCGCAACGCGGCGGAGCTGGAGGAGTGCCGCCGGCGGTGGGAGGAGAAGGGGCTCGCCGTCACCGTCTCCGTATGCGACGTCGGCGTGCGCGCCGACCGGGAGAAGCTCATGGACACCGTCAGGGACACCTTCGCCGGCAAGCTCGACATACTAGTAAGATTTTCTTATTCTTCTATTTCATTTTTTGGCACAAAGATGACTTGCCACACAAATTCAGTAACAGGGCATGTGTAATGTGCGTGCATGAATGGCACAGGTGAACAATGCGGCCCAGGCGATCATCAAGCCTACAATGGGGTGCACGGCCGAGGACTACTCCCGGCTCATGGCGACCAACCTGGAGTCGTGCTTCCACCTCAGCCAGCTCGCGCACCCGCTCCTCCGCAACTCCTCCATTGCAGGTGGGGGGAGCATCGTCCACATCTCCTCCATCGCCAGTGTCATGGCTTTCCAAGAAGTCACGATTTACAGCATAGCCAAAGGTACCATGCTGAGTTTAGTTTGTCTTTCTTTTCTTTTTTTTGGCTGCCTATGAAATACGTGAAATCAAGTTTGGTTCGTTTAAAAAAAATACTATGTTCATATTGGAAATGATATTTATACTTAGGAATGAGAAAGTGAATTATAAAAAGAGGTAATAAGGACACTCACTCAAAAAAAACTTGCAAACAAGTACCCTTTAATACCAATTTCCTTTTTTCTATTGTAGACCATGCTAGCGTTCACAACTTCAAATCTTATCTTTAATATTACTAATTGGAGACTCCTTTCGAAGCCTCCACATGTAGTCATATAGGAATCCTAGGTGGACGCTCTAAAAATGAGAAAAATCATGGAAGCCCCCATGTAAAGCCACCTAGAAATCCTAGATAAACACTCTAAAAAGAGAGAAATCCTAAAAATTCCATAAAAATCATCTCTATTTCTAAAATTACCACCTATGCCATTATGAAGAATTAAAATTAACCCTTTATATTTATGTCTAAATTACCCACATATGCCACTACAATAAATCTTAATATTATTAATTGTAGAGTCCTTTTGAAGCCTGCACTTGAAGAATAAAATAAAAAATCATCTCACTATCCGACCATGCTGGTCATGAGTGACAGAGTGAGGCAACTAATCTCTGTCCAATATTTAAATAACAAAAGAATCTATCATTATAAGATCTTTAGCTAATGCTCACATACACTATTTAAATAAAAAGGTATTATTGATTGCTCTCCCTGATATAAATAATAACTTAAATATTTATTACATATATCATCTAAAAGTACTAACCCATGCGGATGCACGGGTTGATGAACTACTACATCTAACAGGGTGTTTGTTAACTGTTAGTTATTTTCATTACTATTTACGAGTTTTTTTAGAAAACATTGTCTCAGTTTCTTAGGAAAAAATATTTTGCACCATACTATATTCAGTCACAAAATAACTAATTAAGCGGCACTTTAAACATCAACACGATCTTCAAAACATAATTAGAGAACAAATTATATTATAATATACTTGGATGTGCATTTTCCCATGGTTAGTACATGCATGCAGGAGGAATGAACCAGATGACAAGAAGCCTCGCTGCAGAGTGGGCCCGCGATAATATTCGTGTGAACTGTGTCGCACCAGGACTGATCAAGACCGACATGAGCAATAGCGTACGCCATCAACTCACAACTTCATGCCAAACACCACTAGAACCATACTCCTCCCGTTTCAAACTGTTTTTCTATACACTTAGATATAGTGTATATATATGTAGATATGTAATAATATTTATGAATCTAAAAAATCAAAATAACTTACAGTTAGAACATAATAAGTATATATATATATATAGAGACAAATATAATATATATACTGTATATATATATTATTACATATCTACATATCCTGGTGAGTTGACACAGGTAGATGGCGATGCCTTGGAAAAGTATGTGCAGATGATCCCATTGCGGCGGAGGGGGGAGCCAGTTGAGGTGGCAACGGTGGTGTCCTTCCTCTGCACACCGGCCGCCTCCTACATCACTGGCCAAGTCATCTATGTCGACGGTGGCAGAACCATTAGCGCTTGAGAGAAAACTGACTTACATTGGGTTGTACATACACCACACATATCTGTTGAGGAATACTTCAATTGCAAAGTTATATCCCTATGGGACAACTGACATGTGGACCCACATAAGTCGGGTGGGTTTGGGGCCATTTGGAAGGCTGGTGTTTATTTTAAAAAAGAGTAAATTGCATCCACCATACAACAACTTGTCATGTGCAAATTGATCCAACAATTTGTAAAATGTTCAATCTAATACAATAACTTGATAAGAGGGTGCAAATTGGTCCAAGAACTCGTAGAATGCTCAATTTAGTATAACTATTTTGGAAAATCGGTGCATCTACAATTTGAACTTTACAACTAATAATATATTGAATAGAGTATATAACAATCTATTTTGCATTTTGACTATCGATATGATGGTAACATATTCAGCGTTTAGGAAAATATTTTCAGTGTTTAGGAAAATATTTTCTGATCAAAATTTCAGTGTTTAGAGAAATATTATTATGTCTTGTTGCTATACACTGCTTAAATTTTGACTAATGAACTTAATTTCTAGTTATGTACACCGTTGAGATATGACCAATGAATTTTATTGACTTAAAAAAATTATTGATTGGAAAAAATTGAATGTCCATCTACCTTGCTTAATATGTTGTTGTAAAGTTTGGACTGTACATGCACCAATTTATCAAAATATTACATTATTAACTTATTGTACTAAATTGATTATTTTGCACACTCACCTATCAACTTATTGTATAAAATTGACTACTTTACAAGTTCTTAAACTTGTTTGCACCCAGCTAACAAGTTATAGTATTAGATTAAGCATTTTACTAGTTGTTGGACCAATTTGCACTCCCTTGACAAGTTCGTGTATGGTGGATGTAATTCACTCTTTATAAAAATACGAGATGTTACCTACTGGTTATAGAGCCGGATATATTAATCCATTATCTAAAAAAATATACGGAAATAATAAGAGTATTGAACTCACGCAGTTCAATAAGAATTGTGTTGAAATTAGCTTTTTATTGTTTTTTCCCAAAAGACATGGCCACATGGGGCTCTACGGCTCTACCTAGAAAAGAAAAGGATGGTGTCAACTTGTACACAGAAGTGTTGTGCCTCAATTGAGATGGGTTAAGCCCATCACTGTATGGATCATGTTGAAGGCATTTTTTTATAAAGATATAAATTGAAGGCATTCTGGTATAGACGTATAGTACTCAAACAACCCAACGAAATTAAACGTATGTGGCATTTAAATAGTCAAATCAAATTCAGACCTAAGAGAAACAAGATTAGGTGCACTCAATTTTTGAAGTTTTGACACAAATTTAATAACCAGTGATTCAATCTTTGCACTTCATTTAAAGGAACTATGTTGATTTTTTTTACCCGCGAAAAGAGGAATTATATGTAGATTTCATGGAAAAAGAAAGGAAGATAATCGCACAGGAAAATTAACCAAGTATTCATGGTACTCTGAACTATTGTCAACTGAGTGAGTAAAACAGACAGCGGACATCATCCAATCATGAACACATTTTGTTTTGAACTTTTGTTCATTCCCAAACACCAATGAACTGCTTTTGTAACAACTTGAAACATGTGAGATTAGATGCCAGTTCAGTATGGACAGAAAGGAAACTAGTACGAAGTGGTCAGCGAGCTATAGCTAGCTAGCTAACACGTTAGTTGAGCATGAGCATGCTTCTCAATTGGCCTGCCAAGAACTATACAAAAGAGGAGCAACTTCCAGTCATATCACACATCTTTCTGTACCGTCAACTACATACGCACAAACATGTCTATATATACGAATGCAAGTCTGCCGACAATGCAACAAGCAGCTCTCGCAGTGAGATATCGATCGATCGTCGATCACCATGTGCGACGAGATGAAGAAGTCGGGCGGCGGCGGCAAGTGGCAGCACCCGGTCAGCCTCGCGTTCCGCATCGCCGGCATGGGTCTGGCGGTGGCGTCGGCGGCGGTCATGGCGACGGCGAGCCAGTGCACGGTCTACGCCGACTACGGCGCGCGCCCGCGCACCGTGACCTACCTCGACTACCGGGCCTTCGTCTACCTCGTCGTGGCGGCCTCCGTCGCCGCCGGCCTGGAGGCGGTCGCCATCTTCCTCGGCGTGTGCAGCAAGGGCAAGGGTAGTATCAGGAAGGTCAGGGCGGTGCTCATGCCGCTTCTCGCCGCCCTAGTGCCGGCGCTGCTCTACACGGCGGCCGGCGCGGCGTTCGCAGCCGGCTGGGACATCTACTACTACATGGAGCACATCGGGCGGCGCCTCAACGTCTGCGGGAGCAGCGTCGGCGGCCGCTTCTGCGCGCTGGTCCACGTGTCTATGTGGCTCGCGCTCGCCGCCGCAGTTGCCGTGTCGGTCGCCGAGTGGGCGGCGCGGGGGCACCACGGCAGCGGTGGCGGCGGCAGCTCCAGCTCGGACTCGGATTCGGACTCAGACTCGGAAGTCTGTGGACATGGGTGCCATTCCAAGCATTAGTAGGTTCCTTCTTCTTCTTTTTTTCTTTGAGAAAAAAAAGATCTGTAAGTATATTTGTTTACTGCGATTGTATATCGAGCGATCTATTTACCACATTGTGTAATTAGCACTTGGTGGAATAGTTGTCTGTATTATGTACATCGTCATGGATAACTTGTTGAATGTTGCTAGTATGCAAGTTTACTAGCTTTGTTTGCCTTCATTATTCTAGATTTAATTATGAACTTTTATTGGGTAGATGATTCGAGAGGTTTTTATTCATGAGTTCAGTGGCAACTGTCGGTGTTTTAGACCGCCAACCTACTAAGGGGAGTACCCGAAGTATGAATGTGGCCTCGCCGAGATCGGTAACTCGAAGGAAGAGACACGTGGCACACAATTTAGACAGGTTCGGACCGCGAGGTGCGTAATACCCTACGTCCTGTATGCTGCGTAGCTCTGGATTGATTGGGTACGATTACAAGATGGTGTAATTGTACGCCGTGAGATGAGATGATGTAGAGAGGGGTCCCCCGCCTCGCCTTATATAGTCCGGGAGGCAGGGTTACAAGTCGGAGTAGGGAGAGAGTACTAGTCGAGTACGTCTAGGAGTCTTCCATACAGTGCGGGACATGTACAGCTTCCTAACCGAGTACTTCTCCTCTGTAGTCCTTGTGCTCCACGCCATCTGGTGCCGTGCAGCGCAAGCCGGGTAGTCCCAAGGGCCCACCGAGTAGTCGGTCCTGGTACCCACCGAAGTAGTGGGCCCAGGGAGGTCCATACGACAGCAACGTGTTATAAACCACACAGAGAAAGTTCGTTACTCATCACGAGCCAAAATTTCATATTCCCGATTCGTATTTTGTATTTTTTTGCCTGAATTCTATTGTAGTATTTTTTTTTTTGAGAAATGAATTCTATTATAGTATTACTTGTGATGGTTTTGGCAAAAGACATGCTGTGCAAAACTCACTGCTAGATTGAAAATGGTTTCAAAGTGGACTGGGCCGTAAATTGTGTGAGGCCTTAAACTTGTTGTGACAAAACGGCTGGTCTCATGGGCCGCATGGCCCTCTGTTTCAGGTTCAAGTCTGGGCTAGGCCCATGTAAATATACACACACATAGCCGGGCTAGGCCCATGACAATTAACGAAATATAACTACATGGAATGGAATCTAATCATAGTTATCGTGTAGTAATCTAAAGAAAATTGTTGGTTAGGCACAAAAACTAGAGTGATTTGGTGAGAGTAAACTAGTCTCCAATCATCGAGATTATTATCTCTACTAACTACTAGAAACAAGTGAGATCATATGTTTATTCATTAAGGAAATTAATTTAAACAAAACCGGCCGAGGTGAGCACAGCGTGCTAGCGAACGTTAGTTGAGCATGCATGCACAAATTGCCTGCCCACCCCAATCACTCTCGCTTATTGACTGGCCCTCTCTTCTCACAACTCGCATATATGTATATATACATCTACCATCTCTCAACGCAACTCTCAAGCTCGCAAGTCAACACCACACAGCCTCATCTTCTCCTGCCTCTAGCTCGGCTAGCTCATCGGTTGGTAGCACCACCAACCATGCACGACGAGGAGAAGAAGGACTCCAAGTACGCGATGGCGGTGAGCATCGCCGCCCGCATCGTCGGCATGGGCCTGGCGGTGGCGGCGGCGGTGCTCATGGCCACGGCGAGCCAGTGCACCATCTACGCGGCCTACGGCGCGCGCCCCCGCACCGTGACCTACAGCGACTACCCGCCCTACGTCTTCCTCGTCGGCGCCGCCGCCATCGCCGCGTTCCTCGAGGCCATCGCCATCTTCCTGTGCGTGTGGAAGAAGGGCAGGGGCAAGAAGGCCAAGGTGCTCATGCCGCTGCTCGCCGCCGCCGCGCCGGCGCTGCTCTACTCCGCCACGGGCGCCGCGTTCGCCGCCAGCGCCGACATGTCCTACTGCTCCGCGTACGGCAAGCGCGTCAGCGTCTGCGCCGGCAGCAGCGCCGCCGGCGGCACCAGCAACTTCTGCAGCCAGGTGCACATCGCCGTCTACCTCTCGCTGGCGGCGGCGATCGTCGTCTCCGCCGCCGAGGTGGTGAGGGCGCTGGGAGGGTCGGCGTCCGACGGTGGGTCGGACTCGGAATCCAGCTCCAGCTCCGAGTCCGGCGGGTGTGACCATGGCTGCCACCACAAGCATTAGGTTTTGCGTCTCCATTTTTTTTCACGTGTTAAGTGATATAATAGTACTAGCTGGTGTGATTTAAGTTCGTATTCTGAATTAACGTTTGGCCCGTTTATATATATATATGTACCTACAGTATCATGGAAGAACTGTTGAAAACAATGTGATGTTGTTATCTTGGTAAATTTTGCATGTGAGTTCGTTGCGCCCCTTCTAAGCGGCGGCCTATGTTCTTGGTTTCACTGCCAAATTCCTCATTATTTCACTTTTATCTCAACTATTTTAATTTGTAAATGTGTTTGTTGTGTTTTCCGTACTATATGTGCTCAATTTTAATTAGTACCCACTCGATTTTAAATGTGTGAAATATATTTAGGCCAAGTCATTAGTAATATTTCATATTACACTGATAAATATATAATGCATACTTTTGTGAAACTACGTTTTGAGACAAACGTACTCATTTTCAAGTATCCAAACTTGGCATTCAGAAGATAAGGTGTAAATAAAGTTCTGAATTGTTGATTGTAAAATTTGTAATAGCCTAAAACTCACAAAGTTTAAAAATATATTTATTATGCACAGAGTGTAGAGAGAGTATCTCCTAGCTGGCTGCAAATTAAAATGTCAAATTTGCACGACATACCGAAAATACTCCTTGGTGATTGTTAGTGAGGTATACGATGAGGCACGTAAAGAAATGCTTAATATCGACCTCTAGGATGAAGTAGGTTACATTATTGTAGCGAGAAGAAAAAAAATAATGTGCATCTAAACTTGGGTTAAAAGAGGACTCTAACATAGTAGTGTCACCATAATAACCACTGTTAAATGAGTTTCATATAGCATTCCTTGGTCCAACTCTTCATAAGTTGTTCACTTGTTCCATGGAGCCAAATACTAGGTAAGATGACATCACACAAGGAAATTTTGTGACTTTACCTATAGTCTTATATATGTCTCAAGATGGCGGTCGAACTTAAGCATTATTCAACGTTGAAAAAAGATGGTGAAAGCAAAAGTCTGTATATGCGTGACTTATGGCATTATTAAAGTCTAATTGTCTAACTGCTCGTTGTCTCTTCCAAATACAATTCTATACAAAGGAGATAGCAATAGCTTTGGATGAACTAGATTAAAGATCGGTTGTGCGACAAAAGTTCACAACTTTTGTTGGACCTTATTAATGGTGTAATACAAAGAACAATTCCATAAAAAGTAGATAGCAATAGATTTGGACCTCATCAGTGGTAAAATACAGCATCTTTCCAAAACTTTGTTGATGGACATTGACCGATGTTGTTCTTGGTGCGCAAGCGAAGTGCTAGGAAAAATTTAGCAAGGCAGGCCGTGTGCATTGTTCAATTGTTAGAATAACGGTACCTGCATATTGTGTAAGATGTTCTTTTATTTTGATTTTGCAAGACATTGGTGCCTGCCTACTTAACAAGTACAGGTCTTTGTGTTAATATAAACGTTTCATGGAAGACGATGTTCCAACTAACTTCTGTTTAGAGGTCAAGTCACACACACACAAGCAACCCTACAATACACACCAGTAAACAATGGGATATACAAGTTGATCATATGCGTGTCAGTTCAGAACATTCTCTATGTGTGCAATCATTCGATAAGAACATGGAAACTGGTAGTGATAACTGGTAACCGGCTAACCACAGTTTTTATCGGATTTCCAATCGATGTCAATTACATGAAGCAGATGAGTATGTAAAAAAAATGTTTACTGGGTGCAAATCAAACATGAATGAGTTAATTTAGTACTGGCGCCCAAAAGTCTCACACAAATTAGAACGTGGCTTTATCAAGACACTTATGCTTAAAACAACCAGATCTTGAAATGTCTTTTGAATACTCCCATATCATACTTAAAAAAAAAACTTGACGTTTTGGATAAGGTTTTGGTCAAATATTGGGAACATAAATCATGAATAACTTTTAAGTTGTTAAGTTTAGAAATATGAAAACCATATGACTAGATTTGTCTTGCAAAATACTTTTATAAAAGTATACATATTTCAGTTTTCGATAAAGCGTCGCTTTCCCAAACATTAAGCTTTTTGAGTAGGGATGGAGTACAAAGCTCGTTCTAATGTTCTTGGAGCAACATTAACAAAAATTTCATCATTTGGCTAGTGTTCCTAGCAACTTTTTAGAAGTATATAACAAATAGCCATATCAGAGAGGTATTTTCTTTTTTGGTTTAATTATTTGTGCAGTTGTGCTTATATCCAGCAAGAGGACGAATTCTTTCTTGGTAAGCAAACTAAATTCCCTAGCAATGGATTACATTTAAAGACCCTATAAAACGACCACAACTTAAAGTGTCCTTCGAACAAAGCTTATTGTTCTTGGAGCAACTTTAACAAAAAAAAATCATCATTTTTCTAGTGTTCGTAGCCCATTTTGTGAAGTATAATAAATAATAGTCTGACCACATATGATTAGATATCCATAGGAACGACTTTAATAACTCTCCGTATTATCTCCTTTTGGTTTAATTGTCTGTGCAATTGCGCTTATATCCGTCAAGATGCCGAATTCTCTTGATTTCAAAATTCTTCGGTGAAAACTTGACAATCCAACAACCTCCCTAGCAATGGATTAGTACACAACACGAAAGACAGATGTCGTCCATTGGAAAATACAAAGTCTTGGCAATTAGCTGTGGAAAAGGTTATTAGCAAGGTGGTTAATCATTGATGTGCTTGAAAGCCAAGGGGTGTTGTCGTGCTGACTGGCACATACCATACCGAGTCCAAGTCAACGATCGACTACCTCATCAAATCCCCTCGTGTACCATTGCACAAGTTGCTCATGAGGGTTGTTAACCACCTCATCACAATGATCCCAATCATATCTCCGATCTTGCATTACCATGTACTAGCATTCACCTCATCCCGCAGAAAAAATTTATCCACTAATTTTTTATCCTGAATGAGTAGTGGTAGTCCCTAACTGCCGTCAGAATCATATCATTAATTAGCAAGCAAATAATTGGGAAAAATGCTCGATAATTGGACTTGGAGGTTGTTGCTTAGTTTTGCTTTTTTTAACCTCACAACTACTAGCTTAGAATTGTCTTCTTCAGGCAAGAGACGTGACAATGGCAGGTGCTCGACGATAATTGCTCCGAACAATGGCAGGTGGCAAGTCCGATGGGTCACCGGACGCGGCCGCTAGCCTCGCCCTCCGCATCGCCACCGTGGCGCTGTCTGTGGCCTCGGCGGCCATGAAGGCGTCCGCCTCCCAGCGCTCCTGCGCCGCCGCCGCCGGCTGCTCTCCAGCTCCGGGGAGCCAGCAGGCGGACGTCTCCTACGGCGACTACAGCTCCCTCAAGTACTCCCTCGCCGCCAGCATCGTGTCGGCGGCGCTGCAGGCGGCGGCGGCGTGCCTGAAGGCGCGCGGAAAGGAGGGGGAGAGCAAGGCGGCCAAGTCGCTGGCGGAGCTCGTCGACGCGGCGGCGCAGGTGCTCCTCTACTCGTCGTCGGCGCTGGCGTTCTCCGTCGACGACTTCGGCACCTGCGGGCACAGGGTCGCCGGCGTCTGCAAGGGCTCCGGCGAGTTCTGCCAGCGGGTGCGCGCGTCCGGCGCCGTCTCGATGGCGGCGGCCGTCGCCCTCGCCGCGTCCAAGTACCTCAACGACGTGCCGGTGTCGACGTGGTTCAAGGGCGATAAGCCGACGAAGGCGAAGCCGGGTTGTGGCCGCGGCTGCCATTGCCACCATTAGGACATCTCTGTTACTCTGTCCGCCACTAATTAGTCGTCGGCAGGAATGTGAAAAATTGTTCGTTTGGATCGTTGGATCACCTGATGAATTTGTTGGTAGAAGAAACTTATTGTGTGGTCAAGTTTGAATCAATTTGAATAAAAAGTTACAGTTGAATTATTTTAAAGGGTTGATACATACTTTCCCTGGATGTTTTGTTGTAATTTTTAGTGGGCGATAAATTCATATAGTACAATTGTGCACAGTTTCAGTTTCCCATTTTCATGATCATGTCGAAAATAGTTGAACTTTAATTTGTGCAACATTTACTGTGTGACATGAATCATCCTGAGAGTGAGAGCACAGATTTACAATGCATGATCTGCATTGGAAAGAAACAGAGGATGAGTTCTTGGGGAGTTTCAGATTTGGAAGTTAGCCTGCATATATTTTGAACCAAAACTTGCTCTGATGAAATAGGTGTCCAATTTAATAGTGCAAGTGTGCTTCAACTTTTTTAACAGGTCACAATCAAACAGATAAATAAATTCTGGCCGCTTCCATGCCTTCACACTGCAAAAATAAAAACTGCTTGATATAAACTATGACAAGTTCAGACAATGGTGCAAGTTTATCCTATAGAATAAATCATGACAAGGAAGGGTCAAGGGGAGGAGCAAACAGCTATATGTATCACTTGATTGCGCTGAGGACATATGGATCAAATGTTTACGCACTGAGCCGAGAAGTAGGGGGGTGTTCTCATCTAGCATTTCAGTCACCATTCGGCCCAGTAGCCATGTATGAGCTTCAATCTGTTCAGTTTCGTGAACCACAAGCAGTTCAAAACTTTGTGACTAGAATAGTAGAATGTCATCTTATTCACTTCAAACCTTGCGATACTATCCACTGTTTGAACCCGCAAAATCTATTTATAGGGAGGAACGATTCAATTTCAACGAAATCTCTGTTGTTCATTAGAAAAATGACTATACTGAAACTAAATAAAAATATCAATGTCTTGCCTCGGTTCCTCAACAACTTGAAGTGAACAACCTACTAATCATTTGTTTGGGGTGCAATATGTTAGAATACCGAGATCAAGTGTTTCCTTTCGTTGAGTGTCTTCCTCACCCATAGACCACTTCTCGTACTTCCAATGTAGCACCATATCATGTTGTGGCATCAGAGGAATTTCATGCTAAATATTTAACTTGCAAGACGCCAATTCAAAATTTCGATTTGACATGAGCCAAGGACCAAAGGATGGACCAGTCGTTGGTTGCTTGCTTGCTCGGTTACACGCTTTGCATCATGAGTTCAGAGTTCACCACAATCACAAGCATCTGGGACCTGGTTTATATACCTTTGGTTTTGTGCTTTTGGCATTGGTCTTGTACTCTTGCTCAACAAGACTTGTTGCCACTCCCTTCTCTTCCGATCGACGACATGGCCGGCGGGGATGGCAGCAAGGCCCTGAGCATCCTCTTGCGCATCTCCGCGCTCTGCCTGTCGGTGGCGGCCGCCGTCGTGATGGGCACCGCCAGCGATCAGGTCATGGACGCCGACGGCGGCCGGCGATCATCAACCTACTACGCCGTATCGTACAGCCAGTACAACGCGCTCAAGTAAGAGGCTAGTTATGCTCACACACATTTTCCCAGCTGCGTGCATTGTCACTCGTGCGCCACGCGTGCGTTCGTGCAGGTACTTCGTGGCGGCCGCCGCGATCTCGGCCGCCTGCACGGCGGCGGCGCTGTACCTGTGCGCCGTGCGCGCCGCCGCGGCGGTCGGCTCGCTGGCGCTGGTGCCCCTCCTCGACGCCGCAGCGCAGGCATTCCTCTTCTCGGCGGCCGGCGCGGCCTTCGCGGCGCCGCCCGGCACGAGGTGCAGCGGCGTCAGCGTGTGCGACGCCGCCGGCGCGTTCTGCAGCAAGGTGAGCATCGCGGCGGCCGGCGGCGCGCTCGCGGCCGTTGCCGTCGCCGTCGCGGCGCTGGCCAGGGACGACGACGCGCGCCGCGGCGGCTCCGGAGGGTCGTCGTCGTGCTGTGACTTGTGATTCCGGTTCTGCTCTGTTTCTACGTTTGCTGGGGTCCGATCGAGCTTTTGGGATGTGATTATGTGAACATTGAGATTTCGGAGTTGTACTAAATTGTACATATATGTGATTAGTTCATCAGAATCAGATTCAGACATTTCTTATATCAGACACACACGCAGCAGGAGAACTACCTACAGCATTGTTTAGAACTTGGAAGGATTAGAGCAGATGGAAATACAATTCAGGCACTGCAATAACCCACACGTGCATTGCCAATAGTTTCTTGCTTGAAGCAAAATCATGACCGGTTCAGATAATGATCAAGTTGATCACCAAAATAAGAAACCATGGCTCTTCATTAGTGACAAACAGACAGGCAGACAACTGATCTCTGACCCCATTGACAGTTCAGTTACATTTGCAAGAGTTCCAGTTGACTTTGCTCGGGCCTGTTTAGTTTCGTGGAAATTTTAGAGGGCCCCTTTCAAGGTCTATAAGGGGTTTTAAGTGTAGACTAATTACAAAGCTAATTACACATACAGACGAAAAATCACAAGATGAATCCATTAGGACTTATTAAGCTGCCATTATAGATTGACTCGTCTCGAAAAATTAGGAGGGTTGTGAAATGAGTTTTGTCATTAATCTACGTTTAATACTACTAATTAGTGTAAGAATATTGATGGAGAAATTTTTGAAGAAACCATTACGAACTATACTGGGCCGAGAAAACTGCTGCAATCAAGTCATCAACCTCTCTTGGTTGGATATTTTAAACAACCTTGCTTCCATCACTATCAGTCATCTTGGTACCACAGACCAAATCCGGGAGCATCACCCGAGCCCTGCGAAAATACACCAATGGCAGGGTGCTTCAAATCCTCGACTCCTTGGCTCCGGCACACGTAATAGCAACCTGGTAAAAACAAATAGCCAGGCAAAACAGATATGAATATGATATTTCAGCATCTGGTTCTAAAGGACAGCAAAAGTAGTATTCTGTCCCAAACATCTCCTTCACCTAAGCGAAGTACACTTGCACCACCCTATCACCCAAACTTGGCATCTTCATCTTTACTGTGAAGTTATAGACTTATAGTGGTGATAAACTTTATTGTAGCTCTCTACATTGACGCTGGTGGAGAAGTTCATCCAGGCAGTACTCAAGGAGAAATTTGCTATTTTGACACAGCTATCGTCGTGGTTTCGCTATTTTGACAATCCTAACGTTGGCTTCGTTATTGTAGGACTCCAAACGTGGGTACCTTGCTATTTTTGACACAATGCGTACTTTTAACACTTCCTCCCCATGTATTTGCGCCGTATGGGACCAAAATGCCCTTCTGCTAAGAAATTTGCTATTTTGACACAGCTATCGTCGTGGTTTCGCTATTTTGACAATACTAACGTTGGCTTCGTTATTGTAGGACACCAAACGTGGGTACCTTGCTATTTTGACACAATGCGTACTTTTAACACCTCCTCCCCATGTATTTGCGCCGTATAGGACCAAAATGCCCTTCTGCTAAATTCACACCGTCGTTTCGTTTTTTCTCCTCCGAGATCTCGCGACGCATCAGATCGCCGCCAACCGACAAGGCAGCACCGCTCCTTCCCCACCACCAGCGAGCCCCCTTGCCTGACCTCGTCAGCTCACCAACCAACAAGCCAGCATCGCTCCTTCCTCGCGAGGCGGCGCAAACGTGCGCCCGAGCGAGCCGCGCAGCGCGGGCTCTCGTTGGCCCTACACTCCGAGGTAAGGCGCGCGCTGGCGCCAGCTCGTCTCCTCCTAGTTGCGTTGCGACCCCGTGAGGCGCGAGCCGCGAGGTTGTGGTGGTTGCGTTACGCCGCGCGCTGCGTTTGCGTTGCGTTGCGTTGCGTGATCTGAGGTGTGTCTGGTTGGTGCGCGTAGGCGAAGGATGGCGTCGAGCGCGGCGTCGAAGGCGGCCGGGCGAATGATGGATGTGGACGAGGGGTCCCTCGACGGCCGAGCTCCTCCGACGGCGCACCCCTCGCACGGTGCGCCGAGAGTCCGAGCACGGCGGCCCTCCAAACCGGCGCCCAAGGGGCGGCCACGCCGGTGCCCTAGGCATGGCCGGCTCCCAAGGTCCGCTAACGTCGGATGCCCTAGGGTAGGCCACACTGGGCGCCGCCATGGACAGGGAACGCCATGGTGATCCTCCGACGGCGGCCGGTCATCTCGCGGACGCTCTGCGTTGGGCACGGCGCCGCTCGAACCCGGCGACCAAGGTCCGCACACGCCCGGTGCCCTCGATGCCGTTGAGCCCCCTACCGATGCAAGTGCGAAGCTTGGGCAAGAGAGTTGCTGCCCACTGTTCCTCATCCGGCAATACATTACAACCTTCCCGTCCTTCATGTGCAAAGGTATTGACGCTAATTATTTCTGTTGTTCATTAACCCGACGATATGCTTGCTTATACTAGTACATAATAATCAGTACTATAGTTGTAGGCTGGTACTTATCGTACAAATCATGCTGTTTTGGAATTGCTCTAACTAACAGATCATGCTGTAGAATGCCTAGATATCATGGCTAGCTGTTGCAATTAAAAATAGAATGTAACAGGGTGACCAATCTATTAACCTTCCATGTTCCATCTATTTTATTCGTAATATTGATTTCACTTGTTTATAGGCCTCAAGTAGATGATGTGGAAAATATGGAAGCAATTGATTGGAGTAGCATTAAGATAGTAGAGACACATGATGACGAAGGTCGTATTGATCTTATGAGTGAGAGTAAGATATATGAGCTTTTAGGCTTAACAGATGAGGTCACAACAAATGTACCTACACCAGCCTTTGATTTCCGAATGGATGAAGTAGAGGGGAATGACAATGAGGTTGAGCAAAACAATGATGGTGCTGCCATTCCGACTAGCGATGTTGTACCATGTGAGATTGTCATATCATATGATAAGAACAACCCATCAATGGAGGTAGGAACAGTGTACCCAAATATGGATGAGTTCAGGTTGGCAGTGTGGCAATATGCCATCAATAAAGAGTTCAATTTAGGAGTGGATAAGTCATGCAAGACGAGATTTAGAGCTTATTGCAAGTCTGGTGATGAAGGATGCCCTTGCCCTTGGAGGATAAATGGGAATAAACAAAAAGGACAACTCACTGTGGAGGTGAATATTGAAAATTTTACGTGTTTTGTAAATTATACTTGTTTTGCAAATTAATCTCCATCTCATTGCAAATTTTACTCACTATTTTGTAAATTAATCTCCATCTCATTGATTTTTTTTGCGAGGTAACGAGTCTTTGTCGATGAGCATACGTGTATGTCTAGCATGAGGCAGATAACTACAACTCCAAGTTGCAAATGGGTAGCTAGCAAGGCTGTGAGTATCCTTAGAACTGATCCACATATTGGTTGTAAGGAACTGCAAAACATGTTGGAGAGAGATCACTAGTGTCGAATTGCATATGACACTGTATGGCGGGGTAAGGAAAGAGCTCTGGATGAGGTTTATGGCAAATGGTCAGATAGTTTCGAGCTATTATTTAGGTGGAAGGCTGAGCTAATGAAGCGTTTCCCCGGGAGTGTTGTTGAGATTGATGTGCTTGAGGTGGATGGTCAAATATACTTCCACCGTTTTTTCTGTGCTCTCAAACCTTGCATTGATGGTTTCCTGAAAGGTTGTAGGCCTCATTTGAGCATAGATGCTACATCACTTAATGGAAGGTGGAATGGTCACTTGGCCGCAGCTACAGCAGTTGATGGACACAATTGGATGTATCCACTCGCTTATGGCTTCATAGCTCGTGAAGACACCAAGAACTGGACTTGGTTCATGGAACAGTTAAAGAAGGCCATAGGTGACCCTCCACTTCTTGCTATTTGTTCTGATGCATGCAAGGGATTGGAGAATGCAGTCAAGAATATATTCCCAAATGCAGAGCAAAGAGAGTGTTTTTACCATCTTGTCAAAAACTTCAAGAAAGCATATAGAGGATATGGCCAGATATATCCTGCAGCAAGGGCTTACAGAGCGGACATCTTCTATGAGAATATAGCAAAAATGCTTACTGAATCACCAGCTGCAGTGCAATGGTTACAGAAAAATCACAAGTATCTATGGTATAGACATGCTTTCAATCCAGAAATTAAGTGTGACTATATAACTAGTAATGTTGCGAGTCATTTAATAACCTGGATTAGAGACCATAAAGACCTACCCGTTGCCGACCTAGCCGATAAGATAAGAGAAAAGATCATGGTATTGTGGAGCAAGAGAAGAAATATTGCATTTAGGCTACCGAAGGCAAGATACTTCCAGCTATTATGGTTCAGCTAAAGGCAAATACCAGAGGTTTGGGCCACTTGAGAATAGTACCATGTTCTAATTGGAGTGCGAGAGGTGTGGGACCATACCAGCACCAGAGTTGAGAGGCATATTGTTAAGCTACACCAAAGGACATGTTCTTGTCTTGAATGGCAGACACCTTTGGTAAGCCATGTCAACGCGTGTTGGCCTATGTAACCCGCCAACGGGGAGTTGATCTAGAACAGTTTGTGCATGACTACTACTCAGTGAATAGGTTTAGGGTTGCTTATGGAAGAGAGATTGAGCTGTTGTTAGATAAGACTCAATGGCCACAAGTTGAACTACCATTTGTAGTTGGTGCACCTCTTGCTAAATTACCTGTTGGAAGAAGAAGAAAACTTAGAATGAAGGGATGGATGGAAGGTGGACATAAGAAGAAAGGTTCCAAAGATGACCAACATACCAATGATGGTGAAAATCATACTACTCCAACAGATGGGGAAAAGGAGATCAGAGGACCTATGACTTGCTTAAGATGTGGACAAAAAGGTCACCGGCAAGCTAGTGCCAAGTGCCCACTGAATGGAACCACAAAAAAGAGGTAATAAATGATTTTATTTATCAAGAAACTTGAATGATGTCAATACTAATTGATTTGATTATTTGTAGGAAGCGTAGGCAACCTAGGAAGAATGCTACAAAATCAGCGCCAGCAGAACCTAGCACCCCACGGAGGCCGACTAGAGAAGAAATTCTTCGGGATAGTCCAGGGCGGGTCACTAGAAGGTAAGAAATATTAACACATTTACTGCACATTAATTTTTGAAAGCATCTAATTGTCATATTATACTTTTTTGCAGCAAGCTTGCGATGTTAATGGGAGAGGGCACGTCTTCACAGAACGACAACACTAGCCCCGTGAGGATGTCTACCGTGCCACCACAAAAAAATGACTCTGAAGAGGAAGCTACAGATTGAATGATGAATGAATTTAGTTGTGATGAGATGACATGTCTTGGATGTTTCAATTATTGTTTGGATCTTGGATCTTTGTTAGGATGTTGGAACCCCAAACTGCTTGCTTCACAAGTATTAACTAGTACTGTTGGTTCTTAATATTTCTTGGGTGTTTATCTGTTCATGATGTGTGTGCAATGTGAGATTATCAAACCTTTGTTGGCTTGCTGCTTTTCCTTTGGTCAGATGACGTCTGGTGCTTGTCATGGCATATTTCTTGGTTTTTTTTGCATGCAACATTTCAAACAGCAGCCAGCTAGCCAGCGGACAGCAGCACCGCAGCAGGCAGCCAGCGGCCAAGGAACCAGCGCCCAGCGCGCAAGGGAACCAACAAGGGCAAGCAAAGGGGCATTTAGGTCCTATACAGTGCAAATACAGGTACATGAGGTGTTAAAAGTACGAATTGTGTCAAAATAGCAAGGTGCCCACGTTTGGTGTCCTATAATGGTGAAGCCAACGTTAGGATTGTCAAAATAGCGAAACCACGACAATAGCTGTGTCACAATAGCAAATTTCTCGTACTCAAGCCCCTCAAAACCAAGAGGACAATGTTAGGTTGCAAAAAAATTGCAGTCCGAACCACTGAAATATGTGTGACCACATTACCTTTTTTTTACGAGAACCACATATCTCTACCTAATATTAAAGCAAGGACCGCTTCTGTCCAGTTTTTTCGTACGTCATTACGTTGCTGATTCGGAATCAGTGATTAAACCACAAAACAACGAAGAACTGGCAAGATACCGCGGTGAACTGGGCTATTAAAAGAAAATCAAAACAGACCAAGCGAACTCGTGACTCCTGCGAGCGGAGGAAGAAGCTGCGGTGGGGGTGGGGTGTTACCGGGTCGGTTGGGTTGGCTTGGTAGGGGTGTTGGGCTGGCTAGCTGGGTGGATTGTGGGTTAGTTAGGTGGACGAGGTTTTCCTACACCCACGTGTAGCTACTCCCATGTTTATATCTTACAAATTAGAAGGTATTTTTTCATACTTGAGGTTTCTAAATAAAGTATGTACACATACTTGATTTTTAAAAGTGGTATGTGGAAATACTCTTTTTATTTATATCAAGTATATGAACATACTCTTTTTTCTATATAGGAAATTTAATATATTACAAGGTGCAAAAAAAATATGAATTTCACTCAAAAATTTTCATGGTTATCATTTTGATAATTCATATTTTAGGTATGTGTACATACTCAAAATGATAAAATGGTATGTACACATACCTAAGGTGGGTTTTCGACATGGGAGTAAGAGTGTGTGTGTGTGTGTGTGTGTGTGTATATAGTAGTTATATTCTATACCCTGGGTATGGAATATCTATTCCATACCCGAGCCACCCACGGTACCCAACCCACCCCGCATCTAACGCACCGGTTTTTCTCTCCCGATGGTTTTTTATTTTCTCATCATCATAATTCATGTGGGCAAAGTCGGAGATCGTGGCCTCGTGGGCCAACATTGGCAGTTTTGCATCGGCATGCTCGCGCACAGCCGCCGCCGCCGTCAGCGATGGAAGCCCGTCGACCCCGCGGCAGCCCGGCCTCACCTTCGAGCTCCATCTCGTGCCGAGGACGAGACCACTCACGCCACTTGACGGCTCCTCCACCGGCCTGCTTCTCGCTCCTTCCGCCTCCCTGAGCTGGAGTTCGTCCGCCGCCTTCCACCTCTCCAGCGAAGGAGAATGAATCGCCATCGCCTCCTGCTCTCTACGCCCACCATCGGCTGGCGGAGGAAGAAGAGGGCCCTGCAGTCCTGCTCCTCCCCCGCGGCACCGGATACGGCCCTCGCCGGAGTCCGGAGCGCCACGGTGGGGCGGATCCGGTCGGCGCGTCGCCGCCGTTAGCCGAGGGAGCAGGAGGGAGGAAGTGCGGCCGTTCGTCGCTGTGGAGCTCGGGGGCATCTTCAGCCCCTGCTGCACCGATGCCGAGCAGGGGAGGGGCCGCCCTCCGGTTCTCCCGCCCACAACCCGGGATTTAAAGGTCGGAGCTCGAGCAGGAGCAGTCGTCGAGCCACCGCGGCGGCCCCCGCCCCGCGCGTCGTCCACATCACCTTCGAGGAGGGAGGCGCCTCCCCTGCTCAGTATCAATGCTACTGGACGCCGTGGCCGCGAGCCTGCACATCGGGACGATTTCCAGTCCTAGCACGGTATGACTGTCTGTTTCCTCGTCCCTCTCGCCATCTCTCACGATCACAAATTGATTTTTTTATGGGATTGCATACATGTGTGGTTCAGTGGAGAATTCGATCGGTCAGAACCATACTGTACATTGTCGATTTGGGTTGGTCTACAGGTTCGTTCCGTAGCTTCTATTGTGAATTTGATACCTAGATGATTGCCTGATTTTATTCTTGTTTCTACAACCTGCAAATGTCAATTATGCTAGACAAAGTATTTTGTTTGTACTTCTATTTTTCTCTGCCCGAATTAATTGATTATTATAACTAGATGTTCTATGTGCTGCTATTGATACAATACAACCTAGTTATTTATTTATATTTTTTTAGCCATATATGCATCTTCGACTAGTCTGAATGCAATGCACAGATGAAATATCCCAGTTTTGTGTTATTTCTTTTGATTACAGACATGCATGAAGTAGTATGCTTAATTCTTTTCTCAGGTTAATGAGATTCAAAAGTATGGATCAATCCCTATTCATATACAACTATCAGGTTTTCTTTTTAGATGAGTACCAGAAATTCAGATATGTAATATATTCTTGTTCAGAGTTAGAAAGGTTTGGATGTGCTGATGTGCATAGTTTTAGTAATATGATAGAGAAACTACCTTTATTCAGATTCTTTATATGCACAATTATGACTATCTAGAGCCATGATGGTGATAATTTGTACAATCATATATAGATTAATGGATGGAATATGCTTGCCTATTAGAATAATAATTATTGCCAGCATTGGGGCTATTTTTTTTCTTGTTTTCCTTTTCCTACACCCAAACGAAATTGGATCCTTGTTTCTATAACCTGTAAATGTCAACAGAGTTGAACAGAGTATGTGGTTTGAACTATAAACATCTATTATTTTTAGTCTGAATTTATTGATAAAAACTAGATGTTCTATTGTGCTGCTAGTGATACAATACAACCTAGATGTTTACTTATGTTTTCTTAGACCTATATACATCCTCACTAGAACAATAGCACTGCTCTGATGAATTCTCTTAGTAATGTAGAAATTATATTTGTTCTATATTAGTGTAAAAGTGTTGGAGGTAACAGAAATAATCAGTCAGGGCCTTCTCCCCCAGCCGACAGCATTTTCAATATATAGAGGATAAGTGCTGCTTCAATTACATACAGCTCACTAGAGCTTTAACTAGACATAATAGCTGCCTGGGTACCCGCACAACTCTTGGGCTACCCAAGGACTTAATGATTTGCCGGGTACCCGCACAACTCTTGGGCTACCCAAGGACTTAATGACATAGATTAACTAAAAACTTAAATACACTAAATGTGCCGGGAAGCGGGGCTTACGCCTCTACGCTTCTCCCCCGAGACTCGCTTCAACTGTTCTTGATCCGCTTGATGCCAATTCTGCTGCTCATATCTTCAAGCTTGGCCTTGCCCAAAGCCTTAGTGAGAATGTCCGCCAATTGATCGAGTTTGTAGGGATGTACTCGGTTCGATGCTTGCCTTCTTCAATGCAATCCACGATAAAATGTTCCTTAATTTTGATATGTTTGCTCCTGTCATGAAAGACGGGATTCTTAGCAAGTGCAATTGCGGACTTGTTGTCAACCCTCGGTTCCACAGTCTCCACCTTTCTTCCCAACAAATCGGCCAACAATCTTGACGGCCACAAGGCTTGTGTTGTTGCTGAAGTCATAGCCACATATTCGAGCCTCACAACTAGACAAAGCCACCACCCTCTCGCTTGATAGATTGCCGGTTGACCAAACTGTTTCCAAAGAAGAACGGACAACTTTGTTGTGCTTTTCTTGGAGTCAATATCACCGGCTAGATCGAATCACGGTAGCCCATAAACCTAACAGAATTTGGGGCTCTTTTGAGCTGAGACCATAGTCCAATGTTCCGGCCAAGTACCTCGGCACCCTCTTGATCGCTTGCCGGTGCTCGGTGGTCGGTTCTCCAAGAATCTGCTCACATAGCCCACCGAGAAGGCCAAATCGGGCTGGTATGAACCAGGTATCTCAAGCTTCCAACCGGACCTCTGTACCGAGTTGGATCCACCTCCTTGTCGGTGCTATGCTTGCCGAGCTTCGGGCGCTCTTCCATTGGTGTAGGCTGTGGATTGCAATCCGACATACCTCCCGGTTCTAGGATTTTCTTGGCATAGTGAGTCCGCCTCATGGTGATCCCATTCTTGCCTTGCTGCACTTCAATGCCAAGATAGAAACCGAGCAAACCCAAGTCACTCATCTCAAAGGTGGATTTCATCCTTTCCTTGAAAGCCTTTACTTCATCTTCGATCGCTCCGGTGATGATCAAATCATCAACATAGACCCCAACCGGCAACACCGAGCCCTCCGAACCCTTCCCGTAAATTGTTGCTTCATGTTTACTCTGTTTGAACCCCATTTTCTTTAGAGTAGAGTCCAACTTAGCGTTCCATGCCCCGGGTGCCCGCTTCGGCCCATACAAAGCTTTGTGCATGCGATATACCTTGCTTTCTTCCCCGGGAATAGCAAAACCGGTGGCCGCTGGACATATACTTCTTCCTTGAGCTCTCCATTGAGAAAAGCTGACTTGACATCCATATGATGAACAGTCCATCCTTCCCGAGCAGCTAGAGCAAGTAGCAGTCTCACCGATTCCATGCGCGCAACGGGAGCAAACACATCCTCATAATCAACACCCTCTTGTTGCACAAACCCACGAGCAACAAGCCGAGCCTTGTGCTTGATCACATCTCCTTTCTCATCTTTCTTCATCTTGTAGACCCATTTTAGAGAAATTGGCCGATGGCCGGCTCGGGGAGACACAAGCTCCCGAGTGCCATTGCGCTCAACGGCGCGCGGCTCCTCTTTCATTGCTCGCCATGCGGGATCATCTTTTGCCTCTCGCATAAGAAATGGGTTCGCCAAAGTGGGTGAGGTGGAGCTGCGATCAAGCGGCGAGCCGGCGACGGAACTTCCGTTCCCCACCCAATATGTCATCTATGGTACGATAGCGCGGTCGCTCGTCGTTATGATAAGCGTCCGGCCGTTCCTCATCATCTTCCAAAGGAGTCACGTGCTCCACTTGTGGGCTTGCTGGAGCCGGTGGTGGTGAAGGCGTTCGGGTGTCTCGGACACCTCTTCTCCTGCATCAAGCACCGATTCCGCCGTTGGGAAAGCTTCGGGTGAGGCGGAATGGGGCCGAGGAGATGAGTGTGACCGCACCGAAACTCCGGCTCCGGGGACTTCTTCCTCCCAAGGAAATTCCACCACAAAATCACTACCGACTGCCCCGGACGTACTGCCGCTGGTGAGTGTTGACGCAAAATGTGCACCTAGCGCCAAGCACACGGCAAGCCGAACAAGCCGGCTTCACACGCGCAAAGAATCACGAGACGTGCCGATCAATTTTCCCCGAAAATTAACAAAAGATAAAGTAGTTAGATACCAAAGCTTGGAACTTGCCGGGTGGTACCGGACGGTTCCATATTTACGGCTACAAAGCCGGGGTGAGATGACATATAGCTATAGAAAGCTATTCGCAAAGAACCGAAACCATTCGGGAACTTGAAGAAGGAAAAGGTAACATAGCTGAATGGATGACGCAAGCATGACGGCGATCGGTCTTTGCTTGGGCGAAGATACACGTGCGCAAGATCGCGACCGATCCCCGTGATGATCAGCGTTAAATAAATAAATAAAGTAAAGCACAAGCATAAACATGTAATAAACAAGCATGCATAGATCCAAAGCACTAGTCTACCGCATGTCTAGGTACTTTAAAACCCATCGGGTACGATGCCAAACAAATCTATCCACCGCATGATACAACTTGCATGGGGATCGCACCACTTTCCACAAATAGATCTATCCACCGCATGATACAATCTAAATATGGAAAGCTAAAAGCATACATTATTTAAAGCATGAATTACGCACATGTTCTACTCATGAGAAACATAACCGAATGTGGCCGAATGTACCGATTCGGGGTCCATGAAGAAGGAACGAACATTACCAAGTAAAATAAATCTATCAGATTGATTTGAAATCTAATCCACCGGATGACTAGCTCCAAAGCAACCCAAAAATATGCATCTACCGCGTGATACTCGGTTCTTTCAAGATTTATACAAACATCGGCAAGCTTGAACCCGCAACACGTAACAAACTAGATCGATTCGGTTTCGGCTATTCAAAGAGCACGTGATCCACGTGTTGAATTAACCCAAAGCACGAACTTGACTCGCATAATGATCATCAAAAGATATGAAGCCGATCCAAACCCATCTAGATTGGGCAAAGAGGTGTTACATGAATTTAAACGTAAAGCAAAAACTCGAAGCAACACGGGGTAACTTAATGAATCTATTGGATCTTGCCAAAATCCAATAGAGCCGATAACTAGGTTCAAGCCGGATCTTAGCCTACCGCATGGCTCATGACCTAACAAGAAACCTTCTTGAACCAAGCTTGAATCTACCGCATGACACTAAGCATGGTCACAAGACTACTTGCATCGGATCTAAATCCACCGCATGATACTAGACATGATACAAGGTTGCCGGTACTCACGGAGGTCGACGGATCGATGAACCCTCTCAAAGAACTCGACGACAAGACAAATGGACTCTAGGGTTTGGCGTAAAGCCGGTTTGTATTGAGAATGATTACGTATATCCGTTACATACAACCGGGGCTCATATTTATACCCTGCCAAGCAGAACCTCGAATGGATTCGATACCTAATTTATCTCTAAGCTTGATCGCTTATCCATCCATTCGTCCTTCCTGCTTGAGCCACGTCACCATTCAATCCCGCAAAATCAGCTCAACTGTTCCCTTGCCGAACGGAAGCAGATAGCCGACCGCGGATCTTTCTGCCGAATGCATCTGAGGAAACCTTCCTTCCGCTAGACGGACTCCTCACCGAGTTGTACCCACAAGTCAGACTCCTTACCAAATTTTGGTGTTAACACATGCCCCTTCAATTGCGGGATAAAAGTGATATTATTCCGGAATTGACTCCAGCCACCAACGTCCTCAAATCGAATCTGTTCAACACCTATTCTCTCTCTTCGCAATCCGTGGCCGAATCTTCATCTAGATCCAAACCCTAGATCCCCTTGTTCTGAGCTTGAATTCCCAATGGCGGCTCAAGCTGCTCAGGTAAATTCCCCTGCCATAAGCTTCATTCGGCATTTAGGTTTTCAATTTTTACCTGAGATTTCTTTTCCGCTTTCCTTTAGGAGCCTTCCACCGAGCTTTTGATTCGCACCGAGGCCAATTCAAGATCCTACTACCTTGGTCCGTGGGAAACTCGATCCTCGAGATTTTATCGCGACCGAATCTCAAAGGATCCCCTTCAAAGCGGCTTTGTCCCCACCTCCTTAGTGGCGGGATGCTTTCAAGAAGCGGCCCTTACCCCCAATCGCAAAGTTGGAAAAATTGGTACCGGAGAGTTCTTGCGGACAAGAGTGCCGGGACCCGAATTGGGATACCCTCCGCATTGCTCGGTGCACGGAGTTATCTTTGGCCGAGACCCCCAAGAATGAAGACCTCTTGATAGCAGCTTGCCACTTCGGTCAAATGGCGTCAACACCTTCCTCTTTGGTCACGGCCATATGTCCCCAACTCGTCCGATGTGTATATGATCATTGTCCTCGACATTACGGGATTTGTTCACCCCCGGGATTTTAAAGGTTCCTCAAGACAAACGGGGGTGAAACCGGGGAGCGGATACAAAAATTATATCCCGAAGCACATGAAGGATGGCCCCCTTGGTGAAATTGATTACGGGGCATTTACGAACATGTGGCTATGTAGGTTCATCTTCTATGGTAAAGCCAATGAGCCTACCCCGAATCACATTGCAATGGCTTCACATCTAGTCGAGGGCAAGTGCTTCCCTCTTGGAAAGTTTTCGCCAAGCAACATCGGATGTCCGTGGTGTAATTGCGAAATACTTGAACATCTAGACGCTTCAACCGATGTGTAATCGAATTGGTCGCCCTTGTAATATTTGTTTTTGCAATTTCGTTTCCCTTTTCTTCGCGCATTCTTGAATGTGATCTTCGAACGACCCATTCGGCAAAGAAATGCCAATACCCGAATGGCACTTTGACTCCTCTTAGCCGAGCCGGTCAACCGAATACGACTCGGCCTAGGACTCCAAACGACCCATTGGCGGACCGGTCAAGGAAACCTTTCCACCTTCCGATTTCTTGGGATATGCGCCACGATCCGAGCCACGACTTGAGGCCACGACTTGTCTTGCCGGGCCTATAAATGAAACCGTAGGTGCCCCTAGCTCTCCACCAAGCCTTTAGCCTTCGATTCTTTGCCAATCTCAACTCTTCTTCTCCCTTCCAAACAGGTGCACATCCCGGAGCAAAGCATGGTGCACCGCCCGAACCGATGCCACGCCTCTGATGAGGCGGAGGGGAGTAGCGCCAATGCGCGCCGGAGGCAATGATCGTCAATCCCTCTTCTCTGATTCATCTTTGATCTGCTTTGTTTTGACGATTATCCCCTTTTCAGGCTGATTCAATGGAATCCATCTCCTGCGCCGGCCGGTCAGCTCCTACCAGACGACTCCTCGGAGTCTGACGGCCACTCCCCCGTGCCCTACGGGGGAACTCGACGCTCTCCGCTTCAAAGGGGAACTGGAGGTGGCCCAGCGCGAGCTGGAGGAGGTCTCCAAGAAGGCTGGCATAGCCGAGTTGGAGTGGGAAGACCAGCGCAAGCAGCTGCTGGAGACCATCGACGGTACGGTCCTGACACCGCTCCTTGATCCAACCTGGCCTTTGATGCTAATCTCCCTTTTTCTTGCACTTTGCAGCCCGTGATGCTGAGCTTAACCAGCTCAAGATGCTGGTGGAGCAACTGGCCGATAAGGTGAACGCCCGCGGAGACACGCCGGTGGAGCGCCTTGCTTCGCGGTGGAGCACCGCGTTGATGAAGTGGCCACCCATGGCGTCCGCTTAGGCACGACCCCGGGCACCCGGGCTGCCATGGCGACGCACACCGACGTCGACTACTCCACCGAGGTCGCGCGGCTTCGGGCGGCGCACCGAAGACATCGAGGAGATTGAGCTCATCTTGGAGCGCCTCGATGGCCGCGGCGACGCCATTGCCGAAATCACTCACCCCCAATCTGTGCTGAACAGGCTTTTTGACTAGATTGTATTAGGGATGTTTGAATATCGGCAATAAATAAAGAACTTTTGAATTTTGTGCTTGCACTGCGATGATTTTTCTTCATGTTTGCATCCGTGAATTTTGTTTTTCCTTAAATGTATCCGGGAACTGTCTTGAGCCGAACACACGAGATCAGATGCCCCTTGGCGCAAAATCCACAGAAGATCCCTGAATCGGCAATCCATAAGCACTGTTCAAGCGAAAACCCTTCGCATTCGGGAAGAAAACCCCGCCTCTTGGTATTCCAATAGTGCACGCCGCCGCCGATCATCACTCCCAATGCATCCCCTCGGTCAATAAAATAGCCTCGCCGAGATGCCCTGCAAATCCACTCGCACACTCATCCATCACTTCTCATTTCCTCCCCCGTCCTCGCAGGAGAAACCCCCAAGGCCATGGACAAAGGCAAGCAACCCCGGGAGAGCAAAGCACTCCGAAGAAACGCACGATTCGAGAGTGAGTTTTCCCTTGATCACTCCTTGTTTCCCATATGATCTTGCGCTTTACCTCCTCTCTCCTTTTCTTCTTTCGGCCTTGATTTTCTTCCCGAAGAAATCATCGGGACCGAAGACGTGCACGAGTACATCTCCTCCGATTCCTCCCTCGAAGCGAGAGGAGGCTACGCCCGAACGCAGAGGACCAACCACCATCGCGCCGCCGCGTTCGGCACACGGAGCACGGCCTCGGGGGACATCACCGCTCGTTGCCGGGCCGAAAGCGAGCGTCGCATGGCTCTAGAGGCACTAGTAGGGGGTAAATGTTTCTGACCCCTTCTTGACTTCGCGCTCACATCTGGATTTCTTGCCCCTAACACCCACTCCTCTCGTTTCAGATGTCTCGACAGGTACAACAACTTGAAAGCGGCTTGGGACAGCTTGGTGGAGGCCGCAAATCATGGTCACCCCCGTGCATTCCAAGTCGCCGTCACGGTGGTCTTGGAGCAAGCGAAGAGGGAGCAAGTCGAAGAAGAAGCAAAGAAAAGATTGAATCATACTTTCGCTTCTTCCTCCGGGCCTTCGCTTTCCACCCCCTTGTAGTCTAAATCACCGGAGTTGTTGGATGTAAACCGCAAGAAGTAGTTGCAATGTAGTTTTGTGCTAAGGGCAATGCATCTAGGCACCGCCGTTCCTTCTGTTTGTGTATTTTGTTCCGAAGGCGGCCTCGTTCTTGAGCGCCGGCTATTTCTTGTGTCAGATGCTTGTAATCCCACTGCTGGTGATCATCGATCGATTTCAATACTAGGATAATATTTCTTCAAATATCTTCCATTTATTGCGGCGGAAAATTCTTCTCCTAGTAAAGTTTTCAATATGTATGCATTACCGGGGACGCATCCGACCACGCGAAAGGGTCCTTCCCGGTTAGGGGACCATTTGCCGAATTCGTCGTATTTGGTTTCAATCGGCAATAGCGCTTTCCAAACCAAATCCCCTTCGCAAATTGCCTCGACTTTTACCTTCTTGTTATAATACTTGGCAACCCGCGGCTTGTTCTTCTCGATGTTTTCCGGGGCTGCGAGACGTATCATGTGTAAATCCTCTAGCTCATCCATCATTAGGCCACCGTAATCTTTGGAGCTTAAATCCTTCCGTAACACGATTCTCCTAGAATCCGATTGCATTTCCCAAGGTAGAACTGCATGATGCCCATAAACTAATTCATAAGGAGAAGTTTTTGTAGCTCCATGAGGGGCCATTCGGTAAGCCCACAGTGCCTCACTGAGTACCGAATGCTACCTTCTTGGCTTCTGGTCGATCTTCTTTTGTATCAGCTTGATCATGATCTTATTAGAAGCCTCTGCCTGACCATTAGCTTGGGCGTAATAAGGAGAGGAGTTAAACAATTTGATCCCCATGCTCTCGGCAAACTCTCTGAACTCCAGGGACACGAATTGGGCCCCTTGATCAGTTGTGATTGTCTGAGGGATCCCAATCCGGTAGATGATGTGCTCCTTGACAAATTCAACCATGTTTTCCGACGTCACCTTCTTCAGTGGGATTGCCTCAACCCATTTA
Organism: Cenchrus americanus; assembly: GCA_947561735.1. NCBI lineage: Eukaryota > Viridiplantae > Streptophyta > Magnoliopsida > Poales > Poaceae > Cenchrus > Cenchrus americanus. The sequence goes on from OX387239.1 coordinate 8,827,304, forward strand.
GTAAAATAATCTGTAGCCAAAAGCACAAACTTATGCCCCTTACTAGATGGTGGATTAATCTGGCCAATCAAGTCTATACCCGAGCCCCTGAATGGCCATGGCTTAATAATGGGATTTAATACTGACGCGGGGACCCTTTGAATATTTCCAAACTTCTGGCAATCTTGACATCCTTTGTAATACTCAAAGCAATCCTCTAATATCGTTGGCCAAAAGCACCCAGCTTGCCTGACAACCCATTTCATGCGGTAGGCCGATTGGTGTGCCCCACATATCCCATCATGCACTTCACTCATCATCTTCTTCGCTTCTTCCGGACCCGGGCATCGTAACAACACCCCATCTAGTGATTTGTAAAACAAATTGTCATCCGGAAGAACGAATTTTATGGCCTTGTACCCGAGCTTCCTAGAGACCTTTCGGGATGGATCTTTCAAATAGTCAACAATCTCTTTTCTCCAATCATCCTCCGCAAGATCCATCTCCGGTGCGCATATATCCGCGAGCCGAACGCTTCTTGACTCTCTTTGTAACCAGAGGCGCTCCGAGCCAACTTTGTTCTCTTCTTCGTTATGTTCCCTAGGAATATCTTTGTAGAGTTACCAATGGAAAGCCCTTCAAGATTTCCCCGCATTCTTCGTAGTAACTCCTCGGTGCTTCACTTTTGCATTCGTATTGGCCATTCAATTGCTTGATCAACAACTCGAATCTCCATAAACCTCAACTAAAACGGCCTCGGCTTCTCTCGGATATTGAAGCCCCCGAAGTAATGCCTCGTACTCGACCGTTAGTAACGGTGGGCCGTATAGGGATGGCAAATTCGAACATCTCACCTTTAGGCGAAATCGGTAGGATCCCTACTCCCCCACCTTTACCACACGATGATCCATCAAAAAATAAAGCCCAAGGAGTAATTTCAAGCAAATCAATTGAGGGATCGCGATGTTCAGTTATAAAATCGGCAATGATCTGACCTTTGATAGCTTTTGCCGATTCGAACTTCAACTCGAACTCTGATAAAGCCAAAATCCATTTGCCAATCCTGCCATTCAAAATTGGCATAGATAACATATGTTTTATTACGTCAAACTTGGAATACACAGTGCATTCGGCATTCAACAAGTAGTGCCGAAACTTTGTACACGAGTAGTATACGCACGAGCACGGCTTCTCTACGGTACCGAATACTCGGTCTCGGGATCAAGTAATTTTCAGCTAAGATATGCTTCTACCCGCTCCTTTCCTTCGAATTCTTGAATAAGGGCCGATCCAATGGTTTGGGTATCGGCCGCCACGTACAACTTGAAAGGCTTCTCCAGCTGAGGAGGGACCAGCACTGGTGGCTCCTTCATGTATTGCTTGATCTCATCAAAAGCCTTTTGTTGTTCGTCGCCCCATGTGAACTTCTGATCTTTCTTTAGCTTCAGCAATGGAGAGAACGGCAAAACCTTCTGTGACAGATTTGAAATGAATCTCCTTACGAAGTTAATTTTGCCGAGCAGTGATTGCAATTCCTTGAGATTGGTTGGAGGGACAACTTCATCAATGGCTTTCATGCTCTTCTTGCCAACCTCAATCCCCCTTTCGTGGACCAAAAACCCCAAGAATTCTCCAGCTGATACCCCAAAAGCACATTTGTTTGGATTCATCTTTAAACCATGCCTTCGGGTGCACTCTAAGGTCCTTTTCACATCTTCCAAATGTGTGTCATGGCTTAGGGACTTGATCACGACATCATCAATGTAAATTTCAACAACTTTGCTGATCAACTCGTGAAAGATGTAATTCATGGCCCGCTGATAAGTTGCACCGGCATTTTTCAACCCAAAAGTCATGACTATCCATTCAAACAAGCCTATATGACCAGGACATCTGAAGGCCATCTTTGATATATCCTCTATTGCCATGAAAATTTGGTTGTATCCCGCATTGCTGTCCATGAAACTGATAACCTTGTGCCCAGCAGCGGCGTCAACCAACAAATCGGCAATAGGCATGGGGTAACCATCCATCGGAGTGGCTCGTTCAAATCCTCGAAATCTATGCGGACCCTCATCTTTCCATTCTTCTTGTAAACAAGGACAACGTTAGAAATCCACTCCGCATATCGCATGGCCGAACGAAGTTTGCATCAAGTAATCTTTCAACTTCTTTCTTCACATCGGCCAATACTTCATCCTTGTAGATTTTCCGGGCGGTTGCTTGTATGGTTTGAAACCGGATTTGATTGGCAACCTATGCTCAACAATGGAATGATCCGGTCCGGGCATCCCCGAATAATCCTAGGAGAAGCAATCTTTATATTCCTTGAGTAGCTTGATTAATTCCTCCCCGAAGTCCGACCGCAAGTTTGCGCCGATGAACGTCGGCCTTGGCTTGTCACCGCTTCCAATGTCAACTTCTTCGATTTATCGCCCAACATGAATCCTCGCCCCAACTTGCCATCGGTACCATCGACGGGGTTCTCCATTAAAAATTGCTATAAGAGCCGATTGCTTGAATCGGGCCGTTGATCGCCGCCGACGAGCTCAACAGACCTTCTCCCCGGTCTTTCCCGAGAAACAATCAATGCCTTGATACTCCCGAAAAGCCGGTTCCATGTTCGCAACGCTCACGAGTCATCTCGCTTGGACCACCTCAATATCATCATCCACCCATTGGATGAGTCGTTGATGCATGGTGGATGGGACGCAAAGAATTGGCATGAATCCGGTCCCGTCCAAGCAAAGTAGGTCGTAGGCTCCTTTACCTTCGATAACAAAGAAGGTCGCGAGCGCATCTTGGACCCGATCATCGGATCCACATGAGCGCATCCCTTGGTGTCCGAAGGATTCCCGGCGAAATCGTTCGGCATTATGCTTGTAGGCGTCAGATCGCTAGGGCCCATGCCAAGTTTCCTGAAGGTGGTGTACGGCATCACGTTGACCGCCGCTCCACCGTCGACAAACATCTTGGTCAATGGCTTGCCATTGACATATCCCTTCAAGTACAGCGGCCTCATGTGCCGATTTTTGGCCGGTTTGTCGAAGACGGCTTGCTTGGCTAGCACCAGCTGCGCCATCAGCCCCTCAACCTGCTCATCATCTAGGGACGCCTCTTCCTGCACAACCTGATTAGCAGGAGCCATAAATTCATTCGGCGGGAAATATACCATGCATGTTGGAGCCGAACGTTTTGACCCTTCAGGTTGATCCTTTGGACGCCACACCTGCCTTGTCTGGATCCCAGCCTGCCTCAGTTCACGGTTCCTCAAGCGTTGAACCCGTCTCTTCTGACTTTTCCTCAGGCCAGGCGGGCACCATTGCCCCTTCTGCCAGATGTACTCGTCCTCGTCTTCTTCTTGATCAGCCCACCTTAAGTCAGCTTGCCTCTTCCCGGGATGATTAATGATTTCAATTTTTTGACGCCGATCCTCGCTAGGATGTATCCTTCCAATTCTTTCATGGACGGATCGGCGATTGGCGCTTTCCTACTTGTACTCAAAATACCCGTCGCCGCATTCGGGGCGTTTCTCGGCGTGGGCGGCTTCAAACCTTCGTTCCAGGCGGTGAGCGAAGAACGCACACCCCCGGCGCGCGCGCCGCTCGCGCGTGTATTGCTCCAGGTCTCTCCTGCGTGCTTCCTCCTCAGCCCGCGCTTCTCCTCCTCGTACTTCCGCTTCGGTAGCGCTCCTTCTTCTGGCGGCGCCGCCACTTGTTGAGGAGGATACGTGTGGTCACCCCGGGCTTGGCTGCGGATGATTCCCCGATTTCGATGTGGCTCTTGAGAACGCGGGGGGCTTCACCATGCACCTGCTCCAAAGTCACCGACGCTCCGGTCTCATTGCTCCATCCGCCTTGCCCGGGCCGAGGTCAAGACTTTGACCTTGCCCTTCTCCTCACTCGACACCATGTTGACCGAAAATCCCACCATGTTCGAGGGAAAGGGTGGCCATCCACCTTCATCTTGTTATCAAATTTGAGGTGTCCCTTACGGATGGCTCTGTGGATCCTCATTCTGAAGACCCTGCAGTCGTTGATGGAGTGCGAGTTCCTGTCGTGGAAGCCACAGTAACGTTTCTCCTTGACTCCATCGGGCCGAAGCATGGAATGCCCTTCAGGCAATCTGATTCGGCCTTCCTTTACCAGGAGCTCAAACAGCTTGTCAGCTTTTATGATGTCGAAGTCGTAGGTACCTTTGGTCCGTTTGACCCGCCGATTCATAGTCAATGGCTCCTTCCCCCACATGATTTCGGCCGCAGCCATGTCTTGTTCATCATCCACCGGGTCGGCCTTGTCTAGGAACGGTTGTAAATATCAGCCACGTCGTGTTGTTTACCGAACCTCGGCATCCTTCTTGAAGTCGTATGCTTGGTTGCTCATCAACGATAGCTTTTGGGACAGCGGCCCGAGTTATCGAACTCCATGCCAAACAGCTTCTCACGCACGGCCGGCAGCATCCCGGCAACGGCCATGTCAGCCAACTGGTCGTCTGGCAAGTTGAGCGAAAAGCACATGCCCTTAACTTCCCTGAACCTCCTGAGAAATTCCAAGGGCGTCTCACTGTGCCTCTGCTTTAGAGTAGCGAGGTCGATGAGCTTCTTCTCTGAGCTGCCGCTGAAATAGTGGGCGTGGAACTTTCGTTCCAGCTCCTTCCATGTGCTAACTGATTTAGGGGGCAAGGACGAAAACCACTAGAACACCGGGCCCGTCAGTGACGCGGGGAAGTATCGACTCGAACGCTTCTTCACCGAGCACTCTCCAAGCTGCATCGGGTAGCGAGCAATGTGCTCCACCGTGCCGGTGTCGTCCTCGCCCGAAGAACTTCGTGAATTCCGTCGGAGGTTTTACCCTTGGCGGAAGGATCACGTTGTAGTACCATTCCGGGAACGGCGGCGTGTAGGCGGTGTTCTTGCATTTTCGGTTTGAGGCCGAACCGATTCTCGCATCAACTCGGCAATCTTTTGTGCCGGGCGTCGTCCTCCGTGCGCCCGCACCGGCGCGTAACCCGGATTCGGGAAAGCGTCGATGGCTCCGTAGTTCCCCACCTCGTGGTAGCCTCCACCGTATAGATTCCTCTCGTAGCCGCTGCTTGCTGGAGCAATCCTGTGGCCGGAAGCAAGCGGGGCCCCAGGCGAGCCGAATGCCAACTCCCCGTACGTGGGCTGGTACGGGTTCGGCTGTTGCACAGGTTGACCCGTGCTGCCTTGTGGTGGTGGCCGAACCGGTCGTCCTTCGTGGCCTGCGGCGGGGCTGAGATGGCTGACCCCCCGCACCTTGTGGAGGAGGCTGGAAAGCTTGACTCCCAGCGCTCTGAGGAGGAGGCTGGGCTGGCTGGCTCTGCAATGGCGGCTGAGAACTGGACTCGCCAAACTCCACGGTGCCTCCCTGAATGGGTGCCTTGCTGAATGCCTGCTCCATGCACAGACCAAAGACAGCCACCATCATTTGTTTGAACGCACCAAGGAAAGCTTTGTGGTGCCTGCTCAAGATGTGGTCCGCGGCATCTCGGAACGCCTGTATGCATTCCTCCTTCTCCCCGCCGGGTCGTGGCGTCGTTCTCCCCCGACAACAATACCCCGGGCATCTCGTTTTTCGGGTACGGGACGCCACTCCCGTTCTTCTTGAAGGACAAGATACACTTCGTTGGAATTGGTCCACGGCGTCCCGGAGCTACCGCCGCCGTTCGGGGGAGAGGTCTTCAATGTTGACATCCATGACATCCGCGATCTCGGGCATCTTGATTTTTTGGCCGTGGTCCCACCGGGCGTGCCATAAAGTGTGTTGACGCAAAATGTGCACCAAGCACACAAAGCAAGCCGAACAAGCCGGCTTCACACACGCAAAGAATCACGAGACGTGCCGGTCAATTTTCCCCGAAAATTAACAAAAGATAAAGTAGTTAGATACCAAAGCTTGGAACTTGCCGGGTGGTACCGGACGGTTCTTATTTACGGCTACAAAGCCGGGTGAGATGACATATAGCTATGGAAAGCTATCGCCACAAACTGAAACCATTCGGGAACTTTAAGAAGGAAAAGGTAACATAGCCGAATGGATGACATAAGCATGACGGCGATCGGTCTTTGTTTGGGCAAAGATGTACGTGCGAAAGATCGCGACCGATCCCCGTGATGATCAACGTTAAATAAATAAATAAAGTAAAGCACGAGCATAAACATGTAATAAACAAGCATGCATAGACCCAAAGCACTAGTCTACCGCATGTCTAGGTACTTTAAAACCCGTCGGGTACGATGCCAAACAAATCTATCCACCGCATGATACAACTTGCGTGGGGATCGCACCACTTTCCACAAATAGACCTATCCACCGCATGATACGATCTAAATATGGAAAGCTAAAAGCATACATTATTTAAAGCATGAATTACGCACGTGTTCTACTCATGAGAAACATAACCGAATGCGGCCGAACAGTACCGATTCGGGGTCCATGAAGAAGGAACGAACATTACCAAGTGAAATAAATCTATCGATTGATTTGAAATCCAATCCATCGATGACTAGCTCCAAAGCAACCCAAAAACCCGCATCTACCGCGTGATACTCGGTTCTTTCAAGATTTATACAAACATCGGCAAGCTTGAACCCGCAACACGTAACAACCTAGATCGATTCGGTTTCGGCTATTCAAAGAGCACGTGATCCACGTGTTGAATTAACCCAAAGCACGAACTTGACTCGCATAATGATCATCAAAAGATATGAAGCCGATCCAAACCCATCTAGATTGGGCAAAGAGGTGTTACATGAATTTAAACGTAAAGCAAAAACTCGAAGCAACACGGGGTAACTTAATGAATCTCGTTGGATCTTGCCAAAATCCAAAGAGAGCCGATAACTAGCTTCAAGCCGGATCTTAGCCTACCGCATGGCTCATGACCTAATAAGAAACCTTCTTGAACCAAGCTTGAATATACCGCATGACACTAAGCATGGTAACAAGACTACTTGCATCAGATCTAAATCCACCGCATGATACTAGACATGATACAAGGTTGCCGGTACTCACGGAGGTCGACGGATCGATGAACCCTCTCGAAGAACTCGACGACACGACAAATGGACTCTAGGGTTTGGCGTAAGGCCGGTTTGTATTGAGAATGATTACGTATATCTGTTACATACAACCAGGGCTCATATTTATACCCTGCCAAGCACAACCTCGAATGGATTCGATACCTAATTTATCTCTAAGCTTGATCGCTTATCCATCCATTCGTCCTTCCTGCTTGAGCCACGTCACCATTCAATCCCGCAAAATCAGCTCAACTGTTCCCTTGCCGAACGGAAGCAGATAGCCGACCGCGGATCTTTCTGTCGAATGCATCTGAGGAAACCTTTCTTCCGCTAGACGGACTCCTCACCGAGCTGGACCCACAAGTCGACTCCTTACCAAATTTTGGTGTTAACAAAGGAGGTCCAATCCCAACCTCTTCCTTCATCAAAAACCACATCTCGGCCGATACGTACACGCCGAGATGTTGGATCAAAAATTCGATAGGCTTTGGCTCCTTCAAAGATAGCCAATAAATACTCCAGCTTCACCATGATCATCGAGTTTCCCGAGCCGAGACAAACGGTGAGTATATGCCACACAACCAAACACCTTCGGATGACCAACGGTGGGTGCTCGGCCATGCCATGCTTCATAGGGAGTGACATCACCTAGAGCCTTGGTTGGTGACCGATTCGAATATGCACAGGCGGTCATCACCGCCTCCCCCCAAAACTTGGCCGGCATCCGGCGCCGCTTGAGCAAAGCACGTGCCATGGCCACCACGGTTTGATTTCTACGCTCCACTACGCCATTCCGTTGTGGTGAATAAGGAGCACCGTAATGCCTTTTAACTCCTTCATTGGCACAATAAGCAGCAAATTCCGCAACAAGAACTCTCCTCCATTATCCGTGCGCGGAACTTTCGGTTTACGTCCACTCTCCACCTCTCTAGCAGCCTTTCACCTTCTTGATAGCCTCTCGCGCCGCAAAGATCCTTAGATGACAACAAAGATCGCCCACATGAATCATGTGGCATCATCTACAAGCAGCAGAATATAGCGATTACCCGCTGAAGTTGCTAGTGTAATCGGCCCACAGAGATCACCATGCACCAATTCAAGGTGATCCCGAGCATGATATGTTCTTTGCAGCGAGGAAATGATCGGCTCCTTTGTTTGGTGGTGACACAAGTGTCACACACTTGCTCAACATGATCGATCTTTGGCATCCCTCTTGCCATTTCCTCATTGCCAAGCCTCCGGAGGGCCTCAAAATTCAGATGCCCAAAACGCTCATGCCATTGCCATGCCTCCTCATCATCCCTACGCGCGAAGCAAGACACACCGGTTGTGCTTGTCTTCATATGCGCATACATACGGCCGGTTAGCGCCACGCTTCACCTTGGCAAGTAGGCGACCGCCGCGGCGTTCCCAAATCCGCGTACTCCATTATCAATCACCACCTTTGAGCCATTCTCATCAAGTTGACCGAGGCTCATGATCGAGTTCTTCAACGCCGAATGAGATAAACTCCATGAAGAACACGATGCTCACCGGTCTTTGCTTCAAAAACAATTGAGCGAACGCCCTTGATTTCCACCTTGGACGCGTCCCCGAACCGAACCGTGCCTCGAACGTCCGTGTTCGTATTTGTAAACAGGTCACACCGCCCGGTCATGTGGTGTGTTGCGCCCGAATCAAGGTACCGGCCCGCCGGCCACCTCTTCATCATCTACTCCCCGGATAAGCACGCGCACGCGGCTCAAATAACTCAACGCGCCGCACTATATAGTTGAGCTCCGGCGTGCTCGTTCCATCTCAATGGAGCCGTGAGACGAAACGAGCCACATCCTCCTCATACGCAGACAACCGGGCACGCCCTTCATGTTCTCCTTGCTGCCCAACTTGGTTTCTCGCCGCCACGGACTCCTCTCGTTTCCTCCCCCCGCCGCCGCGCCTCGCTCCATCACGGCGCGGCCCCGGGGACATTCACGCGCCCAATGCCCTTCCCGATGGCAATTGAGGCACGTGTTGGGGCCAACACGGCCGCCGCCTTTGCCTTCTCCACGTCCGCCACCACGGGCGGCACCTGCGCCTTGTCCGCGTCCACCACCACGGCCGCGCGCCGCCGCCGCCGCCATGCCGGTTCTTGAAACCGAACCGCCGGCCTTCTTCGCGCCTTGCTTCTCCTTCTTCCGGCGCGCCTTCCATCGCTCCGCGGTGTACAACAGCTTGTCGTTGATGGACACCGGCTCGTCACGCCTTGCGCTTCACGTTCATCCACCGCCTTGAGCCTTCCCCGTCACCTCCTCAAGCGTGAGCGCCTCGAAATCGAGGAACTACTCGATGGCGATGACAATCCGCGCGTACTTGGCGGGGCACCGTGCGCGGAAACTTCTCCACCACACGCTCTTCGGTGATGTCCTTGTCACCATGAATGACAAGCCGCCGGTGCAGAGTTGACAACCGCAGGGCGAAATCCTCCACTTGTTCACCGGGGTTGACTCCGATGTTCTCCCAATCGCGGCGTAGACGCTGCGGCGTTGCTCGACGGACCCGGTCCACACCAATGCGAGCCGCGGCGATGGCGTCCCACGCCTCCTTTGTTGTAGCCTTGTCGAGGAGTGGGATGCCCATCTCCTTGGGCACGGCCACGACAATCACCTCCGGTGCGCGTTTGTCATCGCGAAACCGGACAGGCCGCCCTCGATGGCGTCCCGCAGATCGCGCACACCGCATCTTCATCTTCATGGTCCGACTCCACTCGTAGTAATTCGACTTGTCCAAAGCATTGGCCATGATGTGCCGCCGCCGGAATCGCGGTAAACCACCCTCGCCTTGCGGTGATTCATAGCGGCCGCCGCCACGACGCCTTCGTCACGCAGGGTGATCGCGAATGGCGCCGTCCCGCGATGGAGTCCTCTCGACTCCTCGAGTCCTCCTCTTCTTCTTCCTCCGCCTCCTCATATCCCTTCTCCGTTGCTATCTCCGCCCGCAACTCCCGTGTCGTTCGGCCGCCGCCTTCGCAGCCGCGGCCTGCGCCCTCGCCGTGCCGCCTCGACGGCCCGGCCGCCGCCGCCTCCTCTCGCCGCCTTGAGCCGCGCGCCCTTGCCCGAGGGGTCGCCTAGCTCTCCCTCGGTGGCTCCCTTGGCTTTCCCCGGCCCGACGCTCGGAGGAGGTTGACGCCATGGATGGAGAGGAGATGAGAAGATGAGAAGGTGAGAAAGTGTCTAACCTAGGCTCGATACCAATTGTTGGAGGTAACGAGAAATAATCAATCGTGGCCTTCTCCCCCACCGATCGCATTTTCAATATATAGAGGATAAGTCTTTGCTTCAATTACATACAGACTCACTAGAGCTTTAACTAGACATAATAGCCGCCCGGGTACCCGCACAACTCTTGGGCTACCCAAGGACTTAATGACCTGCCGGGTACCCGCACAACTCTTGGGCTACCCAAGGACTTAATGACATAGATTAACTAAAAACTTGTTGGAGGTGACGAAATAATCGGTCGGGCGTTCTCCCCCGGCCGATCGCATTTTCAATATATAGAGGATAAGTCTTTGCTTCAATTACATACGGCTCACTAGAGCTTTAACTAGACATAATAGTTGTCCGGGTACCCGCACAACTCTTGGGCTACCCAAGGACTTAATGACCGTTCGGGTACCCGCACAACTCTTGGGCTACCCAAGGACTTAATGACATAGATTAACTAAAAACTTAAATACACTAAATGTGCCTGGGAAGCAGGGCTTACAGCTACAAAAAGAAACAGACAATCCTAACCTTACCATGACAGAAACGCGGACGTGGTGTTAAAGTACAGATGATGCTTGCTGGCTATTGTGCTAATATGTGTGTACCACCCTACCTATGACATTGTGAATTCTCACATCTGGCTGCTGATGTAGGAACATTTTTAATCTCAATAACTAGCTACAAAGCTTGCGGTTTTGGGTTGGTGGATGGCAAACTATTATCTGTACTTTTAAGTTTGAACTTTACATTGGCTTGTCGGGCAGCTCCCTGCTATGATCTCCTCATCAAGACACCATGAAGTGGTAGACTGGTAGATACTAGTGGCCAGCGTTTTGACATTCAATAAACTGACGACCGATCCTCCGATCCCCAAGCATCAGGTAAGTCACTTATTTCCTCCTCAAGCATCAGGTAAGTCACTTATTTCCTTAGAACTGTTGAAGTTTCAGCTAATTTATGTGATGTGCAAGTAGCTATGAGATTCAAAATGTTCATATGACAGGGATTTTGGAAGGATCTAACACTATCGTTCTTGAAATACTAATTATCTTTCTTTCCATAAACACTATTTTAAAAGGTTTTTATGTTTAATAAAACACTGACCATTCCTTTGACAAAGGTATTTTTTTACTGTTTCACCAATTTGGAACTTTCAATGGTTCTACATTTGTGAATCATTTCTTACCAAATCATTTTATATCCGACGTCATTATAGTCATGGTTCCCCACGCTGACTTTTTGTTCCACTATAAATCAAATGCTGCTCAGTGGATTCAGGCCCATGTTATTGATTCCAGCACTTTTTTATACTGCAATTAGTCAGAGTGTGTTAGTTTCATCTATTAGTCATAATATTCATGTTCCATTATTATAATTATGTTTGCATTGCAGGCTCTTATCAGCAGAGATGAGGACTGAGCATCATTAAATTTTCATCTGAAAACAGTGTCAACAAGTTGCCTAACGAGCTTGCTCTAGGGCCCTGTCCTGCCACCAGTGCATGGTGGTTAGGGATGTGTCTTGGTGCATCCGTTGTGACTGAATCGTCTTCTGGCAGTTCAGACTGGTATGGCCTCCTAGCAGCTCATGCATGATTTTGCTTGCCAAATTTCATTGTTGTTAGCTCCTATTCTTGCCAAATTTAAAGTTGCTTTCTTTCTTGTAATTGTCGCAATGAACTTTGCTTGTCCAATCTTAAAATTCCTTATTTCATTGTTGCAGTGTTTTTGTTTACCTTGCTTCCATCCAAGGAAATAGCCAGGATTTAGGTATAGGGGGGGCTAAGTGGCCACCTAACCATAGCTCTCTATAGTGCTAGACGACACCGTTTAATTTTTTTCTGATTTGTTCTATCTCTAGATATACTCCATTGCATAACTAAAATATTAACAATCCATTGCATAACTAAAATGCCAGAAAATAATATGTATAGACAAAAAAAACTATCATGTGCTTATTATGCCATAAAGGAGTTCAAAGGTAGTGGAGCCGTGGAGCACAAAAGCAGCAGATTGACCACGAGATGAAGTTGAAATTTGGTCAGAGAGTTGAACTTATGCGGCAGCCTGGCCAGGAGTCTGGATGGGATGATGTTGGCCTGTTGGGCCAATCAATTATGGTACATATTATTGGGCTAAATCACCTGAGCATGGCACGGAGGCAACGTTTCTTTGTTACTTAATAATCTTGGTAATAAGCCAGATATACCCTTTGGTCTATGGACAAACAGAATCGTCAGGGGGCCTGGCCCCTGTGCACCCCCCTGCTTCCATCTCTGAATTTAGAAGAATTGACATCTTGTGATAAGGTTCGGTTTACAAATTCTACCGACAAAGCACGAACTCCACTGCATTTGGTGTGTACTATTTTTTTTTTTTTTTGGGGGGGGGGGGGGGGGGGGGGGGGCTGCAGCTGATTTTAGAACAACTAGATGATTGCAAGTTGCTACCTCTTTTTTTTTTGCAAGTTGCTACCTCATACCATTCCAAATCCCTCATATGAAACACTGCCAATTTTACTGTTAATAAAATTGCCTAAAACCTTATTAGGGGCTTTGAATAGGCCATAAAAATTTAGGGTACAACTATTCGTTCTATGGTATGAGGGCTGACCAAAGGATGGTTAAGCATTGCAGCTATATGCCCCTGAAAATTTAGCGTACAGCTATTCGTTCTATGATGGTGTTGCAGCTGTATGCCTCTAAAAAATAGGTGTATAAATTTTTTTTCTATAGTAGTGTACAAGATGGCATCCTGCTAGGCGCCTTTTGCCTTGCCAAGCATTTTGATATACATGCCAACAGGGCTAGAAACTAGCCTCCAACAGCAACTATGCACTTCTTTTTTACATAAGTTAAGACCATGTTTCCTTATTTTGTTAAGAATTTCATGGGCTGAAAAGAATCCCTGCATTATGAAGTCAATAATTTCATGATTTTGGTATCATGGCTGACATGTGTAGATGAATGGAACACAAATTAAGCAACCCATGACACGTTTCTGAAACGAATTGATATTCAGCATACGGAAACATATTGATTGTCCTGCTGGTAAGTCTTGCAGTCAACAAACATTTAATAGAAAAACTGCTAATATGCATGATTACCATGTTTGGATGGATTAAACCAATGCACAGTGTCTAAAGGTTGCGTCATGCATCCCCTAATGCTGCTAGTTTTATCAGAGAACTCCAGAACACGATTGACTTTATAATAACTTTATATCACCCGCCCTTGTTGTTTTATATGTTGATTGATACCTGCAGCAGCCAAGGCAGCATGCGTGCTATTTTCATCATGTTTTTTAGCTGCAATTGTTGATTTGCTTACCCTTTTCATTGCCAATCTATATGTTACCAAGGAATTCAGTGAACTTCGGAATGGTGAAGGCACAGAGTAAGGAATGTTCAGCCTTTGGTGGAGCAGTTTTTCTGTGCAGCCATCTAACCAGGAAGGAGAGCTTTGACAAGAAAACCTTTGGCCTCTCTCCTCACTGTGCTTATTTCATAGAGAAAGTAAAAGCTGGCACAGCTTTATTCTTATATGATGTTGACCAGTGTAAGCTTCATGGGGTTTTTGAAGCCACTTCAGATGGAGCTGTGAACATTATTCCTGATGCATTTGCCTCATCAGGAAAGCGGTATCCTTCTCAGGCATGAATACTTTTGAGACTTATTGAATTATTGTCTTTTAGGTCATACTTCAGTGCTTTCATATAATTTCAATGGAGTGACGACAGCCCTCACGGAATACATGTTTCCCTCTTTATAATGTTTTCAAACTAAATTCATAGTTTTTTCATGGTACAATATTCCCAGAAAATCTCATAATGATCTTCCTGAGATATGACGAGTCACAATAATTATATTCCTGTTGTGTTTCGCTATATTCAGATACGTTTGAAGAGGACTTGGTTTTGCAAGCCTTTGATGGAAAGTGAATTTCGAGGTGCTGTCAAGAACTATTCCATCAAAAAAAGGTTCAGTTGCCAAGATAAATAGGAGGGGGGAGAGGGGGTCCCCTTGTCGTAGTCCCCTGCCATGTTGAATCGCGTCTAGAGGCAACCCATTGAGAAGCACCTGCGAGGTAGATGTTGTGAGCAACGAAGCGATCCAGTCCCACCATCTGGTCGGAAATCCTCTGCGCTCAAGAATGGATAAGAGGTAGTCCCAGCGCACCGAGTCGAAGGCCTTGGTGAAGGGTCTCCTCAACAAACTAAGTGGCCGGGTTGCTAGATTCGGAGTTTCCATGTATGCGGACGACGCGGTGCTTTTCCTAAAGCCGACTTCACATGATGCTGACAACCTCAAACGCATCCTCTCGCATTTCGGCGAGGTTACGGGGCTACAAACTAACATACAGAAATCGAGCGTGACGCCGATCTGTTGCGACAACATTGACCTCGACACTGTTCTGGCGAACCTGCCGCTGTCCCGGGCAAACTTCCCTTTGAAATATCTGGGCCTACCTCTCACACCGAGAAGACTAAAGCGTATCGACTTCCAGCCACTGGTGGATAAAGCGGCGAGTAAGCCTCTCCGCCCGGAATGGCGAAACCTCACTCGGGCGGGCCGCGTAACCCTCGTAAAAGCGGTACTCTCTTCCCAACCGATCTATCTAATCACGGTGATTAAGCCCACGAAAGGAACCTTGGAGGACCCGGACAAAATTCGTCGTCGGTTCCTGCGGGGCCGGAGACGGCACCATTTCGGGAGGCAAATGCAAAGTTAACCGGACGAGAACGACACCGCCCAAGAAGCTCGGGGGCCCGGGAATCCCGGATCTCCATAAGTTCTCGCGAGCCATGCGACTCCGTGGCTTTGGCTCCAATGGACGTCCCCGGACAAAACTTGGGCGGGGACATAGGCTCCCTGCGACGACACTGACAATCTCCTTTTTGCAAACTGCACACAAATCACCTTGGGAAACGGCAAAAAAGCTAGCTTCTGGGGCTCCGGATGGCTACAGGGAAAAAGGCCGCGGGATATTGCGCCCCTACTATTCGCCAAGACAATGAGAAAGAAGTGATCCGTCCGTTCGGCTATGGAGAATAACAACCGGGTGCGAGATCTAAACCTCGCGAAACGGACTCACCACGGAGCTCCTCAAAGAGTTCGTTGCCTTGTGGAACCCGGTTGCCACAACGGGCCCCCTTCGGGATCGGGAGGACATGATTACATGGACACAAACGTCGCATGGTCATTACACCGCTTCATCGGCCTACAAAGCCCAATTCAAAGAGCTCCCTCCGACGTCCGAACTAGCTTCCATCCGGAAAGTTTGAGCCCCCCAAGTGCAAGTTCTACGCATGGCTCATTCTCCGGGACCGTGTATGGACCGAGTTGATAGACTCCGGCGGAGAGGTTGGGACCACAACCCCGTTTGTCCACTCGCGGACAAAATACGAAACGGCGCATCACTTGCTCGCGGACCGTCGTTTCACGCGTCGAGTATGGAACGAGATCGCCACCCCGGGTCGGATCGTGTCACACCCGGATTTAAGGGCAAATCCGAATGCATAAAACACATGTGCGCCAGGATCAAGTTTCACACATGCGTTGACTCAGTGTATACCAAAACACAGTGTAAAAGCGTAAAGAGAGTATTAAAACTTTATTACATGACCGAATGTCTCAGAATCGTAACATAAGCGAGTACTAGCAGCGGTAAAGGACGTCTCCACAGTGCACTGACTGGTGGCACGCTCGCCTAGAAACCACCGAACTCTCCAGAAAGTCTTCAAAGCGTCCGTCCGAGCAAAGAACCGGGTTGTGTAGATGCATATAAAAGAACAACAAGCATGAGCACATGTCGTACTCAACAAGGGAAAAGATCTATAACAACATGCGAAGGCTTTATGGTGGAAGCTTTTGGCTCATAAGCAAGTCAGCATTTTAGTTGGTCAAATTTTATTAAGCAAGCTATATTACTAGCAAATGTAAGTTTATACCAACCCAAAGATTAACATAAGCAGCATCATCATGAACGAAAGTAAATGCAACAAGTTTAATCCATCTTCCATAGTTTAATCATGTGAGGGTCCAGGCCGCCCGTGACCGTGGGCACGGCTAACTAGTTAGTTTTACACTCTGCAGAGGTCGTACATCTTTACCCACAAGTCGCGTAAAAGTCCCGAAGAACTTTAAACCCAACCATGCGATGCCGATCGGGCACCATACCACACTACCGAGGTGTGATTGCATAGGGACGCTACGAGGCCGTTACAAAGATCCCCTGCATGAAGGCCGCCCGCTAGGTTACCCGGTCGGTGCAACGTATAAAGCTCCCGACGAGTACCGTGTCTTAGCTAAGCCCACACCTACGCCCGAGCAGGTCCATACGCCACTACCCGCCAGCCCCCAACCCTTATCAGGTAAAGCATACCTAACACCCGGTTCACTAATTATTAAGCCAAGACAGAGCCATATGTCTTGTGGTAGTACTGTTTTCCTGGGTGGTCGCTCCATGTTCCGATTAACACAGGTGATCTTGTTTAATGAAAGGTACAACATAAGTAAAACAAGATTAACGTTGTTGTTCATCAAAACCACCATAAACCCGAGTTGAGCAACTAAGCATGGTCTACCCAACATAAACATAAACCCAGGTTGATCAAGGCACAGGATAAGCAAAACTAGTCAAACCTTAGTGGTAGGACCCATCAATTTAATGCATAGCAATAATAAATAACGGTGTAATTAAAATGCATGTTGTAATAGGATCAACGGGGATGCAGCAAGGACTTGCCTTCTACCAACGTGTGCTGCTGCTCAAGACCTTGGAAATCTTCAACTCCAGTGTTCTCCACGAACGAACCGTCTTCTACGCACCACATCATTCACATACAAGCATACAATGGAATAAAATAAGAAACAGTCACCAAACAGTACTAACATAACTAAACAGGGGCAAAAAGTCGTTCTACTTGTCGAGACGATCGCGTGGATATAAAGAACGCTAAAAACGGAGCTAAAACGCAGAAGATATGGAGGAAACAAGATCGGAGGACCTATTCGTAATTAACCGTAGCTTTTAGGGGTTAGCAGAGGAGATTCCCGAGACACATCAAACAGTGCTCGCGAATGGATCTAATCTGGGGGTTAGATCTGCAAAAAGTTTCGGGATGGATCTGGTTGTGAAGATTTAATAGATCTAGGGGGGTTTCCTGCGGATTGATTAAGACACAAACTGGATCTAGTTATTTTCAGGATTTCGCAGGGGGTCAAAAGCAAAACTGCCATCTTCTTCCTCAGGACACAGGGGAAACCGGCCATGGACAGGGGCTCCTGCCCAACGGCGGCGCCGGCAAAGACGGGCGACGAGGAAACCGGAGGAGACCCGGAATCGAACGAGGAGAACGAGTGGAACCCGAAGCTATACTCACCCGCAGCGGAAATCAACGGAATCGGCCGGAAATCGAAGTCAACTGCGCCGGCGGTGGAGCTCCTCTGTGCTCGGTTGGGGCCTAACCGGCGGCGGCGGCGCGTGCGGGGGGGGGCGGCGCGCGTTGCGAGCGCGCGCGCGCGCGGCGCGCGCGGGCGACGGCGGCGCGCGGCGTGAGGGCCGGGGCGGCGCGCGCACGGCCGCAGCGGGGGCGAGGCGCGCGCGCGCACACCGCCGGGCAGGAGGCGGCGCGCGCGGGCTAGCGAGGGGGCCGGGGTGCGGCTAGGGCGGCGCGGGTTGGCGGCGCCCTATATGGGGCGGGGGCGCGGGCGGCGCGGCTCCCCGGGGCGGCGGCGCGGTGCGACCCTAGATGGGCCCCCGCGCGGGCCCGAGGGCGGCGGCGCGGGTTGGGCTCGGCCCACGGGCTCGGCCCAATCCGGTAGGTAGGGTTTTTCTTTTTTTTCGGAATACATTTTTAATGCGAAAACAATTTCCAGAAAAGTCTAGAAATTGCTTAAAGGCACGAAAAATACTCCGAAAATCACAAAAAATCCAGGAAAATTCCTAGAGACAGATTAAGACATGAACAATCCAAATAAAGCATTTGGAGCTCATGAAAAAGATTTTAGAGCCTTCTAATAAATAGAAAACGCTCGGAGAAAATGAGGATAAATTCCGTAAAAATCCGGAAAATTCTCGGGAGAGTTTGGACAGCTCCTAAACGCATTTTTGAAACCTTTTTGCACTCAAGAACCACTAGATGCATCGGCATGAATGCAACACTCACAACTTTTATTTAATTTAGAAAATCAAACGAAGAATTTTTCCTACACTATATTCCCCGTAAAGAAAAATAAATGTTGGAAAAATTTTAAAATTATGAGAAAATCGTTATTTAATTATTCTTTCTATTCACATCCCGAAATTGGAAATTTCGGGGTGTGACAAATCTACCCCCTTAAAACAGAATCTCGTCCCGAGATTCGAAGAAAGAAGAAGCAAGGAGGAGGGAGATAAACAAAGGCGTTGCTCCCAAAGTAGGTAGGCGGCCATCCTCTTTTGTCGATGAGTGTGAAATCGTTATGCCTCATCTTGCCTTATTCATTGGGGTCTTCATCGAGTGAGTTTGATGGGATAGGAGCAAGCTCAAGGTGGGAAGGAAAGTAGAGTGAGGCCTTCTTTTCTTCATATTGCTCACTTTACCTAACGATGGTGACAGTAGCATTTTCTTGTTGACTTTGGTCTTGTCTTCAATTCCTTCTTATGATGTCCTTCATTAGAACAGAGAGATAGCAAGGATGTGGGAGGTACAAAAGGAAAACCCAACTAGGCAACTGATGTCATCGTAGGTGGAAGACCCACAATACACCAACACTCACCACAAAGAACCAACACAAGCAATGTCATAAAACCAAGCATCATCAAGCAAACACTGAATTCCACCAATCAAGGCATAGCTAAAGGGAACGACACTACACGTTGTTAATAAAGTCAGAGGGTATCCTCCTAATAGATCAGATGTAGCTCCCAGCAAGGATATCCATAAATAATGGATTTTCCCAGATCAAGGAGTACAAAATTATGAGTTCAACCCAACTGGAATCACCTCAATCGGAGGTCCAGAACTCGAGATATGAATTAAGCAAGATGCCTATATCAGCAGTGTTGGCAGATTCTGAATGCTCCACTAATTCGTAGGTATCTCCTTGGATACAAAACGAATACTACTGAATTTTGGACAGAATGAAGCTGATGAAATTCCTGAACTACTCCAATTGGATTTACCTCAATCGGAGGTCCATAGCCCGATATGCAGAATATTGAAGGTAACTAGGTCAGCAGAGTTTACAGATTCTGATAGCTCCAATGTTTCGGGCATAGATTCTGGGACATATACTGAATAGGGCTGAATTTTTGATAGAAATTCACTTATGAACTTTAGGAACTAACCCAACTGGTTTCATGTCGATCGGTGTTCCGTAGCTCGAGAAAGAATTAAAACAGCGCTGATGTGTCGAGGAGCTGCGCGAATAGATAGAATGGTAAGGGTAACGGTTTTACCAATAAATCAAGGGGGTGTTATTGCTTGAGAGAAAGGACAGCCGAGATCGAAGAGATGTTCAAGGAGAGTGAAGATAAATATACAAGAATTCATGGTATGGAGAAAAGAAGATGGTTAAGGGGTGAGATCCTTCATCAGAGAGGTCAGGGGTAAGGTAAGGAGGGATTGTAGAACAAAAGAGGCATTAAGAAACGACCAATGCTAACTAGGCTTACGTCCTACGGTCGATACGGCTACGATACCACTCGTCACACCCGGATTTAAGGGCAAATCCGAATGCGTAAAACACATGTGCGCCAGGATCAAGTTTCACACATGCGTTGACTCAGTGTATACCAAAACACAGTGTAAAAGCGTAAAGAGAGTATTAAAACTTTATTACATGACCGAATGTCTCAAAATCGTAACATAAGCGAGTACTAGCAGTGGTAAAGGACGTCTCCACAGACCGACCGGTGGCACGCTCGCCTAGAAACCACCGAACTCTCCAGGAAAGTCTTCAAAGCGTCCGTCTGAGCAGCAACCGGGTTGTGTAGATGCATATAAAAGAGCAACAAGCATGAGCACATGTCGGACTCAACAAGGGAAAAGATCTATAAAAACATGCGAAGGCTTTATGGTGGAAGCTTTTGGCTCATAAGCAAGTCAGCATTTTAGTTGGTCAAATTTTATTAAGCAAGCTATATTACTAGCAAATGTAAGTTTATACCAACCCAAAGATTAACATAAGCAAGCATCATCATGAACGAAAGTAAATGCAACAAGTTTAATCCATCTTCCATAGTTTAATCATGTGAGGGTCCGGGCCGCCCGTGACCGTGGGCACGGCTAACTAGTTAGTTTTACACTGCGCAGAGGTCGTACATCTTTACCCACAAGTCGCGTAAAAGTCCCGAAGAACTTTAAACCCAACCATGCGATGCCGATCGGGCACCATACCACACTACCGAGGTGTGATTGCATAGGGACGCTACGAGGCCGTTACAAAGATCCCCGCATGAAGGTCGTCCGCTAGGTTACCCGGTCGGTGCAACGTATAAAGCTCCCGGACGAGTACCGTGTCTTAGCTAAGCCCACACCTACGCCCGAGCAGTCCATACGCCACTACCCGCCACCCCCAACCCTTATCAGGTAAAGCATACCTAACACCCGGTTCACTAATTATTAAGCCAAGACAGAGCCATATGTCTTGTGGTAGTACTCGTTTTCTGGGTGGTCGCTCCATGTTCCGATTAACACAGGTGATCTTGTTTAATGAAAGGTACAACATAAGTAAAACAAGATTAACGTTGTTGTTCATCAAAACCACCATAAACCCGAGTTGAGCAACTAAGCACGGTCTACCCAACATAAACATAAACCCAGGTTGATCAAGGCACAGGATAAACAAAACTAGTCAAACCTTAGTAGTAGGACCCATCAATTTAATGCATAGCAATAATAAATAACGGTGTAATTAAAATGCATGTTGTAATAGGATCAACGGGAATGCAGCAAGGACTTGCCTTCTACCAACGTGTGCTGCTGCTCAAGACCTTGGAAATCTTCAACTCCAGTGTTCTCCACGAACGAACCGTCTTCTACGCACCACATTATTCACATACAAGCATACAATGGAATAAAATAAGAAACAGTCACCAAACAGTACTAACATAACTAAATAGGGGCAAAAAGTCGTTCTACTCGTCGAGACGATCGCGTGGATATAAAGAACGCTAAAAACGGAGCTAAAACGCAGAAGATATGGAGTAAACAAGATCGGAGGACCTATTCGTAATTAACCGTAGCTTTTAGGGGTTAGCAGAGGAGATTCCCGAGACACATCAAACAGTGCTCGCGAATGGATCTAATCTGGGGGTTAGATCTGCAAAAAGTTTCGGGATGGATCTGGTTGTGAAGATTTAATAGATCTAGGGGGGTTTCCTGCGGATTGATTAAGACACAAACTGGATCTAGTTATTTTCAGGATTTCGCAGGGGGTCAAAAGCAAAACTGCCATCTTCTTCCTCAGGACACAGGGGAAACCGGCCATGGACAGGGGCTCCTGCCCAACGGCGGCGCCGGCGGCACGGGCGACGAGGAAACCGGAGGAGACCCGGAATCGAACGAGGAGAACGAGTGGAACCCGAAGCTATACTCACCCGCAGCGGAAATCAACGGAATCGGCCGGAAATCGAAGTCAACTGCGCCGGCGGTGGAGCTCCTCTGTGCTCAGATGGGGCCTAACCGGCGGCGGCGGCGCGTGCGGGGGGGCGGCGCGCGTTGCGCAGCGGCCGCGCGCGCGGCCGCGGCGAGGCGACGGCGGCGCGCGGCGTGAGGGCCGGGCGGCGGCGCACGCGCGCGCAGCGGGGCGAGGCGGCGCGCGCGCACCGCCGCTGCGGGGAGGCGGCGCGCGTCTAGCGGGGGGCGGGGGGCGCGGCTAGGGCGGCGCGGGTTGGCGGCGCCCTATATGGGGCGGGCGCGGGGCGGCCGCGGCTCCCCGAGCGGCGGCGCGGTGCGACCCTAGATGGGCCCCGCGCGGGCCTGAGGCGGCGGCGCGGGTTGGGTCGGGCCCACGGGCTCGGCCCAATCCGGTAGGTAGGGTTTTTCTTTTTTTTTCGGAATACATTTTTAATGCGAAAACAATTTCCAGAAAAGTCTAGAAATTGCTTAAAGGCACGAAAAATACTCCGAAAATCACAAAAAATCCAGGAAAATTCCTAGAGACAGATTAAGACATGAACAATCCAAATAAAGCATTTGGAGTTCATGAAAAAGATTTTAGAGCCTTCTAATAAATAGAAAACGCTCGGAGAAAATGAGGATAAATTCCGTAAAAATCCGGAAAATTCTCGGGAGAGTTTGGACAGCTCCTAAACGCATTTTTGAAACCTTTTTGCACTCAAGAACCACTAGATGCATCGGCATGAATGCAACACTCACAACTTTTATTTAATTTAGAAAATCAAACGAAGAATTTTTCCTACACTATATTCCCCGTAAAGAAAAATAAATGTTGGAAAAATTTTAAAATTATGAGAAAATCGTTATTTAATTATTCTTTCTATTCACATCCCGAAATTGGAAATTTCGGGGTGTGACAGATCGCTCGACTCGCAGCCGACAGCTTGGCCAACGTCCTCAACTCCATTGGAGTGGTGGGTCACTTTCACCTCGTGACAGCTTATGAGCTGCAAAGCCTCACATTGCCTGGCGCTCCTAATAAGTTGGGAAATCTGGAAGGAGTGAAACTGCCAGATCTTCAATCGTAAGGAATCCCCTGTCCATAGCCTTGTCTGTAAAGTTAAGCAAGAGCTCTCTCTTTGGCTCTCGGCGGGAGCTGCTTGCCTCGCGTCGTTAGGTGTACAGTTCTAGGCCCTAGTTTTGTTTTTCTGCCTTTTTCTGCCTTTCCGGCTAGCCGGCTGTAACCCCCTCTTTTTCAATGAAATAGGCACTATCTTGTGCCTTTCCTTCAAAAAAAAAAGGTTCAGTTATGGTTTGTCACATCAACAGGTCTGCTCCACAATCTTCTCGTGTTCTGTCAATATGCTTAGCTACTACTGACCTCATGGAGCTACTGTCATACAGGTTGCAAAGCTTCTTCACTTGTTTTCTTCAAGGAACAGGTTGCGGTTTTGTCAGAATCCAAGGCTAAAAGATGATCTCCCAAGGGAGGTTGAAACTTCTCCGGTTAAAGTAACTCAAGTGCAGTCTAGCCCAAACAGCAGTTCATGTGGTTCATTCAGAAGCCCCTGTCAAACATGTTCCTGCTCCAACCTAGCTGGGTGACAAACTAACTGGTTTGTGTTAGGAAGAAGGAAGATGGATGCCATCCGCCCATGTTGAATTCAAAGCTCCGCTCTGACAGTGAAGGGCGAAGTAGTGTGTTTTCTCGGTTAGTGGAAACACATAAACTTGATAACAAAGGAAAAGGGTCCAAGACCGAAGCATTTCCACCAAGGAGTGCTCGGTCTTTTGACCCCCTTTCTCAGAGGGGGAAAAAGTGGAAGGCACAGCGTAGCAAGTCAAATGCTGGGTATGCCTTCAGGTGATAGGCTGAACAGAGCTCCAGCATCTAATCGTTCATTTGTCTGCAGAAGATCCACCAAGTATTCTGGGGAGGAGGCCCAGAGCCATTTATTTGTGAGGATGGAAAGAAATGGGATGCATCTAACAAACAATCTGTCAGATACGACAATAGCAGAAGGTCATTTGTTCCTCAAAGTTGATTGACTCATGTGGCAATGAACTAAATATGCCAGCGGTGTTTGCTGGAGAACATGACAGCATTGAGGTTAATGTTAAAAGAGAAATGAGAACCTCTTCCATGAATTTCAAGAAGCGTGCTAGCTAATGATTCATATGTTGGAGGGGATCAGGAGTTTTACAGTGAGGATGCTGAGGGAACAGGAAGAAAGAAGAGGCAAGCTCCTTTGAATTTGTTGAAGCAACCACATGTGATTTATCATTGACTCTTGAAAGTTCTAAAACCATGGACGCGTTGGGCAAGCACACTTAAGTTGGGGCGACCCGACTAAGAGTTAAGTGCTTAATATGCTTCCTAAAGATTAAATCAATTACTTGAGCATCTTAATGACCTCAAATGAAAAGACTTAAAACTACAAAGTTGTAGCTCTTGTGGAGAGCTATAATGTTCGTATAAAAAAATCATCTCCATCCGAGTTCGTATGAAAAAGATATGATTTTTTTTTGAAGGTGGCAGGCTTGTCGTGACATAGTCCCGCCGACGCGGCAGCATTATCTTGCCGCGCCGGTGGGAGTGGCGCGACAAGCCTACCACGTAGATTATGCGTTGGCGGACCCCTCCGACGTCCTCCGGCGTGGCACACCTTGCCGCGCTAATGCATGCGGCGCGACATGGTGTTTTTGCCGCGCCATCCACGCGCGGCCAAATGGTCCATGGGATGCAAATATAGTTCCGGAGGTGTTATTTTTAAAATATTTTTTAAAAAAAGATAAATTTTTTTAAAAAAAATGCCCGGGGTGGCAAAAGCCCCGCCGACGAGCGGAAAAGCAGCCAGGCTGCCTCGCGCCGCGAAGGGCTCAATCGAGGAGAACTACCTTGCGGTCGGTCACAGCACACCGGTGTTCCTTCATATCCTCCTTTAAAACAGAATATTCCTGACTGGTCAGCGTGATTCTCTCCTTTATATTCACTTCTCCCGCACTCGTCATCCTTTATATCTCTCACTCCATCCCAACTACCAACAAAAGGACCCACACGTCAGCTTTTTTTTTTTATTTTCTCCCCTCTCTCCACCCACTCCACCTACCGACCCTATCCTCCCTTTCTCCCCTGCACCATGGCACGCCGCCCCCTCCCCTGCTTCCGCCGCCGCCCAAGCCTCCCTGCTCCCGCCCCCGGTGATGGCCATCCTCCCTCCCCAACCTCGCGTCGGCGGCCGCCAATCTCCCTCTCGAGCTCGGAGCCGACGCGGCCGGGCCTCCATCCCCTTCGTCGTCGGGATGGCGGTGGTGGAAGGAGGGCGACCTCGGGGGCGGAGGGAGCCATGGCGGAGCCCCGTCCGCCGCCGCCATCGGGTGGAGGGAGCCATGGCAGAGCCCCGTCCTCCGCCGACCGGATCGAAGACAAGCGGATGAGGAGGCCGCGGCCTCCCTTCTCCCGCGGGGCGGATCCCGTGGGCGGAGCTCCCCTGCTTGCTGGGCGCGAGGAGCTCCGTTGGCCTCTCTCTCCACCCGTTCGCCGTCGCGCGCGGAGCAGAGCCTACGGCCCGAGGCGGGCGGAGCAGCTCCTCTGCCTCTCCTTTCGGGCGGGTGGCGCGGGGAGGGAGGAGCCGCCGGGCTGCGGAGGTGGCGCGGCGGCGGGTGGCCGGAGCGGGGCCGGGGCGGTGCGTCCGAGGCCAACGGGACCGTGGCGGCCGGGGCGAGGGGAGGCCCCCAAGCCGGCGGCGGAGGAGCTCCCTCCTCTCTCGGGGGTCCCCGCGACGCCTCGTGTTGCCCGCCGGCGGACGGCGACGACGACATCGCGTCGAGGCGGGCGCGGAGGCCGCCGGCGCCCCCGCCTCCCGACCGCCACCCCCGGCACTTTCTCGCGGCCCTGCTCCCTCCGCCCCCCTGCTCCACCACGCGAGCAACAACGACGCTTCCGAGCACGAGCGCGAGGCGGAGGCGTGCCTGCGTGGCACGATGAAGGAGCTTCTCTACTCCTCTAGATCTCGAGTAATCGGGGGTGGACGGGATTTTCCCGTAGCTTTTCCCGTGACCCACTGCAGCCACGTTTCCGGGAAAAGGCTACGGCAAAAGGATGGCGCGGGGGATGGCGTCCCCCAGTGCGGGTAGTCTAAGCCATGAGACTCGAGGCACATGACAGGGCAGTGGGCACGCGGCAGTGGTTCGAGGCGGCGCCGAGTTCCTTTCGTCCAGCGTTCTAGTCTACTGCATGCGATGTGAGGATAAATAAAATGGCACGTTTTTGTCAATAAGAACTTCATGACAGCTCCATATCCAATTCAAACATGTTACATTAGATTTAAGAATAGCCATAATATAGATGTAACTGAATTCATGTACAGACACAAGAATAATAGCCAAACACATATACACACACTGACCAAGGCGAGGCGAGCTATGCCATAGCAAGACCCCACAAGATGTAACTGAAATCTGAATGCATCTTTAATAGAGTTTTTTCACAACCAACGGCATATCACAACTACCACAATCTGTAGCTTTCCTCTACGCCAAAACCAATTGCAACGTTACTGGAGTAGCTGCTCCCCAGTAATTGGGGCACAAACAGGCACGCCGGACAGAATGTGCAGACCATGCCCTACCGTATACAAGTTGGTAAGGTGAAACCATGGCACACCAAGACAAGCACGACATATATTATCAACACAAGGAGAAGTATCAATGCAGCCCTGCGGAAACAGAGATAGAGTACGTTTATTGTGGGAGAAAAAGCTCAATAGCAGTCAAAGATAACATCATACTGAGTCTTTAAAACTTTAGCATATAATCATTGTTCAGAAGTGCAGCTTATATATGCAGAATGCAGCTCATCACAAAAAAAAAAGGAGTAATGCCATCGAGTACATGGCTACATGCATCCTACACTAAAAGTTGAGGATGATTAGAGCATAAAACCTGTGGCGGATCTACCAATAGGGCGAGGTAGGGCGGCCGCCCTACCTAACCTTGGAAGAGCACCCCTAGTACCCCTCCATTTTTCCTCCAAGAATCGAAGATCCCGCGGCTTTTCTCTGTGTTTTGAGCAGGAACGGCGACGTTTGGAGGTAGAAGACATGCGTCTGAAAATTAGAAGGCAAAGGTAGCTTTGATGTGTTAAATGGGCCAGGCAATCGACCCAGATTTAATGACCCTATTGCCCAGTACACAACCCATATGGCCATATTCGTGTACACAATCGATCCACAGCCAGAAACGGTGTCGTTCCAGCCTCCTTCGCTTCTCTGTGGAGGTATGTGGTATAGTATAGCTCCCCTGGTTGAAGCTTGTGTTTGTTTGTTCGCCCTACCTACATTTTTTTCTGGCTCCGCCACTGCATACAACTAACAGCTGGCTAGAAAGTGCAAGTAAAATTTCCGTACAGCTAGTGTACCCACTTTTTTTATCATGTGGAAATTTTTATTTTAAATAAAGTTAAAAAGAAACAACTTCCTTTCGTCCCACCTTTTATCAACATTATTGGTGTAATTGTTTCTATTTGCTTTAGCCAGAAGATAATATTAGGGAGATTGGTGATCTTGCCCCTACTATGCAGTCCAATGGTGATTTTGCCCTTATTTTTTCAACTTTGCGATTTTACCCCTGTTATTTCAAATTGAAGTTAGCCTCTACCCCTGTTTTATGAAGAGCAGTTAACGGTGTTAACTTTGTTGTGAAAAGACAACATTACCCTTGCGATTTTGCCCTTACTAATTTGAGTTCTTTGCAATTTTACCCCTGTTTTGGTAAAACAATGGGCAGCACTTTTACAGATTTTATTTCATACTTTGATATACACTGCATCAAGGACAAAAACGCATTTTGACATATATTCACATGCAATGAGATCACAAATCACAACATCTTGACATAAACTTAGATCATAATTGCTCCAACATCAACCACCATATCACACATAGGGCAGAAAGCTCCATATTACACCATAACACATCCCAACATGTTTTGAAGTGTACATATAACATCACAGTCAACAAAAGCACTAGGGAACCCGTAGAGAGCTATTACATATCACATCATTGTGAATCATTTATGCCTAACAAAGTAGCCAAACTCCCTGATTTTCCCCTTCCCCTTCCCCTTCCCCTTCCTGGTGCATTTGCTCTTCCTCCTCCCCTTCCCCTTCCTGGTGCATTTGCTCTTCCTCCTCCCCTTCCCCTTCATCTTCCTCTTCCCCTTGCCATTCCTGTTGCACTTGCACCTGCGCCTTCACCTTCACCTTCACTTCCTACTTCACTTGCACTTCATATGACAAAAGATATGAAATATATTAGTAAACAAGTTGATGGTACAACAATAGAGCTGATAAGCAAAAATACATTACTCACCCCTCTCCTAACACATTTTGGGAAGCTGATAGCTTTCTCTTTTTCATTTGACTAGCAGTGGGACCTCCTTGGCAATGCTTGGTTGTATGGCCTAGCTCATGACATTCAGAACATGGCCTCTGGTTCTTGCTAGTGCTGCCCTCATCATATGCCTTGATCTTATATTTTCTTTGTCTCCCTGGTTTCCTTCTCAACTTGGGCTTCTTAATTTTGTAGCCTAAATCAACATGTGGCCAGCTATCCTTGGATGTCATTGGACTAAATTTACCCGCATATGCCTTTTTAAACCTCTCAACAGAGAAGTATTCATGGACAAAAACATCCATCTGCATATGTCTACTTAGTTTTGCAATGAAAGCTAAAGCATGGCTGCATGGCTGTCCAGTTACTTCCCAAGCCCTACAAGAACATGTCTTTTGCTCCAAGTTAACAGCATGTCTAAATCTGTTCACAGTTACTTCAGTTGTCCCAGCCCCACAAATTAGCACCTCATGATTCTTGATAGTCTTAGATTGAGCATTTAGAGCATGGATAATTGAAGGGATGATTGAACCAACCATTTTCTACCAATTTTATCTCTCAAAACCCATTTTTCAATGATCATTTGTCTTATCCTATCATGCATGTCAACAACTTGAAAATCCTTGCATTTAGACACCCAACTATTAAAACATTCAGAGAGGTTGTTGTTGATGTAATCTACCTTGCAATCTTCGCTGAATTTGCTTCTGCTCCACACATATGGATGGTTCTCATCCAACCAAGAAAGCGCATTAGGATCCTTTTCCTCTATCTTTGACATGAAATAGTTGAACTTGTCACTTGTGAAGCTCTTGGCATCACACCACACATTCTTACCATAAAGCTCACCATTGAACCCATTCTTATTCATATTCTTCCACAAATGCCTCATGCACTCTCTATGTTCCACTCTTGGGTACACATCTTCTACAGCCACCTCTATCCCTTTGCCCGCATCCGTACTAATGACCAAACCAGGAGGATGACCAATTGCCTTCTTCAAGGTTTTAATCCACCAAGTCCAACTTTCTTTAGATTCTGACTCAATCACTCCATATGCCACTGGAAACAACAAGTTATGACCATCCACTACTACAGCTGCTGCCAATTGTCCTCTAGACCTTCCTGTAAGATGAGTGGCGTCTATAGCAATGTAAGGCCTGCAACCTTGCAGAAATCCATCAATGCATGGTTTAAGAGCAACAAAGGACCTCATGAAACACACATCACCATTGTGCTCTTCAGTCTCTAGCTCTACAATACTACCAGTACCGATTTCACAGCAATTCAGCTTGATATGTAGGGAACAAATCATAACTATCTTCCCACTTTCCGTATATCATGTCTAGTGCTCTCAGCTTTCCTCGAACAACTCTGTAATATGGGACATCAACAGAGTACCTCTTCTTTAATCGGTCCTGCAACTCCCTATGTCCAAGTTCAGGTTTTTCCTGCAATCATCAGAGCACGAAGTTGCAGCCAAATCTAAGTCATAGCTGCTATCACTTGGCGCCGCAAGTGAATCTGTGTCAGAGTACATGCCCTCCTCATCAACTCCTACACTCTCATATGTGGCTCTCCTTTTTTTAGATGTGGATTTGGCTTTAACATTTGTGGCTGTCTCACTTGTGGCTCTAAGGTTTGTGGCTGTCTCACTTATGGGTACTCTATGCCTTACAGATGGGTGGCATCTACGTTTTGTTGGTGAAAACTGCAATGGTCCCTCAAAATCATTTATTTGAGCAACAATGCAGACTACTCCATTCTTTAGACTGAGTTGAAACCATTCGATCAAATGTTCATCAGATTTTATCTCAATAGATTCATTGTCCAAATCACGCCACAAAGAGATATATTGCTTTGAACCCCACATATAGTGTTCAGCTATGAAGCCAACTAATTGCATGAGCCCATAGTTATGCATGTCAACAACTTGTGGGGGGGTAAAGCTCTACCCTGCAGCCATGACTTTGGACCCCCATCAGGCAAGCTGAAAAATGAACGAACCCTAACAAGAAGTTTCACATCCCTGTGATTTGACCTACAAATCACATCATCAAATTTTAAGTTAGCTTAAACGGCTCTACAGACCACATCTAATTCGCCCTATAGATCCATTTCAATTGAAATCCATAGCACACAGCAACATTCAAGGACAGGAATTACCAAGCTCCGTCCATGAGAGGATTCGTCGAGGTTCGAATCTGCGTCGAGGCTGCAGGAGATGGTGCCTCCTGCACTTGGCCCGCGGCCAGCGACGGGTCTCCAGGACCCTCCCACGCGGCTTGGCCCGCGCCCGACGTCCCGGCCACCGGAGGACGCGCCTCCGCGCGGCTTGGCCCGCGCCCGACGTCCCCGGCCACCGGAGGCCGCGCCCCCGCGCGGCTTGGCCCGAGGTCGGTGTCCCGGCCACCGGAGGTCGCGCCTCCTACGCAGCCTTGGCCCGCGGTCGGCGTCCCGGCCACCGGAGGCCGCGCCTCCCATCCTTGGCCCGCGGCCGGTGTCCGGGTGGCCGGAGGCCGCACCTCCCGCGCTTGGCCCATGGCCAGCGTCTGAGCAGGTGGAGGCCGCATGGCCGGGGCCGCGCCCCCTCGCGCCGCGCCTCCCGCCGCAGTCGTTTCCTCGATCCAAGTGACGACGCCCCCTTCCTCGATCCAGGTGACGGCGTGCCCTAGGGTTTCGTGGGTGAGGCTGGAGAGGAAACGAGCAAGAAGAAGAAGAACCAGGGAGACCGCAGACCGCGCGGTGTGCCTGGTGGATAAGGTAGGCGGGGGTACTTTGGTCCATTTGCATAATCTTTAGTCCTTTTCTTTTTTTTATCTTTTTCGAATGCTCATCAGCTAACGGAGGTAGAAAGAGGGGCAGACGGAAGTTTCATATGCGGAAAGGAGGGGTAAAATCGCAAAGTGAAAAAATAGGGGTAAAATCACCATTAGGCTGCACAGTAGGGGCAAGATCACCAATCTCCCATAATGTTATGTGTCGGTCTCTGCTAGTCATACTATTACGATACTACTATGACAGATCCAACAATGGATGCAACATTTTGAAAACACCTAGTAATGTCCAATATATGGCCAGTATTTGTTGAGCCGCAAAGCTGCATTCAAACTGCATTATATCATGCTGGGAACTGCTTAGTGGATTGGGTTTTTAACAAAATCGCGGTTGAGGTGGAAATTAAGCACAATTAAGCTGATCCATAGAGGATGCAAAAATTCAGCGAGAAGTTGATGAACCAAAAACCACAGATAGCACTCAAGAGGCAAAAAAAATTAAAGGAAAGGGAAAATTAATATGCAGATAAGATAGCAATGTAATTTTTAATTAGTCAAGAATATCACATACGTGAGTTTTGACATTTCTCCACCAAACAGTGTTTCTAAGGCGCCGAGCTTGTCTTTTGAATCGAACAGTATTTATTTACTTGCATATTTGCGGTCTTGTCAACCAGCAGCTCCAAACGATCACCTCTTTCAAGGACCTTGTCGATGTTATCAATCATAACACTCCGGACCTGCAAGAAAATAATGGAATGGGCTGGTGTTAGGGTTTCTTTGACTTTGAAGAGCCGGCGGCGGGGACAATTGGGGCCGGGCAAAAAAAACACGCGCGAGGCGAAATTAGAGAGGGGGCACCAACAGAGCGAGGCAAATTAAATTTTCATCAAAAGCGCGAGGCAAAAACAGCGCGGGGCGGGGCGGGGCAGAATTCGTTTGACGGGCGGCGGATTGCATGCCGACCAATCACAGACGCGCAATAAGCACAGCGGCCGCTTATAGCATTTCTGGATCGCCGCCGCGCGCCGCGACCGCTCCTTTTTGCAGTAGTTAATCTGCTCACTTCGCTAGCTAGCTATTTATACTGATCATGACCAGCGTGAAAATTCCACTGCTACCAGAACAGGATCTCCACCATTGCAAGAGTGGATCCAAAAGCGAGCTATTCCTAGTACTGTCACGCCTGCAACCATTGCCATCGCCATTGACGCCTACTGGAAGCCTCCCTGGGGCGCAGACAGCCGAGCCGGCCGGTCGATGGCTGGGCGGAGCTGGCATGCCCCCTCCATGCCACACTCATACCCCTTCAGCGCGGCCGTCGCGTAGTTCGCCGCCTGCATCCCGGAACGCAGCGCGGCCGAAACGCACGCACGCCGTGGCGCGACGTGTGGTGTACGGAGGATCGGACTCAAACCTGGAGCGTCGCGACGTAGCTCGACGCGATGACGTTGAAGGAGTTCGCCTGACCTGAAGGAATGCCTGCTGCCGCGCCGGCGTGACGATGCCCTGAAGCAAGCTGCAGCCGCGCCGCCTCCCAGCAGGGTTAGACTTACCGTTGGTAACCGGCCTTACCGGCCTGGACCGGTTACGGTACGGTCGGTTACCAACTGTTAGGGTTAGTAAATTTTGAATTTGAATTCTAAAAATGGAAAATTGTGGAAAAAATCCCTAAAAATACTTCGTGATTTATTGAGTCTAATGGTGTCAAATTTGTTGCAAACTTAGTTCATTTAGTATAAATTTCAACCAAAAGAAGTTAAACCAAAAATGAAAAAGAAAAAAATACGGCGGCCCGGGTCGGCCCACTAAGGCCCAACGATGGGGGGGGTCAAACTAACCCTACCCCCGGCTCCCCACCCCATTCCACCCGTGCCAAAACATCCGAACCGCCTCCCCTCACGCGTCCGCCTCCCCCGGTCCGTCGTCCGGCCGCCGCCGCCGCCTAACCGGCCACCGAGCGCGGCTTACCGCTCGGTCGGCTCGGTAAGCCGGCGGCCGCCGGATCTACCCGCGCGCCGCACCGGACGGGCGGTTTACCGACCCGGAGCAGCGGTTAGCCGCGGTAAGGCCGCGGTAAACCGCCCCGGCGCAGGTACTTCCTCCCCCCTTTGATTTATCTAGTTTTTCAATATGTTTTGATATACAAGTGTAGAACATTTTGATTTAGGATGCGTATATGATTTGACTCAGGTGTTTACATGATTTAGGTTTGTAATTGTAGATATGTAGACCATAAATGTAGGATTTTGGTAGAGCATATTTAGGTGTATATTTGATTTCATTTAGGATGTGTGTATGATTTAGTTGTATATATGATTTCATTAAGGATGCAGATATTTGGAGCATATTTAGGTATATGATTTATGTGATTGATTTGTGGATGTTGTCCATTTATGCAGATACAAAATGGCATCTAGAGATGTTGTGTGGGAACACGGTGAAAATCATCACCCCGGATGGTGATGCAACTATTGTCATATGCACAAAAGTGGAGGTGGTGCGACTAGGTTCAAACCACATTTGGCTGGAAGAGGGACCCAGGTGGTCCATTGCAAGAATGTGCCACCACCTGTGCGGGAGTACTTTCAGCGTGAGATTGAGAGGACTAAGAAGGCAACGTATGAACGGAATAAAGAGAGGTTGAGAAAGGAGGCGGTTGCGTACCGAGGGAAACTTCAAAGCAATGGCGGACGACGGCGGCGTGGACGGGGCAAACTTGGCAAGACTACAAGGCTGAGCTGCTTAGAGTGAAAGGTTTGAATGTCATGTCCACCGCCGAGTACCAGATGGCGACCCAAATGGGGTCTTCCCATTTCTACAACGTTGATCTTTTATTACTATGAGTCTATGACTATGGTATTTTATTTGTATGCACGATTAGCACTATCATTATGGTATTGTATGCACAATTATTACTATGGCATTGTTTGTATGCAAAACTATGTTATTATTCCTTTGGTGAGGTTTTGTGATGTTCTTTACAATAAGTTATGCATAGATCATGCTAATATTTTCATTAATTCATCACCGGAGAACCGAAACACACGGTCGGTTTTCCTTCCTTCGGCTTCGGTTTACCGCCCGTACCGATCGGAGAATCGGTCCTAACCGATCGGTTTACCGATCCCTAACCGAATGAACTGGCGGTTGATTTGGAAATTTGAATTTGTTCGATAACCGCCGGTTACCGCGGCTTACCGGTCGGTAAACCGTTACGGAGGCCGGCGGTTAGGGCGCCGGACCGGTAAGGTTAACCCCGCCTCCCAGTCGACCGTGTCGCCGTCATGTCTGTCCAGCGCTGAAACAGTAGTGGCGGTGAAGGGGATAGGAAGAGGGGACAATTAGCATTAATTAGGGATATAATGGTCTTTTGAACTCTCTTTAGCTCTTGGATCCAAACATGCTTAAAAGGACTTTTGCCATCTCTTTATGGGTGCTCAACATTTTTTTTAAAAAAAAGAGAGATAATATATTTCAATGGCCCCGTTTGGATAGGGGTGCTAAAAGCCTAAAAATTAGCACCGCCGTTTAGCCCTCAAATTGGCCCCTAGTATCCAAACATGAGGTGCTAAATAGGATCTAAAGAGATTTAGCACCTCTCAAACTTGTGGTCACCCAACCGGCTCAAATTGAGGCCAATTCTCACTGGGACCCGCGGTGAGAGGCGGTCCCACGCGGTCTTCTCCCAGCCCTCCCGTACGAACCGGCTCAAAGAAATGGTTTTTGGATTAGAATATATAGACAGATTGTACAGTTAGTACTGATACATGAAAAGAGGTGCCAGATTAGAATATGTACATTAAATATACATTAGCATCTCATCCAAACATATGGCTACAGCTAAAGTTTTTGCTCCTGCTACTGTAGCATTCTGTTTTAGCACTTGTGCTAAACGCTAAAGATCCAAACACGCCCAATATTCCACCTTTTGCAATAGCAAATGGATCCAGAGAGCACCATAGATTCTCCCTTGCCAACTTGACATGTCAGGCCAAGCCCGACACTCCACCGTGTCTGGGTGCCCCCAACTTCCACGTCCTCACGCAGCCTCCACATCATATGGATTGGTAGCTCTGCAGGCTGTCAGGGTACCCTGCGGAAGGTGCGATGGCCTCGTCTGACAGAAAGCCAAGGCACACGCTAGACCTCGGTGATGTAAAGAGACATGTGTTTCTTGGGGGACCAGACCACAAGCAAGCATTCTGCAGTTGTGGCAGTGCAGGCACAATAGCTTGCGTTGGGGAAAGCAGCCGCCTCAGGTTTTTGCGCCGACGTGGTCTACTGCTTTTGGTTCAGGCTACTGTTGAGTGCTCCTTGCGTTGGGCTTGGGCCTGGGCATGGCCTGAGAAAGAAAGACATCTAGGCCCTGTTTTCACCCTGTTCCACCCCATCTTAGAGACATCAACGGTGATGCTCGATCGAAACGTGCAAAGGAGGAAAAAAAAAAACTTTACCGTTAAACCACTGAATTCACTGATTAATTGCTTGCATCAGTGCTAACTAAGACTCGAGGCTACTCGAGCAAACTTACAAAGCGAGTTAGTGTTTAATCCACTCTGATGATATTCCACTAAAAGATTAGCCAAAATATATGATCCGATCACTGAAGCAAACGTTTTCCCTGCTGCATACCCCAATAGTCCATCTATCTATCTACTTCAGTAACCAAACGGGTTGGCGACGCCATGGCAACAAAAAAACGTCCGACGACAGCCTTGTCGACAGCACCTATAACAAAAGAACACCAGTATAGATAGTTCTCCGCCGGCAGCTCGATCCGACCATTCCGACCGTCACGCGCAAGCTACCGTAGCCGGCCGCCGTCCGGCGGCGGCACGACGACGAGCTGGTCCGGGTCGAGGTGCGGGTACCGGCGCAGCGCGGCGCGCTTCATGTCCTCCGCGCCGCGCTCGTACCCGGCCAGCGCGTGCTCCGCCAGCCGGAGAACGTGCTCCGTCGAGCCGAGGTACTCCCGCACCGCCGCCGCCGTCCCGGCGCTCCTCGCTTCCTCCTTTGCCGTGGCGAGCTCGTCCTTCGCCTGCGCGAGCTCCCGCCGCAGCGCGCCCGCCTCCCGCTCCCGCGCCGCCAGCTTCTCCTCGAGCTCCAGCGCGTACCCCAGCGAGAACGACACGCAGTTCGCCGCCTGCGTAGCACGTCCAGTCCACACGAGCGAGGATGAGTTAGTTGATCAGAGCTTAGAACGAGACGTTATGCTACGTAAAACGAACTAGTACGCGTCATCGGTCATGTACGAACCTGAAGCATTGTGACGTAGCTCGATCGGACCACATCGGAGGGCTTCGCCGACGAGGACCGCGGCGGCGCGACGATGCTCTGCAGCGTCTCCCGTGCGGTCTCCCAGTCGTCGTCGGTGTCACCCTCGGGCATGTGCGGTGCCTTTGGATCATGGTCACGGATACTGCTGCTCCGGGATGTCTTCTGGGCGGAGAAGCCCGGCGGCGGCGCCGGGGAACACGCGTCGTGGCCGTGACTGAGTCGCGTGTTCGGCTCAGCGCGAGACAGCCCCCGGTTCGTGGCGTCTTCCGACAGCTTCCTCTTCTTCCCGGACAACGGCGTGTCGCTGCCGGGCTCGCGCTTGACGCTGATGGTCACCTTCTCCACCGACGCCTGCGCGGCCTTCGCCGCCTGCAGGGCCTTCATCATGTCGTACACCGATGGATCCATCCCTGGCACGTATCCACAACAGAACACTAAGCCTTTTGTCTTGAAAACAACTCAACAGGGACTGCTGGGGCTGGAGTTTTACCTTTGGCGCTACTAGCAGTTCGAGGAGAAGGCTGCTGCGCCGCCGGCGGTGAGCCAGTGACCCCTGCAGCAGCGAGATTTCTCTCGGAAAGATACGTCTTGAGATCAACGGCCGCGCCATGAGCATGCAGGAGCGTGGCAGCCACGCTCTCCTCCTGCTTGGTGAGCACCGGCTCGGAGGTTGAGTTCTTGGACGGCTCGCCCCACTTGACGGGGCACGGCCACGGCGTCGGCGACCTGAGGAAGAAGAACTCCTCCTTCCACCCCTTGAGGGAATGAGGCAGCCCCTTGAAGAGCGCGCCCGCGGAGTCCTTGCCCCGGAACCAGTACCACCCCTTGAGCTTGTGCGCGCACAGCGAGAAGAAGTGCCGGAACACGGGGAGCGACGGCGGGACGCCGGCCAAGTGCGAGAGCACGACGAAGGCCGCCATGACGCGCCACCCGTTGGGCACGACCTGGCTCGGCGCGACGCCGAAGTGGGCGAGCGCCTCGCAGAAGAAGCCGTGCAGCGGGACGCGCATCCCGGCCTCCAGCGCCTGCGCGTACACGCAGATGGTCCCCGGAGGCGGCGGCGAGCACGCGCGGTGGTGGCCGCCGGGGAGGATCGCCGAGAAGTCCCCTGGTACGCCGTACTTCCTGCACACGGCGTCGATGGATTCCTGGGTCCGGAAGGAGGACGCGAAGCGCTCGGCCACGGACCTCGAGAGCACGCCGCCGCTGGCGCCGTCGTCGGTGTCGCCGCCGTCGAGGGCGCGCGCGCGGATGGGGTCAACGCGGAGGGGCGGGGACGCGCCGATGATGTAGAGGGAGGACGAGGAGGACGACGAAGCAGAGGAAGGCATCGCGCATCTGTGCAGGAACAGCAGCAGCGGAGCTCCAGGAGTGAGGACTGGAGCCTGGAGGAGAGCGATCGCAGGCGTGAAGAGAAGACGGTGATGATGACTTGAGTCGACTGGGCTCTGGACTCCCTGCTCCGATTGCCTGCCTCTTCTTGGCCTTTTGGGGTTCTCTTTTACCGTTCGCGGAGTTTATACCCCTACGCAGCGGTAACGGTATACCGCTGAATACTGTTCGAATTCAAATTTCAAACCAAAACCGCTAGTTCAAACGGTACCCAGGGGTATACCGCGGTATAAACCATTTATACCGCGGTATATATCATTTTTACCGCCCAGTAAGCAATTTATACCGGTGCACTGAAAAAGACCCTCCGGCTTAGAATAAATGAAAATTTTGGCATGGTGTTGGCACAAATTAGTGTTAAATAGCACCCCAATCAATGATTTATAGTTATACATAGAAATACTACACCAAACACAATAATACCAGCCGTGCATAAGTGAGTTGGTAGTTCAAATACAAATAGTTCATACAAATAATTCATACAACACAAGTTCAATGGTAGAAAGGAAAGATCCCCAGCTGGGTCGCGGAGTGGTACTCGGCGATGGACATGACATTCAAGCCTCTCGTCCTAAGCAACTCACCCTTGTACTGTTGCCAAGTTAGGCCCGTCCACGCCGATGTTGTCTGCCACTCACCGACTAACATGTTGTAAAAATCAGGGTCTTCCCATTCATACACCCATGTCGTCTGTGGCTGCGCGTTGATGTCAGGAATGGGATAAAAAGACTGCGTCTGGGAGGTATCACTGTGGGAGGAAGAAGAGTACGTTGGGTCGTATTGTGACCCTCCAACCGTTCTCCTCTGCGACTCTGGTGCTCCATGGTCGCGATCCTGAGTAGCATGGGTGAATTCAGTCTCCCCTACAGTCAACCATGGATCATAACTAGCACATATAGTTAGAATCATCATACGTGTGTGTAAATGTACATGTGTATACCTGTGAAACGAATTCCACCACCACCACCACCACCACCACCACCATCATCACCATCACCATCATCATCACCACCACCGTCACCATCACCATCACCATCATCATCATCATTATCACCGTCATCTCTACCTCTACCTCACATCCTAAATCCTACCAAAAATCCTAAACCAAAGTAAACCTAAATCCTAACACAAATTCTAAATCCTAACACAATTCCTAAAGCCTAAAATTACTCAAATGCAAAAAAAAATTTACCTGACCGCGGTATACCGCGTCTCCCGCGCGGCTAACCGCCCCGCCCGCGCGGTAGCGGGTGGATCCGCCCGCGCGCGCGCTTACCGCCCCTACCGCGCGGTATACCGCGACGGGGGCGCGGTGGAACCGCCGCCGGCGGCGCGGGCGGCGACCCGGGCGGCGGACGCGGGGAGGAGGAGGCGCGGACGGGGGCAGGGAGAGCGAGTGGAGTCACGGGAGACACCGGCTGGGCGAGTTCTAGGTCATCCTGGTGTTTTGGGCTTCATGGGCCTTAACGGGCCGGCCCATGTTTTTTCTTTTTCTTTTTTTTCAACTTCTAAAGCTCCAAATAAATACCAAATGCACTCAAATTTGAAAACTTTCAACACCATCAGACTCTACAAATCATGAACTATTTTTGGTGATTTTTATTGATTTTTTCATTTTTTTAATTCAAATTCAAATTTGAATTTTTGGGCCGGTTCCTACCGCTGGATGCCGTTACCGTACCCCAGCGGTAGGAGCGGTAACCGCGGTATACTGCGCGGTTACCGACGGTAAAAAAAACCCTGCTCTGATCCACTCGACTGTGAATATTTGACGCTTCGATCTCGATGAAATGTTGCACGCTTCGATCTCCGAGGTCCTAACGTTCTGTACTCCCTCCGGTTTGGTAAAATAAGACGTTTTGGACAAGATTTGAGTCAAACATTGGGAATATAAATCATGAATAACTTTTAAGTTGTTGAGTTTGGAAATGTGAAAACTACATGAGTAGATTTGTCTTGTAAAATACTTTCATAAAAGTATAAATATGTTAGTTTTCAATAATTATTTTTGTAAAAATAGGAAGTCAAAGTTGCACTTTGGAGAACATGTCGTTGTCCTAAACGTCTTCCTTTACCAAACCGGAGGGAGTACGAAAATTTGGGGAAAATCTTCGAGAAATCTTAGTTGGAGGGTTACTACCAGTGCAAGAGCAGATAATAGCAGATTAGCAGCATCCAGAAGATCCTAGTTGGAGGGTTCAGTTCTATCCATGCACAGTAAATTTGCTAACTTGTTACTTTGCTACAGTAAATTATAATGTTTGGTATGTACCGTGTTTGGCGGGAGAGAAACAGTGGTGGGAAACAGTGGTGGCAGGAGAGGGGGAGAGTAGGAGGGGACAATTAGCATTAATTAGGGGCTTAATGGTCTTTAGAACTCTCTTTAGCCCTTGGATCCAAACAGGCTAAAAGGGTAGACTTTTGTCCATAGTGAATAGATCCAAACAACACATAGATTCTCCGTTGCCAACTTGCCATGTGAGAAAGAAAGACATGTACTAGTGTTTTCACCCTTTTCTACCTGGTCTCACTACTACAATAACTTCATCGCAGCCGGTTCGGAACCCCATCGCAGCCCGTTTTGAGAAGCGTTTGATTCTTAGCGGCTATGAAAAGGGCCTCATCGCAGCCGGTTATGAACCAGCTGTGATAGACCATCAACACAGCCGGCTGGTGGCTCCAACCGGCTGCAATGAGGGTGTCCATAATTTGAGTTTCGGGAGCTCCAAAAAATAAAAAAAAAATTACTGGTTTAGGGACCCCACCAGCCAGCCACAGCCCCAAACTCTTATCCGCGACCTCCCCCTCGCGCGACCTTCTCCTTACCATTACACTACAGCTCCAGATGTGTCCACTCCTTGTTTTCTTTCACCCCATATTTTACCATGCCGAGTGTATATTGCTTATTTGAGGCCCTACATAAATTCAAATAAAAAACTTGTCAACTACAAAGTTTTATAACTTTTCGAGATCTACAAATTTCGTATTGGTCATTTTTTCATCTGAGATCGTTTTTGAAAAGTCAAATTTCAAATTTGAACTGTTTCAAACCACATTATATTGACCAGATGATTTCAAATTGAAAACTTGCCAACTACAAAGATTCATAACTATTCGAGATCTAGAACTTCCATATTGGTCTTTTGTTCATACAACATAGCGATGATACAAATGTTCACAAATCCTATACATCTCTCTTCTAGATGAGAGATGTAAGATTTGTGAACAATTTTACTACCACTTTGTCATATGAAAAAATGATCAACACGAAAGTTGTAGGTCATGAAAAGTTATGAAACATTGTAGTTCAATACCTTTTCATTTGAATACGTTTAGGCCTTCAAATTATGCATTTAAATCTAATTTTGAAAGTGTTCATTGCTATTAGAACCGGCTGTGTTAGGGGTACCCCTCAACGCAGCCGGTTCCAGCCACCAACCGGCTGTGAAATGGAGCAACGCAGCAGGTTCGTGGCTTCAACCGGCTGCGTTGCCCCTCCCCTCATCGCAGCCAGTTGGTAATACAAACCGGCTGCGATAGACCATCAACGCAGCCGGTTGGTAATACAAACCGGCTGCGATATGGAGCAACGCAGCCGGTTTGTATTCCAACCGGCTGTGATGACCTTTTACAGCCGGTTTGTCTCAAAACCGGGGGCGTTTGCTATCACCATATCTGTAGTAGTGTCTCATCGACATCGACGGTGATGCTGAACGTGCAATGAAGAAAGTGAGGACGTCCTGATTTTGGTCCAATGGTTCATTGACTCAGCCAATTCAATTTCTTTTTTTTTTTGAAAACAGCATAATCCTAAACTTTTGCCATTAAACCACTGAGTTCATTTTTTTGCCTGGTTAAACGACTGAATCCATCGATAGTAGTAATTAATTGTTTGCATCATCAGTGCTAACTAAGACTCAAGCAAACTTACAAAGCGAGGAGTAGGATGTCATCAAGTGGTTAGTGTTTAATCCACTCTGATGAAAAAAAGGAAGTTACTCTAATTCATACGAGAGTATATTCCACTAAAGATTAGCCAAAATATATGATCCGATCACTGAAGCAATGTTTTCCCTGCTGCATACCAATTAAAGGTCCATATATCTACTCCAGTAACCAACCGCTTGTGGTTATGTATTGGCGACACCATATGCCAACAAAAAACGTCCGACGATAGCCTTGTTGACAGCACCTAACAACGAGCTGGTCCGGGTGGACGTGCGGGTACCGGCGCAGTGCGACGTGCTTCATGTCCTCCATGCACGCTCGTACCCTCTATTGTGTGCTCCCTGGCCCTGTTGCCTCCTTGAGTGCAAAAATTTGATGGTACCAGCCTCTTGGTGCAAAAAATTGATGGTCCGAATGATGTGATTTGCCACTTAAAAAAAAATCTAGCAGCTAGGACTGTATATAGACTAAAAAGGCTATATAGGTTATATAGCCCTTTTAGACTATATACAGTCCTAGGTGCTATACTACGGTTCTAGCTATATAGCCTATATAGCCTTAAGATTCTAAGGCCACCCGGTGCTAAGCTAGCTAGCTATTTGAATGTATATGTCAGCATGTATACTATGTGGAATAGAGAGAGGGTGAAAAAAAAATCTAGCCGGCTAGTTGTTCATCGCTCATCTCGCACGCTGCACGATACACCAAATCGCAGGCCTCGCCGCTAGCTACCAGCTATTCCACTAGCGTTTTCTACCGCACTCAGATCCACTGCGCGCCCCGATCCTCCGCCGTTGCGCGCGAATCCTCCATGGCTACGCGCGAAAATCATCCTCAGCTTTGCTTCTCCAGCCTCCACTATATCCTACCTTGCTCTTCCTATTCTGAACCCTAGATCGAATCATATCCAACAGAGGGAGTGGAGAGGGCACGGTGTGGAGGCAGAGAGGACGAACGCAGGGGCCGACGCGCGCGTGCGAACCGACGACTCCGGCGAAGGCAAGAAGCTGCGGCTACCGGTGATGAGCTGGCGAACCAAGCACCAAATGGCTCCGCCACCAGTTCAGGACGAAGCTGCTCCGGCTGCTACTCCTGCATCTCAGACCAGATCTGCTCCTGCCCCCACGCTTCATCCATCTGCAGTTGTTTGCGGAGCTGGTGCTTAGCTGGTGCTTCCATTCCTACTCCAGGAGGCCAACCAGGTAATCCACTTGGGGATTTATTTTTCTTTATTCAAGATTCCTCCTATTGCGGCGCTGGTGGTGCAAAATCCATCCACGATTTCTCCTGTTCACCTTTGCAAAATATTCATGGCTCAAATTAACTAAAATAGATCTGCTGAAATTAAATGTATATTCTGTACAGTATGGTGGCCTGGACCTTTGCCACAAGCCGCACCTGCAGCAGCCACATCCACAAATTAGTAAGTTTCAATTTTTATATAAATTTCTTGCTAACTTGTTTTCGGTTTATATTATGTCCAGAAAATTAATTAGTTCACTAGCTATCTTAGTTTCATTAGAAGTAACATAGTATGGGTTGCTTGATTTTGTAGTGGCATGAATTACTATCCACCTGGTGGCTTTATGAACTTTTTACAAACTGGACAATCATTCATTGCTCATGTTTCGGCACCATTGGCACCTATGGGAAAGGAATCTCAGTTAGCACCACCAAAAAATGACTCAGGAAACCAAAATGCTAAAAAGAGATTGAAAGGCAAAACTACCATCAACTTAGATGATGGAATCAATGCCAGGACTGCGAAGCGTCTTGTATTTGATCCAGATGAGGATGTGAGGCTAGTAAGTATCACTGACTTTTTTTTTGTATCACGTTCTGTCTGTAACTACAACTAATCATGTATGTTAAATTCAGGCCAATGCATGGCTGATTCACTCAAATGACTCAATCAATGGGAATTGCAAGAAAAATGAGAGGTATTAGGGTGATGTACATGAACTGTACAATAGGACTACACCAGCAAACCTAAAAAGAGAGGTGAAACACCTCAAAGATCGCTGGACAAAAATTAAGAGATGGGTGGCATTATTTTGTGGAAGTTGGAAGAAGGCTACCTCAATTTATCTTAGTGGATATTCAGATGAGCAGTTAAAAGACATGGCTAAGCAATTTTATTTGGATGACTATAAGGAAGGGCCATTCACAGTTGAGCTCTGATGGAAAATTCTTCGTGATGAACCCAAGTGGCAGGCGGTTTTGGAAGATCTTGAAAATCCAAATAAAAGGAGTTTGGATGGTGAAGAAGAGACAAATGATATCTCAGGTGTAGGAGAAAAGGAACGTCCTATAGGGACAAAACAAGCTAAGAAACAACGCAATGGTAAAGGTACAGTCAACAAGGTTGAAGATCATGTTAGTTTAGATGAAGACTTGAAGAAATTTATTGACATTGAAGTGGCAACAAAAAAACAACAGGAAGACTTCTTAGAGGCACAAGAACGCATTACTGATAAGAAGTTTGAAACAGCAAGGCTTAGGAGGGAGTCTGCTTTACTGGAAT
Organism: Cenchrus americanus; assembly: GCA_947561735.1. NCBI lineage: Eukaryota > Viridiplantae > Streptophyta > Magnoliopsida > Poales > Poaceae > Cenchrus > Cenchrus americanus. The sequence goes on from OX387239.1 coordinate 8,871,489, forward strand.
CATATCAAAAATTGTTGTGTATGGACACTAGGGAGATGAAAGAGGATATTAGAGCTGAGCACGTCCTTGCCCTGAAGATGCTAAGGGAGAAGTTGGCCGGCAATAGTAACTAAGGTATTTTGTTAGAGCCAGTCAACATATGTATAAATACTTTGTGAATTATCATGCAGTACCACTAAATTTAGTCAGTCAACATATATTACCAATGCTTTGTGAATTATCATGCAGCACCATTAAATTTAGTCAGTCAACATCTATTACCAATGCTTTGTGATTATCATGCAGTACCACTAAATTTAGTCAGTCAACATCATGACCAGTTTAGTGTAGTATTCAAAACGCATTTGTCTTGTGTGTGTATATATACACGACTAGTATAGCTGCATATATGCATAGCTGAGCAACAAGCCCATTGACTCTCTTGCTTGCCTCCAACTTCTATACCCCTTTCTAAACTAGTCTCCAAACATGTCGGATCAATTCGATGATTCCATAGACCCTTTAGAAGAGTTCTCAGCTGAGCAACAAGCCCTCGACTCTCTTGCTAGACGGATCTTTGGAAAGATTAAAGCAAAGATGGCGGGTAGTTCATCTAGGCGTCGAACTAGAAAGTACATCAACAGGGATCGTGAAGGTGCTCATCAACGACTTGTGGCTGATTACTTTGCAGAAGAGCCTCAATATTCTGATGCAATGTTTCGTAGAAGATTTCGGATGAGAAGGCATGTTTTTCTACGCATTGTGAATGCCCTGGGCAGTTGGTCTCCCTATTTCACTCAAAGGGTAGACTGTACTAAACGCCCGGGGCTTTCGCCACTGCAAAAGTGCATAGCAACAATCCGTTTGCTTGCATACAGGACTGCAGCTGACATGCTTGATGAATAATTGAAGGTTGCAGAGAGCACTGCCCTTGAGTGCTTGGAAAAATTTGTGCAAGGTGTGGTTGAAGTTTTTGGCTCCGAGTACCTACGACGCCCTACAGCTGAAGACATGGAGCGTCTGCTCCAAGTTGCAGAGTCTCGTGGATTCCCTGGAATGTTGGGTAGTATTGACTGCTTGCATTGGCAATGGGAAAATTGTCCAGTAGCATGGAAGGGGCAATATACCACTGGTCGCTATGGATTCCCAACCATGATCCTTGAAGCGGTAGCTTCACATGACCTCCATATTTGACATGCATTCTTTGGTGTTGCTGGGTCTAATAATGACATCAACGTGCTCAATCAGTCCCCTTTGTTTCTTGAGGCGATAAAGGGTGAAGCTCCTCGGGTTCAGTTTACTGTCAATGTAGGCAATATGACACTGGTTATTACCTAGCTGATGGAATTTACCCAGAATGGGCAACCTTTGTGAAGTCATTAAATTCACCTCAACTAGACAAGCACAAGTTGTATGCAGCAGAACAAGAAGGTGCAAGGAAAGATGTGGAGCGTGCTTTTGGCGTTCTGCAAGCTCGTTTCAACATTGTGCGTCGTCCAGCACGATCTTGGAGCACAAGGATTATTGGGCTGATCATGAAAGTCTGCGTTATTCTCCACAACATTATAGTGGAAGATGATGGAGAATTGGCTAAAGAGTCTATTGATCTAAATGCAATTCCTGGAGAATCAATTGTTCTTCCTCCTGAAGTGCAGAAGGCCTCAAACACCAACCCGTGCTTCAATGATGTTCGACGTAGAAATTCTGCTATCCGTGCTCACTCTGTCCACACTCAACTTAAAGATGATTTAATTGAGCACATTTGGCAGCGATTTGGCCATAGGGCTCCCCGCTAGTATTTTTATAATAATCTAATGTAAGATCTGACATGAATTTGTTTTTCTTATTGGCACGGTTAATTATATTGAGTAAGCTGACTTGCTGCTTGTTTTCTTTTTTCAGAATCCTTGGTATGAGGTTGATTGGCATTTCTATTAGGCTATCATGGAGGTTGACTTTTGGGTTTTGGCGCTTCTTCCTCTCAACGATGCAGTTATCTATTCAGTTTATTTGTGGCCTAAAATAAACATGTGTGGCTGGAGTCATGGTTATCAATTAGTGCATTATGTAGTAACGTATGGACATTCTATTTTATTTCCATGTTTAAAACTGTTGGTTGTACTGGTCGCTTATCTTTAATTGGTCATGTAATGGAATGGTTCCAAATCATGTTTATCAGTTCATCATGCAGTAACATATGGACATTTTATTTTATTGAGATGACATGTTTCTTCAAATGAGATGTTTAGTGCTATCTCCACATAGAGAGGCACAAAGATAATGCTCACAACACATCCTTTCTCTCTCTGTGCGTAAAAGTACTAAAAATAACAAATAGCTAGCACTATATGGATAGTTGTGCAAACTGCCTATTTAGTGCTGAGCTGGATGGCTCCTAGCTAGCAATTAGCTAGGACTGTTGCGGATGCCCTAAGGCTCTAGCAAAATAAGACCCTATATCAATAAGGTCTAGGCGTTAATAAGACCGTAGCACTCTAGCAGCTTGTACTAGTCGGCCTTTGCACGGTTCAAACGTTTGAGGCTACAAATTTGTCACGCCGAATGTTTAGACACGTATTGCACAGATGTACGGTAAATCACGAAGTGAATCCATTAATTTTAATATAAATTGTCATTAATATATTTGTAATGATAAGTTGTGCTCCAGTGTCTAATTCCTCTCATGATTTATAATCCTTCTATGTAATTAGTTTTTTAATTCATATTTTTAATTTCTAATTAGTATCTAAATATTCGATATAACACATTTGTTTGTGAACTTAAAAAACATGATCGATCGTCGTGAAACAGAATGGCAGTCAATCCATGTCGTGAAACAGAATGGCAGTCAATCCATGTGTTGTCTATCGACACTTCCTTATTCATTCTCCTTTCTCTCCTGCTCCTCTCTCTCTCTCCCTCTCCCTCTCTACTCGGCAAAGACAATGGAGCTGGCCAAATCATCTTCCAACCCTAGGGGTGCGTTTAGTTGATTCGAGGAATAGTGCTCGGCTGGTAGAATGAATAGTGTTGTGTGAGAGGAGATAAGCCGGGATAAGCCGAGATAAGCCAAGCTGAGATAAGCCGAACGACCTGTAATTTTCTATTTATCACCAACTTTCTATTATTATCAACTTTCCACTATTCAATTATCTTCTAACCACTACGACCTAAAATATTTTTTTTATCTACAATGTTTTTTCTCTCAATCTAAACGCACCCTAAGCAAGGTGGGGATGATTCTCTGCTGGCGCCATATGGTGGTACTGCAACGATGCCCGATGTTCTCCCCCCGCTCTCACATCGGACGTCACAGGTTCGATAGCGAAGGGTCTCGAGCTCGCCCACCCCAGAGTGGCAGCCTGCTGGTTGAATGATAAGTCGGCTGGCCTCTAGACTAGGGAGGGAACGAGATCCTCTAACATTGTGTCTTTTATGTAAGAGGGACATAAATGCCGGTGCACCGTCGATCGGCCATCGGACGGCATGCGTCGGACATTCATTAGCAAGAGGAGCAGAGCACACAAAAGCAGCCCAACACGGAGGGGATTGCTAATTAGCGGCCGCGCGCGCTCGCAACGAACGATTTCGGACCGGTAAACAACAACGCTCGGTGACCGAGGCTACGGTGGGGGGCAGCAAGTATCCGCGGTCTCGTAAAAAAACAACTAAACAGCTTCTCGTGCTTATTTTTTTCAATTTCATGATAAAGAAAATGCTTCTAAAATTTGATGTATAATTTTTCTCATCATATTTATGCGCATAATATTATCTCTACCGATAATTTATGCACGTATTTTTTCATAAAAATAATTTATATGCATAATTTTCTCTAATGATGAGTTATGTGCGTAAATTTTCCCTTCGATGAGTTATGTGCATAACTTTTTCTCTAGCGTCAAGTTATGCGTATAACGGTTTTCCTAACAACGAGTTATGTGCATAACTTTTTCTCTTACGACGAGTTATCTGCACAACATTTCCCCTAACGACAAGTTATGTGCATAATTTTTTCGATAAAATACATTATGTGCAAAACTTTTTCTCTAATGATGAGTTATGTGCATAACTTTTTTTCCGAGTTATGGCCATAACTTTTTCCTTAACGACGAGTTATGAACATAATTTTTCCCTAACAACGAGTTATGCAAATAATTTTTGACTAAAAAAATTGATGTGCATAACTTTTTTATGACAAGTTATACGCATGTCTTGTACATTTATATAGTATTTACTTGATATAGAAAAGAATTGAAAAGAGAAAAAGAAAAAAAATTATCCACCAGCACATACATGGGCCGATGGACGCACCAGCGCGTGAGGGAAAAAATCACTCAAATCTCATCACGCGGGCCCGGGCTCCCCAAGTCCTCGTGCAACAGGAAGCTCGTCGGCGCGCGATTCTTCTCGCATGGCACGCACACGGCAACAGCCGGCTTTGTTTCCTGTTTGTACTTTGTAGCATCAAATCAATACAGTGGTGTTGTGATAGTATAAAGCATGACCAAATTGCTTACAATGTGTTGCTGGGTTCCGAATGAATGTTTCAATTTTCATTTGGGAAAAGCTATGTTGCCGGCGTCGACTATCAGCAGCGCCGGCGCATACACTGCCACTCTGCTAGCAGCTCAAGGAGGAGAAAGGAGAACGGGCAACGAGGAGCCTCCATTGGTGAGTGTCGCGGGTAATAGGATCTATGGAGGTTTGATTCCTCCACGGCTCTACCAACATCTCATCCTCCATGGGCGGTGTGTGCATCGGCGTCCTGGACCAAAGCCTCTGTCGATAAGGGCGTCGAGCTTGCGCTCGACTGCTGGTGTTTGTTCTGATCATGGAGACCTCGATCTCCACGCCGGGGTTAGCAGATCTCGGATGTACTTCACCATCGCCTGCTCCACCCGGCCTGGGAGCGGCGGCGACCAGCCGGCAGCCATGGATGGCCTTCTTCTCTGTCCGCTGCTGTCCCAACCGCAAATGCGAACTGGGCCGTGTTGGGCTGCTTTTGTGTGCTCTACTCCTCTTGCTAATGAATGTCTGACGCGTGCCGTCCGATGACTGATCGACGGTGCACCAGCATTTATGTCCCTCTTACATAAAAGACACAATGTCAGAGGATCTCGTTCCACTAGATGCCCGAGGGCGCATGTGTCGTGGGTCGCCCGCAAAGGTAACAGGGTCGGGCGCGGGTGACAAATTCCACCCAAAGGGCCCGCGGGCCCCGAAACATTTGTATATATTTTTTTAATTAACCCATTTTACAAATATGTCATCGAATATTTGATACTAATTAAGAGTAGCAAACAAGATCTAATTACAAAACTAACTATACATATGGACTATACATCACAAGAAAAATATATTAAACTTAATTTTGAAGTTATTAGTACACATTTAAAGACAGATTATTATATCACAATAATTTCTAATGACAGATTAATTTGTCTTGATAGATTCTCTCGCAATTTATATTCTGTATACACATTTATATAATTAGTCTATTGTTCAAATATTCCATCTAACGGAGTGGCCAGTCAACAGGAAGAAGAACACCAGTCCAGCCAAGGCAGGAAGCCCGGTGGCCCCTTGCATTGGGATTCCACGCGCCTGGAGAACTGCGTCACTGCCGTCTGCTCTTCTCTTCCCTGCTGCAGTGCAGCAGCTTGACCGCCAATCCACAGCTCTCGCTTCCTTTCGTGCGTGCCCGCCCCCCACACAAGGGGGCGCAAGCGCCATGGCTTCCTCCTCCTCGTCCTCCGTCCAAATCCTCGACACCAGCGACACCACCAGCGACACCACCGTCGACACCAGCGACAGCGACTATGATGGCGGCGGCGGCGGAAGCTCGCCATCGTGGCCCGCGGTCGAGCGCATCGCCTCGTCCTACCGGAGCCAGAAATCTCTCGACGCGCTCTGCGGAAAGCACGGCATCGACACGAAGCAGTTCGCCCCGGTCCTCGCCGGCGACCGCCGCGCGTGCTCCCCGCCGCCCGCGGGGGCGGTCTGCGTGTACGCGGATGCGCTGGTGGCCGGGATGCGTGTCCCGCTGCAACCCTTCTTCTCCGAGGTGCTCTCCCACTTCGGCCTCGCGCCGAGCCAGCTCGCGCCCAACTCCTGGCGCATCATGGCGGCCTTCGCCGCGCTCTCCCGCTCCGCCGGCGAACACTCGCCGTCGGTCGCCGTGTTCCGGCACTTCTTCGAGCTGCGCGTGGCGAAGGTCAAGGGCCTGTACTATTTCGCCGGGAAGAAGGAAACCGCCGTCGCGCTCTTCACGGGCCTGCCGGATTCCATCAAGGGGTGGAAAGAGGGTTTCTTCTTCCTCAGGTCGACGGCGCCGTGGCCGTGCCCCGTGCTCTGGGGCGAGTCGACCCAGAAATCCACTGCCGCCCCGATGCTCACCAGCGAGCAAAAGGGCGTGGTCGAAAAGCTGCTGCGCGTGCGCGGCGCCGCCGCGATCGATGTCCGGACTTACGTCAGTGAGGGCAATCTCGCCGCGGCAACGACAATCCCTTGCGGCGGCGCACCAAAACCGCCTCCACATCACACTGCTGGCACCAATGGTAAAATGTCGAACACAATGCTTGAGTGCTCCGGCTGGATTACGAAGCTAATGGCTTAGTATACCGTGTCAATGTGTGTGTGTGTGTGTTTTAGGGATGGATCCAGCAACCTATGCCATGATGCAGAACATGCGGGCAGAGAAGGCGGCGAAGGTGGCCGTGAAGAGCGAACCCAGCGACACGCCGTTGTACGGGAAGAAGCGGAAGCTGGGGGAGGACGACGACGCCAAGGACACGTCGGGCTTCTCCACGCGCCAGGATTGGAAGCCTCAGCACGCGCCGGACAGACATGACGGTGACGCGGTCGATTGGGAGGCGGCGCGGCAGCTGCTCGAGGGCATCGTCACGCCGGCACGGGAGCGGGCGTTCCAGGTGGCGAACCCCTTCAACGTCATCGCGTCAAGCTACGTCGCGACGCTTCAGGTTTGGGTTCGATCCTCTCTCTATTCCTCCACACGTCGCGCCACGGCGTGTGCACGTACGTGCGTGTGTCACTTACTCATGGCGCGTGCGTTCTGGGATGCAGGCGGTGAACTACGCGACGGCCTCGCTGGGGCACGCGCTGAAGCTCCAGGACGAGCTGGATAAAGCCAAGGCGGAGCTCGCCGAAGCGAAGAAGGCGGCGGCCTCGTTGGGGGACGCCATGAGGCTCCAGGACGAGCTGGAGAAAGCCAAGACAGAGCTCGCCGAGGCGAAGAAGGCGGCGGCGGCCGAGGTGGAGAGCGCCAAGGCGGCGGCCGTGCAGGAGGCCATGAAGAAGCAGGAGCGCCGGCTGGTGGAGGAGGCGCTCAAGGGTTACGAGCGCGGCTTGGAGGACATGAAGCGCGTCGCGCTCAAGCTCCGCCCTGACATCGACCCGGCTCGGCTGAACGTGCCCCCGGGTGGCTTCCGGTAGGTCATAGCTAGGCGTCAGTGGCGACGGCAATGGTTGCAGGCTCGACAGTAGGAATAGCTCGCTTTTGGATCCACTCTTGCAATGGTCTGTTCGGTAGCAGTTGAATTTTGCACGCTGTTACTTCTCCACTGGTAGTACGATTTGTTGAGCTTGTGTAGCACAGGTAGGATTTGTTGAACCTGTGTACTAGTTGTGTTTTCGTCTCTTCCAGGTAACCAGGCTCTTTCACGTATGATGTCTGGTGTGAGCTCATGATCAGCACAAAGAACTAGCAAAGTGAACAGATGTAACTACTGTAAAAAGGAGCGGTCGAGGTGCTGAGCTGTTCACTTTGCCACTACAGGAGCCGCCCCCTTCCCCGAGTGTCAAATGCACTCGGGGAAGACCCCAAAACACTTGGGGAAGGCTTCCCCGAGTGCAACACTCGGGGAAGGCCTACCGGGGGAAGCTGTTCACGGGAAAGAGGCCTTCCCCGAGTGCCAAATCTCGTGCACTCGGGGAAGCCTTCCCCGAGTGTCGTCCTAGCACTCGGGGAAGATTTGACGCCGTCGGTGCCATCCACCGTTTTTTTTTGAAAAAACCTCTTCCCCGAGTGCAACACTCGGGGGGAAGAAATTTTATTTTTTTTAAAAAAAACTCTTCCCCGAGTGCAACTCTCGGGGAAGGCATTTCATTTTTTTTTAAAAAACCTCTTCCCCGAGTGCTTGTTCTAGGCACTCGGGGAAGAATGGCGACGTTATTTTTAAAAAGCCTCTTCCCCGAGTGCCGCTGCCCGGTGCACTCGGGGAAGCCACCTCTTTCTTTTAAAAAAAAATCCATTTCCATGTGAACAACAAAATAATTAAAGTGCAACATATATTGAATTCAACGAGATAGTAAAAATATGAAAACAATTATTAAAAAATATGGATTACATGTATCATTAAAATTGTAGTTACACACTTATTTCATATACAAAGAATACAATAAAGAAGATGAATTGTGCAAGGATTATTAGCTCATCGGGGATCGAATCATCGGTTTTCTTACCCCATGGATCGGATTCGCCTCCGGCGGAACTTTTCTTACACCATGGATCACTTTCGATTCTCCACCCGAAAATGCAAACATTCACACTCAGCAAAACCGTAATAACCTCAACACGGATAAATGAACAAACCGATATCATAACCACAAATAAGGATAGTAACATCTCTTGTGCCAAAGCATTCTCGGGCATCAAAGCCCTACTGTCTTACAAATGGATGTCATAATCTAACACCTCTATTTGTTTACGCGTCCTCTCTAGTTCGCCATCCCGGATGCCCAGCCTATATTTATTTCTCTAGTCATGCATATCACCAATTCCAATAAATCCACACCGGCTATCATTGCATAGTAACGGTAGTTATCCAAATGCGAATCAAGGTTTACAATAACAACTCAAAAGAAAGATCAAGGATTGTCAATATTACGTTATTATGCATTCAACAAGTGCTTTGCTAAACAAAATGCTCCAAATGGTAAAGGATGCTAATATTTGAGGCTACAGATTCTTTCAAGGGATGGTGTAGTATTTGTCTTCTCTGGAAGTGAATGCTCATGATTATCTACCAAAAGAAATATCCCGGAAGATTAAAAGTCACGGCGCCTCTCTCGGTCATAAATTGTTTCTCATCATGCTAAATATACGAAAATATTGCTAATCGAAGACAACAAAAGGAAAATGACATAACAACACATAAGGCTACATGCGTAATTAAGTTTTTAATGTTTCGACTCGGTTGGTGCCCATTTCTAGAAAAATATCAACAGCAATCGATCTGGCACAGCATGCAACATTAGGTTGAACTTGTCTTTGGTATTTTTACGGTTGATATATGTGCACTAGCAAGTCCTCCACAGTTAGATTTGGTGGGTGGTAGAGGGTGGATATTCCAGAAAAAAAGAGGATTCTAGATGTAGGAGAAATAAAAAATAATAAAATCGAGTCCAATCTTAGTAATTATTGTAACCAACAAACTACTCAATTGGATAGGAAGCTGAAAACGTGAAAGAAAAAAACAAACCTGCCAAAAGATGGCAACCCATTGTCCCATGAAGCCTTGTCGCTTCAGAACCTAGATGGAGAATAAATGTAAATAAAAATCCCAAAATCATCATCATGCCGTAGAGTAAAGAGAACCAATACTCTTATCTTGAACATATGAACATCCTAAGTTAAGCTTTCCATCAAAAGAAATTAATTCATTCCTCAACAGAGCGGATGGCTCGGAAGGCAAGCAAGCAAAATATTTAGGGGAACATAATTTTCCCACGTTTATGCTATAGAGACAGATCCAAGAAAGTAAGGACCCACAACTGTACATATGGAAGTATTAAGGTTCAGACTTACCAAAGAAAGATGTGCCTTGACTTCCAAAATTACCGGCTTGAGCACCGGATGAGTTATCCCCGCATGTCATGTAGCATACTAAGAAGTTAACAAGTAATATTATACTACAATATACTGAGAAGCTAACATAACGATGATGCGGTTGCATTACACACAACAAAGAAAAGAGAACTAAATGCTTCGGATGCTTACCCCTTGTTAGGCGGGACCGAAAGAAACTCGGCTTGCACCGCACACAACAGAGAGGCAAAGTCATTATCCAAAGAGCAGCTCCAACAATATGCTAAGCTAACTAACCCGTAACAATCTTCGGTAATGGTATTTGACACCATGGCATGCTTGTACAATGAAAAATTCAGTACTTTATCTACAACTTGAGTGGTTGAGTGGTGCAATATCCGCAAACACAATGTGCCGACCGTGATTGGCGCGCGGGCGGGCCGAGCGGGGGCGCGGCCGGCCGGAGGCGGGGGCGGGCGCGGCCGGCGCCGGAGGCATGGGCGGGCGCGCGGCCGGCGCGCCGGAGGAGAGGGGCCGGAGGAGGGGGCGGGCGCGGCCGGCGCCGGGAGGCGGGGGGCGGGCGCGGCCGGCGCCGGAGGAGGACGCCCGGCGGCGGCGGGGGCGGCGCGGCCTCCGCGCGCCCCCGCGGTCGCTCCGCCGCCGCCCGCCCGCGCCCGGCCCGGCGGCCGCTCCGCCGCGCCGCCCCGAGCCCGGCCGGGCGGCCGCTCCGCCGCGCCCCGCGGCCGGCACCGAGCCCGCTCCGCCGCGCCCCGCCTTGGATCCGAGAGGGGAGGGTTGGGGTGGCGGCGGGGCTCCGGATCCGAGAGGGGAGGGTTGGGGTGGCGGCGGGGTGAGGGGCCGTGTGGGGCGGCGGGGGGGGGGGGTGCGGTGGGGTCTTAGGGTTCGGCGGATGATGGGCCGGCAGATGATGGGCCGGCTGGATTGGGGCTGTGCTCTTCCCCGAGAGCTGGTGCGCATGCACTCGGGGAAGAGGCCCTTCCCCGAGTGCCAGGGACAAGGCACTCGGGGAAATGTATTTGTTTTTTTTTTGTTTTTTTGCCTCAATTTTTTTGTGAGGCCTTCAAATATTATTTAAAACTCTTTGCCCAAATTTGGCTTACTTTTGAATTTTTTGTTATATTTCGTTAGTTTTTTCTTTTTCTTGAATTTTTAGGCACACTTCAAATTTGAACTACAAAGTTGAAGGACCGATACGGCGAACCGGAGAGGGGGGGGGGGAGTGAATGGGAGCCGATAAAAATTCTTCTCGAAGGAGATGAAAACTCCAACAAGACGAACGCGGCTTCCAACACACGTCTCCGACTCACTACCAAGGTTGGTCAAGCCCACGTAGCCACCGGAGTGCCACCGGACCTAGGAACCAACACGCAACCTTCCGACCCGAGAAACGCGGCGGAAAAACAAACCTCGAGTCTACAGACCCACACCGGTCGACCGGTGAGCACCACCGGCCGACCGGTCCCCGCCGGTGAAACCGAGCAACTTTCACTAAGTGGCTCTACACCGGTCGGACCAGGTGAGACACACCGGTCGGACCGATGGCGACCGAAAGCCCCCAAGGCACCAAACAGAGCCAACCGACCACCAAACGGACCCAAACTCGAAACAACAAGCACCACGGGACAACGGCGAACACACCAAGACGTTCACCCGAGCAAAATCCCACGAGGGCTCGCACCGGTCGGACCGGTCAAGAGCACCGTCGGACCGGTGTAGCACGGGCGACTCGGGATGAACAAAGACCCGCGGGTCAACTCCCCCAAATCCATATCTTGATCTCCCGAATCGCTCCACGGACTTGAACAAGACTTTGGGGATATCAGGAGCACCTCATGAGGAGTCCATAGCCAAGTTTAATCCCACCAAATCTCGTCCAAAAAGGAGGAATCGAAGAAATCCCGCCGAAAGCACTTCCAACCCAAGAACTCAAGAAACCCCAAAATCGAGCACCTTTCCTCACGGATTTGGGAGGGGAATCACGGCCCAAAGAACCACGAAGGGTTCCCACAAATTTCCCCCATCAAATCACCAAGAGAAAAGCCCCGAAAACACCCCAAAGAAATCACCGAGAGAGGGCTCCGAAAATCACCACCAAGAACAACCGGGAAAACACATCCAAACCTTGAGGAACCACGCCGAATCATCTATACATGAAACAAAGGTTCGTACAAGGTCTAGCAAGCCGCCCGATCATCCATCCCTCTCTACAAGATCTCTCCGTGAAGCTCTCTTGCTAGTCCTAAGAAAAACCTAGAGAAAATAGGTGGAAAATAGGAAAACTAATGAGCTAGGGTTCAAGAGTTGGCTGCCAACCTCTCACCTCTTGGGTTATATAGGCGGCAACCGAATGTCTAAAATGCCCCTCTCTACTAACTAGGGATACATGCCCCTCAAGGGCGGATTTGGAATTCTTGATGTCTTCACCATCGGACGGATGCCCGGCGACCGCACCTCGCGTAGCCTCGACGCAAGCCATGCGATCCCGACGCGTGTCCTCCGCTTCGAAGATTCCGGACTGCGTCGTCGCACACCGGTCAGACCGGTGCTCCTCACCGGCCGACCGGTCCCCACCGGTCGACCGGTCGGACCCACCGGTCGAGGCCGGTCCGGTGCCGCCGCACCTCCGTCTTCGGTTCTCCGGTCTTGGCTTTGTGGATCAACCAAGGAACCCGGTGGTTTTCCGGTGAACCACCGGAAACCCCGCGAACTCGGTGTAGCCTCCGCCAATCTCCACTCATGACTTGGCTCCCACGTAGTCCCGGCTCGACCTTGGTTTTGAGGCTCAACCAAGAAACCGTCCATGACTTCATCTTGCTTGTTCATGCCACCATGCGGCCCGCACTTGACCCCACCGGCCACCGGTCCCTCGAACGAAGCCTACTTGTCTTCTCCACACCCGGAGGCCTCACCGGCAACGACCTTTCGCGCTTGTTCTTCACCCGCACCAACACGAGTCAAGCCGCAACCCGCACCCGCAATACTTAGCCAAGAATCGGTCCACACAACGTTGTCAATCACTCATCACACAAGGAAGCGACCATCCACCGGTCCTCGAACCACACATGGTCCTCAATCTCCCCCTTGATGAGTGCATTGACAACACCCACATGAAAGTAACAAGAGAGAAAAGAAAAAGAAAAGAAACGAACAAAAAGAAACTCCAACAAGCGATCGAAAGCCAAACAAAGGCAAAGAGCAAGATCACTTGAAGAAGATAAGTCTCGGACCCCTTAGGCAAGGGCAACGGCTCGACACATCCGAGACAAAGCAAAGCTCAAGCAAAGAGCATAAACCACCGAAACAAAGCTCAAAAACTCTCAAAGAGCTCCCCCTGCACACATGCAAGCTCCCCCTGAACCAATGCAACTCCCCCTGGACTAATGCATGCAAGACACCACTTGAAAACGAGGCGGTACCGCAACAAACCAGCCCCGACCGGTCGGACCGGTCAACACCGCCGGTCAGACCGGTGTGCAACATGTGAACAGAGCCAGCACTCACACCGGTCAGACCGGTGACCCCGACCGGTCGACCGGTGCTCAACGGAGCCCGAGTAAATGGCTCGAAACCACCCGAAAACCTTCTAAACACGCCCAAAGCAAGCCATTTCAAGCTCAAACTTCTCCCCCTTGTTGGCAATGCATGAATCAAGCCAAAAATGCAAAACTTTCAACCTAGAGCTTCTCAAATATGCAAAATTCAACAAAGAATGCTACACATGTCCAAATGAGCAAGTTAGGTACTCTACGGCTTCGTATCGATCTCAACTACATGATCACCAAGTTTCACAACCATTGGACGAAGCTAAGATGAATTTTGGCAATTTTGCGAAAACTTGCCTCTCATGAGCAAAGTCCTAAACATGATCAAAGCATATCAAAATGGCAAAGCCACACAAACTTCATGCTAGGACAGCTATTCTAACCATAAGACCATCACAAACACCCACAAGCACCTCATGTCATGTCAAAGCCACCGAGCCATGTGCCTACTTCTATTTATGAGACTTCTCATTGGTAGGCATCATGCAACGGTTTAGCACCCAAAGCAAATTAAATTCAGCACATATGACATGGGAGCATATTTTCCAAGCATTTTTCATTTCATTTTCAGATTTGTAAATGGTACATGAAATGTCTTTGCGACAAAAAGGAACTTATGCTCCTCCACAAGATAAGTCAAGAGGGCTAAACATTCATGATGGCAAATGAGCCTTTGGCCCCATATGATCAATAAACTAGCTATCCAACCACAAATTAAGCATAGCAAGGCCACAAAAACATGTCAAGAGCATGTAAAGGCATTTACACATGAGAGAGCATACATGTGACATTTTTCAAAAGCATAGCTATCAACCATGGATTATTCATCAAGATCATCAAGAGCTAAGCCAAACTAACCATAGCATACCAAACAAGCTCACAAAGACATATATCTCATTCCATGGTGAGCAATGTATATGAGAGAAGCTTTTCCTAACCAATGCATATGATACAAAATGCATGCAATCTAAGATACAAGGATGCCTATACATCATGTTACATATGCCATGCCAAATGCAAGAAATGCACAAAGGAAAGCTATACATATGCTACAAACCGGCTCCTCGAGGGGAGGCAAAACGGGCTCGACACCACCGGCAAAAGAGAGCTCCCACACACCCAACTCAAGAAATCAAACACACACCAAGTTCCCCCCGCAAACGAGTGAAAGTTGCTTGATCTAGGGGTTTGGTGAAAATATCGGCTAGTTGGTCATGTGTGGGTACATGGATCAAAGCTATCTTTCCTTTCTCAACATTGTCTCTCAGAAAATGATACCTCACTTCTATGTGTTTTGTTTTGGAATGGAGCACTGGGTTCTTTGCAACGCTTATGGCACCGGTGCTATCACACCGAAGTGGGACATGGGTATACTCCTCACCAAAGTCACTCATGGTGTAGGTGATCCAAAGGAGCCGAGAGCAACAACTAGCGGCGGCAACATACTCGGCCTCGGTCGTGGATTGAGCAACACTCGACCGCTTACGGGAAGACCAAGACACCAACGAAGAACCCAAAACGCGGCAAGTCCCGAAGTGGACTTCCTATCCAACCGACACCCGGCAAAATCCGCGTGCGAAAAGCCATGAAGCGCCAAAGAAGAGGACGCGGAGTACCAAAGACCGAAGTCGGGAGTGTGACGCAGTACCCGAAAATTCGCTTCACCGCTTGCCGATGCGAAGTCCTCGGAGACGCTTGAAAACGAGCGCACGGACACACCGAGAATTGTATGTCCGGCCTCGTCGCCGTCAAGTAGAGGAGTGATCCGATCATGCTCCGGTACTCCTTCTGGTCCACGTGTTCACCTTCCTCGTCCGCATCAAGAGCTGTAGTCGTACTCATCGGCGTCGTCATAGCCTTGGAATCCTCCATCTTGAACTTCCTCACGATGTCCTTGGTGTACTTAGCCTGGTGCACAAATGTTCCTTCCTTTGATTGCTTGATTTGTAGCCCAAGGAAGAACGCGCAACTCACCCATCATACTCATCTCAAACTCCCCGCTCATATCATCCGCAAACCTCGCAACAAGAGAGTTAGACGAACCACCAAAGACAATATCATCCACGTACACCCGTACAATCGGGATATCTCCGCCCGCCTCGGCAAGAAAAACAAGGTCGATCGACCTTCCCCATCTCAAAACCTCTCTCAAACAAGAACCCCCTCAACCTCGCCATACCAAGCTCTAGGCGCCTGCTTCAACCCATACGGCGCCTTCCTCAACTTGTACACCGGTGGGGGTACCTCTCACTCTCAAACCCGGAGGTCGCCTCACATACACTTCTTCCTCCAAAGACACCATTCGGAAAAGCACTCTTCACATCCATTTGGTGCAACTTGAACCCTTTAGCCACGAGAAAAGGCTAGAAGGATCCTAATCGCCTCCAAACGGGCTACGGGAGCAAAGGTCTCCTCGTAGTCAATCCCCTCCTTCGACCGAACCCTTGGGCAACAAGTCTCGACTTGTTCCTCACAACCTCACCCTTCTCTCCCTCTTTGTTTTTCCACACCCACTTGGTACCAATCGGCTTACACCCCGGGGGAGGGTCAACCAACTCCCACACCGATTCCTCTCAAAGTTCTCCAACTCCTCATGCATCGAGTTAACCCAATTGTGATCGATAGTGCGTGTCCAATGTCTTTGGGCTCGAAAGAAGCAACAAATGCAGCATGAGCGAAATGGGAATTGTTTCGAACCCTCGACCGTGTAGTGCGTTCATTCATGTCGCCGATGATCCTCGAAGCTGGGTGATCCACTTGAACTCGCCGGGGAGGTTCTCGCCTCGAAGCTACCTCCCCCTCAACATCGCCTTCTCCTCGTTCTTGATTTGTCGTCGTAGGTGTAGCAGAAGGTCCATCCATCATCGTAGTCGAAGTAGTGGGTACATGTTCAGCGGGGGCACCGCACCTCCATCCTCATCATCTCCATGTTCATGCTCCTCCTCCCGAAAGATCTCCTCGCCAAGCTCATCATCACCGCACACTCAAAGACAAGCCGACTACGTGGCTCGTCTCGTCGAAGGTTACCTCGCAAGTCTCCACGATTTGGTTAGTTTCAAGATTGAGCACACGATATGCTCTAGAATGAGATGCATAACCAAAGAAAATGCCATCAACGAGACCTAGCCTCAAACTTATCCAACTTCCCGCCTTTCTTCGAATGAAACACTTGCAACCAAAGACATGGAAGTGACTCACCTTGGGTGTGCGGCCATGCATCAACTCATAGCATGTCTTCTTCTTGTGCACTCGAGGTATATCCTGTTCGACACATAGCACGCGGTGTTCACCGCCTCAGCCCAATACCTCCTCGGAGTCCTATGCTCATCAAGCATCGTCCGAGCCATCTCGCACAAGGTCCCGTTCTTCCTTTCCACAACACCATTCGGGGAGGCGTATACGGACTCGAAAACTGGTGCTCAAGACCCAAGTCATGACAAAAGGCTTCAAAACGAGAGTTCCCGAATTCCGAGCCATTATCACTACGGATAGCTCGTATGGCATCTCCGTGCCTCTCGTTCCTCAACCTCAAGACTAGATCTCGAACAAAACCAAACGTCTCCCCCTTATCCTCCGGAAAGAACACCCACGCATACCGAGAATAGTCGTCCACCACAACAAGGACATACCACTTCCCACCCGCGGATCGCACACGAGCCGGGCCAACAAGGTCCATATGGAGCAGCTCGCATGGACGCTCGGTCATCACATCGGTGAGAGGCGGGTGAGAAGAGGCCACCATCTTGGCATGCCTACACGGAGCACAAACCAACTCTTTCTCAAGCCTCAACCGTGGCAATCCTCGGACCAAATTGAGTTTACTCAAGCGTGACAAAAGGTCAAAGCTCAAGTGACCCAACTTCCTATGCCACTTCCACAACTCACTCGAAGAACCGGCCAAGAAACAACGCTCCACACCCGAAGACCGAGAAAAATCAGCACGAAACACCCGACCCTCGGGAACGACCATACGGACAAGGTCCCCTCGAGAGTCCACAATCCGAGAACCACCGAGGCCGAAACAACACCTCAAAACCCTCATCCAACAACCGAGACACGAAAGCAAATTGTATCCCGGCGATTGAACAAGAGCAACTCGCCTCGAGTGATCTTGTCACTCACTTTTATCTCACCTTCGAAAGCACACGCCCACGCCCATTGTCCCCAAAGGTGATGTACCTCTTCGTCACCACGGGACGAGACTTGAGAACCACCCCCTGTCTCCGGTCATATGCCTCGAACAACCGGAGTCAATCAACCAAATGTTCTTCAAGTCTCCCACCTGCACATCAAAAATAGGCACGTGAGCGAACAAACGACTCAGCACTGGGGTTAGAACCAAAAGAGGAAAACCAGTGCCGAGCCATTTGCTCGAAAGTGGGATTAGCACCAACCAAAGCATCTCTCCTACCAAAGCTACCTCCACGAACACCACCACGGTAACCACCCTGAGGGAACCACCCCTCTCTCGCCCGGAGAAGGACCAAAACCACGCAAGAAAGCCCGTGGAACGTCCTTCCTCTCCAACACACCGCCACGACTCCTCCAATCCCCGTATTGAGCACGAGGTGGAGAACGCCTAGCAACCGACCACCCGAACCCTTTCCGGCCCAACCATCGAACCACGACCACCGTAAACAACCCTCGCACCGTACGAGCACGAAACCCGAACATCCGTCCGCCGGTGCCCGCACCGGTCTGACCGGTGCTCCACACCGGTCTGACCGGTGTGGTCTGGGCAGCAGCACCGCCTACAACCTTCTTCTCTCCCCAAGCCCGAACTCGTCCTCACAATCGCCTTGCCCCTGGGCATCTGCACACGAGGCTCAAGTACACCATCGGAAGAGTGGTACTTGTCCTTGTTAGCCCACTCCTTCTCCATTCTCTCATCTCGCTTCCTCTTGAAGCAAAACTCCTCCTTATGGCCATCTCTCCCACAATAGCCACAATGGAACCTCACGGGCTTAGGCTTTGGCTTGGGATGTGGTCGCTCACTTGGTTTCTCTCCACTCAAACCCTCCACCGGTTTCTCACCACTCGCCTTCTCATTCTCCTTCCCAAAGAACACTTTCCCCGAAGTGCTCACAAACTTGATAGGCTTTTGTAGGTCGTTTGTGGGTGTAGGAAACACGGGTGGAGCTGGGGTTGTGTCTAGTCGGTTCCTTAGATGGTTAGGTTTTGGTGGGAAATCATTTTTGTGGTGGGTTTTTGGTGGCTCCGGATATTCTCTCCACTTCCCTCACCAACCTTGTTTGCCCCAAGCCCCTCACCATCTTGCCTCTTAAAGGCCTCGATCATCATCCTCAACCGAGGCTCGTGACCGGGACAACCAACCCATCAACTTCCTCAAATCATCATTCTCATCCCGCAAACGATCAACATAATGTGCAAGCTCCAAATTTTTCAATGCATGCATTTCACGGGTAGAGCAAGATGTAGGCATGGGTTCTCATCAATTTTAGCATGCAAAACGGGCGGGAAGTGCAAGCACCTAGCAAAGCAGGTCTAGACTTAAGCTCGCCCACTTCAACCCTAAGCACATCTAGTTCCTCACACTTGGAGGCATGCTTCTCCTTAAACAGAGCAAGATCGGCAAGGAATATGGAGCAATCAAGCACAATCATTCTCATCGGAGACAACGGGGCTAGCCTTAAGCGAATCAATCTCCAGCTTGCTATCAAGCACCTGTGTCTCTAGCTCAGCCACTCTAGTCCTAGCATCCTCGAGTGAAGCCCTAAGCTCTTTCCTCATTTTCTTGGCCTCTCTAAGCATGTCATCACGGTTATCAAGCAAAGAGCCAAGTCTCTCATTCTCCTGGCGCAAGAAGGGAAGCTCATCACGCACCTCGTCGTCGGACTCAGAGTCCGAGTCGCTCTGTGTGCTCTTCTTGCTGCCGGAGCTCAACGCCATGGTGCAGAAGCCGTCTCTCGCGAAGCGGCTCGGCCCCGCTCGGGTTCTTGGACGACCTCTTGTTCTTGCGGCGATCTCCCTCGTCGTCGGCGCCGCTCGAGCTCGAGGTGGAGTACGCGGAACCGGAGTCGACGTCGCTCGCTCCAACCATCGCTCGGGCCTTGCCTCGGCCCTCCTTCTTCCTCGATCGTCGCTCGTCCTTGTACTTGTTCTTGTGCTTGCTCTTGTGGTCGCGCCTCGAACGGTACTTGTCGTCGTTCTTCCTCGGCTTGTGCTTGTAGCCGTCCTTGTTCTCGGCCTTCTCCGGGCGGTCGGCGACGAAGTGTCCCGGCTTGCCGCACTGGAAGCAAGTCCTCGTGTTCCTCCTCATGTTCACGCGGTTCTCGTGCAGCCTCTCGAACCGCCTCGTCAACAGCGCCAGCTCGTCCTCTCCAAGGTCATCAAACTCCTCATCTGGCATAGACATCAGAGAGGAAAACGAGAACATCCTGGTGGATGGGTTAGAGTTAGTCTTTCCTTTGGAACTACCAACGAGGGCAAGACTATGGGAATCAGTCGGTCCCTCGAGCTTGGCAGTCATGCCCCTATCCACCTCGGCCGACTTGAGCTTCGAAAACAGCTCGTTCACCGTCGAGTATCGTACCGCTCCGACTCGACTATGGCCTCGAACTTTCCGCTCCATATCGTACGATCCAAAGAGTGTAAGAGCTTGACCGCTCTATCATGATCATCGTACGGGAGCACGTCCACATTGGCCCTCATGTTGTTCACCACCACCGTGAACCTGCGAAACAAGGCATCGATGGACTCACCGGGGAGATGAGTGAAGTTCTCGTACTCTCTCCGTAGGTCGCATACAACCGTGCTCGAACCTCGGGCGTTCCCAACATGAGCCTCCTTCAACACCGCCCAAATCCTACAAGCCAAGTGCTCGGTGTGCACCCGATCGAACTCAGGGCCGACACAAAGCACGAAACAAGTAGTCGACCGCCTTATTGTTGGCGTCGAAGCCGTCCCTCGATCCTGGAGCGAGGAAATCAACCGCCGGGACATAGCTCGTGTCCACCGTGACATCCCAAAGGATCCGACCCTTTCCGCGGAGAAAAGCACCCATCCGCTTGCTCCACATCCGGTAGTTCTTGCCATCGAAGTGTGGAGGACCCGAACCCCGTTCTCGGTACGCCATCCTTGGATCTTAGACTGGTTAGAGTCAACAAAGACCCGAACCGGCTCGATACCACTTGAAGGACCGATACGGCGAACCAGAGAGGGGGGGGAGTGAATGGGAGCCGATAAAAATTCTTCTCGAAGGAGATGAAAACTCCAACAAGACGAACGCGGCTTCCAACACACGTCTCCGACTCACTACCAAGGTTGGTCAAGCCCACGTAGCCACCGGAGTGCCACCGGACCTAGGAACCAACACGCAACCTTCCGACCCGAGAAACGCGGCGGAAAAACAAACCTCGAGTCTACGGACCCACACCGGTCGGACCGGTGAGCACCACCGGTCGACCGGTCCCCTGCCGGTGAAACCGAGCAACTTTCACTAAGTGGCTCTACACCGGTCGGACCGGTGAGACACACCGGTCGGACCGATGGCGCCGAAAGCCCCCAAGGCACCAAAAAGCCAACCGACCACCAAACGGACCCAAACTCGAAACAACAAGACCACGGGACAACAAGCGAACACACCAAGACGTTCACCCGAGCAAAATCCCACAGGGGCTCGCACCGGTCAGACCGGTCAAGAGCACCGGTCAGACCGGTGTAGCCTGGGCAGCTCGGGATGAACAGCACCCGCGGGTCAACTCCCCCAAATCCATATCTTGATCTCCCGAATCGCTCCACGGACTTGAACAAGACTTTGGGGATATCAGGAGCACCTCATGAGGAGTCCATAGCCAAGTTTAATCCCACCAAATCTCGTCCAAAAAGGAGGAATCGAAGAAATCCCGCCGAAAGCACTTCCAACCCAAGAACTCAAGAAACCCCAAAATCGAGCACCTTTCCTCACGGATTTGGGAGGGGAATCACAGCCCAAAGAACCACGAAGGGTTCCCACAAATTTCCCCCATCAAATCACCAAGAGAAAAGCCCCGAAAACACCCCAAAGAAATCACCGAGAGAGGGCTCCGAAAATCACCACCAAGAACAACCGGGGAAAACACATCCAAACCTTGAGGAACCACGCCGAATCATCTATACATGAAACAAAGGTTCGTACAAGGTCTAGCAAGCCGCCCGATCATCCATCCCTCTCTACAAGATCTCTCCGTGAAGCTCTCTTGCTAGTCCTAAGAAAAACCTAGAGAAAATAGGTGGAAAATAGGAAAACTAATGAGCTAGGGTTCAAGAGTTGGCTGCCAACCTCTCACCTCTTGGGTTATATAGGCGGCAACCGAATGTCTAAAATGCCCCTCTCTACTAACAAGGGATACAAGCCCCTCAAGGGCGGATTTGGAATTCTTGATGCCTTCACCATCGGACGGATGCCGGCGACCGCACCGCGTAGCCTCGACGCAAGCCATGCGATCCCGACGCGTGTCCTCCGCTTCGAAGATTCCGGACCGCGTCGTCGCACACCGGGCGGACCGGTGCTCCTCACCGGTCGACCGGTCCCCACCGGCCGACCGGTCGACCCACCGGTCGGGCACGGTGCGGGTGTCGCCGCACCTCCGTCTTCGGTTCTCCGGTCTTGGCTTTGTGGATCAACCAAGGAACCCAGTGGTTTTCTGGTGAACCACCGGAAACCCCGCGAACTCGGTGTAGCCTCCGCCAATCTCCACTCATGACTTGGCTCCCACGTAGTCCCGGCTCGACCTTGGTTTTGAGGCTCAACCAAGAAACCGTCCATGACTTCATCTTGCTGTTCATGCCACCATGCGGCCCGCACTTGACCCCACTGGCCACCGGGTCCCTCGAACGAAGCCTACTTGTCTTCTCCACACCTGGAGGCCTCACCAGCAACGACCTTTCGCGCTTGTTCTTCACCGCACCAACACGAGTCAAGCCGCAACCTCGCACCGCAATACTTAGCCAAGAATCAGTCCACACAACGTTGTCAATCACTCATCACACAAGGAAGCGACCATCCACCGGTCCTCGAACCACACATGGTCCTCACGGTACATGAAATCATATAATTTGGTGATTCAAAAAATGATATTCATGATATTTGGTGTATATTGAGGCCTTATCCAACAACTCACATGAAATATCGAGCATCTTGTTGTCGTGACATTACTAACAACATACGGAAAAAGTGTTTCTAAATTACAAAAAATCCGGACGGAGTCCGAAAATCACGAAACTTGTCGGGGAGTTGTGTTATCACATGTATAGGTTGTGTGCAAGACTAGAGAAGATTTTGAGCAAGTCTGCGACGTTTGATGCCTACAACTCACACATCTCCCGATGTGTTATCACATGGATCATGTGTGGAGATGTACGGGTTTCGGGCATCACACATCGCAACTTGCTCGAAATCTTCTCAACTCGTTTACACAACCTCTACATGTGATAACACGATGTCCCGACAAGTTTCGTGTTTTTCGGACTTCGTCCGGATTTTCCGTAATTCGAAACACTTTTCCCGTATGTTGTTAGTCATGTCACGACAACAAGATGCTCGATATCTCATGTGAGTTGTTGCAAAAGGCCTCAATTTACACCAAATATCATGGATATCATTTTTTGAATCAACAAATTATATGATTTCGTGTACCTGTAGTTCAAATTTGAACTTTTCCTAAAAATTCAAGAAAAATAAAAAACTAACGAAATATAACAAAAAACTTCAAATGTAAGCCAAATTTGGGCAAGGAGTCTTAAATAAAGTTTGAAGGCCTCACAAAAAAATTGGGGCAAAAAAAACAAAAAAAATAAATATTTCCCCGAGTGCCAGAAACTAGGCACTCGGGGAAGAGGCCTTCCCCGAGTGGCGGGGACAAGGCACTCGGGGAAGAGGCGGGCCTTCCCCGTGCCGGTGACTAGGCACTCGGGGAAGAGGCCCTTCCCCTAGTGCCAGGGACAAGGCACTCGGGGAAATATATTTGTTTTTTTTGTTTTTTTTGCCTCAATTTTTTTGTGATGCCTTCAAATATTATTTAAAACTCCTTGCCCAAATTTGGCTTACTTTTGAATTTTTTTGTTATATTTCGTTAGTTTTTTCTTTTTCTTGAATTTTTAGGCACACTTCAAATTTGAACTACAGGTACATGAAATCATATAATTTGGTGATTCAAAAAATGATATTCATGATATTTGGTGTATATTGAGGCCTTATCCAACAACTCACATGAAATATCGAGCATCTTGTTGTCGTGACATTACTAACAACATACGGAAAAAGTGTTTCTAAATTACAAAAAATCCGGACGAAGTCCGAAAATCACGAAACTTGTCGGGGAGTTGTGTTATCACATGTATAGGTTGTGTGCAAGACTAGAGAAGATTTTGAGCAAGTCCGCGACGTTTGATGCCTACAACTCACACATCTCCCGATGTGTTATCACATGGATCATGTGTGGAGATGTCCGGGTTTCGGGCATCACACATCGCAACTTGCTCGAAATCTTCTCAACCGTTGCACACAACCTCTACATGTGATAACACGATGTCCCGACAAGTTTCGTGTTTTTCGGACTTCGTCCGGATTTTCTCGTAATTCGAAACACTTTTCCCGTACGTTGTTAGTCATGTCACGACAACAAGATGCTCGATATCTCATGTGAGTTGTTGCAAAAGGCCTCAATTTACACCAAATATCATGGATATCATTTTTTGAATCAACAAATTATATGATTTCGTGTACCGTAGTTCAAATTTGAACTTTTCCTAAAAATTCAAGAAAAAGAAAAAACTAACGAAATATAACAAAAAACTTCAAATGTAAGCCAAATTTGGGCAAGGAGTCTTAAATAAAGTTTGAAGGCCTCACAAAAAAATTGGGGCAAAAAAAACAAAAAAAATAAATATTTCCCCGAGTGCCAGAAACTAGGCACTCGGGGGAAGAGGCCTTCCCCGAGTGCCAGGGACAAGGCACTCGGGGAAGAGGTAGCCTTCCCCGAGTGCCAGTGACTAGGCACTCGGGAAGAGCTTTTCCAATTTTTTTTAAACGGTTCCGTCTACTTGCGCCGTCAAATGCAACTTTTTTTTTTCCGTGTGCTTGTCTTCCCCGAGTGTTGCGCTCGGGGAAGATGGCATTCCCCGAGTGCCTTTCTTCCCCGAGTGCTTTGCCCTTTCGAGCACTCGGGGAAGGCCATCTTCCCCGAGTGCATTTCTTCCCCGAGTGCAACACTCGGGGAAGATTGTCTTCCCCGAGTGCCCGATTTTTGGCACTCGGGGAAGCACGTGACACTCGGGGAATTTTGCTTCTCCCGTAGTGTGCTAACTCTTTGTGCTGATACGGAGCTGAGAGGCCAATATACCCATTTGGAACTAATCGATTCCATAAAAGATTGAGATTCATCACAATTCTCTCGGGCGACGGGCGCGGCGAGGGCAGCCCCGCGCCCCATCCCCGGCCTCTCCTTCGGCGGCGGCGACGATGGGGCGCGGGATCCACGGCTGCAGGACGGCGCTCCCCGCGGCCAGGGCGCGACTCGCGGCTTGCCGCCTCTCCCCACTGCTTCCTCCATGCCTGCCACCGAAGGAGCTTTGGGCGGTGCCGATGGCTGAGTGTTTGTTGCAAGGATATGTTTAGGGTGTTGCAGATGTTTTGAAGGAATGTTGCAAGTTTTTCACGTAGATGTTGCAAAAAAATATCTCCATGTTGCAATGTTGTAAAATTAGATCTAGGATGTTCCCATGTTGTAATAGCTATGCAAGTATGTTGCAAACGTGTGTTCAAATGTTGCACGTTACAATTGCGCGTTTCATGTGTTGCAGATGGTTTGTGCGGGTGTTGTAATTGTTTCACGCGGATGTCGCAAAAGTTGATCTGGATGTTTCAATGTTGCGAAATTATATCTCAATGTTGTGGATGTTGTTTGCAAATGTTGTAGATGTTTGTGCTTCCATGTTGCAGAGTTGCAACATTATTTTTCAATGTTGCAGATGTTGTGTTTCGATGTTGCAGACATTTGATGTTGGGTGTTGTGTCGAGGAGAAGGGAGAAGAAGCTCCTCATGTTGAATGTTGCACGCAACACGGGTCGCAACATGGCCGTAATATAGTCGCAACATGGTCGCAACATGGGGGAGGAGAGAAGAAAAACTTCTGATGTTGGATGTTGCAAGCAACCGCGTTCGCAACACGCTCGCAACATTTACCTGGTAGTCTTTAGATCTAACGGCTGACGATTGAGGATCTTGAGATCTAACGGCCACAGACCCGTCCGACGCTGGCAGTTCCGATGATGTAGTTGTCCATGACGACTCAGTTCCTCACTGCTAATGTATCTTTTACCTTCTTTGAAAGATTTCATGTCTGAAGATATTTCAGACCACTGATCGTTTGCTGCTTTTCAGTTTGCTAATGTACTGTATCTAAAATATATATTCATGTGTTCTGATGTGTCTGTTTTCAGTGTGACGGGCTTTGTAGAAAGTGCCGAAACAAAATTATTTCAGCTCTTGCATGCGACTCTGCTCCACGGGCGCGTGGTGGATGGTGCGGTGCGTTTACTGTCTCTTGTGCTTTTGAATAGTTCTAGTTGCATTCTAAAATGCAATCACATTGTTATCCTCAGCTTTAGTACAGTCTGTATGGTCCTACTCATCATAAAAAAATGAAAAATAAATGGCATTGCTTATCTAGCATTTTAAGAAATTTAAATAGAGTATTGCATCTTGCAAACATGATTGATGATATAAATATTAGGCTGAAAGCCGAATATCATCAGTTATCAAGTCCTATAGCTGCTAAAAAGGAAAGTGACTGCCTTCTATTTCAGTGAACTGAACATATTGATTAGTGTGCCTTCATTCTAACTAAGTTCCTTTCAGAAGGATCGTGATCTGGCCAATGCAATGGCATTCAAATCATTGGAGGAGTTGATTGAGATCACCAATAATCATGAAACTGCATCCAGAACAGGTATATAATTGTTTCCCCACAAATCTAAATATATTATGCGTTTCACTCTTCTCATTTGAGTTTATTTCCAGAAGCATCACTAGTTAAAAATTTTCTAGACAACACCAAGGATGAGCTTACGGCATACGGGTACATCCTTATTTGACATACTTTGTTCTTTAACACTTTTGTACTTGTATTTTTATGGCATTTTATAAATATTACAGGTTCACTTGCTTGAGTAAGGCTTTGTTTGGGAATTAGTGGAATGAAGGGGAACGAAGGGTATTGGGGTGGGGGAATTTCCATTATAACTCAAAATTTCCCAAAATCCCTTCAATACTTTTCCATCCACTTCAATCCTCCATTTCCCAAACAAGCCCTAAGGTAGACAATGAGCTGAATGTTTTATACAGAAATGGCCACTGCTATCTTCTTTTCAAGGTATGCAGTTACTCAGCTCCTCCCATCTTATTTGGACTTCATTTAAGAAAACAGTTAGGTTTTTCTTGCATGCATTGTCTAAATTTCAAATCATTCTGTGAATATGACCGATCAGACCTTGGCAAAGGAGTGGGTTAAAAGAACGAGATGCAGGAACTAGTCACTGGCAGGCTTAGCTGCATGATACTTCCTTTAGTAAGAAGAGTTATCTCATGCAGCAGTAGATAGCGGTACACATGGGCAGTTGGACACACAATATGTTAGACAATTAGGCAATTTTCGGTACATTTTAATTCCAGAAATTAATAACACGTTCATGACAAATATAAGTGATCCCGTGAGAGCAAAGCATGTGCATGTGTTCAAATTAAATTTCAAATAAAACTTGAACAAAATTACACAGAAGAGGTTTAGTATGTACCCAAAGGCGGGACGGTTGACGGAGTCAACCGGTGCGCCGTTATCCCTTGGACTAGACATGCTAATCGTGGAGGGACCTTGTTCGGTGTAGTCGTACAGAGTTGATGCAGTGGCGAGTCGTTGCAGTGAAGTCCCACGAACGGCCTTCGGGAAGTAGTCGTTCACGCGGATGTAGTCGTACTGGAAGTAGTTGTTCTCGCGGAGGACGTAGTCGTACGGGAAGTAGTCGTTCTCGCGGACAGGGACGTAGACGTGCAGGAGAGCGAGCAGACGCGTACGGGTACGCTCCCCAAAAACCTTATCGCCCGCCTATCCCGAGCAGGATCGCTAGGTGGACGAGGTTCGGAGGCAACTGCTCACGCAAGCAGTGTGCGCGCAAAGCTTGCGTTGGGAATGGCAGAGAGCAGCAACACAGAGGGAGAAGAGAGAGGTCTCCTAAGTAGGAGTACCTGGGTGTGAGAAAGTGTGTCTGTGCCGCGCAAAGCTTGCGTTGGGAATGACAGAGAGCAGCAACACAGAGGGAGAAGAGAGAGGTCTCATAAGCACGAGTACCTGAGTGTGAGAAAGTGTGTCTGTGCCAGAGGAGGGAGTCCTCTTATATAGGCGCAGAGGAGAGGAGGGGGGGGATGAACCTGGACGCTGCTGACCACCATAATTCTCATTAAACGACAGTTACCAGTAACTGCTGTATTCAACGTCATCAGTTACCAGTAACGGTCGTTTTAATATAGAAGATTATGGCTAACATGAATGACCGACATGAATGACAAAAACAGTGCATACGCATCACGGTCACGGTCACGGTCACGGTACGCCACGCCACGGCCCGGCGAGGCGAGCGAGCGCGCGCGCGTGTGGCACGCCCTTCTCCTTTTACCAACTTCACAAGTGGTCCACCCTTGGTCCACCCTTTAAGTTAGTTAAGATTCTCATTGGCTTTCAATGCGGGATTGAATCTCTAGCATTTATTTTGTGGATCTTTTAATTCTTAGGATTAATTGAGACTAAATGGCCCAAGGCCCAATTAATCCAACAATCCCCACCAAGAATTTCAAGGTACACAAAGAAATGTCCTCTTCTCAACTCTTGTTTTGATATACTGACTTTATGGTGGAGACTGTTAAGTTGAACATCCACCTGAGACAAAAGCTACACTCATTCACAACTGACCAATGGACTATGCCTTGAATTGGCAGTTTCGTGCAAACAAGTTTGACTAGAGCCCCTTGCCAGTACTAGGCTGCTATAAGCATCCCCTCGGGTTGGAGCGTATAAGTCATACTCCGTGCCTTTCATGGGTGTCTAGAGATTACCCTATCTCATAGATTGTGACTAGCAATCAGACCCATATAGGTGCAATCCTTTAAGATGTTCTGTAGGACAACATCTTTGCTCCTCTTTGAGCCACTCAGATCACATTAAGGTTTTTCACCAACCTGCCATACAAATTTTAGAAGAGAAATGCATCTCTACTGGAATGAGCCCTTTACAAAGGTTCTCTTCTCTCGTTAAACAAAGTAGTTTGTTGCACTATCCTAATTCACGGGATCTCCGATCACATAGGACGAGCTACCACTACTGAATAACGCTGACGGGTCTCAAGCCCAATTCCATGGATGCATTGTCTATCACATTACGTGAAAGACCCTTTGTGAATTGATCTGCCAGATTCTTAGCCGTTTGGATGTAGTCCAAGGCTATCACTTCGGAGTTTCTCATTTTCCTGACAGATTTCAGCCGCCTCTTTACATGCCTAGATGACTTCATGTTGTCCTTTGAACTATTCACCTTGACAATCACCGTTTGATTATCACAGTTCATGAGGACTGCCGGTATCGGTTTTTCCGCCTCTTTACATGCCTAGATGACTTCATGTTGTCCTTTGAACTATTCACCTTGACAATCACCGTTTGATTATCACAGTTCATGAGGACTGCCGGTATCGGTTTTTCAACTACCGGTAAATCCATAAGGAGTTTACGAAGCCATTCAGCCTCAACTGTGGCGGTGTCCAATGCAGTGAGTTCTGCCTCCATAGTTGACCTCGTTAAGATGGTCTGCTTGCAAGACTTCCAAGAGACAGCGCCACCTCCAAGTGTAAACAGATATCCACTTGTGGTTTTAATCTCATCTGCATCAGAGATCCAATTCGAATCACTATAACCCTCTAGTACCCTAGGATACCCAGTATAGTGAATCGTGTAGTCCATTGTTCCTTTCAGATAGCGCATTACCCGTTCAAGAGCTTCCCAATGAGCATCTTCCGGGTTAGACACGAATCGACTCGGTTGCTTACAAAGATATGCGATATCGGGTCTAGTAGTGCTAGCTAGGTACATTAGTGAACCAATGATTTGGGAGTATCTCAGCTGATCTCTCATTATTCTTATGTTTTTCCTTAACATTTTACTAGCATCATAAGGTGTTGGAGCTGGCTTGCAGTCGTTGTAACCAAAACGGCTCAAGATTTTCTCCACATAATGAGATTGTGTAAGAACAACCCCACCATCACCTTCTCTCACTAGTTTAATGTTTAGAATCACATCAGCCTCCCCCAAATCTTTCATCTCGAAGCTTTGAGACAAGAATTCTTTCACTTCCTTAATCACATTAAGGCTTGTCCCAAATATCAGTATGTCATCTACATACAAACATAGGATCACTCCTTCGCCCCCACCATAGCGATAGTACACACATTTGTCGGCTTCGTTCACAACAAAGCCAACTGACGTTTAAGTTTTGTCAAACTTCTCATGCCATTGCTTAGGAGCTTGCTTAAGACCATACAAAGATTTTACCAATCTACACACCATCCCTTCTTGACCTTTTACTACAAATCCATCTGGCTGATCCATATAGGTCTCCTCCTCCAACTCTCCATTTAGGAAAGCTGTCTTAACGTCCATCTGATGAACGATAAGACCATGGGAAGCTGCCAAGGAAAGCAGTACTCAAATAGTGGTCAATCGGGCAACCGGTGAGTAAGTATCGAAAAAATCTTCTCCTTCTTTCTGAGTATAGCCTTTAGCCACCAGCCTTGCCTTGTACTTATCAATAGTACCATCAGGCCTAAGCTTTTTCTTAAACACCCACTTGCACCCTACAGGTTTGCACCCATAGGGATGCTCTACAACCTCCCAAGTACCATTAGACATAATATAATCCATCTCACTCCGAACTGCTTCCTTCCAATAGTCAGCATCCGGAGAGGAATATGCCTCTTCAATGGTTTTAGGAGTATCATCCATGAGGTACACAATGAAATCATCACCAAAGGACTTTGTAATCCTCTGTCTCTTGCTCTTTCTAGGAGCTTCATTGTCATCCTCCTCAGGATTTTCCTCATGTGGTTGTTCATTGTGTTCTATCAAAACAGCAGGTTCTTTGGGTTCATTATTAATAGACAATTCATGACTAAATGTGCTATCTACCTTTTTCATAGGAAAAATGTCCTCAAAAAATGTAGCGTCTCTGGATTCCATGATGGTGTCAACATGCATATCAGGTACTCCAGACTTCACTATTAAAAACCTATAACCCACACTGTGTAGAGCATAACCAAGAAAGATACAATCGACAGTTTTAGGTCCTAGTTTACGTTTCTTGGTTATAGGCACATTCACTTTGGCCAAACATCCCCAAGTTCGTAAGTATGAAAGTGTTAGCCTTTTCTTTTCCCATTCCTCGAATGGTGTTATCTCTTTGTTCTTTACAGGAATACGATTCAGGACATGACATGCAGTTAATATAGCCTCACCCCACCATTCCTTGGAAAGTCCCGCTGTGTCTAACATGGCATTAACCAAATCAGTTAGAGTGCGGTTCTTTCTTTCGGCTACCCCGTTTGATTGAGGTGAATAGGGAGGCGTCCTCTCATGAATTATTCCGTGTTCCTCACAGAACGCAGGAAAACATTAGAAAAATACTCTCCACCACGATCAGACCTAATTCTTTTGATCTTTCTCTCAAGTTGGTTTTCTACTTCAGCTTTATAGATTTTAAAATATTGTAACGCGTCATCTTTAGACTTCAACAAATATATATAGCAAAATCTAGTACAATCGTCTATCAGAGTCATGAAAAACTTTTTACCACCTTTCGTCAACACACCATTCATCTCGCATAAGTCGAATGAATTAGTTCTAGAGGTGCCAAGTCTCTCGCCTCGCCCGAAAAATGAGGCTTGCGAGGTTGTTTTGATTCAACGCACACATGGCAGTTAGAATTTTTGACTAAGGTGAATTTCGGAATTAAACTCAAGTTTGCAAGACGCATCATACAACCAAAATTAACATGACAAAGTCGCGAATGCCAAACATTTGACTCATCATTAACATTCGAGACATGGTTCACAACTTTGTTACAATCATATGACAAAGAAAAGCGGAACAAACCTCCGCTATCATAACCTTTTCCAATAAAACTTCCAAACTTAGAAATTACACATTTATTAGATTCAAAGACTAATTTAAAACCGTCTCTACATAGTAGAGACCCGCTGACTAAGTTCTTCTTGATAGTAGGGACATGCTGCACGTTCTTCAATCGAACGATCTTTCCCGAAGTAAGCTTCAGATCGACCAAACCAACACCAAGAACACGCGCATGTGATCCGTTTCCCATCAACAAGGAGGAAATTCCGCCCACCTGGTAAGAGGAAAACAAGGAAATGTCAAGCACAAACATGAATATTAGCACCCGTATCAATCCACCAATCTGGTGACTGATATACTAAAAGAACTGTAGGTAAAAGATTACCGTACCCCGACGTTCCACCAGTTTCACTAATAACCATGTTGGCACTTTTGCCATCTTTCTTATCCCTGCGATCTGGACACTTTGCAGCAAAGTGTTCTGTGCTACCACATCAGTAGCATTTTCCAGTTGACGGCTTTTTCTGCTTAAACTGAGCTGTCTGCTTAGCCTTTGGTTGGTTTTGATGCGGCTTGTTCTTCTTTTTGAATGCATTGTTATTCTTCTTCTGCACCAAATTAGCACTAGAAGACCCAACAATCCCTTTACCATGTGTCTTGTCCTTTGCTCTCGCCTTCTCTTCAACATCAAGAGTGCCGATAAGATCGACAATAGCAAACTCTTGCCTCTTGTGTTTTAGAGAGGTTCCAAAGTCCTTCCAAGAAGGTGGTAACTTGGAGATGATACCTCCAGCCACAAACTTGTCGGGCAACTTACATGGTGCATCCTTGCTATAATTCTCAAGATCTCTAGCTAGCGCCCGAATCTCATGGGCCCGCTCTACCACGAACGGTCTTCAACCATTTTGTAGTCATAGAGCCGTTCCATGACATACAACTCACCACCAAGATCGAAACCCCAAATTTAGCCTCAAGCGCATCCCAAATATCTTTGCCACTTGGCGACGGAAGGTACGTGTCCACAAGGTTTTCGGCGAGAACACTCAAGATGGCACCACGAAACAAAGTTATCGGCCGCCTCGAAAGCCTTCTCCTCCTCGGAGAAAACTGTTCGGAGCTTCCCCCGTATGACATGCATGATGCTCATCGCTGTCAACCAATACGTAACCCTTTGCTTCCAACGCTTGTAATTTGAACCATCGAAAACATTTGGTTTGAGCGTTGCAGCGAAACTAGTTACCGAAAGCCTATCAACAATATAAGGTTTTTGGATTGTTAGACAATTAGGCAATTTTCGGTACATTTTAATTCCAGAAATTAATAACACGTTCATGACAAATATAAGTGATCCCATGAGAGCAAAGCATGTGCATGTGTTCAAATTAAATTTCAAATAAAACTTGAAAAAAATTACACAGAAGAGGTTTAGTATGTCACTCACTGTAGAAACGTCACCCATGCGTTTATCAATGCATGGACAGCGTCCAACCTCAGACACCCTCCATTTGAATGAAGTGTATCCTTGCCTCGCATATTCGTAATGTGGAACGCACAAGTATGGCAAAAGGTAGCAACATCACAACCCATGACATGTTCATCCTGAATAGAGCATGCCATCCTTCATATGACTCGCATACAGAAAGCACACGTATAAAACACGTGGCGTCCATCCAAAAAGATGGGATCCATGGAATAGATCACTCCATTAACCCTCTCATACTCGTGATGCGGCACAACACACGAATGAAACACGTGGCTTAAGAAGTGTTGGTGAAAGGACCTTGATGCCGCCTAGAGGGGGGGTGAATAGGCAGGACGACCAAATAAAAACCCTTTTTCCCGAAAAAACTTGAGCTTCACTGGCAAAGGCGGTTAGACCGCCCGTACCAGGCGGTTAGACCGCCCCTGATGTGCAGAACCACAGGGGGCGGTTAGACCAGGTCCGGGAGCGGTTAGACCGCCTTGCCCAGTAAACCTGCAAAACAACTCAAGTCTTCTCTTGACTTCTAGCACGAACCGAAATTCTTGAGTAGCTCCTGTAGATGATCACGAGCAGGGTAATGATCCCTGCACTCAAAGACAAGCACACCCAAGTAGATCTAGCGGAAGCAAAGTAAATGTGCTAGAGATCAAAACAAGTGAGGCAAACCACAAAGGAGAGACGAGGATTTGTTTCCCGAAGTTCACCGCCCACAAAGGAACGGCTACGTCTCCATTGAGGAGCTTGTAAGGGAATTCTCCCACAACAAGCCGGGTCTCTTTCAACCGCTTTCCTCACTTACACTAAGGCGATCTTTTCCACGAAGAGGCAAGATCACAGCCCTTACAAACTTGCCGCTGCTCACCACAACCTTAGGAGCTATCCGGCGACGCCTAGCCGTCTAGGAGGCAAACCTCCAAGAGTAACAAATGCTTCAAAGGCTTTCCGACGTGAATCACAAGTGCTCAAGCTATGGGATGCTCTTGCTCAGCTCACACAAGCTCACAAAGGCTTAAACTCTCAACCCAACACAAGGATATGGCTTGAATAGCTAATCTCACAAAGAGAAAGTTGGGGAGGGTTTCTTTGGCGTTGGCTTATGAAAAAAAGCAGGTGAAGCACCTCGGCAACCCTAGAATCGAGCGGCCCCAACAAGTGGAGCTCGTGGGATACTTATACCCCTCACAAGGAAAACTAGCCGTTAGTTCTCTAACAAAGGCGGTTAGACCGCCCGGTCGTGGCGGTTAGACCGCCCCCCAACGGTCGGCTTGAAGACTAGCGGTTGGTCGCTAGGGGCGGTTAGACCGCCCCCCTTGGGCGGTTAGACCGCCCGGCAGAGAGAGCCCCAAAACCCTTCTCTCTTCTCACAAGCACTTCAACACGAGTGGAAATGGCAAAGGCCGGGTTAGAGGTTTGCTAGACTACTCGAGAGACTCTCTCAAGGTCGGTTCTCACTTAGGTCAACTAATGAGCACTATTGATCTTTTGTCTTAGAGCTAATGTTGCATCCCTCTTGATAGTACGACATACCTAAACTCAAGAATAAATATAAAACCGGTTGATCACTTGAGTTTGTAGATCTTCAATCTTGTCGTACTTTTGTAAATCCAATGTGAGGGCTTTTTGACATAGCCGATGTCTTGAGCAACTCCATACTTGAGCTAGTGACTTAGGATTTTCCCTCTTTGCATGAGAGTGAACACTTTAATCCTTAAGTCACTCCATATTGCCAATCATAACATTTTGATATGTTGCAACGCTTCCCTCGGTTAAGGCTTGGATATGATACTTGAAGACCCCACGGATGCTAGAACTTCACCCTAGCAAAACACTAATGGCGGCCGGGCCAAGACCCCAAAGATTGCTTAGTCCCTCACCCTAGACATCTCGGTTGGTCTCTTCATCACTTATCCAATCCACTTTGAGTTCCACTTTGCTTCATACACAATTAACCTTCATTTGAAAAACCCGCTTCAAATGCTTGATCTTGATTGACAACGGATATGCAAGCTTCCATTTTTAGAACCATGGTGTGTACACTCATCATCTTGTTCTCTTTCAATAAACTCATGAAGTCTTGCACCATATACATGTCTTTAAAGATGTGAGCCGAAATATTCATTCACAATTAAGTACATCAAAGATTGCTTGTGAATATATAGAGAAAACTCCGCTCACAATCTTAGACAAAATCATTAGTCCTTTAATCGCCTTGTCATTCAATTCACCAAAATCCACTTAGGGGCCTAGATGCACTTTCAATCTCCCCCTTTTTGGTGATTGATGACAACTCGATTAAAGCTTACAAATAAAACAGTAAAGCGCGTTTAGATTCTTAGATATAGCTAGAGCTCCCCCTTAATTTGTGCTTTGAGTTGGATTTCAAAAAGTTTGCCTTAAATGCCAATAGCACAAATTTGGAAGTAAGCGTGTGAGCTCCCTGTTGATGGTTAATAATTGTATCAAAGTTCGTTTGTGACTCGCAAGCGTACAAGTCTCCCGTCGTAGTCAAGGGACCCTTCTTCCCTCGAGTGGTGAACCCAAGGTATCGAATCCGTGGAACAAATGTGTGACGCAAAACTTAATCTATTAAAGCCAAGTAACTTCAATCTTCGATAAAGAAACCCTAATGCATCTAAGTAAAAGACACAAAACGAATCTAATCTACTAAAGACCGGAGAAAACAAAGTAAGATTGGGTAGATAAACCGATCTAGAGGGATCGGGGTAAGCCTTTTGTTGAAGTTCCAAGCAAGAGAAGAAGTAGCAAATCGAATCTTAATAGAAGCCTCTTTAAATCGTGGTTTCCCGTCCAAATCCGAAAACATCCGCCTTTCGAGACCCTCGTTCGTCACAACGTATCCCTATTCATGCGGGGAGTTTAGGGCGAGTCAAAAGACAAGTCGAGATTCTTTCGAAGATCCGGCGTGTACCTCTAGCCACCGCGGCTACAAGAACACCCTATGTAATCTATCTCGAGAATAGAATTGGAATAAGCAAAGCCGATCGAAAAACGAAATCTTCGAGGAAACACTTGATCGCTAGGAAAAGATTCAACTTGATAATTCAACTATAACAATGATACATACACAAGATCACCACCGGGATCCTTCCTTGATCTTGCTTCTAGCTCCGGAACTCCGACGTGGTCTTCGTGCAAGGTTCCCACGTCGGCTAGGGGAACCCTAGTCAACTAGCTCGACCCTCTCCTCTCCGAGATGGTGTCCCTCTCTTCTCTGCTTCTCGGCGGCCGAAGACGATATCTTCTCTGCGAGGCTCTCGGTCAGGGGGCTATAAATAGCCCGATTGGCGTCTAGGGCAAAGGAGGGGGCGTTTGGGCCTTAAATGGGCCTGGGCTGACCGGATGGGCCGGCCGGCTTGGGCCCATTAGGGCCCGGCCCCGAGGGCTCCTTCGCTCCGGTCGGTTCCCTTGCTTCCCGGATGTTTCCCCCTTCGCACGTAGGTCCATGTCGTCGGTTTCTCTCCGAATTGGACTCAACTCCTTGTCTTGCAAGATTCAAGCACTTTTCCGGTCGGGTCCCCGGAGTCTCCGTCGTCTTCTCGGATCAAGTCCCCCGCTTCTTGGAGTTAAGTTTGCTTCATTGCATGACTTGTACGGGGCTTCAAGGTCTTGTCATGAGGTGCTTGATGAACTTATCCCGAAAGTCTTGCATTCAACACTAAAACCCTGCATAAACATTAAACTCCAAAACCGACATGCACACGTGAACTTGTTATACCACGGGGGGTTAGTACCAATGGATAAGGTATAAAACTCATGCCAACACCGAAGGTAAACTCATGGCTAGGTTGACGGATTTTCACCGTCAACATCTCCCCCATGCTTAAACCTTGCTCGTCCTCGAGTAAGCCTTCGATGGATATCATCATTGCCAAACAATGTTTAAACTTTGCACTTGATCACACATGAGAAAACATAATGCTCTCAAAATTTTAATTCATTAAAGTTCCATAATGTGCTAGCCTTCATCTCTATGGAGGGTAGATTCTTATTAAGCTTATCCCACAAGTATTAATATGCTCACAAATTTTTAAATAGATCTCAGAATTTTTGAAATAAAGAACAAGATAAAGAAAAGCTAAACCAAGTTCACAAATTTAAATCATCTTGTATATTGCTCATGAACTCTCATCTCACTTGTCTCTCAAGCCTATATATTCTACTCCTTTCCCTCTCATATATATGTGGTAGGCTTTATATGGAGCTTTGGGAAAGTTTAGTCCTAACAAGATTTTATAAATGAGGTGTTGTCAAAACAAGACAAGCTTCTCATGGTCTTACCGAGACTCGTCAAAAAGGTCATTGGAAAATAATGTTAAATCAAGGAGGGGAAAGAGAAAAATACACACACTTTTAGATGAGTGGACATGTGCAAATGGCAAAGAGTGATCCCGAGGCACAAAGGAAGTCCTCGTTATCGGATTGCACATGGTTGGAAAATGAGAATGGATCTTTTTAACTTGAAGCCTTGAATGCACTTTTAGAGAACCGGGGAGTTTACTTTACGCACATTTTTTTCTTTCTCATATTTCTCATTCTTTTCTTTCTTTCTTTCTTTCTTTCTTTCTTTCTTTCTTTCTTTCTTTCTTTCTTTCTTTCTTTCTTTCTTTCTTTCTTTCTTTCATTCATTATATATATATTTTTTCTTTACCTTGGAAGTCATGATTATCACTGGATTTTTCTCATCATCATCATCATCATCATTTTTTTATATTCCCCTTTTAACTCTAAAACTGCACCGTACCTACCTCCTCCCCCATGCTTAGACGTTGCTCGTCCTCGAGCAAAGAGGCGAAAAATAAGGTAGGTACCGGAGTATTTTTCCTTGGAGAGATACTTGAAATCTTCAATGTTGGCACCGTCTTGCGATCTTCCTTGAATTGATGATCCATTCTCAACAATAGGTTGTGGTCAAGGAGGTAATCACAAAAGATGATATTTGGTTTAAGGGTGGATATCCGGCGAAGTTTGTGAGATCTCCGATGCGGGGATACACAATGCACGGATAAAAGGCTAGCAAAAAGATAGATACGCAAAAACGGAATGACCAGCTTCTTAGTCTCAGGCCAGAGAAATCATGGCCTGCAATAACTCACTCAAAAATAAATCTTGTACACTGAGGTTTATGCACTCAAATATATATAGGGCTTTGGATAGGTTGAGCAACACACAAGCGATATTTGTGACAAGGTTAGCGATATTTTTGAGCATAAAAGACATCTTTAATCTATTCATAACTTGAGAGCACATAAATCACTATGGGTCTTTATTTTAATCATAGCCTCCGCTGAAAATTAAGCTAGCATTTAAATAATTTCAGATTTGTATTTTTAAGAGAGCACTAGCTTAAACATGCATAAATCAATTACAAAGATAAACAAAGCTGCAATTATAATCATATATCATCATGGCACGAATTTTGTAACTTTTCCAATGATATAATCAAGGTGGTGTCTTTATTAATGATGACATCAAGTTGAAATACATACTGAAAATAAACAAACATGCTTGCTGAAATTTAAATAAAAACAGAAAATACTACGCAAACACACATAAGCAAAAGCTGAAAATTACAGAGAAAAAGAAAAGAAAAGAAAACTAAAGTTCCTAAATCTTCTAGTCCTCCGCCGGTGGTTGATGTTGATGATCTTGATAATAATACCCTTGCTCATAATACGATTGGACATTCCCTCCGACGAATTGATTTGGCTCCACGTGGTGAAGGCGTCCGAGCTCAAAGGCAATATTTGCGTTTCCTTCACCAAGTTGAGCTGCGTTAGATTGGATGGCTGCGATGTTTTGAGCATTTCTTGCAGCATACCCTCCAATTATGGCCATGCTTCGTTTTGGTTGGGGATGATGAGCGTAGGACTCCGCGAAGTTAGCGTTGGGCACAACATAATTTTGTGGGGGTACCGGTGCACCACCCCCCCCCATGCTTGCTCTTGTGGCCCTCCGTAATAACTTGGCGGAGGAGGGATCCCGCCGAATGGTTGCACATTGGGTTGTGCTCCACTCGCTTGTGCGGAGGATGTTCCCTCCTCTACGATTCTTCCTCTTTTGTTCTTCCTTGCAGGGACAAGTAGTCCCTCTTCCAACCAATCTTCTCTTCCTTCGGTGAAAAGCCTAAGCCTCTCATTAGGAAGGGGTAGGTTTACTATGGCCAATCGATAACCTCCTCTCTCATCTCCACTAATGTATTTGCCTTGCCGCAAATACTCAATGCCGAGAGAGGTACCACGCAAAAGGTGAGCGGGGTTTCTTGCGATCCCCGGCCGCAAGGAGAAGGCCAACATGGAGAGGTAACACCCCGAACCAATATTACCCGCCCCCGATGTTGCTTCACAACACCAACGGTTGATCATAAGGTAAGAGGGGTCTATTGGCTGCCTGGCAATTAAAGCCGAGTATAGCCAATTCAACTCCGTGTCGGTCACCTTTGTTTCCTTCATCCTCCCCAATACCCTCTTGCACATCCAAGAGTGAAATATCCGGATAATGGGGTTGCGGATGCAATTGCGTTGTTGATGGGCTTCTCCGGAGATCATATTCCAAAATCCCGCTAACATGCCGGGTGGCACGTCAACTTTCTCCGGAGCTCCCTTGTGGAATCCAAGCAGCTCCCTAACGTGCTCGTAGGGAACCACTTGTTGGACTCCCTCCAAACGGAATGACAAGCTTTGCACCCCATCATCATCAACGATGGGTGCAATAGTCATCAAAATTTCCAAGGCGAACCCCAAATGGGTGTCCACCGATACTCCGTTGGAGAACTGCACCCATCCAAGGTGCCCCAACATATAGTATATGTCGGTGCCAAAACCCAAGGTGTAGAGTGCTTGGTCGTCGAACTCGACGTTAGGCACAAGCCTCTTCTCAAGATTAGAGAGCCTCTCCTCCTCCTCCGCCGACAAGATGATGAAGCCGTACGAAGAGTATGTCGGGGTGTAAGGAGGTGGCGCGGTTGAGCGTGTCGATCGTCGTGGTGGCGCGGGCTGCTCCTCCGTATGCCCACGAGGTTCGGTGAACCTCATGGAAGTGCTTCTCGCACCCCTCATACCACCAAGGAGGAGAGCATCGTTCCTCCTCGGTGGTGCCGTGTCCGTCTCCATGCTCCGGGGAGACTCGGAAACCGAGTGCCTCCTCGAAGATGTGGTTGATGACGGCTTGGATGACGACGAACTCTTCTTCTTGGAGAAGAGACTTGTGGTCTTCTTCCACATGGTTGCTGCACTCTTTTCTTCAACTAAAACTCCGGGTTGCAACCGGTAACTAGGCACTTAAACTCTTTGCTTCGGATGTGGACTTTGAGTGGATTAAGGGTGTGGATTTTTCTTGAGCTATCAAGCTTGGGAAGGTTGGCTATGTCTACGGAGGTTTTGAGCACACAATCTTGAACACACAAACAAGGGAAGGAGAGGGAAGCTTGCCTGCAGAAAACGGGAGCCGGGGGGCTCCTTAAGTAGGTGAGGCCGGCCGGCCTGGGGGCCTCCTGCCTCCTCCCCGCCTCGTCTTTCTTCCAAAGACGATCATTTCGCCCTCGCAACTTTCCCCGCCCGCGTGCTCCACGAGTTGCACCGCCCAAACGCTCTCGTCCACTCCTTTTCTTGCATTATTGGTCCTTCCACTTGATGCTCCATGCTTTGGGTCATGTCCATGCTCCCTAGCTCCACTTGCTTCACATGCCACCATGAAATTCCTGCAAAGTTGATGCTTGCTGCCCACCATGCTTGTCCTTTGCATGTGGAATTGGTGAAAGTTGATAAAAGGGAATCCAATGGTGCATGCATGATTAATTCAAACTAGATTGCCTCCATTTAGGTGTGTTTAAGGTTAAGCACTCCCCTAATTCGAAATTTAAAATATTTTTCAGAGCCATGCAAGAGCTCAAACATAATTTTAGAGAAGTTTTTAAACCAAAAAACAAATGTAAGTCGAAAATATTTTTCGACTACGTCGATTTCGGTCTCACCGGTATAGTTTGCCTTCATTGGTTGAGAGCAGACATTTCCCGGCTTGATCATGGGGGCATAGGTTTAGGTTCTAATTTTGGCTAAATAAGAAAGATTTTGAATAAAACAAAATTAGAATAGGCTTAGAAAAATTCTAATCCTAGAGAAACCAAGGATATAGATTTTTAAAACCAACCAAAAGTTTTGATTTCTAGGTTCACACGAGTCCTACCACGTGCTGAATTTTATTAACACTTAAATATAAATCGTGGCTCTACTCGTGTGGTTTTAGCATGAAAAATAAGTCAACCTCAGCACCATAATGAGGATGAAAGGTTGAGTTAGGTTCTGAAATTATTTGGTTGAGGTTTCTCGAAAAGAAAAGAATCAAGCAAGCACATAGGAGGGTTCATGCAAAGGGTTTATGATAAAGCAAACATCAATCAAGAATTATCTCTCTAATATTGTTCAACCACTTCTAAGTCTAATGTCTTTGCGTAATAAAACTCAAAAACTAAATTATTAAAAATACTCGAAAAACCTGGAATCGGGTTGTCCTCCCGTAGCTTATTCTTGACTCGACGAAACGGGTTGCCTCCCGCCTAGCGCTTCGTTTATAGTCTATAGCTAGACTTCTTCACTTGATTACTCCGGATCAACGCTCTTTGCGGGCGTTGCAATCTTGGGTACCCACTTCCGCACCATCTTGGGCGCGGGCTTGTCTTCCGGCTTAGTTGGCTTAGTCATTTTTTTGGTCTTCACAGGTGGCTTCTCTTCCTTTGTCTTGACGGATGCAACACCTTCTTTGATTTTCGTTACGTTCATTTTTTTCGGCTCCTTCTTTTTCAGCCCCTCCGTTTGTTTTAGTTCTCCCTTCACTCCAATCATGTTGCATGCCTCAATCCTTGGACGGAACTTGAAGGAACTCCTTTCTCCGTTGATATCGAACATGATCTCCCCCTTGCCAACATCAATAGTAGCTCCCACGGTCTTGAGGAACGGCCTCCCTAGGATGAGCGGCGGCTTCTCCCTCGCTCCCATCTCGAGCACAACGAAGTTGACGGGGACGAAGTGGTGTCCAATCTTCACGGGTACATCTTCAGCAATGCCCAAGGGATAGCGAATGGAGTTGTCTCCCAACTCCAAACATATTCCTGTAGGCTCCATTGGTAGGCGTAGCTTCTCGAACACATCCCTCGGCATGACGCTTACGCTAGCTCCAAGGTCGCATAACGCCTTCTCGAAGTTGAAAGAACCAACCGAACATGGAATTGTAGGGCACCGGGGTCTTTTTGCTTCTCTAGCCCATTAGCAATAGCGGCACTACACTCCTCGGACATCTTGACATGATCTACCCCGATTGTTGCTATCTCATATTTATTTGCAAGTATGTCTTTAAAGTAACGAGAATATGTAGGTACTTGTAGGGCATCTAGTAATGGCATATTGATGCTAAGTCTACGCACAACTTCCACAAACTTCTCAAAGTGGTTGTCAAGTTTACCTCTCGTTGACGGTTAATAGTTGTATCAAAGTTCGTTTATGACTTGCAAGCGGCCAAGTCTCCCGTCGTAGTCAAGGGACCCTTCTTCCCTCGAGTGGTGAACCCAAGGTATCGAATCCGTGGAACAATGTGCAACGCAAGGATTCAATCTAGTAAAGCAAGGTAAGCTATCTTATGAAGGTAAGTTGCATCTAATCTACTAACTCATAAAGAAAACGAATCTAATCTAATCTACTAAAGAGGTAGCAAGAGAAAGCAAGAGATAACCAATCTAGAGAATCTAGATCATGCTTATGTTGTAGCTCCAAACAAGATAGATGAAGATAGAAAAGCGAATCTCATTAAAAGCATCTTTAAATCGTGGCCTTCCCATCCGACTCCGAAAACATCCGCCTTTCGAGACCCCCGTTCGTCACAACGTATCCCTATTCATGCGGGGAGCTTAGGGCGAGTTCGATAGAACAAGTTGAAATCACTTGGCCGGTCCGGTATGCACCTCTAGCCACCGCGGCTACAAGAGCACCCTATGTAATCTATCTTAAGTATAGATCATAGAAGAAGCAAAACTAAGAAGAAAACAAAATCATCGAGAAGGCACTTGATCGCTAGAA
The DNA here is from genome assembly GCA_947561735.1 of Cenchrus americanus. Taxonomy (NCBI): domain Eukaryota; kingdom Viridiplantae; phylum Streptophyta; class Magnoliopsida; order Poales; family Poaceae; genus Cenchrus; species Cenchrus americanus. Next base: position 8,914,592 of record OX387239.1, read on the forward strand.
ATCGAATTCACTTACAAACTTCACCATGAATGATTACATGAACAAGATCACCACCGGGCCCTTCCTCGATCTTGATCCTCGCTCCGAGCTCCGACGTGGTCTTCCATGCAAGGTTCCCACGTCGGCCGGGGAAACCCTAGACAACTAGCACGACCCTCATCTTCAAGTTGGTGTCCCTCAAGCTTCTCTCGCTCCTCGGCGGCGGAATACGACTTCTCCTCGCGTGGCTCTCGGTCGGGGGACTATAAATAGCCCGATTGGCGGCTAGGGCAAAGGGCGACGGGTTTGGGCCCTAAATGGGCACGGGCCGACCGGGACCCCGGGCCGGCCGGCCCGGGCCCATTTAGGCCCGGCCCCCGCAGTGGCTCCTTTGCCCGAGGTCGGTTCCCTTGCTTCCCGGATGCTTCCCCCTTCGCATGTAGGTCCATGTCGTCGGTTTCTCTCCGAATTGGACTCAACTCCTTGTCTTGCAAGATTCAGGACTTTTACGGTCGGGTCCCCGGAGTCCGTCGTCTTCTCGGATCAAGTCCCGGCTTCTTGGAGTTAAGTTTGCTTCATTGCATGACTTGTTCGGGGCTTCAAGGTCTTGTCATGAGGTGCTTGATGAACTTATCCCGAAAGTCTTGCATTCAACGTTAAAACCTCGCGTAAACACATAACTCCAAAACCGACATGCACAAGTGAACTTGTTATACCACGGGGGTTAGTACCAATGAATAAGATACAAAACTAATGCCAACACCGAAGGTAAACTCATGGCTAGGTTGACGGATTTTCACCGTCAACAACCTCGGAATATTTTTTCCTTGGAGAGATACTTGAAATCTTCAACGTTGGCACCGTCTTGCGATCTTCCTTGAATTGATGATCCATTCTCAACGATAGGTTGTGGTCAAGGAGGTAATCACAAAAAGATGATATTTGGTTTAAGGGTGGATATCCGGCGAAGTTTGTGAGATCACCGATGCGGGGATACACAATGCACGGATAAGAGGCTAGCAAAAAGATAGATACGCAAAAACGGAATGACCAGCTTCTTAGTCTCGGGCCAGAGAAATCATGGCCTGCAATAACGCACTCAAAAATAAATCTTGTACACTAAGGTTTATGCACTCAAATATATATAAGGCTTTGGATAGGTTGAGCAACACACAAGTGATATTTGTGACAAGGTTAGCAATATTTTTGAGCATAAAAGACATCTTCAATCTATTCATGACTTGAGAGCACATAAAACACTATGGGTCTTTATTTTAATCATGACCTCCGCTGAAAATTAAGCTAGCATTTAAATAAATTCAGATCTGTATTTTTAAGAGAGCACTAGCTTAAACATGCATAAATCAACTACAAAGATGAACAAAGCTGCAATTTTAATCATATATCATCATGGCACGAATTTTGTAACTTTACCAAAGGTAAAAACTTGGTGGTGACATTATTCATGATGAAAATAAAACTAAGACACATGCTGAAAATTAAACTAAAAACTGAAAATTAAAGCAAAACTGAAAATACTACGCAAACATAGGTGCATACAAGCTGAAAATTAAAGAAAAGGGGGTAAAGGAAAGATAACTAAAGCTCCTCCTCTCTCAAATCTTCCGCCGGTGGTTGATATTGAAAGTCTTGGTTGTTGTACCCTTACTTGCAATAGGAATGCGCCTCTCCTCCTATGAATTGTCCAATGGTATTAGGTGAAGGTGTCAAAGCTCATAAGCGACGTTTGCATTTCCTTCACCCATTTGGTTTGCATTGGTTAGGATGGCTGCAATAATTTGCATGTTCCTTGCAGCGTATCCTCCAATGGTGGCCACATTTTGTTGTGGTTGAGGAAGGTGTGCAAATGGCTCCGCAAAGGCTACGTTGGGCACCGCAAAAATGGTGGGGGTATGGCTGCACCACTCCCCCATGCTTGCATTGGTACACCACCGTAGTAACTCGGCGGCGCCGGGGTTCCTCCCAATGGTGGGACATAATTTTGTTGTGCACCTTATTCTTGGGCCATAGAAGATCCTTCTCCTATAATTTTTTTTCTTTTATTATTTTTTTTCTTCTCCGCACAAGAAGTCCTTCCTCTAACCGATCTTCTTCCCCTCAAGAAAAGTCTTAATCTTCAAATCCGGAAGGGGCAAATTCACCTAGGCCACTTGTAAGCCTCCTCTCTCATCTTCACTCTTATATTTTCCTTTCTTCATATATTCCTCGGGAAGTCCCGGTAGGAGATGATTTGGGTTCCTTGTAATACCCGGTTTTAAAGAGATAGCCAATATGGAGAGGTAACACCCCGAACCAATATCTTCCGAACTCGATGTTGCAACAACACCACCGGTTGATCATAGGTGAGTGGGGTCTATTGGCCACTTGGCAATCAAAGCCGAGTAAAGCCAATTCAACTTTGTGTTGGTTATCTTTGTCTCTCTTGTTCTCCCCAAAATCCACTTGCACAAAAGTGACACACTTGGGTAATGGGTTCCGGATAGTATTTTTTTCGTTGATGGTCTCTTCCCGTGATCATACTCCAAAAGCCTTCCCATGTGCCTTCATGCACATACTTGTTCCGGAGCTCCCTTTTGAAAATAGGGGACACTCGCCCATGGGTCCACGATACTAGAACATGCAATCGTTTCGAACATGAGAACCAATCTAATCTATCGGGGATTGTGTTGAATGGATCCAAGGAAGCATTGGAGCTCTACTCCCTTTATGGCATGGTTGCTAGCCTTAAGCATTAAAGTATTTTCAGCACAAGATGATAGATAGATAATCCAACAAAGTGTGATTACATCTCAAGATCGATTGCAACCCATGGATGAAAGGAGATTACCCCATCAAGGTGCTAGAAATAGCATCACTGATCAAGGTTACCCTTCCGACGGTGTCTTCCTTCTTCTCCACTTGTGGGCTCCCTCCAACGGAATGAGAGACTCAACACTCCTTCATCAAGGGTATGCGCCATGGTCATGAAAATTTCCTAGGCGAATTCCTTGTGGGTGTTTGCCGACACTCCGTTAGAGAATTGCACCGGTGTCCCGTGTGAAACCCAATATGTGGAGAGCTTGGTCGTCGATGTCGACGTTCGCTACAAGCCTCTACTTAAGGCGAGCGAGCTTCTTCTCCTCCTCCGTCATGATGACATACCCCTCGGAATGCCACGGAGCGCATGGAGGTGGAGCGGATGATCGTGTCAAGTGGTGAGGTTGGACGAGCGGCTCCTCCATACGTTATTGAAGTTTGGTGAACCTCATAAACGAGTTTCGTGTTGCCCTCATGCCACCAAGGAGAAGAGTGGTTCCTCCTCGGCGGTGCCGTGTCCTCCTCCATACTCCAAGGAAACTCGGAAACCGAGTGCCTCCTCGAAGAGGTTGTCGATGATGGCTTAGACGACGATGATCCCTTCTTCTTCGGTGAAAAGACTTGTAGTTTTCTTCCTTGATTGCAGCACTCTCCCTCACAAATATATATCCGGGGTTTTCACCCGGTAACAAGGTACACAAATATTATTTTGGAGTCCGGACTTTGAGTGGATTAAGGATGTGGTTTGTTGCACGAAACAAACGCGGTGGATGGCTAAGTCTAAGGTGATTCCGGCCTACAAACTAGAGCACATGAACAAAGAGTTGGATGAAAGACTTACCTCTCTCCTCCTCTTGGCTCGGTTCTTCTCTAGTGCATGCATGTTGCTTCGTGATCGCGTACACCTTCCAAACGTTCCCGTCCACTCCTTCGCTTGCATTATTGCTCCTTCCACTTGATGTTTTCGCTTGATTCACTTCCATACTCCCTTGCCTCCCATGCATCCAAGATATTCCTACAAAACAAAGCCTTGGCTGCCCCCCATGCTTGTACTTTGCATGTGGTTTAAATATGTTGGAGGGGCATCCCGTGATGTATCATGGTGCATGCATGGTTAGGTTAACTAGATTGCCTCCCTTTAAGTGTGTTTAAGGCTAAGCACTCCTCTAATTTCGAAATTTAAAAATATTTTTCAGAGCCATGCAAGAGCTCGAACATAATTTTAGAGAAGTTTTTAAACCATTAAAAACAAATGCAAGTCGAAAATATTTTTTTATTACGTCGATTTCGGTCTCACCGGTATAGTTTGCCTTCATTGGTTGAGAGCAAGCTTTTCCCGGCTTGATCATGGGGGCATAGGTTTAGGTCCTAATTTTGATTAGATGAGAGAGATTTTGAATGAAATAAAATTAAGTGAGGCTTAGAAAAATTCTAATCTTAGAGAAACCAAGGATATGGATTTTTAAACCAACCAAAAATCAAGTTTCTAGGTTCACGCGAGTCCTACCACATGCTGAAATTTAAATAACATCTAGATACCAGTCATGGCTCTACTCGAGTGTTTTTAGCATGAAAAAATAAGTCAACCTCAGCACCATAATGAGGGTGAAAGGTTGATTAAGGTTCTGAAATTTTTTTTGGTTTTGGTTGTGGTTTCTCGAAAAGAAGCAAACAATCACATAGGATGGTTCATGTAAAGGGTTTATGATCAAGCAAAATATTCAACCAAGAATTATGTCTCTAATATTGTTCAACCATTCTAAGTCTAAGGTTTTGCGTAGTAAAATTCAGAACTGAATTATATTTAAAAAGACTTGAAAAACCTGGAATCGGGTTGTCCTCCCGGTAGCTTATTCTTGACTCGACGAAACGGGTTGTGTCCCGCCTAGAGCTTCGTTTATAGTCCATGGCTAGACTTCTTCACTTGATTACTCCGGATCAACGCTCTTTGCGGGCGTTGCAATCTTGGGTACCCACTTTGGCTTAGTCAATTTTTTTGGTCTTCAAAGGCTGGCTTTGTCCTTTGGTCTTGACGGATGCAACATCTTCCTTGTGGCTCGGCATCTCGAACTCCGGTCCTTCGGTCGTGATCTTCATGGTCTCTAGTGTGATCCTTCATCTCTCCCGAATGAGCTTGAGTAGCCTTCGCCGTCTTGGGACCTTGGAGTTGTCTCGGATATTCTTCTTTGTCACCAATCGGTTGTCCCGAGCAAGTTGTCCCACTTGCGTCTCTAACATCTTCATCACGATGAACACCCCGCATGTGGATCTTGCCTTGGCGGCCTTTAGGTGTTGAGCTTCTTTCTCCATCTCCATCTTCTCCGTCCTCGTTGATCTTGAACGGCCTTCGGCGTCTTGACTTGGAGGTGGTGATTCCCTTGGAGATTTTGATGGTCCTTCGAGTTTGACTTTTGAATCTAGGGTTTCCAACCCTTTAGCTTGTGTTGCACGTCACCTTTGCCTGTTAAAGTTTTCCTGGATCATCCACAAGAAAAGTTTGGTTTCTTGGAGAGGTAGCCAACCATCTCCGGTTAGGGTTAGTGATAAAACAAAAATCTAACAAAAGAAAAATTAGGGTTAAACAAAACTAGATTAGATTGACTCTTTTTTTCTTTTCAGGGATGATCAAACATAAGAGATGCAAAAGAAAATCAAAAGAAAAACTGAAAGATAAGCGATACTAGATCGGATCTTGATTGCTTGTTCCCCGGCAACGGCGCCAGAAAAAGGGGCTTGTTGACGGTTAATAGTTGTATCAAAGTTCGTTTATGACTTGCAAGCGGACAAGTCTCCCGTCGTAGTCAAGGGACCCTTCTTCCCTCGAGTGGTGAACCCAAGGTATCGAATCCGTGGAACAATGTGCAACGCAAGGATTCAATCTAGTAAAGCAAGGTAAGCTATCTTATGAAGGTAAGTTGCATCTAATCTACTAACTCATAAAGAAAACGAATCTAATCTAATCTACTAAAGAGGTAGCAAGAGAAAGCAAGAGATAACCAATCTAGAGAATCTAGATCATGCTTATGTTGTAGCTCCAAACAAGATAGATGAAGATAGAAAAGCGAATCTCATTAAAAGCATCTTTAAATCGTGGCCTTCCCATCCGACTCCGAAAACATCCGCCTTTCGAGACCCCCGTTCGTCACAACGTATCCCTATTCATGCGGGGAGCTTAGGGCGAGTTCGATAGAACAAGTTGAAATCACTTGGCCGGTCCGGTATGCACCTCTAGCCACCGCGGCTACAAGAGCACCCTATGTAATCTATCTTAAGTATAGACCATAGAAGAAGCAAAACCAAGAAGAAAACAAAATCATCGAGAAGGCACTTGATCGCTAGAAATCGAATTCACTTACAAACTTCACCATGAATGATTACATGAACAAGATCACCACCGGGCCCTTCCTCGATCTTGATCCTCGCTCCGAGCTCCGACGTGGTCTTCCATGCAAGGTTCCCACGTCGGCCGGGGAAACCCTAGACAACTAGCACGACCCTCATCTTCAAGTTGGTGTCCCTCAAGCTTCTCTCGCTCCTCGGCGGCGGAATACGACTTCTCCTCGCGTGGCTCTCGGTCGGGGGACTATAAATAGCCCGATTGGCGGCTAGGGCAAAGGGCGACGGGTTTGGGCCCTAAATGGGCACAGGGGCCGACCGGATCGGCCGGCCGGCCCGGGCCCATTTAGGCCCGGCCCCCGCGGGCTCCTTTGCCCGAGGTCGGTTCCCTTGCTTCCGGATGCTTCCCCCTTCGCATGTAGGTCCATGTCGTCGGTTTCTCTCCGAATTGGACTCAACTCCTTGTCTTGCAAGATTCGGACTTTTTTCCGGTCGGGTCCCTGGAGTCTGTCGTCTTCTCGGATCAAGTCCCCAGCTTCTTGGAGTTAAGTTTGCTTCATTGCATGACTTGTTCAGGGCTTCAAGGTCTTGTCATGAGGTGCTTGATGAACTTATCCCGAAAGTCTTGCATTCAACGTTAAAACCCTGCGTAAACACATAACTCCAAAATCGACATGCACAAGTGAACTTGTTATACCACGGGGGTTAGTACCAATGAATAAGATACAAAACTAATGCCAACACCGAAGGTAAACTCATGGCTAGGTTGACGGATTTTCACCGTCAACAACCTCGGAAGTAGCGTGGCTTGAGTTGCGGTATCCTCGTGTCTTCCTCTCGGCATCTCGTATTCGGGTTCCTCGGTGACGATCCTCGTAACCTTTTCTTTGGCGGCTCCTTCCACCTCGGTGGATGGTTTAAGCTTCCTTGCTCCCGCGGAACGTTCCGGATCTTCGGTCTCCTTCCCCCGAACGTGTTTGAATGGCCTTCGCCGATTCGGGACATTTGGGTTGTCCCGAAGCTTCCCTTCATCATTAGTGAGGCGCCCCGCAAGTTGTCCAACTTGCGTCTCGAGCATCTTCATCATGTTGAGCACTTGATGATTGGAACTTCCGACCTCCGTCACTTTGCTATCGATGTTCTCCAACACCTTGTCTATGGTCTTGAACTTGGTGACGATGTCCTTGTTGATCTTAGCTTGGTCATCTATGAACTCCTTCAATTGTATACGAAGCGGAACCGCGTTAGGAATAGATGAGCTTGCATTAAATTGAGGCCTACCTTGCCCGTAGCGGAAGTTCGGCAATTCTCCCTTCCTCATGTAGTCGAGCACTTTGGCTTCCTCGGACAATCTTTGCGGACATGGCCATACTCTCCACATTCTTCGCATGTGGACCTTGCTTCGGCGGCCTTCAAGTCTTGAGCCTCTTTCTTTTCCATCTCCATCTTCTCCAACCTCCTCATGAGCGAGTCGATCTTGCCTTCAAGTATGTTCTCCTTCTCCACTTGCAAGACTCCTTTGACGTTCCCCGTGGGTTGAACCGTATGTAGGCGCCCGGACGACGCCCACGTGTCATTATCCGCGACCTTCTTGAATAGCGTGAAAGCTTCCGTCGGTGTAAGCTCGATGATAGACCCTCCCGCCGATGCATCGATGATCGTCTTTGACGCCATGGTGAGTCCTTGATAGAACTTTTGCACGAGGTCTTCTTTCGGGAACTTGTGATGTGGAACCGCCCGAGTGTACTCGTTGAAGCGCTCGAATGCCTCCGAGATAGTTTCTGTAGGATATTGAACAAAGGTGGCAATCTTATTACGCAAACTTTGAGTTTTACCCGGTGAGTAGTATTCCTTCATGAAAGCCTTCATCAAAGTGTTCCAATTTTGCACCGTCTCCGCCGGTTGAGAGTGGAACCATTGCAAAGCCTTCCCGAGTAGTGAGAACGGAAAAAGCCTTGCCCTCATTTGGTCTTGAGTCACCCCATCCATGTTGAAAGTCGACATAGTTGAATCAATGCTTGGAGGTGAAGGTTCGGATCCTCTTTGCCGGTGAAGGGTGAATGTTGCACCATGCGGATTGTTGAGGTCTTGATCTCGAACGGTCTTCCGATCTCCTCAAGGTTCAAGATTGGTAGGTCGATGATGTCTGGGGTGCATAGCTCCCCAATCTTGCGTTCTTGCGGTGGTTGGTCACCCATCGGTGGAAGTCGATTCTCCCGCGGACTTTGAGGTGGTGAATTCTTCGGAGATTCCTGCGATCCTTCGTCTTCCGACTCCGAATCTACAAAATCCAGCTTTTTAGCTTGATGTGCTTCGCGTCTCCTTAGCCTGTAAAGTTTTTCTGGATCATCCACAAAATTATTGGGTTTGTTGGAGAGGTAGCCGTCCATCTCCGATAGGGTTAGCAATAAACAAAGTATGCAAAAAACTAGAAAGTAAAAACAAATCTATAAAAACTAGGGTTAGACAAACTAGATTAGATGTATTTTGAGGATGATCAAAATTTAGTAGATGCAAAAATAAAAACAAAGAGAAAACTGAAAATTACAAAAAGGCAATAAAAAATCAAATCTTGATCACTTGTTCCCCGGCAACGGCACCGGAAAAAAGGGGCTTGTTGACGGTTAATAATTGTATCAAAGTTCGTTCGTGACTCGCAAGCGTACAAGTCTCCCGTCGTAGTCAAGGGACCCTTCTTCCCTCGAGTGGTGAACCCAAGGTATCGAATCCGTGGAACAAATGTGTGACGCAAAACTTAATCTATTAAAGCCAAGTAACTTCAATCTTCGATAAAGAAACCCTAATGCATCTAAGTAAAAGACACAAAACGAATCTAATCTACTAAAGACCGGAGAAAACAAAGTAAGATTGGGTAGATAAACCGATCTAGAGGGATCGGGGTAAGCCTTTTGTTGAAGTTCCAAGCAAGAGAAGAAGTAGCAAATCGAATCTTAATAGAAGCCTCTTTAAATCGTGGTTTCCCGTCCAAATGCGAAAACATCCGCCTTTCGAGACCCCCGTTCGTCACAACGTATCCCTATTCATGCGGGGAGTTTAGGGGCGAGTCAAAAGACAAGTCGAGATTCTTTTGGAAGATCCGGCGTGTACCTCTAGCCACCACGGCTACAAGAACACCCTATGTAATCTATCTCGAGAATAGAATTGGAATAAGCAAAGCCGATCGAAAAACGAAATCTTCAAGGAAACACTTGATCGCTAGGAAAAGATTCAACTTGATAATTCAACTATAACAATGATACATACACAAGATCACCACCGGGATCCTTCCTTGATCTTGCTTCTAGCTCCGGGAACTCCGACGTGGTCTTCCGTGCAAGGTTCCCACGTCGGCTAGGGGAACCCTAGTCAACTAGCTCGACCCTCTCCTCTCCGAGATGGTGTCCCTCTCTTCTCTGCTTCTCGGCGGCCGAAGACGATATCTTCTCTGCGAGGCTCTCGGTCAGGGGGCTATAAATAGCCCGATTGGCGTCTAGGGCAAAGGAGGGGGCGTTTGGGCCCTAAATGGGCCTGGGCCGACCGGACTGGGCCGGCCGGCCTGGGCCCATTTAGGCCCAGCCCGAGGGCTCCTTCGCTCCAGGTCGGTTCCCTTGCTTCCTGGATGTTTCCCCCTTCTGCATGTAGGTCCATGTCGTCGGTTTCTCTCCGAATTGGACTCAACTCCTTGTCTTGCAAGATTCGACGCACTTTTACGGTCGGGTCCGGAGTCCGTCGTCTTCTCGAATCAAGTCCCTAACTTCTTGGAGTTAAGTTTGCTTCATTGCATGACTTGTACGGGGCTTCAAGGTCTTGTCATGAGGTGCTTGATGAACTTATCCCGAAAGTATTGCATTCAACACTAAAACCCTGCATAAACATTAAACTCCAAAACCGACATGCACACGTGAAATTGTTATACCACGGGGGTTAGTACCAATGGATAAGGTATAAAACTCATGCCCACACCGAAGGTAAACTCATGGCTAGGTTGACGGATTTTCACCGTCAACACTCCCCCTATATCTTAGAATCAGTGGAGTGCAACATGTGTGAGCGACAAAAATAAAAACTGTGATGCATATGGCATGGCAAGCACTCAACAAAGTGAAGTGTAGGCTGTTTGGGCGGGGCGGTCGGAGGCGGGGTTGCAGGCCGGTTAGACCGCCTCCCCCATTCAGCTTACAAAAACATTCATCAAACAAGCTATGCATCACAAACTATCACAAATGTCACGTAAGATACATAAAGAAGTTCTTCACACTCAGTAGCACTCACACAAATACTCAAGTCCACAAGATAAGGTAGAGATCCAATTATTACAAGCCAGTCTCACTCTCAATTCATAGGGGCATGGCGGTTAGACCGCCTACCAGGGGCGGTTAGACCGCCCCACACAGAATAACTACAAACACAGAGCTTTAATCCATCTCTTCTCCCCCTTTGTCATCAAACATCCATAAAGGGCCTGGAGAAGGAGTCTCTCTGTCGCCAAATTACTGCCGCTGCCACTGATCCCAAGTGTCGCCTTCGGTGCTCGGATTTGCAACTAGGCACCCACAAAAGAGAATCTAGGATAAGAAAGAGCTAAATATGGATGGATCTCGGGAAATAGAGACAAGAGTGAATTATCCATACCATAGGAAGTGGCAGGCTGATCAAAGAATTCATGTGAGACACGTGCCGCCCTCTCATCAGTCGATGGAGGAGGAAACCATGGAGGTGGGGCAGTAGTGTCACCTTCAAACATCGAATCAAAGCCAGTAGGTGGTGGAGGAGGAGGAGCCGAGGAGGAAGATGCACCAATGTCTGATCCAAAGTTGCTTCCATACTGATTGTAAAGATCGGAGTTGAGAAAAGCATTCACCCTATCATCCACGGAGGGTATCTCAACTTCTGGAGGAGATGGTGAGATGGGAAATGTTGACGGATAAAAGACGTATCCCTCTACGATCCGCAAGCGTACGGACCCCACACCTTTTTCACCACGGGATTCCCAAGGTTCTTGTCAATCCGCGGAGCAAGGGGATTACAAGCGTTCGATCAACAACGACACACTAGCTACTAAAACCCTAACTACTATTATACTAGAAAACAACTAAACTACACTAGAGAGAATGATAAACGATCAAGATAGAAGACACTCGCCCACGGGTCTACGATACTAGAGCATGCAATCGCTTAAAGACATGAAAAACCAATCTAATCTATCGGGGTTGTGACCACGGTTTCGCCCTTTCCCTCCTCTCGTACTCGTCACTACGCGAAGGTATTCATGACTAGACCTTTGATGGCCACGGCGTATTGAATGGATCCAAGGAAGCATTGAGGCCTATACTCCCTTTACGGCACGGTTGCAAGCCTTAAGCATTAAAGTATATTCAACACAAGATGATAGATAGATAATCCGACAAAGTGCGATTACATCTCAAGATCGATTACAACCCATGGACGAATGAGAAGATTACCCCATCAAGGTGCTGATCATGGCACCGTTGATCATGGTTTCCCTTCCGCCGGTGTCTTCCTCCTTCTCCACGAGAGGGTGCTTCCTTCGAGGCGGTTGATCTCCCGCCGGAGATCCTCCTCCTCTCTCTCTAGCTTGTGGATGGCCTTCTGGTGCGAATAACTCCTCTCCTCTGTGTTGGCGGCGCGTCGGGGGTTTTAGGGTCGAAGATCCTTCGAGGGCAAGGAAGACGGGACCGAACCGGTGCCCGAAGTGGGCTGGGCCGGCCCGCCGGGGCCGGCCGGCCCCGGCCCCAATTTCGGCCCGGTTCGGTCGCCCTTTTTGCTCCGTGGGTCCTCGTGCACTTATCTACTTTGCCCCCTCCACTTGCATGATTTTGACACTGTTATCCTCGCGATCAAGATGGAGGCTCTCTTTGCATGAAGTTTGATCTTTTACGCTTCAATCCCCGGGGGTGTTCCTCGTAGCACTTCGGTCCTCGCCACCATTGGAAGTAATTTCAGCAAGCTCATGAACACGAACAAGACTCCATGAATGCTCCTTTGAACTTGTTGCGAATCCGTCCTTTATGTCCATGTTTTCCTACATAAACACAACACTTCCAAATGCATGCACAAAGATGAACTTTTCATATGATTAGTGTGCCTAGTGGCGGGTTAGTTCCATAATCAAATCCAAACCAAAGTGTAATGAACATGCTAGGTGCTCCAAAATACACCGTCAACAGGAGACCTAGGTGGCTGACAACCGGCCTGATTATGAAGAGCCTTCATTGTATCCCGCATCTTCTTATTCTTCTTCCTTTCATCTTGCTGAGCAACTTCAATGTCTCTCTGTGTTTTGCACATACCAAGGAAGATACTGATCAATTTGCGAAGAGGCGATGTGTGCCTCTTCTCCTCCTGCCAGGGGCGGTTAGACCGCCCCTGGGGGGCGGTTGAACCGCCCCCAGGCTGGTAAGCCTCCCAGCTGTGCGGCGCCTCCCTTTCTTCAAAAATTTCTTGCTCCTCTTGCATATCATCCTGTGGAGAGGGAACCCTCACTGTCCTACTGGGTTTGGGTTGCAACAGGCGATGTTTCGTGTCATTTGGATAAGCCCTTTGTGTTACTTTCTTTATGATGTAGCTAATGTAGGGGCCATAGCTACATAACCTTTGTGGATTTTCAGAGGAGTTCTTTATTTCTTGCCACAAAAAGTCACCAACATGAAATGCCGGCTCACCGGGCTTCATAGCCACCATCAAGTTCCTCTGAAAGGCGGTGATGTCTGAGGTGTTGCCATCCCTAGGAGTGAGTGTTTTTCTGGATAGACGGTTGAGGATGGAGTAGTATGTGTATAGGCCCTTCACATGTCCCCAACTGTCCCTTGCATTTCTGGGATACATAAATGCCATCCTTTTTGCCTCAAGTGGACCCTCATCATGGAGAAATCTCGCAAACCCATCATCGGGTAACTTTGAATAGAGTGAGAAAGTTTGAGAATGAGAGGTGGTGACTCTCACCCTCGGTCATCCAAAACATGGCTCTGTCACTCCGCCCATCTTCTTTTGGCACATAGCCAAAATACACTTTGTCGCATAAAGCTGGGCAATGAGTTCTTTGTTCCAATCGTTGCTTGAACCCCATGAGGGCCTTAATCCCTTTAGCCTCACAAGCCGAATCACCTCTTCAAAGATTGGATTATTCTTCCTCTCCATAAACTCCCAATCCACATACTGAGCATCATTAGTGATTTTTGATTTTCTGCCAGTGATGATAGCTGTGGTGTAGTAGTCCTGCTGAAAGATGGTACGAAACCTGTAATCTGTAGCAGTCCTCTCCTCATTAGCTGGGTTAGTCCTTCTCAAGTTCACTACAGTGTCTGCCATTCCTGCCTGATAATAATCAACGGGCCCTCTGTAGGAAGGATAATTAGGCTCCCGGATGTATGGCCTACCAAGCTGCTGCTGCTGACCACCTTGCTGCTCTTCTTCCTCATCCTCTTCCTCAAGACTTGTCATCATTGCTATCATTGCCTCCCACCGCAACTCCCGGTTTCTCCAAAGTGAGCTCAAAGTTGAGAGAGGGATCCTCAACATCATCATCACTACTCTCCACCCTGTCACTCATCTCAATATCATCCCCATAGTAAACAGGAGGTGGTGGTGGTCCTCTTGGCCTCAAAGTAACGCTAGGACCGGAGGATGGTCCAGCATCACCACTGCCTCTTTTCTTTCTTTTTTGAACACCTGCACCCTTTGGCATTGCTGCTGTTCCTTTGGAGAGATGAAACCGAGATGAAATCCAAAGAACCGGGTGGGGAGTCGGTTCAGCCGCCTTAGGGGAGTGCTTTCCACGGATTGGATTTGATTTTTAGGGGTGGAAACATGAAATCTCCATGGGAGGGTGTGAGAGCTTGAGGAGGAAGAAGGGGTTGAAGTTCAGGTCGAAAATGACCTATTCCTGGTTGTGGGAGAGAGATAGGAGTGAGAGGATAGGGTTGAGGGGGTGTGAAGTCACGGGTTGGGTAAAAACAGGAAAACCCGTGGCACCCGGTCTAACCGGGTATGGGATCCGGTTAGACCGCCCCCCCCCCGCCGACTCAGCAGGTTGCGATGCAGGCTTAGGGTTTTACTCCTTTTTCCATATAGGTCCCTGGGATACCTGAGATTTCACTTAGAAAAGAGAAGGAGGACAGGATAGAAAACCAGGGGGGCGGTTAGACCGCCCCCACCCCCGGTTAAACCGCCCTCCAGAAAAGTTCCTCCTGAGACGCCATATCGGTAATACCGACGTGGTGTCGGAAGTACCGAGAAATTCCAGCATTGGACAGAGAGCTCTTATCGGTAGTTCCTCCCATGTGTTGGTAGTTCCGGAAAACACTTTTTCAGCAATGGAGGATGTGATCCTTTATTTCCATGGAATGTTTGAATAAAAGATATAGAGTAGAGTTTGATCCAACATTCACTACTCTTAGAAGAATTTGAGATGATCCAAATGAGTCATATTCTTGATTCTTCCAAAAGATTTTGAGAGAGAGAGATAAAGATATGGATTTAGGGATAATATGGACTTGAGTAAACTATCACCACTTGTGACTAGCCATCAAACAAACACGGAGAACTATAGTCACAAATGGATCAATAGGGTCACAAAGACCAAGAACCAAGTATTTTTTATTTAAAATTAAGCACACTTCCTACACATGCTAGTTGGATTTTTTGAAAAATCTATCCTATTCCACGAAGTGCATGCATCCACTTCAAATGAATAGCTTTTCAAGAATATTTGACTCATACCTCCATCCCCGAGACACAAAAATGAGTGATAGAAAGGTATCAACCAAATATCTAGAGTAGCCCACAAAGATTCATTTGAGGCAATTACAAGCTAAAGGAAGCACACTAGCATGGTATTATGGCCTAGATGCATTACGGTAAGCAAAAGAGTTCATGATGACATACCTGCATTTAGACTACTTGACTTTGTGCATAAGTAATGTTTGCGAACAACTAGCTCTTGCTTGATTATTTGAGACTTATCGATGGAGTCAAGCGCTCGCTTAAGATGCACAAACATATGAGACTACAAGTTCACTAGAAGAAATTGTTAGTCCCACTAGAGACACAACCTTTGAAGTAAACTCCCTTGATTAGTGCTTAGAGAATTTTGAATTTCTCAGACTTAGCACATATTTCAATAAAGAATAAGGGAGGTTGCTACAAAGGCATGTCTTTGGCATAAAACAGTTTACAATAATCAAATATACCGATGGTCTCATTACCACTGCCTTGTGATCACCAAAACGTCGATAATCTGCTTCAAGTCGGGTTACCCGGGCATAGGTGCCGGGTCACCCGCCACTATCCGGAGAGGCGCACGGGTCACCCCTGCCACTGGTGCCGGGTCACCCGCGAAACACACTTCTGGGGGCCAGGCGGTTAGACCGCCCCCATGGGGCGGTTAGACCGCCCTGCTCTTTCTTGGTCATTTTGGTGATCTTGTGGCTCTAGATTCTTGATAAGCCTCTATTTTACCTGTATTACACCCTGCAAGGCTTATAAAAACAAATGCTCTTCTAGAGAGCCATTAGGAGCATTGAATGTTACGAGACAATGAAAATTATTGAAAGTGTCAAGGTCACTTCCTCATGCTTCACAAACCTAGGTCTAGTGATTCATGAGTGTTCACAAAGAACTAAGAATGACCAAGGCACAACTCAAGTACTAGTTACCGAGATTGCATTGGTTGAGTGATGCTCTCTTGCTAGTCCGTCTCATGGCAAGTTATCAAGTAACTAATCGTTTCTCCATTGCCATGACTTCAATGCGACTCGATTAACCTACAAGCTCAGCAAGCGCCTTTTGGTACCCAACGCTTGTTGGGTCCTGCAAGATTAGTCACAATGTGCTTTGGAACCCATATGGCCCTTGTACTAACTTGAGGTGAACAAATCAACCTCATAGTACAAATGTCCACCTTGTCATTCCTAAGCTTATGAAAATCATAATGGACAAGGTTGGATTGAGGAGTGTTACCATTCGGGCAATTATTGCCCAAGTGACCCTTCTTACGACATGCGTAGCAAATGCGGCCTTTGGCACTTCTGGGCTTGGGATCCATTTGTCTGTCTTGTCTTGGATTGCATAGAGGCTTCTTGCTTGAAGGGTGAACTTTCTTCTCATTGCTGCGTTGGTGCACCAGACCCGGTTTAACCGCCCCTGGTCTGTGCAGCTATCTTCTTTGCAATCCGCAGCCAAATGACCCTTCTCTTTACATATATAGCACAATCTCCCTCTGGTTGATCTTCTTTTCTTCTTGGAGATTGTTTCTTGAGCATTGAGCTTGGTGGGGCGATGTGGAGTGTCATGCCCCGTTTTCTTTGCTTGAATGTTGCCCTTGATGATATTGACATGTTGTTGAGGAGTTGAGCTTGTGACGGTGGAACCCTTCTCAAGCTTCTTCACCATGTTGTCACGATTATCTTGAGAAGGTTGCACTTGGCTCTCTTCCTTCAACACATGCAAGTTTCTTTTAAGCTTTTCAACTTCTTGCTTGAGTTCATCATTTTCTTGGGCAATGAGGTCATCACAGGTTTCTACAAATACATGCTCAATACTATATTGGCTTGCTTGGATACAACAAGGTTTAGTACAAGCAAATTCATTATTGACAGGTGAGCATGTGCAAATGGGTGTGAGAGGTTGTAGGTATTTTACCGATGAGAGGACAACCTCATGAGCAATTTCTAGTGAGGCATATGAATCCACAAGCTTCTCATGTGAACACTTAAGTTCTTTGTGAGTTGCTTGCAAAGTCATATGCTCACTAGTGAGCTTTGCTAGTTGAGCTTCTAGCACATCATTGGCTTCTTCTTCTATCTTCGTTCTAGACGAGAAAGATTTGATATCATGATCATATTTGTTAGCCAACAATTCATACTTACAAACCAAGGAGGCAAGTTCGGATTTGAGAAGATCAAGTTCTCTTGACGGAGATCTTGAATCTTCGATCTTTTGGCTCTTTGCACCCTTGGCCTGCCTCTTCTTCTTGTTTTTCTTCTTGGCCACAAGACAAGCACCTTCACCGTAGAAAGTTGAGGCTTCTCTGTTGGGGGCGGTTAGACCGCCCCTAGGGGGCGGTTGAACCGCCTCCTCCAGAGAGACTCTTCTTTCGCTTCTCTTGTCTCCTTCTTGCTTGAAAGTTGATGTTTGATGTTCAGTGGTTGCTGTAGAGGTTGTAGGGCACATCTTCACTGGTTCATCATCATCCTCACTCTCAACCTCATCCCATTTGATGTGTGCTATCCCAAATAGCAATTTCCAAATGAGATGAGCATCCTTGCTAATTCCTTTACTTGTTAGAATGAGATGCTTTAGTTCACTACATACACAACTACACAAAAGGTTAGTAACAACGGCATTGAGTCGCTTCTTCTCCAATTCCGTTTGTAAGACACAAGTCTCATCATCCGGAAGGATACTCGCAACCATTATGCCCTCAGCGGTGGGACCCAAAACCTTAAGTGCAATGAGAACATTGCAATGCCAAGAAGAGTAGTTTGAGCCATCAAAAGCTAGAGGCTCAAACGGTACCTCACAAGTCGTCGACATCGAAAAACTCCGAGCGGTTAAGCTCGAATCGGAGCACCAAGCTCTGATACCAATTGAAAGGACCTTGATGCCGCCTAGAGGGGGGGGTGAATAGGCGGGACGACCAAATAAAAACCCTTTTTCCCGAAAAACTTGAGCTTCACTGGCAAAGGCGGTTAGACCGCCCGTACCAGGCGGTTAGACCGCCCCTGATGTGGAGAACCACAGGGGGCGGTTAGACCGGGTCCGGGAGCGGTTAGACCGCCTTGCCCAGTATACCTGCAAAACAACTCAAGTCTTCTCTTGACTTCTAGCACGAACCGAAATTCTTGAGTAGCTCCTGTAGATGATCACGAGCAGGGTAATGATCCCTGCACTCAAAGACAAGCACACCCAAGTAGATCTCGCGGAAGCAAAGTAAATGTGCTAGAGATCAAAACAAGTGAGGCAAACCACAAAGGAGAGACGAGGATTTGTTTCCCGAAGTTCACCGCCCACAAAGGAACGGCTACGTCTCCGTTGAGGAGCTTGTAAGGGAATTCTCCCACAACAAGCCGGGTCTCTTTCAACTGCTTTCCTCACTTCCACTAAGGCGATCTTTTCCACGAAGAGGCAAGATCACAGCCCTTACAAACTTGCCGCTGCTCACCACAACCTTGGGAGCTATCCGGCGACGCCTAGCCGTCTAGGAGGCAAACCTCCAAGAGTAACAAATGCTTCAAAGGCTTTCCGATGTGAATCACAAGTGCTCAAGCTATGGGATGCTCTTGCTCAGCTCACACAAGCTCACAAAGGTTTAAACTCTCAACCCAACACAAGGATATGGCTTGAATAGCTAATCTTAGAAAGAGAGAGTTGGGGAGGGTTTCTTTGGCGTTGGCTTATGAAAAACAGCAGGGGAAGCACCTCAGCAACCCTAGAATCAGCAGCCCCAACAAGTGGAGCTCGTGGGATACTTATACCCCTCACAAGGAAAACTAGCCGTTAGTTCTCTGACAAAGGCGGTTAGACCGCCCGGTCGGGGCGGTTAGACCGCCCCCAACGGTCGGTTGAAAACTAGCCGTTGGGGTCGCTAGGGGCGGTTAGACCGCCCCCCTTGGGCGGTTAGACCGCCCTGGCAGAGAGGGCCCCAAAACCCTTCTCTCTTCTCACAAGCACTTCAACATGATTTGAAATGGCAAAGGCTGGGTTAGAGGTTTGTTAGACTACTCAGAGACTCTCTCAAGGCTGGTTCTCGCTTAGGTCAACTAATGAGCACTATTGATCTTTTGTCTTAGAGCTAATGTTGCATCCCTCTTGATAGTACGGCATACCTAAACTCAAGAATAAATATAAAACCGGTTGATCACTTGAGTTTGTAGATCTTCAATCTTGTCGTACTTTTGTAAATCCAATGTGAGGGCTTTTTAACATAGCCGATGTCTTGAGCAACTCCATACTTGAGCTAGTGACTTAGGATTTTCCCTCTTTGCATGAGAGTGAACACTTTAATCCTTACGTCACTCCATATTGCCAATCATAACATTTTGATATGTTGCAACGCTTCCCTCGGTTAAGGCTTGGATATGATACTTGAAGACCCCACGGATGCTAGAACTTCACCCTAGCAAAACACTAATGGCGGCCGGGCCAAGACCCCAAAGATTGCTTAGTCCCTCACCCTAGACATCTCGGTTGGTCTCTTCATCACTTATCCAATCCACTTTGAGTTCCACTTTGCTTCATACACAATTAACCTTCATTTGAAAAACCCGCTTCAAATGCTTGATCTTGATTGACAACGGATATGCAAGCTTCCATTTTTAGAACCATGGTGTGTACACTCATCATCTTGTTCTCTTTCAATAAACTCATGAAGTCTTGCACCATATTCATGTCTTTAAAGATGTGAGCCGAAATATTCATCCACAATTAAGTACATCAAAGATTGCTTGTGAATATATAGAGAAAACCTGCTCACAATCTTAGACAAAATCATTAGTCCTTTAATCGCCTTGTCATTCAATTCACCAAAATCCACTTAGGGGCCTGGATGCACTTTCGGTTGGAAGTTAGCAAAAATAATCCATAGATTTATAAGCCACCAGAAAGAACCCAAAAATTCCTTCTAGGGCAAATACAAACAATCATCACAAGTTTTATTCGAAAAACATGTGATTAAGCTTGTTAAATAAACTCCGATGCATACTAATCGCTCTGATAGCAGTTGTGACAACCTGCCCGGGAAAATACCATACTATCGCCTAAACCAATCCACTTTGGCCTTTAAGCGACAGTAAAGTACCATTCCGTCGTATGTTGTTGTGTCAAAGCCCGGTAAATCACTTGGATAACACACAGAGGATCGAACATATGCATTAAAACTCACACGAACGCGAGTCCAGAGTACAAACACAAATTAAATCCAAATTACCCCGAAGGGTTTAATTATTACAAACCATGATTCATGACATGTTAAGAAAAGGTTCAGAGTTTTAAAACAACAGAAATTAAACTACGATACAATAGACATCACAGGAGGCCATCCGTGATGCCATCACTCGTCGTCATCCACCCATTCCAGCTCCCAGTCGGGTGGAATCTCTCCAGACCACACACACCTGCAACAACAATTATATAGCAAGGCTGAGTATACTAATACTCAGCGAGACTTAACCGTCGGGTAATATCAACATCACCAAACTTTAGACATGAAAGGCTTTTCGGCCGGTGCAGTTCTTTTGCTGAAAAGCAAGAAATAGTATCTTCTTTCTTTCAATCTTTTAGCTCAAATTCTAGTTAATTCCGATTTCTAAGTGAGCCAACTACTTCAATCAAGACTTGTTCAATACAATTAGTCTACACAAAAATATTCACATAGTTCCATCATTAAGGGATATCATGGGTAGTTGATTAAGCGGTCTCAGATAACGGTGAGAGGCTGACAATCGATTGATTTATAACCTTGCAAGGTAAACTTAAACACACGGAGTGGTGCCCTCACAAAGTGGGTACTGACCAGGCTGTTCCCAAAAGTCCTCGACTTGGGGTCGAATCTTACAGTCTCGGATACAAGGCTATCTGGCATGCCCCCACACATTACATCCAGCCTCACACATGTACCCACCTCCTGGTGGCGAGCCGGGCAAGTGAATACTCAAGATTAGTAATAGTAAGATCCCGCACCGTCTCATTTAGGTCTCCAACTCCACCTACCCCTCCCCCACCCTACACACTCTCTCTATCTCTCTTTTTTTGCTACGGGTGCCTCACACTCTCACACTCCTCTAACTAGTCCGCAGAGAAAGCTTGGCATAAAAAGATTCTTTTACAACTTAATTTTTAGTTACTGCAGTGTTACCTTGATTTTCCATGTGGTTCAATGTTTTGTTTGATCTAATTTAAGATGATATCAACCAACCTTTACAGGATTATTGGAGCACCCATTCATCACAGACACTTTGCTTGTTTGAAATTGAGTACTTGTGTTTATTCAAAGGCAGCATAAATTTCAGTTGGTTGTGCTTGGTGTGATGGTAAATTTACATTGCTATGGAGGGCTGCCATAAAAAGGTAATTGATTTATTTTTTTGCGTAATTTGCCGGTAAGATGTCAGAGCATGATCTCATTGCTAATTACAACGGATATGTATAAAGTATGATCTGTGTAGGCCAGTCAGGTCGCTTCGTTCTCTTTTCATTGACCATGCTCTTTGTTTCAGTGTGCGATGAATTAATGAGATGACTGGATGGGTATGCTCTGTTTTGTTTACTTCTCATGCCTCTCACATTCAGATTGATGAATGATGGGCTGGACCGGATAAAAGACAGTACCAAATGACCTGATCTGTGAGTAAACGAATCCTACCCATATTGAATGATTATCTACATGTACACCTGGAAACCCATCGCACCTGGAAATGCATTTTCAGTGCGGGTGTTTTACCCGCTCCTACAAATCGCTATTTCTAAAAGAGATAGCTAGAAGCGAGTCTTGTGTTCGCACGTGAAACCACGGAGAGAGCTAGAAAAATGTCGCTCCGCCCCCGTGCATGCCCTAGTCATTTGCCAAATTGGCCCTCCACTTCGCGACAATAACAACGAAATTACCGCTGCCCTGCCTGAGGTTGGAGGCCGGCGGTGCAGACCTGGTGGAGATGGAGGGCGATGGCGAGGTTGGGGCAGGGGAATACGGCGCCGCCGGCGTGAGGCTGGGAGCGCCGACCGCGTAAGCGAGGCGGATCAATGTGGATTGCGCTGAGGGTGGGTCATGGGTGAAAGGAAAAGGGTCATGCCAGCCGCGCACGGGTGATAAATAATAAAGAGAGAGGAAAGAAATTTGGAGAAATAAGAATAATAGGTAGAAAAAAGGAAAGAGTAAGATAAAAGAAGGAAATAGAAAAATTAAGGGTATTATGGACATTTCATCATTCTATCGATATTATAGAACCGTGAGAAGTTGTTTTGCCAACTGGTTCTTTAAACGGTTTCAGAATCCGCTCCAACAGCTCAGTCACAACCGGAGCTGGTGCATCGCAAATCAGCAACCGGCCGCTAGGAGCCCCCCTAGCAACCGGTTCTCTTTCCTTGAGAATTTCCTTTTTTGGAAACAAAATTTTTCTACAACTTTCTGTTTTTGGAATGTCATAACTTGTACATATAACTTTGACATACAACTTCGAGCTATAAAATTTTGTGAGATAAATTATGAGCATAAGTTTGATGGCGTGCATAACTTATACGTACAACTTGTATGCACAATTATTTAAGAATAACTTGTGCGTATAATTTCTATTTTAACAACAAGTTGTACGCATAAGTTTTATGTAAACTTTATGTGCGCACAACTTATGAAAGAAGAAAAAAATATTAAATAAAAAAAGAGAGAACCGGTGGGGTCCGCCCACATGGGAAAGCGCGGGACCCCACTCCCCAGTCGGACGGAGCACCGGTCGCTCCGGGCGATCGGTTGCTCGATTGGTTGCTCCCTAGTCGGACACAGCACCGGTCGCCCCGGGCGACCGGTTGCTCGATTGGTTTTTCGCCGAAGCTGCCACATCCCCAATCACAGCTCTGCTAAACGCACCCGTCAATAGTTATGAGGCGGCAGTTCTGAACATCAACTGGAACTCTGTTCTCGTTGCAGCTACTCTGTTTTCCTCGAGCCCTGCTTGCGCTGTTTGTTATTTGTTAATTGGTAGCGTGAAGAACTGCAGCCGCTCTGGTGGTTATTTCGTGACCCTTTATGCTTCCTTCAGCATGGTGTCGCTTAAAAGTGATTCGCTACAGCCTACAGATTCATCCTGACGATGCATCCTGCGTGCTGAATAGTATTCTTGCAGTCCACAAAACTCAGCACGATGCATCAGTAAGATTTGAACCCCCAGTACGAACACGAGACAGCTAGCTGTATCAGGTAGCGGCGTGGTCGCTGGAATTTAGGACAGCCACCCCTTCTTTCAATAATGAAATTACTGTCCATCCGCACTTCTATACCGATCTATAAATTTCGGTGGTGTCCTTCACCCCCCCAAATCCGTTGCCCTCCCCTCCCCTCTGGGCTCACCTAGCTTCGGCGTCTCGTAGCTGAGGAACACGATGGACTTGCGGAAGAAAGCATTGGCGTTGAACGCCTTGACGACGGCGAGCACGGGTTAGTGCATTTGAGCGGCGCGTCCCGGTCGCAGGTCCCGTTGGCGGCGCGGCGGCGGCGGTGAAGGACCAATTAGGCGACCAGAGAGGGGGGGAGTGAATGGGAGCCGATAAAAATTCTTCTCCCAAGATAGAACTCAGCCTAGACCCCAAATTCACAACCAAGGATTCCCACACGAGTTTGCCAAGGTCACGTAGTCACGACGGACTTACCAACCCTAGGAACAAACCCCAAACGATCCTAAAGCGGAAGCACAAACCAAAAAGCAAAGGACTTAGCTACTCTGCAGCAGTCCAGGCGGACGGTCCGCGGCCCTGGGGCGGACTGTCCGCGACCACCACGCGGACGGTCCGCACCACACGGCGGACAGTCCGTTAAATACTAACAGAACGACCCAACCGGCACCTCCACGCGCGGACGGTCCGTACCACGTCCTCGGACGGTCCGCAAGCAACTCGTGCCGCACGGACTGTCCGCGACGTCCCTGCGGACTGTCCGCCAAACCACTTTCCACCAAAAGCCACTGGCCAACCGGATCAAAACGACGGCGCTCAAGAACACGCGAAGAACGCGAAGAACACCTGGGAAAAACCCTCCACGCGGACGGTCCGCACCCACCACGCGGACGATCCGCGAGGTGCGAACAGGCGCGGGAACAGCAGCCCGAAAACCAACTCGAGAGCACCCTACCACCTATCCTTCCAAGGATCTCCCAAACGGTTGAAGCTCTTGAGGAAAGATTTTGGGAAGATGTGAAGCGTCCCTAGGGGATGCTATGCCCCAAAACTTGGGTCCTCAAACAACCTAAATCGCCGGGAATCGAAACGCCACCGAAACCAACCAAAAACCTAGGACCCAACCGAAATCCTTCAATCGGAGGCCGAACTCGAAGTTTGGGGGATCAAGATCAAGCACAAAGATGCACGAGCCAACTATCCATGATTCCCACCAACAAATTCGAGCCCAAACACCTCAAAATCAAAGGAACAAGCCGCGCACGAAAACCGACGAAAATAGCTTGAAAAAGACACGAAAATCCAACGAGCTACAAACTGGGAATCGATGCAACCATGAAAGCTTCCATTCACTCGGAGGTCAGATTCTTTACAAACTGAGGAAAAATCTAACCCTAGAGAGCAAGGAAATGAGAAGCAGTCCGGATGGATGGTTTGCCTGGAAACCCTAGAGCTAATATATATGAGTCCCCTCCGGGCCAGGCAAAAGACCACACTACCCCTAGCACTTAAGTTGAGATACAACCCCTCAGGGGCAAATAGGTCATGTAGCACTCCTCTTCATCGCACGGCCACACCATTGCCGCAGACTGCGTCCTCCCAACGCAAGCCTTACGATCCCGCCACGCGTCCGCCGGCATCGAAGCTTCTTGGCGCGCCGGATCCCGTCTCCGCCCGCCAAGCCTCCGGTCTTGGAAACCTTTGCACGCCTCCGTTACCTTTTGGTGAACTGCCGCAAACCCCGCGTGCAGACTCCGGTCTTGAGCCGCTACCCTGCACCGGCTCCGGTCGACGACTCCGTCTTGCTTTTCTTGCCATCATGCGGCCCGCACTTGACCCCGCTGGCCACCGGGTCCCTCAAGTCAGGCCTACTTGTCTCTCCACTCCTCGGAGGCCCCGCAAGGCATAGACCTTTCGTGCCCACTCTTCACCTGCACCAACGCAAATCAAGCCGCAACCTGCACTCGCAATACTCGGCCAAGAGTTAGTCCACACCACGTTGTCAATCACTCATCACAGCCAGGAGCGACCATCCACCGGTACTCGGACGCTCCGGTCCTCAAGCGGAGGACGCGTCGTCCTGGTCGGCGTCAACGCGCATCGGGGCCGGTACTGGGACGATCGAGGAGGAGTTGAAGTCCTCGCCAGTGGGGAGAAGCGAGTCGTTGGGGATGAGGAAGGTGGAGTTGGGGAGGACGCGGGCGAGTGAGGTGGTGATGGCGGCGGAGGACTGCAGCCAGGGGTCCGGCGGCGGGTAGGTGACGGCGACGACGGTGACGGTGAGGACGGCGAGCACGAAGAGGGAGAAGCAGATGTTGCTGGCCGCCTTGACGAGCGACTGCGCGACGGGGACGTCTGCGATGCCACCGGCGCCCGAGGAGGGGGGGGGGGGGCGACGGCGGAAGAGGGGCGAGTCCTCACCGCCGTTGGGGGCGTCGTCCTGGTCGGAGGAGGACATCCTGGATCTGAGATTTGGGATGGGGGAGCCGGTGGGTAGAGTGTGGTGGGAGGAGGAGGTGAGCTGGCAGCTGGCGCGCTGCCTGGTTGTGTTGGTGCGACGCCTGAGTATTTTTAGGTGAAGAAAGATCGTGCACGCACAGAGCAAATTTCCCATGCTTTGCCCGAAAACGTTAGTTTTTTTGAAGGCAATTGTTTTAATAAAATTATTGTTGCTCTAATATCCAAACTTAATTTAAAGACCACCCACCTCCTAATGCACAATTCATAAGTTAAGATTTAGCATCTCGTGTTTTATCTTGTCGTTTTCCTTGTCTCAAGGTGAAAAGATATAATTATTTAGTGTCTAATACCTGTAGCAATGCACGGGCACTTCGCTAGTCCGATTTAAAAAGAAAAGCAAAACTTACTAGTTAAAAATATGTATCTTTGCAATCAAGCATCAAAACCAAAATCCGATTTTACCATCATGTTTGTCTCAGCAAAACCTTTGCAAAAAGATCTCACTTCGATATATTTTGATCCTATTTTAAGCTAAACACATATTAGAATAAACTCGGAAGCAATTTAGAACAAATATAGGAGCAAGCTAGCATTACTTAAAGCCTCATAGCTTGCTCACTGAACATGGAACAGCCGAGATGAACCCCCTGGAAAGGTAGTACAGTTCACTTCACATACAGATTAGGTTCTAGATCCAGGGTTGCCAACCGGTGCATACACACATCACATATAACATTGGTTTTGTTGCCTGCATGATTTGGATTTGCTGTAGCGGAGTCCCGGTAACAGCTGTTAGCATATGTAGATTTGCTTCACTTGTCAATCTGCACAAATCTTTTCTCTCCCACCACCTAGCTACCTGTATTTTCAATTGCAAATCTGCAAAAAACGAAGAAGCAACATAAATAGTTAGTGGGCACACTGCTACAGGGAAGGCAAAAAAAAGAGAAAAAGGTATGGTTATTGTTGGAAACAAAGAGGGGGTGCACTATTATATAGTTGGCTATATGCCTAGATTAGTATGCAAACATGTTGCATGTTTTTATTTTTTCTGGCTGGCAACTGAATTAAGTTACATGATGCCACTGGGTACAATATATTATGGGTTATATGCATACATACTTGGCTAGAGAAGCATAATATCATGCCTTCATTTTATTTATTTTTCGGACTATTAAACTGAATAAGTTGGTAGATATGATGTTCTACCCTGCCTACATGAAAAAAAAAGATAAAAGCAAATTCCATGAATCATAATATTGCTGGTTTGCTAATAAAAAATGATGTACTTGTTGACGGTCGATTTCCGTCAACCAAGAGCACTTGTTACACTTTGGTTTGAGCTTTGAATTATGACTAACCCGCTACTAGGCATACTAATGATGTAACAAGTTCACACTTCTATGTGGTTTTTGGAGTTTATTGTTTACGCAGGAAATCAACGTTAAAGAGGAGAATTTCGGGATCAGTTCGTCAAGCACTTTATGAGAAGATCATGAAGCCCGTCACAAGTCAAGACACGCGATGAACATAACTCAAATGGACCAAGGATCGAAGCATCAACACGTAAAACTCCAGGGATTAGGAGGTTCACCAACGAGATTAACTCAACCCGAGAGATATTCTCGCAGCCCAGAATAACATTATATTTCGGTGCAGATTTGGAGACTTAAACGGCCTCTAATGGCAAAAGTTTGACTTCCAAAGTTGTGGGCCTCGAGAATACCTTCGATTTGGACATGTGGGAGGGCCAATTCGGGTCAAGGAGCTAGGGGATATGGCCCTCGAAATGCCAGTTGTGTAGACAAGTCCGAAATCAGACAGATTATCTTCGGAGGCTGTTTTGGAGATCTTATATTCGTTTCCAAGGAACCAATGAATACCAAAGTTGGTGATAATTTTGTGGCACACAACCAGGACACTGAATTTGCATTATTTGGACTCCGGACATGGGAGATATCGTGCCAGCTAGGAAGGGCTGCGAATCCGGAAAATCTGGATAGGCAGAGTTTGTGGAAACCAAGTTGGCTTCTCTCCGAAGGAAGATCTCATGCAAGGAAAGGTGGAGCACGCCCCAAAACTCCCCAAAGGCATAAATACAACCCCTTAGGCACCTAAGGAGGGGTGACCATATCGATCCAATCATTCTACTGACGCCATTCACCAGAAACCCGCCGCCGCAAGATGAGGGAGAGAGTTGGATGAGCTCGTCACAAGGATCAACGCCGGCGGAGGGAAGGAAGTAAGAGGACTCCAAGCCTATGGCCTAGGGGTGTTCCCAAGCTTCATCGCCGCCATCTTCATCGACGATGTTCTCCGGAGTCTCCATCACCCCTATGTGCTTCAATCCGTGTAAGATGATGGAGTAATGTCTCAGTCGTCCCTAGGGTTAGATGGATGTATGATATGTAATGTATACATGAATCTTATGCCAATTGATGCTTTATGTCTATGTCTTTGTGTATGCTTTGTTTACATATGTTTGCGCAACATGTGGTCTTAGTAGGGTTTGTGGTAATCGTGGTGATTAGCTTAACCCCATGGATGCTTAGGTATAGATGCGGTAATACGTGAAAGTGTTTTATTACCTCGCATAGTGACAGTACGGTGGAGGGAAAAGGCTTAGCGGCCACATAACCGCCATGAAGCTAGTGTAGGCAACACCCTTTTCATGTAGTAGATGCATGTTCATGTGATCCTAAACCCTAACGAGGGAACTCTTATCTATCTTAATCTCTCTCTTGTGTCCACCCTTTGCCATCTAGTTTAACCTTAGATTTCTTTGTTTAACATAGGTTAGATTGTCTTTACCTTTAGATTAATATCTTTTTCAAAGGTTTTCCATCAACTAGATTAGTACTTGGTTAAGCACTAGCAATCCCCTTGCTCCGCGGATTGACAAGAACCTTTGGGGTCACCCCATGGTGAAAAAGGTGTAGGTCCGTACGCTTGCGGATCGAAGGTTGTTACGTGTTTCAACCATCAACAGTACTCTATATATCAAGCTGGTAGATATGATGATCTACATTGCCTAATGAACCAAAAAGGGTAAAAAAAAGAATTTCGTGAATCAGAATATTGCTGGTTTGCCAGTAAAAAGTTGATGTACTCTACATGTTAAGCTGACAGATATGATGAGCTATACTACCTAAATGATCCAAAAAAGATTAAAGAATGGAATTTCCTGGACTAGAATATTTTACCTGGTGACCCTTTGAAGACACAAATCGATGTATGTCAAGCTTGAAAGAATGATTCTTGGGAAGTCGAGTGAGATGATTGTTTGTGATTTAAAGAAGAAAGGGTAGAGTGTGGGCACAAAAACAGATTAGAACCCATAAATGCTAAACTGAATTGAAGTGAACAATAATCAAAGAGATAGAGGTGACTATAAGCAGAAACAATCACCTTGTGTGTTCATGTGATTGAGATGTTCATATTGATCCTAGAGCCATTGTCTACTCTGATTAGATTCAAATATGAGGAGAAAGAGTGAAATTGTTTCCTGCACCAAATGCATTTCATCGAGATCCATTGTGTCCAAGACTAGGTTCATATAACATGGGTTTTTCAGAATGGAAAATATAAATAAAAGCATGCTACAGAAGTACACATACTAGCAATCCAGACACCACTAAAAAATAGTGTGGCTAAGCACACTCGTATAAAAGATTATACACGTTGACCATCTAGAAAATGGTCATAACATAGCATTCGTAACCCTAAATGCACAAAATTCTCACATTCTAGCCTCTCAACATACACTGCATTTATGACTTCGAACTCTAAAATAAGTAAATCATATGACCCTATGATAAAATTGGCCTCGCAATCGAAATCCCTAGCAAATGTACTCTATTACGCCAATGGCGTTAGGCAGCATGATACTGTCAAAAAAATGAAGTGCTAGCTACCTATCCAAAATAGTAAGAACACAAATTGCATCACCTAGAAGCATGTCATGAATCAACTACCACGTACTAGAAAAGGGGGTTCCAAAAAAGGGGTAGCACTTCCTTCACTTCCTCATACAGAAATGAACACATCCAAAAAATTGTTTCACTTTCACATACAAAGATAAACATATCCTTATAATGATAGTTCATGTAGTTGACATCTCAAACCATGAAGTATTAAGTTACTAATCAGGGAACATATTATTGCTTACCTGAAATAATATGTTTGCCTAAACAAATCCATATTATTGCCTAGATCCGAAATCTGGAGAACAAGAACCACAGAGAAAAAAAGCAGGCGTACAAAGGGGGTGCTTGTGCCACCATCGTGGGGGTGTCGCTGGGGTCGTCGTCGTGGTGGG
Organism: Cenchrus americanus; assembly: GCA_947561735.1. Taxonomy (NCBI): domain Eukaryota; kingdom Viridiplantae; phylum Streptophyta; class Magnoliopsida; order Poales; family Poaceae; genus Cenchrus; species Cenchrus americanus. Next base: position 8,944,401 of record OX387239.1, read on the forward strand.
GATGGGATGCCTCCTCCCCCGAGGTAGTCATCTCGCCGTCGCTGGGATGGGGGCCGCCGAGGTCGCCGGCGTCATGGGGGAGGGGGAGCCTCCATTGCCAAGGTCGCCATCACAGGGACAGGAGCCGTCGAGGTCACTAGCGTGATGGGGGAGGGGGAACCTCCGCCGTCGAGGTCACCGGGGATGGGTGCCGTCGGGGTCGCCAGCGTTATGGGGGAGTGGGAGCCTCCACCGCCTAGGTTGCCGTCGCGGGGGACGGAGGCCGTTGTGTGCCCGAGCAGGAGGGAGAGAGAGGGGAGGAGAAAGACGCACCTTGCCGGAGATTCGCACCACCGCCACTGTCGCCCCCTCCATCGGGATTCGAGAGCCCGCTGTGCGGGGCGGCACTGCTCCCTTGCCGTGTACGGGTGGGGATGAAATGAAAAGGAAAAGATTGGGAGGATTTGGTTGTGGGGCCCACGCACATGAGGATGATTGGGATGTGCCGTGTGCGGGTGGGTGCGGTTGCCCGGTTGCTAAAAAAAACAGCCGGTTGCAACGAAGTGATTACCAATAAATTAAAGAAGAAACATTGCTAGTAGCTACCTAACTACTTGTTTCTATATCTAAAGTATGTAAAAAAAATAAATTTCTTAGATCCTACTACCTAGAAACTAAAATTTCTATTTTCTCTATCTCTAAACAAAATCTTAATCACAACAAATTAAGGTAGGATGAAGAATTGAACCTTAGCAACACTCTGTAGGAGGGAAATATCCAAATTGATGAAGAAAAAATTTGGCAGCACCTCCCTGTGCTTGGGGTGGCATGGAGAGGAGCTTGAGCTCTCTATGTTGAAAGGCTCGGGCCAGGGCGGAAGAAGACGGAGCTGACAATTTATAGGCATTGGGTTTTAGTCCCGGTAGTGATACCACCCAGGACATAAGCAACCCCTTTAGTCTCAGGTGGTACTAAAGCCTGGTGCCAATAGCTGGACTAGAGTAGCTGATGGACTAAATGGTAGGGGCCATCCGCGACCACTTGAGGTCACGTTGATGAAAATCCTTTAGTCTCGTCTTCAAGTTTCAATCGGGACTAAACGGTTCTCTACCGGTGTATATTCGTGAAGTTTTCATAGGCACGTTATGGAGTGACCCTTGGAAATCAGAATTAAACGCTAGATGGTACCATGTGACGCTAGTTTAAACCGAGACGCTTTTATGTGAGCTTGCATTCATATTATCAAACAAACACGCTATGCCCAGCTAGCGTCATCTTTCTGACGTATAGGCAGCTAGGCTTTCATAGTTGCTGACTTGTTGCTAGATGAAGGACCTTATATGGGTTGTTTTGATATATACTCTACGTCGTTTAACTTGCTTGTTGAGATGGTTATCTGTGTGTTTGCACGTTGAATACATATGGATGCATCACATGGCATGCGTACATTCCGGCTCCGCAGCATGTGGCTACAATATAATTCCACAAATTGTCCTTCCATGTTTATTTTAATTCATTAGCTCTCTGAGCTTGTACGCGCAACCTTTGTTTCCAATGTGAACATGGGTTTTAACTTGCCAGCAAACAACCGGTGAAGGTCAAGGATGCATATGGATTGGATCAAAACATGTGAGTACACCTGCGCGGTTGCCTCCCTCCAATACTCCACGGCAGGCTATAAATTGCCTCCTCCCGCAGCTCATTCGACCATCCCACATTGAGGCAAGTGCTGCAATATAAAGATTCCTACAGAAGCAGCAAACTCCCGACGGCGGTGATGCCGGGAGGCGGTAGTCAACCAACCTTAAACTTCAATGGTGCCACTATCGGCTCCATTTACAATGAAGCCGCCGGTGGCGTCGTTCAGATTGTCGACAATAATGCTTCCAAAGCCAAGCCCAAGAACGACTCCAAAAAGAAGACACCTCCCCCCAAGGGAAAACAACCCGCCGCCACCTCTGTCACTGTCAGCACAATAATAGACGGGAAGAAGGTACCAATTCTCGGGTGGAATAAGAAGAAGCCATGATCATGTGTTGCCACTCCACTGCTTGATTGCTACAAGGATAACTTATAATTTCATCGTGTGGGTCGTCATTTATTTTTTATCTCAACCATCATGCAGGTGGTGCTTTTGTGAAGAATTTGTTTGTTCTTGTACGGTCCTCCTATTTGTATATTTCTGATGGCTTATGAGTTGGTTTTGCTCTGCCTTGTCAATAAAGAACTGTAACTATATATTGAAGGACCTATCTTGTTTCTTATTGTCATTCTGTATTTGTGTTCAAGTTATATGAAGAGAGAGAACGGTGGATCAAAAAAGTTCAAGACATGCAGCTGGGCGCTGCAATACAATTTGTGACCATCTATCATGCTCACTCGGGAGAAGGATGAAAAGCAAAAAAAAAGGTGTACTGGTATGTTTCATTGAATCGACCATAGAGAAGATTGTGGCATAACAAAGGTCAGCCACCCCTACAGACACGAATTGGCACTATAGCAACCCTTAAAATGCATTTTCATGCAAGGACGAGCAGCTTCAGCAAATGATCCTTTACAGGAGCGGGTGATGTCATCATCCACTCCTTAATATGATTTGGAGGCCAGATTATGACATGGTCCGCCCCAGCATGTGGTCCCAGCAAGATAATTTTTGACGAAGCTGAATTTTATATAAAAATGCAGAGCTCAACGAGACATTAAACTACTTTATAATTGATAGTTCATTGCCAGCTGTTAAAGTCCTAGATGACAAAATTTTCCTTTTTGGCATTTAAACAAAACTAACATCCCCTTTTCTTTTTAGGTTTTTCTTCCCCATCCCATCCTCTTCCTCTTCTTCCCCACCTGCCGCCCCCTTCACCACCCCAGCCGCCCTTCTAGAACCACTGGTAGAGAGCGAGGCTTTGGTTCAAGCCTTTAGTCCTGGTTCAACATTGGAGCCGGGAGCCTTTCGTCGACGTGGCCCGAAATGCTGGCTGGAGACACTCCCCTTTCCACTACAAAAAATCTCGTGGTCTATGACGGTCAATTTTCGTCACGGATCATCAAAATTTCGTCATAAAATGACATCTATGACGAAATTTGAGAACGTCATGTATTGAGCGTCACGGATCCCTTCTCGTGACGTCCTTAAATTTTCGTCATAGATTAGCGTGATCCATGACGTTCTCAAGTCGTCATAGATTGGTATAAAGCCCATTGAACCCAGCCCGAAGCCCAAAATCTGTGACGAAAGTGATCGTCATGGATTGACTCGCCACGTCACTTGTAGAGATGAGTTGGTTGCTGACGTGGCTGCCACTTGGCAATGACGTGGCTGCCACATGGCGCTGACGTGGCTGTCATGTGGCGATTGCGTGGATGCCACGTGGCGATGACGTGGTGCTGATGTGGATGCCACATGGCGCTTAATTCAGTACAGGCCGGAATACAACAATAAAATCACACAATTCAATAATAATTCTTAAATTGATAAATCTCCAGTACATTCACACCATCTCAATGGCAAACAAAATATAATTTATGGCAAGAAAGCTCATCAGGCCCAATTTTTAAATCTAGTCATTCAACAATAAATACACAATCCATATAAAATTCAACTCAACAAGCCTCACAAAACAACAGATCAAATGTCCTTATAACATCACTAGCAGTCCAGCCCTTGTAGCATCACTAGCAATACAGCATATCGGGTCCCTTTGCATCGATAACTTCTAAACAACCTGAAAGAGGAACATTACCAAACACTTGTCAGTGGGTAGAATCAAATGATTCCTAATCCAGTTAGCAAATTACATGACTAATATAGCTTTTGAAGCACAGACAATGAGCACATTAACATCAGTGAAGCAAAGACTAATATCAGTGAACAATTTTCCATTAACATTTTTGTAACTAAATATGTAGCATGCTGTATTTTGCATATTTGAGCAATAAACTTGCAACCATTGCATACAAACTACCATTTAACATGTATTTCTAACACTTCAATAAAAACTTTTCCCCAATAAATTTTTTCTCAAGTAATAATTTATTAAAAGTGCAGATTTTTAATGTATTCTAGAGAAGGATAACACATTAACATAACAGATTGATCACTGGTTTATCTATCTGAGAATTAAATATGAATATCTATGTATCGAAGTCTGTTGATTGAAATAGGATAAGAGCTTCAAATAAATAATTTTCTCTTATGTTCCTTTCACAGATTTATCCAAAGCTATTTAATACAAAGCCTACAAAGTACTTGACAAATAAAATCTAACTATGGTAGTATCTTGTCTTTCAACTGTTTCATGGAATTAGTTCAACTGTTTGTGCTCTGTCAATTCTAGATGGTAGGCATCCAGCACAAAGTGATTTTATACGAAACAGCAAAAGAAAACATTTACCTTCAACTTGTTCCAGCACCACCAGAGTATATTTGGATCATAATTATGCAGGCAGCAGGGTCATAATTAGCAATTGATGCCAAAGAAATTAGACGTAAAATCCTGCTACTGATAAATCTACTAATTATGATGTAGGTAACCTCTAGAACGAATTCTATGCCCAATAATTTTATTCAATAATTGTCAGTAACTATATTTATTACAAGCAAAGCACCACAGCACACTAATGCTGATTTTTTACAGAGCAATACATAATATGTATGTGCCATAAACAGATTGAAAATATAGAATGCAAGCTATGAATCATTTCAGTGGAAGTGGAATCATTTCAGCAAGAGCTACACGATGGTAGGCAACACCTGGATGACCTAATGCATATATTGAAAAACATATCATGCATGTCATAGAATACTCATATGAGTAAACTCATGTGTTGCTGTCCCTACTGGCCTGCACAGAAAATGTAAGTTGCTTCTAATTTGCACAGCTGCTGCAATCGTTGTCCTGATGGTCAGGCTCTAACAACTGAGCACCTGCAATAACCCAGACTAAAGGAAAATAAAAAGCAAGAAAGCTAGTGAATTGACTATACTTAAAAGAGCTTTAAAGGTAAAAGAAAGAACCATGCTTGTCTGACCAATAAACCAGAGAAAAGACCAGATAAGTGTGAACTAGAAAGCTTTGCACTCTATTCAAGTTGGCACAGTACATAACACATAGATTAATCGAGCACACATGGCAGTTCAAGAACCCAAAACTGTAGGAACAAATAAGAATATGTATATAAGTACTAGCTCATGGCAAATCCAATGCTGCCAAAATGGTAATGTTCAGCTTCTAGTCAAACTGACGACATTCATACTAGCATCTACTGAATGAGCATTACAACTAAATTAGCAGCACATGCCCATTACACAATAGACTATTGCTATTCTCATGGCCATAAATGAGTGAAAATGCATTAACTGAGAAGTGACCTTAGAACAACACAAGCTGATCCGAAAACCAAATCATGTTAATATCGACACAAGCTTAGGCATGCACTCCACATTAGAAAGCATCTTTTGTTAGAGCATCTTCATAAATACTATCACACTAGAGAACTTGATTGTTTGGATATGATTTCCACATAGTTAGCAATTAATTTAAGCTTATAAGATGTCATGCATGAAAGGATGTGCATCTTTGATTGTATGTTGCATCTAAAATATTAAAGTAGTGCACTAATGTAACTAGCAGATAATAACAATGTTGCTATAATCGCACCATCTTCACAAGATACATCCATCACTGACTACTGACATCACATAAGCACAAGATTCAGTAAGCACATGGAAGCATATGACACCACAACAGGATATGCAAGTTCAGATCCATAAACAAATAAGCAATCTAGGACAGATTCAGAGCAGAGGAAGGGGGTGAAGGAAGAGTAACCCTAGCTTAGTCGCACCCCCTCGCATGCTCTGGAAGGTGCTCGTAGCCTGGATGGGGGAGGCATGGGGATGTTGACGAGTCGCGGGGATGACGCCATAGCAACTGCAGCTCGACAAGGCCACCATCCTCGTCACCAGCGAGCTTCAACTCCACCGGCCTGAACAGCTCCACGTCCCTCATGCCGCGGCTGAACCCAATCCGCCATTGTCGAGGATGACTTCGATACCGTCCGACCCATCCACCTCCTCGACCACGGGCGAGGTGGGACGCCTCCACTTCACGGCCTCGTCGTAGAACTGCGCCAACGAGTTAGGCTTGGATCCAAGGGGAAGCGACGCAGAGGGAATCTGGGTGCGGGGACCTTGAGGGAGGGAGCTGTGCGGGTGTGACTGGCATGGATCTACTCCGTGCGCGGCGGGGGAGGCAAGGAAGAGGCAGCGGCGCGGCGGAGGTGTGGTTGGCTGCATCGACAGTGGGAGCGCCAGTAGGGGGAGGAGATGGATGCGAGGAGCGGAGGGGGAGGCGGGCGGCGTGAGGGAGACGGGGGCAACCGTGGAGGAGAAGGGAGGGCGTCGGGTGGGAGAGTGCGGGGGCGGCGACGAGGAGGCTAAGGGGAGGGGGAGGTAGTGGGTGGGGTTTGGGCGGATGGCTGGGGAACGAGCGGCGGCGCGGCGGGTGCGGTTTGGGTCGGGGGAGGAGGCGAGGGGGAGGGGAGGGAGTGGAATGTGGCTAGGGTTTGACGGATGCAACTTCCTTTTATACGAATAAAACACGATCTCAGCCGTCCATTCGTCAATGAACGGTCCAAAGTGAATGGGCTTTTTGGGCCACAATGTGCCTGTTACATTCCTCCTCTACTTAACATTTTTCCTTTTCTTTTTCCATTTTTTTTAATATGGAACAATTCCAATTTGAACTATATGTATCTCAAAAAAAATTTAAAAAAAAGTTATCAAAATTATATTTTAAGTACTTCTGATCTACTATAACTCGTATTCTGAAAATATATGAAAGTTTCAAATGTTTCTTGTCATAATTCAAACTTCTACTTGCATATTTACTGCAAAATAATGATAATAAAATCTAAAACTTCTTAAAAACTTCTAAAAATTGCCATGAAATCAGTGTATTGATGTTTACACTTGACATAAAAGTTTCATTGGATTTTGCAAAAAAGAAGTGTACATTGCTCACAAAATGAATGGATCCCCCATATTGTTTCATACATCTCAACATGAACTTTGATATTTGAACACTTCATAACGTTTTCAAACTCCATTACATCTAAAATTTGTACCCCAACATAAGTCGACCTTGACTGTAACAATTATGAAATTTAATTACTAATTGGCATGCAAAAAAATGTTTTTATGTTATATGCTTTGATAGAAGGAAACAAGCTCAACTTAAACTTCAAAGTTTGTACACACTCAAATACTTTCTTACCCATGGGCACCTCAAATTTGGATACAACCTTGTGTTGACCATAACATTAGAGAATATTAAGTTATATTAGCAATTATGATGAAAAACATGTTTTATATATTCTCTTTTTAGTTGGAAAAGATATGTTTTATAAAAAGCAATCAAGAAATAGTAATTAAGATACAAACAAATGGCACTGAGTAAAATAACTCGATTTTAGAAAAAATTAGGAAAAAGAATCAACCGATTTGGAGTTCGTATGAGGAAGAAAAACAGTTTACAAGTTTTATCCGAAGATTAAAAACATAAATTGCACTTGCTATGAACTGAGATGAACAAGTGTGTTTTCTCTTTTTAATCTTTGACTAAAACTTGTAACTAGTTTTTATGCCTCATACTAACTCCAAATTGGATGATTCTTTTTTCTAAAATTTTCTAAAATAATTCTCTACCAAGATCTACAACTTTAACAAATGAAAAAATAGTTTTTCTATATAGTTGTGCAAAAAGTTGATTCTTCTAATTTTTAAATCACTAATGAGTACACCCTTGTGAAGGAAGTTGCAAAATTGTTATCTTATAAACATTTGTGAGTTTCATTACCAATTGTTGTGCAAAAACTTATTTTTTTCATTTTTAAATAACTAATGTGTACGCCCTTGTTCATTTTTCATTACCTCATAATAAATTGAATATTCTATTAACACCTCAATTCTTGGTCATGTACACCTCAATTCTACACATAACCTTAAATTTACTCTTCTATTAACACAAGGGGGTCACAGTGCCATTTATTATGTAAAAAATATTTTTTCTATTTTAAAATACCTAATTAAGACACATTTATGAATTAAGTGAAAAACTAATTATGTTATATACCCCAAATATATTTTTCGCATGTAAAAGAACACATTTAAGTTGTCTTTTAGAAGTTTCAAAAATTTTCGAACAAAATGCTATTTTCTATCATTTAAATGAATTTATGCAGATTTATTAGAAATAATTAAATGTTGAACTCATGGATGACAAAAAGTCTAGTGGTGACCCTCCATTTTCGCAAATTTGGGCCGGCCTTTTGGGTGTGCCTTTGGCCGGATCACGTTGTGCGGCTTGGGCTGCTTTGGTTGTCCGGGGTGGGTTTCCTAAGCACGTCAAGTAGTTTGAGTGCCGCCAGCAGACTTTGACTCTGGTTAGAAAGCCCAAATCACTTTGACACCTATTCAATTTTTGCGAAAGTCTAGTTTTCGTCCCTAAACTCGTAACTACACAAAGCATCATATCCTTCAACCTTTGAAATTGTACAGATTACATCTAGAACTTGTTTATGCGTAGTTTTATAAACGATTTTGTCTTTTTCTTTTTTATTTTTTCGACTAAATATTTAGAAAATAATAGTAAATTATATAAAAAAATCATAAAACGGAAATTCAATTTTATTTGCCTCTATATATGTATATCTATATATTGAATATATAATATTATATGCTTTAGAAAAAATTTTAAATTTAGGTTTTTAAATTTAAGACTGTTATTATCTATTATTCTTTTCATACATTATATGATTTTGTAAATTTATTAATCATGAGGAAAAGTTGAAATGCAATGTGGGTCGGATTATGATGAAATGGGCGCAACGTCATGGTGCTTGGACTTCATATTGGGCTTTCATATCCAACACTGCTAATCCATGACGAAATTTGACGGTTGTCATGGAAGTAGTGCGATCTGTGACGAAATCTATGACGAAGTTGGCAGAACGTCACAGTGTTTAGACTTCATATTGGGCTTCATATCCATCACTGTGAATCTATGACGAAATCTGACTGTTTGTCATGGATGCAGTGTGATCTATGACGAAATAAAAAAACGTCATGAGAATTTCGTCATGGATCAAAGGATTTCTTGCAGTGTTCCCACAATGATTGATGCGGACTTTTAGCACCGGGTGGAGTTACCAACCGAGACTAAAGGGTCTTCCTTTAGTCTCGGTTGGTAACTCCACTCGGGACTAAAAGCCTGCGCCCTATAAATCCAGCTTCTTCTTTCTCTTTCTCATGCTCGAGCCATTCTTGACCAAGAGCTCAAGCTCCTCCTCCATGGCGCCTCAACCTTAGAGAGGTACTGCTGAATTTTTTCTTCATCTATTTGTGAAGATTAATTTTTCTCCTCTAAAGTGTTGCAAAGGTTTGATTCTTCTTCCTCCCATCATTTTTTGTGATTAATTTTTTTATATTATAGAGATGGAGAAAATAGAAATCTTAAATGGTAGGTGGGAGGAGCTAATAAGAGATGAGGTTATTTATATACTTTAGATTTAGAAAAAAGTGGTTGGCTAAACACTAGTTGCCTAGTTGTGTTATTCTGTTGTACGTCCCATCTCCTTGTCACCTTCCTTCCTCTCTACACCATCAAATGGACATCAGAAGCCCACGCAAATGTCAACAAGAAAATGCTACTGCCACCGTCTCCATTTTAAATGAGCAAGATGAAGAAAATAAGACATCACTCTACTTTCTCCCCCACCTTGTGCTTTCTACTATCCCATCTAGCTCCCACTGATGAAGACCCCAGCAACAAAGAAAGTAAACGATTGAAGATTCTACAGAGAGACGGTAAAAGAGGATGACTACCTACCTACCTCAACTGCAGTGTTCTTGTTTATCTCCCTCCTCCTTGCTTCTTCTTTCTTCGAATCTCGGGACGAGATTCCTTTTAAGGGGGTAGATTTGTCACACCCTGAAATTTTCCAATTTTAGGATGTGAGTAGAGAGTATAATTAAATAACTATTTTCTCGTAATTTTAAAGCTTTCCCAACATTTATTTTCTTTACAGGAAATATATTATAGGAAAAATCCTTGTTTGATTTTTTGAATTAAATAAATGGTTGTGAGTGTTGCATTCATGCTGATGCATCTTGGTGCTTCTTGGTAAAGCCCGTGACACCAGTCTAAACGACTCACATTAGCGATCTGATCGGCCTGCGTTGAGGTGTTGCAAGGAGCTCTTCTGCATGCTTGTTGGCCCCGAAAAGCTGTCAACACCTCAATAATTTTCAAGACCATCATACAAGATGTAGGTTTATGGATGGACATTCACTGATTTGCGCTGATGTGCACCACAAGATAAGGGCAGTCTTAATGGTGGGTTTCATGAGAGTTTCATGACAATAAAATCAATGACAACTGACTTCACAAGGTAATTAACAGGATTTTCAGCAGATGAGAGAGGAGTGTCATTCCTATGACACACAACTAGCATACTTGGTTCCAATACATGATTATTGTGCAATAAAATTGTGCACTAAGACCCTAGTTAAGCACAGGCAAATGTTGTTACTGCATGCATGCACGGTCTGCAGGTATCCGTGCAACTAATTAGTAATTACCAACTGGTTGTTACAGGGGCCATGTGTGACAGCCCCTTTAGTCCTTTACTTGAACGGGAACTAAAGGGTGTACCTTTAGCGAATGAAGATTAACATAGGTTGCATTTCAGGGATACAGGATCCTTAAGCGCGGACCGGGACTAAAGTTCGGGTTTTCCGCCATGTGAATGCACTTGAGAATGGAATTAACTGAGCAAGTCCTTAATGATTTCACCCTATAGTATGACCCTCTAGCGTTACTCTTAGCTATGCTATATTATTCATGACATTTTCATAGGCACATTGGATCAGAGCCGGCTGCGGAAATTTGAATTAAAAGTTAGAAGGTACCATGTGACGGAAGTTTAAACCAAGATGCTTGTATTTGAGCTTGCTTGATTTCATATTGTCAAACAAACACGCAATACCCAGCGTCATCCTGCTGACGTATATGCAGTTAGGCTTTCGTAGTAGCTGATCTGGATGCTAGATTCAGAAGATGCGCATATGGGTTGTACTTTTTGGCTCGGCCGCAATATTTGGTATTGATATATAATTGTGTACGTCGTGTAACTTGCTCTTGTTGAGATGGTTACCTGTGTGTTTGCACGTTGAATACATATGGATGCATCACATGAAATGCGTACATTCCGGCTCCGCGGCATGTGGCTACAATATAATTCCACAAATTGTCCTTCCATGTTTACTTTAATTCATTGGCTCTCTGTGCTTGCATTGTACGCGCAACCTTTGTTTCCAATGGGACTATGGGAACATGGGTTTTAACTTGCCAGCAAACAACCGGTGAAGGTCAAGGATGCATATGGATTGGATCAAAACATGTGAGTACACCTGCGCGGTTGCCTTCCTCCAATACTCCACGGCAGGCTATAAATTGCCTCCTCCCGCAGCTCATCCGACCATCCCACATTGAGGCAAGTGCTGCAATATAAAGATTCCTATAGAAGTAGCAAAGCCCCGTCGGCAGTGATGCCGGAGGAGGTAGTCAACCAGCCTTAAACTTCAGTGGTGCCACTATCGGTACCATTTACAATGAAGCCACCGGTGGTGTCGTTCAGATTGTCGACAATAATGCTTCCAAAGCCAAGCCCAAGAACGACTCCAAAAAGAAGACACCTCCCCCCAAGGGAAAACAACCCGCCGCCACCTCTGTCGACATAATAAGAGATGGGAACAAGGTTACAATTGTCGGTGGGAATAAGAAGAAGCCATGATCATGTGTTGCACTCCACTGCTTCATCGTGCTGGCCGTCATTTATTTTTTTGCTATCTATCATCACGCAGGTGGTGCTTTTGTTAAGAATTTCTTATTGTTCTGGTACGGTCCTCCTTTATTTATATTTCTGATGACTTATGAGTTGGTTTTATTCTGTCTTGTCAATAAAGAGCTGGAACGATTTATTGAAGGATCTGTTTTGGTATTTATTGTCAATCGGTCTTTTTGTTCAAGTTATATGAAGAGAGCACGGTGGATCAAAAAAGTTTAAAAGACATGCTGCCCGGGGGTTATGACATCATTTGTAGGACTGGGTGATGACATTGTCCGCTCCTGAATATGATTTCTAGGGCAGGTTATGACATGGCCCACCCCAGCAAGTGGTCCCAAAAAATTATTTCCGATGTAATTAATATTCTTTATTTGCAAGTGCAATCCATCAATCCCTCTCCTATAAACTCTTTTAATTGTAGCTATGGACCCAGACTTGCCTAGCCATCCATCTATATCCTGTAAGTCAAATCCAAGGGTTGTCGTTCATTTTCGACCAAAGTAAAACATCGGAGTGGTTAAATGATAGCCACCTGTGATTTAATCGTAGAGGAAAACTTTCTCATTTTCGCATTTAAACAAAAACATTAACCACCCCTTTTTAAAAAAAAAATTCTTCCCCATCCCATCCTCTTCCCCTTCCTCACAACCCTAGTGCCTCCTTCACCACCCCAACTGATGGCTGCCGCGCTACCCGCGCACATCCGAAAATGCAGAAGAGAATGTACGTTCCCAGCAACATCTATCTCGAACCGTCCATTCTCTCCTTCCGATGGTCCAGCTGCACCAGATTCCAGAGATTCTCGAGATGCCCCAGATGACAGAGATGCACCAGACGCCCCGAATGCCGTTGATTTGTGATTCAAAGGTTGGAGATAGATGATGCTGAGAACATACATCCCAAAAAATCGCTTTAGCGCACATCCCGCAATGCCCCCTTGACCCCCATGGCCCCTGTTCCCCCACTATCGGTCAAAGGTTGAATCAACCGTCTGACCCTGCACAGCCGGCAATGCTATCTCGCAGTCTCGACTCACCGTCGGCCACACCGCCACGATTGCCGGTCCGCTAGAGCCCCCACATCCTCTTTTATGGCCCAAGAACATTGGAAACCTTGACCCAAGAACAGAAACCCTAACCATAACCTAACTGTTGCCTTGACCACCTGTCACACCCTGAAATTTCCAATTTCAGGATGTGAATAGAAAGAATAATTAAATAACGATTTTATCATAATTTTAAAACTTTTCCAACATTTATTTTTCTTTACAGGAAATATAGTACAGGAAAAATCCTTGTTTGATTTTCTGAGTCAAATAAAAGTTGTGAGTGTTCATTCATGCCGATGCATCTAGTGGTTCTTGAGTGCAAAAGGTTTCAAAAATGCGCTTAGGAGCTGTCCAAACTCTTACGAGAATTTTCTGGAATTTATTCTCATTTTCTCCGAGAATTTTCTATTTATTAGAAGGCTCGAAAATCTTTTCCATGAGCACCAAATACTTTATTTGGATTGTTCATACCCCAATCTAGCTCTGAAAATTTTTCTAGAATTTTTGTGATTTTTCGTGCCTTTAAAACAATTTCTAGATTTTCTGGAATTGTTTCTGGCATTAAAAAATAAATTCGAAAAAAAGAAAACCTATCCTGCCGGATTGGGCCGTGCCCGTGGGCCCGACCCTATCCGATTCGCTTTGGCCTTGTCGCAGGCCCGCTAGAGCCCATCTGGGCCCGGCCATCGCGGCTGCTTGCTCGGGAGTCCGCACGGCCGCCGCCGGCTATCCTTAGCGTGCGTGCCAAGGGAGCCCGGGGCTCTGCGCCCAATAAAAGAGGATCGCTGAGACCCGTGCGTGCCCCTGCCCTACCTCCATTGCACCTCGACGCCCGTGCGTGCGCCGCCGCTTGCGCCGAGCGCCGCCGGCGTGGAGCACTGTTTCTTGTGTCTCGGGTTTCTTCTCAGCTAGCCCCTGAAGTCTATAGTTAATTGCAGATAGGTCCTCCAATCTTGTTTATCTTGTAAAATCTTCGTTTTATCTCCGTTTTAATCCGTTCAAGTTGCGTTAGGTTCATAATCATGTAAAGCACATGTTAGTGGTGATTTTTCATCATGTTTTGTTTTCTAAAAATAAAATTTATATTAATTTTGATTAATGTCTAGTTATACATGCCTTTTATAAGTAAAAGCAAAATAGATCTATACATCGTTTTTCATAAGTAAATTTAATTTGATTAATGTTTGTGTCACATGTTTTTGTACATAAAAGTTAATTAGATCTTTATCTCGGTTTTTATTAAACCAAATGTTAATTTGTTTAATAATTAATTAATCTTTTCTAAATTAAAATTTGATTAGTCTTTTACATCGGCTTTTATAATAAATGTTAACATGATTAATATCAGTTCCATAATGTTTTTAATAATAATATGATCTATTCGAATTACAAAGTTTCGTTTAGATTGTTCATATAGTTTAGTTTTTCTAAATTAAATGTTTAATCGGTTTAATCATTATATGAATCTTTATTAATAAAATTTGACAAGTCCTTTACACCGGTTTCGTAAATAAAGTTTAATATTGCATTAATGTCAACATAGGGTGTTTTATTTCTGAAATATATGATCCCAATTTATTTTTCACATATAACAAACAACATAGAAGTTGTCACCTAGGAGTTTCAAAAAATTTCAAGTAGATTTGCTATTTTCTATCATTTAAATGATTTTCTACGTGTTTATCAAAAGTAATGCCAAACTGAGTTATATGTACTTCTAATAAAAGTCAAATAATTCAAACATTTATATTTATGCTTCTGTGGTCCATTATAGCCCACATCTAATAGGTTAACGAAAAATTCAATTGACTTATAGGGAAAACTCGAACTTCTACTAATCACCGTGTTATACAATAATGATAATAATACCTAAAACTTCTTTATTAATTATGTAAATTGGCATAGAATCATTTTATAGAGGTACAAGCTTGAAAAAAAGTTTCATAAGATTTTGTGAAAATTGGAGTATACATTGTTCACAAACTATATAGATTTCTTAAAATGTTTCATACAACTCAACTTAAACTTTGAAGTTTGTACACCCTAAAGTATTTTCTTAGTCATGTACACCTCAATTCTACACATAACCTTACATTTACTCTTCTATTAACACATGGGGATTCACATTTCCATTTATTTGGCACAAAAATATTTTTTCTATTTTAAAATACCTAATTAAGACACCTTTATGCATTAATTAAAAAATATTTATCTTATATACCCCAAACATATTTTTCACATGTAAAGGAACACATTTAAGTTTTCTTATATAAGTTTTAAGATTTTTTGAACAAATTGCTATTTTCTACTATTTAAATTAATTTCTACAGGTTTATTGGAAATAATTAAATTTTGAACTCGTGGATGTCAAAAAGTCTGCAGGTAGCCCTCCATTTTTGCGCACCCGGGCCAGCCTTTTGGGCTGCGCAACTGGGTCGGCCTGTCGGGTTGCGCGGGCCACTAGGCCAGAAACGATTTGTCCTGGCGGCTAAAACCGGTTTTTGCTAGCAGGCTGTTGACGGTGAATTTCCGTCAACCTAGAGTAATTGTTATACATTGGTTTCGATTATGATTTACAACTAACCCGCCACTAGGCATACTAATGATGTAACAAGTTCACACTTGCATGTCGATTTTAGAGTTTGTTGTTTACGCAGGAAATTAATGTTAAAGAGGAGACTTTCGGGATAAGTTCATCAAGCACTTCAAGAGAAGATCATGAAGCCCGTCACAAGTCAAGACACGAAGTGAACAAGACTCCAAACGACCCAAGGACCGAAGCATCAACACGCAAAACTCCGGGGACTTGGATGTCTACCAACGAGATCAACTCAGCCCGAGAGATATTCTCGCAGTCCAGGACATCATGATCAAACAATAACATGGCTACTAGGAGGACAACCTAGGTTTATTTTTACTTTCAATAGATAAGCATGACCATGTGTTCACCTCGATGTTCTATATTGCCTATGCTTACGGAAAGATGATGAAAGTTGCCGCTTTGTTTTACCTACATGAAGTTATACATGTCTTTGCTAATTGCTCTCTATAATATGATCTGAAATTAATTTAAATACCGACTCTTTTATTTGTGGAGGTGAAATGACTATGCTCTAGACCCATATACATATCTTTACTCTTTGATTTAAGTTTATGGATAGTCGGATAACTTGTTGTTTTTATGAAAACTTAACTTTTATGCTATCTACATGTTTGTGATGCTCTTGCAAAGTTCTACCTACCAAAGCCATATACATATATGTTTTATGATAACAAAACCCGTAGATTGCAAACATATGTTGGATTAGGATTGATTTCTATGGTTCGAGACTAAGAAGCTGGTCATTCCTTTGTGTAACTTTTTCATGCTAGCCTTTTTGTCCATGCATTGTGGGTTTTCACATCGAAAATTTCACAAACTTCACTGGGCATCCACCCTAAACCAAAAACATCTTTTTCTGATCACCTCCTTGTCCACAACCCAATTTGAGTATGGAGTAAAATTCTCGATGGAGATTCAAATATTCTGCACGATTATGGAATTTATACTTACTTTAGCAGTCATTTCCCCTCTCTTTTACGCTCGAGGACGAGCATCGTTCAAGCATGGAGGAGGAGTCATTCTCTGACACAAATGCTATGTAAGTATTATGTTGCAAAAAGTTTTGAGGAGCAAAAGAAAAAAAGAATAAAAATGAAAAATGAAAAAAATATGATAAGAAGAAAAGAAAAGTAAGAAAAATAGGAAGAATAAAGTGAAAAAAAAGAAAGAGAGAAAAAATGAGAAGGAAATAAAATAAAGAAAAAAAATAAAGATGCTCCTCGGTTCTTTTTGCTTCATAAGTTCTCAAGGGCCTTGATGACAAATCCATACTCAAATCTTCCAACCATGTGCAATCCGATAACGAGGACTTCACTCGTGCCTCGGGATCATCCATTTGCCACTTGCACATGTCCACTTATCTAAATGTGTGTGTTTCGTCCCTCTCTCTTACCAACATTTATTTTTCATGGCCTTTTTGACGAGTCTCGGTAATTCCAATAGATCTCCCTCTTAATTTGACAATATTTCGGATGTATGTTTTGCTAAGGATTGTTTTTAACCTTCCAAGCTCCACATAAGCCTTCCACTATCACATATGAGTAGAGTAGGTTGAAAATAATCTAGTATAGGCTTGAGTGACTTGATGAGATGAGTGTTCCATGAGCTCTTGCAAGAGATTTTCACTTATGTTGGATATGCATCTTTTTGAAAATCTCCCATGTGACAAGGTAATGGTTTGAAGTTCACTTAAGTTTGAGAGCATTGTGTTAAATGTGGCTTGTTCTTTATTGTGTCTATCTTCCATAATGAAAAAGAAGCCGGTCACAACTTGAACTTTAAAAATAAATTCTTAAGAGAGAGCAAATTTGTCTCGTCATGAATGACTAAGTGCAGGGACAACATTGGAAGACAACACTGATTTCCCTTTTAAGCAAGGATTACTTACTCGAGGACGAGCGAAGTTTAAGCATGGGGGAGATGTTGACGGTGAATTTCCGTCAACCTAGAGTACTTGTTATACATTGGTTTCGATTATGATTTGCAACTAACCCGCCACTAGGCATACTAATGATGTAACAAGTTCACACTTGCATGTCGATTTTGGAGTTTGTTGTTTACGCACGAAATTAACGTTAAAGAGGAGACTTTCGGGATAAGTTCATCAAGCACTTCAAGAGAAGATCATGAAGCCCGTCACAAGTCATGACACGAAGTGAACAAGACTCCAAACAACCCAAGGACCGAAGCATCAACACGCAAAACTCCGGGGACTTGGATGTCTACCAACGAGATCAACTCAGCCCGAGAGATATTCTCGCAGTCCAGGATATCATGATCTTTCGGTGCAGATTCAGAGACTTAAACGGCCTTTAATGGCAAAAGTTTGACTACCAAAGTTGTGGGCCTTGACGATACCTTCGATTTGGACATGTGGAAGGCCCAATTTGGATAAGGGAGCTAGGAGATATGGCCCCCGAAATCCCTGTTGCGTAGTTAGTCCGAAATCAGAACAGATTATCCTCGAAGGCCGATTTGAAGATCTTATTTTCGTTTTTAAGGAAAGAAATGAATACCAAAGTTGAAGATAATTTCGTGGCACACAACCTGGACACCAAATTTGTATTATTTGGAGTCCGAACGTGGGAGATATGGCGTTGGCAAGGAAGGACTGCGAATCAGGAAAATCTGGCTGATTTTATGGAAACCAAGTTTGCTTCTCTCCCAGGGAGGATTTCGTGCAAGGCATGGTGGAGCACGCCCAAAGGCACCTCAAGGACATAAATACAACCCCCTAGGCGCTCCAATATGGTTACCCATCGAACAAATCATTCTACCGACGCCATTCACCAGAAAACCGCCGCCGCAAGATGAGGGAGAGAGTTAGATAAGCTCGTCGCAAGGATCAACGCCGGCGGAGAGAAGGAAGCAAGAGGAGGACTCCAAGCCGCTGGCCTAGGGGTGTTCCCAAGCTCCATCGCCGCCATCTTCATCGACGACGTTCTCCGGAGTCTCCATCACCCCTATGTGCTTCAATCCGTGTAAGATGATGGGGTAATGTCTCCGTTCATCCCTAGGATTAGATGGATACATGCTATGTGGTCGCTACTTGATTCGTGGTTTCAATCTATTGTTTTCATGTTGATGATACTTTGATGATTAAGGTAGGCCACCGTGTTTTTCGGGCGTATGATATCCGCTACTCCCATAGATTCCATCAACATACCGTGTCCATCATAGGTCTAGTCACGAATACCTTCGCGTAGTGACAGTACGAGAGGAGGGAAAGGGCGAAACCGTGGTCACAACCCCTGGTAGATTGGTTTACCGCTTTCGTGTAGTAGATGCATACCATGTTATCCTAGATCCTAGAGAGGGAACGCTTATCTTTCTTACTCACTCTCTTGTGTTCACCCCTTTACCATCTAGTTTAACCTTAGATTTGTTTGATCAACTTAACTTAGATTAACTTAGGTTAGATTGTCTTTACTTTTAGATTAATACTCTCTTTAAAGGTTTCCTTAGTCAACTAGATTAGTACTTGGTTAAGCGCTAGTAATCCCCTTGCTCCGCGGATTGACAAGAACCTTGGGAATCCCGTGGTGAAAAAGTGTAGGTCCGTACGCTTGTGGATCGTAGGTGGATACGAGTTTTATCCGTCAACACGGGCGAGGCACCCGCCAGCAACTTTGAGCCAGTAGAAATGGCCCTTTGTGCTGGCGGGTGGCCGGCCCGCCAGCATAGAGCCATTATCTCATCAGCGCTGGCGGTTACTTAAGCAGCCCGCCAGCACAAATGCCATCAGTGCTGGCGGTTTGTTAGGATGCCTGCCGACACAAAATTCATCTTTGCTGGCGGTTGCTTAGACTGCCCGCCACAGAAAGATTTTTTCCCATTTCCTATATAATTCCCCATAATTGTTTATTATTTGTATATAATTTGTCATTTTCGTCTATTATTTTTTTTCCACATTGGCATTTGTATGCTAAATTCACTATAATTTACTGTAATTTAATTTGTATTTAACCGCCAAATCCAAATATATGTCTCACAAACACACAATCCAAACTAAAATAAAAAATGTATACATAAGTCACATTACAAAACATTGTGCATAATAGATAACCCTAAGACACCCATCTACGTAACCTTTCTGCATCATCTAATGTCAAAACTCCTTCTTTATCGAAGAATTCTCCATCCTCGTGACAAATCTCACGTAGGATGAATCTCGCCATGTGCGCACAAATGTTGGTGATTTGATTGTCACCAAGTTGCCCCCATGATCCCTCAATGGTAGGCATCTGCACGTAAACATGGAAAATGAATATTGTTATGCATTACCATCAGGACCATAATTAGCACATACATAGTTGTGTACAAACAAGAGGCTTAGGTCTTCAGGATTCGTCCGGTACCTCCCATTATTTCTCAAAACCTCACACACATAATATCCACATAGCACACTGCCAGGAGGTTGTTTGTAGCACTGTAAACAAATAAAAAATGATCGGTACTAATTAACAGAAGTGTACAACTCTGATAAAAATGATTGGTACTTATTAACAGAAGTGTTCTTACCCATTTGGCATGTTGTATCACCAATTTTTTCTTCTTGTGCTCCCCGCCATTGAGTGTGTATAGCCTATACGCACTTTAAGGATACAAAGACATAAGTTAGTAATACAATTTGAAATATAGCCGATACATGCAGTAGTGATTATATATTGCACTTAGTTGTCTTACTTTCTTATAATCTCAATGATTTTCTTGGAAGAAGCCTCTGAATAGTGTAATGAGTCAAAGACCCCCACAGTTCCCAACTTCGGGCACATGTGAAAGCAAATGAAATGATCGCTGCATAAAATTAAAATAATTAATATAAATAGACTAAAAAATGAAGGCAAATGATGAAATAGTTATTTAAAGGATCTTACTCAAAATGGTAAGCAAACTTGATAGAATCCTTATGTTGGTTTTTCCTCATGGCCCTTGCAATGTATACAGACACCTCGTGAAGTTTAGCTTTCTCGTAACCCTTTATTAAGTCCTCCTTCTCTTTTGGTGTCTTTGCTTCTTCCTCTATTTGCTTTCTTAGTTGATCCCTCATTATGAACGTGTGTTGTGACTGGCTTACTTGTTGCGGGTCAACATATGCTACCTTCCACCTCCCATTTGTCTTCTTTTCATCAGACGCTTGCATCCTGTAAAAAAGTTTACTTAGGATGGTAATAACAATACATATGGAATTTAATAGATTTGGATGTCGTATAGGGATGTTGACTTGCATGGACCAAATGGTGACGAGGTTGATGTCGAGTCTTTCACGACGGAACAACGCATGCAAATCGGGGAAATCGATTGCAACCTTCCGTTCAAAAGAGCTACTGAACACCCATTTGGGGAGATTGGCGGTGATTGTGTGAATGCCTTGCTACATGGCGTGCATGATCCAAGTATGCAGCCTCATCAATTCTGACGGCCCTTCATTCAGTTGCCACCTAAACAAGAATGGTTTGCCATGCTCATATTTGTCAGGCACCTCATCCAACGAAAACATACTTATGTGCTCCTCCTTTTGTTTTTGTAAAGAGGTGCGGGATAAAGACTTTTCATCTGATGCCTTCTTGAGTACTTGAACATTAGGTGATTCTTTACCGGATGTTGGAGCCCGTTTAGGTTTATTCTTCAGTACTTTCAAGAACAAGTCAACATCAGATGATTTCGTCTTTGGTTCATATGAGTTTATCATCCGGTGTATTGTTGTTGGCATCTTGGTTGCTGGAGGAGGAGATGGTGGTCTTGGACATGGCAGAGGAGATGGTGGTGCCCCTGCCCCTGATGTCGGAGGAGTTTGTGGTCTTTGATCGGATTTCGGAGATGATGTCCCTGCCCCCGCCCCTAATGTCGGAGGAGTTTGTGGTCTTGGATCGGATTTCGGATATGATGATGCCCCTGCCCCTGCCCCTGATGCCGGAGGAGTTTGTGGCATGCTGTTGTCATTATTGTTAACTCCCTGCTCCACAACCATAACGTTGTTGTCATTGTTACCGCCTCCATGTTCCCCACCCATTGTGTACTCGACCATTGCAGCATCTGTATCCTGGGGGGTACTCGATCTTGGCTAGGTTGCAAGAAGGGACTTGGTGATGCATTAATTATGATATCTCGATGATGCCACAGTATGTATTGGTTCCTCACATCACCGAGAAGCGCGATCCCATCCTCAGTAGGGATATCAATCTCGCACGACTCATCAGAAACCGAAACAACTTGAACCCATGTGTACTCTGGCGGTGGTGGATTTGGAAACACACGACCTGTTAGTGCCATGGCTGTCCCAACTTCTCGAAACTTATCTAGTTTTCTTCCATAAGGAATAACCAACTTGCATGGTGTATCCTCTACAATGTCATCCACAGGATGCTTGGCGTTAGCAATAGAACCAACACTACTTGGAGTCGGGATGGCTCCGATCTGGGCAAGCATCAAGTTTGGAGGAACCTGTCCAGAACCACCAGATACTAGATTTCTCTGCACTTGGCCCAACAAAAGCTTGTTGTTGTTGTATGAAGAAGCCTATCAATTCTTGCTTGGCAATTTCTCTCATCTTGTCTTCAAGATTCTTCTTATAACGGTCTCGCTTTTTAAAACTTGATCGGTGTTCACGAAATGCTTTACCCCAGGGCAAGGTAGAAGAAATCCCTCGAACACGGCCAGGGTGCTCAGGCGTTTCGATCGCGGCAGATAGCATATCTTTCTCCTTGTCGGGCACGAAAAGACCTTTCTTTTGCATTTCCACAAGTTCTTCCAGCTTTTGATAAATTTGTTCTATTGAGGGCTGCTGGAATGAAACATTACCGTCAGGTGCTATAGCCGGAACTCGAGCAAGGATCCAATTCCTACTACTCTCATCCATGTCTTCAAAAATAGTTGGTCAACCAGTTACCCTCCTTTCTTCTTCCTTCATCCTCCATTTTGCCACTTTGGCAGCATATCCTCCCGAACCCAAGCGATGGGGGTTCTCAGCAGCTTTCATTGCCTTCTCCTTTTGTTGGACGCTCAGAGCTACTACTTCTGTCGTCTTCTTCTGATCTACGAATTCTTCCCAGACTGCTAGCGGAATGTTACCATACACATCCCTAGCATCCTTTCCTTTCTGGACGAATTCAGTATTAAGTGTAGACCTCCAATTCCTAAGAGCTCTTCCACAAAGGCCCTAAGCAAAAGTTCTACCTGCATTTTCTGTACCTTCCGGATAAAAAATTTTTTCTCACTTTGGCCCATAATACATCCTTCGTAGCCTTTGGGATTGTCTTCCAATTAGTAGTTGTGAACCAAGATGCCAATTGGTCTCTGACAATTGCACCGATGATGTTTCGAAACCTAGCAGCTATCCCCTTAGGTTCGACGGGCTCATCTTTGTCACCCAACCGTTCTATCACAAGTTGTCCTCTTTCAGGGATCTGGTTTCTTCTTCTATGACCACGTTTCCTTTTCAGGTTACTAGAACTAGTAGTACCCGAAGGTTGTGGTTCTGAAATGACTTCTGCCTCTTGGGCACGAATGTTAGATGCTCACATAAAACACTATTTAAAGTATATATTAATATGAATAAACAAACATTAATTTGAGTGAATGTGCATGCAGACCTCATTATCGCTTGGTTCGTAATCAACATCATCGTCTTCGGGACGCCTACGAGGTCGTGGTTCGCTTGGTTCGTACTCAGAGGGAGTTTCATAGTCTCCAATTATACCACTATCACTAGATTCCTCCTCACCGGATTGTTCACTGTTAACATTTGATCATAGATAATCCATAATCCATATTTATACAATAATCCATAGTCCATATTTATACAACAATCCATTTTTTTAAAAAAAAATCTATTTATCAACAATCCATAGTCCATATTTAATTATTTATACACCAAAACTAATAAAGTTAAATCCATAGTCCAATTTTATATAATAAATCTATTTAAAAATTATACACAATCCATAGTCCATACTTATAATAAATCTATTTATACAAAATGCATCATCCATTTTTATAAAATAAATCTATTTACTCGCAATCCATAGTCCATTTGTAACATTTTTAAATCTATTTATCTACGATCCATGTAATTGCATTTATCCAAAATCTATTTATCCACATTTTAACACATGTAATTGCATTTTGAAAAAAAAGAAAAAACACAAACCAAGCAGGGGCTGTCGTTGCTGCGCCGCCGGCCCCATCCCCGGCCTCCATGCGTGCCGAGCAGTGAGGAGATGAGGTGTCGGTGGCGAGCGGGGGCGGCGCTGTCGACGGAGGCGGCGGCGGTGGCGTCGGCGGCGGTGGAGCGGTCGGCGGCGGTTCCCGGCCGCCCACCGGGGAAGCGGCCGGCGGGGAGGAGGACGCCATCCTGGTAGGGAAGAGGGGCGGTGGCGCTCGGGGAGGAGGTCGTCGATCGGCGGGGCGACCGCGGATGACGGCGCGGCGGCGGTCCACGGGAGAAGGGGTGGCGCCCTAGTGGAAGACGGCGGTGGTCCACGGGGAGAAGGGGCGGGGCCCTCGCGGATGACGGCGGGGCGCTCGTGGACGTGGGCCAGGCACTCCTGGAGGACGGCGGGGTGGTCAGAGGGGCGGCGGCGGTCGGGGACGACGGTGGCGCTCGGCGGGAAAATTTGGCAGCCTGACGGCGTCGTTTCGTATTCGCGCCAGACTTAGAAAATTTTCGAGACTGTGTCAAGTGTATATATAGATGGACTCAGCACTGGCGGGCCACATAAGGCAACTGCCAGCGGTAGACTCAGTACTGGCGGGCCACATAAGGCAACCGCCAGCGGTAGACCACCGTTAGCGGGTCACATTAAACAACCGCCAGCGGTGAACCTTACCACAGGCGGGTGTCTTAAGCAACCGCCAGTGGTGAGAATTCCCACTGGCGGTAATCATAAGCGCCCGCCAGCGCTGTTATTTGAAAGAATTTAAACTTAACTTTTTAAATGCAAACCTTTTCAAATTCAAATGACAAAACACTTCCTATAAATAAATTCAAATATTTATGATAAGTTTTGTAAGTTTCAAAGAGTTTTGAGCATTTTCACGCCAGGATTTCAAATTTTCAAATTTTGGCAAACCACTATGCTGGCGGTTGATAACCGCTAGTATAGTGGTTTTCCATTATTTGCGAACTTTGAAACAAGGGCTTAAATTATTCAAATTTCATGGAAACTTCCCAATGTATCATAAAATATTTCAATTTAAGTATAGGGGGTGTGTTTTTTGTAAAATAAGTCCTAGTTAGAAAAGGTTTGTTCAAATAGGTTCATACACCTAATGTTCAAATAGGAATACACACATGTAGGAACCCTAGAGTCTCATTTGAACTAACCTTTTCAAATTCAAACCTATTCTTATAACAAAACACCTCATATACATAAATTCAAATATTTTATGATAATTTTTGGAAGTTTCAAAGAATTTTTAACATTTTTAGGCCAGGATTTCAAATTTTCAAATTTTGGCAAACCTCTGTGCTGGCGGTTGACTTATGATAACCGCCAGTGGTGTGTCTCACCGCTGGCGGTTTCTTAAGATGCCCGCCAGCATAGTGGTTTTCCATAATTTGCAAACTTTGAAATAGGGGCTTAAATTATTCAAATTTCATTGAAACTTCTCAATGTATCATAAAATATTTCAATTTAAGTATAGGGGTGTGTTTTTTTGTAAAATAAGTCCTAGTTAGAAAAGGTTAGTTCAAATAGGTTCATGCACCTAATGAGTTATAGGTTGTTTGACCCTAGAGTCTCATTTGAACTAACCTTTTCAAATTCAAACCTACTCTTATAACAAAACACCTCATATACATAATTGTTTACGGTGAAAATCCGTCAACCTAGCCATGAGTTTACCTTCGGTGTTGGCATGACTTTTGTATCTTATCCATTGGTACTAACCCCCGTGGTATAACAAGTTCACTTGTGCATGTCGGTTTTGGAGTTAAGTGTTTACGCAGGGTTTTAACGTTGAAAGCAAGGCTTCTTGGATAAGTTCATTAAGCACCTCATGACAAGACCTTGAAGCCCGGTACAAGTCAAGCAATGAAGTGAACATGACTCCAAGAGCCCAAGGACCAAGCTTGAGAAGATGAAAAACTCCGAGGACCTAGCACGAAAAGTGCTGAATCTTGCAAGACAAGGAGCTTCGTCCAATTCAGAGAGAAACCGATGACAAGGGCCCACATGCAAAAGGGGAGAGGATCTAGAAGACGCGGGAAGCAACACCGGGCGAAGGAGGCCACGGACTGGGCCAGGATGGGCCCAGGCCGGTCGACCCAGGCCGGCCGACCTGGCCTGTTCCGGGGCCCAGTCGGCCTCCCCTTTCACCTAATTGGATCTCGGGTTATTTATAGCCCCCTGACCGGGAGCCACGCATAAATCAATTCGTCATCCGCCGCCGAGGAGAAGAGAAGCTTGAGGGACACCATCTCGGAGATGAGGGTCATGCTAGTTGTCTAGGGTCTCCCTAGCCGACGTGGGAACCTTGCATGGAAGACCATGTCGGAGCTCCGGAGCAAGGATCAAGATCGAGGTAGGATCCCGGTGATGATCTTGTTCATGTAATCATTCATGGTGAAGTCTTTAAGTGAATTCGATTTCTACCGATCAAGTGCCTTCTCGATGATTTTGTTTTCTTCTTGGTTTTGCTTCTTCTACGATCTAGTCTATAACTAGATTACTTAGGGTGCTCTTGTAGCCGCGGTGGCTAGAGGTGCATACCAGACCGGCCAAGTGATTTCAACTTGTTCTTATCGAACTCGCCCTAGACTACCTGCATGAGTAGGGATACGTTGTGACAGAACAGGGGTTCCGAAAGGCGGGCGTTTTCGGAGTCGGATGGGAGGCCACGATTTAAAGATGCTTTTAGTGAGATTCGCTTTTCTATCTTCATCTATCTTGTTTGGAGCTACAACATAAGCGTGATCTAGATTCTCTAGATCGGTTATCTCTTGCTTTCTCTTGCTACCTCTTTAGTAGATTAGATTAGATGTGTTTCCTTTATGAGTTAGTAGATTAGATGCAACTTGTCTTCAAAAGATAGCTTACCTTGCTTTACTAGATTGAATCCTTGTGTTGCACATTGTTCCACGGATTTGATACCTTGGGTTCACCACTCGAGGGAAGAAGGGTCCCTTGACTACGACGGGAGACTTGTCTGCTTGCAAGTCTAAACGAACTTTGATACAACTATTAACCGTCAACAATAATTCAAATATTCAAACACTAATTGAAACCATAATTTCCATAATTTGAATTTAAGTACAGGAGGGGAGTCTCATTTCATCAAAACTTCCAAACTCTCCTAAATTGATTGAAAGTCTTACAACAACACTAATTATATAAAGTCGTACAAGTGATACATCAAGCCCGACTAATAAGAAGTGAAAGTTTATCCTTTAACAATTCTCCCATCACAGTCTGTACGTAACCATGGCTTCTCCGATTTAGGAATGGTGGCTTTAATTTTTTTATTCTCTTCTCATGATCTTTGAACAAGACTAGTTCCTCGAATTGATTGTAATCCTCAACATCAACTACACCTTCTACTCCTAGAATTCTTTGTTTTCTGGAGACGGCAATGTGCTTCTTCACATTCATAGGATCAGCTATGTAGAAAACTTGTGCAACACGCTCGGCGAGTACCCATGGATCATCTTTGTAACCTACATTGGCAAGGTCTACAAGTGTCAATCCATAATTGTCATCTGTGACGCCATTCGGGTGTTTGACCCATTGGTACCGAAACACGGGGAACCTGATATTCTCTCCATAGTCAAGTTCCCATATTTCCTCCATAGTCAAGTTCCCATATTTCCTCTATGAACCCGTAGTAAGTGATGTTGTTTCCGGATTTATCAGT
This sequence comes from Cenchrus americanus, assembly GCA_947561735.1. NCBI lineage: Eukaryota > Viridiplantae > Streptophyta > Magnoliopsida > Poales > Poaceae > Cenchrus > Cenchrus americanus. Next base: position 8,971,793 of record OX387239.1, read on the forward strand.
CGCATCTATGCGAACACCACTATTTTGATACGCAACACTCTTGTTGTCTTTCGCCTTTGTATAGTAGGTGTACCCATTAATTTCGTATGCTTGCCATGAGGTAACATTGCTTGATGGACCAGCCGCCAACCTAGTCAATGTTGTGTCATCTATGGAATTTCCTTGAAATAGATGCTCATGTTCCTTTAACTATGATGGGAAACGATGCTTTTGCTCTTGGATGACCCAATCCTCGGTCTGACTATCATTTTCCTCACGAATCTCATTTTCGTGTTGCACGATAAATGGCTCCACTATTGCAAGTTGTTGTAGAACACTAGCATGTGCTTTCTCTAGTTGTTGGTTGTCCTCGTCAATGAATCTTTTCCTTCCAATGATACCTTTCCCTGACAATCTGCCTTCGTGTCGAGATTCCGGTAAACCGATCGCTCTCTTATCTTATATGTAGTCTATGCAACAATCAACACTCTCTTCTGTATGGTAGCTCTCGATCATGCTTTCCTCTGGAAATGCCTTGTTTCTCATGTATCCATTGAGAATCGACATGAACCATTCGTACGTCCACATCTGATGAAAGTACATAGGTCCTAGTTCAGTAATTTGCTCGACCATGTGGACCATTAGATGTTCCATGATATCAAAAAATGACGGAGGGAAGCACATCTCGAGCTGAGCTTGAGTTTCTGACATAAACAGCTGAAGCCTTGCCAACTCTACACAATCTACCACTTTCTGAGAAATGACGTTGAAAAAGTAGGACATCCTTGTGATGACCATCTTAAGGAATACTGGTTTGATAGCTCGGATCGCAATCGCGAGAAAAACAGAAATCATCACATGACAGTCGTGAGAGTTACAACCAGTAAGCGTCATGTCCTTCAACGAGACCAATGATCGGATGTTGGATGAGAATCCGGTTGGCACTTTCAGCCCGCACAAGCATTTGCAGATAGCCAACCTCTCATGTTGTGTTAAGTTGAAGCTAGCAGGTGGAAGGTACTGCTTACCATTAGGACGTGGTTCTGGGTGAAGTTCTTGCCTAATTTTTAGGTCAACAAGATCCTTACGCGACTTCAGTCCGTCCTTTACCTTTCCTGTTAAGCCTAAGAATCCCATTGTGCTTTCAAACACATTCTTCTGAAGGTGCATCCCATCGATGGCATGGCGCACTGTCAAATCTTCCTAGTATGGCAAGTACTTAAAAAATATAGACATCTTCTTGAAAGGCACATCAATGTTTTCTGTAGTTTCAGCCTCCTTCCTCCCCCCTTTTGAATTATCACCTTTTGATTTCTTACCAAGTTTAAACTTGACCTTCTGACACATTTCAAATACGGTTCTACCGGTGGCCGGTTGTGGGGAAAAAGAGTCTTTCTCAATCTTTCCATCGAAATAGTCTGCCATCTTACGGTACTTGTGAGTCCTTAGTAGCCAGCGTCTGTGCCCCATATACACTGTCTTCTGAGATCCTTTCAGGTCCACAGATATTTTACCATTCAAACAAACTACACAACCTGTTTTTCCTTTTTTCTGACCAGACAAAGAAAATAGGGCAGGGTAATCATTAATGGTAACAAAGATAATTGCCTTAAGTGTGAATGTCTCCCTTCTGTACTCATCCCACATCTCAACCCCATGTTTCCAAACTTCTCCATTTCTTCCATCAATGGCTCCAAGAAGACATCTATATCAATACTAGGTTGCTTAGGTCCTTGGATTAGAATGGTAAGCAAAAGGAACTTTCTCTTGTGACATAGCCAGGGGGAGGTTGTATATGGTCATCAACAACGGCCATGTCTCGTGCGTCGTTGCTTCTTTCACCAAATGGATCCATACCATCTGTACTTAACGCGAACCTTATATTTCTTTTTTCTTCTCTAAACTCTTTGTGCTTGGAATCAAAGGTCCTCCACTGCCGAGCATCAGAAGGATGTCGAAGCTTCCCATCAGACTTCTCTGGGCGATCAGCGTGCCAAGTCATTAGTTCAGCGGTCTTTGGGTTCGAGAACAATCGCTTTAGACGATCCTCCACCGTCAAGTACCACATCACCAATGCAGGGACTTTACGTTGAGTAGCAGTGTCAGTACCAATACTATACTCCTCCTCAACTTGAGAAAATACACTTTTCTTTCCACCCACCTTCCTCTTCGTTCCTTTAGATGCAATGACCCGTTCCATAGCAAAATCGGCATTACTTTTGTAAGGATTAGCATCGCAATTTGGACACTTCTCTAGTTCTGCATAGTCACCGCGGTACAATATGCAATGGTTCCTACATGCATGTATTCTTTGCACTCGCATCTTCAATGGGTTGATAATCTTCTTTGCTTCATATGTGTTTCTTGGGACCAAGTTAGGCTTCGGGAGTAGATTGGCCAACAAAGTAAGGAGTTTGTTAAAACTATTATCCAACCATCCAAATTTTGCCTTCACAATCAGAAGATGGAGCATGAAACGCAACACGGTCCACTCCTTCCCACAACCCTCATACATACGGTCCTTTCCTGCCTTCTTTAGTGTCTCAAAATTTTCTAACCCTTTAGCACTCCCTAGCAACACCTCCGGTTCAATATGGCACAACATTTCTTCCATATCGACATCACATTCCTCGTCCACCTGTGGTGCATCTGTTTGATCATCATTTTGATCTTCACAGCCAAAAGCATCATCCGTCATGACATGATCATTTTCATCTGCATCTTCATCACCCACTTCATCATACCTGATGCCGATGTCTGCATTGTTGAAAGTACTTTCTGCTTCACCATGGTGGGACCAAGTTTTGTATCCTTTCACAAAACCACGCTTTATCAAATGCATCTTGATGACATTAATATCTTCCCACACAATTTTGTTGCAACAATCACAACATGGACAATGTATTTGCTTTGTCCTAGAAATTTGGGCATGCTTCTGCGCAACCTCAAGAAAGTTTGTTAACTCTGTCAAGAATGTAGACGAATTTCTCCGTATGCCATACATCCACGCTCTATGTTCCATCTTAAATAACCTATAAAAGTAATTCTATTAATTATAAACTCTGTATGCTCTATGCTTCATTTAATATGTAAAAAACGGAAACAAAACTAAATTCTATAAATTTAATTATTGAAGATAATAATTTTAATTACAAACTAATAATTTAATATGTAAACTTGCTTCTATAATTGCAATAATAATTTAATATAATTGCTTCTATAATGTAAACTTGCTATTAATGACAAACTAATAACTTATATAATTTAATATAACTTTCTTCTATATCATGAACATTTAAATATTTTGCATGGACAAACTAATAATTTAAATCTAAAGCTTTTTAAAAAAATAAATCTCTAAATCAATATCTCTCTTCACTCCCCTCTCTCTCCTAGCTAACCCTAGGTCTAGATCTAGATCCTTATCTACATAGAAATCTTTAATAAAAGGAGAAAACTAAGGTTAAAATAGCACAAACTCACCTTATATAGCCACCTCTTCCAAGAAAATCAAGAGCAAAACCTTCCCCCTAGATTTGGTGTTTTTGTAGATTTTCCCGAGCTCCTCTCGGGCACAACGCCATTGGAAGGTTGCTGGGAAGAAGGGGCTGATCTATATTTGTAGAAAACGCAGTGCTGGCGGTTGGCATAAGGCAACCGCCAATAGTAATCTCTGCGCTGGCAGTGCCTTATGTTGACCGCCAGTACTGTGTCCATTTATGCTGGCGGGTGGCATAAGCTGACCGCCAACGCTGATACCTCTCCTGGCGGGCTATTAAGCCACCCGCCAACACTGATGCCTCTCCTGGCGGGCTATCTTTGGTCCTAACGCGGTTTGACTCAACTACTCACTCACTCACTCACTCACTCACTCACTCACTCACTCACTCACTCACTCACTCACTCACTCACTCACTCCCAACCCTAGCCGCTGCCGCAAGCAGCCGCAACCGACCCCCGCCCCCGCCACCGCCGCTCCTGCGTGAGCTTCGCCCGCGTGCCGCCGCGCCTCAGCCGCCGCCGTCGGCAAACTGTCGACCCACCCTTCAACCTCTAGTTCCTCGACCGACGTCGAGCAGGTTCACCGCCGTCGCATGGCGAGCAGCTCAGTCGCGCCGAACCTTAGCCAATTCGTGCCTCTCCCCCTGCTGATCTGCCTGTCGTGTCGGCTCCGGTTAATTTGGTACAAGATCAAGACAAATACCATCATCTACAAGTGCCTGAACAACCACGTGGTTTGTTTTCATCTCATGCCCTAATTCATTTGATTCGTACTGATTCGATTGATATAATAGTAGCGATTATTAGTTGATTATTAGTTGATATAATATTAGTAGGATTTGTTGATTATTATTGATTTGGTTGATATAATATTAGTAGATTTGTTGATTATTATTGATTCGGTAGATATAGAGTTATCCACAATTGTTGATTATTAATGATTTGGTTGATATAATTTTATGTCTATAGAATTATCCAATTTATTGATGGAAGTCACATTTGTTGTTTATTCTTTTAGGGGGTACCCTAATTCATGTCAGGAAGTTTATTTTGAAAATCAATACATCAACCATTCGAAAAATTTTCACCCTCATTTGTTGCCGCCAAACTATCAGTCGTTCAGCAATTTAATTGGTGCAACGCCAGCACCAATAGCGGCACAACCGTCTAGTGTTGTGTATCCGCCGGGGCAGGTGCAGGAGCCACCACTAGCAAATTCAGAATTTTTGGAACAATGGAATCAGGTGAAGTGCGTCATTTCTGATCTGAAGGTGGGGATGAGTGATTTGAAGATAGCGAGTAATGAAACGAGGCTTGAACTTGCAGACCATAGAGGGCAACGTATTGACATTATGGCGGAAATTGGCTATCGGAAGAAGCGAAACAAAAATCAAGGATTCTGCATGCAGGGCACCATCATCGCTATTGTGGTCTTGATAATAGGTTTAGTGCTTGGTAGCTATATCACAGCCGGACTGTCAAAGAAATTTGAGTGAGGCAAAGTTGTGTTGATTTGTGAGTGAGGCCCCTATTGTAGTGTACTTTAATTTGTGTTGTTTTTAAGTGTGCTTTGAAACATTTGTCATCATGCATGATGTTTGTGTGAATTAAACCTTTCTAACGTGTTGTCTGTGTTGATATTTCAGTTTGAATTTTACTTCTTCTTGTTGTCCATGCATGCATGTTGAAATATTTGTGACTTGTATCAATTTCAAGTTATTTTCAGCTTCACTGTGTTGGCGGGTGCCTATGAAAGCCGCCAGTAGTAAAGATCCCTGCTGGCGGTCGATATAAGCCACCCGCCAGCAGAAATGGGACCATTTGTGCTGGCGGTTGGCTTATGTTGGCCGCCCCCACTAAACCTTCTGTGCTGGCGGTCGACATAACTCGTCCGCCAGTATAAATGGTCAATTTGTGCTGGCGGGTGGGTTATGAAGCCCGCCAGCAGTGATGCTTCAATGCTGGCGGTTGCTGTCCCGGCACCCCTGCGCCCCACTTTGCTAGCGGTTGATATTTGCACCCGCCAGCACGCTACTTTGCTAGTGCCAGGACAAATCGTTTCTGGCCTAGTGGGCCGGTATGGGATCTTGGGGTGGTTTCCTAGCTCCTAGTCCCACTAAGGAGTTAGAGTCCGGTTACCAAGCCCAATTTACTTTGAGTTCAATTTTCGTGAATGTCTAGTTTTGCCCCTAAATTTCGTAACTACACAAAGCATATCATTGAACCTTTGAAATTGTCCACATTACATCCCGAGCTTGGTTATGTGTGATTTTAAAAACGATTTCGACTTTTTCTTTTCTATCTAATTCAACTGAATATTTAGAAAATAATAGTAAATTATAAAAAATCATAAAATGGAAATCCAATTTTGTTTGTCTTTATATAGGTATATCTATATATACTGAATGTATAATATTATATGCTTTAGAAAGAAATTAAATTTAGATTTTTTAAAAAAAATTTGACTGTGATTATCTCTAATTCTTTTCACACATTATATGATTTTTTTGAATTTATTGATCATGAGGAAATGCTGAAATGCAATGTGGTCGGATTATGACGAAATTACTGCAACGTCATAGTGTTTGGACTTCATATCGGGCTTCATATCCAACACTGCTAATCTATGACGAATTCTGGATGTTGTCATGGATGCATCGTGATCTGTGACGAAATCTATAACGAAATTGGCACAACGTCATGGTGTTTGGACTTCATATCGGGCTTCATATCCAACACTGCGAATCTATGACGAAATCTGTCAGTTCGTCATGGATGCAGTGTGATCTATGACGAAATCTGAAAACGTCGTGTGAATATCGTCATGGATCACAAGGTTTTTTGTAGTGTTATTGTGCAATAAAATTGTGCACTAAGACCCCTAGTTAAGCACAGGCAAATGTTGTTACTGCATGCATGCACGGTCTGCAGGTATCCGTGCAACTAATTAGTAATTACCAACTGGTCGTTACAGGGGCCATGTGTGACAGCCCCTTTAGTCCTTTACTTGAACGGGAACTAAAGGGTGTACCTTTAGCGAATGAAGATTAACATCGGTTGCATTTCAGGGATACAGGATCCTTAAGCGCGGACCGGGACTAAAGTTCGGGTTTTCCGCCATGTGAATGCACTTGAGAATGGAATTAACTGAGCAAGTCCTTAATGATTTCACCCTATAGTATGACCCTCTAGCGTTACTCTTAGCTATGCTATATTATTCATGACATTTTCATAGGCACATTGGATCAGAGCCGGCTGCGGAAATTAGAATTAAAAGTTCGAAGGTACCATGTGACGCAAGTTCAAACCACCATGTTGCTTGTATATTTGAGCTTGCTTTCATCCTTCTGACGTATATGCAGCTATGCTTTCATACTAGCCGATCTGATGCTTTTTGGCCCGGCCGCAACATTTGGTATTGATATATAATTGCGTTTCGTACGTCGTGTAACCTGCTTATTGAGAAGGTTACCTTAGTTTGCACGTTGAATACATTTGGATGCATCACATGGTATGCGTACATTTCGGTTCCGCAGCATGCATGTTGTGGCTACAATATAATTCCACAAATTGTTCTTCCTTGTTTACTACTTTAATTCATTGGCTCCATAGGACAGACTGTGCATGTACTCGCAACCTTTGTTTCCAAAGTGAACATGGGTTTTCGCAGCAACAACCGGTAAAGGTCCGGGATGCAGAGGGATTGGATCAAAACATGTGAGTACACCTGTGCGGTTGCCTTCCTCCAATACTCCACGGCAGGCTATAAAGTGCCTCCTCCCGCAGCTCTTTCGACCATCCCACATTGAGGCAAGTGCTGCAATATAAAGATTCCTGTAGAAGTAGCAAAGCCCGGACGGCAGTGATGCCTGGAGGAGGTAGTCAACCACCCTTAAACTTCAGTTGTGCCACCGTCGGTACCATTTACAATAAAACCACCGGTTGTGTCCTTCAAACTGTCGGCCTTCAGATTGTCGACAATAATGCTTCCAAAGCCAGGCCCAAGAACGACTCCAAAAAGAAGACACCGCCCCCCAAGGGAAAACAACCCGCCGCCACCTCTGTCGACATAATAAGAGACGGGAACAAGGTTACAATTGCGGGGGGGGGGGGGGGATAAGAAGAAGCCATGATCATGTGTTGGACTCCAGCGCTTCATTGCCACAAGGATAACTTTTTGCTCTCTAGCATCATGCAGGTGGTGCTTTTGTTAAGAATTTGTTTGTTCTGGTACGGTCCTCCTATATTTATATTTCCGATGACTTATGAGTTGGTTTTATTCTGTCTTGTCAATAAAGAGCTGTAACGATTTATTGAAGGATCTGTTTTGGTATTTATTGTCAATCGGTATTTTTGCTCAAGTTATATGAAGAGAGCACGGTGGATCAAAAAAGTTTAAAAAACATGCTGCCCGGGGGTTATGACATCATTTGTAGGACTGGGTGATGACATTGCCCGCTCCTGAATATGATTTCTAGGGCAGGTTATGACATGGCCCACCCCAGCAAGTGGTCCTGAAAAATTATTTCTGATCAAGATGAACTTTGTAATTAATATTCTTTATTCCCAAGCCAAGTCCTTCTTTATTTGCAAGTGCAATCTATCAATCCCTATCCTATAAACTCTTTTGATTGTAGTTATGGACCCAGTCTTACCTAGCCTTCCATCTATATCCTGTAAGTCAAATCCATCGGTTGTCGTTCATTTTCGACCAAAGTAAAACATCGGAGTGGTTAAATAATAGCCAAAAGTGATTTAATCGTAGAGGAAAACTTTCTCATTTTCGCATTTAAACAAAAAAATTAACCACCCTTTTTTTAAAAAAAATTCTTCCCCATCCCATCCTCTTCCCCTTCTTCACAACCCTGGTACACATCCCGCGATTACCGTTTTCATCCCTACACGCATCACGGGACTGGCACTGGAGAGGCCCACTAATCGAGTCTCCATGTCACGTCTCGCCGGCGTGCTGTGCTATCAGATCGGAAATTAACGTTAGCGTGTCTGTTTAATGTATATGACGTGCGCCTCCATCTGGTCCATGGCATCCTAGTGGTGATGGGGCCGTCCTTCATGAAACATAAACCTCCACCTCCTCGGGTCCCTGGAGAATTTGTGTTCCGTCATAATCAGAAGCAAAGGCATAGAATTGCATGCATGATTTACCAATCATGCCCTCTGGTTGACACCCAAAGTTGGCAGGTCCGGCGAACTGGTCACACTGGTGGGCCCACCTAGTCTAAACGACTCACATTAACGACTCACTTAGAGAGGTACTGCTGAATTTTTTTCTTCATCTATTTGTGAAGATTAATTTTTCTCCTCTAAAGTGTTGCCAAGGTTTGATTCTTCTTCCTCCCATCATTTTTTGTGATTAATTTTTTTATATTATAGAGATGGAGAAAATAGAAATCTTAAATGGTAGGTGGGAGGAGCTAATAAGAGATGAGGTTATTTATATACTTTAGATTTAGAAAAAAGTGGTTGGCTAAACACTAGTTGCCTAGTTGTGTTATTCTGTTGTACGTCCCATCTCCTTGTCACCTTCCTTCCTCTCTACACCATCAAATGGACATCAGAAGCCCACGCAAATGTCAACAAGCAAATGCTACTGCCACCGTCTCCATTTTAAATGAGCAAGATGAAGAAAATAAGACATCACTCTACTTTCTCTCCCACCTTGTGCTTTCTACTATCCCATCTAGCTCCCACTGATGAGGACCCCAGCAACAAAGAAAGTAAACGATTGAAGATTCTACAGAGAGACGGTAAAAGAGGATGACTACCTACCTACCTCAACTGCAGTGTTCTTGTTTATCTCCCTCCTCCTTGCTTCTTCTTTCTTCGAATCTCGGGACGAGATTCCTTTTAAGGGGGTAGATTTGTCACACCCTGAAATTTTCCAATTTTAGGATGTGAGTAGAGAGTATAATTAAATAACTATTTTCTCATAATTTTAAAGCTTTCCCAACATTTATTTTCTTTACAGGAAATATATTATAGGAAAAATCCTTGTTTGATTTTTTGAATTAAATAAATGGTTGTGAGTGTTGCATTCATGCTGATGCATCTTGGTGCTTCTTGGTAAAGCCCGTGACACCAGTCTAAACGACTCACATTAGCGATCTGATCGGCCTGCGTTGAGGTGTTGCAAGGAGCTCTTCTGCATGCTTGTTGGCCCCGAAAAGCTGTCAACACCTCAATAATTTTCAAGACCATCATACAAGATGTAGGTTTATGGATGGACATTCACTGATTTGCGCTGATGTGCACCACAAGATAAGGGCAGTCTTAATGGTGGGTTTCATGAGAGTTTCATGACAATAAAATCAATGACAACTGACTTCACAAGGTAATTAACAGGATTTTCAGCAGATGAGAGAGGAGTGTCATTCCTATGACACACAACTAGCATACTTGGTTCCAATACATGATTATTGTGCAATAAAATTGTGCACTAAGACCCTAGTTAAGCACAGGCAAATGTTGTTACTGCATGCATGCACGGTCTGCAGGTATCCGTGCAACTAATTAGTAATTACCAACTGGTTGTTACAGGGGCCATGTGTGACAGCCCCTTTAGTCCTTTACTTGAACGGGAACTAAAGGGTGTACCTTTAGCGAATGAAGATTAACATCAGTTGCATTTCAGGGATACAGGATCCTTAAGCGCGGACCGGGACTAAAGTTCGGGTTTTCCGCCATGTGAATGCACTTGAGAATGGAATTAACTGAGCAAGTCCTTAATGATTTCACCCTATAGTATGACCCTCTAGCGTTACTCTTAGCTATGCTATATTATTCATGACATTTTCATAGGCACATTGGATCAGAGCCGGCTGCGGAAATTTGAATTAAAAGTTAGAAGGTACCATGTGACGGAAGTTTAAACCAAGATGCTTGTATTTGAGCTTGCTTGATTTCATATTGTCAAACAAACACGCAATACCCAGCGTCATCCTGCTGACGTATATGCAGTTAGGCTTTCGTAGTAGCTGATCTGGATGCTAGATTCAGAAGATGCGCATATGGGTTGTACTTTTTGGCTCGGCCGCAATATTTGGTATTGATATATAATTGTGTACGTCGTGTAACTTGCTCTTGTTGAGATGGTTACCTGTGTGTTTGCACGTTGAATACATATGGATGCATCACATGAAATGCGTACATTCCGGCTCCGCGGCATGTGGCTACAATATAATTCCACAAATTGTCCTTCCATGTTTACTTTAATTCATTGGCTCTCTGTGCTTGCATTGTACGCGCAACCTTTGTTTCCAATGGGACTATGGGAACATGGGTTTTAACTTGCCAGCAAACAACCGGTGAAGGTCAAGGATGCATATGGATTGGATCAAAACATGTGAGTACACCTGCGCGGTTGCCTTCCTCCAATACTCCACGGCAGGCTATAAATTGCCTCCTCCCGCAGCTCATCCGACCATCCCACATTGAGGCAAGTGCTGCAATATAAAGATTCCTATAGAAGTAGCAAAGCCCCGTCGGCAGTGATGCCTGGAGGAGGTAGTCAACCAGCCTTAAACTTCAGTGGTGCCACTATCGGTACCATTTACAATGAAGCCACCGGTGGTGTCGTTCAGATTGTCGACAATAATGCTTCCAAAGCCAAGCCCAAGAACGACTCCAAAAAGAAGACACCTCCCCCCAAGGGAAAACAACCCGCCGCCACCTCTGTCGACATAATAAGAGATGGGAACAAGGTTACAATTGTCGGTGGGAATAAGAAGAAGCCATGATCATGTGTTGCACTCCACTGCTTCATCGTGCTGGCCGTCATTTATTTTTTTGCTATCTGTCATCACGCAGGTGGTGCTTTTGTTAAGAATTTCTTATTGTTCTGGTACGGTCTTCCTATATTTATATTTCTGATGACTTATGAGTTGGTTTTATCCTGTCTTGTCAATAAAGAGCTGTAACGATTTATTGAAGGATCTGTTTTGGTATTTATTGTCAATGGGTATTTTTGTTCAAGTTATATGAAGAGAGCACGGTGGATCAAAAAAGTTTAAAAAACATGCTGCCCGGGCTCCTGAATATGATTTCTAGGGCAGGTTATGACATGGCCCACCCCAGCAAGTGGTCCCAAAAAATTATTTCCGATATAACTAATATTCTTTATTTGCAAGTGCAATCCATCAATCCCTCTCCTTTAAACTCTTTTAATTGTAGCTATGGACCCAGACTTGACTAGCCATCCGTCTATATCCTGTAAGTCAAATCCAAAGGGTTGTCGTTCATTTTGGACCAAAGTAAAAAATCGGAGTGGTTAAATAATAGCCAACTGTGATTTATTCGTAGAGGAAAACATTCTCATTTTCGCATTTAAACAAAAATATTAACCACCCCTTTTCAAAAAAAAATTTCTTCCCCATCCCATCCTCACAACCATATCACTAAGTGGTGATATGCAGTATAGGACTACTTTTGGTAAGGGTAAATAGGTAATTTTTTCAATCTTTTATTAAATTTGCCAACCTCGGGCAAAGAAAAAAATTCGTTTATATCATAAGGAAAATTTGAAATGAAAAATTTTGGAAAAAACATTTTTGAAATTTGAATTGAAAATTTTCGTTTTTGAATTTTGAAAAATGGCCATAGGAAATGGAAAAAATTGAAAAACGATTTTGAAATTTGAAAATTTGAAATATGTCACAAAAATTTGAAACGGAAAAACTGAAATTTTTCATTTTTTTTAAATTTGAAATTTTTCATTTTTGAAATTTGGAACGTTTCTGCCGGCCAGCGCCGTGCTTCTCAATCCACTCCGGGCTGAACCACCTCACCACTATGCGTTTTTGGAATTTTTCACGGAGTTTTCTTTTTCTCCACACATCAGCAAAATATTTATGAAACTGTCTAATTAATACATATAGAAACCACAATTAATGTACCATTGGGAGTGCATGCCTCTTCACTCGTCGGTCTTCACGTACGGCAGCTCAAGCGGCCGGGTAATACGAGGTCGTGAATCATTATTCTTGCTTTATCATCCTTGACGACACTCACTACTAGGCCTCCACGACTCCTCACCGCCAAAACCTCAAATATGTCACGCAGCATTTGTAACGGGTCCTTAACACCCGTTACATGCACCCATATCTGTAACGATTGTTACTTGGCACCCGTTACAGATAAGCGCGGCAGGCCGACCCCGGGGTTGGCCTCCGCAACGTCCATTACCAATGTGGACGTCTCGTAATGGTCTTCTTAAACGCCTGTTACATGAATTCTTTGTAACGGACGTTAAATAGAGCCCGTTACACAAGTTAAACCTATCGGTAACGAGCTAGTAAAGTCCGTTACTAATCAATGCCCTATCGGTACCGAGTTGTTTAAGTCCGTTACTAATCACTCCGTATTGGTAACGTGTTATAAAGTCCGTTACCGATGAGCATTTGATGCCCGTTACTAGTTTGAGAGCGCAATAATTAAAGTCTGAGAGCACTCTTCACTGCCGTGAAGCGGGAGCGCCACGGCAGTGAACAAATGAGACGGAGGTTTGTTAATCATCATCTCCTTTGAGTCTGTCCTCATTGATAGGTCAACTCGATCCATCTCTCACTGCTTCCATTTCGACATACAGGCACAATCAACACACATATCTTCTGAGATAAAACTGACATCATAAGAGAGATAACTTGTCCACAAAGATGAAGATAACTTGTCCACAGAAATAAAGATAATTATTAGAAAAGGTTAACTTGTCCATATATCAGGCTAGGACTTAACTTGTCCATCACATTATTTACTATGTTCGTGCTATCTGACCATACACATCAACAAAGGCATGCCCCTTGAACATCCACAAAAGTATGGCTACTGATCCTGCACATCAACAAGCTTGAACTAGATCATGCCCCATCAAGATTGACTCTTTTTGCAGCCTCTTCGTAAGCAACAAAGGATTCTTGAAGCCCTTCGAGTGCACCTTCAATGGGCTCGAGATTTTGTTTAGTAGTATACTTGTACCTCCTTATGTGCTTAGCCTTTTTGATGAGGATGTTCACTTCTTTCGTGATTTTTTTCAAACTCAGGTTTCACATAATCCCAGACATTAAGGTTAAGTAGTAACTTAAGCTCTGCTCGCGACACAAAAAGCTTTGTGTGAAACAGGGTTAAACATGGTATAAGAAAAATATAGTTAATTCAGAACTAATTTGCCTCAGAACTTGGAGCAGTATAAGAACAATCATAGGAAAATTATATGAGAACTTGAAAATTATCCTAGGCTTCATAGTAGGGTGTGACGAATAAAAGTAGAACTTAGTTCAGAACAAATTTGCCTCAGAACTTGGTATAAGATCATGACAAGCATGCAAGACATCATCATAGGCACTAATTAACTTTATGAAGCTCAAGCTCAAGCTACCTTAAGCTCCATCTATAGAATAAGTAAAAAGGTAGTGAGATTCAGAGAAACTTTCCTCGTCGTCGCCGTGGTCGTTGCCAGAGTCATAGATGAGGTCCTCTACACCTTCTTTGCCGCTCCCTTGACACCTCTCCGTAGTTGCCAGACACTTGTGCTCGCAAACGTGAGGCAAGCCCCTCGCCCACTTCGTTGCCCTCTTGCCAACACGCTCCTCCTTGCCGCTGCTTGGCCTCTGGTCGGAATCTGAGAGGATCCAGTCGAGGACCCTCGTCTCCGGCATTGAGTTAACTCCACAGCCGCTTGGCCCCTTTCCGGCACTCATCGTCGTCTCCCTCTTCGCCGCCATCTTGCCGGCACGCGCGTGGTTCCGGTTGCGGCACCTCTTCGCGTTCCGGTTCTCCTCGATCCCGGGTGCGCGGGGTCGTCTGCTGCTTGGCCCCTCGCCGGCGCTCATCGTCGTCTCTATCTCCACGCCTCCTTTCACGCCTCCTCTGCGCTTTTTTCAAGGAAAGTGCTGCACTTATCCATTCGGAAAGAAGAAGGGTGCGGTTGAATATTTAATTTGCACCCTTTGACTTTTACAAATCACATTTGACCATTCGTCTTATTCTAAAAAATTTGTGAAAATGTAGAAATAATTATGATATACTTAAAATATATATTATGATAAAACATGTCATAGTAAAATAAATAATACTTTCACGATTTTTTTAAATAAGACGAATGGTCAAACGTGAAGCACGGAAGTCAATAAGTGTAAATATTTGGGATGGAGGGAGTAGTCAATGCCGACGCGGGTTAGCAAACCTGCGTCGTTTTGTTGTCTGGTGCGCGGGCAATGGTTACCTTCTTTATACTAGGCTGATGACGCTTTTTTTTGAAATGACACTTAATTGCTGTTGGGGAATTCAGGAAAACACATCACCCTCGAAACGTCGAAGTCTAACGGCATTCTCGAAGTATGTTTTTCAGGAGCAGGGAATTCGCGAATCCAAGAAGTCTGGGACCTGCGAAGTCTCGAATTCGCGGATGTGCAGAGTTCGGGAACCTTGATTCAGTGAAGAGGCGGAGTCATGAACACGCGGAAGCCCGGAATCTCAACTGTTGATGGTCCGAATTTCGGAGATTTTCCGATTCGGGAATCCGATGAAGACTCTGTTCGGGACTCGTGGCCGGGACACGCACGAACCTGCTGGGAAGCAAAAGCCACTTCGGGAATCTGCTGAAGACCTAATTCGGGAATTTCGGGCGAAGACATTCACGAATCACGGGAGAAGCAAAGTCAAAGTTGTAGTCCCAAAAAGTCCGGGTTTAGAGTGTGAACTAGTGGCAGACTTGTGAATATGTAAGGGGGGAAAAGACATTCTTGTGTGTGTTCACATTAGGAATATTCTCCGAGCCCGAGGGTGATATCGGAATGTAAAAGTCCCTTCGTCTCCCTATAAAAGGGGGCGCAAGGGCACGTGTAAACGGACTCAGACTTTTTTGGGACTTGTGCTACTCGCAAGGGGAATTACAGTCTCTTTGCGTCCGATCGTGTTATTGAACGTATTGGAAACTCGTCACTTGTGTTAGGGTAGTATTCCGAATTTTTCGGGTACCCCCAACATTGGCGCCCACCGTGTCTCGGCCGAAAAAGAAACTCACGATGCCACCTCAAAAGAAATCCAAGAAGAATGCCCCGGTACGGGCGAACCGGGATGATCACCTTCCCACCCAAGGAAATGAAACTTCGTTTGTTCCCGAATCCTCGAACGTAACGGACCGGCGGCGAAAAGAGAAGCTCGAAGCCCTCATGAAGGCGAGAGCGAGTAAAAGACAGCTCACATCCAAGAACAACCTACTGAACAGCAAGAGCACGAGAATGTTGATGCTGATGATGATGCCATAGACAGACAGCTAGCCATGGTCCACCAAAAGATTCAACAACTACAGAGGGATAAAGAAAAGTTCGCGGCTCAGTTGCAGGCGAAGAGAAAAATCTCTGAAAAGCTAGAGCAGCTGAACAAAGCAAAAGAACAAATACGGGCAATTCGGGAGAGAAATTGGCGAAATGAAAGAGCAAGAGAACAGCTCCCCGTGGCAAGAAACACCGCGGCGAGAACCCCGCGCCTGCAAGAGAATCCCCGAAGGAAAACTTCTTCGCGGGAAACGGAGTCTCACACTTCGTGGATTCTGAATCACCACTGTCAATAGGGCTGCAAACAGCACCTTGGCCGCCGAAGTTCAAGCCAGTCTCTCTTCCCAAGTACAACGGTTTCGGAAACTCCAGGCAGTTCCTCATGAGATACGAGTCAGCTGTGAATTCGGCAGGAGGAGATGATGTTGCACTTGCCAAATCCTTCATCATAGCTTGCGAAGGACCAGTACTGAATTGGTACTCACTGCTGCCTCCACACTCGATCTACAGCTGGGTAGATCTCAAAACAAAGTTCATGCAAGCGTTTCAGATGTTCCATGACACAACAGCCGAAGCCTCAGATTTGTATAACTGCAAGCAGAAGGACAGGGAACCACTGCGAAATTTCGTGAGAAGATTCATGCAACAGAGGTCTCAGATCCCCGACGCTGATGACAAGACAACGATCAAGGCACTGGAGGGCACCACCCCAGCATCCACGAAATATAAACAGTGTTGGAAATCCTCAGCAACAGCAAGAAAGCAGGCCAAGTGCCAGGGGAGGATTCAGTCAAAGAGGAAGGGGGAGAGGAAGAGGAACCCCAAACCTTCCGAACCACAACCCAAGAGATCCCCACTTCTATTGCCAGTATCATGGAAGAGGCCACAGCACCGAAGGGTGCCCTGAGACAAAAAAGAACATGGCACGAATCCAACAAGAGAAGGCACTGATGAGCATCGCATCCTCGATGCCAACCCAGTTTCGGCCGAACTTCTGGCCGCCGCAGTTCGTGAATTCGCAGCCAAGCTCTGTACCAGTTCAGCAATTTCCACAATCGCAATCAACATGGCAGCCTTCACAGCAATTCTTCCCTCAGTCGCAAGCAATACAGTCAATCCAGCAGCCACAACCCATTCGGGAAATCTTGCCACCGCCACCAGAAAGCTCATCAAGGCCTCAGTCAAGTTCGGGACCTCAGAACTCCAAAGCATTGCCATCGTTCGGGACTATCATGCCAATCACGGGCGGATCTGCCATGGAGTTTGAAACAAAGAAGCAAAGCGAAGCAACTAATTCAGATTCGTGAATACCATCATCAATGATGGTCCAGCTGCCCGCCCGGAGTGGGCGAAGGTGCCAATCACCTTTACGAGAAGAAGATTTCGGCTGAAATCCGCGATCCACAATGATGCCATGGTGATTGAAGTCAACATTGTTGGATGGGTCATAGGAAAAATCTTGGTGGACAACGGGAGTTCGGCGGACATCTTATTGCCGAAAACATTCGAGAAAATGAATGCGAGTCGAAGCACATGTTGGACCCACCAGAGTACCCATTGCAGGGGTTCGGCGGGAAGCCCATCAAGCCGGTTGGAAAAATATCACTCCCGGCTTTCTTTCGGAGATCTTGAGAATGCCAGAACTGAGAACCTCACCTTTGATGTGGTTGACATATATCACCCGTATCTTGCGATCTTCGGCAGGGGTTTCATGAACAAGTTCGATGCTGTCATAAGGCAACAGTTCCTTTGCATGAAGATGCCTGCGCCCAAAGGGGTTATCACAGTATTCGGCAATCAACAAGAGGCCAGAAACATAGAAAAGGGCCACACGCCTGGTCAAACGAACGTGTATCAGCTGAAAGCAGCTGAAGAAAGAAAGGGAACCTACGAAGAGCCGAAGCGGGACAAAGAGAAAAGTAACATAGCTGCAGAAGATGAAACAAAGAGAGTGTATCTGGACGACATGCCCGACAGAGCAGTCATAATAGGGGCGAACCTCAGCGCCGAAGAGGATGATGAACTCATGCAATTTCTGAACAGAAACAAGGATGTTTTTGCATGGTCAGCCAAAGATTTGCAAGGCGTTGACAGAGACATAATCGAACATGTCCTCGAAACAGATGACAAGATACCGCCCAAGAAGCAAAAACTTAGGAAAATGTCGACGAAAAGGTCAAGGCAGGTGGAAGCAGAAGTTCGGAGATTACGGGATGCCCAAGTAATCGGAGAAGTCAAGTACCCGGTCACCGGTTAGCCAACACGGTGCCGACCAAGAAGAAAAATGGCAAATGGAGAATGTGTATCGACTTCACCGATTTGAACAAGGCGTGCAAGAAGGACGATTTTCCCTTGGAAAGGGTAGACAAAATCGTGGATGATGCAGCTAACAGTGAGATGCTTTCGCTCCTGGACATGTTCTTTGGGTATCATCAAATCAGAGTTCGCAAAGAGGACGAAGAGAAGACAAGCTTCATCACTCCTTTCGGAACATTTTGTTTCGTAAGAATGCCAGAGGGGCTGAAAAATGCGGGGTGCACGTTTTCGAGAATGATAGCAATAGTGCTGCACCAGCAGATTCGGAGAAATATCTTGGCATACGTGGATGACATAGTCGTCAAAAGTATTCGGAGAAAAGACCATATCAGTGATTTGGCGAAACGTTCGCGAACTTGAGGACAAAGAACTTGAAGTCGAACCCGTAAAAATGTGTGTTCGGAATTCACAAGGGGAAAGTTCTTGGATGTCTAGTTTCAACGAAAGGCATTGAAGCAAACCCTGACAAGATAAAGGCTCGATGGAAATGCAAGAGCCGGCCTCGGTGAAAGATGTTCGAAGTTGACGGGGAGAGTGGTCGCCCTTACCGCATTCATCCCCGTAGCCGCAGAAAGAAGTTTGCCATTCTTCCAAGTTCTCGAAGTGCCAAGAAATTCCGGTGGTCCGAACCTCGAAGCGGTGCTTTTCGCGAACCGAAGGACTACTTGTCCAAGCATGACCAAGCTCGTCCTCCCGAGCCAAAATCGTCGCTTCGCCGTATGTGTCCGCATCAAATTCGGCGAAGAAGCGCAGGTCTTTGGTACGGGGAAAAGGAGGAAGAAGGAAAGCCGAGGCAAATTCTCGTATATTTCGCCCTCCGAGGCATTGTCTGGTTCCAAGGTTTTCTATTCCGAACTGGAGAAGATCGCGTATGCGGTCATCATGGCAGCAAGAAAGCTAAGGCACTACTTCGAGGGCCACAGAATAAGAGTTATCACCAACCAACCGTTAAGTGACCTGTTCGCAAACAGGGAGGCATCTACCCGAATCATCAAGTGGGGTGCTGAACTCTCCGAGTATGTGGTGGATTTCGAAAGAAGAAGTGCAATAAAATCGCAAGTACTGGCAGATTTCGTCGTGGACTGGACCTCACCTACTCAGAATCTGGAGGAAAATATGCCCGAACCTTGGGTAGTGCAGTGTGATGGAGCATGGTGTTACAAGGGGGTTGGAATTTCGGCTGTTGTAACATCACCGACGGGCGTGGTCATAAGATATGCAGCACGGCTCGTATTCGCGAACAATGAATACTCCACGAACAACACAACGGAGTACGAAGCCCTACTGCTGGCATTGAGAAAAATGAAAGCCTTGGGGCAGCAGACCTTCATAATCAGAACGGATTCGAAAGTAATCCAGGAACACATCGAGAAGGAAAGCGAGGCCAGGAATCCAGTTCTCATGAAATATCTTGAAAAAGTCAGAGAAATGGAAAGACACTTCAGAGGATATTCAGTCCAGCACATCCCAAGGGATGATAACAATGAGGCGGATAAGCTGGCGAAGGCAGCAGCCAGAAATCAAGAGCTACCACCAGATGTGTTCTTTGAAATCATCAGAGAACCTTCCATCAAAGATTCAAGAACTCAAATCGTGAATATGGTGGAAATTCCAGACTGGAGAGCAGAAATAATGGCCTACCTAAGGGGACATTACGAACCACAAGATGAACTGGAAGAGAAAAGGTTGAGGCAAAGGGCTCGGGGCTATACAGTGGTAAATGGAGAATTGTACAAATCAGGAGTCACTGAGCCTTGGCTACGCTGCATCACCTCCGAAAAAGGTCGTGAACTCCTAAAGGAAATTCACAGTGGATTTTGTGGGGCACACATAGGCACCAGGGCTTTGGCTGGCAAAGCGATAAAACAAGGGTTCTATTGGCCAACCATTAACATCGACGCCAAGATGTTAGTTCGGCAATGTGAAGCATGCCAGAAGACGGGAAATCAGCAGAATCTGCCTTCAATGCCAGTTCATTTAATTCCTCCAACCTGGCCTCTGCAGAGATGGGGCATGGACCTAGTAGGCCCGTTGCCAACGGCTCAGGGTAATTGCCGATTTGCGGCTGTAGCGGTCGACTATTTCACGAAGTGGGTAGAAGCAAAACCACTCGCGAACATCACAGCAGCAACAGTTCAGAAATTCTTTTGGCAGAACATAGTCTGCAGGTTCGGAGTTCCTAGAGAACTGACGGTTGATAACGGCAAACAGTTTGACTGCTACACCTTCAAAGAGTATTGCAGAACCCTAGGCACACAAGCGAAATTTTCGTCAGTTTATCATCCACAGTCCAATGGAGCAGTTGAAAGAGCCAATGGCCTGATTTTTTCGGGAATCAAGAAATGCTTATTTGATCAGAAAAAGGGAAAGTGGGTGGACGAACTTCCAAAGGTGATCTGGTCTCACAATACCACAGTTTCAAGGGCAACAGGTTTCACACCTTTTCGCCTACTCTTCGGGACTGAGGCTATGACACCAGAGGAGATAAAGAATGAAAGCATGAGAGTCTTGAAAGGAAAAGAGATAGAGGAAATTGACAAGAAGGTGGAGAAAGACATGATAGAGCTGACAATCCTCGAAGCGAGCGAGAAAACATTGAGAAATACCAGAGAGAGACAAGAGCATGGAGAGACAAAAAGGTGGTCCGGAAGGACATCAAAACAGGTGATCTTGTCTTGAAAAGAAAGAAAAATTGGGAGAACCCAGGAAAGCTTCATGAGTCATGGGAAGGGCCTTACATAGCTAAGGAAACAAATATGCCAGGGGCTTTTCGCCTGATGGAGCAAACTGGCGAAGAGTTGCCGTATTCGTGGAATGCCGACAGCTTAAAGAGGTATTATCCATGAAGATCTTAGTTGTACATAAGTGTAGTAGATAGCAGTTTTCCAATTTTCGTAAGTTTACACTGTAGGAAAATAAAAGCCCGAGTCACGTGTCTATAAGTGACTTCGGAAAAAATTAGTTTTATGTCTTAATCATAGTTCTAGAATAAGAAGGACCGTACTCTTTTCCTTGCAAAGGGGGCTCTAAATCAAGAGGCAAGGTTTTTAACGAGGCGGATCCCGTGTAAATACTCTTTCTGATATATATATGAAAAGAGTCTTCCCCCAAAGTGCATGTTTCGTATTTTGTGTCTCGAAAATTCCATCGTGAAAAAAGAAGTGGTTCGTGAAAGAGGCTTCCTGATAGCCGAAATTCCATCGTGAAAAAGGAAGAAAAAGTTCATGAGAAAAGGCTCCTTGATAGCCGAAGTCCAATCGTGAAAAAAGGAAGAAAAAGTTCATGAGAAAAGGCTCCTTGATAGCCGAAGTCCAATCGTGAAAAAAGGAAGAAAAAGTTCATGAGAAAAGGCTCCTTGATAGCCGAAGTCCAATCGTGAAAAAAGAAAGAAAAAGTTCGTGAGAAAGGCTCCTTGATAGCCGAAGTCCCATCGTGGAAAAAGAAAGAAAAAGTTCGTGAGAAAGGCTCCTTGATAGCTGAAGTCCCATCGTGGAAAAAGAAAGAAAAAGTTCGTGAGAAAGGCTTCCTGATAGCCGAAATCCCATCCATCGAGGGATTCCCACTGAAAAGGCCTGAGACAACAACAAGTTGTGGCCTAGAAAAATCCCATCCATCGAGGGATTCCCATCGAAAAGGCCTGAGACAACAACAAGTTGTGGCCTAGAAAAATCCCATCCACGAGGGGATTCCCATCAGAAAATTCGCATGATGATTTCGAGAAAATGAATGTCTAAGGATTTGCCTGTGTATTCTCACTTAGTATAGATTGTTAAAAATTTTTCAAGTATCATCATTGTAAGAAAAGGGCAAGGGGCTCCATCGGACGATCGCGGGAAAAACCTTGGTTGAAGCAACCGAGGGTTGCTGTATCAACCGAGGCAAGTCTGCCAGTCTGGTCAAGTCCACAAAATTCGGAACAAATTTTGTCGACTTGCGCATTAGCAATCGAGGTTCGCAAAAACTAAGAAAGACTACTCTTAGAAAGATATGCTACAAATTCGAGAATAGTAAAGTTCGTGAACCTGCAATCTAGTTTTCATGCGAAACGGCAAGGTGGGGGAGGGTGACGTTTTTTCAAAGAAAAAACATATTCATTGCCTTATTCGCATCAAAACTCCCGAATAGTTCCTCAAAAATTACAACAATCAATACGAAATTTAGAATGAAAGTTCTACTACATGTCCTGGTTTACAAACGTTGTTGTCAGCCACATCGCTAGCATAGGCGAAGTTAGATGAACCGGCTAAGGGGCTAAGGGGCTCCGTCTTCGGAATTCTCGTGGATCGCGAAGTAGAGGATGCAGAACGGCTCTTTTTACGAAGCAAGAAAAACGAAGTGAGATCAAAACAACCTATAGAAAATTTAAGCGAGGCCTCAAGCCAAAAATCGGAAAAATCTTGCTCAGGATGTGCTTGTTTGAATAAACGCCATGCTTCACCACTAACGAACATTCTATCCCGATGAATTCGCAGTGGTAGCACGTCCTGCGCAGGCCCAGCTTGCAGGACCTGCGCAGGTTAAAATATACAAAACACCTGTTCAGAAAAGTTTGATGAATCTACACGAATGTACAGCCGATCTCCAATCCACACAAAAGTTCGAACATGTCGTTTAATTCATAACATCCACCTTCGGCGAGTCTTCTTCTGGTTCGGGGACTTGTCCACGGTCATTGCCATCATCCGCTGTCGCGCGCTGCTCGAGCCGTCCTCGCCGGATTCTCCCGAGCTCTCCCCGGAAGTCGATCTTTCGGGAGACGCGGCGACGCGTTCTCGTTCCTCTTTTTCTCTCAGCTGTGAAAGGAAGAGAAGAGTAAGCAAATCTTGAGAAACTGGAACACCTGCGACGAACATAAGTCACGAATTCGAGCAAAAAGAAATTACCTCGTCAAGCTTTGCCCGCGCAACAGTCTTAGCCATATCCGCCCCACCAACCATCCAGAATTCCTTCGCGAATTTCAACTTTATAGCCACAATGTCAGGGTTCTCTTGAAGTATCGTATCGCTGGTGACGCCTGGGAACTGAGAGAGATTCGCGCGAAACCTCGCCAGGTCCACACAGTCGTAATCGTGAAGGACCTTCAGAATACTCTCCACAGAAAAAGATACGGCGAAGTTGCCGGCACCAGAGATCACTTCGGGAAGAGCCTTGAATTCCTCCTCAAGCCAATCCATGAAATCGGGGATATCAATGTCATCTGGGAGAGGGGCTGGACGAACACCGTACTCATTCAGGGACTTCTGGTACTCAGCATAAAGCAGTTTCAGCTTCCCCAAAATTTCCGAAATGTTCTTCTTCGAAGATTCACCTTGCTCTACCAGCGCTTTCTCAAGATCCACGATCTTCCGATCCTTTGAGCTTAGTGACTTAGCGAGGCTGGCATTGTTGATGCGGAGATCTTCAGCAATCTTTGCAGCACGCTCTTGTTGTTGCCGAAGTTTCTCGATCACACTCAGGTCATCTTCGTGAGATTTCCGAACTTTCTCCAGTTCTTTCTTGGAATCCTCGAGCGCGGCTTCGGCGACCTTCTTCTCGTCTTGACTCCTTTTCAAAGCCTCAGCCAGCTCAGATACTTTCTTCTCCAGCCCTAGGTTCGTGGATTCCGCGAGACCAAAGTTGCGCTCCAGCTCCTTGGACTTCAGAGAAAGTTCTTCATTAATCTTCTCCTGCTTAGAAAGTCGCTCTATGGCAACCTTCCCAAGCATAGAGTACTTGAGAGTATAGTCTTCATGGAAGCGCGCAAGTTTCGAAGGAGAATAGGAATGCAACAGATTCTTGAATTCTGAAAAATTCAAGAATAAATCTCAGGTGAAGATTCTACAATCACGAATCGCACAAGGGGGCAGTGAGAATCAACGAACCTTGCTTGCTGAAGTGCTGCATAGTGACTTGCTTAGTCGAACCCGAAGATGCCTTCCCCTGAGGTGAAGGGGTAGTTTCGGAGATAGATAGAGGCCTTTTTTCGGAGCCTTGAGCGGCTTCTTCAGGTTGTTCCGACGCACCTTCTCCTGTTTCATCAACAATTGTGGACGATTTCCATAGAGTTAAAAACTTGGACGTCTTGCCCCCGACGCCAATTGTCTCGAAACCAACACGCAACAGTTTGCCGCGATGAGACGTACCAAAGCTTTTGTTAAAGGCGGCCCAAGGAAGGAGAAGGCGCTTGGTCTTCGGGGACGACCTCCCGAACTTCGACCAATGGAATATTTTCGGAAGAATGGCCATCCCTTTGAATGGTCCGCTCAAGGTCCCGGCGGGTCGGAGGAAACCGGATCGAGCAGCGAGCCGACCTCGCAAGCGGGGGTACGCGGCAGCAGGGGATTCAGCGCGAACAATAGCTTCGGCAGCAATAGTGGGCTTCTCAGCAGCAGCAGGAGACGGCTCCCTTCGGACCTCAGGAGCAACATCTGAAAAGGAGTCAATGTCCACGAATTCATTTTCGGAACCAGCAGGACAATTGTCTCGAAAATTAAATAGTGGCCAGAGGAAAACACCTTCGACGCTATCTGTCTTCGCGAGAGTGTCGTCGTCAAAGGCGGATGGGACTCGACGAACTCCGATGGAGGAAACTTTCCTCACAGCTTTCTTCAATTTTTTGCGGCTCATCTGGGCAAGCCCCGCGCCCTTGGAGTTCAGCTTCCGAGGATCGAGGTTCGGAGGTTTTTCGTTTCCGCTTCGACGACTCAAGAGATTTGGTCTTTGAAGGCTTCACTCCCGAAGAGGTTCCCTCGGCGGCAGGCGACGAGCCGCGCTTCGACGATCTGATTCGGGGAGCGTTGATGGGGGCGGGCCGAGCACCGACCACGGCGACGGCAGGAAGTTTCAGTTTAGGACCAGGGCCTCGAGAGCTGAAAAATTTGTCACCGCAGATCTCCGAAAAGACGCGGTTGATCTTCTTCTTGTGCTTCACCAGGGCCTCGTATGCTTTGTACTCGTTCATGGTATATTCGCCTACCATGACGTTGACCCTTTTCTCTACTTCGTCCATGAAGTCCTTGGCGTTCTGGCCCTCGCGAAGTCTAATCCCGAACTTCGGGAAAGGAACCCCGCCGGGATCCGCCCGTTGACGTTGTAGTGTACGATTTCGACAGGGGCCCAGCCGTTCGAGATAGGCCAGATTCGCGCGGCGACGAATTCTTCGATAATGTCGCGGCCGCCAAGTATCGTGCTGGCCAAATGAAATGCACTCTCGCAATTCCGAATACCTAGGGCGCGCTGGTTGTACTTCCCCACATTCACTGCGGTGAGGGGCGCGATCGGGCATGGCAGCTTCGGCACATCGACTTTCAAGTAAAACCAGTAGGACTTCCAATCGTCGGAAAGGTTGGTCTTGCAGCAGGGAGAAATCTGGATTCGGGTAATCCCTTGTCGGGTGTTCTGGCGTCGGGTATTGAAGGTACAGCATGCGTGCTGGCTGTGATAGAACTGCCCGTCTTCGCCTTTCACAACTTCTGGAATAATCACCAGTTCGTAGAACCTGGTGAAGGCGTCGATGGTAGGACTGCACCCGAAGGTCTTCAGAATCCAAATAAACTTTGATACTTCGAGGAAAGACGTTGGGGTAAGCTGGTGGATCTTCACCGAGAATGCATCAAGAATTGCCGTAGGACTGGGTCACAAGGGAACCGCAGCCCACAGATGAAGAAGTCCCGAAAAACCACAATTTCTCCGGCCTTGGGAGTGGGAATTATTTCATCGAGCGGGCGCGCGCCGGCCCCAGGAGAGAAGAATCCGGCCTTCTCGTACTCACGAATAACGTTGCTCGTCACCTTCGACTCTCCGAACGCAAGCGAGGGCGGCAGTGGGCCAGAAGTCCTCAGCATGACGAGATCGTCTACCCCAGCATCCACATCCCCGACGTCTTCGCCGCCATCGGACCCGACCTCTCCGTCTTCGCGACTTCGGGAACCGCTGGGTGAACCAACATCTTTGGCCGGTGCAGCACGATCTGCACATTCGGCAGCTTGATCGAGTGGGAGACCTGCAGCGATCAGCTCTTCAGTACTCATGGGTCTAGCTGTATTTCTAATGCGAGCCACCTAACAAATATGAGCATTCAGACAGTTTAGACTAATAGTCGAAAATAAACTACGAAAATCGTAACATTACTACACCAAAGTTTAACGAAAAAACGAAACAACAAAGCAAACATAAAGGAATACCTTAGAAAAGCGCGAACAAGGCCTGGAGTTCGCAAGTTTTCTAGCAGAGAAAGCTAGTTCCGCGAAGGAAGGAAAATGTGAAAGTCGTGAAAGGCGCGAGAGCGAAGAAAATTTTTTAACGAGCCGCCGGCCCGCTATTTATAGGGCCGGGGAGGGGCAGTTTCGCGAAGTGCGCCTCGATTTAACCGCCTTTGGCTCCCTGAGTGACGCGTGTCCCCTCCGACGTTCCGAGGGTGACGTTTTTTACTAAATTTCCGAAAAGTTCGTGGAATCGGATCGTCGGAGTCAACCCGCTTCCTCGAGGGGCTAGTGTTGGGGAATTCAGAAAAACACATCACCCTCGAAACGTCGAAGTCTAACGGCATTCTCGAAGTATGTTTTTCAGGAGCAGGGAATTCGCGAATCCAAGAAGTCTGGGACCTGCGAAGTCTCGAATTCGCAGATGTGCAGAGTTCGGGAACCTTGATTCAGTGAAGAGGCGGAGTCATGAACACGCGGAAGCCCGGAATCTCAACTGTTGATGGTCCGAATTTCGGAGATTTTCCGATTCGGGAATCCGATGAAGACTCTGTTCGGGACTCAGGCGCTGGGACACGCACGAACCTGCTGGGAAGCAAAAGCCACTTCGGGAATCTGCTGAAGACCTAATTCGGGAATTTCGGGCGAAGACATTCACGAATCACGGGAGAAGCAAAGTCAAAGTTGTAGTCCCAAAAAGTCCGGGTTTAGAGTGTGAACTAGTGGCAGACTTGTGAATATGTAAGGGGGGAAAAGACATTCTTGTGTGTGTTCACATTAGGAATATTCTCCGAGCCCGAGGGTGATATCGGAATGTAAAAGTCTCTTCGTCTCCCTATAAAAGGGGGCGCAAGGGCACGTGTAAACGGACTCAGACTTTTTTGGGACTTGTGCTACTCGCAAGGGGAATTACAGTCTCTTTGCGTCCTGACTGTGTTATTGAACGTATTGGAAACTGTCACTTGTGTTAGGGTAGTATTCCGAATTTTTCGGGTACCCCCAACAATTGCGTCCCTAAACAATTAGGGCCCATAAAGCAGCACCTAAAAATTAATAAAAATACGAACAATTCATAGTTTTTTAAGAATCGAATAACTCATAGGAGTAGTTGGGCTTTTGGTATTTTGAATAAAATATGAACAGTCACACGTGTCATTGTTGCCGCCAAACTATCAGTCGTTCAGCAGTTTAGTTGGTGCAACGCCAGCACCAGGAGCGGCACAACTGTCTAGTGTTGTGTATCCGCCGGGGCAGGTGCAGGAGCCACCACTACCAAATTCAGAATTTCTGGAACAATGGAATCAGATGAAGTGTGTCATTTCTGATCTGAAGGTGGGGATGAGTGATTTGAAGGTAGTGGGTAATGAAACGAGGCTTGAACTTGCAGACCATAGACGGCAATTTATTGACATTATGGCGGAAATTGGCTATCGGAAGAAGTGAAACAAAAATCAAGGATTCTGCATGCAGGGCACCATCATCGCAATTGTGGTCTTGATAATAGGTTTAGTGCTTGGTAGCTATATCACAGCCGGACTGTCAAAGAAATTTGAGTGAGGCAAAGTTGTGTTGATTTGTGAGTGAGGCCCCTATTGTAGTGTACTTTAATTTGTGTTGGTTTTAAGTGTGCTTGAAACATTTGTCATCATGCATGATGTTTGTGTGAAATAAACCCTTCTAAGGTGTTGTTTGTGTTGATATTTCATTTTGAATTTTACTTCTTCTTGTTGTCCATGCATGCATGCTGAAATATTTGTGACTTGTATCAATTTCAAGCTATTTTTAGCTTCACTGTGTTGGCGGGTGCATATGAAAGCCGCCAGTAGTAAAGATCCCTGCTGGCAGCCGATATAAGACACCCGCCAGCAGAAATGGGATCATTTGTGCTGGTGGTTGGCTTATGTTGGCCGCCCCCACTAAACCTTCTGTGCTGGCGGTCGACATAACTCGTCCGCCAGTATAAATAGTACAATTTGTGCTGGCGGGTGGGTTATGAAGCCCGCCAGCAGTGATGCTTCAATGCTGGCGGTTGCTGTCCCAGCACCCCTGCGCCCCACTTTGCTAGCGGTTGATAGTTGCACCCGCCAGTACGCTAATTTGCTAGTGCCAGGACAAATCGTTTCTGGCCTAGTGGGCCGGTATGGGATCTTGGGGTGGTTTCCTAGCTCCTAGTCCCATTAAGGAGTTAGAGTCCGGTTACCAAGCCCAATTTACTTTAAGTTCAATTTTCGTGAAAGTCTAGTTTTGTCCCTAAACTTCGTAACTATACAAAGCATATCATTGAACCTTTGAAACTGTCCACATTACATCCCGAGTTTGGTTATGTGTGATTTTAAAAACAATTTCGACTTTTTCTTTTTTATCTATTTCAACTGAATATTTAGAAAATAATAGTAAATTATAAAAAATCATAAAATGGAAATCTAATTTTGTTTGCCTTTATATAGGTATATCTATATATACTGAATGTATAATATTATATGCTTTAGAAAAAAAATAAAATTTAGATTTTTTTAAAAAATTTTACGGTGATTATCTCTAATTCTTTTCACACATTATATGATTTTTTTTGAATTTATTGATCATGAGGAAATGCTGAAATGCAATGTGGTCGGATTATGACGAAATTAGTGCAACGTCATAGTGTTTGGACTTCATATCGGGCTTCATATCCAACACTGCTAATCTATGACGAATTCTGGATGTTGTCATGGATGCATCGTGATCTGTGACGAAATCTATAACGAAATTGGCACAACGTCATGGTGTTTGGACTTCATATCGGGCTTCATATCCAACACTGCGAATCTATGACGAACTCGTCGGTTCGTCATGGATGCAGTGTGATCTATGACGAAATCTGAAAACGTCGTGTGAATATCGTCATGGATCACAAGGTTTTTTGTAGTGTTATTGTGCAATAAAATTGTGCACTAAGACCCCTAGTTAAGCACAGGCAAATGTTGTTACTGCATGCATGCACGGTCTGCAGGTATCCGTGCAACTAATTAGTAATTACCAACTGGTTGTTACAGGGGCCATGTGTGACAGCCCCTTTAGTCCTTTACTTGAACGGGAACTAAAGGGTGTACCTTTAGCGAATGAAGATTAACATCAGTTGCATTTCAGGGATACAGGATCCTTAAGCGCGGACCGGGACTAAAGTTCGGGTTTTCCGCCATGTGAATGCACTTGAGAATGGAATTAACTGAGCAAGTCCTTAATGATTTCACCCTATAGTATGACCCTCTAGCGTTACTCTTAGCTATGCTATATTATTCATGACATTTTCATAGGCACATTGGATCAGAGCCGGCTGCGGAAATTAGAATTAGAAGTTCGAAGGTACCATGTGACGCAAGTTCAAACCACCATGTTGCTTGTATATTTGAGCTTGCTTTCATCCTTCTGACGTATATGCAGCTATGCTTTCATACTAGCCGATCTGATGCTTTTTGGCCCGGCCGCAACATTTGGTATTGATATATAATTGCGTTTCGTACGTCGTGTAACCTGCTTATTGAGAAGGTTACCTTAGTTTGCACGTTGAATACATTTGGATGCATCACATGGTATGCGTACATTTCGGTTCCGCAGCATGCATGTTGTGGCTACAATATAATTCCACAAATTGTTCTTCCTTGTTTACTACTTTAATTCATTGGCTCCATAGGACAGACTGTGCATGTACTCGCAACCTTTGTTTCCAAAGTGAACATGGGTTTTCGCAGCAACAACCGGTAAAGGTCCGGGATGCAGAGGGATTGGATCAAAACATGTGAGTACACCTGTTGTAACAGCCCAAAATGTAATTTCAATGTTAGTCTTGTATCATGAGCATAATGGTTTTGCTAAGATAAAATTCTTAGGTTTGTTTAAATGACTTTTTTTTAATTAATTTATTGAATAAAGTGAATATGCATCCTTAGGAAGCAATTTAGATTTTGACCATAGAACCTATGTTGTGTGATGACTTGATTAATTAGTACTTCTTCCAACATGAATTTAGGTATCTGTTTCCGAAATTTTAGAGATCATCTTAATGTCAAACAGCTTACCCGAAATTTCAAAAGTATCATTCTGGGAAGAATTTTCTTTTCAATTCTACAATAGCTATGATTCCAATTTCAAGCAAAATGGGTTGCCCATGATCTCTTTTATTAACACAAATTTTTGTGGAATTTTTGGAGGCTTGGAAGATCAAGTTTAGGATCTAGAGAAAGGAGAGATGTTTCTGTCTGGAACGGACGGACGGTCCGTACCTCCCTCGCGGACGGTCCGTGAGTGCCGCTGCGTGCGTGTTCGTGCGCGCAGAGAAGCCGTGCCACGCGCCCCTGTTGGGTCCCACCGACCCTCCACCTCACCCAGCGCCCTCCCCCTCTCCTTCCTCTCCTCAGGCACTCCAGGAGCCCCTCCCTCTCTTGTTTTCTCCTCTACCCAAGCCATGGAGGAAGGAACTCCTTCATGTCCATCAAATCCACCATATCTCGCCGGAGTTCATCGGAGGATCACCGGAGGACGTCGCCGACGAGTTTCTCCACCATCTCCTACACCTCTTCTTCGCCGGAGACCAAGGAGAAGGCCATCCCCCAAGCTCCTTCATCTTCTTCCCCAAGCACCATGGTTGAACTCGGCCCGATCTACTCCAACGTCGCCCTACGCCAACAAGCGGCCCATTGCTCATGCTCTACTCATCACCGGTGAGCTTCCCTCGCCCTCACCATCTCCCTTTCACCCTTGTGCAACTCCATAGCCTATCCATGGATCCCTTTTGAGTTTCATCACCATTGATGACCTAGAGCTCAAAATACCTTATGCATGTCAAATCTATCACTTGGAATCAACTCTATACACTCTCAGGAACCCATAGAAACAAACCCCACCCAAACCCGAGGCCGGAGCCGCCGACGGCGAGCTCGACGGTGAGCCACGGCATAGGGGCGGACAGTCCGACCTTAGGGGACGGACGGTCCGTAAACTGCACAAAAAACCTCCAGAGACATTGTTTTCTCCCCTCCAGGGTCGGACGGTCCGTCAGTTGACCACGGACGGTCCGCGGTTACTATTCAACTCTCGTATACCATCTTGTATAATTCATATAAAATTGTATATAGCTCAGAAAGATGTGAAATAATTTTTGTTTGTTTTCTAATGATGTCAAGAACCTATTAAAAATGAGTTTGACTCCAAATTAAATAATTATTTTATCCTAATTAATTATGTGAGTGTTTATCTTGTTAATCACATAGTTAATTCTCTATTAGTCCAAAAATTATGAAACCAATTTTTCTAATTCACTTATAATGTGTAGGATCTAATGTAAGTACTTGTTTGCATTAACTATGTGTAGATTGGTACAGTTTAAGATATCTTCTAACCTAATTAATTAGTATATGTATAATGTCTTCATATGTGCTTCTAAAATTATGAATCTAACTTGTTAGCTTCCATTGATCATGATATAACTCTCATGGTTAAGGCTTTATGTTATAACAATTTAAATTATGTGATACCTCATATGAAACTAAAATAGGACAACTAATGTTTATAGCCTTCTCATGTTATAATTTGACTTAGAATGTTATGTGCACTTGTGTGAATAATTGTTTGCACATTTTTTTACCCTATGCAATTACTTGTGCACCTTAATTCCAAATCTTTGATTGCTTACACAATGACCTTGGAGCATGTTATCCTTCATCTATCATAAGTCTTTGCATCATATATGCATACATTCATGTCATTCTTTCTAATTCATGCATTCATCTAATCTCATAGATGACGTTCCGGAGTGTTGCGTTCTTGGAGCACCGATCTCAGGCAGGCACCGATATATCTCACTCTATTTTCCGAATGTGAATTGCTATTACTTATTAATGATTGCGCATGGGCTTAGCTCTATCTAGAGATATGCAATGTGTAGAACCTATTAGACATATCAACTCTTGGAATTAGCTCAACTTATTTAGTGAAAGCATGCATGTTAGAAATATCGTTATAATTGCTTAGTCATGCTTAGTTGTCGGTAGAAGTCGAGAGGTGGCAAGGTCACCACCACTCGCGAGTTATAGTATGCTTTCTTAATTAATACTTGAGTAGACATGAATGGGTAAAATTTGAGCCCTATGAATATGATTCGAGACTTCAGCAAGTGTGCTAGGGCAATGTTGGGAGTGAATCCAAGTGGCATAGGCTTGCTTGAGTCGATTAAGGCCTGATCGTTATCGCTGTGATACTTGAGCACTATTCCGTACAAACCACATACTCATAATGGGTCGGTAAGCTAAGTAGCATAAGTCGCATTGTACCTTGATCGGATTCGGCGCGGGGTGGGATGAGGTGTGATCGGCCGTGTTCGGTACATCTATACACTTCCAGCCGTTCGCTTGTAGTAGGGTGCGGGTATGTGAAAGGTCGAGGGCATGAATTAACACTTATCCTAGGCCGAGGATATGGTCGTTGCTCTTGCGTCTCGTGTGGGAAAAGTTGTACACCCCTACAGGGTTATAATCTATTGCAATAGCCTCGCTCCAGGTCACGGAGCACGCTCATGTACTTGGACTTTAACGTAGAGTTTCGTGAAGGGCTTATGGAAGATTGAGCTCGTGAACACTTGATCACTTTATTTATGCAATTGTATTGATGCTTGATATAGAAAATAGGTGCTATGTCTTTTGCTTATTCACTTGATAAATTTATGCTCGCATTTTATTATCAAATGTTAAAACTTGACAAGCCTCATGCATCCACCAAATATATAGTATTGTGGATAAGTCCTGCAAGTACGCAATGTACTTACGGTGCTGCCGTTAAGTTGTTTTGCAGGTTTCCTTCTTGTGGGTGATTGTCACATTCATCCGCCAGAGTTGGCAATGTGGATGTATGGTGGAAGTTGCTCCAAGCTAGTGCAGGTGGTGTCTTATGGGCAAGGACATCATCGTTGCGCCATATATCTCGATTTCTTTCCGTTGTGATTTAACTCTCAACCTAGGGAAAAAACTGTTAGGATATCCACCTAGACTTAGGTTACATCTAGGATGGTTAATTATTCTCTTACAAACAATGAAACTCTGATATTCTAGGTGCTTATATTTTATAGTTATGATTTTCTGAAATTTCTGTAATATGATCAAGACTTGTAAACTAAAGTTTAAAAATTTGCTGTCACATGTATTCTTGTGATGGTTGCCATGATGTAAATACGGTATGCGTGTTGTTCCTGGGCGATGCTCGAGACGCGTACCGGGGACTACCGGGGTTATCTCGATTAAGCCGGGTGGATCATTGGATGATAACTCGGTTTAGTCGAGGTAATTTGGGCGGTTCCTTACAGTTTGGTATCGGAGCTTGGTCATGGAGAGAACCCTAATTAGCTTAGTTAGATGGGTAATTAAAAGAAAATAATTTTCACTTAATGGCCTACTTATACCACTTAAAAGTTTTTAGCTTCTAAGTGTATTATTTCTTTTAATTCTCATCTATCTTAGAGCTATTCTCTCCTCATGATTAACCAATTGAATGTGTCAATTTGTTCTTAACTCACCTTATCTACCATGTATGGGTACGTAGGGAATGCCCTTCCATTTCAATGCTACTTCAATTTTGCCTCTTACCTAATCCTTGTTGGAAAATTCATCTTTTATCTCATCTTACATTGATCTACTCTCTTCTACATGCTATCTCAAGATGCCATGACTAGATTTCTTTATGATAAGGATGAAGGCCTATAGGTGATAATTAACCATGGCCGATCTAGATAGCCACATATAAGTTAGTTTTGCGGGTAGTAAGGGTTAAGGTTGAGTCCATAATAAGGTTTAAGGCAAAAACATGACTAAACGTGAGTAAGGATGAGTGTTCGCTATGTAGTTAGCCCTATGCTTATCTAAAATGTATAGATTCTTTGGTATGACTTGTAGGTTGCATATGGATGGTTTTGGTTTGAGAATTTCAGCAAGTACAATTACTTTCTTTATGTTAAATGTTGTTCTAGTTATGTTGTAACTTTGCAATGTCACAACTAAGTCAAGATAAGAAAATAAGTAGTCGCTTATGCTTGCTGAAATTTCTAACCAATTATGGTCATATGCATTGTTGTTTCCCTCGAGTCAAACCATGTGCCTTTTTCTTAATTAAAAGGATTGTTTTTATTTGATTAGTAAGTTGCTGAATGTTGTTGGTGAATGTCGAATGTGAGGACAACGTATAGTTAGGATTGCCGTAAATTAGTCATCCTCATGTTGCATGCATATGTATGTGTGTTAGTGATAATATTTTCCATAAGTATGCTTATTGATATGTTTGTTGTTTGTTGTCCATTCTATGGAATTCCCCAATCTTGTTGTCTATGTTTTCTTCATGATTTAGTTAAACTTTCTCATGCTACCAATAAGTATACATCTATCTTATCAACTAGTTTCCACTTGCTAAATATATATCACTTTGTTGTCCAACTTCTTGGGATAATATATTATTTAGTAACTTGTGTCATTCGGTGGCCATTGGTGGTTTGTTGTGGTGAGGTCATGCCATATAACCCATAGTGCCGCGACCGAACCTAGGGCCCCCTGTGTGCTGCAGCCACATGGTTGTGTCGCTAGGTGCGCGCTGGTGCTCGGGCTTATGGCTGTGACGTGCTACACAAGTCTATCGATGATCTATCTCAACCTCAAATAAATTCACTATTCTCCTTATCAACATATAAGCACATTCTTAGGTTTCTTATAGTTCTTTGATGAATCTTTTTAATGATGCTAGTAGCTACCAAATTTCAGTTTCATGATTTCGTCCATCCTAGCCTATGTCTCTCATTCTTGCTCACCCTAATAAAAATGTCATATAGAAAACATACGTGCACCATCAAAAAAAATGTCTAACACGTGCACCATATCATGTATGTCATTATGAGTGTGCAACCTATGTACCAAGTGATGAGCATTTTTAATTAATTAGAGAATCCACTTATATCAATTGCTAAGAAAATTGCACATCATCCAAAAAATATATATATAAGAGAACCGCTTCTCATTTTGTCATGTGCACTAATGGAATTTAAAATGAGCAATCACCATGAGCAAGAAATTGGGAAAATTCCAATGCTACCATGGAGCCAAAGATATTTGAGTAAATTAGGTTAAAACCTATAAATACTAGGGACCATGGATGCACATAGACCAATAGTTTGCTCTCTTAAAAATCAATCTTCCTAAGGACCAATATAATTCTCCGTGAGCCCAAAAATTTACTTTCTTTCAAAGTGTGCTCATTATCCAATCTAGCAAATATCTTCTTGTGAAATGATCAAGAACATACCTCTTTATTATCGTATATGATTTCTCTTGATCCTTTAAATGGTTGCCATAAAAGTATCCAACTCTATGTCTATAATGATTATTCTTTTCCCATCCAAAAAAAAATCTATAAAGCCCCTAAGGATCAACTCCCTGTCAATACCTTCTTATCTAGTAGTGCTCACACTCTATCATCAAAGTACAAAGTTTCTTTATCTATCATGGTGTTTAACCACAAGTTCATATCACCAATTTTTTATCTGTATATGTTGCTCATCAAACAATCTATTATCTTTTCATATCCTTTCTCTTGCTCTTATTTGAATCTCAGGACGAGATTCTTTTAAGGGGGTAGATTTGTAACAGCCCAAAATGTAATTCCAATGTTAGTCTTGTATCATGAGCATAATGGTTTTGCTATGATAAAATTCTTAGGTTTGTTTAAATGACTTTGTTTTTTTAATTAATTTATTCAATAAAGTGAATATGCATCCTTAGGAAGCAACTTAGATTTTGACCATAGAACCTATGTTGTGTGATGACTTGATTAATTAGTACTTCTTCCAACATGAATTTAGGTATCTGTTTCTGAAATTTTAGAGATAATCTTAATGTCAAACAGCTTACCCGAAATTTCAAAGGTATCATTCTGGGAAGAATTTTCTTTTCAATTCTACAATACCTATGATTCCAATTTCAAGCAAAATGGGTTGCCCATGATCTCTTTTATTAACACAAATTTTTGTGGAATTTTTGGAGGCTTGGAAGATCAAGTTTAGGATCTAGAGAAAGGAGAGATGTTTCTGTCTGGAACGGACGGACGGTCCGTACCTCCCTCGCGGACGGTCCGTGAGTGTCGTTGTGTGCGTGTCTTGTGCGCAGAGAAGCCGTGCCACGCGCCCCTGTTGGGTCCCACCGACCGTCCACCTCACCCAGCGCCCTCCCCCTCTCCTTCCTCTCCTCAGGCACTCCAGGAGCCCCTCCCTCTCTTGTTTTCTCCTCCACCCAAGCCATGGAGG
Organism: Cenchrus americanus; assembly: GCA_947561735.1. NCBI lineage: Eukaryota > Viridiplantae > Streptophyta > Magnoliopsida > Poales > Poaceae > Cenchrus > Cenchrus americanus. Next base: position 9,008,368 of record OX387239.1, read on the forward strand.
AAGGAACTCCTTCATCTCCATCAAATCCACCATATCTCGCCGGAGTTCATCGGAGGATCACCGGAGGACATCGCCGACGAGTTTCTCCACCATCTCCTACACCTCTTCTTCGTCGGAGACCAAGGAGAAGGCCATCCCCCAAGCTCGTTCATCTTCTTCCCCAAGCACCATGGTTGAACTCGGCCCGATCTACTCCAACGCCGCCCTACGCCAACAAGCAGCTCATTGCTCATGCTCTACTCATCACCAGTGAGCTTCCCTCGCCCTCACCATCTCCCTTTCACCCTTGTGCAACTCCATAGCCTATCCATGGATCCCTTTTGAGTTTCATCACCATTGATGACCTAGAGCTCAAAATACCTTATGCATGTCAAATCTATCACTTGGAATCAACTCTATACACTCTCAGGAACCCATAGAAACAAACTCCACCCAAACCCGAGGCCGGAGCCGCCGATGGCGAGCTCGACGGTGAGCCACGGCATAGGGGCGGACAGTCCGACCTTAGGGGACGGACGGTCCGTAAACTGCACAAAAAACCTCCAGAGACATTGTTTTCTCCCCTCCAGGGTCGGACGGTCCGTCAGTTGACCACGGACGGTCCGCGGTTACTATTCATCTCTCGTATACCATCTTGTATAATTCATATAAAATTGTATATAGCTCAGAAAAATGTGAAATAAATTTTGTTGGTTTTCTAATGATGTCAAGAACCTATTAAAATGAGTTTGACTCCAAATTAAATAATTATTTTATCCTAATTAATTATGTGAGTGTTTATCTTGTTAATCACATAGTTAATTCTCTATTAGTCCAAAAATTATGAAACCAATTTTGCTAATTCACTTATGATGTGTATGATCTAATGTAAGTACTTGTTTGTATTAACTATGTGTAGATTGGTACAGTTTAAGATATCTTCTAACCTAATTAATTAGTATATGTATAATGTCTTCATATGTGCTTCTAAAATTATGAATCTAACTTGTTAGCTTCCATTGATCATGATATAACTCTCATGGTTAAGACTTTATGTTATAACAATTTAATTATGTGATACCTCATATGAAACTAAAATAGGACAACTAATATTTATAGCCTTCTCATGTTATAATTTGACTTAGAATGTTATGTGCACTTGTGTGAATAATTGTTTGCACATTTTTTTACGCTATGCAATTACTTGTGCACCTTAATTCCAAATCTTTGATTGCTTACACAATGACCTTGGAGCATGTTATCCTTCATCTATCATATGTCTTTGCATCATATATGCATACATTCATGTCATCCTTTCTAATTCATGCATTCATCTAATCTCATAGATGACGTTCCGGAGTGTTGTGTTCTTGGAGCACCGATCTCAGGCAGGCACCGATATATCTCACTCTATTTTCCGAATGTGAATTGCTATTACTTATTAATGATTGCGCATGGGCTTAGCTCTATCTAGACATATGCAATGTGTAGAACCTATAAGACATATCAACTCTTGGAATTAGCTCAACTTATTTAGTGAAAGCATGCATGTTAGAAATATCGTTATAATTGCTTAGTCATGCTTAGTTGTCGGTAGAAGTCGAGAGGTGGCAAGGTCACCACCACTCGCGAGTTATAGTGTGCTTTCTTAATTAATACTTGAGTAGACATGAATGGGAAAAATTTGAGCCCTATGAATATGATTCGAGACTTGAGCAAGTGTGCTAGGGCCATGTTGGGAGTGAATCCAAGTGGCATAGGCATGCTTGAGTCGATTAAGGCCTGATCGTTATCGCTGTGATACTTGAGCACTATTCCGTACAAACCACATACTCATAATGGGTCGGTAAGATAAGTAGCATAAGTCGCACTGTACCTTGATTGGATTCGGCGCGGGGTGGGATGAGGTGTGATCGGCCGTGTTCGGTACATCTTTACACTTCCGGCCGTTCGCTCGTAGTAGGGTGCGGGTATGTGAAAGGTCGAGGGCATGAATTAACACTTATCCTAGGCCGAGGATATGGTCATTGGTCTTGCGTCTCGTGTGGGAAAAGTTGTACACCCCTGCAGGGTTATAATCTATTGCAATAGCCTCGCTCCAGGTCACGGAGCACGCTCATGTACTTGGACTTTAACGTAGAGTTTCGTGAAGGGCTTATGGAAGATTGAGCTCGTGAACACTTGATCACTTTATTTATGCAATTGTATTGATGCTTGATATTGAAAATAGGTGCTATGTCTTTTGCTTATTCACTTGATAAATTTATGCTCGCATTTTATTATCAAATGTTAAAACTTGACAAGCCTCATGCATCCACCAAATATATAGTATTGTGGATAAGTCCTGCAAGTACGCAATGTACTTACGGTGTTGCCGTTAAGTTGTTTTGCAGGTTTTCTTCTTGTGGGTGATTGTCACATTTATCCCGCCAGAGTTGGCAATGTGGATGTACGGTGGAAGTTGCTCCAAGCTAGTGCAGGTGGTGTCTTATGGGCAAGGACATCATCGTTGCGCCATATATCTCGATTTCTTTCCGTTGCGATTTAACTCTCAACCTAGGGAAAAAAACTGTTAGGATATCCACCTAGACTTAGGTTACATCTAGGATGGTTAATTATTCTCTTACAAACAATGAAACTCTGATATTCTAGGTGCTTATATTTTATAGTTATGATTTTCTGAAATTTTTGTAATATGATCAAGAATTGTAAACTAAAGTTTAAAAATTTGCTCTCACATGTATCCTTGTGATGGTTGCCATGATGTAAATACGGTATGCGTGTTGTTCCTGGGCGATGCTCGAGACGCGTACCGGGGACTACCGGGGTTATCTCGATTAAGCCGGGTGGATCATTGGATGATAACTCGGTTTAGTCGAGATAATTTGGGCGGTTCCTTACACCTGTGCGGTTGCCTTCCTCCAATACTCCACGGCAGGCTATAAAGTGCCTCCTCCCGCAGCTCTTTCGACCATCCCACATTGAGGCAAGTGCTGCAATATAAAGATTCCTGTAGAAGTAGCAAAGCCCGGACGACAGTGATGCCCGGACGAGGTAGTCAACCACCCTTAAACTTCAGTTGTGCCACTGTCGGTACCATTTACAACAAAACCACCGGTTGTGTCCTTCAAACTGTCGGCCTTCAGATTGTCGACAATAATGCTTCCAAAGCCAAGCCCAAGAACGACTCCAAAAAGAAGACACCTCCCCCCAAGGGAAAACAACCCGCCGCCACCTCTGCCGACATAATAAGAGACGGGAACAAGGTTACAATTGTCGGGGGGAATAAGAAGAAGCCATGATCATGTGTTGCACTCCACTGCATGTGGCTACAATATGATTCCACAAATTGTCCTTCCATGTTTACTTTAATTCATTGGCTCTCTGTGCTTGCATTGTACGTGCAACCTTTGTTTCCAATGTGAACATGGGTTTTAACTTGCCAGCAAACAACCGGTGAAGGTCAAGGATGCATATGGATTGGATCAAAACATGTGAGTACACCTGCGCGGTTGCCTTCCTCCAATACTCCACGGCAGGCTATAAATTGCCTCCTCCCGCAGCTCATCCGACCATCCCACATTGAGGCAAGTGCTGCAATATAAAGATTCCTATAGAAGTAGCAAAGCCCCGTCGGCAGTGATGCCTGGAGGAGGTAGTCAACCAGCCTTAAACTTCAGTGGTGCCACTATCGGTACCATTTACAATGAAGCCACCGGTGGTGTCGTTCAGATTGTCGACAATAATGCTTCCAAAGCCAAGCCCAAGAACGAATCCAAAAAGAAGACACCTCCCCCCAAGGGAAAACAACCCGCCGCCACCTCTGTCGACATAATAAGAGACGGGAACAAGGTTACAATTGTCGGGGGGAATAAGAAGAAGCCATGATCATGTGTTGCACTCCACTGCTTCATTGCCACAAGGATAACTTATAGTTTCATCGTCCGTCATTTATTTTTTGCTCTCTAGCATCATGCAGGTGGTGCTTTTGTTAACAATTTGTTTGTTCTGGTACGGTCTGCCTATATTTATATTTCTGAGGACTTATGAGTTGGGTTTATTCTGTCTTGTCAATAAAGAGCTGTAACGATTTATTGAAGGATGTTTCAGTATATATTGTCAATCCGTATTTTTGTTCAAGTTATATGAAGAGAGCACGGTGGATCAAAAAAGTTTAAAAAACATGCTGCCGGGGGGTTATGACATCATTTGTAGGACTGGGTTAGGACATTGCCCGCTCCTGAATATGATTTCTAGGGCAGGTTATGACATGGCCCACCCCAGCAAGTGGTCCCGAAAAATTATTTCTGATCAAGATGAACTTTGTAATTAATATTCTTTATTTGCAAGTGCAATCCATCAATCCCTATCCTATAAACTCTTTTAATTGTAGTTATGGACCAGTCTTGCCTAGCCATCCATCTATATCCTGTAAGTCAAATCCATCGGTTGTCGTTCATTTTCGACCAAAGTAAAACATCGGAGTGGTTAAATGATAGCCAAAAGTGATTTAGGGCGTGTTTGGGAGAGCTCCACGCAGCTCCAGATCCACAAAAACAGCTCCACTCCAATTTTTTCGTGCCAAACACCCCAGCTCCAAAAACTCCAGATCCACCAAATCCATGGATCTAGCTCCCAACTCCACCAAATCCATGGAGTGCCTCAAGGGGTACTCTGCGAAGGCACTTTTCATAACAACTCGTGGAGTTGGGGGTAATTACCCACCACTGCCACCGATTACACACATACCGGTTCGTTCTTTTTTCTTTCTTCCCTGCCGCGACCCATCTTCTTCCCCTCGACCCCCTCGACACAGGCCGCGGCGCCCCTTCCCTGCCGCGACTGCAAGGCGCCGCCGCCCGTACCGCCGCCGCCCCGTACCGCCGCCACCCCGTACCGCCGCCGGCCGCCGCCCGTACCGCCGCCGGCCGGCCGCCCGCGACCGCATCCGTCGGCGCATCCGTCGGCGTCGTCGCGCTCCTCCTCCTACTCATCTACTGGCCCCGAGCGATCCGGGTGGCCGTCACCACCGCGACGCTGGCCGTCTTCGAGGTCGACCGCTTCGACATCACCCCGACGACCATCACCCTGGTCGACCATCACGCGCTGCCGGTGGCGTTCCAGGGCGCGAGGCGCACCGACGCCGTGCTGGCCGTGCTCGCCGGCACCTTGCCCATGAACTTCACCTTCGACGCGTACCCTGGCCATCACAGGAATGGGGTGTTCCCTATGCACACAGGACACGCACACACACATGCACAGCACATCACGTACATGCAAGCAAAACAAAAAAAATTGAGGGCACCAGAGGGTAATCTATTCAAATCTTCATTTTTCGGAGCTGGAGTTGTTGTCTCAGCCAAACACATCTCCTCAGCTCCAATGGGAGAGTCCAGCTCCACGGTGGAGCTGCAAATTGGTGGAGTTGCTACTCCAGAGTTGGTTTGGTGGAGCTAGAGCCCTCCCAAACACGCCCTTAATCGTAGAGGAAAACTTTCTCATTTTCGCATTTAAACAAAAAAATTAACCACCCTTTTTTAAAAAAATTCTTCCCCATCCCATCCTCTTCCCCTTCTTCACAACCCTGGTACACATCCCGCGATTACCGTTTTCATCCCTACACGCATCACGGGACTGGCACTGGAGAGGCCCACTAATCGAGTCTCCATGTCACGTCTCGCCGGCGTGCTGTGCTATCAGATCGGAAATTAACGTTAGCGTGTCTGTTTAATGTATATGACGTGCGCCTCCATCTGGTCCATGGCATCCTAGTGGTGATGGGGCCGTCCTTCATGAAACATAAACCTCCACCTCCTCGGGTCCCTGGAGAATTTGTGTTCCGTCATAATCAGAAGCAAAGGCATAGAATTGCATGCATGATTTACCAATCATGCCATCTGGTTGACACCCAAAGTTGGCAGGTCCGGCGAACTGGTCACACTGGTGGGCCCACCTAGTCAAACCGGCCTGGTAAAATACTCGAAATGGAAAACTAACTTCACCATTGGATAGCACTCGTCGAGTAGATTAAGATTCATGACTTCGGATGAGTGAGATATGACCTCCGTAAGTTCCCCCTAGCCCTAGGCACATTGGCTCGACTGATCCTACAGGCGGTAAAACCGGGTTTGGGCTGTGTAAACCGAGTTGAAGTTGCATTTTATCATAAGATTTGCTAGGCCTTTGACTCCAGCAGGGGCAAGACCTCTTCTGCCCTTAATATAAAGGGCCACGGCCCATTGAGGACATGCCAATCGAAATTATCAAATCTATCTTTGTCGTTTTACCTTTTCCTTTTTTCCTTCACCCTTCTCTTCTAACCACATGTGTTGTTCTTCTACTGCCTCAACGGCATGAGAGAACATCCTAGCTGGCCTGTCGAGCCTAGGACAACCCAAGGTGCGTCTGCCCTGTTGGGGTCCTTTACGGGCGGACGTTCATTGGTTTCGTGCATTGAGGTGCTACAAGGAGCTCTTCCGCATGATTGTTGGCCCCGAAAAGCTGTCAACACCTCAATAATTTTCAAGACCATCATACAAGATGTAGGTTTATGGATGGACATTCACTGATTTGCGCTGATGTGCACCCACAAGATAAGGGCGCTCTTAATGGTGGGTTTCATGAGAGTTCCATTACAATAAATTCAATGACAACTGACTTGACAAGTTAGTTAACAGGATTTTCAGCAGATGAGAGAGGAGTGGCATCCCTATGACACACAACTAGCATACTTGGTTCCAATTCTTGATTATTGTGCAATAAAATTGTGCACTAAGACCCCTAGTTAAGCACAGGCAAATGTTGTTACTGCATGCATGCACGGTCTGCAGGTATCCGTGCAACTAATTAGTAATTACCAACCGGTTGTTACAGGGGCCATGTGTGACAGCCCCTTTAGGGCTTGTTTGGGAATCAGTGGACCGACCGGGAATGAAGGGTGTTGGGGTGGAGGAATTTCCATTATAAGTCAAAATTTTCCAAAATCCCCTTCAATCCCTTCTATCCACTTGAATCCTCCATCTCCCAAACAAGCCCTTAGTCCTTTACTTGAACGGGGACTAAAGGGTGTACCTTTAGTGTATAAAGATTAACATCGGCTGCATTTTTGGGATACACGATCCTTAGGGCAGTCCCAATGGGACATTTATTGCAGTTCCTATCCATATTAATTATTGTGACAGCTCAACATTTTTGCTGATGTGGCCCAAGAGTTAATGAAGAAATAAAAGAAAACCCAAGAAAAGATTTCCATGACAAGGAACGGTGTCCTCACTAGCACCGTGACACCAAGAAACCGGAGAAATGTCGTTGGGGAGAAACGACCCCTTCCCAAGGCACTGATCAGGATCAGGTGCAGTCCTCGCACGCGCTCGACGCCGGCGAGCCCCTCTGACCGCCGCCACCAGGGGGGCGAGTCCTAGGCCGCCCCGCCCCCGGCTCGCGGGGGCCCGCGGGCAAGCTCGGGCCACCGCGGCCCCGGCGGACGAACCCCCGGCCGGTGAGCTCGGGCGCCGTGTCTCGGCCGGTGGGCGCCCCGACGGACGAGCCCCGGCCGGTGAGTGGCTACGCCCCGGCCGCCATGCCCCGGCCCGCGAGCGCCCCGACCGGCAAGCTCGGGAGGCTACGCCCATGTGGCCGCCGCGACCATCCTTGACGACCGCAACACAGAGGGAGGTCGGAGCAGGGGAGGAGTGGGGCACGTCAAATTGGAGCTCCCTGCCGTCGAATCAAGGGTCAGCACCACCGAATCAGGGACCTTCGTCGTCAAGTCGAAGCTTTCCGCCATTGATACGAGCTGCTCCATCTCGAGCGCAAGCCGGAAGCAGATGGCTTCGCGCGAGCTCACCGCTGTCTCTCCACCACCGGTCCTTGCTCCTCTCGGAGGCAGAGAGGGCGCCCCCTCCCTCCAGTCGGCCGCTGCTCCTCTCTGGCAACAGTGGGGGCGTGGGGCGCCCCTCCCTCCCTCGTGGATCTCCGAGCCGCCGTCCATGGAAGCGACGAGACACTACCGGAATCGCGATCTTTGCTGTGCGCCGACGGCGCACGGCAAAGGGACGAAAACGCACGGCACCGCCTTTGCCGTGCGCGTTTTCCCAAAGCGCACGGCAAAGGGCGCCTGGCTCATTTTTACCCGGTAAAGAACTTTGCCGTGCGCTTTGGGAAAAGGCAACGCACGACACAGTTTGTTGCCGTGCGTAATAGGCGACGCACGGCAAAGAAAAGGTGTTGACGGCCGTCCACGGGGAGACGGCGTCACACCCTCTCTGCCGTGCGCCGCTTAGCACGCACGGGAACGGTAGTGCTCTTTGCCGTGCGCCATGTGGCAAGGCGCACGGCAAAGAGTGGTTAAGGCGCAAGGTTGACCCTAGCCTTTGCCGTGCGCCACGCTACGTGGCGCACGGCAAAGGTTGGTCCAGGCGCCCGCTGCACCATACCCTGTGCCGTGCGTCTGATGGCTTGGCGCACGGCAAAGAATGGTCAATGTGTCGTGCGCCTCCACAGGCGCACGGCAAAGGGACTATTCTGACAGCCCTTTTTGGTCGATTTCCCGTGCGCCTGCCCCACGGCGCACGGCAAATTGACCAATTTTTTTATTTTTTTCTGTTTTTCACGTCTAAAAATTCCCAAAAACCATATACATGACATATATATCACAATATCCATCACAGACATCATATATATCACAACATGCATCATATATGTCACAATATCCATCACAGGCATCATATATAATGATATACATCACAAATCCACACCGAAGTCCGAAGTTCATCGATAAGTGCACACAAAAGTCCACAATTCATCGATAGTGCACATAGTTCATCACAGTTCATCACAGTTCATAGACAAGTCCACAATGCAAATAAAAAGGTGCGGCTCACTGAGGCGGTGGCGTACTGCTGAACTCCGGTGGAAACAACTGCTACTGGATCATCGGTGACAAGGCTGGGGACCCATGCAGAGTATTCGATGCCGCCGATATGTTCTTTGAAAAAATAGTAAAAGGCATGTGAGACAAAGAAAGTTGTCCAAGTTATAATCTAAATTGTTTAAGTCTCTACTTTGTCTAGGTTTCAAAGTGAGTCTAAATCTCTATGTTCTCTAAGTCTCTAATGTTCGAAATGAAAGAAGAAAGATGTCAAGTAACTCACAACAGGAGAACCGGCCGTAGGTGGAGGGAGCATCATCGGCGTGGGCATCGGGGGCATCACAGGCGGCGGGGGCATCGGTAGACCACTCTGAAAAGCTTGCATGCATGCTTGTATGTGCGCGGTCATCTGCGACTGCTGCATCGCCGCCCACTGCTGCATCGTCGCCTGGTGTGTGGCCATCGCCTGGGCCACCTGCTGGGCCACCTGATCGGCCACCCGCGCGCCGTTCTTTCGCCCCCGCCGTTCTTCTACACGCTGCTCGACCGCGGTTAAGGCCGCCTGCAATTGTTCATCCCAATGTTACAACGAAAAGTGAAGATATGTAGAAATTCAGTAACTTGCCGTAAATCAGAAATAACCTTGAGTCGCTCCATCTCGGCCAGTGCCGCCGACGGCCGTGGGCGTATGGGAGGGGCATTCCCGATGTCCTTTGACTTTACCGCCGCGAGAGTGGGAGTACTGGCCGTGTCCAAAAGGCTGTCGCCCATGTAGTAATGGTCGTGCTTCTTCCCCCACCAATCCTCATGACCGTCTCTCCATCAAACGGCGCACGGATGGGATCCCACTCTGGCCCATGGATCTGCCTTCCCGTCTCCACATATGTAGTGAAGCGGGAGTGGATGGAGGGATTGTTGTACGCCTCCGGCGGGTCGTCGGGGTTGTAGGTGGTCTCGGACGCGGTCGCCTTGCCCTTGTGGGCCAACATGTATGCCATCACGTCGGTGCACTCAGCGTCTCCATGTCCCCGGGACTGAAAAAAAATCAAGTTGATTAGAAATTAGATAGAATTGAGCTTTACAACAAAGAAATGGATCTTTTCATACCCATCTTTTCTTGTGTTGTGCAGCCGTGAGGTTTCCTTGATGGTGTGTTGGGTACGTCATCAACAAACGCTTCTGCCAGCCAGCGCCGTGCTTCTCAATCCACTCCGGGCTGAACCACCTCGCCACTATGCGTTTCCAGCTGTCAGCATCGTTAACGCACCACCACGCAGTCGTCTACACGTGATCAAGTGAACGAGCTGTAAGAATATCATATTAAGTGATGTCCGAAAAGCTGAAGTGCAATTTTACCTCCTCGTATTGCTCCTGGGTCAGCCTATAGGTCCGCGCTTCTGCTTTGGTAATCTTCTTTCCCCACTTTGCAGCGGAGTAGTTTATGACGCACTGAATTTGCGCCTCGTAGTGCATGTCCAGCACAAGCTTCTTGCACATTGTCTCCGCACTTCGCTTCCGCCTTCTCCTCAAATCTACCAACCAACCTATAGAAGTCCCGCATATAAAGCGACAATGGATCCACAATCAATATTGCAAAAATGCCCGATAGAATACGATGAATTGAGAAAGACTTACCCACAACTCGGCCTTCACTCGCTCGCCTTGTTGGCGAAGCATCCGTCGTCCCTCTTGAAAGTGTCGGTGGCTTTCTTGTAGTGTGCCCACGTCCAGGCCGGCTCCCACCTGGTAGAATCACCCTCACCGATCCGAACGAGGCCTGGGAAGTGGTACCTCACCAAAAGACCCAGGATGCCGTTGACCAGGCGGTTGTGAGAACCTGGTTCGATGACTTCCCAACCCCTGCAACAAGTAAAAAAGATGAAATATTAGTCTCTATTGCGATTTCAAGTTCTCAAAGGACAAACATCTGAAATTCCTTACCGTGTGCCTTCGGGTTTAATCAGCGGCCGTTGAGCAACCGGTACTCCGAGAGTCGCGCGCGACCTCGCTGGTAGACGCTACCAATAGTGTCGCCACTAGTGTCGTCCGCCTCGTGCTCCCCCCACTAGCCTCCTCAGCCTCCGGCTCGTAAGCCGCGTCCTGGGGTGGCTCCTCCTCCTGGGCCGGCTCCTCCCGAGCTGGCTCCGCCTGGGCCAGCTCCTCCTCCTCGTGCTCCTCCTCCTCCTCCTCCTGTCGTGCTCTTCTCTTCTTTGACTTACCCTTGCTGGAGCCACCCTTCTCTGTCACCCTCCTTTACACAGACGAGCACGAACGGTGAAGGGAGCCGCCCACCATCTTCTTTCACCTAAAATTAAAAACAGTAGACAAATCAATACGGGGACATAAGACATAATTAAAAATGAACAAGGAATAAGACATAATTGAAAATAACATAATATTTCAAATAATAATACAATAAGTACGGAGCCTACATGTATTAGTAATAAACATCTTCATGGAGATTATCATGATCAGAAGTCTCATCATCACTATCACGCTTGTCCTCCAGATATTCATCCGCTGGAGGAGCGTCAACATCTTGCCCGGCTGCGACTTTCTCAAGTAATACTACGTCGTCGTCATCGGCAATCTCTTCTCCACCGTCATCTTCTACTTCCATTATTTCTAATGCTTCGGTTATGTCTATCACAAAATCCCCCGGGAGCCCATCTTCTTGGAAGAACTCTCCCTCATATGTATTTGGGTCTATGTTGTAGTCTTCATTGTTTGGGACAGGTAGTCTACCGTGTGGCGATTGTTGACGCAAAATGTGCACTCAGCGCCAATCACACAGCAAGCCGAAAAGCTTAGCTTCGCACGCGCAGAGAGAAAGTGACGTGCCAGTCAATTTTTCCTGAAAATTAACAAAAGATAAAACAGTTAGATACCAAAACTTGGAACCTACGGGGTGGTACCGAGCGAGTTCCATATTTACGGCTAAGAAGCCAAGCAAGACGACATGTAGCTATGCGAAGCTACCTGTCGAAGAACCACAACCATTCGGGTAACCGCGAAGGAAAAAAGAACATTGCCGAATGGATGACGTAAGCATGACAACGATCGATCTTTGAATAAACATGGATGCACGTACCGGGCCATAACCGATCCTCACGAAGATTAACATTGAATGAAGTAAAGCACGAACATGATCATGTATTAAAATAAGCATGCATAGATCCAAAGCATTAGTCTACCGCATGTCTAATTACTTTAAGATCTGTCGGGTACGATATCAGCAAATCTATCCACCGCATGATACAACTTGCATGAAAGAACGCACCACTTTCCACAAATAGATCTATCCACCGCATGATACAACCTAAATATGGAAAGCTAAAAGCACACGTCTTTTAAAACATAAATAACGCACGTGATCTACTCGTGAAGATATAACCGAATGCGGCTGAACAACCGATTCGGGGTCCATGAAGAAGGAACAAACATTACCACGTGAATAAATCTATCAAGCTGAATTGGAAATCTAATCCACCGGATGACTAGCTCCAAAGCAACCCAAAAACCCGCATCTACCGCATGATACCCGGCTCTTTCAAGATTTATACTAACAAAGCAAGCTTGAACCCGCAACATGTAACAACCTAGATCGATTCGGTTTCGGCTATCGGAGAGCACGAGATCCACGCGTCAAAACACGAAACCTATTCTTGCACGGATCTTAAAAGGAAAAAGAGCCGATCCAAACCCATCTAGATTGGGCAAAAGTGTATTACATGAATTAAAACATAAAGCAAAACTCATGATAATACAGGGTAACTTAATGAATCTATTGGATCTTGCCAAAATCCAATAGAGCCGATAACTAGCTTCGAGCTAGACCTTAGCCTACCGCATGGCTCATGATCTAACAAGAAACCCTCTTGAACCAAGCTTGAATCTACCGCATGACACGAAGCATGGTAACAAGACTACTTGCATCAGATCTAAATCCACCGCATGATACTAGACATGATACAAGGTTGCCGGTACTCACGGAGGTCGACGGATCGATTGGCCCTCTCGAAGAACTCGACGACACGACAAGGGACTCTAGGGTTTGGCGTAAGGCCGGTGTGTATTGAGGAATGAACGTGTTTTTTACATACATCCAGGGATCATATTTATACCCTGCTGATTACAATTGCGAATGGATTCATTGCCTAACTAAACTTGATCGCCTGTCCATCCATTCGCTTCCCCTGATCGAGCCACGTCACCGTCCAATCCCGCAAAATCAGCTCTACTGTTCCTTTGCCGAACTGGAGCAGATAGCCGACCGCGGATCCTTCTGCCGAAAATCTCTGAAGATATCCTTCCTTCCACCAGACGGACTCTTCTCCGAATCGGACCCACATGTCATACTCCTTACCAGATTTTGGTGTTAACACATGCCCCTTCAATTGTGGGATAAAAGTAATTTTGTTCCACAATTGACTCCTGCCACGAATCTTTGAGCCAAACCTGTCAACACCTGTTCTTCGCAATCCGCCGGATTCTTCGTCCAGATCCAACCCTAGATCCCCTTCGTTCCGAACTCGAATCTCCAATGGCAACTCAGAACCAAGCTGTTCAGGTAAATTCACCCCTCCAAACCTTTGTTCGGCATTAGGTTTTCAATTTTTCCTGAAATTTTCTTCTTCCGCTCTCTTCCAGGAACCGTCTACTGCCCTTCTGATCCCTATTGAGGCCAATTCGCAGTCTTATTATCTTGGTCCTGAAGGGAATCCTGACCCTCGAGATTTCATTGCCGCTGAATCTCAGAGAATCCCTTTCAAGGTAGCTTTATCTCCACCTCCTCAGTGGCAAGATGCGTTCAAGAACTGGCCTTTGCCCCCAATCGCGGCCGGAAGACTTGGTACCGTAGGATTCTCGCGGATAAGAGTGGATTGACCAATCTGGATACTCTCCGCATTGCTCAATGTTTGGAGTTATCTGTAGCTGAGACGCCCAAGAATGAAGATCTTCTGATAGCCGCGTGCCACTTCTGGTCCAATGGCGTCAATGCCTTCCTTTTTGGGCATGGCCCAATGTCTCCAACTTTGGCCGATGTGTACATGATCACCGGCCTTGATATCACCGGGTCTGTTCAGCCTTGGAATTTCAAGAACTCCTCACGCCAAACAGGGGTAAAGCCAGGGAATGGCTACAAGAATTATATTTTGAAACACATGAGAGATAATCCCCTTGGCGAAGTTGAATACAGAGCCTTCTTGAACATGTGGTTATGCAGGTTTGTCTTCTGTGGCAAGGCCAATGAACCCACTCTGAATCATATCGCAATGGCGATCCATCTGGCCAGCGGCAATCGCCTTCCTCTGGGAAAATTCCTCTTGGGCAGTGTATACCATATGCTTCATCAGACAGTTACCCAAATGTATACCAGCCAGAGGATAACGTGCGTCAATGGCCCTTGGTGGTTTGTTCAGATTTGGCTGCAGCTTCACATGCACCAGATTGTAGGCGTCGACTTGAGCTCCAGGTTCTTCCCCTGGTCCAATCCCCCTGAAGGAGAACTTCAAGTCACCAGAGGATGCCAAAGCTATGGAGAAGCAGCTTCAACTGTTATCATTCAGCAGGACATCACCCAACTCTTCGAGTTGTTCTTCAAAGGCTTCCCCAATCCTCTTTGGCTCCCTTATCTAGGCTATGACACTCTGACCTTCCCTGTCGAGTTCTCCTTTGGGCCCGGCCATCAAGACGGGAGATTCCTAGAAATTTTTAATATCATAATCCGCCCATGTATATTACCGGCCGAGTTCAATGGAGGAAGGCAGAATGCCAGTACTTATGAGTACTACCAGCCTAACGTAATGGCCAGGCAACTTGGATGCGGCCAGCTGCCCCCAAGATTGTTTCTGCATGAATTCCTCAAGCCCAGGGAGGAAATCAAGGAACTGATGCAGTGCAGCAGAGTTTTCAACTATGTGTGCAGTCCCACTGTCTACACATGTCCTTTTGTGCCTGCAACCATAGCTCACCCCACCTTCAACTCATGGTGGCAAGAATTCCATGATCACATCTTCAGTGAACCCGTTCATGTGTTCTGTGCAGAATTGGTGCCTGATTTCCTGCCGACTTCAGAGGTAACACAATGAGCCCCTTGATCAGACTTTTATTCATGGTCCTGACCTTCATCTTCTGTCCACAGAACACAGTTCCTGCCCCTCGAGCCAGGGTAATAACTTATAATGCCGAAGGCCCAATTTCAGCATTGGGGTTTAAATCCACAACCCCCGCGCCAACCGATGGACAAGGTATGCTACCACCGATCCCGGCCTCTCTAGCCTTGCGTTGACGGGGAGGCAAGGATTGCATCCGATTCCCCCTCCGAGCGCTAAAAGGAGGAGAACCGTCAAGAAAGTACTGGTTGAGGTAAACTCCTTTACCTTCTCGATTACTGGGTTACTCTGTTCTTGATGGATCATATCATTGTGTATTTCAGACTAGAGCCCAACATTCTTCAGAACCAATACCTGCCGATGCCCCATCCACTGGTATGGCTTTTTGCTGTTCTTTCTCAAGGATGAGCACTGGCACTTATCCCTTCAATTGGACATTTGCAGAAGAAACTGTTGGAGAACCACTCGTAGATGTTCCAGTGGTTCAACAGGCGAGCCCTTCCAGGGTTGAATTGCCCATCCCGAAGAGAGGTTTCATCTTCATCACCTTCTCGCGGAAGCAAGACGCTCTCCGAGAGATGAATCCCCCAACTCAACTGGAGCCGCCAAACACCCCTAGGATGCCATCGCCTATCAGTCAAGCAACAATGACCAACCCAACAGAGGAGGATCCAATTTTTCACCAGCCAGAAACTCACGAGTCACCGATGGCTGCATCAGCATCTCCTGACTTGGAAGTTTCGGCTCTGCTCGGGACGCTTCTTTCGTCTGCGATTGCTCCCGCTCAAGAAAACACTCATGAGGTATCCAATTTTGCTCTTAATCTTGATACCTTGGTCCTAGCATTCTCACCTCGGCAGTGTTGTTTTCAGGATCACACCCCGTCGTCATCGAGCTTACCATCAGAGGGCCCATCGACTGCCGATGTGACGAAAGAAATAAACCAGCCGTTGTCAGACGAGGTATTGCTCAAGCTCAAAGAAATTGCAGCCTGGCTAGAAAAAGACGTCCAGGATCAGCTCAATGATCTTCGCCATTTTGAAGAGATGTTTGAGCCCATTAGCCGTAAACTCCCCGATGACATCAGAGCTTTTCTGTCGTCCGTCTACGACTTAGAGCCCTTCTATGTTCCCTTGAGGCGCACTTGGAGGAAATTGCGCTCCCGTTCGGCCATTGAAAAGGAGAAAACTGAGGCTGAACAGGCCATGAACGGGATACAATCCCAAGCAAAAAGCCATAAGGATGCCTTTGCTGACCTGCAAGCTTCTTACGACCTGAAGGTCGCCAGAAAGGCTGCTCTAGAGGCGGAATTGAAAAGTCTGTCAGCGGAGATGGAAATTGACCAGAAGAAAATAGCCGATCTCCCTGGATTAATAGCAAAGACCGAAGCGGAGGCGGAATCGGTCGTTACCGCAGTAAAGCAAAGGCGATGCGTAGCTTAGCGACTTATCTCGATGCCCAAAAGGATTATCGGGAGATCTTGGATAACTCCCACTTGATAGTATCCAATGTTCGTCACGCACTTGCAAAACTCCTTAACGCTTGAATGTTCTTATTGATGTATACCCGGACCGGTCGTTTTTGTAATATTTCCTTTGCAATTTGTTTCCTTTCCTTGGCGTACTTTGAGATGTGATGCCGAACGACCCATTCGGTAGTGAAACGCTAATCGCCGAACGACACCTTGAATTCCTTTAGCCGAAACCATCGACCCACACGCGTTTCGGCCTTAGAACTCCAAACGACCCACCGCGGGTTGGTCAAGGAAATCTCTCCGCCTTCCGATTTTATTGGGACGTGCGCCACGATCCACGCCCACGATTCGAAGCCACAATTACCCCGCTGTGCCTATAAATGTAGCCATAGGTGCCCCTAGCTCTCCACCGGGCCTTCTAGCTCTCGAATCTTTGCCAATCTCCGGCCCTCTTGCAAACAAGGCACATCCCCAAACCGCAATGGTGCGCCGCCTCAACCGCCGCCGCGCCTCCGACGAGGCCGAGGGAAGCCGCGCCAATGCGCGCGCAGCGGTGATGATCATCAATTTCTCCTTGTCGATCTTCCTTTTGATCTTCCTTTGCCTTGACAATCATCTCCCTTTTTTCAGTTTGATTCAGTGGAATCCGCCCCGCGCGCCGGCCAATCAGCCCCTTCCTGATGACTCTTCGGAGTCCGATGGCCACTCCCCGGTGCCGTACGGGGAAGCAGACGCTATTCGCTTCAAGGAGGAGCTAGAGGCGTCTCGTCTTGAGCTGGAGGCCGTCTCCAAAAAAGCGGGCGTGGCCGAACTAGAGTGGGAGGACCAGCGGAAACAGCTGCTGGAAGCCATTGATGGTATGGTTCTGATTCTTGATTTAGTCCGACCTTTTGATGCTAATCCCTTCTTGTTTGTCTTTTGCGGCCCGTGATGCCGAGCTCAACCAGACTAAAAGCGCCGGTAGAGCAAGTCGGCGGAGAAGGTGAACGCTCACGGCGACACGCCGGCGGAGCGCCCGGCCGCGGTGGAGCGCCGCATTGACGAGGTGGCCGTCCATGGTGTTCGTCCGGGCACCACCTTGGGCCGGCTGCGATGGCGACGCATACGGACATCGACTATTCCACCAGGCCGCGTGGCTTCCAGGGCGGCGCGCCGGAGGATATCGACGAGATCGAGCTCATCCTGGAGCGCCTCGACGGCCACGGCGACGCCATTGCCGAAATTACCCATCCCCAGTCTGTGTTGAACAGACTCTTTGACTAGATTGTACTAGGGATGTGTAAATGTCGGCAATATATGATGAACTTTTGGAATCTGCATTTGTTCCGTGATATTTCCTTTCGCATTTGCATCTGTGAACTTGTCCTCTTCGAATGCATCTGGGAACTGTCATTAGCCGAACGCTCGCAAACAACTGCCCCTTGGCGCAAGATCCACAAAGGATCCCAATTCGGCAATCCGCAAATACTGTTCAAAAGAAAACCCTTCGCACTCGGTGGAAACCCCTGCCGCTTGGTATCCCAACAGTGTGTACTGGCCAGATCATCACTCCCAATGCGCCTCCTTGGTCAATAAAATAGCCCGTGGGGTGCTCTGCAAATCCACTCGCACACTCCTCCATCGCTTCTCGTCCCTTCCTTTGCTGCCAGAAGAAAAAACCCCAACGCCATGGACAAGGGTGAACAGCCTCAGGGGAGCGGCTCGTCAAGGAAGCGTACGATTCGGAAGTGAGTTCTTTCTTGATCTACTCTTTGTCCTCCTGCTTGATCTTGCGCTTCATGTTTTCCTCTGCCTCTTTCAGCCTTGATTTGCTTCCTGAAGAGGTCATCGGAACCGAAGATGTTCCTGAGTACATCTCCTCCGATTCTTCTCCTGAGGCGGAGGATGCCACGCCCGAGCAAAGGGTCATTCATCGACCGCGCCGCCGTGCCCGGCACACGGAGCGTGACCTCGGGGACATGTCCGTTCGCTCGCCAAGCCGAACGCGAGCGTCGTATGGCGCCGGAAGCGCTAGTAGGGGGTAAACGCTTCGTCCCCCTTCATGTTTGCATCTGGATTTCTTGCCCCTAACCTTGATTCTTTTGCCCCAGATGTCTCTGACAGGTACAGCAACCTGAAGGCGGCACGGGATAGCTTGGTAGAGGCCGCCAATCGTGGTCATCCTCGTGCGTTCCAAGTCGCCGTCACGGTGGTTCTGGAACAACTGAAGAGGGAGCAAGACGGCCCGAAGAAGTAAAGAAAAGATTGAATCATACTTTCGCTTCTTTCTCCACGCCTTCTCGCTTCCCTCCCTTAGGGGACTTGACCTTCGGTGGCTGCTATGTGTAATCCTGCAAGAAACCAGTTGTAGTGTAGTATTGAGCTAAGGGCAATGCATCAGGCACTGGCCATTTTCTTTTGTTCATGGATTTTTGTTCTAAAGGCGGCCTCATTCCCGAGCGCCGCCGTTTCGTGTCGGATGTGTATAATCATCGATCGATTTCAATGCTAGGATAATACTTCTTGGGATATCTTCCATTTATTGCGGCGGAAAACTCCTCTCCTAGCAAAGTTTTCAATATGTATGCATTACCAGGAACGCATCTGACCACACGAAAAGGCCCCTCCCAGTTAGGGGACCATTTGCCGAATTCACTGTATTTAGTTCCAATCGGCAGTAGCGCTTTCCAAACTAGATCGCCTTCTGTGAATTGCTTTACTTTTACTTTCTTGTTATAGTATTTAGCGACCCGCAGCTTGTTTTTCTCGATGTTTTCCAGGGCCCTGAGACGGATCATATGCAAATCTTCTAACTCATCCATCATTAGGCCACTGTAATCCTTGGAGCTCAAATCGTTTTGCAGCACTACTCTCCTTGACTCGATTGCATTTCCCAGGGCAAGATCGCGTGATGCCCGTAAACCAACTCGTAAGGAGAAGTCTTTGTAGCTCCATGGGGGGCCATTCGGTAAGCCCACGGCGCTTCACCGAGTACCGAATGCCATCTCCTCGACTTCGGTTGATCTTCTTCGTATAAGCTTGATCATGATCTTGTTAGAAGCCTCTCGCTTGACCATTAGCTTGGGCATAATATGGAGAAGAATTAAACAGTTTGATTCCCATGCTTTCGGCAAAATCTCCGAATTCCAATGACACGAATTGTGCCCCTTGGTCGGTGGTAATCGTCCGAGGAATCCCAAATCGATAGATGATGTGTTCCTTGACGAATTCGATCATGTTTTTCGACGTCACCTTTTTGAGTGGGATTGCCTCAACCCATTTGGTGAAGTAATCGTAGCCAAAAGCACGAACTTATGCCCCTTGCTAGATGGTGGATTAATTTGGCCAATCAAGTCTATACCCCGGCCCCCGAATGGCCATGGCTTGATGATGGGATTTAATGCCGATGCGGTGGACTCTTTGAATATTCCCGAACCTCCGGCAATCTTGACACCCCGTGTAATACTCAAAGCAGTCCTCTAATATCGTCGGCCAAAAGCATCCAGCTCGCCTAATAACCCATTTCATGCGATAGGCCGATTGGTGCGCTCCACATATCCCATCGTGCACCTCGCTCATCATGTTCTTGGCTTCTTCTCGGACCCGGGCATCGTAGCGTACTCCATCTAGTGACTTATAGAATAAATTGTCATCCGAGAAGAACGAACTTGATTGCCTTATACCCGAGCTTCCTAGAGACTTTTCGGGATGGATCTCTCAAATAATCAACGATCTCTTTCCTCCAATCATCTTCTCGTAAGATCCGTCCCCGGTGCGCTCACCTCGCGCAAAAAATGCTTCTTGACTCTCTTTATAACCAGAGGCGCTCCGAGCCGGCCACCGTTTGCTTCCTCGTTATGCTCTCTAGGAATGTGCCGTAGGGTTACCGGTGGAAAGCCCTTCAAGATTTCTCTCGCATTCCTCGTAGTAACTCCTCGCCGCCTCGCTTCGCACTCGTACCGGCCGTTCAATTGCTTGATGACCAACTCGAATCTCCATAAATTTCAACCGAAACGGCCCCGCTTCTCTCAAATATTGAAGCCCTCGAAGCGAAGGCCTCGTACTCGCACTGGTTATTTGTGACGGTGGGTTGTATAGGAATGGCGAATTCGAACATCTCGCCTCGCGGGAGAAATTAGTAGGATCCCTACTCCCCCACCTTTGCCACATGATGACCCGTCAAAGAATAGAGCCCATGGGGTAATTTCAAGCGGATCAATCGAAGGGTCACGGTGTTCGGTTATAAAATCGGCAATGACCCGACCTTTGATGGCTTTTGCCGATTCGAACTTCAACTCGAATTCGATAGAGCTAAAATCCATTTGCCAACCCGACCATTCAAAATTGGCATAGATAACATATGTTTTATCACATCAAACTTCGAGTACACGATTGCATTCGGCATTCAACAAGTAGTGCCGAAACTTTGTACACGAGTAGTATACGCAAAGACATAATCTTTCTATAGCCGAATACCTGGTTTCAGGATCAAGTAGTTTTCGGCTAAGATAGGCTACTACCCGCTCCTTCCCTTCGAATTCTTGAATAAGGGCCGATCCAATAGTTTGGGTATCGGCCGCCACGTACAACTTGAAAGGCTTGTTCAACTGAGGAGGAACTAGCACCGGCGGCTCCTTCATGTATTGCTTGATTTCCTCGAAAGCCTTTTGTTGTTCGTCGCCCCATGTGAATTTCGATCCTTCTTCGGCTTCAAAGCAACGGGAGAGAATGGCAACACCTTCGTGATAAATTTGAGATGAACCTTCTCACAAAGTTGATCTTGCCGAGCAAGGTGATTGCAACTCCTTGAGGTTGGTTGGAGGAACGACTTCATCAATGGCCTTCATGCTCTTTTTGCCAACTTCGATCCCTCCTTCGTGGACCAAAAACCCCAAGAACTCTCCGGTCGACACCCCAAATGCACACTTGTTTGGATTCATCTTCAGGCCATGCTTCCGGGTGCATTCCAGGGTCTTCTTCACATCTTCCAGATGGGTGTCATGACTTAAAGACTTGATCACCACGTCGTCAATGTAGATTTCCACGGTCTTGCCGATCAACTCATGAAAAATGTAATTCATGGCCCGCTGATAGGTTGCACCGGCATTTTTCAACCCAAATGTCATGACGATCCATTCAAACAAGGCCTATATGACCAGGACATCTAAAGGCCGTCTTCGAGATGTCTTCTATTGCCATAAAGATCCGATTGTACCCGCGTTGCCATCCATGAAGCTAATCACCTTGTGCCCGGCAGCGGCGTCAATCGGCAAATCGGCAATAGGCATCGGGTATCCATCCATGGGAGTAGCTCGTTTAGGTCCCCGAAGTCTATGCAAACTCTCATTTTTCCGTTTTTCTTATACACGGGGACGATGTTAGAAATCCACTCCGCATATCCGGGGCCGAACGAAGTTTGCGTCAAGTAATCTTTCGATTTCCTTCTTCACATCGGCCAATACTTCATCCTTGTAGATTTTCCGGGCGGCTCGCTTATATGGCTTGAAACCGAGGCTTGATTGGCAACCGTGCTCGACGATGGATCGATCCAATCCGAGGCATCTCCGAGTAATCCCGGGCGAAGCAATCTTCATATTCTCTCGAGAAGCTCAATTAAGTTCCCCCCGAAGTCCGGGCCGCAAATCCGCACCGATGAACGTCGGCCTTGGCTTATCACCGCTTCCAATGTCAACTTCCTCCGGCTTATCGGCCGACATGAATCCTCGTCCCGGCTTGCCATCGGTGCCATCCACGGGGTTCTCCATTAAAAATTACCGTAAGAGCCGATCGCTTGAATCGGCCGTTGGTCACCGCCGACGAGTTCAACGAGACCTTTTCCCCGATCCTTCCCACGAGAAGCAATCGATGCCTTGGTACTCCCGAAGGCTGGTTCCATGTTAGCCACGCTCACGGAGTCATCCGCCCGGACGACCTCGATTTCATCGTCCACCCACCGGATCGGGCTCGTTGATGCATAGTGGATGGGACGCGGCAGCAGTTGGCGTGGATCCGGGGCCCCGCCCAAGCAGCAGCCGTAGGCTCCCTTTCCTTCGATGACGAAGAAGGTGGTGAGCCGGCGTCTTGGACCCGATCATCAAGTCCACGTGAGCGCATCCTTTGGTGTCCGAAGGGTTCCCGCGAAGTCGTTTAGGATGATGCTTGTTGGTGTCGATCGCTCGGGGTCATGCCAAGCTTCCCGAAGGTGGTGTACGGCATTACGTTGATCGCCGCGCCACCGTCGACGAACATCTTGGTCAATGGCTTGCCATTGACGTACCCCCTCAAGTACGGCGGCCTCATGTGGCGATTTTTGGCCGGCTTGTCGAAGACGGCCTCGCTTGGCAAGCACCGGCCGCGCCATCATCTCCTCGGGTTGCTCGTCGTCAAAGGAAGCTTCTTCCCGCATCACCCGGTTAGCGGGAGCCATGAACTCGTTTGGCGGGAAGTATACCATGCATGCGAGTGGGCCGGACGCTTCGATCCTTCCGCCGGTCCTTGGGGCGCCACTTCGTCTCGTCCGGACCCCGGCTTGCTTCATCTCGCGGTTCCTCAAGCGTTGGACCCGCCTCTTCGGCTCTTGCGTAGACCGGGTGGGCACCACCGCCCCTCTCGCCGGACGTGGACATCTTCGTCCTCCTCCCGGTCGCCCCACCCGAGATCGGCGTGGCGCTTCCGGGGTGATCTATAACCTCAATTTTTTGCCGCCGATCCCCATTTGGGTGAATCCTTCCAAGTCTTTCATGGACGGATCGGCGATTGCGCTTTCTCGCCCGTACTCGCATATCCGTCGCCGCATTCGGGACAGTTCCTTAATGTGGGCGGCTTTAAGCCCTCATTCCGGCGGTGCTCGAAGAAGGCGCATCCCCGGTGGGCGCGCTCCGCGCGCGCGCGTGCCGTTCCCCGATTCCACCGCGCGCATCTTCTTCGGCCTCGCGCCGCTCCTCCCTCGTGACGACGCTTTTGGTAGCGCTCCTTTTCCATCCGACGCCGCCATTTGTTGAGGAGAATGCGTGACGTCACCTTGGGCTTAGGCTTGGACGACTCCCCAATCTCGATGTGGCTCTTGAGAACGCGGGGGCGTCGCCCCGCACTTGCTCTAGGGTCACCCGACGCTCCGGGTCAACCGATCCATCTTGCTTGGACTGGCCGAGGTCGGGACCTTGACTTTCCCTTTCTCTTCGGCCGTTATCGCGTTGATAGAAAAGCCGAGCATGTTCTCGCGGGAAGGGATGGCCATCCAGCGGCTTCATCTTGTTATCGAATTTGAGGTGCCCTTCCCGGATAGCCTTCGGATCCTCATCCCGAAGACCCCGCAATCGTTGATGGAGTGCGAGTCCCCGTCATGAAAGCCGCAAGTAACGTTTCGCTTTGACTCCATCGGCCGAAGCATAGAGTGCCCTTCGGGCGGCTTGATTCGGCCTTCCTTTACCAAGAGCTCAAACAACTTGTCAGCCTTTGTGATGTCGAAGTCGTAGGTTCCTTTGGTCTGCCTGACCCACCGCTGATTCATTGTCGGGGGCTCTTTACCCCACAAGATTTCGCTGCAGCCTACCTCCAATTCGTCATCAGAATCCCCGCACAAATCAGCTTTGTCCAAGAATTGGTTGTAGATGTCAGCGATGTCGTGCTGCTTGCCAAACTTGGGGTCCTTCTTGAGGCCATATGCCTGATTGCTCATCAAGGATAATTTCTGCGACAGTTGGCCCAAGTTTTCAAACTCCATCCCAAAGAGCTTTTCGCGCACGGCTGGTAACATCCCGGCGACGGCCATATCGGCTAGCTGATCGTCTGGCAAGTTCAACGAGAAGCACATGCCCTTGACTTCTCTGAATCTCCTGATAAACTCCAGCGGTGTTTCACTGTGCCTTTGTTTCAGGGTGGCGAGGTCAATCAACTTCTTCTCGAAGCGCCGTCGAAGTAATGAGCGTGGAATTTACGCTCCAAATCTTTCCACCTGGCCACCGACTCGGGCGGCAAGGACGAGAACCACCGAAAGCCGGACCCGTCGGTGAGGCGGGGAAGTAGCGAACCCCGAACGTCTCTTCGGCCGAACATTCCCCCGGCCCGCATGAGATAACGAGCGATATGCTCGACCGTGCTTGTCTCGTCCCCGCCCGGAGAACTTTGTGAACTCCGTCGGCGGTTTTACCCTTGGCGGCAGGAGCACGTTATAGTACCACTCTGGGAACGGCGGCCTGTAGGTGGGGCCCTGCATCCTTGGCTTGAGGCCGAACTGATTCTGCATCAATTCGGCCATCTTGCGTGCTAGGGCATCTTCCTCCTGAGCGCCCGCAGCCGGCGCGTACCCTGGGTGCGGGAAGGCGTCGAACGCCCCGTAATTTCCCACTTCATGATAGCCACCGCCGTATAGATTCTTCTGGAGCCAGTTGGTTGACGGAGCTATTCTTCGACTGGGGTCAAGTGGGGCCCCGGTGAGCCGAACGCTAGGTCTCCGTACGTAGGCTGGTACGGATTCGGCCGTTGCACGGAGCCGACCCGTGCCGCTCCGTGGTGGCGGCGGGGATTGGTTGACTTCCCCGAAGCTTGCGGCGGAGGCCGAACCGGCCGCCCCCGCGCGCCCGCGGAGGAGGTTGGAATGTCTCGCCCCCGGAGCTCTGAGGAGGAGGCTGCTGCACCGGCTTCGCAGCGGCGGCTGGGAGCTTGATTCACCCAGCTCCACGGTGCTCTTTCCGGTGTACGTCTTTCCAAACGCCTGCCCCGCGCCCGGGCCAAAGAGGGCTACCATCATCTGTTGGAGCGACCCGAGGAAAGCTTGGTTGTGCTTAGTGAGCATGCTGTCTACCGATTCCCCTGGAAGATCCGCGCGCATTCTTCTTTTTCTTGTTGGGTCGTGGCGTCGGTCTCCCCCGGCAACGATGTACTGCGGGCGAGGCCACTCTTCGATATGGTACACCACTTCGATTCTTTTTGAATGACATGAGACACTTTTGTTGAAACCGATTTACGGCGTCTACGAGCCGCCGATGCGTTGCTCCGGAGAAAGCTCCTCAATGCCGACATCCGGGAGGTCCGTGATCTCGGGCATCCCGAACCAATTCGTTCGTCCCACCGGGCGTGCCAAAAAGTGTGTTGACGCAAAATGTGCACTCGGCGCCAATCACACACGGCAAGCCGAAAAGCTTAGCTTCGCACGCGCGAGAGAAAGTGACGTGCCGGTCAATTTTTCCCGAAAATTAACAAAAGATAAAACGCTTAGATACCAAAACTTGGAACCTACGGGTGGTACCGAGCAGTTCCATATTTACGGCTAAGAAGCCAAGCAAGACGACATGTAGCTATGCGAAGCTACCGTCGAAGAACCACAACCATTCGGGTAACCGCGAAGGAAAAAAAGAACATTGCCGAATGGATGACGTAAGCATGACAACGATCGATCTTTGAATAAACATGGATGCACGTACCGGGCCATAACCGATCCTCACGAAGATTAACATTGAATGAAGTAAAGCACGAACATGATCATGTATTAAAATAAGCATGCATAGATCCAAAGCATTAGTCTACCGCATGTCTAATTACTTTAAGATCCGTCGGGTACGATATCGGCAAATCTATCCACCGCATGATACAACTTGCATGAAAGAACGCACCACTTTCCACAAATAGATCTATCCACCGCATGATACAACCTAAATATGGAAAGCTAAAAGCACACGTCTTTTAAAACATAAATAGCGCACGTGATCTACTCGTGAAGATATAACCGAATGCGGTCGAACAACCGATTCGGGGTCCATGAAGAAGGAACAAACATTACCACGTGAATAAATCTATCAAGCTGAATTGGAAATCTAATCCACCGGATGACTAGCTCCAAAGCAACCCAAAAACCTCGCATCTACCGCATGATACCCGGCTCTTTCAAGATTTATACTAACAAAGCAAGCTTGAACCCGCAACATGTAACAACCTAGATCGATTCGGTTTCGGCTATCGGAGAGCACGAGATCCACGCGTCAAAACACGAAACCTATTCTTGCACGGATCTTAAAAGGAAAAAGAGCCGATCCAAACCCATCTAGATTGGGCAAAAGTGTATTACATGAATTAAAACATAAAGCAAAACTCATGATAATACGGGGTAACTTAATGAATCTATTGGATCTTGCCAAAATCCAATAGAGCCGATAACTAGCTTCGAGCTAGACCTTAGCCTACCGCATGGCTCATGATCTAACAAGAAACCCTCTTGAACCAAGCTTGAATCTACCGCATGACACGAAGCATGGTAACAAGACTACTTGCATCAGATCTAAATCCACCGCATGATACTAGACATGATACAAGGTTGCGGTACTCACGGAGGTCGACGGATCGATTGGCCCTCTCGAAGAACTCGACGACACGACAAGGGACTCTAGGGTTTGGCGTAAGGCCGGTGTGTATTGAGGAATGAACGTGTTTTTTACATACATCCAGGGATCATATTTATACCCTGCTGATTACAATTGCGAATGGATTCATTGCCTAACTAAACTTGATCGCCTGTCCATCCATTCGCTTCCCCTGATCGAGCCACGTCACCGTCCAATCCCGCAAAATCAGCTCCACTGTTCCTTTGCCGAACTGGAGCAGATAGCCGACCGCGGATCCTTCTGCCGAAAATCTCTGAAGATATCCTTCCTTCCACCAGACGGACTCTTCTCCGAATCGGACCCACATGTCATACTCCTTACCAGATTTTGGTGTTAACAGCGATACCTTGTACACAACGTCCCAACCTTGTAAACGTTCGTCGGTTTTGCACGGGTATGAGAGATAATACACTTGTGTGGCCTGTTGAGCCACAATGTAGACATCTTCTCCGTCATAGACGGATGATTGTCGAATTTCGACCAGTCCAGCATCCTTGGTCTCTTGGGTTTGGTCAGGTTCAAACCAATGGCATTTGAATAAAACAGGTTTCAGGGGCTTGCAACCAGGAAACGTGAGTTGACATATTTCTTCAACTATTCCATAGTAGTCTTTTCCATCAATGCCTGTCGAACAAACTCCGGAGTTTGTGGTTCTTCGGTTCACCCGACTCTGCTCATGACTTTTTGTGTGAAAGCGGTACCCATTCACATCATAGTCGCCGTATGACGCGATCCTTAACTCACAACCAATGGAAACCTGTCTCAGCTCAGGATCCACCGATTTTTGGCTTTGGCCCTGCAAGTAGAAGCAAGACGTGTCATTGTAACATTCGCACTTACGAGGATTGTGTTATGTGAAACAAAAAGTATGAGGCTCTCCTAAATGATCGTACCTTCCGCTTGAACCAAGAAATGAAATCATGGTCATCAAGAAGTTTATCAACTTCATCCGCCTTGGGTGGATTTCTTCCCCGC
Source organism: Cenchrus americanus (assembly GCA_947561735.1). Classification (NCBI taxonomy): domain Eukaryota; kingdom Viridiplantae; phylum Streptophyta; class Magnoliopsida; order Poales; family Poaceae; genus Cenchrus; species Cenchrus americanus. The sequence continues at coordinate 9,036,136 of OX387239.1, forward strand.
CAGAATTGACGGGTAAATTGTCTGTGCGTACGAGGAGGTTAGGTACTGTTATCAGAAATGGAAATGATGGATAACTAGTTTGTTGAGAACTTACTCAATATAGGGAAGCACTTCAGTAAGGTTTTTCAGCAAATATATCATGACAATGCGCCACTCATTATATTGCAAGTTCCGATAAGTTGCAACACTTGCTCTTCCGAGTTGCCCTTTGAAGAGGCTGAGGTTCGATTCATTTTCGTCGGCATTGTAGCGAGGGGTTGGATTATGCACGCTTGGAAGGGTGTCAGCATAGTATTTAGTTGTGAAGGTTGTCACCTCCTCAGTACAGTATGCCTCAGCAATGGATGCTTCAATTTTGTTTTTGTTTCTAGTCATCGTTCGAAGAACCTTTAGTACTCTTTCAATTGAATAGCACCAACGACCATGTATTGGCCCCTCCATTCGTGCCTCGTACGGGAGGTGCAAAATCATGTGTTGCATCGGATTGAAAAAGCCAGGTGGATAGATCTTCTCAAGCTTACAAAGCAACACCGGAGCCACTTCTTCCAATTTTTTCACCTGTTTCTTGGACAACTCCTTAGCACAAAGGATGCGGAAGAAATAGCTCAACTCTGCAAGCACTTTCCATATGTGGTCAGGTACATAGCCTCGAACCATCACCGGAAGAAGCCGCTCGATCCATATGTGATAGTCATGACTCTTCAACCCATTTATTCGCATAGTGGTTAAGTTCACCCCCTCCTCGGATTCGCTGGATACCCATCGGGGAACATTAAAGTTTCGAACCATTCTAGTACTTCCTTCCTTTGAGGCTTGGTCAGGACGTATGGGGCTGCAGGCTTTTTCCATCTCTTCCCAGGTTTGGGTTTTAGAATGTTGTACTTTGGTCTATCGCACAGATTAGCTTGATCAAGTCTAGACTTAACATTGTCTTTTGACTTCTCAGTCTCCATGGTTGTGTGGAACAGTGCCTCGGCAACATTCTTTTCTGTGTGCATCATATCAATGTTGTGCGGAAGAAGAATGTCACACATGTAGGGTAGCCTCCACAAGCCTGAAATCTGAGTCCAGTTATGGTCCAAGCCATATCCCTCATAACCACCTCCTTCTTTTTCCTTGAGCGCTTTTAACTGCGCAAGAATATCGGCATCTGTCAACATTAGTGGTGGGGGGTATTCAACCACAACACCTTTTGTAAAGTTCTTGGTGTCCCATCTAAATGGATGGTTCATAGGGAGGAATTGTCGATGCAAGTCAAAACGAGACCTCTTGGCACCCTTCGGCAACCACTTGAACATTAAAGCTTGCTTGCATATTGGGCATGGCCACTTCCCGTGAACACACCACCCGCAGAATAACCCATACGCCGGATGGTCGTGCTGGGAGTACATGTACCACACGTACATTTTGAAGTTTGTCCTTGTAGCTCGATCATAAGTACGTACCCCGTCTTTCCAAGCACTTTCCAACTCATCAATCAAGGGCTGCATGTACACACTCATTTTATCCCCTGGGTATCCTGGAATTATCAAGGACACAAATACGAACTGCCGCTTAAACATGATGCCAGGGGGAAGATTGAGAGGGGTAACGAACACGGGACAATAAGTGTATGGCGCGGCCATCAGTCCATAAGGATTGAACCCATCTGTAGCTAGCGCCACACGTACATTTCGAGCTTCCTCAGGCTTGTCAGGATGACAGCTGTCGAAATATTGCCAAGACTCAGCATCAGCTGGATGTAGCATAATATCTTCACTACGGTATCGTTTGCCTGTTTTGTGCCATGTCATCTGCTTTGCAGTTTCCTCGGTCATGTACATCAGTGTGATCCTCGGTATGAATGGAAGGTACCGTAGGATTTTCACTGGTACGTCGAGTTGCCTCTTATGACCACCACCAGAGTCTAACTCGAGGTACCTAGAGGATTTACACTTAAGGGGGTACTTTGCATCCGCATGTGCTTTCCAAAACAACACACATCCATTTGTACAAGCATCTATCGCCTCATATGGCATCTTAAGTACACGAAGGAGTTTCTGTGCCTCGTAACTGCTCTGTGGGAGACTGTGCTCTTTCGGAAGCAAAGTGCCAATAACTACCAACATTTCATTCAACCCGTCTCGACTGATGCCAAATTTGCACTTTAGGGCCATTAAGCGCCCGATGGCATCAAGTTGAGACACATCAGTGTGTTCGTGAAGTGGTTTCTGTGCGGAAGACAACATGTTGTAATAAGCCTTCGCGGTTGGCTCTGGAGCTTCTTCCATAACTTGGTCAGGCCCTTTATCGAAGTTCCCTTGATGAAAGTCTTCTATCATGTCTCCGCACCCGGCTTCAGCATCAAAAGTCTCGATGCGTTGCCTCAAGACCTCTTCTCTCGCACGATGTGCTTCACCATGGCAAATCCAACGGGTATAGTTTTTCACAAACCCATGCGCCACAATGTGTTTACCCATGTTGAGCCTAGATTGGTATTTCGTATTTTCACACTTACTACTGGGACACAGAGCTTTATGTTGTCCTTTCTCAAATGCCTTTTTACAGAATGCATCCATGTTGCGTGCGAATTCAGCGGAGTAGTCTCGCTTATTCCTCCAACCCGTGTACATCCACTCTCAGTTATCCATTCTTTAACTAGTGATATAACAAGTTGGTGCAAAAAACAGAAATCTTAGGAGATTTTATAAAGTAGATTGCTTCTACACGTTGTCTATCATGCTAGTAGTAGGTAAAGATAGGTCCTAATCCCACCCGAGGATGTGTAGACGGGTTTAGTTTCCATGCTCTACTCCGATCTGATATAGAATTTCGGCAGCACCTCCCCGCTGTTCTCTAGATACACATCCTAGAAAGGAGATTGTGTAACCAGAGAACAACGGGAAGGTGGTGCCGAAACTCTGTCCCAGATCAGAGCAGAACATGGAAACTAAACTCATCTACACATCCTCAGGCTGTCCAAAAAACGTGGACAATTCGAAACGGATACAATCATAAATATACAAAGCATATGCATATCTACAACTGTATCCCTTTCGAACGGGAGACGCCTAACTGGGTTATGAGACCTAGGTAAATAAATTGCGGAGGAGGGGGTCATCTGCACATGCTCACCTAGTAGCTCGAACAGGCAACAGCAACACGGTGGACGTCCGAGGAAACGGCCGGGGCTACTCCTTCGACGGTGGATGCGGCGGTGGGCGCTCTCCTGCAAAATTAGACCAAGGCAACGTAGTTAGATAAAAAATTCGGCAGCACCTCCCCTGTACGGGAAGGTTTCAAAACCTGCAAATAAAAGACCACGACACGAAGGTCGGGCCAAAAAACAAATGCTCTTCCCACGGCTCGATGGCCGGACACATGAGACTTGCCATTCTTTCCACTTGAGCATAAGCAACATATACCGCTAGTTCAAGCTACTCATCACAAATTTAATCTTACATAGGTCATCACATAGCTATGCATCACTACTCATTTATGTAATGAACGATAGATCATCATAGTAGTTTCATCTAAATGCGATAGAGATTGAGGGAGTGCTCACCGAGAGGATGGCGTACGTGTCGAGACGGCGCGGCGTGAGATCACGGCCGGAGAGCACCACCCATCCTCCTTCTCCCTCTCCTCCTCCCCCCTTCTTCCCTTCCTTTCCTTCCCCCTTCTTCCCTTCCTTTCCTTCCCCCTTCTTCCTTTCCTCCTCCTTCCTGCAGTGGTGGCCGACCGGGGGAGGCGGGTGCCACCGGGGGCGCCACCGCCGAGGGTGCCGCCGGCCGGAGCGAGGGGAGGCCGGGGGCGCATATCCGGGCGCCCCACCGGCCGGAGCGGGGGGCGGGCCGAGGGCGGACGGGGCCGCGGCCGGGGGGGCGGCGGCGGTGGGGCGCTCGGATCCGCGCCGGGGGCGGGGGGGGGGGGGGGGCGGGCGGCGCACCGGGGGCGGTGGATGGCGGCGGCGGTGCCGGTGGCGGGGGGGGGGCGCGCGGGGGCGGTGGCGAGCCGGGGGCGGGAGCGGGGAGGTGGCGCCGGAGGCGGCGAGGGGCGCGGCGGGCGCGGCGGGGGCGGGGGCGGAGGCGCGGCGAAGGCGGCGGAAACGGCGGAGGCGGCGGAAAATGGCGGAGGCGCGGTTTGACTCTGGGGAAGAAACGGCCGGCCGGGAGTAGGGTTAACCCCAGTCTTTGCCGTGCGCCTCGGGTCACGGCGCACGGCAAAGAGCGGACCCAACCGGCCCCGCAATCTTTGTCTTGCGCCTCGGGGGACTGGCACACGGCAAAGACGGGCCCACCTGCCAGCCACCGGCCGTGCGCCGACGCCCACAGTGCCTGACTGACATGTGGGCCCGCCAGCCTTTGCCGTGTGCCTCTAGGGTCTGGCGCACGGCAAAGACGGGCCCACATGCCAGTCAAAGTGCCCAACCCTGCCTTTGCCGTGCGTCGCGTAAGGATGGCGCACGGCAACGATCGGCCCAGCGACCGGCCGTGGGTCGACGCCCACAGCGCCTGACTAGCCAGCCTTTGCCGTTTAAATGGATGTAAAAATTACCATAAACTAACACGAGATAATTGCATGTTGTATGTTCACTAGAGAAAACGTTTTGAAGTCAAAAACAAAATTCAAATTTTACTAAGTTTACAAGCCAAAGGAGATCACTCTAAACATTTTAGAACTTCTAGTGAGATGCTTCAGTTTGTAAACACTGTACGTGACGAAATATTCAAAACCTTCCCTACTCTTTATCACAACTTTCCTATACCATATCATGACGTCTCGATGAATCTCATGATTTTCTAACTTCGTTTGCATTTTTTACAATTAAAAAACTTTACCAATGAACGTCGATTCTCATCCTTCGTGAATCAAATGTACATAATTTCAACCAATGTGGTCGGTAAGGTCTTAAAAAGGACTCAATTACACGAATATCATTTTTCCACGAACTTTTCCTTATCATTTCATGTACTTGCAGTTCAATTTTGATTTATGTGAAGAAAATCCTTTTAAGGAAAGAAATTCATAAAAAATACCAAATAAATCGAGATGAGTACCAATTTGAGATACTGAGTACAAAGTAATGCATTTGTAGTGGACAAATCAAAAGAAATCAAAAAACCAAAGTTTTAAAATAATCTTTGCCGTGCGCCGTCACGAAACAAACGGCAAAGATACATCTGTGCCGTGCGTTCATGTGGGGCGCACGGCAAATATACAACTGTGTCGTGCGTTCATGTGGGGCGCACGGCAAAGGCTAACGACCGTTAGCGTCCGCCCCCGCCGTCCGCCGTGTCACGAGCGACGCACGTGCCTGGGCCTCTTTGCCGTGCGCTATGGTCCGACGCACGGCACAGGCTGCTCTTTGCCGTGCGCCTTGGTATCGACGCACAGCAGAGAGATCTGCACCGTGCGTTTATCGGAGCCGTGCGGCGTGGCGTGGGCGCACGGCAAAGAGTGGCCTTTGCCGTGCGCCCGATGGAAAACACGCGGCAAATCCTTTGGCGCACGGCAAAGGCCGTCTTTCCGGTAGTGAGAGCGGCCGTGTGGTTTGCACGGAAGATCCTGGGAGCCAACACTCGCTGATTTGTGCATTTTTTATCTGGACAGTAGATAAAGGTTTTCCACCGGGAAGATTAGTTTCTGGGTGCAATGTCCTATGCTATAGAAACTGCTAAAGTTTCTACCATTGGGACTGCCCTTATGGACCGGGGCTAAAGTTCGTTTTTTCTGCCATGTGAATGCACTTGAGAATGGAATTAACTGAGCAAGTCCTTAATGATTTCACCCTATAGTATGACCCTCTAGCGTTACTCTTAGCTATGCTATATTATTCATGACATTTTCATAGGCACATTGGATCAGAGCCGGCTGCGGGAAATTTGAATTAAAAGTTAGAAGGTACCATTTGACGGAAGTTGAGACCAAGATGCTTGTATTTGAGCTTGCTTAATTTCACATAGTCAAACAAACACGCAATACCCAGCGTCATCCTGCTGACGTACATGCAGCTAGGCTTTCGTAGTAGCTGATCTGGATGCTAGATTCAGAAGAAGCGCAATATTTGGTATTGATATATAATTGTGTACGTCGTGCAACGTTGAATACATATGGATGCATCACATGGTATGCGTACATTCCGGCTCCGCAGCATGTGGCTACAATATGATTTCACAAGTTGTTCTTCCATGTTTACTTTAATTCATTGGCTCTCTGTAGGACAGACTGTGCATGTACGCGCAACCTTAGCTTTGTTTCCAATGTGAACATGGGTTTCGCAGCAACAACCGGGGATGGTCCAGGATGCAGATGGATTGGATCAAAACATGTGAGTACACCTGTGCGGTTGACTTCCTGCAATATACTTCACCGCAGGCTATAAATCGCCTCCTCCCGCAGCTCAATTGACCATCCCAAGTCGCGGCAAGTGCTGCAATATAAAGATTCCTACAGAAGCAGCAAACTCCCGACGGCGGTGATGCCGGGAGGCGGTAATCAACCAACCTTAAACTTCAATGGTGCTACTATTGGCTCCATTTACAATAGTGCCGCCGGTGGCGTCGTTCAGATTGTCGATAATGCTTCCAAAGCCAATCCCAAGACCAACTCCACAAAGAAGCAGCCACCTCCCCCCAAGTCCAAGGAAAAGCAACCCGCCGCCACCTCTGTCAGCGTAATAGTGTCCGGGAAGAAGGTAACAGTTGTCGGGGGGAATATGAAGAAGCCATGATCATGTGCTGCCACTCCACTGCTTGATTGCTACAAAGATAACTTATAATTTCATCGTGCGGGTCGTCATTTATTTTTTTTTTCTCTGTGAGCATGCATATGTTTCTTTTGTTAAGAATTTGTTTGTTCTTGTACGGTCCTCCTATTTGTATATTTCTGATGACTTACGAGTTGGTTTTATTTTTATATTTTACTGCTTGGACTCTTTTACAGCGGACCATATCACTAAGTGGTGATATGCAGTATAGGACTACTTTTGGTAAGGGTAAATAGGTAATTTTTTCAATCTTTTATTAAATTTGCCAACCTCGGGCTAAGAAAAAAATTCGTTTATGTCATAAGGAAAACATTTTTGAAATTTGAATTGAAAATTTTCGTTTTTGAATTTTGAAAAATGGCCATAGGAAATGGAAAAAATTGAAAAACCATTTTGAAATTTGAAAAACCGAAATATGTCACAAAAATTTGAAACGGAAAAACTGAAATTTTTCATTTTTTTTAAATTTGAAATTTTTCATTTTTGAAATTTGAAATGAAAATTTCCGTTTAAACTTTTTAAAAAATTGGCCATATCACCAAATGGAAATGAGAAAACAATTTAAATGAAGAAATCATATATTTCTTTTATGCCACCGAGATAAAACTTACAATAATACCCCTATACCACCCATACCACCTATGCATACCACGATATACCACATGTGCAAGTTGTGGTGGTATACAATTAATCTCAGTCGTAGAATACTTTCATACTGGTCCTTTTTCAACAGTGGTATAGGGTGGTATGGTCCACCGTAAAAGAGCTCTACTATTTATTGCCATTCAGTGATTATGTTCATATGTTGGGAATCGAGGACTTCGAGGTCTCGAACCTGTGAGGCTGTGAAAAACAACGAAGAAAAACTGAGTGGAGCCAAAGCGTGTTTATTTCCCCGCATAGTCTTCTCCATACCACCAGCGAGCAGCAGACAGGCGCGTGCGAGCGCGGCTGGCGCGGTATGCGTGGCGAGCGCGTGTGAGCTCCCTCCCGCGTGCGAGCTTGACCGGCGTGGGCGACGGCGCAGCCTGCACGGCAAGCATGGCCAGCGTGGACTCCGTGGGCGAGCGCGGTCGATGCGGCGTGCGCATCACGCGTTGGCGAGCTGCGGGGCGCGCAGCAGCCGGCCTAGCGCGCTGTGGCCGGCGGAGCGCGCCGCGGACGGCGACCGAGCGGCGGGCTCGCCAGCCATGACTACGTGGGCATGGTGGTCCCGCGCAGGCGTGGCGTCGGGGGCGACGAGCGTTGCACTGCTCGCTGCTCTTTGCGAAAAACAGTCCTGCAACCTCGTGGTAAAATCAACCTGATGTTGATTGGAGTTGTGGTTGACCTTGCACATCACCACCACAACCGAACGGGTCTAGGTTGTCGACACTAGTCCATTGATCAAGCCATTGGGGGAAACCTACCGCCGTGCCATCCTTGGCCCGGCCAGATAGGACCGGTTGGCCGTGGGGCCTGTATCTACCGCTCCTCGCGCCGCATCGGCACCTTCTTCCCTGCCGCTGCCGCCGACATCGAAGCCGGCGAACCTTTCTGACTTTGACAAAAATGGCGCATGCGGCACTCTTATGAGGCCTTCCATCTAAACAAATGAATGCGCTCGAGAGGACTGGGAAGGAGGCCGAGCCGCGAATATTTGCGCATTGGGGGGGTTTATTTCCGCGGCGCTAAAAGCTGAGGTGCCGATTTTTATCGTTTTCACCAAAAACTGAGTATTGGGACTGATATACACATTCTCTTGGAGTTGCCCTAACTCACGCTGCTCTAGCGGAAGCAGAGAGGAAGACGCGACCTGGGTCTCCCCAACGGAGTTTTCTCAACACATGAAACTGCCTAATTAATACATATAGAAACCACAATTAATGTACCATTGGGAGTGCATGCCTCTTCACTCGTCGGTTTTGCTTTATCATCCTTGACGACGCTGACTACTAGGCCTCCACGACTCCTCACCGCCCGAAGGTCGCTGTCGAGGCAGGCCGCCTCGTTGACCACGTTCGCCCTCTTCAGCATCCCTACTACCCACTACGTGAAAACCTTAAATAGGTCACGCAGCATTTGTAACGGGTCCTTAACACCCGTTACATGCACCCACATCTATAACGGTTGTTACTTGGCACCCGTTACAGATAAGCGCGGCAGGCCGACCCCGGGGTTGGCCTCCGCAACGTCCATTACCAATGTGGACGTCTGGTAATGGTCTTCTTAAACGTCTGTTACATGAATTCATTGTAACGGACGTTAAATAGAGCCCGTTACACAAGTTAAACCTATCGGTAACGAGCTAGTAAAGTCCGTTACTAATCAATGCCCTATCGTTACCGGGTTGTTTAAGTCCCTTACTAATCACTCCGTATTCGTAACGTGTTATAAAGTCCGTTACCGATGAGCATTTGATACCCGTTACTAGTTTGAGAGCCCAATAATTAAAATCTGAGAGCACTCTTCACTGCCGTGAAGCAGGAGCGCCACGGCAGTGAACAAATGAGACGGAGGTTTGTTAATCATCATCTCCTTTGAGTCCGTCCTCATTGATAGGTCAACTCGATCCATCTCTCACTGCTTCCATTTTGACATACAGGCACAATCAACACACATATCTTCTGAGACAAAACTGACATCATAAGAGAGATAACTTGTCCAGAAAGATGAAGATAACTTGTCCACAGAAATAAAGATAATTATTACAAAAGGTTAACTTGTCCATATATCAGGCTAGGACTTAACTTGTCCATCACATTATTTACTATGTTCGTGCTATCTGACCATACACATCAACAAAGGCATGTCCCTTGAACATCCACAAAAGTATGGCTACTGATCCTGCACATCAACAAGCTTGAACTAGATCATGCCCCATCAAGATTGACTCTTTTTGCAGCCTCTTGGTAACCAACAAAGGATTCTTGAAGCCCTTCGAGTGCAACTTCAATGGGCTCGAGATTTTGTTTAGCAGTATACTTGTACCTCATGTGCTTAGCCTTTTTGATGAGGATGTTCACTTCTTTCGTGATTTTTTTCAAACTCAGGTTTCACATAATCCCAGACATTAAGGTTAAGTAGTAAAGAGCTTTGTGTGAAACAGGGTTAAACATGGTATAAGAAAAATATAGTTAATTCAGAACTAATTTGCCTCAGAACTTGGAGCAGTATAAGAACAATCATAGGAAAATTATATAATAACTTGAAAATTATCCTAGGCTTCATAGCAGGGTGTGACGAATAAAAGTAGAACTTAGTTCAGAACTAATTTGCCTCGGAACTTGGTATAAGATCATGACAAGCATGCAAGACATCATCATAGGCACTAATTAACTTTATGAAGCTCAAGCTCAAGCTACCTTAAGCTCCATCTGTAGAATAAGTAAAAAGGTTGTGAGATTCAGAGAAACTTTCCTGGCCGTCGTCGTGGTCGTTGCCAGAGTCATAGATGAGGTCCTCTACACCTTCTTTGCCGCTCCCTTGACACCTCTCCGTAGTTGCGAGACACTTGTGCTCGCAAACGTGAGGCAGGCCCCTCGCCCACTTCGTTGCCCTCTTGCCAACACGCTCCTCCTTGCCGCTGCTTGGCCCCTCGTCGGAATCCGAGAGGATCCAGTCGATGACCCCCGTCTCCGGCATTGAGTTAACTCCACAGCCGCTTGGCCCCTTTCCGGCACTCATTATCGTCTCCCTCTTCGCCGCCATCTTACCGGCACGCGCGCAGTTCCAGTTGCGGCACCTCTTCGCGTTCCGGTTCTCCTCGATCCCGGGTGCGCGGGGTCGTCTGCTGCTTGGCCCCTCGCCGGCGCTCATCGTCATCTCTATCTCCACGCCTCCTTTCATGCCTCCTCTACGCTTTTTTTCAAGGAAAGTGCTGCACTTATCCATTCGGAAAGAAGAAGGGTGCGGTTGAATATTCAATTTGCACCCTTGACTTTTACAAATCACATTTGACCATTCGTCTTATTCAAAAAAATTTGTGAAAATGTAGAAATAATTATGATATACTTAAGATATATATTATGATAAAACTTGTCATAGTAAAATAAATAATACTTTCACAATTTTTTTAAATAAGACGAATGGTCAAACGTGAAGCACGGAAGTCAATAAGTGTAAATATTTGGGATGGAGGGAGTAGTCAATGCCGACGCGGGTTAGCAAACCCGCGTCGTTTTGTTGGCTGGTGCGCGGGCAATGGTTACCTTCTTTATACTAGGCTGATGACGCTTTTTTTGAAATGACACTTAATTGCGTCCCTAAACAATTAGGGCCCATAAAGCAGCACCTAAAAATTAATAAAAATACGAACAATTCATAGTTTTTTTAAGAATCGAACAACTCATAGGAGTAGTTGGGCATTTGGTATTTTGAATAAAATATGAACAGTCACACGTGTCATTGTGACCACATGACTCTTTTTGTGGCCAAGAGCTCTCCTGAGCGGACACAGGTTCCGAGGCGCGTGACCGGTCACCTGACGGTTCGCCATCTTGTCAATATAAATCCCGGCTAGCCAAGAACTTCGTCAACCGCGACACTAAGAAAACCCCAGCACCACCATCTCCGGTCACCAAGAAGTGAATCAAAGAGCTTCTTCTTCCTCAAGCATGCGCATGGCGTCAAGCGAGCCATCCAGGAAGTGAGGGAGGGAAGAGGTGCGCCGCCCCCGCGCGCCGAGCCCGAGAAGGTGCCCCCGCCCCTGCCCGCCGAGCCCGAGGAGGTGAAGCCACCCACGCTCGCCGAGCCCGAGAAGGTGCCGCTGCCCCCGCCTACCGAGACTGAGGAGGTGAGGCGCCCCCGCCCAAGGAGGGGAAGCCGCCCGGTGCAAGGTGGCACTACAACCCGTGGCAGCCGTGCGTGCTCCTGCACTAATTGCTGAGGACGCCTCTTGGACAGCAAAGTTGTTCCACGAGGCTTTCGCGAAGCTTCGAAAGGTGTCCATTCATCTCGGGGTCCAACCACCCGGTCATCCGCTGCAAATGATCGTGAAGGATTACACCCGGACCTAGAGAAAGGAGTGCTCGCTCCCGTCGACGACGACGGCGGCGACGATGACGGCCTCGACGTCTCCGGCTCCGGCTCCGACTCCGACTCCGACGGTGGGGCTCTTCCGGCAGCTACTACCTCTGCTTAATTAATTTGTTCCTTTGTTAATGTGTACTTCTAGTGTGCTGGTTGAACTTGTGATGGACTAGTAGATCCTCTGTTAATATGTTCCTCCTATGTGTATGTTGAACTTGTGATGAACTAGTAGATCTAAAAGACGTGGTAGATCAATCCATGTCTCCTATTCCGGAAGGCATTGCAATGTCTATGGTAGAAGCTTACAATGAATTGCAATGTGTATGCCAGAAGTTTGTTACTCTGTTTGTTTCATTATATGAAAGCAGTTCACAATGAATTGCAATGTGTATATATGCCAGAGTTATGCCAGAAGTTTGTTACTCTGTTTGTGTTAATAATCCGCATTTCCTTTGCCTCGTGTTGCAATGATATGTCAGCACAGATGAATTGATGAATTTTGTGATGTGTGACACATTAATATATGTGACCCAATTGTCATTCCATCCATTCTTCATTCTTACATTTAAGTTTGTCATATGTGACAAATTTTTCATTCTTCATCCACACAGATGAAGCAAAACCACCACTTTTAACATCAAAATTACTTCTTTGCAGCAGACATCCCTAATAAATATCCAAATACTACACAAACAACAGCCACAATAATCAAGTTCATCTTCCAGATCACATTGTCCATCTTGTCCTCCAGTGCTTTCTTCCTCTACTTGTCCTCCAATGCTTGCCTCTGCTCGCCGCTACCAATTTGACATTCGACTGAATCAACTACTTCATCGACCGCGTCTGCCCAGTTCGACGGTCGAAAAAAATGACGCCAACATCCTTCAGCATCCGGAGATACTCCTTGTGGAAACGATAAAATCCACAATTCTTGGCGTACTGTAGAATCAAAAGCACATAAGAACCCTAACTCAGATTTGGGAGACATAGCGGACTACTCACTGAGTTCCTTGCACACTTGAAATAAAGACGACCGTAGTTTTCACCTTTCTTCTGCGTCTGCCCCTCCACCACCCGAGCCATACCACAGTCTGAGCAAGGGACCAGTAGAAAGCCACTTAGCTCACCGACTCAATCCAAGCCGATGGAGTGATTGCGGCTGCTCTGGCAAACTTGAACCCTGTTGCTCGCACGTGCACCTCCAGACGAATAGGCGTAGTGCGACATGTGCGCGATGGTGGGGAAGGACTGGCGGACGGTGGTGGTGGAGCTCATATCGGGGAAGAAGAAGAAGGGGGCAGGGGTCGGGGCATCATGGCAGATGCATATTCATTTGGCAGGGGGCATTTCTGACAATGGAGCACTTGTTGGCGACGATGGTTAGTGTACCACTGTCGCGGGGCGGATGCCGACCAGGGGCATTCGGACAGTGGAGCACTTGTTGGCGACGATGGTTAGTCTTCCCGCATCGCCTTTGTTGGTAGTACAGGCTACGATTATCTTAGTTTATATAGGCTTCTGACGCTGTCGTGTGGGCCCGACACTATTTTTCTGGATTGAAACTTGCTTCCCTCAAATATTATACCCCATAAACAACACCAAAAAATTCGTAAAAATACGAACAATTCATAGTTGGTAATTTAGTATTTGAATAAAATATCAACAAGCACACTTGTCTAACCAAATTTCTTAAAATTAATTTTTTATCTCTTGTTTATGATATAATAATTATAATAACGTCTTAGTGTGTTAAAAAATTCTACAAATTGACTTGGTAACATAATTTAAGTCCCTAAGCTTGTCTACTAAAATTCAAATGGTTTCGAAAACGGAAGATTATACTTGTGTACAAATGTCTACATCTCTCGCATAGTTTCTTAAAATGTTACTTCAACATTGAAGTTTTCCACACTTTAAAACATGTTCGAACACATATGAACTTGAAATGTGAACATAACCTTATGTTCACAGTAAGATTACAAAATGCAAAGTTTCATTAGTAATGGTTGTGTAAAACAAATATTATTTATATGTTGTACTTATAATGAACAATACAAGGTGTCTAAAAAACATCCAAGAAACGGAATTACATACGAAAAAAGTCATAAATAAATAGATGCTGATTTTAGAAAAAATCAGAAACAAATATAATCAAATTTGGATTACGGTTGACGGAGAAAAACGTGATACAAAATTTGATTGCAGATTAAAAGGGGAAAATCAAACTGTTCTTCATTCGAACAGACCTGGCCCCGCCCTTTCATTGGCGATGGATGTTTGTTCGTCATCGTATCATTTGCGCATCCAAACCTTTTTAATAAACGCTCTGCCCTGCCTTCCGCCTTCTATCCCCTTCTCTGGCTTCCACCTTCCTCGTCTCCGTCGCAGCCTCGTCTCCGTCGCATGTATGGCCCGCAAATCTAAGGGGAGGTTCTGCAAGGAGGAGGCCCCGCGGCCACGTCCCCGTCCATCTTCCTCGGTGTTGTCCGCCGCCCCTGCCAAGTCGTTCCAGCGCGCCGCCCCCGTGCGTCTTCCTCAGCGCTCCATGGAAGAGGTCGGTTCTTCGTCAGCCCGGGGGAGGAAGTCGTACACGCGCGCAAGGGCCAAGTTGGCGGACTCTGTCGGTGTTTTTGACCGGCAACCTACTAAGGGGAGTACCCGAAGTAGACGAATGTGGTCTCGCTGAGATCAGTAACTCGAAGGAAGAGACACGTGGCACACAATTTAGACAGGTTCGGGCCGTGAGGTGCGTAATACCCTACGTCCTGTATGCTGCGTAGCTCTGGATTGATTGGGTACGATTACAAGATGGTGTAATTGTACGCCGTGAGATGAGATTGGATCCTAGAGAAAGGTCCCTGCCTCGCCTTATATAGTCCGGGAGGTAGGGTTACAAGTCGGAGCAGGGAGAGAGTACTAGTCGAGTACGCTAGGAGTCTTCCATACAGTGCGGGACATGTACAGCTTCCTAACCGAGTACTTCTCCTCCGTAGTCCTTGTGCTCCATGCCATCAGGTGCCGTGTAGTGCAAGCCGGGTAGTCCCAGGGGCCCATCGAGTAGTCGGTCCTGGTACCCACCGAGGTAGTGGGCCCAGGGAGGTCCATACGACAAGCCCCCGAGTACTTTGTAGTCGAGAAGGATAGCTTCAAGTAGTCTTGACGGCCTTAACGAGTAGTCCTCAAGCATCCCCGAGTACTACAAGTCAAAAGTCCTCAAGAATAGTCGAAGCATCCCGAGGCTGGAATGTACTCCGGCTGAAATCTGAGCAATCTTGAAGTCTTCTCGAGTAGTCCCAAGCGTCCTCGAGTGTTGCCCTCGAAGGTCTTCAAAAATGCCCGTGTTGTCTTGAAGCCGAAGCCGATATGGAAGTGCGATTGCAAAATCGCACTCTGTATGGAGTAGCCCCCGAGCCTTAGGTTGAGTCGCAGACTCTGGCTGAGGGTCCATCTGAAGTCTTGGCAAGAATATCCCGAAAAATCCGGAGAGAAAAAACCGAAGGACACGTGGCACGGAGCCCCCGAGCATTGAGTCGAGTACTTCCTCTCGAATTGAAGTGTCATCTTGTAGAATGTGTCCTGAGATGCTCCTGAGTCTTGTCGCTTCACAGGTAGTCGAGTAGAAGGCCCCGAGGTGAGGCGCGTCGACTAGTAGAATACAAAGAGTCACGCGCGGCCGCTAAGTCAGCCGAGCGTGGACTTTTCCTTCCAGCCGTTGGAGGGCCATTTTGACTTATAAATAGAAGCCAAAAACCTTAGGGTTTTCCACCCATCGCTGCTGTAGCCATTTCGAATAGATCTGCGCACGCCGCCGCCACTGTAGATCTGAGCGCGCCGCCACCCAGAGCTGCCAGAGTAGCCCCCGAGCGAATGCGTGTGAAGACGCCGTGCACTTGGAGAATGAAGCCTTCGTTGTCCAAGAGCGTGAAGACCGCCGGGAAGAAGAGGGGCCGTGACGAGGCCACCGTGGTTGCCGCGGGGGCAGCACCGCCGATGTCTCCACCGCGGCCAGATCCAAGCCGCGAATGGAAAAAGTCGAAGATGAAGACCGAAGATTTGCTGGCTCTCCTGAACAGCGGATTCATCCGTGAGAAGGAGATGGACAGTTGGGGGGCCACCGCCGGGGACCCGTACCCCATGGAGAAGAGCGAAGACGAGATCCCGATGTTCGCTCGCTTCGCGGAGCGCGGACTCGCGCTTCCGGGCAGCGACTTCTTCCAAGGCCTCCTGGGGTACTACAACGTCGAGTACCTCAACCTCAACCCCAACGGTATTTTCCATACCGCTGTTTTCGTCCACTTCTGTGAAGCGTTCCTGGGGATCAAGCTCCACTGGATCTTGTTCCGGAAGTTCTTCCGGGTGAAGCCACAGCCGAGCGCCAGCAACCCGCGAGTAGTAGGTGGAGCAGGAATCCAGATGCGGGAGGACGCCGCCGAGCAAAGTGGTTCTACATCACGAACCACCACCCAGGACCGCCGAAGCCGAGCGGGAAGCAGCCGAAGCATCGCGCTTGGTGGAACACGGAGCCCACGATGCAGGAGGGGATCCAGCTCCCCGAGCTATTGGCGCGCATCAAGGTGCTGAGAGAAGCCGGGCTGAGGGCCGAGCACGTGGCCTTCAGCTTCATGAAGCGCAGGGTGCAGCCACTGATGGCACGTGACACCTTGGGCTTCGAGTACACCGGCGATGACGACACGTCGCGGATGCCTGGAGGCGAAGTCGATGACGACGACATTGTCGATAGGCTGACACGCATCTTCAAGGACATGCCACCGTACACGGCGTGCCCTGTCCCGGAGTACTCCGCCGCGCGACCGCCAAAGGAGGTAAGTAGCCGTACCCCCTAGTCGAGTACCCATTTTTGTGTGTAGTCGCGCTGATGTCTTGTGTCTTGTAGGACGACTTGAAGAAGTTCGTCTCCGAGCCGCAGCCGCCCCCTCAGGAAGTCGAGATCCCGGAGGAGGGAAAAACCAAAGCCAAGGAGCGGCGAGAAGTCGGCGAAGGGGACGACACCGTGGTCGTGGAGGATACGTCCGACGAGGACGACGACGAGGAGACGCTGCAGGACCACTTCCAGCTGCGGTCGAGGTTCAGCCGTCCCGGCCTACCTCATGTGCCCCTCGTACAAGATCCACCGGCAAGCTGGGAGGCTAGTCTAGCTGCGCCGCCACGGAAGCCGCGCAACCCCGCCCGCAAGCGGGTGACAAAGAAGTTGAAGGTCTCTGAGACCACGCCTCAAGAGGTAAGATGTCTTGAGTAGTGTAGTCGAGTACTAGTCTCTCGAGTTCACTTGCTGATGACTGAGCTTCCTTGCTTGCAGGAGGTGCCGCCGACGGAGCCCGTTGATGAGGGCGACGAAGGCGAGTGGGACACGGTGGGGGAACCCGCTGGGAGTCATAGCCCAGCCCCCACTGTGGAAGAGCTCCTGGCGTAGTTGGAGCGCCAGCCCCCTGCTCCTCAAGGGAGCACGGAGCCTGCAGCCGCTGCTACTGAAGAAGTGGTGGCCACAAGAGCGCAGGAGGGCGCTGCACCGACTACCGGTGCTGCAGAAGAGGCGACAGCCGCAGAGGCACAGGAGGAGGCGCCCGCCGAGGCTGGACTGGTAGACATTGACAGCATCCTTGGCGCCCCAACCGTGACGATAGTCCGGTCAAGCTTGTAAGTGCTGAGCCTTCCCGAGTAGTGCTTGGTGTAGTAGTCGAGCTTTATTTACAACCAATTTGTGTACTTTTGCAGGAAATCAACAGATCTGTCCTGGGAGGGAGATGAGCCCTCTACGGCGGTGGTGGAGGAAGAAGCCGCGCCGCCCACCGAGGAATCCACTCCTGCCCCTCAGGCGGAGTCCGGAGCGCCGGCTGCTGGAGCTGCATTGCCCGAAGCCAGTGTGGTCGAAGGTAAGTACTCTGCTAAGTTTGTAGTACTCCCAAAGAGTAGTCGTAGTTGCTGATGCACTTGTCTTCTTGTTGACAGGTGCCGAGGCCGAAGGGAGCGACATCCCGGCGGCGGTGCCCATGCAGAACTTGACACCACAAGGACCGGAAGCTGCTGAAGGAGCCCCCGAGCTGATGGAGGAGACCGCCGAGGAAGCCGCCGTGGCCACCGGAGGAGAGGAAGCCGCCGTGACGCCAGAGGCTGCTCTGGAGGTGGTGGTCTGTTCCCTGGAAATCCAGGACACAGAGCCCATCTGCTCTGCGCCGATGACCGAGGCCGCCACGAGTAGTCGTGGCGGGGTGGAGTTGCTGTCTGACGACTTGGTGGACCCGGCAACGGTAGCTAGGCACCTGAAGGCAGTCCGCCAGGCTGAACAATGGATGAAGGTGAGTAGTCTTAACTCCTGAGTAGTCAATCCTCTGTTGTTGAGTACTCATTTGACATGTGTTGTCTTGTGCAGGACGTCATGGAAAGGTCCCGCGAGAAGTCTAGCATGCTGCAAGGCTTCGGTGACACGATGCTCCGGGCTGAAGCGCTGGAAGATCAACTCTTGAAGTCGCGGAAGCACGCAGCCGCCATGCAATCCAAGCTTGACGCCGCCTTCGCCAAGTATCACAACGATGTCCAAGAGATGCAGACGAAGAGCGACGACTTGGTGCGGAAGAACAAGTCACTCCGCGACAAGAACAAAGGTACACCACTTGACTTGTTGAGTAGTTGTTGGAGGTCGAGAGGTAGTTTAACCCGATGCGCCTTGTTTTTTTGCAGAGCTTGAGACCCGGGTGGAGCAGTTGAGGAACTCAGAGACAGACATGAAGAACCTCTTCTACCGGGAGCAGGAGGCCCGCCAGGTACTCGAGCTTGACTATAAGGAACTTGCCTTCGAGTGCGACAAGCACATGGAGCTTCGCATTGCTTCCGATCGTGACCTCGTCAACTGCTACAAATCATTGCAGAAGCTGAACGAGGACTGCGAGGCGCTGCGGGCCCAGCTGAAGGAGCTTGAAGAAGCCTCGCTTCCCATTGCAAGACTCTTGGTGCCTCACCCTGGCGGCCCCAATATAGTACCGCTCGTGGATCGCCTCAAGGAAGCCCCCAGCCGGCTGGCAACGTATGTGAAGCATCTGCCGAGGTCGATCCCGAGGCAGGTGCTGGCCTTCATGAAGTCCTACTTCCCGAAGGCGCCCGTGGAAGTAGTCTCTGGCGGGGTAGCTGCCAACTGTACAGATGAGCAGTATGCGAAGCTGCTGGAGCAGATGGCGCCCATTACGGAGCAAGTCGCCGAAAAGCTTAACCTACAGTAGTCCTGTAATAGTTAGCTCATAGTAGTATATGTACAAAAACATTTGCAATGTAATTGTTCAAGTATTAATGAAGAAAAAGTTCCATCAATGAGTACTCGTAGTCGCGATCTTAGAGTGCGGAGCCCCATCGTGGAGTTGATGCGAGTATTCGTACTCGGCAGTAGTCCTGTTGAGGGAAGGAGACAGTAAAGAAGTTGATGATCGATCAAACTTTATTACTGAAGAAGTACACCTGGATGGCCAGGGCCGTAGTTACAAGGTAGCCGCCTGGACCTGGAGGCCGCTTACAGCTAAGTGGTGCTAGGGCGAGTAGCCGCTTACAGCAGTAGATCCGTAGGTAGCCGTATAGGCTGGATCTTGGAGTATGGTCTCTCAGTAGACCGCTGCTAGAGTCCTTTGTCGCTCGTCGCAGCCTAGGATCCGTAGGTAGCCGCGCGGGCTGGATCTTGGAGAGGAGTAGTCCGAAGACTGGAGCCAGGACCCGGAGGCCGCTTACGGCGGAGGGGTCTTGATGTAGTCGTGTAGACTTGAACCCCGGAGTAGTCGTGTAGACTAGGCGTAGAACCGACAGGGTTGGTCGACGTTCCACGAGTTGTTGATGTCTTCGCCTTCAAGTGTCTGGAGGTGGTAGGAGCCCGGCCCGGTCACCTTTACAACTGTGAAGGGACCTTCCCAGGGGGAGCTGAGCTTGTGTAGTACTCCCGTGTTCTGGATACGGCGGAGGACGAGATCTCCAACATTGAAGGAGTGTTCCTTGACGTTGCGATCATGGTAGCGTCGGATACCCTCCAGGTACCTTGCTGATTGGACGAGGGCGGCACGGCGAGCTTCTTCGAGGCTGTCGATGTCAACTCGTCTGCTGTCTTCAGAGACGCCTTCGTCGTAGTGCTCCACTGCTACTGAGTTCCATATGACATCAGCAGGGAGGATTGCTTTGGAGCCATAGACCAAGAAGTAAGGGGATTGCCCTGTTGGCTTGGAGGGCTGAGTACGTAGCCCCCAGAGTGCGTTGGGTAGTTCCTTGATCCACTTGCCTCCTTTGGAGTTAGCGGTATCGTGTAGCCGCTTCTTGAGAGCATCGAGCACCATCCTGTTGGCGCGCTCGACTTGTCCATTGGCCCGAGGATGAGTAACTAAGACGTATCGGGCGTCGATCCCGCTGTTCTCGCAGTACTCCCAGAACTGGTGGTTGTTGAAGTTGGAGCCCAGATCTGTGATGATGCGGTGGGGTAGTCTGTAGCGATGCACGAGTTCATCCAGGAAGTCGAGTACTCTGTCAGCTTTGGGGCATGTGACCGGCTTGACCTCGATCCACTTGGTGAACTTGTCGATGGCCACCAATACTCTGTTGAAACCACCTAGCGCGGTTGGCAGTGGCCCAATCATGTCGAGCCCCCAGCAGGCAAAGGGCCAGGTTGGCGGTATGGTGACTAGCTTGTAGGCTGGGACGTGTTGCTGCTTGGCGAAGTATTGGCATCCTTGGCACCTTCTGACGAGTTCTTCAGCGTCGCCCAGGGCTGTGGGCCAGTAGAAGGCTCGCCGGAAGGCCTTGCTGACTAGCGTGCGGGAAGACGCGTGGTTGCCGCAGACGCCCTTGTGGATCTCCTCCAAGATGTCCTTGCCTTCTTGCATGGGGACGCACTTCATGAGTACTCCAGAAGATGCGCCCCGCTTGTAAAGCTTGTCTCTGACGAGGACGTAGGACTTGGCGCGGCGGATGAGCTGCTCGGCCAAGTTCTTGTCCGAGGGAACCTTCTGCTCGCTGAGGTAGTCGATGAAGGGTTGCCTCCAGTCCACGTCGATCATCATGACCTCCTGTCCAGCTGGTGGGTGTGCTGGGACAGTGGTCGGTGGTGCCGGCTCCGGTATGGATGGCGCGTGAAGCTCGTGAACGAAGACACCCGCTGGTACTTGAGCGCGGGTAGATCCAAGCTTCGACAGGACGTCCGCTGCAACGTTGTTGTCGCGGACGATGTGGTGGAACTCGAGACCATAGAACTTGTTCTCGAGCTTGCGGACTTCTAGGCAGTAGGCGTCCATGTTCTCCTTGTTGCGGTCCCAGGACTTGTTGACTTGGTTGATGACCACTGCGGAGTCGCCGTAGACTAGTAGCCGCTTGATGCCCAGTGAAGCCGCGAGGCGGAGCCCGTGTAGGAGAGCTTCGTACTCGACTTCGTTGTTCGAGACCTTCCAGAAGATTTGCAGGACGTACTTGAGTTGTTCGCCTGTTGGAGAGATCAGGAGTACCCCTGCACCTGCGCCCTCAAGGTTGAGTGAGCCGTCGAAATACATCACCCAATGCTCTGGTCGCACGGTTGGAGTACGTAGCTGATTCTCCCGCCACTCCGCCATGAAGTCGACTAGCGCCTGCAACTTGATGGCTGTGCGTGGCTTGAAGTCGATGGTGAGGGCGCCGAGCTCGACTGCCCACTTGGAGATTCTTCCAGTAGCATCTTGGTTCCGCAGGATGTCGCCGAGCGGGTAGTCGGTGACGACGGAGATCGAGTACTCCTAGAAGTAGTGTCGTAGCTTCCGCGAGGTGATGAGTACTGCGTACAGGAGCTTCTGCACAAGCTGATAGCGTGCCTTGGACTCTGATAGGACTTCGCTTACGAAGTAGACTGGGCGCTGGACTGGGTAGGCGTGGCCGTCTTCCTGCCGCTCGACAATGATGGCAGTACTGACCACATGAGTAGTCGCAGCGAGGTAGAGTAGTAGTTGCTCGCCTTTGCGAGGAGCCGTGAGGAGCGGTGGCTTCGATAGGAAGTCCTTGAGCTGGGCAAGGGCTTGATCCGCATCTGGAGTCCACATGAACTTCTCTTGGTGCTTGAGTAGTTTGAAGAAGGGGAGCCCCCATTCTCCAAGCTTCGAGATGGATCTGTTCAGTGCCGCCATGCACCCGGTCAGCTTCTGGACGTCTTTGATGCACGTGGGAGCTTTCATGCTGGTGATGGCGGAGATCTTCTCGGGGTTGCCTTCGATGCCGCGTTGGCTGATGATGAAGCCGAGTAGTTTGCCCGAAGGTACGCCGAAGACGCACTTGTTCGGGTTGAGCTTCCAGTGGTACTCGCGCAGGGATGCGAAAGTCTCTTCAAGGTCATCGATGAGGGTACTGGAGTTTCTTGTCTTGATGACCACGTCATCCACGTAGGCTTTGACGTTCTTGTTGAGTTGCTTCTCGAAGCAGGCCTGGATAGCTTGTTGGTAGGTAGCGCCGGCGTTCTTCAACCCGAAGGACATGGTCATGTAGCAGTACGCGCCAAACGGGGTGATGAACGCGGTCTTTTCCTGGTCTTCTTCCTTGATCGCAATCTGGTGGTACCCGGAGTAGCGATCGAGGAAGCGAGAGCGAGTCGCAGCCCCACCGTGGAGTCGATGACTTGATCAATCCGCGGCAACCCGAAGGGGTCCTTGGGGCAGTGCTTGTTGAGGTCGGTGTAGTCGAAGCACATCCTCCACTCGTTCGAGTTCTTCTTGCGGACGAGGACAGGGTTGGCGAGCCACTCAGGATGGAAGACTTCTCTGATGAAGCCAGCCGCGAGTAGTTTGGCGAGTTCCTTCTTGATGGCATCCCGTCTGTCGTCGGCAAAACGTCGGAGGTGTTGTCTCTTGGGGGTGGCCTTAGGATCGACATTGAGGCAGTGCTCAGTCAACTCCCTGGGTACTCCTGGCATGTCCGCTGGCTTCCACGCGAAGATGTCGCGGTTAGCCCGAAGGAAGTTGATGAGCGCGTCTTCCTATTTGGGGTCGAGGCCGGCCCCGATGGTGGTGGTCTTGCTGGAGTCGCCTGTTCCGAGGTCGATCGTCTTGACGAGAACCTCCTCAGCTGGTTGAGGCTTGTTGGCGTTGTCAGACTTCTCCGGGATGTGGAGTTCGCTTGTAGCAAGCTTCTTCGACGCAGCGTATACCTCCATCATGGCATTGGGTACTTGGTTTGTAGAGGCGATCTCCACGGCTTCTGTGTCGCAGTCGTGGGAGATCTTCAAGTCCCCTTGGAGAGAGAGTACACCCGCTGGGCTTGGCATCTTGAGCACCAAGTAGGTGTAGTGGGGCACCGCCATGAACTTGGCGATGGCCGGTCTGCCGAGGATGGCGTGGTAGGAAGTCTCGAAGTCCGCGACCTCGAACTTGATGTACTCGGTACGGTAGTTGTCCCAAGATTCCCAGAAGGTAACTGACAGGACCACTGAGCCCAGTGGGATAGCCGCGTTACCGGGGATGATGTCGTAGAAGGGCGTGTTTCTCTTGGTGAGCATGTGGGTGATGTCGAGCTTCATCTTCTTCAGGGTCTTGGTGAAAAGGACGTTGAGCCCGCTTCCACCGTCGATGAGGACCTTGTTGAGCTTGGAGCCCGCGACCACCGGCTTCAGTACGAGGGGGAACCGTCCTGGTTCGGAGAAGCTGGTCCATTGATCCGCGCAGGAGAAGGTAATGGGTACCTCCGACCACCTGAGAGGGGTCGGGACCGCTGGTTCAATGCTCGTGACTTCTCGACGGGTAGCCTTTTGCTCCCGCCTGCTGGGTAGTCTGCCGAAGAGGACGTTGACGGTCTTGTCGGGTTCCTGGAAGTCATTGTTGTCTCCGTCGTTCTTCTTCTTGCCTTTTTTCGTGAGGGTGCGGTGGCTCTGGAGTACTCTTGAGTGCATGCCTGAGTTGGTAGCACTGCTCGGTGGTGTGGTTGCCGTTCAGATGCCACGGGCACTTCTCCTTCAGCAAGTCTTTGAAGCCGCCGGAGTTTTTCTTCGAGTTCTCCTTCGCAGGGCGCTAGATAGCAGCGACATTGTTGTCTGGCTTGCGCTTGCGGTTGGGACCCGAGTAGTTGTTGTTATTGTGACCCCCTTGGTTCCCGTTGTTGCTGCTGCCGCCGCCCGTGTTCTGCTTGTTCTTGCCACGGATGGCGTCGTACTTGGCATTGGCCTTGTCTTCTTCATCCGCCCAGGACGTGATCATGTCCTTGAGGTGGGGGATGGACTTGGGGCGGCGACGACCGAAGTCTTCAAAGGTGCGGCGGTGGTAGAGGCCGTCTTGGAAGAGGTCGATGACCTCCTTGTCGGTGACGTCGACTACGGTAGCGCGCTTGTCGAAGAAGCGGCGCACGTACTTGCGGAGGGTCTCGCCTTGTTCCTGCTTGACCATGGCCAGGTCCATGCGAGTACCCGATCGGCCCATGGCGCCCGCGAAGTTGCTGGTGAACTGCTCCTTCAGCTAGTCCCTTTTGTCGATCGATTGCTTGTCCAGCGACTCGAGCCATGTGAGTGGAGCTTGGTCCAGGCAGAAGGGGGAGTAGAGGCACTTGGTGTCGTTGTTGCCGCTAGCGTTCTCGATGGAGAGGGCGTAGCACCTGAGCCACTGGATGGGGTCCTGCTTCGCATCGTACTTGGTGATCCCCAAAGGCTTGAACTTGTCGGGGAGGAGCAAGTTGCGAAGTCGAGGTGAGAAGGTGGGGAAGCCGTCGTTGTCGCCTGCAGTGGTTGACTTCTTCCGCCGCGGCCTCCTCAATCTTCGGCGGGCGTCGTAGCCGCCCGTGAGGCACCGAAGCGTGGTCGTTCGCGTGGCCACGGCCGCCGCGACCGCCGCCGCCGCCGGCCCTCCTGTTGGGTCCATGATTGGAGCTTCCGCCGTCGCTGCCGCCGCCGTCAGGGTCGTGGCCGCCACCGCCAGCAGGAGCACGGTGAGGGACAACCTCGCGGTTGCTATTGCCACCCTGTGGAGGCCTGCCGGCGTTGGAGCGAGTACGGTTGGGCTGGGCTGGGAGCTCAGCTCGAGTACGGTTGGGACCGTGGTTGGCGCTGTGACTTGTAGCTTCGTTGTCGCGGTGCCTGGCGGGAGGAGGTTGGTTGACCCTGTTGTCGACCCGCATGAAGTAGGCGTCTTCAGCGAGCTTGGCGATGACCTCCTCGGCGCGAATTCCCTGGGCCTGGCGTGCGATCGCGGTGATCGACATGAGGCATTGCTCAGGGGTAGTGTGTACTCTGCTCTCGACCGCCTCGAGAGCTTCCGCAAGGTTGCGGATAGGGATATTGTCTCGGAGACGCCGGCGCCGTTCGCTGCACTTCCTGTTACGCTCACGTCGAGCGTCTCTATCGGCAGGGGTCTCGTCTGCTGGTGCATCGGCAGACAGCTCGTCGGAGGAGATTTCTTCAAGGTACTTGTCTTGAGCCGTCCCTGAAGGTCCTGGGGTGTCGCCGGCAGCCATGAAGACTTGGCGATCGGGGGTGCCAAGGCTGGACTCATAAACCGCCACCTAAGTTGGTGTGTTCGAGTCAGCCCGGGCTAGCGGTGTTCCCTCCTGGAACGGGAGCGAGTCGATGTATGCGACGTAGCGTGAGTCTCTGCTTATCAGGTCAGTGGGCTTGCGGTGTGGCCAGTAGACAAATCTCCCAGCCGGTGTGGAGGTTATAACCAGTCCAGAGGCTGGCCCTGATTAGGGATGCTCAGTAGAGTTGTCCCCGGACTCGGGATCCTCTGGGTCCGACCCGAAGTCGAACTCGTATGCAGAATCCGAGTAGAACCCGGAGAGAGGGTTGGAGTCCGAAGCGTGGCCGGGGGCGGTGTCGGAGTCCGAGTTGTACTCGGGTACGGGCTTCTTGCCGGCCCGGCGCGAAGGAGGAGCCTCCTTGCTGGCCCTGCTGAGGATGCGGGGACCACGCGTGGAGCGCTCACGGGGAGGTGGGACCACGTGCGATGGCTGAGTAGCCGGCTCGCATGCAATAGCCCATGAAGATGTCGAGTTCGAGTTGGAAGCGGACTCGAGCTCGAAGTCAGCGTGATGATCGAAGAGCAAAATTTCGCCGAACTTGCCGGCGAGTTCGCCTGTGACAACTTCTGGAAGCGTCACGAAGCCGGTCTTTGGGTTGGGCGGCATGGTGAGGCGGTGTTGGAAAGACCCCGCGCCGTCAGCAGTGCAGACCCAGGTGCCGAACACGAAGGTGTCGCCGCGGTTGAAGGCGACGGTTGGCTTGAAGTAGACAGGAGCCGTCGAGTTCGCCATGTGATCTCGGGCGAGAGCCCCTACCTGGCGCGCCAGCTGTCGGTGTTTTAGACCGGCAACCTACTAAGGGGAGTACCCGAAGTGGACGAATGTGGCCTTGCCGAGATCGGTAACTCGAAGGAAGGGACACGTGGCACACAATTTAGACAGGTTCGGGCCGCGAGGTGCGTAATACCCTACGTCCTGTATGCTGCGTAGCTATGGATTGATTGGGTACGATTACAAGATGGTGTAATTGTACGCCGTGAGATGAGATTGGATCCTAGAGAAAGGTCCCTGCCTCGCCTTATATAGTCCGGGAGGCAGGGTTACAAGTCGGAGCAGGGAGAGAGTACTAGTCGAGTACGTCTAGGAGTCTTCCATACAGTGCGGGACATGTACAACTTCCTAACCGAGTACTTCTCCTCCATAGTCCTTGTGCTCCACGCCATCAGGTGCCGTGTAGCGCAAGCCGGGTAGTCCCAGGGGCCCACCGAGTAGTTGGTCTTGGTACCCACCGAGGTAGTGGGCCCAGGGAGGTCCATACGACAGACTCCAACGATGCTTGCCATGGAGAGGCAGGTTTTTTTCCTCAACGCGAAGGAAGAAGCGGTCCACACGCATTGAGGTGAGCGCGGACTCCTCCAGCGACGACATGGGTAGAAGAGTGGTGCTGGTAGACCTCATCTTCTCCGGCGACGACTCTGGCAACAACTCTAGCGAAGATTCTGAAGACCATGAGGCAAGTTCTGAAACCATCATGCACGAGATTTGTCCTTGTACCTTCACATCTTCACTGATCAATTATTCTAATGCATCAATTTCCATTTGTTGTAGGAAGTTGTTGCACATGACATTGACAGGATTTGGACTGAAATCAACAAGCTCAAGGAATCAGCTGAAGAGAAGCAGGCAATAAACCAGTTAGAGCTAAAACAACTTTTTTGTAAATTACAATTGTTATGAAACTTTCATCAATATATTTTTTACTTTGTTTTAGGACTGTGCTGTTAGTCGGGATGACATTGACTACATCTGGAAAGGAATCGACAACCAGGATGAGCAGCTTAAAGCGCACAAAAGAGGTAGGAGATTGAACTTCTAAAAAAAGAAAGCTGAGCTGGCAGAAGGAGTTGCAAAACTAGAGACAAGGCTAGCTGAACTTGAGGCAGCAGCACAAAACAAGCCATCTAGCTAGCTAAATAGTTCCCTTGCTGCAACAATCTAGTTTGGTGATGTGCCCAGCTGATGCAGTCTTATTTTGGTGATGTGCCCTGCTGATGCATGTCAGATGTGAGTATGTTTGTTATGAGTTAGTTTGCTTGGTGATGTGAGTAGGGAAGGATGCCTCCCTCACGCAGTCTCCTCCCACTCTCCCCTCGCACCGCCACCTCCACTTTCTCCCCCTCAGCTTCGTCCCCCTCGCCTCCCCCCACACCGCGACCCATGCTACACCCCTTCACTGAGATGCGCGCCACACCACACTCGGCGCGACGTGCACCACACCTCTGACAGCGAGATCTATAGGAGGAGGGACCCAGCAGCAGTGGCGGCAATGATGACGACGACCAGAGGAGGGATCCAGCGATGACGACGACTAGGAGGAGGAGGAGGAGGAGGGATCCATCGACGAGGTCGACGCGTGGACGAGGATGTGGAAGCGAGCTGGCAGCGACGAGGAGTAGAGATCCCTCCGCTCCGGCAGTGCGAAGGTCTGGGCGAATCTAGGATTTGAGTTTATGGTATGCCACTCTAAAAATGTCTTATACAACTCGGTAATGTATTCTACCAACTCAGTAATAATTGTAAAATTAACAACAATTCAATAATAATGTAATTTGGTATATTTGCTCGAGTTTATGGAACTAGGCCAAGCGCGCTTTTTGCAGCACACATGCGTTCAGATAATCAAGTATACAACATATGCGTGTGTATGGTTTTATTTTTATATAAATGCGTATAAATATACTTGTACTTGTGGGAATTGCAGGATACGCCATGGCTCCTTTGTATAAGTACATGTGGACATACTTAGCTGTCGATGGTATACATGTTAACACAAAAATTTGGTAAGGAGTCTGACTTGTGGGTCCGGTTCGATAAAGAGTCCGTCTGGTGGAAGGAAGGATATTTTTAGAGATATTCGGCAAAGAGATCTGCGGTCGGCTATCTGCTCCGGTTCGGCAAAGGAACAGTAGAGCTGATTTTGCGGGATTGGACGGTGACGTGGCTCAATCAGGGAAGACGAATGGATGGATAGGCGATCGAGCTTAGAGATAAGTTAGGCAACGAATCCATTCGAAATTGTACTCAACAGGGTATAAATATGACCCCTGAATGTATGTAAAAAAGAGAATCATTCTTCAATACACACCGGCCTTACGCCAAACCCTAGAGTCCTTGTCGTGTCGTCGAGTTCTTCGAGAGGGCTAATCGATCCGTCGACCTCCGTGAGTACCGGCAACCTTGTATCATGTCTAGTATCATGCGGTGGATTTAGATCTGATGCAAGTAGTCTTGTTACCATGCTTCGTGTCATGCGGTAGATTCAAGCTTGGTTCAAGAGGGTTTCTTGTTAGGTCATGAGCCATGCGGTGGGCTAAGATCTAGCTTGAAGCTAGTTATCGGCTCTATTGGATTTTGGCAAGATCCAATAGATTCATTAAGTTACCCCGTGTTATCTTGAGTTTTACTTTATGTATTAATTCATGTAACACACCTTTGCCCAATCTAGATGGGTTTGGATCGGCTCTATCTCTTTTATGATCCTTGTCCGAGTAGATTTCATATTTTAACGCGTGGATCTTGTGCTTTCCGATAGCCGAAACCGAATCGATCTAGGTTGTTACGTGTTGCGGGTTCAAGCTTGCTAATGTTCGTATAAATCTTGAAAAAGCCGGGTATCATGCGGTAGATGCAGGTTTTTGGGTTGCTTTGGAGCTAGTCATCCGGTGGATTAGATTCCCAAATCAATCTGATAGATTCATTCACTTAGTAATGTTTGTTCCTTCTTCATGGACCCGAATCGGTCGTTCACCGTATTCGGTTATGTTTCTCCACGAGTAGAACACGTGCGTTATTCATGCTTTGAATGATGTATGCTTTTAGCTTTCCATATTTAGATTGTATCATGCGGTGGATAGATCTATTTGTGGAAAGTGGTACGGTTTTTCATGCAAGTTGTATCATGCGGTGGATAGATTTGTTTGATATCGTACTCGACGGGTTTTAAAGTAACTAGACATGCGGTCGACTAGTGTTTTGGATCTATGCATACTTGTTTAATACATGATCATATCCGTGCTTTACTTTATTCACTTGTTTAATGTTATTTTTTATGGGGATCGGTCATGACTTCGTGTACGTGCATCCTTGTTCAAACAAAGGCTGATCGCTGTCATGCTTGCGTCATCCATTCGGCAGTGTTACTTTTTCCCTTTGCGGTTTCCCGAATGGTTGTAGTTCGTTGGCAGATAGCTTTTCATAGCTATGTGTCATCTCATTTGGCTTCTTAGCCGTAAATATCGAACTGTCTGGTACCACCCGGCAAGTTCCAAGCTTTGGTATTTAACTGCTTTGTCTTTTGTTAATTTTCAGGAAAAATTGACTGGCACGTCTTTCGCTCTCTGCGCGTGTGAAGCCAGCTTTGTTCGGCTTGCTGTGTGTTTGGCGTTGAGTGCACTTTTCGCGTCAACACACTTTTTGGCATGCCCAGTGGGACAACAGCCGAATAGATTCAAGATGCCTAAAATCGCAGACCTCATGGATGTCAACCTTGAAGATCTTTCTCCAGAGCAGCGGCAGCAACTCCATGATGTCATGGACCAGTTTCAGCAGAAGTGTCTGCTGTCGTTCAAGAAGAATAGAAGCGGCGTCCCGTATCTGAAGAACGAGATGCCCGGGGGGTATTGCTGCCGGGGGAGAGCGATACCACGCCCCGGCGGGGAAAAAGAGGAGTGCATGCGGGTGTTCCAGGAATCCGCAGATTACATGTTAAGCAAGCACAACAAGGCTTTCCTCGGTGCGCTCCAGCAGATGATGGTGGCCGTCTTCGGCCCTGGCATGGAACAAGCGTTCAGCAAAGCGCCCGTCCAGGGGGGCACTGTAGAACTGGGCGAATCAAGCTCTCGGCCGCCACTTCGGAGCCCGCCAGTGCAGCCTCCTCCCCAAAGCGCTGGAAGTCAAGCTTTCCATCCTCCGCCACAGGCCGCCGGGAAACAAGCGGGTTCGGCCTCCCTTTGCAGGCCTCGGGACGCCCAATCCGGCCACCATCGCGGGCAAGCACGGGTCAACTTTCCGTGCAACGCGGTCGAATCTGTACCAGCCCACGTACGGGGACTTAGCATTCGGCTCGACCGGCGCCCCGCTCGCTTCCGGTCAGAGGATTGCTCCGGCGACCAACTGGCTGCAGAGAAACTTGTACGGCGGCGGCTATCATGAGGTGGGAAACTACGGGGCGTTTGATGCTTTCCCACATTCAGGATACGCGCGAGCGGCTGCAGCGCGCGAGAGGACGACGCCTCGACGCGGAAAATGGCCGAATTGATGCAAAATCAGTTCGGCCTCAAGCCAAAAATGCAAGGACCCGCCTATAAGCCGCCATTCCCGGAATGGTACTACAATGTGCTCTTGCCGCCAAGGGTGAAGCCGCCAACGGAGTTCACTAAGTTTTCAGGACAAGACGACACGAGCACGGTCGAGCACATCGCTCGTTACCTCATGCAGCTCGGGGAGTGCTCGGCTGAGGAGACATTCAGGGTCCGCTACTTCGCCGCATCGCTGACAGGTCCAGCGTTTCAGTGGTTCTCGTCCCTGCCCCCTGAATCAGTTGCCAGATGGAAGGATTTAGAGCGGAAGTTCCACGCTCATTACTTCAGCGGCAGCTCGGAGAAGAAGCTGATTGACCTTGCGACCATGAAGCAGAGGCATAGCGAGACGCCGCTGGAGTTTCTCCGGAGGTTCAGGGAGGTCAAGGGCATGTGCTTCTCGCTTAACTTGCCAGATGACCAGTTGGCTGACATGGCTGTCGCCGGGATGCTGCCGGCCGTGCGCGAGAAGTTGTTTGGGATGGAATTTGAGAATCTGGGCCAGCTATCGCAGAAGCTATCACTGATGAGCAATCAGGCATATGGCTTTAAGAAGGACGCCAAATTTGGCAAGCAGCATGACGTCGCTGATGTCTACAACCGGTTCTTGGACAAGGCCGATCGTTCGAGGACTCGACGATGAATTGGATGTAGCTGCGGCGCAGAGATCTTGTGGGGGAAGGAGCCTTTGACAATGAATCGGCCGGGTCAAGCGGACCAAGGGCACTTATGACTTTGATATTACAAAAGGCGATAAATTGTTCGAGCTCTTGGTGAAAGAAGGCCGAATCAAGTCGCCCGAGGGGCATTCCATGCTTCGGCCCGATGGAGTTAAAGCAAAACGTTACCGTGGCTTCCACGACAGGGATTCACACTCCATCAATGATTGCGGGGTCTTCGGGATGAGGATCCGAAGGCCATCCGGGAGGGTCACCTCAAGTTCGATAACAAAATGAAGGTTGGATGGCCACCCCTTTCCTCGAACATGGTGGGTTTTTCTCGTTAATGTGATAACGGCCGAGGAGAAGGGAAAAGTCAAGGTCTTGACCTCGCCCAGTCTAGACAAGGTGGAGCGATGGACCCGAGCACCAAGTGACTGCGGGAAGAGTGCAAGGTGACGCCCCCCGCATTCTTAAGAGTCACATCGAAATTGGGGAATCATCCAGAGCTAAGCCCAGGGTGACATCGCGCATCCTCCTCAACAAATGGCAGCGCCAGATAGAGAAAGAGCTCTACCAGAAGCGACGCTACGAGGAGGAGCAACACAGAGCCGAAGAAGAGGCGCGCAGAAGGGACCAGGAGCACTACACGCGCGAGCAGGAGCGCGCACACTGGGGATGCGCCTTCTTCAGGCATTGCTGGAATGAGGGTTTAAAGCTGCCCACGTTGAAGAACTGTCCTGAATGCAGTGACAGGTATGTTGAATACAGGCAGGAAACTGCCAATCGCCGATCCGTCCATGAGAGAATTGGAAGGATCCACCCTAACGGGGATCGGCGCCAAAAAATTGAAGTCATCGATCATCCCAGGAAGCGCCAAGCTAATCTCAGGTGGGCTGATCAAGAAGAGGACGAGGATGACTACATCTGGCAGAAGGGGCAATGGTGCCCGCCGGCCTACGCAAGAGTCGAAGAGACGGGTCCCGGCGCTTGAGGAACCGTGAACTGAAGCAGGCCGGGATCCGGACGAGGGGGTGTGGCGCCCCAAAGACCAACCGGAGGGATCGAAGCGTTCGGCTCCGCATGCATGGTATACTTTATGCCGAACGAGTTCATGGCTCCTGCTAACCAGGTTATGCAGGAGGAAGCTTCCTTCGATGATGAGCAGACCGAGGGGATGATGGCACAACTGGTGCTGGCCAAGCAGGCCATCTTCGACAAGCCGGCCAAGAATCGTCATATGAGGCCGTTGTACTTGAGGGGATACGTCAATGGCAAGCCGTTGACCAAGATGTTCGTCGACGGTGGAGCGGCAGTCAACGTAATGCCGTACACCACCTTCAGGAAGCTTGGCATGGGTCCGAGCGATTTGACGCCTACAAGCATCATCTTGAATGATTTCGCCGGGAACCCCTCAGACACCAAGGGATGCGCTCACGTGGACTTGATGATCGGGTCCAAGACGCTGCTCACCACCTTCTTTGTCATCGAAGGCAAAGGAGTCTACAGCCTGCTGCTTGGGTGGGACTGGATTCATGCTAACTGTTGCGTCCCATCCACCATGCATCAACAGCTTATCCAGTGGGTGGACGATGAGATCGAGGTCGTCCAAGCAGATGATTCCGTGAGCGTGGCCAACATGGAACCAGCCTTCTGGGAATACCAAGGCATCGATTGTTTCTCAGGGAAAGACTGGGGAGAAGGTCCTGTTGAACCTGTCAGCAGTGATCAAAAGCCGATTCAAGCAGTCGGCTCTTATAGAAATTTTTAATGGAGAACCCCGTAGATGGCACTGATGGCAAATTAGGGCGAGGATTCATGTCGGCTGATAAACTGGAAGAAGTTGACATTGGAAGCGGTGATAAGCCAAGGCCGACGTTCATCAGTGCAAATTTGCAACCAGACTTCAGGGGGAATTTGATTGAGCTTCTCAAAGAATACAAGGATTGCTTCGCCTGGGATTATTCGGAGATGCCTGGACTGGATCGTTCCATCGTCGAGCATCGGTTGCCAATCAAGCCTGGTTTCAAACCATATAAGCAGCCACCCCGGAAAATCTACAAGGATGAGGTATTGGCCGATGTGAAGAAGGAAGTTGAAAGATTACTTGATGCAAACTTCGTTCGGCCACGCAGATACGCGGAGTGGATATCTAATATTGTCCCTGTGTACAAGAAGAATGGAAAAATGAGGGTTTGCATAGATTTCAGGGACCTGAACAGAGCTACCCCGATGGATGGATACTCGATGCCTATTGCCGATTTGTTGATTGACGCCGCTGCTGGGCACAAGGTGATTAGTTTCATGGATGGCAATGCGGGATACAATCAGATCTTCATGGCAATAGAAGACATATCAAAGACGGCCTTTAGATGTCCTGGTCATATAGGCCTGTTCGAATGGATAGTCATGACATTTGGATTGAAAAATGCCGGTGCAACCTATCAACGGGCCATGAATTACATTTTTCATGAGTTGATCGGCAAGATTATGGAGATCTACATTGATGACATGGTGATCAAATCCCTAAGTCATGACACCCATTTGGAAGACGTGAAGAAGACCTTAGAGTGCACCCGGAAACACGGTTTGAAGATGAATCCAAACAAGTGCGCTTTTGGGGTATCGGTGGAGAATTCTTGGGGTTTTTGGTCCACGAAGGAGGAATTGAAGTTGGCAAGAAGAGCATGAAGGCCATCGATGAAGTTGTTCCTCCAACTAACCTCAAGGAGTTACAATCAATCGCTCGGCAAGATCAACTTCGTGAGAAGATTCATTTCAAATTTATCACGAGAAGGTGTTGCCATTCTCTCCATTGTCAAGCCGAAGAAAGATCAGAAGTTCACGTGGGGCGACGAACAACAAAAGGCTTTTGATGAGATCAAGCAGTACATGAAGGAGCCGCCGGTGTTGGTTCCTCCTCAGCTAAATAAGCCTTTCAAGTTGTACGTGGCGGCCGATACCCAAACCATTGGATCGGCCCTTATTCAAGAATTTGAAGGAAAGGAGCGGGTAGTAGCTTATCTTAGCCGAAAATTACTTGATCCTGAAACCAAGTATTCGGCTGTAGAAAAACTGTGCCTTTGCGTGTACTACTCGTGTACAAAGTTTCGGCACTGCCTGTTGAATGTCGAATGCACTGTATATTCCAAGTTTGATGTGATAAAACATATGTTATCTATGCCAATTTTGAACGGCAGGATTGGCAAGTGGATTTTAGCTTTATCAGAGTTTGAGTTGAAGTTCGAATCGGCAAAAGCCATCAAAGGTCAGGTCATTGCCGATTTTATAACTGAACATCGTGATCCGTCAATTGATCTGCTTGAAATTACCCCTTGGGCTTTATTTTTTGATGGATCATCGTGTGGTAAAGGTGGGGGAGTAGGGATCCTACTGATTTCGCCCAGAGGTGAGATGTTTGAATTTGCCATTCCTATACAACCCACTGTCACAAATAACCAGGCTGAGTACGAGGCATTACTTCGGGGGCTTCAATATTTGAGAGAAGTCGGGGCCGTTTCGGTTGAAGTCTATGGAGATTCGAGTTGGTAATCAAGCAATTGAACGGCCAATACGAGTGCAAAAGTGAAGCGGCGAGGAGTTACTACGAAGAATGCGGGGAAATCTTGAAGAGCTTCCCATTGATAACTCTACAAAGATATTCCTAGAGAACATAACGAGGAAGCAAACAGGCTGGCTCAGAGCGCCTCTGGTTACAAAGAGAGTCAAGAAGCGTTTGCTGCAGAAGTGTGTGCACTAGGGGCGGATCTTGCAGAAGATGATTGGAGGAAAGAGATCGTTGATTACTTGAAGGATCCATCCCGAAAGGTCTCTAGGAAGCTAAGGTACAAGGCCATAAAGTTCGTTCTTCTGGATGATAATTTATTCTATAAGTCGTTAGATGGGGTATTACTAAGATGCCTGGGTCCAGAAGAAGCCAAGAACATGATGAGCGAAGTGCACGATGGGATATGTGGAGCACACCAATCGGCCTACCGTATGAAGTGGGTTATTAGACAAGCTGGATGCTTTTGGCCGACGATATTAGAGGACTGCTTCGAGTATTACAAGGGATGTCAGGATTGCCAAAGGTTTGGGAACATTCAAAGGGTCCCTGCATCAGCGTTTAATCCCATCATCAAGCCATGGCCATTCAGGGGCTGGGGTATAGACTTGATTGGCCAAATTAATCCACCGTCTAGCAAGGGGCATAAGTTCGTGCTTTTGGCTACAGATTATTTCACTAAATGGGTTGAGGCGATCCCACTGAAGAAGGTGACGTCAGAAAACATAATTGAATTCGTCAAGGAGCACATCATCTATCGGTTTGGAATCCCTCAGACAATTACCACTGATCAAGGGGCACAATTCGTGTCACTGGAGTTCAGAGAGTTCGCCGAGAGCATGGGAATCAAATTGTTTAACTCTTCTCCTTATTATGCCCAGGCTAATGGTCAAGCAGAGGCTTCTAATAAGATCATGATCAAATTGATACAAAAGAAGATCGATCAGAAGGCAAGAAGGTGGCATTCGGTTCTCAGCGAAGCACTGTGGGCTTACCGAATGGCCCCCCATGGAGCCACAAAGACTTCTCCTTACGAGTTGGTTTACGGGCATCACGCAATCCTGCCTTGAGAGATGCAATCGGATTCAAGGAGAGTGGTGCTGCAAAAGGAGTTGAGTTCCAAGGATTACAGTGGCCTAATGATGGATGAGCTAGAGGATTTACATATGATCCGTCTTAGGGCCCTGGAAAACATCGAGAAAAACAAGCTGCGGGTTGCCAAGTACTACAAGAAGAAGGTAAAAGTAAGGCAATTTGCAGAGGGCGATCTAGTATGGAAAGCATTATTGCCGATTGGAACTAAATACAGTGAATTCGGCAAATTGTCCCCTAACTGGGAAGGACCTTTTCGTGTGGTCAGATGCGTCCCTGGTAATGCATATATATTGAAAACTTCGCTAGGAGAAGAATTTTCCGCGGCAATAAATGGAAGATATGTGAAGAAATATTATCCTAGCATTGAGATTGATCGATGATTACACACATCTGGCACAGAGATAGCCGGTGCTCAAGACTGAGGCCGCCTTCAGAACAAAAATCCTCGAACAGGAGAAATGGCCAGTGCCTAGATGCATTGCTCTTAGCACAAAAACTACATTACAACTGCTTCTTGCAGGATTACATCGATGTTGACGGATAAAAGACGTATCCCTCTACGATCCGCAAGCGTACGGACCCCACACCTTTTTCACCACGGGATTCCCAAGGTTCTTGTCAATCCGCGGAGCAAGGGGATTACTAGCGCTTAACCAAGTACTAATCTAGTTGAATGGAAAACCTTTGAAAGAGAGTATTAAACTAAAAGTAAAGACAATCTAACCTAAGTTAATCTAAGTTAAGTTGATCAAACAAATATAGGGTTAAACTATATGGTAAAGGGTGAACACAAGAGAGTGAGCAAGAAAGATAAGCGTTCCCTCCCTAGGATCTAGGATAACATGGTATGCATCTACTACACGAAAGCGGTAAACCAATCTACGGGGGTTGTGACCACGGTTTCGCCCTTTCCCTCCTCTCGTATCGTCACTACGCGAAGGTATTCGTGACTAGACCTATGATGGACACGGTATGTTGATGGAATCTATGGGAGTAGTGGATATCATACGCCGAAAAACACGGTGGCCTACCTTAATCATCAAAGCATCATCAACATGAAAACAATAGATTGGAACCACAAATCGAGTAGCGATCACATAGCATGTATCCATCTAATCCTAGGGATGAACGGAGACATTACCCCATCATCTTACACAGATTGAAGCACATAGGGGTGATGGAGACTCCGGAGAACGTCGTCGATGAAGATGGCGGCGATGGAGCTTGGGAACACCCCTAGGCCGGTGGCTTGGAGTCCTCCTCTTGCTTCCTTTCCTCCGCCGGCGTTGATCCTTGCGACGAGCTCATCTAACTCTCTCCCTCATCTTGCGGCGGCGGTTTTCTCGGTGATTGGCGTCGGTAGGATGATTTGTTCGATGTGTCGGTCGACGGCGGCGGAGGCAATAAATAGACAAACACCTAGGGCAAAGGAGGGACCGAACCGACCTCGGAGTGGGCTGGGCCGGTCGGACCGGCCGGCCGGCCCAGCCCACTTCGGCCGGTTCGGGCCGGTTTTCTCCCCGGTTGCTTCTCGCGTGATCCCTTATTCGTGTGCACTTGCATGTGGGCCTTTGACGTCGTTTCCTTCACTGGTTTAGGCTTGAATCCTTGCTATGCAAGCTTCGCCGTTTTCTGGTTGAGTCCCTGAAGACTTGCATGTTGACGCTTCGGTCCTCGGGTCATTTGGAGTCATGTTCATCGCGTGTCTTGACTCTTATCGGGCTTCATGATCTTCTTCCAAAGTGCTTGGTGAACTTATCCCGAAAGTCTCCTCTTTAGCGTAGATTTCCTGCGTAAACAACAAACTCCAAAATCGACATGCAAGTGTGAACTTGTTATATCATTAGTATGCCTAGTGGCGGGTTAGTTGCAAATCATGATTGAAACCAATGTATAACAAGTACTCTAGGTTGACGGAAATTCACCGTCAACATCTCCCCCATGCTTAAACCTTGCTCGTCCTCGAGTAAGTGGTCCTCGCTTAAAAGGGAAATCAGCGTTGCCTTCCAATGTTATCCCCCGCACTTAGTCATTCATGACGAGACAAATTGCTCTCTCTTAAGAATTTATTTTTAAAGTTCAAGTTGTGACCGGCTTCTTTTTCATTATGGAAGATAGACTAACAATAAAGAACAAGCCACATTTAACACGATGCTCTCAAACTTAAGTGAACTTCAAACCATTACCTTGTCACATGGAAGATTTTCAAAAAGATGCATATCCAATCATAAGTGAAAACCTCTTGCAAAAGCTCATGGAAACACTCATCTCATCAAGTCACTCAAGCCTATACTAGATTATTTTCAACCTACTCTACTCATATGTGATAGTGGAAGGCTTATGTGGAGCTTGGAAGGTTAAAAACAATCCTAGCAAAACATATATCCAAAATATTGTCAAATTAAGAGAGAGGTCTATTGGAATTACCGAGACTCGTCAAAAAGGCCATGGAAAATAAATGTTGGAAAGAGAGAGGGATGAAACACACACATTTAGATAAGTGGACATGTGCAAGTGGCAAATGGATGATCCCGAGGCACGAGTGAAGTCCTCGTTATCGGATTGCACATGGTTGGAAGATTTGAGTATGGATGTGTCATCAAGGCACTTGAGAACTTATGAAGCAAAAAGAACCGAGGAGCATCTTTATTTTTTTTTCTTTATTTTAGTTCCTTCTCATTTTCACTCTTTCTTTTTTCACTTTATTCTTCCTATTTTTCTTACTTTTCTTTTATTCTTATCATATTTTTTTTTCATTTTTCATTTCTATTCTTTTTTTTTCTTTTGCTCCTCAAAACTTTTTGCAACATAATACTTACATAGCATTTGTGTCAGAGAATGACTCCTCCCCCATGCTTGAACGATGCTCGTCCTCGAGCATAAAAGAGAGGGGAAATGACTGCTAAAGTAAGTATAAATTCCATAATCTTGCGGAATATTTGAATCTCCATCGAGAATTTTACTCCATACTCAAATTGGGTTGTGGACAAGGAGGTGATCACAAAAAGATGTTTTTGGTTTAGGGTGGATGCCCGGCGAAGCTTGTGAAATTTTCGATGTGAAAACCCACAATGCATGGACAAAAAGGCTAGCATGAAAACGTTACACAAAGGAATGACCAGCTTCTTAGTCTCGAACCATAGAAATCAATCCTAATCCAACTCATCAAAACATATGTTTGCAATCTACGAGTTTTGTTATCATAAAACATATATGTATATGGCTTTGGTAGGTAGAACTTTGCAAGAGCATCACAAATATGTAGATAGCATAAAAGTTAAGTTTTCATAAAAAAACAACAAGTTATCCGGCTATCCATAAACTTAAATCAAAGAGCAAAGATATGTATGTGGGTCTAGAGCATGGTCATTTCACCTCCACAAATAAAAGAGCCGGTATTTAAATTAATTTCAGATCATATTATATAGAGCAATTAGCCAAGACATGTATAACTTCATGTAGGTAAAACAAAGCGGCAACTTTCATCATCTTTCCGTAAGCAAAGGCAATATAGAACATCGAGGTGAACACATGGTCATGCTTATCTATTGAAAGTAAAAAGAAACCTAGGTTGTCCTCCTAGTAGCCATGTTATTGTTTGAAGAGAAAAACAAAAGGTTGCACCTAGTTGAGTTTGAAGGCATACTTACAAGCATTTGTGTTTGGAAAAGAGAAGGTCCATGGAGATGTTACCATCCTTTGTAATTCTTCGTTGCCTTCTTCCGACATCTCCATGTATCGATGTGGCTTTTGCTTTTGTCTTGATTTATTAATGCTCCTAAACTTCTGAATTTGATCTTGTATGCTTAATGGAGTCATTGGTCACCCTTCTCTTCAATGTTGTCATCACCATCTCCTCTTTCTTGTTCTCATCATCTCCTTGCTGTCTCTTTTTCATGGATTTCCCCCTCTGTCCAGAACAGAAAATATATCGAAATATAGCTCTATTGAAAAGTTTACGAAATTACCTTTCCAACGTGTGGTCATTCATCGAAAACGGAGTTCAAACAAGGGAGCTATGTCCGTTTTACTTCAGCGCTGCGTGCTGTCCAAAACTGATTTCAGGACGTGTTGCACTCGGTGATTCGGGCATAACCGCTTGTAGGAACCTTCGATTGTCTTGATTCTTGATTTGTTGGAATTGTAACTTCATGGGGCTTCTACATATCCAAAAATATCCAGTGTTTTCCCTTCGAGACCATGCAGAATTTTGACGAGATTGGTGGCTTCTTGCGCATTGATCCGGAGATGTTAACGATCTTTATCATTCTATCTTCTAGAGTGTCATGTTGCACTTCCGTGTTGAAGATTCAGGGTCTCCCCCATGCTTAGCATTTTGCTAGCCATGGAAGAATAAGACAAAGCACTTCTTAGCCATCCTTCAATTTCCTTGTAGTGAGAGTCTTTATCTTGCCTGTAAGACATTTTAAACGCACATTCCGCCCCCAAGGTGACGGTTGGGAGTAGATAGAATTGCCAACAATCCAACAATGTCTCCTAAGATTCTTAACTTGTGGCATAATTAGTTTAATGAGAAATAAAAACCTAATGAGTGTACGTGGTGCAAGGTGTGTATGCACATGATAGGAAAGCATATAAACAAAGACAATGTTTCACCTAGTTCTAAACACCATGTTTACAACTAGGTTGCCGAATTTCTCCATAGCCATAAAGGTTTATTTATCAAGGGTTAAAACACCATGTCTATCCCTAAATCAATAACTCTTATAGCACAAGAAAAATTAAGCGCATTGCAGAGCTTATAAACTAACCAATGCAACATGAAAACATATGAAAAGCTAGCAAGGTTTATCGAACTTAATGATGATGGTCCGCAATCATGTTTAAACACCATGTTTACACAAGATCACAAAAGGAAAATACCCATATGGCCATATGAAGCATTAACATGGAAACTGAAGCATACATCATTAAGTATATAAAACAACCAAGCCAACTATGTGCAAAACATGTATACACAAAGAAACATCACGAGGATAACAAAATGCAATGCATGCAAATAAATAAGATCATGAACATGATGGTGGTTCTAAAAAAAGGAAAACTGAACTTAGATTAATAACCACAAGTTGATCATCATAAGATAGTGCCATTCTTTTATTTTCTCTAAGAAAGTAGTAAAAATATAAAGAAACGGGTTGCCTCCCGAAAAGCGCTTCATTTAAAGTCATAGAGCTCGACTTTCTCACATACCTTCTTTTCGTTGCATAGCCATGGCCCTTCATGCAAGAAGAAAAGGTACCAATGCAGCTTTAATTTACTTCCCATGTTGTGCTTGATTACTTATAGAAGACTTGCCCAAAGCATCCTTTTGTTTCATCGTTATCTCCTTCTTTATCATCCTTCGGTGCTGCCTTCACTCTATTATTTTTTTAATGTCCAGAACAGAAAGTATACTCAAACTCTACTCCACTGCACAGTGCACAAAATTTCCTTTCCAACGAGTCTTCATTTGCTCAAATCGGACTCCGGACAAGAGAGTTACGTCGGTTTTACTTCGGCGATGAAATCTGTCCTGAAATTTCAGAACGCGCAACGCTCAATGTTTTCTCCATAACTCCTTGCACGGGTCTTCAAACTTGTTGGTTCTTGATGCGTTGGAATGGTAACTTGATGGAGCTTCTGGATATCTCATTTTCTTCATTTGTACACCTCTGAACAAGCTCTCAAATTGATGAAGACAGCAGCATCCATCGCGGGATTCGGAGAGGTTGATGATTTATCTTGCAACTCTTTTCAGGCATGACTTCTTTTTTTTTATTCAAGCCTTGTCTACATGGTTAGTGAAAATCGGGCCTTTCCCGACATATGATTCTTTAAGGTCATTAGCTTGACCAAGCACAAAGCATGATCGAGATTTACAAAACTTATTGTAAACATACGCGTCCATAATTAACACCACATGTGAATTGTAGCAACAAGTCAAGGTGTAAATAAAAGAAGCATATGTTTCATGCATAGCACTTAGCTCATCATTAGGCAAAGGTTGTTTAGGTGTGAGATTAATTGGATCAAAAATAAATGTTTCCTCCTTTTCATTCTCAAGAAAATCTAGCCTATCAACATGATCACTATTGGAAAAAGGCATAGAATTTAAACTATCATTCATACTATTGGTTGAGCATGAGTATTTGAATTTATCAACATCAATACCAATAATATCTTGAGATTTCAGCGCGTACCTTGGCCTTAAAGATTTTTCAACAAGAGTGATATTTGGTTCATCAAGCGGTGTTGAAGGCGAATCGATCTCAACAAGTGTAGTTGCCTCTTCATCACCATCTTGCAATTTCTTCAACTCATCATGTGGAACATGTAATCCTTCAACTATGTATGCATTCATATCTTCTTTGAAGTCTTCTTTATCAACCAGATCTTCATCTTCAAAGACTTGTATGATGCTTTCTTTATCTTCCATGTACCACATGTCATCAAGATCGCTCATTGTTGATTCACTCTTTCCTTCATCCTTGAGTACTTCCATGTCTTGATTTGCTAGTGTGTAGGCTTCAATAGCACACAAGCTATCATCTAGCTTGAGTCCTATCTCCTCCCATTTATCCTTTGAGTCACTAGGCTCATCACGGTTGTACTCTTCTCTTCCTTCATCATAAATCTTTGATTTGTCAAACCGGTCGATCCATCCTTCATCTCCTTCTTTTCTTTCTTCTTCAAACATCTTTTGGATCGACTCTCCACTCATCTCTTGATCAAATATATCTTCAACTAGTTTGGCAACGTGTCGGCGTTCCTCCTTCCTTCGGTAGCTAATTAGTGGGGCGAAATCAACTTGAACCCAACCGGATTGAATGAACTCCGCCAATGGTCTAGCATTCCACATACTTCGGCCTACATTCATGTTAGTTTCAACATTTTTAACATCCGAAATGACTTCTCTTACCTTGGGAAGTGGATCTTCACTTTCTTGTATGGTCGGTTCATCTTCCTTGACCTTCGGTTCATCTTTTTCAGAAATTTCAGCAAGCACCTTGGGCTTGATTTTGTCATTTTGCTCCTCTCGACAACATCTTTGCCAATCTCGTATTGTTCTTTGTCCATTGCTTATCCTTTGTAAGATTTGTGCGGCTTCACTAATTGTTTTATCCATTATATCACCGCCTGCACACATGCTTACAAAACGAGATGAGTTAGGGGTTAGTGAAAAATAAAAGGTATGCAACATCAAGTCACCGGAAAATCCCAAGTTCGGGCCTTGCTCAAGTAGTTCATTAAATCGGTCCCATGCTTCATCAATTCCTTCATCCTCTCCTTGCTTGAAATTGAGCACTTGCCTCCTTAAGTCTTGGACCTTGCTTATGGGAAAGAACTTCAAAAGAAACTTCTTCACTAGCTCATCCCAATTTCCTTTTGCTTCAACGGACGCAAGTGTGTACCATCTTCGCGCTTCATCTTCGAGAGAGAATGGAAAAAGATTCCACTTGAACCAAGCGGCCGGAACTCCTTTTTGTTGGACCGTGTTGCATAACATCATGAATTCCTTAATGTGTCTATATGGGTTGTCATCCTCCAATCCTCTAAATGGTTTTGTCGCCACTAAATTGATGATTCCAGGCTTCAATTCATAGTGGGTTGTAGCAAGCGCCAAATCTGATTTTTGCATCTCAATGTCTTCCATTGACGGCATTGCTAGCTCCCTTAGCGACATCTCTTCGTCTTCCAATGGTGAGG
This sequence comes from Cenchrus americanus, assembly GCA_947561735.1. Lineage (NCBI taxonomy): Eukaryota > Viridiplantae > Streptophyta > Magnoliopsida > Poales > Poaceae > Cenchrus > Cenchrus americanus. The sequence goes on from OX387239.1 coordinate 9,079,711, forward strand.
TGAACAAATCCATCTAGGCACAAGAAGAGTAGAAAGAAAAACAAAAAAGATTTTTTTTTTCTTTTTTTTTAGAAAATAAGGGTTAGGTGTTAGTAATCAACAAAATTAATACTAGATTAAACGTAGCAAACTGGCTTGCTCCCCGGCAACGGCGCCGGAAAAAAGGGGCTTGTTGACGGATAAAAGACGTATCCCTCTACGATCCGCAAGCGTACGGACCCCACACCTTTTTCACCACGGGATTCCCAAGGTTCTTGTCAATCCGCGGAGCAAGGGGATTACTAGCGCTTAACCAAGTACTAATCTAGTTGAATGGAAAACCTTTGAAAGAGAGTATTAAACTAAAAGTAAAGACAATCTAACCTAAGTTAATCTAAGTTAAGTTGATCAAACAAATATAGGGTTAAACTATATGGTAAAGGGTGAACACAAGAGAGTGAGCAAGAAAGATAAGCGTTCCCTCCCTAGGATCTAGGATAACATGGTATGCATCTACTACACGAAAGCGGTAAACCAATCTACCGGGGGTTGTGACCACGGTTTCGCCCTTTCCCTCCTCTCGTCCGTCACTACGCGAAGGTATTCGTGACTAGACCTATGATGGACACGGTATGTTGATGGAATCTATGGGAGTAGTGGATATCATACGCCCGAAAAACACGGTGGCCTACCTTAATCATCAAAGCATCATCAACATGAAAACAATAGATTGGAACCACAAATCGAGTAGCGATCACATAGCATGTATCCATCTAATCCTAGGGATGAACGGAGACATTACCCCATCATCTTACACGGATTGAAGCACATAGGGGTGATGGAGACTCCGGAGAACGTCGTCGATGAAGATGGCGGCGATGGAGCTTGGGAACACCCCTAGGCCAGTGGCTTGGAGTCCTCCTCTTGCTTCCTTTCCTCCGCCGGCGTTGATCCTTGCGACGAGCTCATCTAACTCTCTCCCTCATCTTGCGGCGGCGGTTTTCTGGTGATTGGCGTCGGTAGGATGATTTGTTCGATGTGTCGGTCGACGGCGGCGGAGGCAATAAATAGACAAACACCTAGGGCAAAGGAGGGACCGAACCGACCTCGGAGTGGGCTGGGCCGGTCGGACCGGGCCGGCCGGCCCAGGCCCACTTCGGCCCGGTTCGGGCCCGGTTTTCTCCCCGGTTGCTTCTCGCGTGATCCTTTATTCGTGTGCACTTGCATGTGGGCCTTTGACGTCGTTTCCTTCACGGTTTAGGCTTGAATCCTTGCTATGCAAGCTTCAGTTTGTTTTCCGGTTGAGTCCCCGAAGACTTGCATGTTGACGCTTCGGTCCTCGGGTCATTTGGAGTCATGTTCATCGCGTGTCTTGACTCTTATCGGGCTCCATGATCTTCTTCCAAAGTGCTTGGTGAACTTATCCCGAAAGTCTCCTCTTTAGCGTAGATTTCCGCGTAAACAACAAACTCCAAAATCGACATGCAAGTGTGAACTTGTTATATCATTAGTATGCCTAGTGGCGGGTTAGTTGCAAATCATGATTGAAACCAATGTATAACAAGTACTCTAGGTTGACGGAAATTCACCGTCAACAATCGAACAACCCTGGTGGTCAGATCTCCGAGGAGGTGGGAAGCAGAAGGCGTGGAGAAGGAAGCGAAAGTATGATTCGATCTTTTCTTTACTTCTTCGGCTGCTCCCTCTTCAGTTGTTCCAGGACCACCGTGACGGCAACTTGGAACGCATGGGGGTGACCATGGTTGGCGGCCTCCACCAAGCTATCCCAGGCCGCCTTCAGGTTATTGTACCTATCAGAGACATCTGAAGCGGAGGATTCAAGGTTAGGGGCAAGAAATTTAAGTGCAAGCACGAGGTCAAGAAGGAGTCAGAAGCGTTTACCCCCTACTAGTGCTTCCAGAGCCATGCGACGCTCGCGCTCGGCTTGGCAACGGGCGGTGATGTCCCTGAGGCCGTGCTCCAGATGCCGAACGCGGCGGCGCAGCTGATGGTTGGTCCTCTGTTCAGGTGTGGCATCCCCTGCTTCGAGGGAGGAATCGGAGGAGATGTACTCAGGCACATCTTCGGTCCCGATGATTTCTTCGGGGAGCAAATCAAGGCTGGAAGAGGACAAAAAGAAAACATGAAGCACGAGATCATGCGGAAGAACGAGGAGTAGATCAAGGGAGAACTCACTTCCGAATCGTGCGCTTCTTTGATGAGCTGCTCTCCTGGGGTTGCTTGCCCTTGTCCATGGCTTTGGGGTTTTCTCCTCTAAGGACAGGGGAGGAGATGAGAAATGATGGATGAGTGCGCGAGTGGATTTGCAGGGCATCCCGGCAGGCTATTTTATTGACCAAGGGGGTGCATTGGGAGTGATGACCGGCCAGTACACACTGTTGGAATACCAAACGGCAGGGTTTTCTCCCAAGTGCGAAGGGTTTTTTCTTGAACAGTGTTTATGGATTGCCGAATCGGGATCCTCTGTGGATTTTGTGCCAAGGGGCAGTTGTTCTCGCGCGTTCGGCTCAAGATAACTCCCGAATGCATTCAAAGAAAACAAAATTCGCAGATGCAAAATGCAAAGGGAGTCATCACAAAACAAGCACAGAATTCAAAAGTTCTTCATCTATTGCCGATATTTACACATCCCTAGTACAATCTAGTCGAAAAGCCTATTCAACACAGATTGGGGATGAGTAATTTCGGCAATGGCGTCGCCATGGCCATCGAGGCGCTCCAGGATGAGCTCGATCTCCTCAATGTCCTCTGGCGCGCCGCCCCAGAAGCCGCGCGGCCTGGTGGAGTAATCGACGTCCGTGTGTGTCGCCATGGCAGCCAGGCCCAAGGTAGTGCCCAGACGGACGCCATGGGTGGCTACCTCATCGACGCGGTGCTCCACCGCGGCAAGGCGCTCCACCGGCGTGTCGCCGCGGGCGTTCACCTTCTCGGCCAGTTGCTCCACCAGCGCCTTCAGCTGGTTGAGCTCAGCATCGCGGGCTGCAAGAAGCAAGAAGAAAAAGATTAGCATCAAAAGCCGGGTTGGATCAAGAATTAATCTCAGAGCCGTACCGTCGATGGCTTCCGGCCATTTGTTTGCGCTGGTCCTCCCATTCCAGCTCGGCTATGCCCGCCTTCTTGGAGACGTCCTCTAGCTCACGCCGGACGCCTCCGGGCTCCTCCCTAAAGCGGAGAGCGTCTTCTTCCCCGTACGGCACCGGGGAGTGGCCGTCGGACTCCGAGGAGTCGTCTGGGAGGGGTTGATTGGCCGGCGCAGGAGACGGATTCCACTGAATCAATCTGAAAAAGGGGATGATCGTCAAGGCAAGAAGAAGATCAAAAGTCGAATCAAAGAGGAGGAATAGACGATCATTGCCTCCGGCGCGCGTTGGCGCTGCTCCCCACTGCCTCGTCGGAGGCGCGGCGGCGGTTGAGGCGGCGCACCATAGTGGTTTGGGATGTGCACTATTTGCAAAAGGGCTAAGATTGGCAAAGATTCGAGAGCTAGAAGGCCTGGTGGAGAGCTAGGGGCACCTATGGTTGCATTTATAGGCCTGGCAGGATGAATCGTGGCTTCGAGTCGTGGCTTTGGATCGTGGCGCATATCCCAAGAAAATCGGAAGGTGGAAAGGTTTCCTTGGCCAGCCCGCCAACAGGTCGCTTGGAGTTTTAGGCTGAGCCGCGTTCAGTTGATTGGTTCGGCTAAGGAAAATCAAAGTGCCATTCGGGAGTTGGCGTTTCTTTGCCGAATGGGTCGTTCAGCATTATATTTGAAGGTGCGCAGAAGAAAGGAAACAAATTGCAAGAAAATATTACAAGAACGACCAATTCGGCTATACATCACTAGGGGCATTCAAATGTTCAGATGTTTCGCAATCACATCACGAGCATTGGATGTTGTTAGACGGAAATTGTCCAGCAGCTCCTGGCAATCTTTTTGAGTACCAGACAAGTCGGTGAGTTCTGCATCGCATTGCTCTATCTTGGTGATAGCCGATTTTGCTTCCGCTTGGGTCTTTTCTATCAATCCAGGGAGCTCGGCTATTTTCTCCTTGTCGGCCTCTATCTCCGCCGACGGGCTTCTCGGTCCCGCTTCTAGAGCAGCTTTCCTGGCAATTTTCAGATCATAAGAAGCCTGCAGGTTAGCCAATGTATCCTTGTGGCTCTCTGCTCGGGATTGTGCCCCGGTCATGGCATGTTCAGCATCGGCTTTCTTCTTTTCAATAGCCGGGCGGGAGCGCAATTTCCTCAAAGCATGCTTTATGGGTGCATAAAAGGGTGTCTAAGCCATAGACAGATGATAGAGAAGTTCTGATGTCTTCAGGAAGTTCTTGGCTGATGGATTCAAACATCTCCTCGAAGTGATCAAGATCTTTGAACTGATCTTGTGCATCCCTTTCTAGCCAGGCAACAATTTCTTTAAGCTTTGATAACACTTCATCCGACGGAGAGGCCGGGTATGCTCTTTCCATCACCTCGGCGACTGGATTGCTCTCTGACGGCGGGCTTGATGGTGATGGAGCCTGATCCTGAGAAGCAGTATTGCCGAGTTAAGAGTGCTAAATGTGGAGGTAGCAGAGTTAAGTACAGATGGATACCTCATGGCTGGTTTCTTGAGCAGGGGCAATCACAGGTGAAGGAGGTGCTCCAGGTAGAGCTGAAGCTTCCAAGCTGGGAGGTGTCGATGCAGCTGCTGGTAGCTCGTGGGCTTCTGGCTGATGAGGAGTAGGGTCTACCTCTGTTGGGACTGTTGTCTCTGCATGACCAACAGGTGATTGTGCCCTTGGAGGACTTGATGGCTCCGGCTGGATTGGGAGATTCATCTCTGGAGAATTTATTGCTTCTGCAGAAGGTGATGAAGATGAGATCTCCACTGGGATAGGTAATTCAACCCCGGGTGGACTTGCTTGTTGGACCACTGGGACATTTACAAGCTGTTCTTCCATTGTTTCTTCTGCAAATGTCAAATTGAAAGGGTAAATGCCAGTGTTCATCCTTAAGAAAGGACAGTGAAGGTCATACCAGTGGATGGGGCATTGGCAGGTACTAGTTCTGAAAGCTGCTGGGCTCTGGTCTGAAAATGCACAATGATATGATTCATCAAGAACAGAGTAATCTTGTAATCAAGAGGGTAAAGGATTCTACCTCAGCGAGCACTTTCTTGACAGTTCTTCTCCTCTTGGCATTTGGAGGAGCAATCAGATGCAGCCCTTGCCTCCTGTCAGCAGCAAGGCTAGAGAGGCTGGGATCTGTCGTAGCATACCTGGCCATTAGTTGAGCCAGAGTTGTGGATTTGAATCCCAGTGCTGAGATTGGTCCTTCAGCATTGTAAGCAATATCCCTGGCTCGAGGGGTAGGCACCGTGTTCTGTGGACAAGAAGATGACGGTCAAAATCATGAATAAATAGGACATGACTGATCCAAAGGTTCATTGTATTACCTCTGAAGTTGGCAGGAAATCAGGCATCAACTCTGCACAGAACACGTGGACAGGCTCACTGAAGATGTGATCATGGAATTCTTGCCACCAGGAGTTAAAGGTGGGATGAGCTATGGTTGTGGGCATGAAAGGACAGGTGTAGATAGTAGGACTACACACATATTGGAAGACCCTACTGCTGTGCATACTCTCTTTGATTTCCTCCCTAGGCTTAAGAAATTCATGCAGAAATAGCCTTGGGGGCATCTGTCCACATCCAATTTGCCTGGCCATTACATTGGGCTGGTGTTGACGGTTAATAATTGTATCAAAGTTCGTTTGTGACTCGCAAGCGTACAAGTCTCCCGTCGTAGTCAAGGGACCCTTCTTCCCTCGAGTGGTGAACCCAAGGTATCGAATCCGTGGCACAAATGTGTGACGCAAGACTTAATCTATTAAAGCCAAATAACTTCAATATTCGATAAAAGACCTAATGCATCTAAGTAAAAGACACAAAACGAATCTAATCTACTAAAAACCGGAGAAAACAAAGTAAGATTGGGTAGATAAACCGATCTAGAGGGATCGGGGTAAGCCTTTTGTTGAAGTTCCAAGCAAGAGAAGAAGTAGCAAATCGAATCTTAATAGAAGCCTCTTTAAATCGTGGTTTCCCGTCCAAATCCGAAAACATCCGCCTTTCGAGACCCCCGTTCGTCACAACGTATCCCTATTCATGCGGGGAGCTTAGGGCGAGTCAAAAGACAAGTCGAGATTCTTTCGGAAGATCCGGCGTGTACCTCTAGCCACCGCGGCTAGAAGAACACCCTATGTAATCTATCGCGCGAATAGAATTGGAATAAGCAAAGCCGATCGAAAAACGAAATCTTCGAGGAAACACTTGATCGCTAAGAAAAGATTCAACTTGATAATTCAACTATGACAATGATACATACACAAGATCACCACCGGGATCCTTCCTTGATCTTGCTTCTAGCTCCGAGAACTCCGACGTGGTCTTCCGTGCAAGGTTCCCACGTCGGCTAGGGGAACCCTAGTCAACTAGCTCGACCCTCTCCTCTCCGAGATGGTGTCCCTCTCTTCACTCGCTTCTCGGCGGCCGAAGACGAAATCTTCTCTCCGTGGCTCTCGGTCAGGGGACTATAAATAGCCCGATTGGCGGCTAGAGCAAAGGAGAGCGTGTTTGGGCCCAAAATGGGCCGGGCCGGCCGGACTGGGCCGGCCGGCCTGAGCCCATTTAGGCCCAGCCCGTGGGCTCCTTTGCCCCACGTCGGTTCCCTTGCTTCCTGGATGTTTCCCCCTTCTGCATGTAGGTCCATGTCGTCGGTTTCTCTCCGAATTGGACTCAACTCCTTGTCTTGCAAGATTAAGCACTTTTCTGGTCAGGTCCCTGGAGTCTGTCGTCTTCTCGGATCAAGTCCCCGGCTTCTTGGAGTTAAGTTTGCTTCATTGCATGACTTGTACGGGGCTTCAAGGTCTTGTCATGAGGTGCTTGATGAACTTATCCCGAAAGTCTTGCATTTAACACTAAAACCCTGCATAAACATTAAACTCCAAAACCGACATGCACACGTGAACTTGTTATACCACGGGGGTTAGTACCAATGGATAAGGTATAAAACTCATGCCAACACCGAAGGTAAACTCATGGCTAGGTTGACGGATTTTCACCGTCAACAGCTGGTAATATTCATAAGTGCTAGTATTCAGCCTTCCTCCATTGAACTTAGCCGGCAGTATGCATGGGCTGATTATGATGTTAAGGATCTCTAAGAATCTCCCATCTTGATGGCCGGGCTCAAAGGAAAATTCAACAGGGAAAGTCAAGGTGTCATTGTCCAGATAAGGAAGCCAGAGAGGATTGGGGAAACCTTTGAAGAATAGCTCGAAAAGCTGGCTGATGTCCTGCTGAACAAGAACAGTTGAAGCCGCTTCTCCGTAATTCTGGCATCCTCTGGTAGCTTGAGGCTCTCCTTCAGGGCGATTGGACAAGGGGAAGAACCTGGAGTTCAAGTCGACACCAATGATCTGATGCATGTGGAGCTGCAGCCACATTTGAACGAACCACCAAGGGCCGTTGACACATGCTATCCTTTGGCTGGTATACATCTGGGTGACAGTCTGGTGAAGCATATGGTATACGCTGCCCAAGAAGAATTTTCCCAAGGGGAGGCGGTTGCCACTGGCCAGATGAGACGCCATTGCGATGTGGTTCGGGGTAGGCTCGTTGGCTTTACCACGGAAGACAAATCGCACGGCCACATATTCGAAATGCCCCGTATTCAACGAAGCACCAAGGGGATTGTCTTTCATGTGTTTCAAGATGTAATTCTTGTATCCGTTCCCTGGCTTCACCCCCGTTTGCCGTGAGGAATTTTTGAAGTTCCAAGGCCTGAACGGACCTCTGTGATGTCAAGGCCGGTGATCATATATACATCGGCCAAAGTTGGAGACATTGGGCCATGGCCAAAAAGGAAGGCGTTGACGCCATTTGACCGAAGTGGCGGGCGCTATCGGGAGGTCTTCGTTCTTGGGGGTCTCGGCCACGGATAACTCCAAGCACCGGGCGATACGGAGGGTGTCCAGGTTGGTCAATCCACTCTTGTCTGCAAGAATCCTCCGATACCAAGTTTTCTAGCCTGCAATTGGAGGTAAAGGCCAGTTCTTGAAAGCATCTTGCCACTGAGGCGGTGGAGACAAAGCTGCTTTGAAAGGGATTCTCTGAGATTCAGCTGCGATGAAATCTCGAGGGTCGGAGTTCCCCACAGGACCAAGATAATAAGACCTCGAATCGGCCTCGGTACGAATCAAAAGCGCAGTAGAAGGCTCCTGGAAGAAAAGCGGAAAAGGAAATCTCAGGTAAAATTGAAAACCTAAATGCCGAACGAGGCTTGCGGGGGATGAATTTACCTGAGCATCTTGGTTCTGAGCTGCCATTGGAGGTTTGAGCTCGGAACGAGGGGATCTAGGGTTGGATCTGGATGAAGATTCCGACGGATTGCAAAGAACAGGTGTTGACGCATTCGATTTGAAGTATTCGTGGCTGGAGTCAATTGTGGAACAAAATTACTTTTATCCCACAATTGAAGGGGCATGTGTTAACACCAAAATTTGGTAAGGAGTCTGACTTGTGGGTCGGGTTCGATAAAGAGTCCGTCTGGTGGAAGGAAGGATCTGCTCCGGTTCGGCAAAGGAACAGTAGAGCTGATTTTGCGGGATTGGACGGTGACGTGGCTCAATCAGGGAAGACGAATGGATGGATAGGCGATCGAGCTTAGAGATAAGTTAGGCAACGAATCCATTCGAATTGTACTCAACAGGGTATAAATATGACCCCTGAATGTATGTAAAAAAGGAGAATCATTCTTCAATACACACCGGCCTTACGCAAAACCCTAGAGTCCTTGTCGTGTCGTCGAGTTCTTCGAGAGGGCTAATCGATCCGTCGACCTCCGTGAGTACCGACAACCTTGTATCATGTCTAGTATCGTGCGGTGGATTTAGATCTGATGCAAGTAGTCTTGTTACCATGCTTCGTGTCATGCGGTAGATTCAAGCTTGGTTCAAGAGGGTTTCTTGTTAGGTCATGAGCCATGCGGTGGGCTAAGATCTAGCTTGAAGCTAGTTATCGGCTCTATTGGATTTTGGCAAGATCCAATAGATTCATTAAGTTACCCCATGTTATCTTGAGTTTTACTTTATGTTTTAATTCATGTAACACACCTTTGCCCAATCTAGATGGGTTTGGATCGGCTCTATCTCTTTTATGATCCTTGTCCGAGTAGATTTCATATTTTAACGCGTGGATCTTGTGCTTTCCGATAGCCGAAACCGAATCGATCTAGGTTGTTACGTGTTGCGGGTTCAAGCTTGCTAATGTTCGTATAAATCTTGAAAGAGCGGGTATCATGCGGTAGATGCAGGTTTTTGGGTTGCTTTGGAGCTAGTCATCCGGTGGATTAGATCCCCAAATCAATCTGATAGATTCATTCACTTGGTAATGTTTGTTCCTTCTTCATGGACCCCGAATCGGTACGTTCGGCCGTATTCGGTTATGTTTCTCCACGAGTAGAACACGTGCGTAATTCATGCTTTGAATGATGTATGCTTTTAGCTTTCCATATTTAGATTGTATCATGCGGTGGATAGATCTATTTGTGGAAAGTGGTACGGTTTTTCATGCAAGTTGTATCATGCGGTGGATAGATTTGTTTGATACCGTACTCGACGGGTTTTAAAGTAACTAGACATGCGGTAGACTAGTGCTTTGGATCTATGCATACTTGTTTAATACATGATCATGTCCGTGCTTTACTTTACTCACTTGTTTAATGTTATTTTTTATGGGGATCGGTCATGACTTCGTGTACGTGCATCCTTGTTCAAACAAAGGCCGATCGCTGTCATGCTTGCGTCATCCATTCGGCAGTGTTACTTTTTCCCTTTGCGGTTTCTCGAATGGTTGTAGTTCGTTGGCAGATAGCTTTTCATAGCTATGTGTCATCTCATTTGGCTTCTTAGCCGTAAATATGGAACTGCCGGTACCACCCGGCAAGTTCCAAGCTTTGGTATTTAACTGCTTTGTCTTTTGTTAATTTTCAGGAAAAATTGACTGGCACGTCTTTCGCTCTCTGCGCGTGTGAAGCCAGCTTTGTTCGGCTTGCTGTGTGTTTGGCGTTGAGTGCACTTTTCGCGTCAACAATACATACTTAGCATTTCCCTTTAGATTGACTCTTATATTTGGTTTTGCTCTAGTTCCTATGTACATCTGACCATCCTCTCCAAGTTGAATAAGTACCTCATCAGCAACCGAGGCAGCCTGCATCTTGCTCTTTAAAATGGTATGGTCGCTTTGCTTGAACTAATTTTTTGGTTACTGAATTTTCCATTTATGCTAATGGTTTACCAAGAACCAATGATATTACAGTGGGCTAAAGTAGTTACTGTAATTCCCTTGACTATTAATTCATAGGATAAATCTGACGAGGACTATAGACCTGGGCCACAAGATGAAGAATAGGGTTATGGCACAGCTAGTGCACAACAACACCAGATGGGTGGGGCTCAGCACCGAGGCAGAGCACTAAGGACATCCACAAAGTGGCCAAGTGACACAATGATAGTCACTAAGGTCGACATAGTGGGGATGCCAGTACCATCGACTCAAAAGCGCAGGTTCAGGGCGCTTGCGGGGCTTGTTGCTAGACAAAAGGTACCTTTGAACTTGCCAGAAATCAAAGAGCTAAGCAATGATGAAAAGTGGGACTTGTTTGATAAGCATGTGTAGAAACACTTGAAGTTCCGGGAAGATGCGAAACCGCATGCATTCAAGCTTTTCCGGGAAGACGGCGGCCAAGGCATGGAGACAATTCGGATTTCGGCTTAGGTGAGATTTTATCAAAAAAGGACTTGAGCCATTTACAAGGCACCTGTTTATTGTCCCGGAATAGTGGAAGGAGTTCGTGAAACAGGAGGAAACTGAGAAAGCCTCATCTGCTAGTGTCAAGTTCAAAGAACTCCGAAGCCGGAACACAAGCGAGCACAACATGGGTCCAGCTGGTTATAATATGAAACTAGAACAATGGGAGAAAGTGGACAGACAATTAGCTACAGCTGGTATCCCCAACCCATATGACGCCTATCCTGACGATCGTTCCAAGAATTGGCTACGAGCAAAGAGTAAGCTAGTGATTAAAGACCGTGTTGCCGTGTTCAACAATAAATAGGAAGAAAAATTGGCTGTGGACATCAAGGAGAAGATTGCATGTGCAGAATCTTTAGGAATGGCAGGGCAGACGGAGTATGATGTGCTAAGTCAGTGCTTGGGCCGACTTGAACCAAGTCATGTGCGTGGTGTTTCCAGGAAGTATGCATGGCCTCATCACGTTGAGATTTATAGGAAGAAGAAGAGGATGAAGACCGATGCATCAGTTGATACGGAAAAGATAAAGGAACAAATCAAGCAAGAACTGGTGGCTGAGATGCAGATGCAGAGGTGGTGTTGTCACCAACGTCGAATCGCGCAAGCCCTTCACCCACCACACTGAAGAGCAGCTGTGCATCCGCAGATAATTTAGGTTTGATCGATGACACTGCGGAGATGGCGACGGAGGTGCACTGTGATGATCGTACACACGAAAACCTTATAGGCATGTTGACTGAACCCACACACTGTGGCATATGGATCACGTGGAGGGGGCTTCAATGTGAGGCTGCACTTGGTCTTGTTCATCTATAGGAGACTACACTACAAACAGTCCCGATTCATGAGGCTGCACTTTGGTCTTGTTCATCTTTGTGGATGAACTATTGGAATACCCTCCTAATGACGAGGTGATGAAACTCGAACAAGCTGAAGGACAGAGGTTACAGTGGAGAAGGTGTCGGATTTACATCAAAGGAGCACCAACATGTAAATCTCGTTCACAGGCTACGGTACAGATTCCTTGTAGTTCACACAGTACGATACAGGTTTGTTGACGGTTAATAATTGTATCAAAGTTCGTTTGTGACTCGCAAGCGTACAAGTCTCCCGTCGTAGTCAAGGGACCCTTCTTCCCTCGAGTGGTGAACCCAAGGTATCGAATCCGTGGAACAAATGTGTGATGCAAGACTTAATCTATTAAAGCCAAGTAACTTCAATATTCGATAAAAGACCTAGTGCATCTAAGTAAAAGACACAAAACGAATCTAATCTACTAAAAACCGGAGAAAACAAAGTAAGATTGGGTAGATAAACCGATCTAGAGGGATCGGGGTAAGACTTTTGTTGAAGTTCCAAGCAAGAGAAGAAGTAGCAAATCGAATCTTAATAGAAGCCTCTTTAAATCGTGGTTTCCCGTCCAAATCCGAAAACATCCGCCTTTCGAGACCCCCGTTCGTCACAACGTATCCCTATTCATGCGGGGAGCTTAGGGCGAGTCAAAAGACAAGTCGAGATTCTTTCGGAAGATCCGGCGTGTACCTCTAGCCACCGCGGCTAGAAGAACACCCTATGTAATCTATCGCGCGAATAGAATTGGAATAAGCAAAGCCGATCGAAAAACGAAATCTTCGAGGAAACACTTGATCGCTAAGAAAAGATTCAACTTGATAATTCAACTATGACAATGATACATACACAAGATCACCACCGGGATCCTTCCTTGATCTTGCTTCTAGCTCCGGGAACTCCGACGTGGTCTTCCGTGCAAGGTTCCCACGTCGGCTAGGGGAACCCTAGTCAACTAGCTCGACCCTCTCCTCTCCGAGATGGTGTCCCTCTCTTCTCTGCTTCTCGGCGGCCGAAGACGAAATCTTCTCTCCGTGGCTCTCGGTCAGGGGACTATAAATAGCCCGATTGGCGGCTAGAGCAAAGGAGAGCGTGTTTGGGCCCAAAATGGGCCTGGGCCGACCGGACTGGGCCGGCCGGCCTGAGCCCATTTAGGCCCAGCCCGTGGGCTCCTTTGCCCCACGTCGGTTCCCTTGCTTCCTGGATGTTTCCCCCTTCTGCATGTAGGTCCATGTCGTCGGTTTCTCTCCGAATTGGACTCAACTCCTTGTCTTGCAAGATTAAGCACTTTTCTGGTCAGGTCCCTGGAGTCTGTCGTCTTCTCGGATCAAGTCCCCGGCTTCTTGGAGTTAAGTTTGCTTCATTGCATGACTTGTACGGGGCTTCAAGGTCTTGTCATGAGGTGCTTGATGAACTTATCCCGAAAGTCTTGCATTTAACACTAAAACCCTGCATAAACATTAAACTCCAAAACCGACATGCACACGTGAACTTGTTATACCACGGGGGTTAGTACCAATGGATAAGGTATAAAACTCATGCCAACACCGAAGGTAAACTCATGGCTAGGTTGACGGATTTTCACCGTCAACAGCTGGTAATATTCATAAGTGCTAGTATTCAGCCTTCCTCCATTGAACTTAGCCGGCAGTATGCATGGGCTGATTATGATGTTAAGGATCTCTAAGAATCTCCCATCTTGATGGCCGGGCTCAAAGGAAAATTCAACAGGGAAAGTCAAGGTGTCATTGTCCGGATAAGGAAGCCGAGAGAGGATTGGGGAAACCTTTGAAGAATAGCTCGAAAAGTCGGGCCGATGTCCGCCGAACAAGAACGATTGAAGCCGCTTCTCCGTAATTCGGCATCCTCTCGGTAGCTTGAGGCTCTCCTTCAGGGCGATTGGACAAGGGGAAGAACCTGGAGTTCAAGTCGACACCAATGATCTGATGCATGTGGAGCTGCAGCCACATTTGAACGAACCACCAAGGGCCGTTGACACATGCTATCCTTTGGCTGGTATACATCTGGGTGACAGTCTGGTGAAGCATATGGTATACGCTGCCCAAGAAGAATTTTCCCAAGGGGAGGCGGTTGCCACTGGCCAGATGAGACGCCATTGCGATGTGGTTCAGGGTAGGCTCGTTGGCTTTACCACAGAAGACAAATCTGCACAGCCACATATTCAGAAATGCCCTGTATTCAACAGCACCAAGGGGATTGTCTTTCATGTGTTTCAAGATGTAATTCTTGTATCCGTTCCCTGGCTTCACCCCCGTTTGCCGTGAGGAATTTTTGAAGTTCCAAGGCTGAACAGACCCTGTGATGTCAAGGCCGGTGATCATATATACATCGGCCAAAGTTGGAGACATTGGGCCATGGCCAAAAAGGAAGGCGTTGACGCCATTTGACCGAAGTGGCGGTCGCTATCGGGGAGGTCTTCGTTCTTGGGGGTCTCAGCCACGGATAACTCCAAGCACTGGGCGATACGGAGGGTGTCCAGGTTGGTCAATCCACTCTTGTCTGCAAGAATCCTCCGATACCAAGTTTTCTAGCCTGCAATTGGAGGTAAAGGCCAGTTCTTGAAAGCATCTTGCCACTGAGGCGGTGGAGACAAAGCTGCTTTGAAAGGGATTCTCTGAGATTCAGCTGCGATGAAATCTCGAGGGTCGGAGTTCCCCACAGGACCAAGATAATAAGACCTCGAATCGGCCTCGGTACGAACCAAAAGCGCGAGAAGGCTCTGGAAGAAAAGCGGAAAAGGAAATCTCAGGTAAAATTGAAAACCTAAATGCCGAACGAGGCTTGCGGGGGATGAATTTACCTGAGCATCTTGGTTCTGAGCTGCCATTGGAGGTTTGAGCTCGGAACGAGGGGATCTAGGGTTGGATCTGGATGAAGATTCCGACGGATTGCAAAGAACAGGTGTTGACAGATTCGATTTGAAGTATTCGTGGCTGGAGTCAATTGTGGAACAAAATTACTTTTATCCCACAATTGAAGGGGCATGTGTTAACACCAAAATTTGGTAAGGAGTCTGACTTGTGGGTCGGGTTCGATAAAGAGTCCGTCTGGTGGAAGGAAGGATCTGCTCCGGTTCGGCAAAGGAACAGTAGAGCTGATTTTGCCGGATTGGACGGTGACGTGGCTCAATCAGGGAAGACGAATGGATGGATAGGCGATCGAGCTTAGAGATAAGTTAGGCAACGAATCCATTCGAATTGTACTCAACAGGGTATAAATATGACCCCTGAATGTATGTAAAAAAGGAGAATCATTCTTCAATACACACCGGCCTTACGCCAAACCCTAGAGTCCTTGTCGTGTCGTCGAGTTCTTCGAGAGGGCTAATCGATCCGTCGACCTCCGTGAGTACCGGCAACCTTGTATCATGTCTAGTATCGTGAGGTGGATTTAGATCTGATGCAAGTAGTCTTGTTACCATGCTTCGTGTCATGCGGTAGATTCAAGCTTGGTTCAAGAGGGTTTCTTGTTAGGTCATGAGCCATGCGGTGGGCTAAGATCTAGCTTGAAGCTAGTTATCGGCTCTATTGGATTTTGGCAAGATCCAATAGATTCATTAAGTTACCCCGTGTTATCTTGAGTTTTACTTTATGTTTTAATTCATGTAACACACCTTTGCCCAATCTAGATGGGTTTGGATCGGCTCTATCTCTTTTATGATCCTTGTCCGAGTAGATTTCATATTTTAACGCGTGGATCTTGTGCTTTCCGATAGCCGAAACCGAATCGATCTAGGTTGTTACGTGTTGCGGGTTCAAGCTTGCTAATGTTCGTATAAATCTTGAAAGAGCCGGGTATCATGCGGTAGATGCAGGTTTTTGGGTTGCTTTGGAGCTAGTCATCCGGTGGATTAGATCCCCAAATCAATCTGATAGATTCATTCACTTGGTAATGTTTGTTCCTTCTTCATGGACCCCGAATCGGTACATTCGGCCGTATTCGGTTATGTTTCTCCACGAGTAGAACACGTGCGTTATTCATGGTTTGAATGATGTATGCTTTTAGCTTTCCATATTTAGATTGTATCATGCGGTGGATAGATCTATTTGTGGAAAGTGGTACGGTTTTTCATGCAAGTTGTATCATGCGGTGGATAGATTTGTTTGATACCGTACTCGACGGGTTTTAAAGTAACTAGACATGCGGTAGACTAGTGCTTTGGATCTATGCATACTTGTTTAATACATGATCATGTCCGTGCTTTACTTTACTCACTTGTTTAATGTTATTTTTTATGGGGATCGGTCATGACTTCGTGTACGTGCATCCTTGTTCAAACAAAGGCCGATCGCTGTCATGCTTGCGTCATCCATTCGGCAGTGTTACTTTTTCCCTTTGCGGTTTCTCGAATGGTTGTAGTTCGTTGGCAGATAGCTTTTCATAGCTATGTGTCATCTCATTTGGCTTCTTAGCCGTAAATATGGAACTGTCTGGTACCACCCGGCAAGTTCCAAGCTTTGGTATTTAACTGCTTTGTCTTTTGTTAATTTTCAGGAAAAATTGACTGGCACGTCTTTCGCTCTCTGCGCGTGTGAAGCCAGCTTTGTTCGGCTTGCTGTGTGTTTGGCGTTGAGTGCACTTTTCGCGTCAACAATACATACTTAGCATTTCCCTTTAGATTGACTCTTATATTTGGTTTTGCTCTTGTTCCTATGTACATCTGACCATTCTCTCCAAGTTGAATAAGTACCTCATCAGCAACCGAGGCAGCCTGCATCTTGCTCTTTAAAATGGTATGGTCGCTTTGCTTGAACTAATTTTTTGGTTACTGAATTTTCCATTTATGTTAATGGTTTACCAAGAACCAATGATATTACAGTGGGCTAAAGTAGTTACTGTAATTCCCTTGACTATTAATTCATAGGATAAATCTGACGAGGACTATAGACCTGGGCCACAAGATGAAGAAGAGGGTTATGGCACAGCTAGTGCACAACAAGACCAGATGGGTGGGGCTCAGCATCGAGGCAGAGCACTAAGGACATCCACAAAGTGGCCAAGTGACACAATGATAGTCACTAAGGTCGACATAGTGGGGATGCCAGTACCATCGACTCAAAAGCGCAGGTTCAGGGCGCTTGCGGGGCTTGTTGCTAGACAAAAGGTACCTTTGAACTTGCCAGAAATCAAAGAGCTAAGCAATGATGAAAAGTGGGACTTGTTTGATAAGCATGTGTAGAAACACTTGAAGTTCCAGGAAGATGCGAAACCGCATGCATTCAAGCTTTTCTGGAAGACGGCAGCCAAGGCATGGAGACAATTCAGATTTCAGCTTAGGTGAGATTTTATCAAAAAAGGACTTGAGCCATTTACAAGGCACCTGTTTATTGTCCCGGAATAGTGGAAGGAGTTCGTGAAACAGGAGGAAACTGAGAAAGCCTCATCTGCTAGTGTCAAGTTCAAAGAACTCCGAAGCCGGAACACAAGCGAGCACAACATGGGTCCAGCTGGTTATACTGTGAAACTAGAACAATGGGAGAAAGTGGACAGACAATTAGCTACAGCTGGTATCCCCAACCCATATGACGCCTATCCTGACGATCGTTCCAAGAATTGGCTACGAGCAAAGAGTAAGCTAGTGATTAAAGACCGTGTTGCCGTGTTCAACAATAAATAGGAAGAAAAATTGGCTGTGGACATCAAGGAGAAGATTGCATGTGCAGAATCTTTAGGAATGGCAGGGCAGACGGAGTATGATGTGCTAAGTCAGTGCTTGGGCCGACTTGAACCAAGTCATGTGCGTGGTGTTTCCAGGAAGTATGCATGGCCTCATCACGTTGAGATTTATAGGAAGAAGAAGAGGATGAAGACCGATGCATCAGTTGATACGGAAAAGATAAAGGAACAAATCAAGCAAGAACTGGTGGCTGAGATGCAGATGCAGAGGTGGTGTTGTCACCAACGTCGAATCGCGCAAGCCCTTCACCCACCACACTGAAGAGCAGCTGTGCATCCGCAGATAATTTAGGTTTGATCGATGACACTGCGGAGATGGCGACGGAGGTGCACTGTGATGATCGTACACACGAAAACCTTATAGGCATGTTGACTGAACCCACACACTGTGGCATATGGATCACGTGGAGGGGGCTTCAATGTGAGGCTGCACTTGGTCTTGTTCATCTATAGGAAATTACACTACAAACAGTCCCGATTCATGAGGCTGCACTTTGGTCTTGTTCATCTTTGTGGATGAACTGTTGGAATACCCTCCTAATGACGAGGTGATGAAACTCGAACAAGCTGAAGGACAGAGGTTACAGTGGAGAAGGTGTCGGATTTACATCAAAGGAGCACCAACATGTAAATCTCGTTCACAGGCTACGGTACAGATTCCTTGTAGTTCACACAGTACGATACAGGTTTGTTGACGGTTAATAATTGTATCAAAGTTCGTGCGTGACTCGCAAGCGTACAAGTCTCCCGTCGTAGTCAAGGGACCCTTCTTCCCTCGAGTGGTGAACCCAAGGTATCGAATCCGTGGAACAAATGTGTGATGCAAGACTTAATCTATTAAAGCCAAGTAACTTCAATATTCGATAAAAGACCTAGTGCATCTAAGTAAAAGACACAAAACGAATCTAATCTACTAAAAACCGGAGAAAACAAAGTAAGATTGGGTAGATAAACCGATCTAGAGGGATCGGGGTAAGACTTTTGTTGAAGTTCCAAGCAAGAGAAGAAGTAGCAAATCGAATCTTAATAGAAGCCTCTTTAAATCGTGGTTTCCCGTCCAAATCCGAAAACATCCGCCTTTCGAGACCCCCGTTCTGTCACAACGTATCCCTATTCATGCGGGGAGCTTAGGGCGAGTCAAAAGACAAGTCGAGATTCTTTCGGAAGATCCGGCGTGTACCTCTAGCCACCGCGGCTAGAAGAACACCCTATGTAATCTATCGCGCGAATAGAATTGGAATAAGCAAAGCCGATCGAAAAACGAAATCTTCGAGGAAACACTTGATCGCTAAGAAAAGATTCAACTTGATAATTCAACTATGACAATGATACATACACAAGATCACCACCGGGATCCTTCCTTGATCTTGCTTCTAGCTCCGGAACTCCGACGTGGTCTTCCATGCAAGGTTCCCACGTCGGCTAGGGAAACCCTAGTCAACTAGCTCGACCCTCTCCTCTCCGACATGGTGTCCCTCTCTTCTCTGCTTCTCGGCGGCCGAAGACGAAATCTTCTCTTCGTGGCTCTCGGTCAGGGGACTATAAATAGCCCGATTGGCGGCTAGGGCAAAGGAGGACGGATTTGGGCCCTAAATGGGCCTGGGCCGACCGGATCGGGCCGGCCGGCCCGGGCCCATTTAGGCCCGGCCCCCGTGGGCTCCTTTGCCCGAGGTCGGTTCCCTTGCTTCCTGGATGCTTCCCCCTTCGCATGTAGGTCCATGTCGTCGGTTTCTCTCCGAATTGGACTCAACTCCTTGTCTTGCAAGATTCAGCACTTTTCTGGTCAGGTCCCTGGAGTCTGTCGTCTTCTCGGATCAAGTCCCCGGCTTCTTGGAGTTAATTTTGCTTCATTGCATGACTTGTTCAGGACTTCAAGGTCTTGTCATGAGGTGCTTGATGAACTTATCCCGAAAGTCTTGCATTCAACACTAAAACCCTGCATAAACATTAAACTCCAAAACCGACATGCACACGTGAACTTGTTATACCACGGGGGTTAGTACCAATGGATAAGGTATAAAACTCATGCCAACACCGAAGGTAAACTCATGGCTAGGTTGACGGATTTTCACCGTCAACATCTCCCCCATGCTTAAACCTTGCTCGTCCTCGAGTAAGCCTTCGATGGATATCATCATTGCTAAACAATGTTTAAACTTTGCACTTGATTACACATGAGAAAACATAATGCTCTCAAAATTTTAATTCATTGAAGTTCCATAATGTGCTAGCCTTCATGTCTACGGAGGGTAGATTCTTATTAAGCTTATCCCACAAGTATTAACATGCTCACAAAGTTTTAAATAGATCTCAGAATTTTTGAAATAAAGAACGAGATAAAGAAAAGCTAAACCGAACTCACAAATTTAAATCGTCTCATGTATTGCTCATAAACTCTCATCTCACTTGTCTCTCAAGCCTATATATTCTACTCCTTTCCCTCTCATATATGTGTGGTAGGCTTTATATGGAGCTTTGGGAAAGTTTAGTCCTAACAAGATTTTATAAATGAGGTGTTGTCAAAACAAGACAAGCTTCTCATGGTCTTACCGAGACTCGTCAAAAAGGTCATTGGAAAATAATGTTAATCAAGAAGGGGAAAGAGAAAAATACACACACTTTTAGATGAGTGGACATGTGCAAATGGCAAAGAGTGATACCGAGGCACAAAGGAAGTCCTCGTTATCGGATTGCACATGGTTGGAAAAATGAGAATGGATCTTTTTAACTTGAAGCCTTGAATGCACTTTTAGAGAGCCGGGGAGTTTACTTTACGCACATATATTTTTTCTCTTTCTCATATTTCTCATTCTTTTCTTTCTTTCATATATACATTTTTTTTCTTGTCATATATTCAGTCCATGACTTTCACAACGAAGTTTTGATTTTTTATACCTTGAAAGTCATGAGTATCACTGGATTTTTTTTTCTTTCATCATTTTTTTAAAATATTCCCCTTTGAACTCTAAAACTGCACCGTACCTACCTCCTCCCCCATGCTTAGACGTTGCTCGTCCTCGAGCAAAGAGGCGAAAAATAAGGTAGGTACCGGAATATTTTTCCTTGGAGAGATACTTCAAATCTTCAACGTTGGCACCGTCTTGCGATCTTCCTTGAATTGATGATCCATTCTCAACGATAGGTTGTGGTCAAGGAGGTAATCACAAAAGGATGATATTTGGTTTAAGGGTGGATATCCGGCGAAGTTTGTGAGATCACCGATGCGGGGATACACAATGCACGGATAAAAGGCTAGCAAAAAGATAGATACGCAAAAACGGAATGACCAGCTTCTTAGTCTCGGGCCAGAGAAATCATGGCCTGCAATAACACACTCAAAAATAAATCTTGTACACTAAGGCTTATGCACTCAAATATATATAAGGCTTTGGATAGGTTGAGCAACACACAAGTGATATTTGTGACAAGGTTAGCAATATTTTTGAGCATAAAAGACATCTTTAATCTATTCATAACTTGAGAGCACATAAAACACTATGGGTCTTTATTTTAATCATAACCTCCGCTGAAAATTAAGCTAGCATTTAAATAAATTCAGATCTGTATTTTTAAGAGAGCACTAGCTTAAACATGCATAAATCGATTACAAAGATGAACAAAGCTGCAATTCTAATCATATATCATCATGGCACGAATTTTGTAACTTTTCCAATGATATAATCAAGGTGGTGTCTTTATTAATGGTGACGTCAAGTTGAAATACACACTGAAAATAAACAAACATGCTTGCTGAAAATTAAATAAAAACAGAAAATACTACGCAAACACACATAAGCAAAAGCTGAAAATTACAGAGAAAAAGAAAAGAAAAGAAACTAAAGTTCCTAAATCTTCTAGTCCTCCACCGGTGGTTGATGTTGATGATCTTGATAATAATACCCTTGCTCATAATATGGTTGGACACTTCCTCCGACGAATTGATTTGGCTCCACAAGGTGAAGGCGTCCAAGTTCAAAGGCAATATTTGCATCGCCTTCACCGAGTTGAGCTGCGTTAGCTTGGATGGCTGCGATGTTTTGAGCATTTCTTGCAGCATACCCTCCAATAATGGCCATGCTTTGTTGTGGTTGGGGATGATGAGCGTAGGACTCCGCGAAGTTAGCGTTGGGCACAACATAATTTTGTGGGGGTACCGGTGCACCACCCCCCCATGCTTGCTCTTGTGGCCCTCCGTAATAACTTGGCGGAGGAGGGACCCCGCCGAACGGTTGCACATTGGGTTGTGCTCCACTCGCTTGTGCGGAGGATGTTCCCTCCTCTACGATTCTTCCTCTCTTATTCTTCCTTGCAGGGACAAGTAGTCCCTCTTCCAACCAATCTTCCCTTCCTTCGGTGAAAAGCCTAAGCCTCTCATTCGGAAGGGGTAGGTTCACTATGGCCAACCGATAACCTCCTCTCTCATCTCCACTAATGTATTTGCCTTGCCGCAAATACTCAAAACCGAGAGAGGTACCACGCAAAAGGTGAGCGGGGTTTCTTGCGATCCCCGGCCGCAAGGAAAAGGCCAACATGGAGAGGTAACACCCCGAACCAATATTACCCGCCCCCGATGTTGCTTCACAACACCAACGGTTGATCATGAGGTAAGAGGGGTCTATTGGCTGCCCGGCAATTAAAGCCGAGTATAGCCAATTCAACTCCGTGTCGGTCACCTTTGTTTCCTTCATCCTCCCCAATACCCTCTTGCACATCCAAGAGTGAAATATCCGGATAATGGGGTTGCGGATGCAATTGCGTTGTTGATGGGCTTCTCCGGAGATCATGTTCCAAAATCCCGCTAACATGCCGGGTGGCACGTCAACTTTCTCCGGAGCTCCCTTGTGGAATCCAAGCAGCTCCCTAACGTGCTCGTAGGGAACCTCTTGTTCGACTCCCTCCAAACGGAATGACAAGCTTTGCACCCCATTATCATCAACGATGGGTGCAATAGTCATTAAAATTTCCAAGGCGAACCCCAAATGGGTGTCCACCGATATTCCGTTGGAGAACTGCACCCATCCGAGGTGCCCCAACATATAGTATATGTCGGTGCAAAAACCCAAGGTGTAGAGTGCTTGGTCGTCGAACTCGACGTTCGGCACTAGCCTCTTCTCAAGATTGGCGAGCCTCTCCTCCTCCTCCGCCGACAAGATGATGAAGCCGTAAGAAGAGTGTGTCGGGGTGTAAGGAGGTGGCGCGGTTGAGCGAGTCGATCGTCGTGGTGGCGCGGGCTGCTCCTCCGTGTGCCCACGAGGTTCGGTGAACCTCGTGGAAGTGCTTCTTGCAGCCCTCATACCACCAAGGAGGAAAGCATCGTTCTTCCTCGGTGGTGCCGTATCCGTCTCCATGCTCCGGGGAGACTCGGAAACCGAGTGCCTTCTCGAAGACGTGGTTGATGACGGCTTGGATGACGACGAACTCTTCTTCTTGGAGAAGAGACCTGTGGTTTTCTTCCACATGGTTGCTGCACTCTTTTCTTCAACTAAAACTCCGGGTTGCAACCGGTAACTAGGCACTTAAACTCTTTGATTCGGATGTGGACTTTGAGTGGATTAAGGATGTGGATTTTTTTTTCTTGAGCTATCAAGCTTGGGAAGGTTGGCTATGTCTACGGAGGTTTTGAGCACACAAACTTGAACACACAAACAAAGGAAGGAGAGGGAAGCTTGCCTGCAGAAAACGGGAACCGGGGGGCTCCTTATGTAGGTGAGGCCGGCCTCGGTGCTCTTCCCCGCCTCGTCTTTCTTCCAGCACGATCATTTCACCTCTGCAACTTTCCTGCCCGCGTGCTCCACGAGTTGCACCGCCCAAACGCTCTCGTCCACTCCTTTTATTGGTCCTTCCACTTGATGCTTCATGTTTTGGGTTATGTCCATACTCCCTAGCTCCACTTGCTTCACATGCCACCATGAAATCCCTACAAAGTTGATGCTTGCTGCCCACCATGCTTGTCCTTTGCATGTGGGATTGGTGAAAGTTGATGAAAGGGAATCCTATGGTGCATGCATGATTACTAGATTGCCTCCATTAAGGTGTGTTTAAGGTTAAGCATTCCTCTAATTCGAAATTTAGAATATTTTTCAGAGCCATGCAAGAGCTCGAACATAATTTTAGAGAAGTTTTTAAACCATTAAAAACAAATGCAAGTCGAAAATATTTTCTTTTTACGTCGATTTCGGTCTCACCGGTATAGTTTGCCTTCATTGGTTGAGAGCAGATATTTTCCCGGCTTGATCATGGGGGCATAGGTTTAGGTTCTAATTTTGGCTAAATAAGAAAGATTTTGAATAAAACAAAATTAGAATAGGCTTAGAAAAATTCTAATCCTAGAGAAACCAAGGATATAGATTTTTAAAACCAACCAAAAGTTTTGATTTCTAGGTTCACGCGAGTTCTACCACGTGCTGAATTTTATTAACACTTAAACATAAATCGTGGCTCTACTCGTGTGGTTTTAGCATGAAAAATAAGTCAACCTCAGCACCATAATGAGGGTGAAAGGTTGAGCTAAGGTTCTGAAATTATTTGGTTGAGGGTTTCTCGAAAAGAAAAGAATCAAACAAGCACATAGGAGGGTTCATGCAAAGGGTTTATGATAAAGCAAACATTCAATCAAGAATTATGTCTCTAATATTGTTAAACCACTTCTAAGTCTAATGTCTTTGCGTAATAAAACTCAAAAACTAAATTATTAAAAAGACTCGAAAAACCTGGAATCGGGTTGTCCTCCCGGTAGCTTATTCTTGACTCAACGAAATGGGTTGCCTCCCGCCTAGCGCTTCGTTTATAGTCCATGGCTAGACTTCTTCACTTGATTTCTCCGGATCAACGCTCTTTGCGGGCGTTGCAATCTTGGGTACCCACTTTGGCTTAGTCAATTTTTTTGGTCTTCACGAGTCGGCTTTGTCCTTGGTCTTGACGGATGCAACAACTTCCTTGTGGCTCGGCATCTCGAACTCCGGTCCTTCGGTCGTGATCTTCATGGTCTCTAATGTGATCCTTCATCTCTCCCGAATGAGCTTGAGTAGCCTTCGCCGTCTTGGGACCTTGGAGTTGTCTCGGATATTCTTCTTTGTTACCCATCGGGCGCCCGGCAAGTTGTCCCACTTGCATCTCTAGCATCTTCATCACGATGAACACTTCAATCCTCGCATGTGGATCTTGCCTTGGCAGCCTTTAGGTGTTGAGCTTCTTTCTCCATCTCCATCTTCTCCATCCTCCTCTTGATCTTGAGCGGCCTTCCGGCGTCTTGACTTGGAGGTGGTGATTCCCTTGGAGATTTCGACGGTCCTTCGACTTCAACTTTTGATCTAGGGTTTCCACCCCTTTAGCTTGTGTTGCATGTCACCTTTGCCTGTAAAGTTTTCCTGGATCATCCACAAAAAAGCTTGGGTTTCTTGGAGAGGTAGCCAACCATCTCCGGTTAGGGTTAGTGATAAAACAAAAATCTAAACATAAAAACTAGGGTTAATCAAAACTAGATTAGATGTATTTTGAGGATGATCAAAGTTTAGTAGATGCAAAAAGAGAAACAAAAAGAAAACTGAAAATTACAAAAAGGCAATAAAAAACCAAATCTCGATCACTTGTTCCCCGGCAACGGCGCTAGAAAAAGGGGCTTGTTGACGGTTAATAATTGTATCAAAGTTCGTGCGTGACTCGCAAGCGTACAAGTCTCCCGTCGTAGTCAAGGGACCCTTCTTCCCTTGAGTGGTGAACCCAAGGTATCGAATCCGTGGAACAAATGTGTGATGCAAGACTTAATCTATTAAAGCCAAGTAACTTCAATATTCGATAAAAGACCTAGTGCATCTAAGTAAAAGACACAAAACGAATCTAATCTACTAAAAACCGGAGAAAACAAAGTAAGATTGGGTAGATAAACCGATCTAGAGGGATCGGGGTAAGACTTTTGTTGAAGTTCCAAGCAAGAGAAGAAGTAGCAAATCGAATCTTAATAGAAGCCTCTTTAAATCGTGGTTTCCCGTCCAAATCCGAAAACATCCGCCTTTCGAGACCCCCGTTCGTCACAACGTATCCCTATTCATGCGGGGAGCTTAGGGCGAGTCAAAAGACAAGTCGAGATTCTTTCGGAAGATCCGGCGTGTACCTCTAGCCACCACGGCTACAAGAACACCCTATGTAATCTATCGCGCGAATAGAATTGGAATAAGCAAAGCCGATCGAAAAACGAAATCTTCGAGGAAACACTTGATCGCTAAGAAAAGATTCAACTTGATAATTCAACTATGACAATGATACATACACAAGATCACCACCGGGATCCTTCCTTGATCTTGCTTCTAGCTCCGGAACTCCGACGTGGTCTTCCATGCAAGGTTCCCACGTCGGCTAGGGAAACCCTAGTCAACTAGCTCGACCCTCTCCTCTCCGACATGGTGTCCCTCTCTCTTCTCTGCTTCTCGGCGGCCGAAGACGAAATCTTCTCTTCGTGGCTCTCGGTCGGGGGACTATAAATAGCCCGATTGGCGGCTAGGGCAAAGGAGGACGGATTTGGGCCCTAAATGGGCACGGGGCCGACCGGACCGGGCCGGCCGGCCCGGGCCCATTTAGGCCCGGCCCCGTGGGCTCCTTTGCCCGAGGTCGGTTCCCTTGCTTCCGGATGCTTCCCCTTCGCATGTAGGTCCATGTCGTCGGTTTCTCTCCGAATTGGACTCAACTCCTTGTCTTGCAAGATTCGAGGCACTTTTACGGTCATGTCCCCGGAGTCCGTCGTCTTCTCGGATCAAGTCCCCGGCTTCTTGGAGTTAATTTTGCTTCATTGCATGACTTGTTCGGGACTTCAAGGTCTTGTCATGAGGTGCTTGATGAACTTATCCCGAAAGTCTTGCATTCAACACTAAAACCCTGCATAAACATTAAACTCCAAAACCGACATGCACACGTGAACTTGTTATACCACGGGGGTTAGTACCAATGGATAAGGTATAAAACTCATGCCAACACCGAAGGTAAACTCATGGCTAGGTTGACGGATTTTCACCGTCAACAAGGTTCCTTCCTCAGATGGTTCCCCTCCTCCTCCTCCTAAATCTCCACATCCGCAATACGTTCCATTCGGACCTCCTCCTCGTCCTGAAAAACTTGCATCCCCACCTCCTCATCATCCTGAAAACATAGAAAAACTTGCATACCCACATCCACAAGTTACACAAAATATTCCATCCCCACCTAATCCTAGTCCTAGAAAAACTGAAAAACTTGCATCCCCACATCCGCAAGAGACACCAAATATGCCATCCCCACCACCACGCCCACCACCTCCTCCTCCTTCTCCTCCTCATGAAACAACAAAACCTACACCCCCAAACGGAAGTGCTCAAAATAATCATGCCAAAGCAGGTACATCTAGGCCTAATACCTCTATAATAGGTCTTGGTGAGACACCACTGTTACCAGTCAACCAAAGTGATGTGTTGGCTAGTGCTGATAAATCTGTCGACAACATTTCAAAGAAAGCTATAGGTACACCTGGGCCCAACACCTCTGTAATAGCTCTTGGTGAGACACCACTAGGCAAGAAAGCCCTTGCGAAACCTTCAGCCATTTCAAATCAGCAAGGAAAGAAACTTGCCAAAAATAAAATCTCTACACCACATACAGTAGGCAAGAAATCCCTTGAGAAACCTTCATCCATTTCAAAGCCGCAAGAAGAGAAACTTGCCAAAAATAAAAGCTCTGCACCACCTACAGCAGGCAAGCAAGCCCTTAAGAAACCTTCTTCAGCCATCTCAAAGTAGCAGGAAAAGGAAATTGCTCTAAATAAAACCTCTAAGAGGCCTACTAGAAAGCGATCTAAGAGAAACACCAAGGAGAATCATTGGTATATGACCAATGCAAAGCAATCTGAGAGAGACATCGAGAAGAATCCTTGAGTTATGGATAACCCAAATTACCAATTCGGAAAGAGCCTTCTCAATGATGGTGATCTCAAAAAGGCTGGTCCTTTTACCAGAAAGCTCCACAAATTCCACATGCAACATGGTAAGTCAGATGATAATTCTCACATTTTGGTCGCACTTCGGCCCAAGAGCAGTGCATGGCCTCCGAGATGGTCAAACGGACTCTAGCTGCTACCTGTGCAACTCAGTGATTTGTACGATCTCTTCAACTGTCGGTGCGGAATATGGTCCCGACACTAACCAGTAGATAGCGCCTAGGTCTATCCCTCAATGGTCGATGCCAAGCAACAAATGACACAAGGTTTTATCCTGGTTCCGGCCGAGGGGGCCGTACGTCCAGCAGGGGCGTGCTCGTGGCACTATATTGCTCAGCACCGGGGGTGCTTGTAGTGGGGCAAGTACAAGCAAGGCGGGAGAGGAAGCGTGGCTTCCAAGTCCCTGGGAGAGTGGCTGGAGATGTTGTGGGAGAATAGGAGAGTGAGTGCACGGTGTGTTGTGTTCGACTGTGCTCGTCCTCCCCCCGCGGCTGGGGGCTCGCCTCCCCCTTTTATAGGTCAAGGGGGCGACGGGTTACATGCACGCCGCGCTACCTAGCTACGTGAGGGAGCACGTCGCGCTACGGCGTAGAGTGGGCGGCCGTCCGGACGATCTTCGCTGCAATCCGGCCATGATGGCCTACCTCGTACCCGAACAGTGGCGGTTCGAGGGTAGGAGGCGGCAGATGGCGATGGCGTCCTCTGATAGGCTTCGAGGGAGGTGCTGATGATGGCTGGTACGGGGTACAGGAGCGGGCAGAACGGCGTTCCTTCCCAATGAGCTCTGCGGTAGTGGAGTGGTTGCTGCGGTGCCGGGCGTGCGCTCGCGGAGTCGGGCGTGCGCCGCACGCGCGGGTACGGCGGCCGCGCCGCTACAGTGGCCGGGATGGCCATCCACCGGCCTAGCGCCCCTCACCTAACCTGCGAGGTCACGGGGAAGTGAATCGAGGGTGCGCTCGACCTTCTTTCGAGGGTCGGGCGTGTTAGTCGTACAGTAGTGGGCGCGCGGTGTCACGGGACTGACACCGGCCGTACCGCACAGTCCATCCCACAGTGGCGGGGATGGGCTCCTCCCTGGGGAGTTGGTGCGGCGGCACCGGGGCGTGAGCCCCGGGCGCATGATGGCGCCGTCCCGCGCGGCGTCGGGCGTTAAATGCCCAAGTACGGGGCCGGCGCACGCGCGCGCGGGCGCCCGTGAGCGTGGCGGGCCCCGGCCGAGGGCGGAGCGGGCCCTCGAGCGAGACGGGACTCGCTCGAGGGGGTGCGAGCCCTCGAGCGGGGCGGGACCGCTCGAGGGAAGGGTCGCCCCTCGAACGGGGCGGAGTCCGTTCGAGGAGGGGGTTGCCCCTCGAACGGGGGCGGAGCCCGCTCGAGGAGGAGCGTGCCCTCGGGCGAGGCGGAGCCTCGCTCGAGGGTCTTCCGACAGGGCCGTCTTGGTGGGCCTCCGGAGTCCCGCCGCTTGGGCCATGTCCCGCATGGTTAGTTTCCCTGCATTGTTAGGCTTAGCTTATTTCGATGCAGGGATTTAAGTGAGGGTTCCCCCATTGTTTAAGGGGACCCCTAGGGCGGTCCCCGACGTAGCCCCCGAGCATCTGCGGGTTTGCCATTGAGGCTCCCGCAGATGCTGGAACCTACTGATAGGACGTTCTTCCCTCCTTGTTTGCGAACGCTTTCCGTGGGGCCGCGTCGGCGGACCCGCGGGTCTAGCCCTCGAAGCCCCGCAGAGTGTGGGCTCTCCCGCAGGGGTTAACCGCGAGCAATTCGGTCAGAAAGGTGTGGCACATATGCCAACCGGCATCGGCGGTATTTCGGCCGGCATCGGGGGTGCACGCTCCCCCGTCACTGTGTCTCCCGGCGGGTGCAATTTCAAGGAGGTGTAGCCGTGCGTCAAGCCCCCGAGCCTTGGCCTCGTTCGAGGCGATCGGGTCGAGCTCGACGACTTGTTTTTTATCACGCCCTCGCCGTCCCTCCGCGGGACGGAGGGTGAGGTTTCCACGACTCCCATCGAGCGGGTCGCGAATCGCGGATTCCTCATCGAGCCGCTAGCGGGTGGTTCAAGTGGACGTCCATGCCCCGTTCGATAAGGGTAGGCCGCGCGGTCCGGAGACACGTCCATGGAAGCGCTTGCGTGGGTTTGCTAGGTGGGGCTCGGTCCCGTTCGCTAGGGACCGACAGCCGCGATGCTCTCCCTCGGTGGGATCCCCCCGCTAGCCGCCCTCGCCGGCTCTCGAACACGACATGTGGGGCACCCTCGAGCCGACGGGCTCGAGGAACGGCTCGGATGCGCGTGCCCTCGTCGTCCCTAACTCGTGATGCGGGGGCGCCCGTTCGAACCCGTCGAGGGTCAGGCTTCGAACCTCTGATCAGTAAGGCCGTGCGGGGCCGTGCATGGACAGCCCCCGTCTTTTCGCGTTTGCGGCCGTCGAGGGGTCTGGACGTGCCAGCCCTCGAGGTGCTTGTTGGCAGCACGGTGCAGTATGAGTGCTTTCGGTGTCGCTCTATTCCAAGCGTGACCTGGGCGATCCTCTTACGCGCGTGCCTTCTTTTAGAGGGTTGACATTGTCTCGAGTTGGGGTTCATGCCGCTCGAGGGTCCTACGCGGCATGGGTGCCCGCGGTGGTCTGCTCTACGTCGAGTAGGTCCCGGGCGACCTTCTCACGCTGATATCCCATCGAGGGTCGCCTTGTTTCGAGTTGAGGGTCATGCCGCTCGAGGGGCCTACGTGGCATGGGTGCCCGCGGTTGCCTGCTCTACATCGAGCAGGTCCCGGGCGACCTTCTCACACTGACACCCCATCGAGGGTCGCCTTCGTCTCGAGCCGAGGATTCGCCTCGCTCGAGGGCTCTCCTTGCTTGGCAAGGGGCCCGGGCATTTAATTGCCTTGCGGTCGTGGCCGCGGTTTTGCAGCGCGGGCGCGCCTTTTTAGGCGTTGCGGCGCGCGCGCGCGCGCGTAGTGGGCAGCGCGGCAGGCGGATGTGACGGTTTTGCCTCGGTCGCTGCCGGTCTCGCCGTAATGATGACCCGCCCGCAAGTGTTAGAGCCGCTGCGGTCGTGGTGGGGCCCGCCCGTCGACGCGATGGAAAGATTCCTGCAGTTAACGCCGGGCGGGGGCGTCCGCTCCGAGAACTCGCCCGTCGCCTATAAACCGCGTGGAGGAGTGGACGGCGGTTTTTTACCTTGGCACCTTACCACTTTCGGTCCCCCCGTCTCTTCGCCTTCGCCTCGCTCTCGCCACCGCGCGGTCTCGCCCGCTTAGAGCTTTTTCCTCGTTTCCTTGTTCTTCACCTTCGCATTCGCTCGTCCCCCCTCATGGCGCCGCCTCAGCTTCCCATTAGGATCTTGGAGCCGTACGCCTGGGAGAGGTCGACGGTGACCCGGCTCGCGCTTGGCGAGTTGGTCGCCGCCGGCCAGCTGTCGGCCAACGAAGAAGGGCGCCCGGCGGAGTGGATCGTGCCGCCGCGCGCGCACCTCGAGCCCAACCCGCCGGAGGGCTACGTGGTGAGCTTCCTCCGCTACCACGAGCGCGGCTTCAACGCGCCGGCGAGCACCTTCATGCGGGCAATGTGCCACTACTACGGGGGGTGGAGCCGCACAACTTCGCCCCCAACGCTATCTCGCGAGCGGCCACGTTCGTGGGCGTCTGTGAAGGGTACCTGGGGATCCCGGTCAATTGGGAGCTCTGGGTACACCTCTTCCGCGGGGAGCTCGTCACGCAGCCTACGTCGGAGCCGAGGACCCGCCGCGCGGTGCGCGCCGGCGGGATGTCGCTTGCCCTGCGGGGGCAACTCAAGGATTTCTACATCCCCTGCACCATGACGACGAACAACGCCGGCTGGGAGCGGGGATGGTTTTACTTGCGCAACGCCGAGCCCGGCCTCCCTCCCTACACCGGCCGGGTGTTCAAGAAGAGGCCGGACTCCTGGGGCTACGGGTTGCCTACGGCCAATCATCGGGCGCGGCAAGAGTCCGTCCTCGCCGCTCTGCGGCGGCTGGCGAGGGAAGGGCTCAACGCGATGGGCGTCCTCGCCTTCCTTCATCACCGGCGAATCGTGCCGTTGATGGAGAGGCCACTCTGCATCTTCGAGATGACAGAGGCGGCCCGTTGACGCAAAATGTGCACTCAGCGCCAATCACACAGCAAGCCGAAAAGCTTAGCTTCGCACGCGCAGAGATAAAGTGACGTGCCAGTCAATTTTTCCTGAAAATTAACAAAAGATGAAACGGTTAAATACCAAAATTTGGAACCTACCGGGTGGTACCAGGCAGTTCCATATTTACGGCTAAGAAGCCAAGCAAGACGACATGTAGCTATGCGAAGCTACCTGTCAAAGAACCACGACCATTCGGGTAACCAAGAAGGGAAAAAGAACATTGCCGAATGGATGACGTAAGCATGACAATGATCGATCTTTGAATGAACATGGATGCATGTGCCAAGCCATAACCGATCCTCATGAAGATTAACATTAAATAAAGTAGAGCACGAACATGATCATGTATTAAAATAAGCATGCATAGATCCAAAGCGTTAGTCTACCGCATGTCTAATCACTTTAAGATCCGTCGGGCACGACATCGCAAATCTATCCACCGCATGATACAACTTGCATGAAAGAACGCACCACTTTCCACAAATAGATCTATCCACCGCATGATACAACCTAAATATGGAAAGCTAGAAGCATACGTCTTTTAAAACATAAATAACGCACGTGATCTACTCGTGAAGATATAACCGAATGCGGCCGAACAACCGATTCGGGGTCCATGAAGAAGGAACAAACATTACCACGTGAATAAATCTATCAGGCTGAATTGGAAATCTAATCCACCGGATGACTAGCTCCAAAGCAACCCAAAAACCTGCATCTACCGCATGATACCCGGCTCTTTCAAGATTTATACTAACAAAGCAAGCTTGAACCCGCAACACGTAACAACCTAGATCGATTCGGTCTCGGCTATCGGAGAGCACAAGATCCACGCGTCAAAACACGAGACCCACTCGTGCACAGATCTTAAAAGGAAAAGAGCCGATCCAAACCCATCTAGATTGGGCAAAGTGTATTACATGAATTAAAACATAAAGCAAAACTCATGATAACACGGGGTAACTTAATGAATCTACCGGATCTTGCCAAAATCCAATAGAGCCGATAACTAGCTTCGAGCTAAACCTTAGCCTACCGCATGGCTCATGATCTAACAAGAAACCCTCTTGAACCAAGCTTGAATCTACCGCATGACACGAAGCATGGTAACAAGACTACTTGCATCGAGATCTAAATCCACCGCATGATACTAGACATGATACAAGGTTGCGGTACTCACGGAGGTCGACGGATCGATTGGTCCTCTCGAAGAACTCGACGACACGACAAGGGACTCTAGGGTTTTGGCGTAAGGCCGGTGTGTATTGAGGAATGAACGTCCGTTTTACATACATCCAGGGATCATATTTATACCCTGCCGATTACAATTGCGAATGGATTCATTGCCTAACTAAACTTGATCACCGTCCATCCATTTGCTTCTCCCGATCGAGCCACGTCACCGTCCAATCCCGCAAAATCAGCTCTCTTGTTCCTTTGCCGAACCGGGAGCGGATAGCCGACCGCGGATCCTTCCGCCGAAAATCTCTCGAAGATACCTTTCCTTCCACCAGACGGACTCTTTTCCGAATCGGTCCCACATGTCATACTCCTTACCAAATTTTGGTGTTAACACATGCCCCTTCAATTGTGGGATAAAAGTAATTTTGTTCCACAATTGACTCCAGCCGCAAATCCTTGAGCCAAACCTGTCAACACCTGTTCTTCGCAATCCGCCGGATTCTTCGTTCAGATCCAACCCTAGATCTCCTCCGTTCCGAGCTCGAATCTCCAATGGCAACTCAGAACCAAGCTGCTCAGGTAAATTCACCCCTCCAAACCTTTGTTCGGCATTAGGTTTTCAATTTTACCTGAGATTTTCTTCTTCCGCTCTCTTCCAGGAACCGTCTACTGCCCTTCTGATTCCTATTGAGGCCAATTCGCAGTCTTATTATCTTGGTCCTGAAGGGAATCCTGACCCTCGAGATTTCATTGCCGCTGAATCTCAGAGAATCCCTTTCAAGGTAGCTTTATCTCCACCTCCTCAATGGCAAGATGCGTTCAAGAACTGGCCTTTGCCCCCAATCGCAGGCTGGAAGACTTGGTACCGTAGGATTCTTGCGGATAAGAGTGGATTGACCAATCTGGATACTCTCCGCATTGCTCAATGTTTGGAGTTGTCTGTAGCTGAGACGCCCAAGAATGAAGATCTTCTGATAGCCGCGTGCCACTTCTGGTCCAATGGCGTCAATGCTTTCCTTTTCTTGGCGTACTTTGAGATGTGATGCCGAACGACCCATTCGGTAGTGAAACGCTAACTGCCGAACGACACCTTGAATTCCTTTAGCCGAAACCATCGACCCACACGCGTTTCAGCTTAGAACTCCAAACGACCCACCGGTGGGTTGGTCAAGGAAATCTCTCCGCCTTCCGATTTTATTGGGACGTGCGCCACGATCCACGCCCACGATTCGAAGCCACAATTACCCCGCCGGTGCCTATAAATGTTGCCATAGGTGCCCCTAGCTCTCCACCGGGCCTTCTAGCTCTCGAATCTTTGCCAATCTCGGCCTTCTTGCAAACAGTACACATCCCCAAGCCGCAATGGTGCGCCGCCTCAACCGCCGCCGCGCCTCCGACGAGGCTGAGGGAAGCAGCGCTAATGCGCGCAGGCGGTAATGATCGTCAATTTCTCCTTGTCGATCTTCCTTTTGATCTTCCTTTGCCTTGACAATCATCTCCCCCCTTCAGTTTGATTCAGTGGAATTCGCCCCGCGCGCCGGCCAATCAGCCCCTCCCTGATGACTCTTCGGAGTCCGATGGCCACTCCCCGGTGCCGTACGGGGAAGCAGACGCTATTCGCTTCAAGGAGGAGCTAGAGGCGTCTCGTCTTGAGGGGGGAGGCCGTCTCCAAAAAGCGGGCGTGGCCGAACTAGAGTGGGAGGACCGGCGGAAACACGGTCGCCGGAAGCCATTGATGGTATGGTTCGATTCTTGATTCGGTCCGGCCTTTGGTGCTAACCCCTTCTTGTTTGTCTTTTGCGGCCGTGATGCCGAGCTCAACCAGCTAAAAGCGGCGGTAGAACGGTGGCGGAGAAGGTGAACGCTCACGGCGACACGCCGGCGGAGCGCCCGGCCGCGGTGGAGCGCCGCATTGACGAGGTGGCCGTCCATGGTGTTCGTCCGGGCACCACCTTGGGCTCGGCCGCGATGGCGACGCATACGGACGTCGACTATTCCACCGGGCCGCGTGGCTTCCGGGCGGCGCGCGCGGAGGATATCGACGAGATCGAGCTCATCCTGGAGCGCCTCGACGGCCACGGCGACGCCATTGCCGAAATTACCCATCCCCAGTCTGTGCTGAACAGACTCTTTGATTAGATTGTACTAGGGATGTGTAAATGTCGGCAATATATGATGAACTTTTGGAATCTGCATTTGTTCCGTGATATTTCCCCTCGCATTTGCATCCGTGAACTTGTCCTCTTCGAACGCATCTGGGAACTGTCTGTAGCCGAACGCTCGCAAACAACTGCCCCTTGGCGCAAGATCCACAAAGGATCCCAATTCGGCAATCCGCAAATACTGTTCAAAAGAAACCCTTCGCACTCGGTGGAAACCCCTGCCGCTTGGTATTCCCACGGTGTGTGCGGCGGATCATCACTCCCAATGCGCCCCTTTGGTCAATAAAATAGCCCGTGGGGTGCTCGCAAATCCACTCGCACACTCCTCCATCACTTCTCGTCTCTTCTTCTCGCTCGCTAGAAGAAAAAACCCCAACGCCATGGACAAGGGTAAACAACCTCGGGGGAGCGGCTCGTCAAGGAAGCGTACGATTCGGAAGTGAGTTCTTTCTTGATCTCGCTCCTTGTCCTTCTCGCTTGATCTTGCGCTTCATGTTTTCCTCTCGCCTCTTTCGGCCTTGATTTGCTTCTCGAAGAAATCATCGGAACCGAAGATGTTCCCGAGTACATCTCCTCCGATTCTTCTCCCGAGGCGGAGGATGCCACGCCCGAGCAAAGGGTCATCCATCGAGCCGCGCCGCCGTGCTCGGCACACGGAGCGTGACCTCAGGGACATGTCCGTCCGCTGTCAAGCCGAACGCGAGCGTCGTATGGCGCTGGAAGCGCTAGTAGGGGGTAAACGCTTCTGTCCCCCTTCATGTTTGTATCTGGATTTCTTGCCCCTAACCTTGATTCTTTTGCCCCGGATGTTTCGACGGTGTACGACAACCCGAAGGCGGCTCGGGATAGCTTGGTAGAGGCCGCCAATCGTGGTCATCCTCGTGCGTTCCAAGTCGCCGTCACGGTGGTCCCGGAACAAGCGAAGAGGGAGCGACGGCCGAAGAAGTAAAGAAAAGATTGAATCATACTTTCGCTTCTTTCTCCACGCCTTCGCTTCCCTCCCTTAGGGGACTTGACCTTCGGGGCTGCTATGTGTAATCCCGCAAGAAACCGGTTGTAGTGTAGTATTGGGCTAAGGGCAATGCATCGACCGGCCATTTTCTTTTGTTCATGGATTTTTTGTTCTAAAGGCGGCCTCATCCTCGAGCGCGGGCCGCTTCGTGTCGGATGTGTATAATCATCGATCGATTTCAATGCTAGGATAATACTTCTTCAGATATCTTCCATTTATTGCGGCGGAAAACTCCTCTCCTAGCAAAGTTCTCAATATGTATGCATTACCGAGAACGCATCTGACCACACGAAAAGGCCCCTCCCAGTTAGGGGACCATTTGCCGAATTCACTGTATCTAGTTCCAATCGGCAGTAGCGCTTTCCAAACTAGATCGCCCTCCGTGAATTGCTTCACTTTTACTTTCTTGTTATAGTACTTGGCGACCCGCAGCTTGTTTTTCTCGATGTTCTCCAGGGCCCTGAGACGGATCATATGCAGATCTTCTAATTCATCCATCATTAGGCCACTGTAATTCTTGGAGCTCAAATCGTTTTGCAACACTACTCTCCTTGACTCTGATTGCATTTCCCAGGGCAGGATCGCGTGATGCCCGTAAACCAACTCGTAAGGAGAAGTCTTTGTAGCTCCATGGGGGGCCATTCGGTAAGCCCACGGCGCTTCACCGAGTACCGAATGCCATCTCCTCGGCTTCGGTCGATCTTCTTCTGTATAAGCTTGATCATGATCTTGTTAGAAGCCTCTGCTTGACCATTAGCTTGGGCATAGTATGGAGAAGAATTAAACAGTTTGATTCCCATGCTTTCGGCAAAATCTCTGAAGTCCAATGACACGAATTGTGCCCCTTGGTCAGTGGTAATCGTCTGAGGAATCCCAAATCGATAGATGATGTGTTCCTTAACGAATTCGATCATGTTTTCTGACGTCACCTTTTTGAGTGGGATTGCCTCAACCCATTTGGTGAAGTAATCTGTAGCCAAAAGCACGAACTTGTGCCCCTTGCTAGATGGTGGATTAATTTGGCCAATCGGTCTATGCCCCAACCCCCGAATGGCCACGGCTTGATGATGGGATTTAATGCCGATGCGGGGACTCTTTGAATATTCCCGAACCTCCGGCAATCTTGACACCCCTT
This sequence comes from Cenchrus americanus, assembly GCA_947561735.1. Lineage (NCBI taxonomy): Eukaryota > Viridiplantae > Streptophyta > Magnoliopsida > Poales > Poaceae > Cenchrus > Cenchrus americanus. The sequence goes on from OX387239.1 coordinate 9,116,695, forward strand.
GTAATACTCAAAGCGGTCCTCTAATATCGTCGGCCAAAAGCATCCGGCTCGCCTAATAACCCATTTCATGCGATAGGCCGATTGGTGCGCTCCACATATCCCATCGTGCACCTCGCTCATCATGTTCTTGGCTTCTTCGGACCCGGTGCATCGTAGCGTACTCCATCTAATGACTTATAGAATAAATTGTCATCCGGAAGAACGAACTTGATTGCCTTATACCGAGCTTCCTAGAGACTTATCGGGATGGATCTCTCAAATATTCAACGATCTCTTTCCTCCAATCATCTTCTCGTAAGATCCGTCCCCGGTGCGCTCACCTCTGCAAAGCAAATGCTTCTTGACTCTCTTTATAACCGGAGGCGCTGCGAGCCGGCCGTTTGCTTCTTCGTTATGCTCTCTAGGAATGTCTTCGTAAGGTTACCGGTGGAAAGCTCTTCAAGATTTCTCTCGCATTCCTCGTAGTAACTCCTCGGCGCCTCGCCTCGCACTCGTGCGGCCGTTCAATTGCTTGATGACCAACTGCGAATCTCCATAAATTTCAACCGAAACGGCCTCGGCTTCTCTCAAATATTGAAGCCCTCGAAGCGGTGCCTCGTACTCGGCTGGTTATTTGTGACGGTGGGTTGTATAGGAATGGCGAATTCGAACATCTCACCTCTGGGAGAAATTAGTAGGATCCCTACTCCCCCACCTTTGCCACATGATGACCCGTCAAAGAATAGAGCCCATGGGGTAATTTCAAGCAGATCGATCGAAGGGTCACGGTGTTCAGTTATAAAATCGGCAATGACCTGACCTTTGATGGCTTTTGCCGATTCGAACTTCAACTCGAATTCTGATAGAGCTAAAATCCATTTGCCAACCCGACCATTCAAAATTGGCATAGATAACATATGTTTTATCACATCAAACTTCGAGTATACGGTGCATTCGGCATTCGGCAAGTAGTGCCGAAACTTTGTACACGAGTAGTATACGCAAAGACATAATCTTTCTATAGCCGAATACCCGGTTTCGGGATCAAGTAGTTTTCGGCTAAGATAAGCTACTACCCGTTCCTTCCCTTCGAATTCTTGAATAAGGGCCGATCCAATAGTTTGGGTATCGGCCGCCACGTACAACTTGAAAGGCTTGTTCGGTCGAGGAGGAACCAAGACCGGCGGCTCCTTCATGTCTCGCTTGATTTCTTCGAAAGCCTTTCGTTGTTCGTCGCCCCATGTGAACTTCGATCCTTCTTTAGTTTTAGCAACGGAGAGAACGGCAACACCTTCGTGATAAATTTGAGATGAACCTTCTCACAAAGTTGATCTTGCCGAGCGGTGATTGTAACTCCTTGAAGTTGGTTGGAGGAACGACTTCATCAATGGCCTTCATGCTCTTTTTGCCAACTTCGATTCCCCCTTCGTGGACCAAAAATCCCAAGAATTCTCCGGTGACACCCCAAATGCACACTTGTTTGGATTCATCTTCGAGCCATGCTTCCGGTGCATTCCAAGGTCTTCTTCACATCTTCCGGATGGGTGACATGACTTAAGGACTTGATCACCACGTCGTCAATGTAGATCTCCACGGTCTTGCCGATCAACTCATGAAAGATGTAATTCATGGCCCGCCGATAGGTTGCACCAGGCATTTTTCAAACCAAATGTCATGACGATCCATTCAAACGAGGCCTATATGGCCGGGACATCTAAAGGCCGTCTTCGAGATGTCTTCTATTGCCATAAAGATCCGATTGTACCCGCATTGCCATCCATGAAGCTAATCACCTTGTGCCCGGCGGCGGCGTCAATCGGCAAATCGGCAATAGGCATCGGGTATCCATCCATGGGAGTAGCTCTGTTTAGGTCCCCGAAGTCTATGCAAACTCTCATTTTTCCATTTTTCTTATACACGGGGACGATGTTAGAAATCCACTCCGCATATCGCGGTGGCCGAACGAAGTTTGCGTCAAGTAATCTTTCGATTTCCTTCTTCACATCGGCCAATACTTCATCCTTGTAGATTTTCCGGGGCGCTCGCTTATATGGCTTGAAACCGGGCTTGATTGGCAAGCGGTGCTCGACGATGGATCGATCCAATCCGAGCATCTCCGAGTAATCCCAGGCGAAGCAATCTTTATATTCTTTGAGAAGCTCAATTAGTTTCCCCCTGAAGTCTGGCTGCAAATTTGCACTGATGAACGTCGGCCTTGGCTTATCACCGCTTCCAATGTCAACTTCCTCCAGCTTATCGGCCGACATGAATCCTCGTCCCAGCTTGCCATCAGTGCCATCCACGGGGTTCTCCATCAAAAATTACTGTAAGAGCCGACTGCTTGAATCGGCTGCTGGTCACTGCTGACGGGTTCAACAGGACCTTCTCCCCAGTCCTTCCCTGAGAAGCAATCGATGCCTTGGTACTCCCAGAAGGCTGGTTCCATGTTAGCCACGCTCACAGAGTCATCCGCCTGGACGACCTCGATTTCATCGTCCACCCACCGGATCGGTCGTTGATGCATGGTGGATGGGACGCAGCGAGTTGGCGTGTATCCGGGCCCCGCCCAAGCGAGCGGGCCGTAGGCTCCCTTCCCTTCGATGACGAAGAAGGTGGTGAGCGGCGTTTTGGACCCGATCATCAAGTCCACGTGAGCGCATCCTTTGGTGTCCGAGGGGTTCCCGGCGAAGTCGTTCGGGATGATGCTTGTTGGTGTCGGATCGCTCGGGGTCATGCCAAGCTTCCCGAAGGTGGTGTACGGCATCACGTTGATCGCCGCGCCGCCGTCGACGAACATCTTGGTCAATGGCTTGCCATTGACGCACCCCCTCAAGTACGGTGGTCTCATGTAGCGGTTCTTGGCCGGCTTGTCGAAGACGGCTTTGTTTGGCGAGCACTAGTTGTGCCATCATCTCCTCGGCGTGCTCGTCGTCGAAGGAAACTTCCTCCCGCATGACCCGGTTAGCGGGGAGCCATGAACTCGTTCGGTAGGAAGTATACCATGCATGTAGGGGCCGAACGCTTCGATCCTTCCGGCGATCCTTGGGGCGCCACTTCGTCTTGTCCGGATCCCGGCTTGTTTCAACTCGCGGTTCCTCAAGCGTTGGACCCGCCTCTTCGGCTCTTGCGCGGACCGGTGGGCACCATTGCCCCCTTCGCCGGACGTAGACATCTTCATCCTCCTCGTGGTCGCCCCACCCGAGATCGGCTCGGCGCTTCCCGGGATGATCAATGATTTCAATTTTTTGCCGCCGATCCCCATTCGGGTGGATCCTTCCAAGTCTTTCATGGACGGATCGGCGATTGGCAGTTTCCTGCCTGTATTCAGCATATCTGTCGCTGCATTCAGGACAGTTCCTTAATGTGGGCAGTTTCAGGCCCTCATTCCGGCGAGTGTCCGAAAAGGCGCACCCCCGGGGGCGCGCTCCTGCGCGCGCGCGCGTGTTGTTCCTGATTCCATCTGCGCGCTTCCTCCTCAGCCCTGCGTTGCTCCTCCTCGTGACGACGCTCCTGGTAGCGTTCCTTCTCCATCTGGCGCTGCCATTTGTTGAGGAGAATGCGTGACGTCACCTTGGGTTTAGGCTTGGATGATTCCCCAATCTCGATGTGGCTTTTGAGAACGCGGGGGCGTCGCCCGTACTTGCTCTATGGTCACCGGCGCTTCGGGTCAACTGATCCATCTTGCTTGGACCTGGCCGAGGTCAGGACCTTGACTTTCCCTTTCTCTTCGGCTGTTATCGCATTGATAGAAAAGCCGAGCATGTTCTCGCGGGAAGGGGTGGCCATCCAGCCTTCATCTTGTTGTCGAACTTGAGATGCCCTTCCTGGATAGCCTTCGGATCCTCATCCCGAAGACCCCGCAATCGTTGATGGAGTGCGAGTCCCCGTCATGGAAGCCGCAGGAACGCTTAGCTTTGACTCCATCGGGCCGAAGCATAGAATGCCCCTCGGGCGCCTTGATTCGGCCTTCTTTTACCAAGAGCTCGAACAACTTGTCGGCCTTTGTGATGTCGAAGTCGTAAGTTCCTTTGGTCCGTCCGACCCAACGCCGATTCATTGTGAGAGGCTCTTTACCCCACATGATTTCCGCCGCGGCCTATCTCCGGTTCGTCGTCGGAATCCTCGAACAAATCAGCTTTGTCCAAGAATTGATTGTAGATATCGGCGATGTCGTCTTGCTTGCCAAACTTGGGGTCTTTCTTGAGGCCATATGCCCGATTGCTCATCGGGGATAACTTTTGCGACAAGTCGGCCCAGGTTCTCGAACTCCATCCCAAATAACTTTTCGCGCACGGCTGGCAACATCCCGGCGACGGCCATATCAGCTAGCTGATCGTCTGGCAAGTTCAATGAGAAGCACATGCCCTTGACTTCTCTGAACCTTCGAGGAACTCCAGCGGTGTTTCACTATGCCTTTGCTTTAGGGTGGCGAGATCAATCAACTTCTTCTCGGCGCTGCCGCTGAAGTAATGAGCGTGGAATTTGCGCTCCAAATCTTTCCACCTCGGCCACGCATTCGGGCGGCAAGGACGAGAACCACCGAAAAGCCGGACCCGTCGGGGCCGAGGCGGGGAAGTAGCGAACCCCGAACGTCTCTTCGGCCGAACACTCCCCGAGCCGCATGAGATAACGAGCGATATGCTCGACCGTGCTTGTCTCGTCCCGCCCGGAGAACTTTGTAAATTCCGTCGGCGGTTTCACCCTTGGTGGCGAGGAGCACGTTATAGTACCATTACGGGGAACGGCGGCCGTAGGTGGGGCCCCGCATCCTTGGCTTGAGGCCGAACTGATTCTGCATCAATTCGGCCATCTTGCGTGCTAGGGCATCTTCCTCCTGAGCGCCTGTAGCCGGCGCGTACCCTGGGTGCGGAAAGGCATCGAACGCTCCGTAATTCCCCACTTCATGATAGCCACCGCCGTATAAATTCCTCTGGAGCCAGTTGGTGGACGGAGCTATTCTTCGACTGGGGTCGAGTGGGGCCCCAGATGAGCCGAACGCTAGGTCTCCGTACGTGGGCTGGTACGGATTCGGCTGTTGCACAGGCTGACCTGTGCTGCTTTGTGGTGGCGGCAGGATTGGTTGACTTCCTGAAGCTTGCAACGACGGCTGAACTGGCTGCCCCCCAGCTCCCTGTGGAGGAGGTCGGAACGTTTGGCTCCCGGAGCTCTGAGGAGGAGGCCGCCGCACCGGCCCCGTGGTGGCGGCTGAGAGCTTGATTCGCCCAGCTCCACGGTGCTCTTTCCGGCGTACGCCTTTCCGAACGCCCGCCCCGCGCCGGACCAAAGAGGGCCACCATCATCCGTTGGAGCGACCCAAGGAAAGCTTGATTGTGCTTGGTGAGCACGTCGTCCATTGACTCTTGGAAGATCCGCGCGCATTCTTCCTTTTCTTGTTGGGTCGTAGCGTCGGTTTCTCCCGCAACGGCACTGGGCGGTGCCATTCTTCGGATATGGTACACCGCTTCGATTCTTTTTGAATGACATGAGACACTTTTGTTGAAACTGATTCACGGCGTCCAAGAGCCGCCGATGTCGCTCCGGAGAAAGGTCCTCAATGTTGACATCCGGGAGGTCCGTGATCTCGGGCATCCCGAACCAATTCGAGCCGTAGGTCCCACCGGGCGTGCCAAAAAGTGTGTTGACGCAAAATGTGCACTCGGCGCCAATCACACGGCAAGCCGAAAAGCTTAGCTTCGCACGCGCGAGAGATAAAGTGACGTGCCGGTCAATTTTTCCCGAAAATTAACAAAAGAGAAAACAGTTAAATACCAAAACTTGGAACCTACCGGGTGATACCAGGCAGTTCCATATTTACGGCTAAGAAGCCAAGCAAGACGACATGTAGCTATGCGAAGCTACCTGTCAAAGAACCACGACCATTCGGGTAACCAAGAAGGGAAAAAAGAACATTGCCGAATGGATGACGTAAGCATGACAACGATCGGTCTTTGAATAAACATGGATGCTTGTGCAAAGCCATAACCGATCCTCACGAAGATTAACATTAAATAAAGTAGAGCACGAACATGATCATGTATTAAAATAAGCATGCATAGATCCAAAGCGTTAGTCTACCGCATGTCTAATCACTTTAAGATCCGTCGGGCACGATATCAGCAAATCTATCCACCGCATGATACAACTTGCATGAAAGAACGCACCACTTTCCACAAATAGATCTATCCACCGCATGTGTTGACGGTGTATTTTGGTGCACCTAGCATGTTCATTACACTTTGGTTTGGATTTGATTATTGAACTAACCCGCCACTAGGCACACTAATCATATAACAAGTTCATCTTTGTGCATGCATTTGGAAGTGTTGTGTTTATGTAGGAAATCATGGACATAAAGGACGGATTCGCAATAAGTTCAAAGGAGCATTCATGGAGTCTTGTTCGTGTTCATGAGTTCGCTGAAATTACTTCCAATGGTGGTGAGGACCGAAGTGTTACGAGGAACACCCCCGGGGATTGAAGCGTAAAAGATCAAACTTCATGCAAAGAGAGCCTTCATCTTGATCGCGAGGATAACGGCGTCAAAATCATCCAAGTGGAGGGGGCGAAGTAGATAAGTGCACGAGGACCCACGGAGCAAAAAGGGCGACCGAACCGGGCCGAAACCGGGCTGGGCCGGCCGGGCCCAGTCGGATCGGCCCAGCCCACTTCGGGCACCGGTTCGGTCCCGTCTTCCTTGCCCTCGAAGGATCTTCGACCCTAAAACCCCCGACGCGCCGCCAACAGACAGAGAGGAGTTATTCGCACCAGAAGGCCATCTACAAGCTAGAGAGAGAGGAGGAGGATCTCCGGGCTGGAGATCAACCACCTCGAAGGAAGCACCCTCTCGTGGAGAAGGAGGAAGACACCGGCGGAAGGGAAACCATGATCAACGGTGCCATGATCAGCACCTTGATGGGGTAATCTTCTCATTCGTCCATGGGTTGTAATCGATCGTGAGATGTAATCGCACTTTGTCGGATTTTCTATCTATCATCTTGTGTTGAATATACTTTAATGCTTTAAGGTTAGCTACCATGCCGTAGAGGGAGTACGAGCTCCAATGCTTCCTTGGATCCATTCAATACGCCGTGGCCATCAAAGGTCTAGTCATGAATACCTTCGCGTAGTGACAAGTACGAGAGGAGGGAAAGGGCGAAACCGTGGTCACAACCCCGATAGATTAGATTGGTTTTTCATGTCTTTAAGCGATTGCATGCTCTAGTATCGTAGACCCGTGGGCGAGTGTCTTCTCTCTTGATCGTTTATCATTCTCTCTAGTGAGTTTAGTTGTTTTTCTAGTATAATAGTTGTTAGAGTTTTAGTAGCTAGTGTGTCGTTGTTGATCGAACGCTTGTAATCCCCTTGCTCCGCGGATTGACAAGAACCTTGGGAATCCCGTGGTGAAAAAGGTGTGGGGTCCGTACGCTTGCGGATCGTAGAGGGATACGTCTTTTATCCGTCAACAAGCCCCTTTTTCTGGCGCCGTTGCCGGGGAGCAAGTTAGTTTACATCGTTTGATTTGCATCTAACTTAGTTTTATATTTTAGCTTATCTTTTATTTCGCTATATCTAACATTTATTATCAGAAAAACACTTGTTTCTTTTTTTGTTTTTGTTTTTATCTTATTGTCTAGATGGAGTTCGTTAATCAACCTGTGGAAGAACCGGAGAAATCATTAAGGGATTACGCTAGCCCTCGATGTGAAGACATAAAGGTACAAGAGTCGGATTCGAAGCTCGAAGCGACCAAGTATGAAATTAAATCCAAGATCATGAAGATGGTGGCGGAAAACCCATTTGAAGGGATGGTTACGGAGAACCCATATAGACACATAAGGGATTTCACGACAATATGCAACACGGTGCGTCAAGAAGGAGTTCCCGATGAATGGTTCAAATGGAATCTCTTTCCCTACTCACTTGCCGGCAAAGCAAAGACATGGTATTCGGTTGCGTCCTTTGAAGTTGAAGGCAATTGGAACAAGTTGACAAAGAAGTTTTGCGAGAAGTTCTTTCCAATGAGCAAGGTTCAACATCTAAGGAGGCAAGTGATCAATTTTATGCAAGGAGAAGAGGAAGGGATAGACCAAGCCTGGGAAAGGTTTAATGAATTAATCGAACAAGGACCAAAACTCGGCTTCACCGGTGACGTACTCTTGCATACATTTTTCTTTTCCCTAACCCCTAGTTGCATGCGACACGTCGAAATGTGTGCGGTGGGGATCTCATGGAGAAAACACTCACGGAAGCCGCCCAACTTCTACAAAAAGTTAGTAAAGCGGCTGCCATGCGAAGAGATTGGGAAACAAGACTTGCGGAAGAGCCGGAATTTAATTCAAGGAAGAAAAAGCTTGCTGATTTTTCTAAAGAGGCAACCCGGAAGTCACAAAAGAGGAGCCAATCATGGAGAAGCTTGAACAAGAACACATCAAGTCAAGAACTACACCAAACGTCGACTTCGCCGCACCAAATGAGACGAATAAGAGAAGCATGTCAAGCGCGAAGCCACTAAGGGAGTTCGAGCCAATGGATTGGGTTCCTATTGATTACGGAGAAGTATTCGACAAGAGAAGACCGTTCCCTAATCAAAAGGGGATGGCAAGAGCATTGGAAGTGGATTTCCCACCGGAGAGGAAAGCTGAAAATTCATACGACCTCGAAACCACCGGTGAGATTTTTGAAAAGCTCTTTGGAGATGATGTGGTGGATCCGGAACATATTGCCGAGGTGAAGAGGATCATGGGGATCAAGCCCGAAGCATCACCATACGCTCGCCTTGCTGAAATTTATTCGATCGGATCCGAAGAAGAAGAGAAGATGACGCCGCACTTGAGTTGCGAGATCAACGGAGTTCAATGCAAAGCCTTATGCGACATCGGAGCCCAAGTAAGTGTTCTATCTTCTAAAATTTACGATAAAGTTCAATACCACAACCTAGACTTAGCTCCAACATCAACGAAATTAATTATGGGAGATGGTAGAACTATCAAACCTCTAGGTATTGCTTGCAACATGAAAGTAAAAATTTCTAGAAACTATATACCAACCGATTTCTTTGTTATTGATGCTTACCATGGTAATTCTGATCATATAATCTTAGGTAGGCCTTTTCTTAAGTTGGTTGATGCCGTGTTAGATGCCGGAGAAGGCAAAGTAACAATGAACCTTAATGGAACAAAGTACACATATAACTTTCTTCGTGCTTCTAAACACCTTACTCCTTTTCCTCCCGAAGATGAAGAAATAGAAGAGATAGATAGTCTTTGTTTTGTTGAAACCCTTAGAGACCCGCTGCAAAGAGCGATGGAAAATCAAATTAGTAATCAACAAGATGAAGAACTAGAGGAAGCAACAAAAGGCTTAGAGCCGCATGATGGTAGCGTGGAGGAAGAAAAGTTCGAAGACATAGGAGAAATCAAACCCGAGGAGCCACAAGTGCCCGAAGTAGACCTTAAACCTTTGCCCAAGGGATTAAAATATGAATTTATGGGGCCAGACAAAACTTATCCAGTCATTGTGAGCGACGAGTTGAGTCCCGAAGAAAATGAAGCGTTGCTGATTTTATTAAAAAAACATAGGAAGGTGATTGGATATTCAATTAACGATCTCAAAGGTATTAGCCCAGCCTTTTGCACTCATCGTATACCAATGGAAGACCAATGTAAGCCTGTAGTGGACCACCAAAGGAGGCTAACCCATGCCATGCGAGAGGTAGTAAAGAAAGAGGTTATCAAGTTACTTGATGCCGGAATCATCTACCCGGTTCCACATAGCGAATGGGTGAGCCCGGTACATTGTGTACCGAAGAAAGGAGGTTTGACCGTGGTGAAGAATGAGAAGAACGAATTGATACCGCAAAGAACCGTGACCGGGTGGCGGATGTGTATTGATTACCGTAAGCTTAACAAAGCGACGAAGAAAGATCACTTCCCCCTACCGTTCATAGACGAGATGCTCGAGAGGTTAGCAAACCACGCTTATTTTTGCTTTCTCGATGGATACTCGGGGTTCATGCAAATTCCCATTCACCGGAAGATCAACATAAGACAACATTTACATGTCCTTACGGAACGTTTGCATATAGGAGGATGCCCTTCGGCCTATGCAACGCTCCGCCTCTTTTCAACGTTGCATGATGGCCGTGTTTTCGGAATTCATCGAAGAAATTGTTGAAGTGTTTATGGATGATTTTTCCGTTTACGGGAAGACGTTCATGGATTGCTTAGCAAACTTAGAAAAGGTCCTTACAAGGTGTGCGGAGGTAGATTTGGTTTTAAATTGGGAAAAGTGCCACTTCATGGTTAAGCAAGGCATAGTGCTCGGACATGTTATATCCGAGAGAGGAATTGAAGTGGACAAGGCAAAGGTAGAGACGGTTGAGCAACTCCCACCTCCTACGGATATTAAGTCCTTAAGGAGCTTTCTAGGCCATGCCGGATTCTATAGAAGATTTATAAAGGACTTCTCGAAGATCACTAAGCCTTTAACACACCTTCTTCAAAAAGATGTGGCTTTCGACTTTGATGAGAAGTGTCTAGCGGCATTCCGGACCTTGAAAAATGCGTTGGTGAGTGCTCCCATCATCCAACCTCCGGATTGGAGCCAACCTTTCGAGATCATGTGTGACGCGAGTGACTACGCCGTAGGCGCGGTCTTGGGACAAAGAAAGGAAGGCCGAGTTCACGCCGTTTACTACGCTAGCAAAACTCTTAGTGGGGCACAATTAAATTACGCTACTACGGAAAAAGAGTTGCTAGCGGTGGTATTCGCTTTCGAAAAATTCAGATCCTACATCGTGAACTCGAAAGTCATTGTTTACACCGATCACGCAGCCATAAAGTATCTCTTGGCTAAGAAGGAAGCTAAACCTCGTTTGATTCGTTGGATCCTTCTTCTCCAAGAGTTCGATGTTGAAATTCGTGATAAAAAGGGGGTGGAAAATGTTGTGGCCGATCATTTGTCTAGGATGAATCGGGGGCAAGATGATAAAGAGCCCATAGAAGACAAGATGAGAGATGACCACCTCTATAGAGTGCTTGATAAAGATACTTGGATGATCGACATCATTCGAGCGATTCGAAAGATGCCCCTCGATCATCTAGACAAAAACACTCAAAGGAAGATAATTTCGAAAGTAAGAAATATTTTTGGGATGCACCATACCTCTTCAAGCTTGGCAATGATGGTGTGATGAGAAGATGTGTGCCAAGGGAAGAGAGGCTTGAGATTCTAAGGAAGTGCCACTCGGCAGAGTACGGTGGGCACTATAGCCATTTTCGAACCGAAGCCAAAGTATGGTCGAGCGGATTCTATTGGCCGGAGATGCATGAAGATACTAAAAGATATGTTGCGTCATGCCCCGAATGCCAAAGAACCGGAAACATCTCTCAAAGAAACTCTATGCCTTTGAAATACAACTTGCAAGTCGACATATTCGATGTATGGGGCATAGACTTCATGGGGCCTTTTAAAAACTCATTTGGATTCGAGTATATACTTGTTATGGTCGATTACGTATCCAAGTGGGTAGAGGCTATACCATGTCGTAAAGCTTCCACGGAGGAGTCCATCACTATGATCAAGAACGTGATTTTTCCCCGTTTCGGTACACCGAGAATCTTGATAAGTGATGGAGGAACTCATTTCACCGGGAAGAACTTCAAAAAGTGCTTGTCCAAGTTGGGAATTGAGCATAGGGTCTCCACGGCCTATCACCCACAAACCAACGGACAAGCGGAGACGTCAAATAGGCAATTAAAAAGCATACTTAACAAGACCATAGAGAAGGGAGGCAAGGATTGGTCAAAGAAATTAGACGGAGCTTTATGGGCTTATCGAACGGCGTTTAAAACACCGATAGGTATGACCCCCTATCAATTCGTCTATGGAAAAGCTTGCCACCTTCCGGTTGAGTTAGAACATAAAGCCTATTGGGCGATTAAAGAGATGAACCTTGATCTCGATGCCGCGGTGGTGAAACGGAGAATTCAAATAAGCGAGCTAGAGGAGTTGAGGTTGAAAGCTTATGAAAACGCAAGCATATACAAAGAGAGAATCAAAAGGTGGTACGATAAAAGATTGAAGAAAAAAGAATTTAAAGAAGGAGATAAGGTCCTCCTCTACAATTCGAGGTTTAAAACCTTCGGAAAGGGGAAATTGCAAAGCAAGTGGGACGGACCTTATGTTGTGCATTCGGTGTTCTCCAACGGAGCGGTAACCATTATGGATATAAACGGCGATCAATTTGTGGTGAATGGACAGCGGCTTAAGGTTTACTACGAACCCGATGTCGTGCCCGTTCATCATGTTGACGTCTTTACCATGGAGGAAGAACCCGAACGTCCCGCCTAGGACGAAAAACAAGGCACCAACTTCTGTAAATAATTTTTCTTTTAGCTTTCTGGAGTTTTTCGCGAAGATTAACTGGGCCAACTTTTTCCCATGGGCTGAGGACAAAAAAATAGGGCAGTGTGCAAAAAACCGGACCGGCCCGGCCCCCGAGGCAGGGTGGGCCGGCCGGCCCAGTAGGATCGGCCCAGGCGGGGCCCGACGCCCGATGTCCCCGAATTTCGCCCGAATTGCTCCTTTTCGACTTCCTTGTTTGGTCAGAAAATTTTAAGGGAAGTGTAAAAAAGGAAAATAAGGTTCCCAGGGCTTTTCTCTCAGGACTATATATTTGGCCGAATTGGGAGCTCGAGAATCAATCCTTTCAAGCAATGTGTTGCACCCTTGTAGCAGCCATTGAGCCTCCAAAAAGCTTAGAGTTGAAGGTAGAAGCCAAGAAGCCATCGATGGAGGAGGCGATGCGATGCGAGGTCAAGCTACCGTCAAGAGGACCGCACGTATCCGTTGCGGAGGACGTGTCCCGACCGGAGCTCTTGCATCTCGCAACCCCGTCAAAGGAGAGAAGGTCCCTACACCCGTTCGAAGGTCGGCACGCCTCCAAGGCATCAAGCGCAAAGATTACAAGGAGGTGTCGCCGGAGCCTAAGGATTATGGGGATAGCGACTACTCCGACGATCGTAGCCCGAGCTCGTGGGCGAGGCCGTGGGTAGAGACGATGACGATTGGGGCGAACGGCCCCTATGAAAGGACTCCCGAGGGCCCCAACGGCAACGGCAACGGCGGTGACGAAGGCGACAACAATGGAGGTGGCGACGACGGTGGTGACAACGGTGGAGATTATGGCGACGACGACCCCTTCGGATTGCATCCGTGTGTTGTCGATTTTGCCGTCAATCCATCGCAGCTCTCTACGCGTCGGCCGACGAGTGTCTTCAAACCATGGAAGCGATGAAGCGGCGTATGGAGGACTTGGAGCGCGTAGTTGAAGATGACTACAAGTTCCTTAACCGTAACGTGCGCAAACTTTTCGGCATGGTTGGAAACATGAGAGGCAAGTGGTGCAAAGCTTGCTCGAAGTACCATTAGATCTAGTTTTCCCCTTAGGATTTTTGTAAGATACGACGAGGACGTCGTATGTTTTAAGTGTGGGGGAGAGCTAGCTCGCTAGCCTTAGCTTTTGAACTTCAAGATTAGGTTCGGTTTAATCTTCGTATGAGAGTCTTAGCGTTTTAATGAGTTTTTAGTTTTCTAGTCGGTTTTTAAATTTTTGCAAGTGTCTTAAACTAGTGTTGAGTCAAGAAAACCAAATAAAAAGAGTCTTTATATATATCTTTGTGTTTTTTTGTATTGTTTATCTTATTTACTTATTTTGTCTAATCTTCGATTCTTGATATATGAGCACAAGTATGTGGTTTTGAGAAAATCGTTTACCGTGGTGCTTAGTGGAATCGCTACAAAGTACCCATACCGCACTTCGATCTTGGAAGCTTCACATGCTAGTTGTGCTATGTTCGATGCTAAAATTTGGAGGATTTCAGTTCTGAGAAAATTATATTAAAACCCTTGTAATAAAGGTTAGCAAAACCTCTTTTCCAAGTTGAGAGTAAAAAAAATTCTATCCAAAGCCAAGTTTGTTTTTCGGCTCCACCATAAGTGTGATTAGCACGATGAGTTAGGCTAGGACCCTTCTCTCTTGGTGAGTTTTAATTTCAAGCAATGATCATGTCCTTGTGCTTATCTTTTGTTGCTAGCCTCGTCATATATTCGGTTCATGACTTTCGCAACGAAAGTCATGCATATCAACCCAGATTCCATACCCAACATATACATCTCTTTTGAACATCGTATTCCTTGAACACAACCTATTTTCAAAGTTTCGTCTCGTCTCTAGCATGATTTATTTAAAAATTTCAGATTGTGTGCATGCGAAAGGGAGAATTAGCTTTGAAAAGATGTCAAGAGAGAGAAAAATAAAGAGAAAAGTATGTGTATGGAAAAGAAAAGAAAAAAAAAAGAAAAAAAATCATATGAAGATGAAGGAGAAAAAGAGAAAGAGATGAGTTAGCCGTGAAGATAGAGGGATGGATCCGTGAAAGAAAAGAAAAAAAAATAATAAAGTGTAAGGAAGGATGTCACGTTGATTGTGAGACGAAACTTTTACTCTATTTCCAACCATGTGCAATCCGACAACGAGGACATCATTGGTGCCTTGTGGTCACAATTTTCTTTTGCCCTTGCACATGCATCACCATTCTAAATCTTCTATCCTTGATATCTACAAATGGTTAATTCCCATGATCATTGGCACGAAATGTAGACGACCATTAGAGGAAGTTCTTAGTTTGACAATACTTGTGTTGATTGCGCTAGCCCTACCTATAAGCTCCACTTTTACATGATATATGAGAGATTAATGGGAGGTGAGAGTTTTATAAAATTTGGTTAGGATAAGCACTTCATATGAGTGACTTGAGAGAGCTTGGAGAAAGGTTTTGTCTAACACTTGTTGCGAATTTTGTTTTGAAAACCATAAAAACCCTCCGATGGAGAGCAAAGAAGTAAGTATGGCTGAAATTGAAAGCTTCGAGTGAAGAGTTTGAGTTGTGGGGTAAATCTTGACGTATTGGTAAAAATTCTAAACGCCCATGTTTATGTTTGATTATCATTGCTTTGTGTTTATGTATTAAAGATGAAGGGATTGACAATAACTTGTAAAGAAGGATAAGTGGTACACGATTACACACCTTGGACGAAGTTCTTTTATGAGTACTTGCTCGAGGACGAGCAAGAGCTAAGTGTGGGGGAGATGTTGACGGTGTATTTTGGTGCACCTAGCATGTTAATTACACTTTGGTTTGGATTTGATTATTGAACTAACCGCCACTAGGCACACTAATCATATAACAAGTTCATCTTTGTGCATGCATTTGGAAGTGTTGTGTTTATGTAGGAAAACATGGACATAAGGACGGATTCACAATAAGTTCAAAGAACATTCATGAGTCTTGTTCGTGTTCTTGAGCTGTGAAATTGCATACCAATGGTGGTGAGGACCGAAGTGCTACGAGGTACCGAGGATTGAAGCGTAAAAGATCAAACTTCATGCAAGAGAGTCTCCATCTTGATCGCGAGGATAACAACGTCAAAATCATCCAAGTGGAGGGGGCAGAAGTAGATAAGTGCACGAGGACCCATGAACAAGAGCTGACGAACGGGCCGAAAGCGGGCTGGGCCGGCGGCCAGTCGAATCGGCCCGGCCCACTTCGGGCCGGTTCGGTCCGTCTTCCTTGCCCTCGAAGGATCTTCGACCCTAAAACCCACAGACGCGCCGCCAACGAGCGAGAGAGGAGTTTATTCGCACCGAAGGCCATCTACAAGCTAGAGAGAGAGGAGGATCTCGGGGCTGGAGATCAACCACCTCGAAGGAAGCACCCTCTCGTGGAGAAGGAGGAAGACCGGCGGAAGGAAACCATAGTCAACGGTGCCATGATCGACACCTTGATGGGGTAATCTTCTCATTCGTCCATGAGTTGTAATCGATCGTGAATGTAATCGCACTTTGTCGGATTATCTGTCTATCATCTTGTGTTGAATATACTTTAATGCTTAAAGGTTAGCTACCGTGCGTAAGGGAGTATAGGCCTCAATGCTTCCTTGGATCCATTCAATACGCCGTGGCCATCAAAGGTCTAGTCATGATTACCTTCGCGTAGTGACGGTACGAGAGGAGGAAGAGAGCGGGCCGTGGTCACAACTTAGATAGATTAGATTGGTTTTTCATGTCTTTAAGCGATTGCATGCTCTAGTATCGTAGACCCGTGGGCGAGTGTCTTCTCTCTTGATCGTTTATCATTCTCTCTAGTGTAGTTTAGTGTTTTCTAGTATAATAGTTGTTAGGGTTTTAGTAGCTAGTGTGTCGTTGTTGATCGAACGCTTGTAATCCCCTTGCTCAGCGGATTGACAAGAACCTTGGGAATCCGTGGTGAAGAAGGTGTGGGGTGTGCGGCTTGCGGATCGTAGGGATACGTCTTTTATCCGTCAACAACCATGCAGGGAACAGCCCACGCCGCGGGAACCGCGACGGCCCATCAAGGGGGCCCTCTTAGAGATCCCCTCGGGCAGGCTCCGCCTCGCTCGAAGACGCGCGCCCCCCTCGGGCGGGCTTCGCCCGTTCGGACGCGCGCCTCCCTGGGCGGGCTCCGCCTCGCTCGGGCTCGCTCCCCTCGAAGCGGGGCTCCGCCTCGTTCGAAGGTACGTCCGCCCTCGGCCGGGTCCGCCACGCTCGGCGCCCCTCACGCGTGCGCGGCCCCGTACACGGGCATTTAACGCCACGACCGGCGGGACGGCGCCATCTGCGCCGGGGCTCGCGCGCGGTGCCGCCCGCACCAACTCCCGAGGGAGGAGCCCATCCCCATCAGCGTAGGGGAGGGAGCGCGCGAGCGCGGGCGGTGTCGGTCCGTGACACCGTGCGCACGCCCCGGTACGGGCCGGCCGGCGCGGCCACTCGCGCGGCCCTACGGGGCTAGGTGGAGGCGCTAGGCGGTGGATCGCCATCCACCGCCCGCGCGGCGTGGCCGCCATCCGCGCGTGCGGGCGCACGCGGGCCTGTGGCAACCACTCCGACGCGCGCGCGTTGGGAAGGGACGCCGCTCTACCCGCCCGGCGGTACGTACGGACCCAGCGTCGACGCCTCCCTCGAGCCTATCGGGACATCGCCACCACCCGCCGCGCTTCTACCCTCGAGCCGTCCTTGTTCGGGTGCAGTGGAGCCATGATGGCCGGATACGCCCGCAAGGATCGTCCGGACGGCCGCCCACTCTACAGCATAGCACGTCGCACTTCCTCACGTAGCTAGATAGCGCGGCGCGCATTGTAATCCGCTCCCCCTTGATCTATAAAGGGCGCGGGCCCCCGACGCGGGGGACGGACACGAAGACATACATACACGCAGTGAGGGCTCACAGCACACCACGTACTCACTCTCGATTCCCCCCCTGATATCTTGACCACTCCACCGGGGACTTGGAAGCCACGCCTCTCCCGCCTTGCTTGTAAGCCCCACTACGGGCACCCCCGGTCTTGAGCAATATAGTGCCTTGAGCACACCACGCTTGCTAGACGTACGGCCTCCTCGGCGGGAACGAGGACCGTGTCTCTTATTGCTTAGCATCGACCATTGAGGATAGACCTCGGCGCTATCCTCTTGGTTAGTGTCGGGACCATATTCCGCACCGACATTTCCTACACCCACAAATGATCTCCAAAAGCCTATCAAGTTTGTGAGCACCTCCGGGAAAGTGTTATTTGGGAAAAGTGAAGAGCGAGTGAAGGGAAACGGTGGAGGTTAGTGGAGAGAAACCAAGTGGCCGGCCACGGCCAAGCCCTAGAAGCCTAAGCTTGTGAGGTTCCATTGTGGCTATTGTGGGAAAGATGGCCATAAGGATGAGTTTGCTTAAAGAGGAAGCGAGGGAGAGAATGGCAAAGGAGTGGGCTAACCGGGACAAGTACCACCTTCCCATAGATGGTATATGAGCCTCGTGTCTGAGATGCCCCGGGGCCAAGAGGAAGGCGAGTGTGAGGACATTTCGGGTTTGGGGAGAGCGAAGGAGTTTGTTGGAAGTCTTCTTGTCCGGGTCACGGTCGGACCGATGTGGGGAACATTCGGACGGTGCGGACTGGACGAGCGGCACAGGTTTCGTGTTCGTATAGGTGCGGGTTGGTTACGGAGGTCGTGGTTTTGGTGGTTGGGGTGGAAGTTTGCGGGTGGAGTCGGGTTGCTAGGGCGTTCTCCCCCTCGAGTTCACTATGG
Organism: Cenchrus americanus; assembly: GCA_947561735.1. Taxonomy (NCBI): domain Eukaryota; kingdom Viridiplantae; phylum Streptophyta; class Magnoliopsida; order Poales; family Poaceae; genus Cenchrus; species Cenchrus americanus. The sequence goes on from OX387239.1 coordinate 9,134,828, forward strand.
GGATGGGAGGAGTCGTAGCTTTGAAGGAGAGGAGGGGCCGGTCCACGGGTTCTCTTTCGTGGTTTTGGTCCTCCTCCGGGCGAGAGAGAGGGTGGTTCCCTCGGGGCGGTTACCGATGGTGGTGTTCGTGGAGGTAGCTTTGGTAGGAGAGATGCTTTGGTTGGTGCTAACCCTACTTTCGAGCAAATGGCTCCCGTGCGGTTTTACTCTTTTGGTACTAACCCAGTCTTTGAGTCGTTTGTTCGCTCACGATACTCGTTTTGAATTTCGGAGTGGGAGACTTGAAGAACATTTGGTTGATTGACTCCGATTTAACAAGGAGCATGTAATGGGAGACGAGAGGGTGGTTCTCAAGTCTCGTCGGTGGTGACAAAGAGGTACATCACTTTTGGGGACAATGGGTGTGGGCGTGTGTGCTTTTCGAAGGTGAGATCAAAGTGAGTGACAAGATCACTCTCGAGCGCGTTGCTCTTGTTCAATCGCTGGGGTACAATGCGCTTTCGTGTCCCGGTTTGTTGGATGAGGGTTTTGAGGTGTTGTTTCGGCCCGGGTGGTTCTCGGATTTTGGACTCTCGAGGGACCTTGTACGTATGGTCGTTCCCAAGGTCGGAGTGTTTCCATGCTGATTTTTCTCGGTCTTCGGGTGTGGAGCGTTGTTTCTTGGGAGGCTGGTTCTTCGAGTGAGTTGTGGAAGTGGCATAGGAAGTTGGGTCACTTGAGCTTTGACCTTTTGTCTTGCTTGGAAGTAAACTCAATTTGGTCGAGGATTGCCATGGTTGAGGCTTGAGAAAGGATTGGTTTGTGCGCCAGGTAGGCATGCCAAGATGGTAGCCTCTTCTCACCCGCCTCTCACCGATGTGATGGCCCAGTGTCCATGCGAGCTGTTCCATATGGACCTTGTTGGCCCGACTCGTGTGCGATACGCGGGTGGGAAGTGGTATGTCCTTGTTGTGGTGGACGACTATTCTCGGTATGCGTGGGTGTTCTTTCTCGAGGATAAGGGGAGACATTTGGTTTTGTTAGAAGTCTAGTCTTGGGGATTTGAAGAACGAGAGGCACGGAGATGCTACACGAGCTATCCGCGGTATGATAATGGCTCGGAATTCAGAAACTCTCATTTTGAAACCTTTTGTCATGACTTGGGTCTTGAGCACCGGTTCGAGTCACGGTATACGCCTCCTCGGAATGGTGTTGTGGAAAGGAAGAACGGGACCTTGGCTGTGCGAGAAGGCTCGGACGTGCTTGATGAGCATAGGACTCTAGAGAGGAGGTATTGGGGCGGCGGTGAATACCGCGTGCTATGTCCGAATAGGATCTACCTCGGAGTGCACAAGAAGAAAACATCTTGTGAGTTGATGCATGGTCGCACCCAAGGTGAGTCACTTCCATGTCTTTGGTTGCAAGTGTTTCATTCGAAGAAAGGAAGGAAGTTGGATAAGTTTGAGTCTAGGTACGTCGATGGTATTTTCTTTGGTTATGCATCTCACTCTAGAGCATATCGTGTGCTCAATCTTGAAACTAACAAATCGTTGAGACTTGCGGTAACCTTCGACGAGACGAGCCACGTAGTCGGCTTGTCTTTGAGTGTGCGGGTGATGATGAGCTTGGCGAGGATCTTTCGGGAGGAGGAGCATGAACATGGAGACGATGAAGATGGCGGTGCGGTGCCCCCGGAACATGTACCCACTACTTCGACTATGGGATGGATGGACCCCTCTGCTACACCTACGACGACAAATCGAGACGAGGAGAAGACGTGTTGAGGAGGTAGCATCGAGGCGAGAACCTCCACGGCGGTACAAGTGGATCACCAAGCTTCGGATCATCGGCGACATGAATGAACGCACTACACGGTCGAGGTTGAACAACTCTCATTTTACGCTCATCTTGCATTTGTTGCTACTTTTGAGCCCAAAGACATTGGACATATCGATCACAATTGGGTTAATTCGATGCGAGAGGAGTTGGAGAACTTTGAGAGGAATCGAGGTTTTGGGAGTTGGTTGACCCTCCCCGGGGTGTAAGCCGATTGGTACAAAGTGGGTGTGGAAAGAACAAAGAGGGAGAGAAAGGTGAGGTTGTGAGGAACAAGTTGAGGCTTGTTGCTCAAGGGTTTAATTCGAAGGAGGGGATCGACTACAAGGAGACCTTTGCTCCCGTAGCCGTTTGGAGGTGATTAGGATCCTTCCTAACTTTTACTGTGGCGGCTAAAAGGGTTCAAGTTGCACAAATGGATGTGAAGAGTGCTTTTCGAATGTAGTGTGTTGGAGGAAGAAGTGTATGTGAGGCAACCTTTGGGGTTTGAGAGGTGAGAAGTACCCCCATAGGGTGTACAAGTTGAGAAGGCGGCTTGTATGGGTTTGTTGACGGTTAAAAATTGTATCAAAGTTCGTTTGTGACTCGCAAGCGTACAAGTCTCCCGTACGTAGTCAAGGGACCCTTCTTCTCGAGTGGTGAACCAAAGGTATCGAATCAAGTGGAACAAATGTGTGACGCAAAACTTAATCTATTAAAGCCAAGTAACTTCAATCTTCGATAAAATACCCAATGCATCTAAGTAAAAGACACAAAACAAATCTAATCTACTAAAGACCGGAGAAAACAAAGTAAGATTGGGTAGATAAATTGATCTAGAGGGATCGGGTAAGCCTTTTGTTGAAGTTCCAAGTAAGAAGAAGTAGCAAATCGAATCTTAATAGAAGCCTCTTTAAATCGTGGTTTCCGTCCAAATCGAAAACATCCGCCTTTCGAGACCCCCGTTCATCACAACGTATCCCTATTCATGCGGGGAGCTTAGGGGCGAGTCAAAGACAAGTCGAGATTCTTTCGGAAGATCCGTCGTGTACCTCTAGCCACACATCGGCTACAAGAACACCCTATGTAATCTATCTCGAGAATATAATTGGAATAAGCAAGCCGATCAGAAAAACGAAATCTTCGAGGAAACACTTGATCGCTAGGAAAAGATTCAACTTGATAATTCAACTATAACAATGATACATACACAAGATCACCAGGATCCTTCCTTGATCTTGCTTCTAGCTCCCGGGAACTCGACGTGGTCTTAGGTGCAAGGTTCCCACGTCGGCTAGGAAACCCTAGTCAACTAGCTCGACCCTCTCCTCTACGAGATGGTGTCCACTCTCTTCTCTTGCTCCTCGGCGGCCGATCACGATTTCCTCTCTCCCCGTGGCTCTCGGTCGGGGGACTATAAATAGCCCGATTGGCGGCTAGGGCAAAGGAGAGGGTGTTTGGGCCCTAAATGGACACAGGCCGGCACCGGGCCCCAGGCCGGCGGCACAGGCCCATTAGGCCCAGCCCAGGAGCTCCTTAAGCCCCATGTCGGTTCCCTTGCTTCTGGATGTTTCCCCTTCGCATGTAGGTCCATGTCGTCGGTTTCTCTCCGGAGTGGACTCAACTCCTTGTCTTGCAAGGTCCGGCACACGAAGTCGGGTCCACTGCAGGTACGTAGATCTTCTCGGATCAAGTCCCCGGCTTCTTGGAGTTAAGTTTGCTTCATTGCATGACTTGTACGGGAGCTTCAAGGTCTTGTCATGAGGTGCTTGATGAACTTATCCCGAAAGTCTTGCATTCAACACTAAAACCATAAACATTAAACTCCAAAACCTACATGCACACGTGAACATTATACCACGGGGTTAGTACCAATGGATAAGGTATAAAACTCATGCCAACACCGAAGGTAAACTCATGGCTAGGTTGACGAAGTTTTCCACCGTCAACATCTCTAAATAGCACGCAACCTTGCTCGTCCTCGAGTAAGCCTTCGATGGATATCATCATTGCGAAACCAATGTTTAAACTTTGCATTTGATCACACATGCAGAAAACCTAATGCTCTCAAAATTTAAATTCATTAAAGTTCCACCAATGTGCTAGCCTTCATCTCTACGGAGGGTAGATCCTTATTAAATATCCCACAAGTATTAACATGCTCCTGAAAGTTTTAAATCGTCTGAAATTTTGAAATAAGAAACTGAGATAAAGAAAAGCTAAACCAAGTTCACAAATTTAAATCATCTTTTAAGTATATTGCTCATGAACTCTCATCTCACTTGTCTCTCAAGCCTATATATTCTACTCCTTTCCCTCTCATATATATGTGGTAGGCTCCTATAAGGAGCTTTGGAAAGTTTAGTCCTAACAAGATTTTATAAATGAGGTATCAAAAACAAGACAGAAGCTTCTCATAGTCTTCTCGCTGAACTCGTCAAAGGTCATTGGAAAATAATGTTAAATCAAGGATGGGAAAGAGAAAAATACACACTTTTAGATGAGTGGACATGTGCAAATGGCAAGTGATCCCGGGCACAAGGAAGTCCTCGTTATCGGATTGCACATGGTTGGAAAATGAGAATGGATCTTTTTAACTTGAAGCCTTGAATGCACTTTTAGAGAACGGGGAGTTTACTTTACGCACATATTTTTTTTTCTCTTTCTCATATTTCTCATTCTTTTCTTTCTTTCTTTCATTATATATTTTTTCTTTACCACAAAGTCATGATTATCAACGGTTTTTTTTCTTTTTTCATCATCGTTCATTTTTCTTTCTTTCATCATCATTTTTTAATATTCCCCTTTTAACTCTAAAAGTTTACACCGTACCTACCTCCTCCCCCATGCTTAGACGTTGCTCATCCTCGAGGAGCAAGAGGCGAAAAATAAGGTAGATAAGTGTTTTCCTTGGAGAGATACTTGAAATCTTTAATGTTGGCACCGTCTTGCGATCTTCCTTGATTTGATGATCCATTCTCAACGATAGGTTGTGGTCAAGGAGGAGTATCACAAAAGATGATATTTGGTTTAAGGGTGGATATCCGGCGGATTTGTGAGATCTCCCGTGCGGGGATACACAATGCACGGATAAAGGTAGCAAGATAGATACAAAACGGAATGACCAGCTTCTTAGTCTCGGACGAGAGAAATCATGGCTGCAATAACTCACTCAAAAATAAATCTTGTACATTAAGGTTTACGCACTCAAATATATATAAGGCTTTGGATAGGTTGAGCAACACACAAGTGATATTCGTGACAAGGTTAGCGATATTTTTGAGCATAAAAGACATCTTTAATCTATTCATAGCAGAGCACATAAAACACTATGGGTATTTATTTTAATCATAACCTCCGCTGAAAATTAAGCTAGCATTTAAATAAATTCAGATTTGTATTTTTAAGAGAGCACTAGCTTAAACATGCATAGATCAATTACAAAGATGAACAAAGCTGCAATTATAATCATATATCATCATGGCACGAATTTTGTAACTTTTTCAATGATATAATCAAGGTGGTGTCTTTATTAATGATGACATCAAGTTGAAATACAAACTGAAAATAAACAAACATGCTTGCTGAAATTTAAAATAAAAACAGAAAAAACTACGCAAACACACATAAGCAAAAGGCAAAACTACGAGAGAAAAAGAAAGAAAGAAAACTAAAGTTCCTAAATCTTCTAGTCCTCCGCCGGTGGTTGATGTTGATGATCTTGATAATAATACCCTTGCTCATAATACGATTGGACATTCCCTCAGAAGCGAGATTGGATTTGGCTCCACGAATTGAGGCGTCGAGCTCAAGGCAATATTTGCGTTTCCTTCACCAAGTTGAGTTGCATTAGCTTGGATGGCTGCGATGTTTTGAGGATTTCTTGCAGCATACCCTCCAATTATGGCCATGCTTTGTTGTGGTTGGGGATGATGGCGTAGGACTCCCACGAAGTTAGCGTTGGGCACAACATAATTTTGGTGGGGGTACCGGTGCACCAAGCTTGTTGAGCGGTGAAGAAAATCCGTCAACCTAGCCATGAGTTTACCTTCGGTGTTGGCATGAATTTTATACCTTATCCATTGAAAGTGTAACCTAGTGGTATAACAAGTTCACATGTACATGTCGTTTTGGAGTTTAATGTTTATACGATGATTTAGTGTTGAATGCAAGACTTTCGGGATAAAGTTCATCAAGCACCTCATGACAAGACTTTGAAATACTGAACAAGTCATGCAATGATAAATTAACTCCAAGAGCGGGGGACTTGTCCAGAGAAGACGACATACTCCAGGGACACGACCGGGAAAAGTGCTGAATCTTCCAAGACAAGGAGTTGAGTCCAATTCCCAGAGAAACCGACGACGCGGTTATATGCGAAGGAAACATCCGGGAAGCAAGGGAACCGACCTCGGGCAAAGGAGCCCGCGGGGCAGGCCTAAATGGGCCCGGCCGGCCCGACCGATCCGGTCGGCGGGCCCATTTAGGGCCCAAATCCGACGCCCTTTGCCACTGTAGCCGCCAATCGGGCTATTTATAGTCCACGGCCAAGAGGCACGCGAGAGAAGATTTCGTCTTCGGCCGCCAGAAGCGAGAGAGAGGGACACCATCTAGGAGAGGAGAGGGTCAAGCTAGTTGACTAGGAGTTGCCCTAGCCGACGTGGGAACCTTGCAAGGAAGACCACGTCGGAGTTTCGGAGCTAGAAGCCAAGATCAAGGAAGGATCCGGTGGTGATCTTGTGTATGTATCATTGTTATAGTTGAATTATCAAGTTGAATCTTTTCCCGACGATCAAGTGTTTCCTTGAAGATTTCGTTTTTCGATCGGCTTTGCTTATTCAATTCTATTCTCGAGATAGATTACATAAGTGTTCTTGTAGCAGCGGTGGCTAGAGGTACACGCCGGATCTTAGAAAGAATCTCGACTTGTCTGACTCGCCCTAAGCTCCCCGCATGAATAGGGATACGTTGTGAGCGAACGGGGGTCTCGAAAGGCGGATGTTTTCGGATTTGGACGGAAACCACGATTTAAAGAAGGCTTTTATTAAGATTGATTTGCTACTTCTTCTCTTGCTTGGAACTTCAACAAAAGGCTTACCCCCGTCCCTCTAGATCGGTTTATCTACAATCTTACTTTGTTTCCTCACATTTTAGTAGATTAGATGTTGTTTTGTTTCTTTTACTTAGATGCATTTGGTTCTTTATTGAAGATTGCAGTTATTTGGCTTTAATGGAATTAAGTCTTGCGTCACACATTTGTTCCCTTAGTTCGATACCTTGGGTTCACCACTCGAGGAAGAAAGGGTCCCTTGACTACGACGGGAGACTTGTACGCTTGCGGAGTCACGAACGAACTTTGATACAAACATTAACCGTCAACAAGCCCCTTTTTTCGCGCGGGTGCCGAAGTGACAAGTGATCAAGATTTGATTTTTATTGCTTTTTTTGTAATTTTCAGTACTGATTTTGTTTTATTTTTACATCACTAACTTCGATCATCCTCCAAATACATCTAATCTAGTTTGTCTAACTCTAGTCTTTATAGATTTAGTTTTTGTTTTTCTAGTTTTTTTGCATACTTTGTTTATTGCTAACCCTAACGAGGAGATGGACGGCTACCTCTCCAACAAACCCAATAATTTTGTGGATGATCCAGAAAAACTTTACAAGCTAAGGAGAGCGCGAAGCACATCAAGCTAAAAAGGCTGGATTTTGTAGATTCGGAGTCGGAAGACGAAGGATCGCAGGAATCTCGGGAGAATTCACCACCTCAAAAGTCATGGAGAATCGACTTCCACCAATGGGTGACCAACCACGGAAGAACGCAAGATTGGGGAGCTATGCGCGGACATCATACGACCTACCAATCTTGAACCTCGACGAGATCGGAAGACCGTTCGAGATCCAAGACCGCAGCAATCCGCATGGTGCAACACTCACCCTTCAGGAGGCAAGAGGATAGAACCTTCACCTCCAAGCATTCATTCAATTATGTCGGACTTTCAACATGAATGGGGTGACTCAAGATCAGATGAAGACCAGGCTTTCACGTTTTTCACTACTCGGGAAGGCTTTGCAATGGTTCCACTCTCAACCGCGGCGGAAGACGGTGCAAAGTGGAACACGTTGATGAAGGCTTCATGAAGAGATACTACTCACGGGTAAAACTCAAAGCTTGCGTAATAAGATTGCCACCTTTGTTCAATATCCTACGAAACTATCTCGGAGGCATTCGAGCGCTTCAACGAAGTACACCGGGCGGTTCCACATCACAAGTTCCCGAAAGAAGACCTCGTGCAAAAGTTCTATCAAGGACTCACCATGGCGTCAAGGACGATCATCGATGCATCGAGGCGGGAGGATCTATCATCAGGCTTACACCGACGGGCTTTCACGGCGATCTGTTCAAGAAGGTCGCGGATAATGATACGTGGGCGTCATCCGGGCGCCTACACCCTTGCTCCAGCCCTTGGGGAACGTCAAAGGAGTCTTGCAAGTGGAGGAAAGGAAGACATACTTGAAGGCAAGATCGACTCGCTCATGAGGAGGTTGGAGAAGATGGAGATAGAAAAGAAAAGAGGCTCAAGACTTGAGAGGCCGCGAAGCAAGGTCCACATGCGAAGAATGTGGAGAGTATGGCCATGTCCGCAAAGATTGTCGGAGGAGGCAAGAGGGAGTGCTCGACTACATGAGGAAGGGAAGATTGCCGAACTTCCGCTACGGGCAAGGTAGGCTTCCAATTTAATGCAAGCTCATCTATTCCTAACGCGGTTCCACTTCGGATACAATTGAAGGGAGTTCATGGATGAGCAAGCTAAGATCAACAAGGACACCGTCACCAAGTTCAAGACCATAGACAAGGTGTTGGAGAACATCGATAGCAAGTGACGGAGGTGGAAGTTCCAATCATCAAGTGCTCAACATGATGAAGATGCTGAGCCGCAGAAGTTGGACAACGCCGGGGCGCCTCACTAATGATGAAGGGAAGCTTCGGGACAACCCAAATGTCCCAGTGGCGAAGGCCATTCAAACGCGTTCGGGGAAGGAAATGAAGATCGGGCGTTCCGCGGGAGCAAGGAAGCTTAAGCGGGTCAGAGGTGGAAAGAGGAGGCTGCTAAAGAGAAGGTTACGGGGATCGTCACCGAGGAACCCGGAATTCGAGATGCCGGAGGATGACACGAGGATACCGCAACTCAAGCCACGCTACTTCCGGAAGTAAACTTGACAACCACTTTGAAGTTTGTGGAAGTTGTGCGTAGACTTAGCATCAACATGCCATTACTAGATGCCTACAAGTACCTACATATTCTCGTTACTTTTAAAGATATACTTGCAAATAAATATGAGATAGCAACTTACTCAGAACGATCATGTCAAGATATCAGGAGTGTAGTGCAGCTGTGCTTATGGGCTAGAAGCAAAAGACCGGTGCCCTACAATTCCATGTTCAGTTGGTTCTTTCAACTTCGAGAGGCGTTATGCGACCTTGGAAGCTAGTGTGAGTGTCATGCCAGGGATGTGTTCGGCTTCCTTTGCCGATGGAGCCTACGGGAATATGTTTGGAGTTGGGAGACAACTCCATTCGCTATCCTGGGCATTGCTGAAGATGTACCCCGTAGAAGGTCGGAGCACCACTTCATCCCCGTCGACTTCGTTGTGCTCGAGATGGGAGAGAGGGAGAAGCCGCCGCTCATTCTAGGGAGGCCGTTCCTCAAGACCGTGGGAGCAACTATTGATGTTGGCAAGGGGCAGATCATGTTCGGTATCAACGGAGAAAGGAGTTCCTTCAAGTTCCGTCCAAGGATTGAGGCATGCAACATGATTGGAGTGAAGGAGAACCAAAACAAACGGAGGCGAAAAAGAAGAAGAGACGAAAAAAATGAACGTAACGAAAATTAAAGAAGGTGTTGCATCCGTCAAGACAAAGGAAGAGAAGCCGCTGTGAAGACAAAAAAATGACTAAGACGGTAAGCCTAAAGACAAGCATGGCATGCCCAAGATGGTGCGGAAGTGGGTACAAGATTGCAACGCCCCGCAAAGTGATCGGAGTATCAAGTGAAGAAGTCTAGCTATAGACTATAAACGAAGCTAGAGCGGGAGGCAACTCGTTTCGTCCGTCAAGTCAAAGAATAAGCTACCGGGAGGACAACCCGATTCCGGGTTTTCGAGTTTTTTTTAATAATTTAGTTTTTGAGTTTTATTACGCAAGACATTAGACTTATAAGTGGTTGAACAATATTAGAGACATAATTCTTGATTGAATGATTGCTTTATCATAAACCCTTTGCATGAACCCTCCTATGTGCTTGTTTGATTCTTTTCTTTCGAAACCCCCTCAGCAAATAATTTCAGAACCTTAGCTCAACCTTACACCCTCATTATGAATGCCGGGGTTGGCTTATTTTCATGCTAAAACCACACGGTAAAGGCACGATTTACCCTCGAAAGAAGGCCGAGCGCACCCTCGATTCACTTCCCGTGACCTCGCGAGGTTAGGTGAGGGGTGCTAGGCGGTGGATGGCCATCCCGGCCACCGCGCGGCGCGGCCCGCCGTGCCGCGCGTGCGGGCGCACGCCGACTCCGCGAGCGCACGCCGGGCGCTTGCGGCAACCACTCCACTACCGCGAGCTCATTGGGAAGGAACGCCGGGTTCGCCCGCTCTGTACCCCGTACCAGCCATCATCAGCACCTCCCTCGAAGCCTATCAGAGGACGCCATCGCCATCTGCCGCCTCCTACCCTCGAACCGCCCTTTGTTCGGGTACGAGGTAGGCCATCATGGCCGGATTGCAGCGAAGATCGTCCGGACGGCCGCCCACTCTACGCCGTAGCGCGACGTGCTCCCTCACGTAGCTAGGTAGCGCGGCGTGCATGTAACCCGTCGCCCCCTTGACCTATAAAAGGGGGAGGCGAGCCCCCAGCCGCGGGGGGGAGGACGAGCACAGTCGAACACAACACACCGTGCACTCACTCTCCTATTCTCCCACAACATCTCCAGCCACTCTCCCAGGGACTTGGAAGCCACGCTTCCTCTCCCGCCTTGCTTGTACTTGCCCCACTACAAGCACCCCCGGTGCTGAGCAATATAGTGCCACGAGCACGCCCCTGCTGGACGTACGGCTCCCTCGGCCGGAACCAGGATAAAACCTTGTGTCATTTGTTGCTTGGCATCGACCATTGAGGGATAGACCTAGGCGCTATCTACTGGTTAGTGTCGGGACCATATTCCGCACCGACAGCTGCTTCATCGTATAAGTTTCTTGAAAATTTAATCTGCTACTCACTAATCACATCCTCTATCGAAATATTATTTTTGTCTCACATCATCTTTATTACCACATATTTTGCCTCCTTACACTTTGTTTTTTCTTACTAATAGGAATATGACTGTAGAAGTTGAGAACACGGGCCCTGCAGTTGGCTTCCTTGATCCTGAATGCCTTTGCTTGACAACGTTGAACAACACAGATAACACTCTTGCTTTCTACGTGTCATATATGCTCAATGTCTTCAAACTATATGCTAAAAAGAATTTAATGCTTACCGCTTGTCTCAGTACGAGCCACTGAATTGCAGTGGCGATCATTCCGAAGCAGTGGAAGGTCTACTATCTTGATTCATTGAAGATAATTAATACTAATACTGACCCTTTCGAGTGAATCATTAATGAATAATTTTTTTTCTTTCTTAACCTGCGGATATTCCCCAACAAACTGTACAGAGTATATTAATTAATAGTGTCCTAACCATTGTTTCTTGTTTCGTTGTAGGGCTTGGGAACGTTACTGCGGCAAAAAGATGTTCTTGCGCCTTGGCCCCTTGGAACACGTCAAAGATGTTAAGGTACATACCACTTATTTCCTTCTTGTGGAAGCTAGTACTAGCTTGAGTTTATTTCTTCTCCATCACCACTATTTTTCTTTGTACATTTATTGCAGTGCCACCAACAACCTACTTGATCCAGACTCCGCGGCTTCTACTGTGCCTATCACATGCTTCAATTAAAAGATATTGGCCCACATATAGAGGTACTTTCTTGGGATCTTCATTTGTAAAACCTGCAACTGAGCATAGTTCTTGCTTATCAGCACTGCACATGTTTGGTAACCAGCTATATATGTGTGCTGACTGGTGACATTGTTATATCCAGAGATTAGGGCTAAATGAGCATCCTCTCAACAAATCATTGCTGGCAGATGTTCGTGAAAGAATTGCCACATTCCTCATGGAATAGGTGATCACAGCCTGAGAAAAATTTCATGTTGATTAAAGCTCGTTACAAACATTGATCACTGAGTAACAGGCTTCAATTGGAACACCCGTTACAAACATGACAACAAAGTAACGGGCATCGTAAAAGCCCGTTACCAATACTGACCGATGGGCCCCACAACGTGGCCCGTTCGTCAAGAAATCGGAGACGCAGGTTCACCACACTCATCTCCAATATAGATTTAACATTATCAAGCTTTTTTTGGTGCCCGTTACCAAAGTTGCCTGTGGGCCTAGAGAAACAGTCATTTTCACGTGAGCGGTGACTAGTTGTGGTAACGGTTGTTGTTTGATGCCCGTTACGAATCCTACTTGTGCTGAGACGGGCGTGAAATAGACGCGTCTCATTTCGTTGAGACATCAGAGACGCAGTTTCATAAAACGCGTCGCTGATGTTGAGTTCCTGTAACGGGCTTTGTTTTGGTGCCTGTTGACGGTTAATAATTGTATCAAAGTTCGTTTGTGACTTGCAAGCGGACAAGTCTCCCGTCATAGTCAAGGGACCCTTCTTCCCTCGAGTGGTGAACCCAAGGTATCGAATCCGTGGAACAAACGTCTGACGCAAGAGTTGATCTAGTAAAGCCAAGTAACTTCAATCTTTGGTAAAAGAGAAACCCTAATGCATCTAGATAAGAACACAAAACAAAGATAAATCTAATCTACTAAAGACCGGAGAAAACAAAGTAAGATTGGGTAGATAAACCGATCTAGAGGGATCGGGATAAGCCTTTTGTTGAAGTTCCAAGCAAGAGAAGAAGTAGCAAATCGAATCTTAATAGAAGCCTCTTTAAATTGTGGTTTCCCGTCCAAATCCGAAAACATCCGCCTTTCGAGACCCCCATTACGTCACAACGTATCCCTATTCATGCGGGGAGCTTAGGGCGAGTCAAAAGACAAGTCGAGATTCTTTCGGAAGATCCGGCGTGTACCTCTAGCCACCGCGGCTACAAGAACACCCTATGTAATCTATCGCGCGAATAGAATTGGAATAAGCAAAGCCGATCGAAAAACGAAATCTTCGAGGAAACACTTGATCGCTAAGAAAAGATTCAACTTGATAATTCAACTATGACAATGATACATACACAAGATCACCACCGGGATCCTTCCTTGATCTTGCTTCTAGCTCGGGAACTCGACGTGGTCTTCCATGCAAGGTTCCCACGTCGGCTAGGGAAACCCTAGTCAACTAGCTCGACCCTCTCCTCTCCGACATGGTGTCCCTCTCTTCTCTTGCTCCTCGGCGGCCGATGACGAATTCTTCTCCGCGTGGCTCTCGGTCAGGGGACTATAAATAGCCCGATTGGCGGCTAGGGCAAAGGAGAGCATGTTTGGGCCCAAAATGGGCACAGGGCCGACAGTGGGCCCGCCCGCGCCTCCGGGCCCATTTAGGCCCGGCCCCGTGGGCTCCTTTGCCCCACGTCGGTTCCCTTGCTTCCTGGATGTTTCCCCCTTCTGCATGTAGGTCCATGTCGTCGGTTTCTCTCCGAATTGGACTCAACTCCTTGTCTTGCAAGATTCAGCACTTTTCTGGTCAGGTCCCTGGAGTTTGTCGTCTTCTCGGATCAAGTCCCCGGCTTCTTGGAGTTAAGTTTGCTTCATTGCATGACTTGTTCAGGGCTTCAAGGTCTTGTCATGAGGTGCTTGATGAACTTACCCCGAAAGTCTTGCATTCAACACTAAAACCACGCATAAACATTAAACTCCAAAACCGACATGCACACGTGAACTTGTTATACCACGGGGGTTAGTACCAATGGATAAGGTATAAAACTCATGCCAACACCGAAGGTAAACTCATGGCTAGGTTGACGGATTTTCACCGTCAACATCTCCCCCATGCTTAAACCTTGCTCGTCCTCGAGTAAGCCTTCGATGAATATCATCATTGCTAAACAATGTTTAAACTTTGCACTTGATTACACATGAGAAAACATAATGCTCTCAAAATTTTAATTCATTAAAGTTCCATAATGTACTAGCCTTCATCTCTACGGAGGGTAGATCCTTATTAAGCTTATCCCACAAGTATTAACATGCTCACAAAGTTTTAAATAGATCTCAGAATTTTTGAAATAAAGAACAAGATAAAGAAAAGCTAAACCAAATTCATAAATTTAAATCATCTCGTGTATTGCTCATAAACTCTCATCTCACTTGTCTCTCAAGCCTATATATTCTACTCCTTTCCCTCTCATATATATGTGGTAGGCCTTATATGGAGCTTTGGGAAAGTTTAGTCCTAACAAGGTTTTATAAATGAGGTGTTGTCAAAACAAGACAAGCTTCTCATGGTCTTACCGAGACTCGTCAAAAAGGTCATTGGAAAATAATGTTAATCAAGGAGGGGAAAGAGAAAAATACACACACTTTTAGATGAGTGGACATGTGCAAATGGCAAAGAGTGATCCCGAGGCACAAAAGAAGTCCTCGTTATCGGATTGCACATGGTTGGAAAATTGAGAATGGATCTTTTTAACTTGAAGCCTTGAATGCACTTTTAGAGAGCCGGGGAGTTTACTTTACACACATATATTTTTTCTCTTTCTCATATTTCTCATTCTTTTCTTTCTTTCATTCATTCATTTTTTTCTTGTCATATATTCAGTCCATGACTTTCACAACGAAGTTTTGATTTTTTATACCTTGAAAGTCATGAGTATCACTAGATTTTTTTTTCTTCTTTCATCATCATTTTTTTTAAATATTCCCCTTTTAACTCTAAAACTGCACCGTACCTACCTCCTCCCCCATGCTTAGACGTTGCTCGTCCTCGAGCAAAGAGGCGAAAAAAAATAAGGTAGGTACCGGAGATATTTTTCCTTGGAGAGATACTTGAAATCTTCAACGTTGGCACCGTCTTGCGATCTTCCTTGAATTGATGATCCATTCTCAACAATAGGTTGTGGTCAAGGAGGTAATCACAAAAGATGATATTTGGTTTAAGGGTGGATATCCGGCGAAGTTTGTGAGATCACCGATGCGGGGATACACAATGCACGGATAAAAGGCTAGCAAAAAGATAGATACGCAAAAATGGAATGACCAGCTTCTTAGTCTCGGGCCGAGAAATCATGGCCTGCAATAACGCACTCAAAAATAAATCTTGTACACTAAGGTTTATGCACTCAAATATATATAAGGCTTTGGATAGGTTGAGCAACACACAAGTGATATTTGTGACAAGGTTAGCAATATTTTTGAGCATAAAAGACATCTTTAATCTATTCATAACTTGAGAGCACATAAAACACTATGGGTCTTTATTTTAATCATAACCTCCGCTGAAAATTAAGCTAGCATTTAAATAAATTCAGATTTGTATTTTTAAGAGAGCACTAGCTTAAACATGCATAAATCAATTACAAAGATGAACAAAGCTGCAATTATAATCATATATCATCATGGCACAAATTTTGTAGCTTTTCCAATGATATAATCAAGGTGGTGTCTTTATTAATGATGACATCAAGTTGAAATACAAACTGAAAATAAACTAACATGCTTTCTGAAATTTAAATAAAAACAGAAAATACTACGCAAACACACATAAGCAAAAGCTGAAAATTACAGAGAAAAAGAAAAGAAAAGAAAACTAAAGTTCCTAAATCTTCTAGTCCTCCGCCGTGGTTGATGTTGATGATCTTGATAATAATACCCTTGCTCATAATATGGTTGGACACTTCCTCCGACGAATTGATTTGGCTCCACAAGGTGAAGGCGTCCAAGTTCAAAGGCAATATTTGCGTTGCCTTCACCAAGTTGAGTTGCGTTAGCTTGGATGGCTGCGATGTTTTGAGCGTTACTTGCAGCAAGCCCTCCAATAATGGCCATGCTTTGTTGTGGTTGGGGATGATGAGCGTAGGACTCCGCGAAGTTAGCATTGGGCACAACATAATTTTGTGGGGGTACCGGTGCACCACCCCCCATGCTTGCTCTTGTGGCCCTCCGTAATAACTTGGCGGAGGAGGGACCCCGCCGAATGGTTGCACATTGGGTTGTACTCCACTCGCTTGTGCGGAGGATGTTCCCTCCTCTACGATTCTTCCTCTTTTGTTCTTCCTTGCAGGGACAAGTAGTCCCTCTTCCAACCAATCTTCTCTTCCTTCATTGAAAAGCCTAAGCCTCTCGTTGGGAAGAGGTAGGTTCACAATGGCCAACCGATAACCTCCTCTCTCATCTCCACTAATGTACTTGCCTTGCAAATACTCAATGCCGAGAGAGGTACCACGCAAAAGGTGAGCGGGGTTTCTTGCGATCCCCGGCCGCAAGGAAAAGGCCAACATGGAGAGGTAACACCCCGAACCAATATTACCCTCCCCCGATGTTGCTTCACAACACCAACGGTTGATCATGAGGTAAGAGGGGTCTATTGGCTGCCTGGCAATTAAAGCCGAGTATAGCCAATTCAACTCCGTGTCGGTCACCTTTGTTTCCTTCATCCTCCCCAATATCCTCTTGCACATCCAAGAGTGAAATATCCGGATAATAGGGTTGCGGATGCAATTGCGTTGTTGATCGGCTTCTCCGGAGATCATGTTCCAAAATCCCGCTAACATGCCGGGTGGCACGTCAACTTTCTCCGGAGCTCCCTTGTGGAATCCAAGCAGCTCCCTAACGTGCTCGTAGGGAACCTCTTGTTGGACTCCCTCCAAACGGAATGACAAGCTTTGCACCCCATCATCATCAACGATGGGTGCAATAGTCATTAAAATTTCCAAGGCGAACCCCAAATGGGTGTCCACCGATACTCCGTTGGAGAACTTGCACCCATCCGAGGTGCCCCAACATATAGTATATGTCGGTGCAAAAACCCAAGGTGTAGAGTGCTTGGTCGTCGAACTCGTCGTTGGGCACAAGCCTCTTCTCAAGATTAGAGAGCCTCTCCTCCTCCTCCGCCGACAAGATGATGAAGCCGTACGAAGAGTATGTCGGGGTGTAAGGAGGTGGCGCGGTTGAGCGAGTCGATCGTCGTGGTGGCGCGGGCTGCTCCTCCGTGTGCCCACGAGGTTCGGTAAACCTCGTGGAAGTGCTTCTTGCAGCCCTCATACCACCAAGGAGGAGAGCATCGTTCCTTCTCGGTGGTGCCGTATCCGTCTCCATGCTCCGGGAGACTCGGAAACCAAGTGCCTCCTCGAAGACGTGGTTGATGACGGCTTGGACGACGACGAACTCTTCTTCTTGGAGAAGAGACTTGTGGTCTTCTTCCACATGGTTGCTGCACTCTTTTCTTCAACTAAAATTCCGGGTTGCAACCGGTAACTAGGCACTTAAACTTTTTTCTTCGGATGTGGACTTTGAGTGGATTAAGGATATAGATTTTTTTTTGAGCTCTCAAGCTTGGGAAGGTTGGCTATGTCTACGGAGGTTTTGAGCACACAAACTTGAACACACAAACAGAGGAAGGAGAGGGAAGCTTGCCTATAGAAAACGGGAGCCGGGGGGCTCCTTATGTAGGTGAGGCCGGCCTCGGTGCTCCTCCCCGTCTCGTCTTTCTTCCAGCACGATCATTTCACCTCTGCAACTTTACTGCCCGCGTGCTCCACGAGTTGCACCGCCCAAACGCTCTCGTCCACTCCTTTGGTCCTTCCACTTGATGCTTCATGTTTTGGGTCATGTCCATGCTCCCTAGCTCCACTTGCTTCACATGCCACCATGAAATTCCTACAAAGTTGATGCTTGCTGCCCACCATGCTTGTCCTTTGCGTGTGAAATTGGTGAAAGTTGATGAAAGGGAATCCAATGGTGCATGCATGATTACTAGATTGCCTCCATTAAGGTGTGTTTAAGGTTAAGCACTCCTCTAATTCGAAATTTAAAATATTTTTCAGAGCCATGCAAGAGCTCGAACATAATTTTAGAGAAGTTTTTAAACCATTAAAAACAAATGCAAGTCGAAAATATTTTCTTTTTACGTCGATTTCGGTCTCACCGGTATAGTTTGCCTTCATTGGTTGAGAGCGAGACATTTTCCCGGCTTGATCATGGGGGCATAGGTTTAGGTTCTAATTTTGGCTAAATAAGAAAGATTTTGAATAAAACAAAATTAGAATAGGCTTAGAAAAATTCTAATCCTAGAGAAACCAAGGATAAAGATTTTTAAAACCAACCAAAAGCTTTGATTTCTAGGTTCACGCGAGTCCTACCACGTGCTGAATTTTATTAACACTTAAACATAAATCGTGGCTCTACTCGTGTGGTTTTAGCATGAGAATTAAGTCAACCTCAGCACCATAATGAGGGTGAAAGGTTGAGTTAAGGTTCTGAAATTATTTGGTTGAGGGTTTCTCGAAAAGAAAAGAATCAAACAAGCACATAGGAGGGTTCATGCAAAGGGTTTATGATAAAGCAAACATTCAATCAAGAATTATGTCTCTAATATTGTTCAACCACTTCTAAGTCTAATGTCTTTGCGTAATAAAACTCAAAAACTAAATTATTAAAAAGACTCGAAAAATCTGGAATCGGGTTGTCCTCCCGGTAGCTTATTCTTGACTTGACGAAACGGGTTGCCTCCCGCCTAGCGCTTCGTTTATAGTCCATGGCTAGACTTCTTCACTTGATTTCTCCGGATCAACGCTCTTTGCGGGCGTTGCAATCTTGGGTACCCACTTTGGCTTAGTCAATTTTTTTTTTGGTCTTCACAGGCTGGCTTTGTCCTTGGTCTTGACGGATGCAACAACTTCCTTGTGGCTCGGCATCTCGAACTCCGGTCCTTCGGTCGTGATCTTCATGGTCTCTAGTGTGATCCTTCATCTCTCCCGAATGAGCTTGAGTAGCCTTCGCCGTCTTGGGACCTTGGAGTTGTCTCGGATATTCTTCTTCGTTACCCATCGGGCGCCGGCAAGTTGTCCCACTTGCGTCTAGCATCTTCATTACGATGAACACTTCACGTATAGAGCTTCCGACCTCCGTCACCTTGCCATCTAAATTCTTCAATATTTTCTCCATAGCCTCGAACTTAGTGACGGCGTCCTTGGACATGGTCGTACTCCACACACTCCTTGCATGGGGATCTTGCTTCGGCGGCCTTTAGGTGTTGAGCTTCTTTCTCCATCTCCATCTTCTCCATCCTCCTCTTAAGTAAACCGATATGCCACTCAAGGAATCCGACTCGTATGCATTCAACTCTCGCAATCGTCATGCGGATAGTTGAGACTTTGATCTTGAACGGCCTCCCGGCGTCTTGAAGGTTTATGATAGGTAGATCAACGATGTCCGGGTGCGCGGCGCTCCGGTGGTTGAGGTTGATCTTCCTTTGGACTTGGAGGTGGTGATTCCTTTGGAGATTCCGACGGTCCTTCGACTTCAACTTTTGAATCTAGGGTTTCCACCCCTTTAGCTTGTGTTGCATGTCACCTTTGCCCGTAAAGTTTTCTCGGATCATCCACAAAAAGGTTTGGGTTTCTTGGAGAGGTAGCCAACCATCTCCGGTTAGGGTTAGCAATAAACAAAGTATGCAAAAAAAACTAGAGAACAAAACAAATCTATAAAGACTAGAGTTAGACAAACTAGATTAGATGTATTTTGAGGATGATCAAAATTTAGTAGATGCAAAAATAAAACAAAATCAGTACTGAAAATTACAAAAAAAAAGCAATAAAAAATCAAATCTTGATCACTTGTTCCCCGGCAACGGCGCCAGAAAAAGGGGCTTGTTGACGGTTAATAATTGTATCAAAGTTCGTTTGTGACTTGCAAGCGGACAAGTCTCCCGTCATAGTCAAGGGACCCTTCTTCCCTCGAGTGGTGAACCCAAGGTATCGAATCCGTGGAACAAACGTGTGACGCAAGAGTTGATCTAGTAAAGCCAAGTAACTTCAATCTTTGGTAAAAGAGAAACCCTAATGCATCTAGATAAGAACACAAAACAAAGATAAATCTAATCTACTAAATACCGGAGAAAACAAAGTAAGATTGGGTAGATAAACCGATCTAGAGGGATCGGGATAAGCCTTTTGTTGAAGTTCCAAGCAAGAGAAGAAGTAGCAAATCGAATCTTAATAGAAGCCTCTTTAAATCGTGGTTTCCCGTCCAAATCCGAAAACATCCGCCTTTCGAGACCCCCCGTTCTGTCACAACGTATCCCTATTCATGCGGGGAGCTTAGGGCGAGTCAAAAGACAAGTCGAGATTCTTTCGGAAGATCCGGCGTGTACCTCTAGCCACCGCGGCTACAAGAACACCCTATGTAATCTATCGCGCGAATAGAATTGGAATAAGCAAAGCCGATCGAAAAACGAAATCTTCGAGGAAACACTTGATCGCTAAGAAAAGATTCAACTTGATAATTCAACTATGACAATGATACATACACAAGATCACCACCGGGATCCTTCCTTGATCTTGCTTCTAGCTCCGGGAACTCCGACGTGGTCTTCCATGCAAGGTTCCCACGTCGGCTAGGGAAACCCTAGTCAACTAGCTCGACCCTCTCCTCTCCGACATGGTGTCCCTCTCTTCTCTGCTCCTCGGCGGCCGATGACGAATTCTTCTCCGCGTGGCTCTCGGTCAGGGGACTATAAATAGCCCGATTGGCGGCTAGGGCAAAGGAGAGCACGTTTGGGCCCAAAATGGGCCTGGGCCGACCAGACTGGGCCCGCCGGCCTGGGCCCATTTAGGCCCAGCCCGTGGGCTCCTTTGCCCCACGTCGGTTCCCTTGCTTCTCGGATGTTTCCCCCTTCGCATGTAGGTCCATGTCGTCGGTTTCTCTCCGAATTGGACTCAACTCCTTGTCTTGCAAGATTCGCGCACTTTTACGGTCGGGTCCCCGGAGTTTGTCGTCTTCTCGGATCAAGTCCCCGGCTTCTTGGAGTTAAGTTTGCTTCATTGAATGACTTGTTCAGGGCTTCAAGGTCTTGTCATGAGGTGCTTGATGAACTTACCCCGAAAGTCTTGCATTCAACACTAAAACCCTGCATAAACATTAAACTCCAAAACCGACATGCACACGTGAACTTGTTATACCACGGGGGTTAGTACCAATGGATAAGGTATAAAACTCATGCCAACACCGAAGGTAAACTCATGGCTAGGTTGACGGATTTTCACCGTCAACAGTGCCCATTACCAAAGTTCCCTGCGGGCCTAGAGAAACAGCCATTTCACGTGACCGGTGGCTAGTTGTGGTAACGGTTGTTGTTTAATGCCCATTACGAATATGTCTTATCAGTAACGGGCATCTGCCCATTACCTTTCTTGGATTATTTGTAACACTTGATCGGTAACGGGCACATTGCCCATTACCAAAGGCGATCTATGCCCGTAACCAAAGCGAGTTTTTCACGTATTGACCTGCGCTTGCCTATGACATCTTGCTCACACTATGTGTTGAGGGAAACGACGCGGAGCCTCAGTGGCCTAGCACTACGTGAAAAATTCACTTTGGTAATGGGCATAGACAGATCAAGTGTTACAAAGGAGCCAAGAAAGGTAACAGGCAGATACCCGTTACTGATGAGACATATTCGTAACAGGCATAAAACAACAATTGTTACCATAACTAGCCACCGGTCACGTGAAATGGCTGTTTCTCTGGGCCCACAGGGAACTTTTGTAACGGGCACAAAATACAGCCCGTTATAGTAGCTCAATATCGGAAATGCCTTCTGTGTACCTGCGTCTCCTCTATCTTGACGAAAATGAGACGCGTCTATTTCACTCGCGTCTCGGCACATCTAGGGTTTTTAATGGGTATCAAACAACAACCGTTACTACAACTAGTCACTTGTTAAGTGAAATGGCTGTTTCTCTGGGCCCACAGGGAACTTTGGTAACAGGCATGAGAACAGAGCCCGTTACTGTGAAATCAACCTCAGAGACGTGTGTTGTGAACCTGCGTCTCCTCTGTCTCAACGAAATTAGACGTATATGTTTCCACGCGCGTCTGCTTCCTTTCGATTAAAGGAGACGCATGCTTTCAACCTGTGTCTCCTATATATAGATGAATGGGCCATGTCCTGGGGCCCACCGGTCAGGACTTGTAATAGGCTTTTACACTGCCCGTTACATTGTTGGCATGTTTGTAACGGGCATTCCGAACGAAGCCCGTTACCGACTGATCAGTGTTTGTAACGAGCTTTAATTAACGCCCATTGCAGATAAGTAGGCCACCCCTATAGTAACCTGCCTGCTTGTCAGCTGCATCCTGGAACCAGCCAGGATTTTGCAGCCATCAGGGGCTGCATCCTGCCATCCTGGAACCAGCCAAGATATGGTAGCCATCACAGCAAGGAGACATCACAAAAACATTCTCACATCACAGATATAGGCAAGCAAGATCACATTTATAGACAAGCAAAAAGATCACATTTATAGACAAGCTAGGATCGATCACATCACGTTTCAAGTTACTATCATCAGGGCTTGTTTGGATGGAGTCATGACAAAATTGCCTCAACCAGGCAGCATCTGACCTCAACCAAGCAAGCCAAGTGGTTTCTCAGGCGACAACACCTGACTAAAGAAGACTGAATGAGTTTCAAGTTTCTGGCTACAATGAACTCATGGTTCACCATTGTAGAAGTTGCCCTATCGGTTGATGGTCTTCTTAAGAATATACTCGCATAACATCTCCCGGACACACTTTAGATTTTCTGTGGAAACATCTACAGCAGGTTTGAAATCCTGCAAAATACAATCATTTATGAGAACACAAGTAGAAATTAGTTTCTACAATCAGATTATAATATGAGCAGAGACAAGGTTGAGCATTATAATCTACTTACAGTAGCCTTCTTGATGTCAGGTATGTCATGGAGTAGTCTTAACACATGGAATGCCACATGGAATCCACAAAAAGAGGACCCCATGGCTGCTGAGCACACTGCATCGAGGTACCAAAATGACAAGTTAATGCAGTACCAAATAGCTAACAAGGGACCATAAAAAACCTCGGTCTTACAGCGAGATTTGTTTTGTGCTTGAGTATGGCTTTTGGCTTTTTTCTTTCCTTTCGTCACTCTGGCTTGTGCATGTTCACCAAAGGCCGTGCATGATCAGCAATACCGATTAGAAACACTAAGAGATTGAATTTTTGTGAACAAAACCTACAAATATTGTACCAAAGGTCCTGCATGGTCAGCGATACCAATTAGAAACACTAAGAGATTGAATTTTTGTGAACAAAACCTACAAGATACTAACTAGTCCACAACAGGTCTGAGGTCTAAGAACTTTAGCAGGGGATGTTGTTTAGGAGAATCTAGATACCAAACCTCTTTGAACTTCATACAGATGATAACTGTTGTTAACACCAAAATTTGGTAAGGAATCTGACTTGTGGGTCCGGTTCGATAAAGAGTCCGTCTGGTGGAAGGAAGGATCTTTTCAGAGATGTTCGGCAAAGAGATCTACGGTCGGCTATCTGCTCCAGTTCGGCAAAGGAACAGTAGAGCTGATTTTGCGGGATTGAATGGTGACGTGGCTCAATCAGGGAGAACGAATGGATGGATAGGCGATCGAGCTTAGAGATAAGTTAGGTAACGAATCCATTCGAAGTTGTACTTGACATGGTATAAATATGACCCCTGAATGTATGTAAAAAACACAATCATTCTTCAATACACACCGGCCTTGCGCCAAACCCTAGAGTCCTTTTGTCGTGTCGTCGAGTTCTTCGAGAGGGCCAATCGATCCGTCGACCTCCGTGAGTACCGGCAACCTTGTATCATGTCTAGTATCATGCGGTGGATTTAGATCTGATGCAAGTAGTCTTGTTACCATGCTTCGTGTCATGCGGTAGATTCAAGCTTGGTTCAAGAGGGTTTCTTGTTAGGTCATGAGCCATGCGGTGGGCTAAGATCTAGCTTGAAGCTAGTTATCGGCTCTATTGGATTTTGGCAAGATCCAATAGATTCATTAAGTTACCCTGTGTTACTTCGAGTTTTTACTTTATGTTTAGATTCATGTAACACTTTTGCCCAATCTAGATGGGTTTGGATTGGCTTTACCTCTTTTACGATCCTTGTTCGAGTAGATTTCATGTTTTAACACGTGGATCTTGTGCTTTCCGATAGCCGAAACCGAATCGATCTAGGTTGTTACGTGTTGTGGGTTCAAGTTTGCCATTGTTGGTATAAATCTTGAAAGAACCGAGTATTATGCGGTAGATGCGGGTTTTTGGGTTTCCTTAGAGCTAGTCATCCGGTGGATTAGATTTCGAATCAACCTGATAGATTTATTCGCTTGGCAATGCTCGTTCCTTCTTCATGGACCCCGAATCGGCTGTCTTGCTGTATTCGGTTATGTTTCTCCACGAGTAAAACACGTGCGCAATTTATGTTTTAAATGATGTGTGCTTTTAGCTTTCCATATTTAGATTGTATCATGCGGTAGATAGATCTATTTGTGGAAAGTGGTACGATTTCATGCAAGTTGTATCATGTGGTGGATAGATTTGTTTTGGCATCGTACCCGACGGATCTCTAAGTACCTAGACATGCGGTAGACTAGTGCTTTGGATCTATGCATGCTTGTTTATTACATGTTTACGTTCGCGTTTTACTTTATTCATTTATTTAACACTGTTATTATGGGATCGGTCATATATCGTGCTTATGCATTGTTGACCAAACAAACACCGATTGCTATCATGCTTACGTCATCCTTCGGCAGTATTACTTTTCCTTTTATAAGTTCCCGAATGGTTTCAATTCTTTGGCAAATAGCTTTTGCATAGCTATGTGTCATCTTGTGTGGCTTCTTAGCCGTAAATATGGAACTGTCTGGTACCACCCGGCAAGTTCCAAGCTTTGGTATCTAACTGCTTTATCTTTTGTTAATTTTCAGGAAAAATTGACTGGCACGTCATCGTTACTCTTTGCGCGTGCGAAGCCAGCTTGTTCGGCTTGCTGTGTGTTTGGCGCTAGGTGCACTTTTTGCGTCAACACACTTTTTGGCACGCCCAGTGGGACCAACAGCCGAATAGATCAAGATGCCCGAGATCGCGGACATCATGGACGTCAGCCTTGAAGATCTCTCTCCGAGCAAATGGCGCGAACTCCAGGATGTCATGGACCGGTTTCGGCGAAATGTCTGCTGTCATTCAAGAAAAATAGAAGCGGCGTCCCGTATTTGAAGAACGAGATGCCCAGGGTGTTGCTGCCAGGGGAAAGCGATGCCACGGTTCAGCAGGAGAAAGAGGAGTGCATGCGGGTGTTCCAAGAATCCGCAGATTACATGTTGAGCAAGCACAACAAGGCTTTCCTCGGTGCGCTCCAGCAGATGATGGTGGCCGTCTTCGGCCCTGGCATGGAACAAGCGTTTGGCAAAGCGCCCGTCCAGGGGGGCACTGTGGAACTAGGCGAATCAAGCTCTCAGCCGTCACTTCGGAGCCCGCCAGTGCAGCCTCCTCCCCAAAGCGCTGGAAGTCAAGCTTTCCAGCCTCCTCCACAGGCCGCTGGGAAACAGCCGGTTCAGCCTCCACTGCAGGCGTCAGGGGGACAGCCAATCCAACCACCACCGCAGGGCAGCACAGGTCAACCTGCGCAACAGTCGAATCCATGCCAGCCCACGTACGGAGACTTAGCATTCGGCTCGCCTGGCGCCCCGCTCACTTCCGGTCAGAGGATCGCTCCGGCGAGCAACTGGTTGCAGAGAAACCTGTACGGCGGAGGCTACCACGAGGTGGGAAACTACGGGGCATTTGACGCCTTCCCACATCCAGGATACGCGCGCCGGTGCGGGCGCGCAAGAGGACGACGCCCGGCGCGGAAGATGGCCGAATTGATGCAAAATCAGTTCGGCCTCAAGCCAAAAATGCAAGGACCCGCCTATAAGCCGCCATTCCCAGAATGGTACTACAATGTGCTCTTGCCGCCAAGGGTGAAGCCGCCGACGGAGTTCACGAAGTTTTCAGGACAAGATGACACGAGCACGGTCGAGCACATCGCTCGTTACCTCATGCAGCTCGGAGAGTGCTCAGCTGAGGAGACATTCAGGGTCCGCTACTTCCCCGCATCACTGACAGGTCCAGCGTTCCAGTGGTTCTCGTCCCTACCCCCTGAATCAGTTTCCGGATGGAAGGACCTAGAGCGGAAATTCCACGCTCATTATTTCAGTGGCAGCTCGGAGAAAAAATTGATCGACCTTGCCACCCTGAAGCAGAGGCACAGCGAGACACCGCTAGAATTTCTTAGAAGATTCAGGGAGGTTAAAGGCATGTGCTTCTCGCTTAACTTGCCAGACGACCAGTTGGCTGATATGGCCGTCGCCGGGATGCTGCCAGCTGTACGTGAAAAATTGTTCGGGATGGAGTTTGAGAACCTGGGCCAGCTATCGCAGAAACTATCACTGATGAGCAATCAGGCGTATGGCTTCAAGAAGGATGCCAAATTTGGCAAGCAGCATGACGTCGCTGATGTTTACAACCAGTTCTTAGACAAGGCTGATCTGTTCGAGGATTCTGATGAGGAATTGGATGTGGCTGCAGCAGAGATCATGTGGGGGAAGGAGCCTTTGACGATGAATCAGCGCTGGGTCAAACAGACCAAGGGCACTTACGATTTTGATATCACAAAGGCTGACAAATTGTTTGAGCTCCTAGTAAAGGAAGGCCGAATCAAGCTGCCCGAGGGGCATTCCATGCTTCGGCCCGATGGAGTTAAAGGAAAACGTTACTGCGGCTTCCACGACAGGGATTCGCACTCCATCAATGATTGCAGGGTCTTCAGGATGAGGATCCAGAAAGCCATCCAGGAGGGTCACCTCAAGTTTGACAACAAGATGAAGCTGGATGGCCACCCCTTCCCTCAGAACATGGTGGGCTTTTCTGTCAACGTGATAACGGCCGAAGAGAAGGGGAAATTCAAGGTCTTGACCTCAGCCAGGGCTAGACAAGATGGGGCGGTGGACCCAGAACGCCAGGTGACTCTGAAACAGGTGCATGGTGAGGCTCCCCGCGTTCTCAGGAGTCACATAGAGATCGGGGAGTCATCCAGAGCTAAGCCCAGGGTGACCACGCGCATCCTCTCGAACAAGTGGCGGCGCCGAGATGGAGAAAGAGCGCTACCGGACGCGCGGCCGAGGAGGAGAGGCGCGGGCCGAGGAAGAAGCGCGCGAAAGGGACCGGGAGCAATACACGCGTGAGCGAGAGCGCGCACACCGGGGATGTGCCTTCTTCGAGCATTGCCGGAATGAGGGGTTGAAGCCGCCCACGTTGAAGAACTCGTCCCGAATGCAGTGGAGGGTATTTTGAGTACGGGCGGAGAGACGCCAATCGCCGATCCGTCCACGAGAGAATTGGAAGGATCCAACCTAATGGGGATCGGCACCAAAAAATTGAAGTCATTGATCATCCCAGGAAGCGGCAAGCTGATCTCAGCTGGGCTGATCAAGAGGAGGATGAAGATGACTACGTCTGGCAGAAGGGGCAATGGTGCCCGCCCGGCCTAAGGAGAAGCCAGAAAAGACGGGTCCAGCGCTTGAGGAACCGTGAGTTGAGGCAGGCTGGAATCCAGACGAGGCAGGTGTGGCGCCCCAAAGATCAACCTGAAGGATCGAAGCGTTCGGCTCCAACATGCATGGTATACTTTCTGCCGAACGAGTTCATGGCTCCTGCTAACCAGGTTGTGCAGGAGAAAGCGGCCCTAGATGATGAGCAGGCCGAGGGGATGCTGGCACAATTGGTGCTGGCCAAGCAGGCAATCTTCGACAAGCCGGCCAAGAATCGACATATGAGGCCGCTGTACTTGAGAGGATACATCAATGGCAAGCCATTGACAAAGATGTTCGTCGATGGTGGAGCGGCAGTCAACGTAATGCCGTACACGACCTTCAGGAAGCTTGGCATGGGCCCGAGCAATTTGACGCCTATGAGTATAATCCTCAATGACTTCGCTGGGAACCCTTCAGATACCAAGGGGTGTGCTCACGTGGATTTGATGATCGGATCCAAAACGCTGCTCACTACCTTCTTTGTCATCGAAGGCAAGGGGGCCTACAGCCTGCTGCTTGGGCGGGACTGGATTCATGCTAACTGTTGTGTCCCGTCCACCATGCATCAACAGCTTATCCAGTGGGTGGACGATGAGATTGAGGTCGTCCAGGCAGATGACTCCGTGAGCGTGGCAAACATGGAACCAGCTTTCTGGGAGTACCAAGGTATTGATTTCTTCTCAGGGAAAGACTGGGGGGAAGGTCCTGTTGAACCTGTCAGCAGTGATCAACAGCCGATTCAAGCAGTCGGCTCTTATAGCAATTTTTAATGGAGAACCCCGTAGACGGCACTGATGGCAAGCTAGGGCGGGGATTCATGTCGGCTGATAAATTAGAAGAGGTTGACATTGGAAACGGTGACAAGCCAAGGACGACATTCATCAGCGCAGGCTTGCAGCCGGACTTCAGGGGAGAATTAATTAAGCTTCTCAAGGAATACAAAGATTGCTTCGCCTGGGATTATTCGGAGATGCCTGGATTGGATCGTTCTATCGTCGAGCATCGGTTGCCAATCAAATCTGGTTTCAAACCATACAAGCAACCACCCCGGAAGATCTACAAGGATGAAGTATTGGCCGATGTGAAGAAGGAAATTGAAAGATTACTTGATGCAAACTTCGTTCGGCCATGCAGATATGCGGAGTGGATTTCTAACATCGTCCCTGTGTACAAGAAGAATGGAAAAATGAGGGTCTGCATAGATTTCAGGGACCTGAACAGAGCTACTCCGATGGATGGTTACCCAATGCCTATTGCCGATTTGTTGATTGACGCCGCAGCTGGACACAAAGTCATCAGTTTCATGGATGGTAATGCGGGTTACAACCAAATCTTCATGGCAATAGAGGACATATCAAAGACGGCCTTTAGATGTCCTGGTCATATAGGCCTGTTTGAATGGATAGTCATGACGTTTGGGTTAAAGAATGCCGGTGCAACTTATGACCGGGCCATGAATTATATTTTTCACGAGTTGATCGGCAAAATCGTGGAAATCTACATTGATGACGTGGTAATCAAGTCCCTGAGTCATGACACGCATTTGGAAGATGTAAAGAGGACCTTGGAGTGCACTCGGAAGCATGGTTTGAAGATGAATCCAAACAAGTGCGCTTTTGTGGTATCAGCTGGAGAATTCTTGGGGTTTTTGGTCCACGAGGGAGGAATTGAAGTTGGCAAAAAGAGCATGAAGGCCATTGATGAAGTTGTTCCTCCGACTAACCTCAAGGAGTTGCAGTCACTGCTCGGCAAGGTCAATTTCATAAGAAGATTCATATCGAATTTGTCACAGAAGGTCTTGCCATTTTCTCCGCTGTTGAAGTTAAAGAAAGATCAGAAGTTTATTTGGGGCGACGAACAACAAAAGGCTTTCGATGAGATCAAGCAGTACATGAAGGAGCCACCAGTGCTGGTTCCTCCTCAGCTGAACAAGCCTTTCAAGTTGTACGTGGCGGCCGATACCCAAACCATTGGATCGGCCCTTATTCAAGAATTTGAAGGAAAGGAGCGGGTAGTAGCCTATCTTAGCTGAAAACTACTTGATCCTGAAACCAGGTATTCGGCTGTGGAGAAACTGTGTCTTTGCGTGTAATACTCGTGTACAAAGTTTCGGCACTACCTGTTGAATGCCAAATGCACCGTGTATTCCAAGTTTGATGTAATAAAACATATGTTATCTATGCCAATTTTGAACGGCCGGATTGGCAAGTGGATTTTAGCTTTATCAGAGTTCGAGCTGAAGTTCGAATCGGCAAAAGCCATCAAAGGTCAGATTATTGCCGGTTTTATAACTGAACATCGTGATCCGTCAATTGATCTGCTTGAGATTATGCCTTGGGCTTTATTTTTTGATGGGTCATCATGTGGTAAAGGTGGGGGAGTAGGGATCCTACTGATTTCTCCTAAAGGTGAGATGTTTGAATTTGCCATCCCTATTCGGCCCACTGTAACAAATAATCAGGCTGAATACGAGGCATTACTTCGGGGGCTTCAATACTTGAGAGAAGCAGGGGCCGTTTCAGTTGAAGTTTATGGAGATTCAGAGCTGGTGATCAAGCAATTGAACGGCCAATACGAGTGTAAAAGTGAAGCGCTGAGGAGTTACTACGAAGAATGCAGGGAAATCTTGAAGAGCTTCCCGTTGGTGACTCTACAGCACATCCCTAGGGAACATAACGAAGAAGCAAACAGGCTGGCTCAAAGCACCTCTGGTTACAAAGAGAGCCAAGAAGCGTTCGCTGCAGAGGCGTGTGCACTGGGGACGGATCTTGCAGAAGATGATTGGAGAAAAGAGATCGTTGATTACTTGAAGGATCCATCCCGCAAGGTCTCTAGGAAGCTCAGGTACAAGGCCATAAAGTTCGTTCTTCTGGACGACAACTTATTCTATAAATCATTATATGGGGTATTGCTACGATGCCTGGGTCCAGAAGAGGCCAAGAAAATGATGAGCGAAGTGCACGATGGGATATGTGGAGCACACCAGTCAGCCTACCGCATGAAATGGGTCATCAGACAAGCTGGATGCTTTTGGCCGACGATATTAGAGGATTGCTTTGAGTATTACAAGGGATGTCAAGATTGCCAGAGGTTCGGAAATATTCAAAGGGTCCCCGCGTCGGCATTAAATCCCATCATCAAGCCATGGCCATTCAGGGGCTGGGGGATAGACCTGATTGGCCAAATTAATCCACCATCTAGCAAGGGGCATAAGTTCGTGCTTTTGGCTACAGATTATTTTACCAAATGGGTCGAGGCGATCCCACTGAAGAAGGTGACATCAGAGAACATGGTTGAATTTGTCAAAGAGCACATCATCTATCGGTTTGGAATCCCTCAGACTATCACCACTGATCAGGGGGCACAATTCGTGTCACTAGAGTTCAGAGAGTTCGCCGAAAGCATGGGGATTAAATTGTTTAACTCCTCTCCTTATTATGCCCAAGCTAATGGTCAAGCAGAGGCTTCTAACAAGATCATGATCAAGCTGATACAAAAGAAGATTGACCAGAAGCCAAGAAAGTGGCATTCGGTACTCAGCGAAGCACTGTGGGCTTACCGAATGGCCCCCCATGGAGCTACAAAAACTTCTCCTTATGAGTTGGTTTATGGGCACCACGCGGTTTTACCTTGGAAGATGCAATCGGATTCAAGGAGGGTGGTGTTACAAAGAGATTTGGGCTCCAAAGATTACAGTGGCCTAATGATGGATGAACTAGAGGATTTGCATATGATCCGTCTTAGGGCCCTGGAAAACATCGAGAAAAACAAGCTGCGGGTTGCCAAATACTATAACAAGAAGGTAAAAGTGAGGCAATTTGCAGAAGGCGATTTGGTTTGGAAAGCGCTATTGCCGATTGGAACTAAGTATAGTGAATTCGGCAAATGGTCCCCCAACTGGGAAGGGCCCTTTCGTGTAGTCAGATGCGTCCCTGGTAATGCATATATATTGAAAACTTTGCTAGGAG
The DNA here is from genome assembly GCA_947561735.1 of Cenchrus americanus. Taxonomy (NCBI): domain Eukaryota; kingdom Viridiplantae; phylum Streptophyta; class Magnoliopsida; order Poales; family Poaceae; genus Cenchrus; species Cenchrus americanus. The sequence goes on from OX387239.1 coordinate 9,166,295, forward strand.
AAGAATTTTCCGCTGCAATAAATGGAAGATATCTGAAGAAATACCATCCTAGCATTGAGATCGATCGATGATTACACACATCTGACACAGAGATAGTCGGCACTCGAGAATGAGGCCGCCTTCAGAACAAAAATCCATCAACAAAAGAAATGGCCAATGCCTAGATACATTGCCCTTAGCACAAACATTACAACTGCTTCCTGCAGGTTTACATTTAACAACCCTGGTGGTCAAATCTCCAAGAAGGTGGGAAGCAGAAGGCGTGGAGAAAGAAGCGAAAGTATGATTCAATATTTTCTTTACTTCTTCGGCTGCTCCCTCTTCAGTTGTTCCAGGACCACCGTGACGGCAACTTGGAACGCATGGGGGTGACCATGGTTGGCGGCCTCCACTAAGCTCTCCCAGGCCGTCTTTAGGTTGTTGTACCTGTCGGAGACATCTGAAGCGGAGGAATCAAGGTTAGGGGCAAGACATCCAAATGCAGGCATAAGGTCAGGAAGAGGTCAGAAGCGTTTACCCCCTACTAGTGCTTCCAGGGCCATGCGGCGCTCACGCTCGGCTTGGCAACGGGCGGTGATGTCCCTGAGGCCGTGCTCCAGATGTCGAACGTGGTGGCGCAGTTGATGGTTGGCCCTTTGTTCAGGCGTGGCATCCTCTGCTTCGAGGGAGGAATCGGAGGAAATGTACTCAGGCACATCTTCGGTCCCGATGACTTCTTCACGGAGCAAATCAAGGCTGGAAGAGAAAAAAGAAGAAAACATGAAGCACGGGATCATATGGAGAACGAGGAACAAATCAAGAAAGAACTCACCTTCGAATCGTACGCTTCTTCGATGAGCTGCCCTCCTGGGGTTGCTTGCCCTTGTCCATGGCCTTGGGGTTTTTTCCTCTAGAGACAGGGGAAGAAATGAGAAATGATGGATGAGTGTGCGGGTGGATTTGCAGGGCATCTCAGCAGGCTCTTTTATTGACCGAAGGGGTGCATTGGGAGTGATGACCGGCCAGTACGCACTGTTAGAATACCAAACGGCAGGGTTTTTCTCTCCAAGTACAAAGGGTTTTTGCTTGAACAGTGCTCGTGGATTGCCGAATCAGGATCTTCTGTGGATTTTGCACCAAGGGGCAACTATTCTAGCGCATTCGGCACAAGACAGTTCCCGGATGCATTCAAGGAAAAATAAGAATCATGGATGCGAATGCAAGGCGGATTCGTGACAGCACAAATACAGAATTCAAAAGTTCTTATTTATTGCCGATGATCAACATCCCTAATACAACCTAGTCGAAAAGCCTGTTCAGTACAGATTGGGGATGAGTGATTTCGGCAATGGCGTCGCCGTGGCCATCGAGGCGCTCCAGGATGAGCTCGATCTCGTCGATGTCCTCCGGTGCGCCGCCCCGGAAGCCGCGCGGCCTGGTGGAGTAGTCGACGTCCGTATGCGTCGCCATGGCAGCCAGGCCCAAGGTGGTGCCCAAATGACCACCATGCGTCGCCACCTCGTCAACGAGGTGCTCCACCGCGGCAAGGCGCTCCGCCGGCGTGTCGCCGCGGGCATTCACCTTATCGGCCAGCTGCTCCACCAGCGCCTTCAGCTGGTTGAGCTCAGCATCGCAGGCTGCAAGAAAAAGGGAATTAGCATCAAAAGCCGGGTTGGATCAAGGATTCGGTTACAGAGCGGTACCATCAATGGCTTCCAGCAGCTGTTTGCGCTGGTCCTCCCACTCAAGCTCGGCTATGCCCGCTTTCTTGGAGACGTCCTCCAGCTCGCGTCGGGCCGCCTCCAGCTCCTCCCTGAAGCGGAGGGCGTCTTCTTTCCCGTAGGGCACGGGGGAGTGGCCATCGGACTCCGAGGAGTCGTCTGGAAGGGGTTGATTGGCCGGCGCAGGAGACGGATTCCACTGAATCAATCTGTAAAGAAGATGGTCGTCAAGGCAAGAAGAAGATCAAAAGTCGAATCAAAAAGGAGGAATCGACGATCATTGCCTCCGGCGCGCATTGGCGCTGCTCCCCTCTGCCTCGTCGGAGGCGCAGCGGCGGTTGAGGCGGCGCACCATGGTGGCTTGGGATGTGCACTGTTTGAAGAGAGGAAGAGCTGAGATTGGCAAAGATTCGAAGAGCTAGAAGGCCTGGTGGAGAGCTAGGGGCACCTACGGTTACATTTATAGGCCTGGCAAGATGAATCGTGGCTTCGAGTCGTGGCTTTGGATCGTGGCGCATATCCCAAGAAAATCGGAAGGTGGAAAGGTTTCCTTGGCCAGCCCGCCGACGGGTCACTTGGAGTTCTAGGCTGAGTCGCATTCAGTTAACTGGCTCGGCTAAGGAGAATCAAAGTGCCATTCGGGAGTTGGCGTTTCTTTGCCGAATGGGTCGTTCAGTATTATATTCGAAGGTATGCAGAGGAAAAGAAATAAATTGCAAGAAAATATCGCAGGAACGGCCAATTCGGTTATACATCAGTGGGGGCATTCAAATGTTCAGATGTTTCGCAATCACACTACGAGCATTGGATGTTGCCTGACGGAAATTGTCCAATAGTTCTTGGCAATCTTTTTGGGCGCTGGACAAGGTGGTGAGTTCCGCATCGCATTGTTCCATCTTGGCTATAGCCGATCTTGCTTCCTCCTGGGTCTTTTCTATCAATCCAGGAAGCTCGGCTATTTTCTTTTTATCAGCCTCTATCTCAGCTGACAGGCTTCTCAGCTCCGCTTCTAGAGCAGCTTTCTTGGCAATTTTCGCATCACAATAAGCCCGCATTAGTCAATGTGTCTCTCGTGGCTCTCTGTTTGGGATTGCGCCCCGTTCATGGCTTGTTCGGCATCGGATCTCTTCTTTTCGATAGCCGGACGGGAGCGCGGCTTTCCCGAAAGCATGTCTTATGGGCGCGTAAAGGACGTCTAGGCCACGGATGGATACCGCAGGGGCGCCGATATCCTCAGGAAGTTCTTGGCTGATGGATTCAAGCATCTCCTCGAAGTGATCAAGATCCTTGAACTGATCTTGTGCATCTCTTTCCAGCCAGGCAACAATTTCTCGAAGCTTTGCTAGCACCTCATCTGACAGAGGCTGGTGCATCCCTTCCATCGCCTCGGCAACTGGATTGGTCCCCGACGGCAGGCTTGATGATGATGGAGCCTAATCCCAAGAAGCCGTATTGCCGAGTTAGAGGTGCTAAAAGTAAAAATAGCAGGGTTGAGTGCAAATGGTTACCTCGTAGCCGATTTCTTGAGCAGGGGTAATCACAGGTGAAGGGGGTGCTCCAGGTAGAGCTGAAGCTTCCAAGTTAGAAGGTGTTGATGCAGTTGCTGGTAGTTCATGGGCTTCTGGCTGATGAGAAGTCGGATCCACCTCTGTTGGGATTGGAGTCGCTGCGTGACCAACAGGTGATTGTGCCCTTGGAGGACTTGATGGCTCCGGCTGGATTGGGAGACTCATCTCTGGGGAATTCATTGCTTCTGCAGAGGGTGATGAAGATGAAATCTCCACTGGGATAGGTAATTCAACCCTGGGTGGACTTGCTTGTTGAGCCACTGGGACATCAACCAGCTGTTCTTCCACTGTTTCTTCTGCAAATGTCAAGTCACAAGGGTAAATGCCAGTGTTCATCCTTAAAAGAGGACAATAAAGGTCATACCTGTGGATGGGGCATCGGCAGGTTCTGACACTAAAGGTTGCTGAGCTCTGGTATGAGAATGCACAAAGTGATAATTTATCAGGAACAGAGTAATCTTGGGGTCAAGAAGGTAAAGGATTTTACCTCAACAAGGATTTTCTTGATAGTTCTCCTCCTCTTGGCATTTGGAGGAGCAACCAGAGATAAACCTTGCCTCCTGTCAGCAGCAAGGCTAGAGAGCGTTGGGTCTGTTGTAGCAAACCTGGCCATTAACTGAGCCAGAGTTGTGGACTTGAATCCCAGTGCTGAGATTGGGCCTACAGGATTGTAGGTGATATTCCTGGCTCGAGGGGCAGGCATTGTGTTCTGTGGAATCAAAGGAATAAGGTCAGAATCATGATTGAGAGGAGAAATGTCTGACCCAAAGGTTCATTATGTTACCTCTGAAGTTGGCAGGAAATCAGACATCAACTCTGCACAGAACACATGTACAGGCTCACTGAAGATGTGATCGTGGAATTCTTGTCACCAGGAATTGAAGGTGGGATGAGTTAAGGTTATAGGCACAAAAGGCCAGGTATAGACAGTGGGACTGCACACATAATTGAAGACTCTGCTGCTGTGCATAGATTCTTTGATTTCCTCCCTGGGCTTAAGGAATTCATGCAGAAATAGCCTTGGGGGCATCTGGCCACATCCAAGTTGCCGGGCCATTGCATTAGGCTGATAATATTCATAAGTGCTCTGATTCTGCCTTCCTCCATTGAATTCAGCCGGAAGTATACATGGGCAGATTATGATGTTGAAGATTTCAAGAAATCTCCCATCTTGACGACCGGGCTCAAAGGAGAATTCAACAGGGAAAGTCAAGGTGTCATTATCCAGAAAGGGGAGCCAGAGAGGACTCGGGAAACCTTTGAAGAATAGTTCAAAAAGCTGGCTGATGTCTTGCTGAATAAGAACAGTTGAAGCCGCTTCTCCATAACTCTGGCATCCCCTGGTAGCATTGTTTTCTCCTTCAGGGTGATTGGATGAAGGGAAAAGCCTGGTGTTCAAATCAACACCAACAATTTGGTGCAGGTGGAGCTGTAGCCATATCTGAATGAACCACCAAGGGCCGTTGACACATGCTATCCTTTGGCTAGTGTACATCTGAGTAACAGTTTGGTGAAGCATATGGTATACACTGCCGAGGAAGAATTTCCCAAGGGGAAGGCGGTTGCCAACGGCCAAATGAGACGCCATTGCAATATGGTTCAAGGTAGGCTCGTTGGCTTTGCCACGAAGACAAATCCGCACGGCCACATATTCGAAATGCTCTGTATTCAACATCACCAAGGGGATTGTCTTTCATGTGCTTCAAGATGTAATTCTTATATCCGTTCCCCGGCTTTACCCCCGTTTGCGGGAAGAATTCTTGAATTTCCAAGGCTGAATAGACCCTGTGATGTCAAGGCCGGTAATCATATATACATCGGCCAGGGTTGGAGACATTGGGCCATGGCCAAAAAGGAAGGCGTTGACGCCGTTTGACCAGAAGTGGCAGGCTGCTATCAGGAGGTCTTCGTTCTTGGGGGTCTCAGCCACGGATAACTCCAAGCACTGGGCGATACGGAGGGTATCCAGGTTGGTCAATCCGCTCTTGTCTGCGAGAATCCTCCGGTACCAAGTCTTCCAGCCCGCGATTGGAGGTAAGGGCCAGTTCTTGAAAGCGTCTTGCCACTGAGGAGATGGAGATAGAGCTGCTTTAAAGGGGATTCTCTGAGATTCAGCTGCGATGAAATCTCGAGGGTCAGAGTTCCCTACAGGACCAAGATAATAGGATCTCGAATTGGCCTCATTGCGAATCAGAAGTTCAGTGGAAGGCTCCTGAAGCAAAAGCGGAAGAAGAAATCTCAGGTGAAATTGAAAACCTAAATGCCCAACGAGGTTTACGGGGGAGAAATTTACCTGAGCATCCTGGTTTTGAGCTGCCATTGGGGCTTTGAGCTCGGAGCGAGGGGATCTAGGGTTTGGTTCTGGATGAAGATTCCGGCGGATTGCGAAGAACAGGTGTTGACAGATTTGATTTGAAGTATTCGTGGCTGGAGTCAATTGTGGAACAAAATTACTTTTATCCCACAATTGAAGGGGCATGTGTTAACACCAAAATTTGGTAAGGAATCTGACTTGTGGGTCCGGTTCGATAAAGAGTCCGTCTGGTGGAAGGAAGGATCTTTTCAAAGATGTTCGGCAAAGAGATCTGCGGTCGGCTATCAGCTCCAGTTCGGCAAAGGAACAGTAGAGCTGATTTTGCGGGATTGAATGGTGACGTGGCTCAATCAGGGAGAACGAATGGATGGATAGGCGATCGAGCTTAGAGATAAGTTAGGTAACGAATCCGTTCGAAGTTGTACTTGACATGGTATAAATATGACCCCTGAATGTATGTAAAAAACACAATCATTCTTCAATACACACCGGCCTTGCGCCGAACCCTAGAGTCCTTTTGTCGTGTCGTCGAGTTCTTCGAGAGGGCCAATCGATCCGTCGACCTCCGTGAGTACCGGCAACCTTGTATCATGTCTAGTATCATGCGGTGGATTTAGATCTGATGCAAGTAGTCTTGTTACCATGCTTCGTGTCATGCGGTAGATTCAAGCTTGGTTCAAGAGGGTTTCTTGTTAGGTCATGAGCCATGCGGTGGGCTAAGATCTAGCTTGAAGCTAGTTATCGGCTCTATTGGATTTTGGCAAGATCCAATAGATTCATTAAGTTACCCCCGTGTTACTTCGAGTTTTTACTTTATGTTTAGATTCATGTAACACTTTTGCCCAATCTAGATGGGTTTGGATTGGCTTTACCTCTTTTACGATCCTTGTTCGAGTAGATTTCATGTTTTAACACGTGGATCTTGTGCTTTCCGATAGCCGAAACCAAATCGATCTAGGTTGTTACGTGTTGTGGGTTCAAGTTTGCCATTGTTGGTATAAATCTTGAAAGAACTGAGTATCATGCGGTAGATGCAGGTTTTTGGGTTGCTTTAGAGCTAGTCATCCGGTGGATTAGATTTCGAATCAACCTGATAGATTTATTCGCTTGGCAATGCTCGTTCCTTCTTCATGGACCCCGAATCGGCTGTCTTGTTGTATTCGGTTATGTTTCTCCACGAGTAAAACACGTGCGCAATTTATGTTTTAAATGATGTGTGCTTTTAGCTTTCCATATTTAGATTGTATCATGCGGTGGATAGATCTATTTGTGGAAAGTGGTACGATTTCATGCAAGTTGTATCATGTGGTGGATAGATTTGTTTTGGCATCGTACCCGACGGATCTCTAAGTACCTAGACATGCGGTAGACTAGTGCTTTGGTGTTGACGGATAAAAGACGTATCCCTCTACGATCCGCAAGCGTACGGACCCCACACCATTTTCACCACGGGATTCCCAAGGTTCTTGTCAATCCGCGGAGCAAGGGGATTACTAGCGCTTAACCAAGTACTAATCTAGTTGAATGGAAAACCTTTGAAAGAGAGTATTAATCTAAAAGAAAAGACAATCTAACCTAAGTTAATCTAAGTTAAGTTGATCAAACAAATCTAGGGTTAAACTAGATGGTAAAGGGATGAACACAAGAGAGTGATTAAGAAAGATAAGCGTTCCCTCCCTAGGATCTAGGATAACATGGTATGCATCTACTACACGAAAGCGGTAAACCAATCTACCGGGGGTTGTGACCACGGTTTCGCCCTTTCCCTCCTCTCGTACATCGTCACTACGCGAAGGTATTCGTGACTAGACCTATGATGGACACGGTATGTTGATGGAATCTATGGGAGTAGCGGATATCATACGCCCGAAAAACATGGTAGCTAACCTTAATCATCAAAGCACCATCAACATGAAAACAATAGATTGAAACCACAAATCGAGTAGCGATCACATAGCATGTATCCATCTAATCCTAGGGATGAACGGAGACATTACCCCATCATCTTACACAGATTGAAGCACATAGGGGTGATGGAGACTCCGGAGAACGTCGTCGATGAAGATGGCGGCGATGGAGCTTGGGAACACCCCTAGGCCAGCGGCTTGGAGTCCTCCTCTTGCTTCCTTCTCTCCGCCGGCGTTGATCCTTGCGACGAGCTCATCTAACTCTCTCCCTCATCTTGCGGCGGCGGTGTTCTGGTGATTGGCGTCGGTAGGATGATTTGTTCGATGGGTAACCACATTGGGGCGCCTAGGGGGTTGTATTTATGTCCTTGAGGTGCCTTTGGGCGTGCTTCACCTTGCCTTGCACAAGATCCTCCTTGGGAGAGAAGCAAACTTGGTTTCTATAAAATCAGCCAGATTTTCCTGATTCGCAGTCCTTCCTTGCTAGGGCCATATCTCCCACGTCTGGACTCCAAATAATGCAAATTCGGTGTCCAGGTTGTGTGCCACGAAATTATCTTCAACTTTGGTATTCATTGCTTTCCTTAAAAACGAAGATAAGATCTCCAAATCGGCCTTGGAAGATAATCTGTTTTGATCTCGGACTGACTGCGCATCAGGGATTTCGGAGGCTATATCTCCTAGCTCCCTTATCCGAATTGGGCCTTCCACATGTCCAAATCGAAGGTATCGTCGAGGCCCACAACTTTGGTAATCGAACTTTTGCCATTAAAGACCTTTTAAGTCTCCGAATCTGTACCGAAAGATCATGCTGTCCTGAGCTGCGAGAATATTTCTCGGGCTGAGTTGATCTCGTTGGTAAACATCCAAGTCCCCGGAGTTTTGCGTGTTGATGCTTCGGTCCTTGGGTTGTTTGGAGTCTTGTTCACTTCATGTCTTGACTTGTGACGGGCTTCATGATCTTCTCTTGAAGTGCTTGGTGAACTTATCCCGAAAGTCTTCTCTTTAGCGTAGATTTCCTGCGTAAACAACAAACTCCAAAATCGACATGCAAGTGTGAACTTGTTATATCATTAGTATGCCTAGTGGCGGGTTAGTTGCAAATCATAATCGAAACCAATGTATAACAAGTACTCTAGGTTGACGGAAATTCACCGTCAACATCTCCCCCATGCTTAAACCTTGCTCGTCCTCGAGTAAGCAATCCTTGCTTAAAAGGGAAATCAATGTTGCCTTCCAATGTTGTCCCTGCACTTAGTCATTCATGACGAGGCAAATGGCTCTCTCTTAAGAATTTATTTTTAAAGTTCAAGTTGTGATCGGCTTCTTTTTCATTATGGAAGATAGACTAACAATAAAGAACAAGCCACATTTAACACGATGCTCTCAAACTTAAGTCAACTTCAAACCATTACCTTGTCACATGGAAGATTTTCAAAAAGATGCATATCCAACATAAGTGAAAATCTCTTGCAAAAGCTCATGAAAACACTCATCTCATCAAGTCACTCAAGCCTATACTAGATTATTTTCAACCTACTCTACTCATATGTGATAGTGGAAGGCTTATGTGGAGCTTGGAAGGTTCAAAACAATCCTAGCAAAACATATATCCGAAATATTGTCAAATTAAGAGAGAGGTCTATTGGAATTACCGAGACTCGTCAAAAAGGCCATGGAAAATATATGTTGGAAAGAGAGAAGGATGAAACACACACATTTAGATAAGTGGACATGTGCAAGTGGCAAATGGATGATCCCGAGGCACGAGTGAAGTCCTCGTTATCGGATTGCACATGGTTGGAAGATTTGAGTATGGATGTGTCATCAAGGCACTTGAGAACTTATGAAGCAAAAAGATCCGAGGAGCATCTTTATTATATTTTTTTACTTTTATTTTATTTCCTTCTCTTTTTCTCTCTTTCTTTTTTCCACTTTATTCTTCCTATTTTTCTTACTTTTCTTTTCTTCTTATCATATTTTTTTTCATTTTTCATTTTTTTTCTTTTTTTATTTTGCTACTCAAAACTTTTTGCAACATAATACTTACATAGCATTTGTGTCAGAGAATGACTCCTCCCCCATGCTTGAACAATGCTCGTCCTCGAGCATAAAAGAGAGGGGAAATGACTGCTAAAGTAAGTATAAATTCCATAATCTTGCGGAATATTTGAATCTCCATCGAGAATTTTACTCCATACTCAAATTGGGTTGTGGACAAGGAGGTGATCACAAAAAGATGTTTTTGGTTTAGGGTGGATGCCCAGCGAAGTTTGTGAAATTTTCGATGTGAAAACCCACAATGCATGGACAAAAAGGCTAGCATGAAAAAGTTACACAAAGGAATGACCAGCTTCTTAGTCTCGAACCATAGAAATCAATCCTAATCCAACTCATCAAAACATATGTTTGCAATCTACGTGTTTTGTTATCATAAAACATATATGTATATGGCTTTGGTAGGTAGAACTTTGCAAGAGCATCGCAAATATGTAGATAGCATAAAAGTTCAGTTTTCATAAAAACAACAAGTTATCCGGCTATCCATAAACTTAAATCAAAGAGCAAAGATATGTATGTGGGTCTAGAGCATAGTCATTTCACCTCCACAAATAAAAGAGCCGGTATTTAAATTAATTTCAGATCATATTATAGAGAGCAATTAGCCAAGACATGTATAACTTCATGTAGGTAAAACAAAGTGGCAACTTTCATCATCTTTCCGTAAGCATAGGCAATGTAGAACATCGAGGTGAACACATGGTCATGCTTATCTATTGAAAGTAAAAAGAAACCTAGGTTGTCCTCCTAGTAGCCATGTTATTGTTTGAAGAGAAAAACAAAAGGTTGCACCTAGTTGAGGTTGAAGGCATACTTACAAGCATTTGTGTTTGGAAAAGAGAAGGTCCATGGAGATGTTACCATCCTTTGTAATTCTTCGTTGCCTTCTTCCGACATCTCCATGTATCGATGTGGCTTTTGCTTTTGTCTTGATTTATTAATGCTCCTAAACTTCTAAATTTGATCTTGTATGCTTAATGGAGTCATTGGTCACCCTTCTCTTCAATGTTGTCATCACCATCTCCTCTTTCTTGTTCTCATCATCTCCTTGCTGTCTCTTTTTCATGGATTTCCCCTCTGTCCAGAACATAACATATATCTAAATATAGCTCTATTGAAAATCTTATGAAATTACCTTTCCAGCGTGTGGTCATTCATCGAAAACGGAGTTCAAACAAAGGAGCTATGTCCGTTTTACTTCAGCGTTGTGTGCTGTCCAAAACTGATTTCAGGACGTGTTGCACTCGGTGATTCGGGCATAACCGCTTGTAGGAACCTCCGCTTGTCTTGATTCTTGATTTGTTGGAATCGTAACTTCACCTAGCTTCTAAATATCCAAAAATATCCAGTTTTTTCCCTTTGAGACCATGCAGAATTTTGATGACATCGGTGGCTTCTTGCGCATTGATCCGGAGATATTAACGATCTTTATCATTCTATCTTCTAGAGTGTCATGTTGCACTTCCGTGTCAAAGATTCAGGGTCTCCCCCATGCTTAGCATTTTGCTAGTAATGGAAGAAGAAGACAAAGCACTTCTTAGCCATCCTTCAATTTCCTTGTAGTGAGAGTCTCTATCTTGCCTGTAAGACGTTTTAACGCACATTCTACCCCCAAGGTGACGGTTGGGAGTAGATAGAATTGCCAACAATCCAACAATGTCTCCTAAGATTCTTAACTTGTACCATAATTAGTTTAATGAGGAATAAAAACCTAATGAGTGTACGTGGTGCAAGGTGTGTATTCACATGATAGGAAAGCATATAAACAAGACAATGTTTTCACCTAGTTCTAAACACCATGTTTACAACTAGGTTGCTGAATTTCTCCATAGCCATAAAGGTTTATTTATCTAGGGTTAAAACACCATGTCTATCCCTAAATCAATAACTCTTATAGCACAAGAAAAATTAAGTGCATTGCAAAGCTTATAAACTAACCAAAGCAACATGAAAACATATGAAAAGCCAGCTAGGTTTATCGAACTTAACGATGATGGTCCGCAATCATGTTTAAACACCACGTTTACACAAGATCACAAAAGGAAAATACTCATAATGCCTTATGAAGTATTAACATGGAAAATGAAGCATACATCATTAAGTATATAAAACAACCAAGCCAACTATGTGCAAAACATGTACATGCAAAGAAACATCATGAGGATAACAAAATGCAATGCATGCAAATAAATAAATATGAGCATGAACATGATGGTGGTTCTAAAAAGGAAATCTAAACTTAGATTAATAACCACAAGTTGATCATCATAAGATGGTGTCATTCTTTATTCTCTCTAAGAAAGGAATAAATACATAAAGAAACGGGTTGCCTCCCGAAAAGCGCTTCATTTAAAGTCATAGAGCTCGACTTTCTCACATACCTTCTTTTCGTTGCATAGCCATGGCCCTTCATGCAAGAATAAAAGGTACCAATGCAGCTTTAATTTAATTCCCATGTTGTGCTTGATCACTTATAGAAGACTTGCCCAAAGCATCCTTTTGTTTCATCGTTATCTCCTTCTTTATCATCCTTCGGTGCTGCCTTCACTTCATGAATTTTTTTTAATGTCCAGAACAGAAAGTATACTCAAGCTCTACTCCATTGCACAGTGCACAAAATTTCCTTTCCAACGAGTCTTCATTTGCTCAAATCGGACTCCAGACAAGAGAGTTACGTCCGTTTTACTTCGGCGATGAAATCTGTCCTGAAATTTCAGAACGCGCAACGCTCAATATTTTCTCCATAACTCCTTGCACGGGTCTTCAAACTTGTTGGTTCTTGATGCGTTGGAATGGTAATTCGATGGAGCTTCTGAATATCTCATTTTCTTCATTTGTACACCTCTTAACAAGCTCTCAAATTGATGAAGACAACAACATCCATCGCGGGATTCGGAGAGGTTGATGATTTATCTTGCAACTCTTTTAGGCATGACTTCTTTTTTTTCATTATTCAAGCCTTGTCTACATGGTTAGTGAAAATCGGGCCTTTCCTGACATATGATTCTTTAAGGTCATTAGCTTGACCAAGCGCAAAGCATGATCGAGATTTACAAAACTTATTGTAAACATATGCGTCCATAATTAACACCACATGTGAATTGTAGCAACAAGTCAAGGTGTAAATAAAAGAAGCATATGTTTCATGCATAGCGCTTAGCTTATCATTAGGCAAAGGTTGTCTAGGTGTGAGATTAATTGGATCAAAAATAAATGTTTCCTCTTTTTCATTCTCAAGAAAATCTAGCCTATCAACATGATCACTATTGGAACAAGGCATAGACATTAAACTATCATTCATACTATTGGTTGAGCATGAGTATTTGAATTTATCAACATCAATACCAATAATATCTTGAGATTTCAGCGCGTACCTTGGCCTTAGAGATTTTTCAACAAGAGTGATATTTGGTTCATCAAGCGGTGTTGAAGGCGAATCGATCTCAACAAGTGTAGTTGCCTCTTCATCACCATCTTGCAATTTCTTCAACTTATCATGTGGAACATGTAATCCTTTAACTATGTACGCATTCATCTCTTCTTTGAAGTCTTCTTTATCAACCAGATCTTCATCTTCAAAGACTTGTATGTTGCTTTCTTTATCTTCCATGTACCACATGTCGTCAAGATCGCTCATTGTTGATTCACTCTTTCCTTCATCCTTGAGTACTTCCATGTCTTGATTTGCTAGTGTGTAGGCTTCAATAGCACACAAGCTATCATCTAGCTTCAGTCCTATCTCCTCCCATTTATCCTTTGAGTCACTAGGCTCATCACGGTTGTACTCTTCTCTTTCTTCATCATAAATCTTTGAGTTGTCAAACCGGTCGATCCATCCTTCATCTCCTTCTTCTCTTTCTTCTTCAAACATCTTTTGGATCGACTCTCCACTCATCTCTTGATCAAATATATCTTCAATTAGTTTGGCAACGTGTCGGCGTTCCTCCTTCCTTCGGTAGTTGATTAGTGGGGCGAAATCAACTTGAACCCAACCGGATTGCTTGAACTCCGCCAATGGTCTAGCATTCCACATACTTCGGCCTACATTCATGTTAGTTTCAACATTTTTAACATCCAAAATGACTTCTCTTACCTTGGGAAGTGGATCTTCACTTTCTTGTATGGTCGGTTCATCTTCCTTGACCTTCGATTCATCTTTTTCAGAAATTTCAGCAAGCATCTTGGGCTTGCTTTTGTCGTTTTGCTCCTCTCGACAACATCTTTGCCAATCTCGTATTGTTCTTTGTCCATTGCTTATCCTTTGTAAGATTTGTGCGGCTTCACTAATTGTTTTATCCATTATATCACCGCCTGCACACATGCTTACAAAACGAGACGAGTTAGGGGTTAGTGAAAAATAAAAGGTATGCAACATCAAGTCACCGGAAAATCCCAAGTTCGGGCCTCGCTCAAGTAGTTCATTAAAACGGTCCCATGCTTCATCAATTCCTTCATCCTCTCCTTGCTTGAAAGTGAGCACTTGCCTCCTTAAGTCTTGGACCTTGCTTATGGGAAAGAACTTCAAAAGAAATTTCTTCACTAGCTCATCCCAATTTCCTTTTGCTTCAACGGACGCAAGTGTGTACCATCTTTGCGCTTCATCTTCGAGAGAGAACGGAAAAAGATTCCACTTGAACCAAGCGGCTGGAACTTCTTTTTGTTGCACCGTGTTGCATAACATCGTGAATTCCTTAATGTGTCTATATGGGTTGTCATCCTCCAATCCTCTAAATGGTTTTGTCGCCATTAACTTTATGATTCCAGGCTTCACTTCGTAGTGGGTTGTAGCAAACGTCAAATCTGATTTTTGCATCTCAATGTCTTCCATTGACGGCATTGCTAGCTCCCTTAGCGACATCTCTTCGTCTTCCAATGGTGAGGTGAACAAATCCATCTAGGCACAAGAAAAGTAGAAAGAAAAACAAAAAAGATTTTTTTTCCTTTTTTTTATAAAATAAGGGTTAGGTGTTAGTAATCAACAAAATTAATACTAGATTAAACATAGCAAACTGGCTTGCTCCCCGGCAACGGCGCCAGAAAAAGGGGCTTGTTGACGGATAAAAGACGTATCCCTCTACGATCCGCAAGCGTACGGACCCCACACCTTTTTCACCACGGGATTCCCAAGGTTCTTGTCAATCCGCGGAGCAAGGGGATTACTAGCGCTTAACCAAGTACTAATCTAGTTGAATGGAAAACCTTTGAAAGAGAGTATTAATCTAAAAGAAAAGACAATCTAACCTAAGTTAATCTAAGTTAAGTTGATCAAACAAATCTAGGGTTAAACTAGATGGTAAAGGGATGAACACAAGAGAGTGATTAAGAAAGATAAGCGTTCCCTCCCTAGGATCTAGGATAACATGGTATGCATCTACTACACGAAAGCGGTAAACCAATCTACCGGGGGTTGTGACCACGGTTTCGCCCTTTACCTCCTCTCGTACTGTCACTACGTGAAGGTATTCGTGACTAGACCTATGATGGACACGGTATGTTGATGGAATCTATGGGAGTAGAGGATATCATACGCCCGAAAAACATGGTAGCTAACCTTAATCATCAAAGCACCATCAACATGAAAACAATAGATTGAAACCACAAATCGAGTAGCGATCACATAGCATGTATCCATCTAATCCTAGGGATGAACGGAGACATTACCCCATCATCTTACACGGATTGAAGCACATAGGGGTGATGGAGACTCCGGAGAACGTCCGTTAACACCAAAATTTGGTAAGGAGTATGACATGTGGGTCCAATTCGGAAAAGAGTTCGTCCGGTGGAAGGAAAGGCATCTTCGGAGATTTTCGGCGAAGGATCCGCGGTCGGCTATCCGCTCCCGGTTCGGCAAAGGAACAAGAGAGCTGATTTTGCGGGATTGGACGGTGGCGTGATTCGATCGAGAGGGAGCGAATGGATGGACGGTGATCAAGCTTAGTTAGGCAATGTATCCATTCGCGCTTGTAATCGGCGGGGTATAAATACGACCCCTGGATGTATGTAAAAAAACACGTTCATTCCTCAATACACACCGGCCTTACGCCAAACCCTAGAGTCCCTTGTCGTGTCGTCGAGTTCTTCGAGAGGACCAATCGATCCGTCGACCTCCGTGAGTACCGGCAACCTTGTATCATGTCTAGTATCATGCGGTGGATTTAGATCCGATGCAAGTAGTCTTGTTACCATGCTTCGTGTCATGCGGTAGATTCAAGCTTGGTTCAAGAGGGTTTCTTGTTAGATCATGAGCCATGCGGTGGGCTAAGGTCTAGCTCGAAGCTAGTTATCGGCTCTATTGGGTTTTGGCAAGATCCAATAGATTCATTAAGTTACCCCGTGTTATCATGAGTTTTGCGTTATGTTTTAATTCATGTAACACTCTTTTGCCCAATCTAGATGGGTTTGGATCGGCTCTTTTCCTTTTAAGATCCGTGCAAGAGCAGGTTTCGTGTTTTGACGCGTGGATCTCGTGTTCCCCGATAGCCGAAACCGAATCGATCTAGGTTGTCACGTGTTGCGGGTTCAAGCTTGCTTTGTTCGTATAAATCTTGAAAGAGCCGGGTATCATGCGGTAGATGCAGGTTTTTGGGTTGCTTTGGAGCTAGTCATCCGGTGGATTAGATTTCCATTTCAGCCTGATAGATTTATTCACGTGGTAATGTTTGTTCCTTCTTCATGGACCCCGGATCGGTTGTTCAGCCGTATTCGGTTATATCTTCACGAGTAGATCACGTGCGTTATTTATGTTTTAAATGACGTGTGCTTTTAGCTTTCCATATTTGGGTTGTATCATGCGGTGGATAGATCTATTTGTGGAAAGTGGTGCGTTCTTTCATGCAAGTTGTATCATGCGGTGGATAGATTTGCTTGATGTCGTGCCCGACGGATCTTAAAGTGATTAGACATGCGGTAGACTAATTGCTTTGGATCTATGCATGCTTACTTTAATACATGATCATGTTCGTGCTTTGCTTTATTTAATGTTAATCTTCATTGAGGATCGGTCATGGCTTTGTACGTGCATTCCTCGTTTATTCAAAGACCGATCGTCGTCATGCTTACGTCATCCATTCGGCAATGTTCCTTTTTCCTTTGTGTTTACCCGAATGGTTGCGGTTCTTTGACAGGTAGCTTCACATAGCTACATGTCGTCTTGCTTGGCTTTTTAGCCGTAAATATGGAACTGCCTGGTACCACCCGTAGGGTTCCAAGTTTTGGTATTTAACTGTTTTCCCTTTGTTAATTTTCAGGAAAAAATTGACTGGCACGTCACTTTCTCTCTCGCGCGTGCGAAGCTAAGCTTTTCGGCTTGCCGTGTGATTGGCGCCCGGGTGCATATTTTGCGTCAACACACTTCTTGGCACGCCCGGTGGGACCAACAGTACCGAATTGGTTCAAGATGCCTGAGATCACAGACCTCCTGGATGTCAGCATTGAGGAGCTTTCTCCAGAGCAGCATCAGCAGCTCGTAGACGCCGTGAATCAGTTTCAACAGAAGTGTCTCATGTCATTCAAGAAGAATCGAAGTGGGGTACCGTATTTAAAGAATGGCCTGCCCAGAGTGCTGTTGCCGGGAGAAACCGACGCTACGACCCAGCAAGAAAAGGAAGAATGCGCGCGGATCTTCCAAGAGTCAATGGACGACGTGCTCACCAAGCACAATCAAGCTTTCCTTGGGTCGCTCCAACAGATGATGGCGGCCCTCTTTGGTCCGGGCGCGGGGCAAGCGTTCGGAAAGGCGTACGCCGGAAAGAGCACCGTGGAGCTGGGTGAATCGAGCTCTCAGCCGCCACCACGGGGCCCGGTGCAGCAGCCCCCCCTCCTCGCAGCTCCGGAGCCAAGCGTTCCAACCTCCTCCACGGGGAGCCGGAGGGCAACCGGTCCCGGCCCTCCGCCGCAAGCTTCGGAAGTCAACCAATCCTCGCCGCCACCACAAAGCAGACACGGGTCGGCCCGTGCAACGCCGAATCCGTACCCGGCCCACGTACGGAGACCTAGCGTTCGGCTCATCCGGGGCCCCACTTGACCCCGGTCGAAGAATAGCTCCGTCGACCAACCGGCTCCCGAGAGGAATCTATACGGCGGTGGCTATCATGAAGTGGGAAATTACGGGGCGTTCGACGCCTTCCCCGCACCCGTGGTACGCGCCGGCCGCAGCGCTCGGGAGGAAGATGCCCTAGCTCGCAAGATGGCCGAATTGATGCGAGATCGGTTCGGCCTCAAGCCAAGGATGCGGGGCCCCACCTACGGGCCGCCGTTCCCGGAGTGGTACTATAACGTGCTCCCGCCGCCAAGGGTAAAACCACCAACGGAATTCACAAAGTTCTCTCGGGCGGGACGAGACAAGCACGGTCGAGCATATCGCTCGTTATCTCATGCGGTGGGGGAATGTTCGGCCGAAGAGACGTTCGGGGTTCGCTACTTCCCCGCCTCGCCGACGGGTCCGGCTTTTCGGTGGTTCTCGTCCTTGCCGCCCGAGTCGGTGGCCGGTGGAAAGATTTGGAGCGTAAATTCCACGCTCACTACTTCGCGGCAGCTTCCGAGAAAAAGTTGATCGACCTCGCCACCCCGAAGCAAAGGCACGGTGAAACACCGCCGGAGTTTCGAGAAGGTTCGAGAAGTCAAGGGCATGTGCTTCTCATTGAACTTGCCGGACGATCGCCTAGCCGATATGGCCGTCGCCGGGATGTTACCGGCCGTGCGCGAAAAGCTCTTTGGGATGGAGTTTGAAAACTTGGGCCGGTACCGTCGCAAAATTGTCCTTGATGAGCAATCGGCATATGGCCTCAAGAAGGACCCCAAGTTTGGCAAGCACAGCGACATCGCCGATATCTACAATCAATTCTTGGACAAAGCCGATTTGTTCGAGGATTCGACGACGAACCGGAGATAGCCGCGGCGAGAAATCATGTGGGGTAAGGAGCCTCTCACAATGAATCAGCGTTGGGTCAGACAGACCAAAGGAACCTATGACTTCGACGTCACAAAGGCTGATAAGTTGTTTGAGCTCTTGGTAAAAGAAGGCCGAATCAAGCTGCCTGAAGGGCACTCTATGCTTCGGCCTGATGGAGTCAAAGCGAAACGTTACTGCGGCTTTCACGACAGGGACTCCCATTCCATCAACGACTGCAGGGGTCTTCGTGGATGAGGATCCAAAAGGCTATCCAGGGAAGGGCACCTCAAATTCGATAACAAGATGAAACGGATGGCCACCCCTTCCCGCGAGAACATGCTCGGCTTTTCCGTCAATGCTATAACAGCCGAAGAGAAAGGGAAAGTCAAGGTCCTGACCTCGGCCAGGTCCAAGCAAGATGGATCAGTTGACCCGAAGCGCCGGTGACCATAGAGCAAGTCCGGGCGACGCCCCCGCGTTCTCAAAAGCCACATCGAGATCGGGGAGTCGTCCAAGCCCAAACCCAAGGTGACGTCACGCATCCTCCTTAATAAATGGCAGCGCCAGATGGAGAAGGAACGCTACCAGGAGCGTCGTCACGAGGAGGAGCAACGCGTGGCCGAGGAGGAAGCGCGCGGATGGAATCGGGGAACGATGCGCGCGCGAGCAGAGCGCGCCCACCGGGGGTGCGCCTTTTCGTGCACCGCCGGAACGAAGGCCCGAAGCGCCCACATTAAGGAACCGTCCCCGAATGCGGCGACGGATATGCGAGTACAGGCAGAAATCGCCAATCGCCGATCCGTCCACGAAAGACTTGGAAGGATCCACCCGAATGGGGATCGGCGGCAAAAAATTGAAATCATTGATCATCCCGGAAGCGCCGAGCCGATCTCGGGTGGGCCGACCACGAGGAGGACGAGGAGGTCTACGTCCGGCGAGAAGGGGCAATGGTGCCCACCCGGTCTACGCAAGAGCCGAAGAGGCGGGTCCAACGCTTGAGGAACCGCGAGATGAAGCAAGCCGGGGTCCGGACGAGACGAAGTGGCGCCCCAAGGACCGGCGGAAGGATCAAAGCGTCAAGCCCCCGCATGCATGGTATACTTCCCCGCCAAACGAGTTCATGGCTCCCGCTAACCGGGTGATGCGGGAGGAAGCTTCCTTTGACGACGAGCAGCCCGAGGAGATGATGGCGCGGCCCCGGTGCTTGCCAAGCGAGGCCATCTTCGACAAACCGGCCAAGAATCGCCACATGAGGCCGCCGTACTTGAGGGGGTACGTCAATGGCAAGCCATTGACCAAGATGTTCGTCGACGGTGGCGCGGCGCTTAACGTGATGCCGTACACCACCTTCGGTGAAGCTTGGCATGACCCCGAGCGATTTGACACCAACAAGCATCATCCTCAACGACTTCGCCGGGAACCCCTCAGACACCAAAGGATGCGCTCACGTGGACTTGATGATCGGGTCCAAGACGCTGCTCACCACCTTCTTCGTCATCGAGGGGAAGGGAGCCTACAGCCTGCTGCTTGGGCGGGACTGGATCCACGCCAACTGCTGCGTCCCATCCACTATGCATCAACAGCTGATCCAGTGGGTGGACGATGAAATTGAGGTCGTACAGGCGGACGACTCCGTGAGCGTGGCTAACATGGAACCAGCCTTCTGGGAATACCAAGGCATCGATTGCTTCTCAGGGAAGGACTGGGGAGAAGGTCCCGTTGAACTCCGTCGGCGGTGACCAACGGCCCGATTCAAGCAGTCGGCTCTTACAGTAATTTTTAATGGAGAACCCCGTGGATGGCACTGATGGCAAGCTGGGACGAGGATTCATGTCGGCCGATAAGCTGGAGGAAGTTGACATTGGAAACGGTGATAGACCAAGGCCGACGTTCATCAGTGCAGGTTTGCAACCAGACTTCAGGGGAAACTTAATCAAGCTTCTCAAAGAATATAAAGATTGCTTCGCCTGGGATTACTCGGAGATGCCTGGATTGGATCGATCCATCGTCGAGCACCGGTTGCCAATCAAGCCTGGTTTCAAGCCATATAAGCAACCGCCCCGAAAATCTACAAGGATGAAGTATTGGCCGATGTGAAGAAGGAAATCGAAAGATTACTTGATGCAAACTTCGTTCGGCCCCCGCGGATATGCGGAGTGGATTTCTAACATCGTCCCTGTGTACAAGAAAAATGGAAAAATGAGAGTTTGCATAGACTTCAGGGACCTAAACAGAGCTACTCCCATGGATGGATACCCAATGCCTATTGCCGATTTGCTAATTGACGCCGCTGCCGGACACAAGGTGATTAGCTTCATGGATGGCAACGCGGGATACAATCAAATCTTTATGGCAATAGAAGACATCTCGAAGACGGCCTTTAGGTGTCCTGGTCATATAGGCCTATTTGAATGGATCGTCATGACATTTGGGTTGAAAAATGCCGGTGCAACCTACCAGCGGGCCATGAACTACATTTTTCATGAGTTGATCGGCAAGACCGTGGAAATCTATATTGACGACGTAGTGATCAAATCCTTAAGCCATGACTCCCATCCGGAGGATGTGAAGAAAACCCCGGAATGCACCGGAAGCATGGTCCGAAGATGAATCCAAACAAGTGTGCATTTGGGGTGTCACCGGAGAATTCTTGGGGTTTTTGGTCCACGAAAGAGGGATTGAAGTTGGCAAAAAGAGCATGAAAGCCATTGATGAAGTCGTTCCTCCAACCAACCTCAAGGAGTTGCAATCACTGCTCGGCAAGATCAACTTTGTGAGAAGGTTCATCTCAAATTTATCACGAAGGTGTTGCCGTTCTCTCCGTTGCTTTGAAGCTAAAGAAGGATCGAAGTTCACATGGGGTGACGAACAACAAAAGGCTTTCGAGGAAATCAAGCAATACATGAAGGAGCCACCGGTCTTGGTCCCTCCTCGCCTAAACAAGCCTTTCAAGTTGTACGTGGCGGCCGATACCCAAACTATTGGATCGGCCCTTATTCAAGAATTCGAAGGGAAGGAACGGGTAGTAGCTTATCTTAGCCGAAAACTACTTGATCCCGAAACCGGTATTCGGCTATGGAAAGATTGTGTCTTTGCGTGTACTACTCGTGTACAAAGTTTCGGCACTACTTGTTGAATGCCGAATGCACCGTATACTCGAAGTTTGATGTGATAAAACATATGTTATCTATGCCAATTTTGAACGGTCGGGTTGGCAAGTGGATTTTAGCTCTATCGAATTCGAGTTGAAGTATGAATCGGCAAAAGCCATCAAAGGTCGGATCATTGCCGATTTTATAACCGAACACCGTGACCCTTCAATTGATCTCGCTTGAAATTACCCCGTGGGCTTTATTCTTTGACGGGTCATCGTGTGGCAAAGGTGGGGGAGTAGGGATCCTGCTAATTTCACCCGGAGGTGAGATGTTTGAATTCGCCATTCCTATACAACCCACCGTCACAAATAACCAGCCGAGTACGAGGCATTGCTTCGAGGGCTTCAATATTTGAGAGAAGCGGGGCCGTTTCGGTTGAAATTTATGGGGATTCGAGTTGGTCATCAAGCAATTAAACGGCCGGTACGAGTGCGGGGAGCGAGGCGCCGAGGAGTTACTACGAGGAATGCGAGAGAAATCTTGAAGAGCTTTCCACCGGCAACCCTACGAGCACATTCCTAGAGAGCATAACGAAGAAGCAAACAGGCCGGCTCGGAGCGCCTCCGGTTATAAAGAAGATCAAGAAGCATTTGCTTTGCAGAGGTGAGCGCACCGGGAACGGATCTTACGAAGATGATTGGAGGAAAGAGATTGTTGATTATTTGAGAGATCCATCCCGAAAAGTCTCTAGGAAGCTCGGGTATAAGGCAATCAAGTTCGTTCTTCCGGATGACAATTTATTCTATAAGTCATTAGATGGAGTACTCGCTACGATGCACCGGGTCCGAGAAGAAGCCAAGAACATGATGAGCGAGGTGCACGATGGGATATGTGGAGCGCACCAATCGGCCTATCGCATGAAATGGGTTATTAGGCGAGTCGGATGTTTTTGGCCGACGATATTAGAGGATTGCTTTGAGTATTACAAGGGGTGTCAAGATTGCCGGAAGTTCGGGAATATTCAAAGAGTCCCCGCATCGGCATTAAATCCCATCATCAAGCCATGGCCATTCGGGGGGTGGGGTATAGACCGATCGGCCAAATTAATCCACCATCTAGCAAGGGGCATAAGTTTGTGCTTTTGGCTACGCATTACTTCACCAAATGGGTCGAGGCAATCCCACTCAAGAAGGTGACGTCGAAAAACATGATTGAGTTCGTCGGGGAGCACATCATCTATCGATTTGGGATTCCTCGGACAATCACCACCGACCAAGGGGCACAATTCGTGTCGTTGGAATTCGGAGATTTTGCCGAAAGCATGGGGATTAAACTGTTTAATTCTTCCCCATACTATGCCCAAGCTAATGGTCAAGCGGAGGCTTCCAACAAGATCATGATCAAGCTCATACGAAGAAGATCGACCGAAGCCGAGGAGATGGCATTCGGTACTCGGTGAAGCGCCGTGGGCTTACCGAATGGCCCCCCATGGAGCTACAAAGACTTCTCCTTACGAGTTGGTCTACGGGCATCACGCGATCTTGCCCCGGGAAATGCAATCGAGTCAAGGAGAGTAGTGCCGCAAAAGGATTTAAGCTCCAAGGATTACGGTGGCCTAATGATGGATGAGTTAGAAGATTTGCATATGATCCGTCTCGGGGCCCCGGAGAACATCGAGAAAAACAAGCCGCGGGTCGCCAAATACTATAACAAGAAAGTAAAAGTAAAGCAATTTACGAGAGGCGATCTAGTTTGGAAAGCGCTACTGCCGATTGGAACTAAATACAGTGAATTCGGCAAATGGTCCCCTAACCGGGAGGGGCCTTTTCGTGTGGTCGGATGCGTTCTCGGTAATGCATACATATTGAAAACTTTGCTTGGGAGAGGAGTTTTCCGCCGCAATAAATGGAAGATATCTGAAGAAGTATTATCCTAGCATTGAAATCGATCGATGATCATACACGTCTGACACAGAAACAGCCGGCGCTCGAGGATGAGGCCGCCTTTAGAACAAAAAATCATGAACAAAAGAAAATGGCCAGTGCCTGATGCATTGCCCTTAGCTCAATACTACACTACAACCGGTTTCTTGCGGGATTACACATAGCGCCCCGGAGGCCAAGTCCCCTAAGGGAGGGAAGCGAGAAGGCGTGGAGTAAAAAGCGAAAGTATGCTTCAATCTTTTCTTTGCTTCTTCGGCCGCTCGCTCCCTCTTCAGTTGTTCCAGGACCACCGTGACGGCGACTTGGAACGCACGAGGATGACCACGGTTGGCGGCCTCTACCAAGCTATCCCAGGCCGCCTTCAGGTTGCCGTACCTGTCAGAGACATCTGGAGCAAAAGAATCAAGGTTAGGGGCAAGAAATCCAGATGCAAACATGAAGGGGGGCAGAGGCGTTTACCCCCTACTAGCGCTTCCAGCGCCATACGACGCTCGCGTTCGGCTTGACAGCGGACGGACATGTCCCTGAGGTCACGCTCCAGGCGCCGGACACGGCGGCGCAGCTGATGGATGACCCTTTGCTCGGGCGTGGCATCCTCCGCCTCAGGAGAAGAATCGGAGGAGATGTACTCAGGAACATCTTCGGTTCCGATGATTTCTTCAGGAAGCAAATCAAGGCCGAAAGAGGCGAGAGGAAAACATGAAGCGCAAGATCAAGCGAAGGACAAGGAGCGGATCAAGAAAGAACTCACTTCCGAAGCGTACGCTTCCTTGACGAGCCGCTCTCCCGAGGTCGTTTACCCTTGTCCATGGCGTTGGGGTTTTTTCTTCGGCGGCGAAGAAGAAACGAGAAGCGATGGAGGAGTGTGCGAGTAGATTTGCGAGCACCCCACGGGCTATTTTATTGACCAAGGAGGCGCATTGGGAGTGATGATCGGCCAAGACGCACCGTTGGAATACCAAGCGGCGGGGTTTTCCACCAAGTGCGAAGGGTTTTCTTTTGAACGTATTTACGGATTGCCGAATTGGGATCCTTTGTGGAGTTTGCGCCAAGGGGCGCTTGCTTGCGAGCGTTCGGCTAAAGACAGCTTCCCATACGCATTCGAAGAAAACAAAATTCACGGATGCAAATGCAAAGGGAGATAGCACGGAACAAGTGCGGGATTCAAAAGTTCATCATATATTGCCGACATTTACACATCCCTAGTACAATCTAATCAAAGAGTCCGTTCGGCACGGATGTCCGACGTGAGGAGTTCTTGAAATTCCAAGGCCGAACGGACCGGTGATGTCAAGGCCGGTGATCATATACACATCGGCCAAAGTTGGAGACATTGGGCCATGCCCAAAAAGGAAGGCATTGACGCCGTTAGACCAGAAGTGGCACGCGGCTATCAGAAGATCTTCATTCTTGGGCATCTCAGCTACGGATAACTCCAAACATTGAGCGATGCGGAGAGTATCCGTATTGGTTAATCCACTCTTATCCGCAAGAACCCTACGGTACCAAGTCTTCCGACTGCGATTGGGGGCAAAGGCCGGTTCTTGAACGCATCTTGCCACCGAGGAGGCGGAGATAAAGCTACCTTGAAAGGAGTTCTCCGAGATTCGGCGGCAATGAAATCTCGAGGGTCGGGATTCCCTTCAGGACCGAGGTAACAAGATTGCGAATTGGCCTCAATGGGAATCGACGGGGCGATAGACGTTTCCCGGAAGAGAGCGGAAGAAGAAAATCTCGGATAAAATTGAAAACCTAATGCCGAACGGAGGTTTGGAGGGGTGAAGTTACCCGAGCGGCTTGGTGCTTGAGTTGCCATTGGAGATTCGAGCTCGGAGCAAAGGGGAACTAGGGTTGGATCGAACGAAGAATCCGGCGGATTGCGAAGAACAGTGTTGACGAAGTTTGGCTCAAGGATTCGTGGTCGGAGTCAATTGTGGAACAAAATTACTTTTATCCCACAATTGAAGGGGCATGTGTTAACACCAAAATTTGGTAAGGAGTATGACATGTAGGTCCAATTCGGAAAAGAGTTCGTCGGTGGAAGGAAAGGCATCTTCGGAGATTTTCGGCGAAGGATCCGCGGTCGGCTATCCGCTCCGGTTCGGCAAAGGAACAAGAGAGCTGATTTTGCGGGATTGGACGGTGGCGTGATTCGATCGAGAGGGAGCGAATGGATGGACAGTGATCAAGCTTAGTTAGGCAATGTATCCATTCGCGCTTGTAATCGGCGGGGTATAAATACGACCCCCGGATGTATGTAAAAAAACACGTTCATTCCTCAATACACACCGGCCTTACGCCAAACCCTAGAGTCCCTTGTCGTGTCGTCGAGTTCTTCGAGAGGACCAATCGATCCGTCGACCTCCGTGAGTACCGGCAACCTTGTATCATGTCTAGTATCATGCGGTGGATTTAGATCCGATGCAAGTAGTCTTGTTACCATGCTTCGTGTCATGCGGTAGATTCAAGCTTGGTTCAAGAGGGTTTCTTGTTAGATCATGAGCCATGCGGTGGGCTAAGGTCTAGCTCGAAGCTAGTTATCGGCTCTATTGGGTTTTGGCAAGATCCAATAGATTCATTAAGTTACCCCGTGTTATCATGAGTTTTGCGTTATGTTTTAATTCATGTAACACTCTTTTGCCCAATCTAGATGGGTTTGGATCGGCTCTTTTCCTTTTAAGATCCGTGCAAGAGCAGGTTTCGTGTTTTGACGCGTGGATCTCGTGTTCCCCGATAGCCGAAACCGAATCGATCTAGGTTGTCACGTGTTGCGGGTTCAAGCTTGCTTTGTTGGTATAAATCTTGAAAGAGCCGGGTATCATGCGGTAGATGCGAGGTTTTTGGGTTGCTTTGGAGCTAGTCATCCGGTGGATTAGATTTCCATTTCAGCCTGATAGATTTATTCACGTGGTAATGTTTGTTCCTTCTTCATGGACCCCGGATCGGTTGTTCAGCCGTATTCGGTTATATCTTCACGAGTAGATCACGTGCGTCATTTATGTTTTAGAAGACGTGTGCTTCTAGCTTTCCATATTTGGGTTGTATCATGCGGTGGATAGATCTATTTGTGGAAAGTGGTGCGTTCTTTCATGCAAGTTGTATCATGCGGTGGATAGATTTGCTTGATGTCGTGCCCGACGGATCTTAAAGTGATTAGACATGCGGTAGACTAATTGCTTTGGATCTATGCATGCTTACTTTAATACATGATCATGTTCGTGCTTTGCTTTATTTAATGTTAATCTTCATTGAGGATCGGTCATGGCTTTGTACGTGCATTCCTTGTTTATTCAAAGACCGATCGTTGTCATGCTTACGTCATCCATTCGGCAATGTTCCTTTTTCCTTTGTGTTTACCCGAATGGTTGCGGTTCTTTGACAGGTAGCTTCACATAGCTACATGTCGTCTTGCTTGGCTTCTTAGCCGTAAATATGGAACTGCCTGGTACCACCCGGTAGGTTCCAAGTTTTGGTATTTAACTGTTTTCCCTTTGTTAATTTTCAGGAAAAAATTGACTGGCACGTCACTTTCTCTCTGCGCGTGCGAAGCTAAGCTTTTCGGCTTGCTGTGTGATTGGCGCTGAGTGCATATTTTGCGTCAACAACGTCGTCGATGAAGATGGCGGCGATGGAGCTAGGGAACACCCCTAGGCCAGCGGCTTGGAGTCCTCCTCTTGCTTCCTTCTCTCCGCCGGCGTTGATCCTTGCGACGAGCTCATCTAACTCTCTCCCTCATCTTGCGGCGGCGGTGTTCTGGTGATTGGCGTCGGTAGGATGATTTGTTCGATGGGTAACCACATTGGGGCGCCTAGGGGGTTGTATTTATGTCCTTGAGGTGCCTTTGGGCGTGCTTCACCTTGCCTTGCACAAGATCCTCCTTGGGAGAGAAGCAAACTTGGTTTCTATAAAATCAGCCAGATTTTCCTGATTCGCAGTCCTTCCTTGCTAGGGCCATATCTCCCACGTCTGGACTCCAAATAATGCAAATTCGGTGTCCAGGTTGTGTGCCACGAAATTATCTTCAACTTTGGTATTCATTTCTTTCCTTAAAAACGAATATAAGATCTCCAAATCGGCCTTGGAAGATAATCTGTTTTGATTTTGGACTGACTGCGCAGCAGGGATTTCGGAGGCTATATCTCCTAGCTCCCTTATCCGAATTGGGCCTTCCACATGTCCAAATCGAAGGTATCGTCGAGGCCCACAACTTTGGTAGTCAAACTTTTGCCATTAAAGACCGTTTAAGTCTCCGAATCTGTACCGAAAGATCATGCTGTCCTGAGCTGCGAGAATATCTCTCGGGCTGAGTTGATCTCGTTGGTAAACATCCAAGTCCCCGGAGTTTTGCGTGTTGATGCTTCGGTCCTTGGGTTGTTTGGAGTCTTGTTCACTTCGTGTCTTGACTTGTGACGGGCTTCATGATCTTCTCTTGAAGTGCTTGGTGAACTTATCCCGAAAGTCTCCTCTTTAGCGTAGATTTCCTGCGTAAACAACAAACTCCAAAATCGACATGCAAGTGTGAACTTGTTATATCATTAGTATGCCTAGTGGCGGGTTAGTTGCAAATCATAATCGAAACCAATGTATAACAAGTACTCTAGGTTGACGGAAATTCACCGTCAACATTTGGATCTATGCATGCTTGTTTATTACATGTTTACGTTCGCGTTTTACTTTATTCATTTATTTAACACTGTTATTATGGGATCGGTCATATATCGTGCTTATGCATTGTTGACCAAACAAAGACCGATTGCTATCATGCTTACGTTATCCATTCGGCAGTATTACTTTTCCTTTTATAAGTTCCCGAATGGTTTCAATTCTTTGGTAAATAGCTTTTGCATAGCTATGTGTCATCTTGTGTGGCTTCTTAGCCGTAAATATGGAACTGTCTGGTACCACCCGGCAAGTTCCAAGCTTTGGTATCTAACTACTTTATCTTTTGTTAATTTTCAGGAAAAATTGACTGGCACGTCATCGTTACTCTTTGCGCGTGCAAAGCCAGCTTGTTCGGCTTGATGTGTGTTTGGCGTTAGGTGCACTTTTTGCGTCAACAACTGTTACCCAGTGGCTAGTGTAGTAGGCACCCACCACGTAGTCTTTGTTCATTGCATTTGAGATTGCTTTGGTAACAAGGCGATAATGCTGAGAAATATTTGTCGAAGTAAACAAATCTGGATCTAAAAACCCAACACTGATCTGCATTTCCACTGCCTTGTCCATCATTTTCCTACAAAAAATCAAATTGTTAGCATGCATGAACTTTGTGGTCAAAATTAAAGAAATATCTTTTCAGGTATTAAGGGACTTGCAATGTCCACAACCTCAAGAAGGTAACATGCTACTGAATGCAATGTTTAACATTAAAGCACCACCAGCACCTTTAAAGTAGTCTTGATCTACCTTTGCTGGGAAGGCAAGTTTATCCTTACTGTATTCCATGATGTAAGCATGCAACCTGGCACAATTTGGTCCAACAGCCTCTAAGTTTGCTTCTAAGAACATAGGTGCACCAAGCTTGTATTTTTGTCGTTCCTGTTCTGTCCCAATAATACAGTTAAGAATCTCATCTTTAGACAGATGTTTCCTGGCCTGGTTACCCATCTGCAGTGGAGATTGTCTGGGCTTCTCCTCTTGTTGCAGAGGCTGCTATGCATGTTGCATCTGCTGCTTAGGGGGAGATTGCCTGGGCTCCTCCTCCTGTTGCAGAGGATGCTATTTCGTTTGTTGCTTATCCTCATGCTGCAATTGTGGCTTAGGCATAGTTTGCCTAGGCTCCCCCGACTGTTGTCGATGGTCCTGCTGCTGGAGAAGCTACTGTTTCGTCTATTGCTTATCCTCATGTTGCAGCTGCTACTTAGGCGGAGTTTTCTTGGGCTCCTCCGGCTATTGTCGATGCTCCTGCGGCGTAGTTTTGCTGATTTGCTACTACTGTTGAGCCTTCCCTTGATGATACTGAGCTGCAGTACCTCCATTTGATGTTGTACCCCTGCTACCTATTGTGGCTTAAGGGTTGGGATGTCTCATCATGGGTGATATAAGGATCCTATCCTTTGGCCATTGGATCCTTTGAACAAGAGCCTCAGCTAGGGTTGCTATGTCACCCAATAAATTGGTATAGGAAGAGGGTAGTGACCCGCATTGGCCCACACATAAGTAGGTTGCACCACAACATACCCATCCTGCACCAGTACCAAATGGCAAGCCTTTCGAAATGGAAAGACTTTCGCTAGTGGAAGCTCTACATTAATCCCGGTGCCATACAAAAGGCTGCACGTGATTTTCTCTATCAGCTTATCTATTATGTCCAGCATAGGTGATTGACTATCACTGTGCACTTGATTCGCTTCGTCACCGTTGGCATTCCATTGATCTTTCTCTCTGGCACACACATCTTCCTCGCTGTCATGCGCATATTCATCCTCGCGGTCATGCGCATCTTCTTCCTCACTGCCATGAACATCTTCTTCATCGCTACTACTGACAAGTGCTGGTAATTGGGAAGGAAGAAGTACATTTTTCAGTATTTCGATGCCTAATAGTCTTAGAGCATGGACAATTGATTTAAATGTTATGTCCATCATATCATGAGCATCAGACCTCTTGTTCCTTTTCTTCCTGCGACGCAGAACTTACCACCCTGTCCAGCGCTCAGAAAGACTATCAAGAGCGGATGGAAAGTTTTCGCCAAGCAACATCGAACGTCCGTGATGTAATTGCGAAATACTTGAACATCTAGACGCTTCAATTGACGTGTAACCGAATTGGACGCTCTTGTAATATTTGTGCTTGCAATCCTATTTCTTTTTTCTTCTGGGCATTCTGTAATGCTGAACGACCCATTCGGCAAAGAAGTGCCAATACCCGAATGGCACCTTGACTCCTCTCAGCCGAGCCAGTCAACCGAATATGACTCGGCCTAGAACTCCAAACGACCCATCGGTGGACTGATCAAGGAAACCTTTCCACCTTCCGATTTTCTTGGGATATGCGCCACGACCCAGAGCCACGACTTGAGGCCACGATCTGTCTTGCCAGGTCTATAAATGAAACCGTAGGTGCCCCTAGCTCTCCACCAAACCTTTAGCTCTCGAATCTTTGCCAATCTCAACTCTTCTTCTTCTTTCCAAACAGTGCACATCCCAGAGCAGCATGGTGCGCCGCCTCAACCGACGTCGCGCCTCTGATGAGGCGGAGGGGAGTAGCGCCAATGCGCGCTGGAGGCAATGATCGTCAATTCCTCTCCTCTGATTCATCTTTGATCTCCTTTTGTTTTGACGATTAGCCTCTTTTCAGGTTGATTCAATGGAATCCATCTCCTGCGCCGGCCGGTCAGCCCCTACCGGACGACTCCTCGGAGTCCGATGGCCACTCCCCCGTGCCTTACGGGGAACTCGACGCTCTCCGCTTCAAAGGGGAACTGGAGGTGGCCCAGCGCGAGCTGGAGGAGGTCTCCAAGAAGGCTGGCATAGCCGAGTTGGAGTGGGAGGACCAGCGCAAACAGCTGATGGAGGCTATCGACGGTACGGTCCTGACACCGCTCTTTGATCCAACCCGGCCTTTGATGCTAATCTCCCTTTTCTTGCACTTAGCAGCCCGTGATGCCGAGCTCAACCAGCTAAAGATGCTAGTGGAGCAACTGGCCGATAAGGTGAACGCCCGCGGAGACACGTCGGCGGAGCGCCTTGCTGCGGTGGAGCACCGCGTTGATGAAGTGGCCACCCATGGCGTCCGCCTGGGCACGAATCTGGGCCTGGCTGCCATGGCGACGCACACCGACGTCGACTACTCCACCAGGCCGCGCGGCTTCCGGGGCGGCACGCCAGAAGACATCGGGGAGATTGAGCTCATCTTGGAGCGCCTCGATGGCCACGGCGACGCCATTGCCAAACTCACTCATCCCCAATCTGTGTTGAATAGGCTCTTCGACTAGATTGTATTAGGGATGTTTGAATATCGGCAATAAATAACGAACTTTTGAACTCTGTGTTTGCACTGCGATGATTTTCCTTCATGTTTGCATCCGTGAATCTTGTCTTTTCTTAAACGTATCCGGGAACTGTCTTGAGCTGAACACGCGAGAACAGTTGCCCCTTGGCGCAAAATCCACAGAAGATCCCTGAATCGGCAATCCGTAAGCACTGTTCAAGCGAAAACCCTTCGCATTCGGGAAGAAAACCCTGTCGTTTGGTATTCCAATAGTGCACACCGGCCAGTCATCACTCCCAATGCACCCCCTCGGTCAATAAAATAGCCTGCTGAGATGCCCTGCAAATCCACTCGCACACTCATCCATCACTTCTCATTTCCTCCCCCGTCCTCAGAGAAGAAAACCCCAAGGCCATGGACAAAGGCAAGCAACCCCAGGAGAGCAGCGCTCCGAAGAGACGCACGATTCGAGAGTGAGTTTTCCCTTGATTCACTCCTTGTTTTCCATATGATCCTGCGCTTTACCTCCTCTCTTCCTTTCCTCTTGCAGCCTTGATTTGCTTCCTGAAGAAATCATCGGGACCGAAGACATGCCTGAGTACATCTCCTCCGATTCCTCCCTCGAAGCAGAGGACGCCACGCCTGAACAGAGGACTAGCCATCAACTGCGCCGCCGCGTTCGGCACCTGGAGCATAGCCTCAGGGACATCACTGCTCGTTGCCAGGCCGAACGCGAGCGTCGTATGGCTTTGGAGGCATTAGTGGGAGGTGAAATGTTTCTGACCCCTTCTTGATTTCGCGCTCACATCTGGATTTCTTGCCCCTAACATCCGCTCCTCCGTTTCAGATGTCTCTGACAGGTATAACAACCTGAAAGCGGCTTGGGACAGTTTGGTGGAGGCCGCAAATCATGGTCACCCCCGTGCATTCCAAGTTGCCATCACGGTGGTCTTGGAGCAACTGAAGAGGGAGCAGCCGAAGAAGAAGCAAAGAAAAGATTGAATCATACTTTCGCTTCTTCCTCCAGGCCTTCTGCTTCCCACCTCCTCGTAGTCTAGATCACTAGGGTTGTTGGATGTAAACCTGCAAGAAGCAGTTGTAATGTAGTTTTGTGCTAAGGGCAATGCATCTGGGCACTGGCCGTTCCTTTTGTTTGTGTATTTTGTTCTGAAGGCGGCCTCGTTCTTGAGCGCCGGCTATTTCCTGTGTCAAATGCATGTAATCCCACTGCTGGTGATCATCGATCGATTTCAACACTAGGATAATATTTCTTCAAATACCTTCCGTTTATTGCAGCAGAAAATTCTTCTCCTAGTAAAGTTTTTAATATGTATGCATTACCAGGAACGCATCTGACCACGCGAAAGGGTCCCTCCCAGTTAGGGGACCATTTGCCGAATTCGCTGTACTTAGTTCCAATCGGCAATAGCGCTTTCCAAACCAAATCCCCTTCTGCAAATTGCCTGACCTTTACCTTCTTGTTATAGTACTTGGCAACCCGCAGCTTGTTCTTCTCAATGTTTTCCAGGGCTCTAAGACGGATCATGTGCAAATATTCTAGTTCATCCATCATTAAGCCACTGTAATCTTTGGAGCTCAAATCTTTCTGTAACACAATTCTCCTGGAATCTGATTGCATCTCCCAAGGCAGAACTGCATGATGCCCATAAACCAATTCGTAAGGAGAAGTCTTTGTAGCTCCATGAGGGGCCATTCGGTAAGCCCATAGCGCCTCACTGAGTACCGAATGCCACCTCTTTGGCTTCTGGTCGATCTTCTTTTGTATAAGCTTGATCATGATCTTATTAGAAGCCTCTGCCTGACCATTAGCTTGGGCATAATAAGGAGAAGAATTAAACAATTTGATTCCCATGCTTTCGGCAAATTCTCTGAACTCCAGGGACACGAATTGGGCCCCTTGATCAGTTGTGATTGTCTGAGGGATTCCAAACCGATAGATGATGTGCTCCTTGACAAACTCAACCATGTTTTCCGACGTCACCTTCTTCAGTGGGATCGCCTCAACCCATTTAGTAAAATAATCTGTAGCCAAAAGCACAAACTTATGCCCCTTGCTAGATGGTGGATTAATCTGGCCAATCAAGTCTATACCCCAGCCCCTGAATGGCCATGGCTTGATAATGGGATTCAATGCTGACGCGGGGACCCTTTGAATATTTCCAAACCTCTGGCAATCTTGACATCCCTTGTAATACTCAAAGCAATCCTCTAATATCGTCGGCCAAAAGCACCCAGCTTGCCTGACAACCCATTTCATGCGGTAGGCCGATTGGTGTGCTCCACAGATCCCATCATGCACTTCGCTCATCATCTTCTTCGCTTCTTCTGGACCCAGGCATCGTAACAACACCCCATCTAATGATTTGTAAAACAAATTGTCATCCAGAAGAACGAATTTTATGGCCTTGTACCTAAGCTTCCTAGAGACCTTTCGGGATGGATCCTTCAAATAGTCAACGATCTCTTTTCTCCAATCATCCTCCGCAAGATCCATTCCTAGTGCACATATATCTGCAGCAAACACTTCTTGACTCTCTTTGTAACCAGAAGCGCTCTGAGCCAACCTGTTCGCTTCTTCGTTATGTTCCATAGGAATATGCTGTAGAGTTACCAACGGAAAGCTCTTCAAGATTTCCTTGCATTCTTCGTAGTAACTCCTCAGCGCTTCACTTTTACATTCGTATTGGCCGTTCAATTACTTGATCACCAATTCTGAATCTCCATAAACCTCAACTGAAACGGCCCCGGCTTCTCTCAAATATTGAAGCCCTCGAAGTAATGCCTCATACTCAGCCTGATTGTTTGTAACAGTGGGTTGTATAGGGATGACAAATTCAAACATCTCACCTCTAGGTGAAATCAGTAGGATCCCTACTCCCCCACCTTTACCACATGATGATCCATCAAAAAATAAAGCCCACGGAGTGATTTCAAGCAAATCAATTGACGGATCACGATGCTCAGTTATAAAATCGGCAATGATTTGACCTTTGATAGCTTTTGCCGATTCGAACTTCAACTCAAACTCTGATAAAGCCAAGATCCATTTGCCAATCCTGCCATTCAAAATTGGCATAGATAACATATGTTTTATTACATCAAACTTAGAATACACAGTGCATTTGGCATTCAACAAGTAGTGCCGAAACTTTGTACACGAGTAGTACACGCACAAGCACAGCTTCTCTGCAGCCGAATACCTGGTCTCAGGATCAAGTAATTTTCGGCTAAGATATGCTACTACCCGCTCCTTTCCTTCGAATTCTTGAATAAGGGCCAATCCAATGGTTTGGGTATCGGCCGCCATGTACAACTTGAAATGCTTATCCAGCTGAGGAGGGACCAGCACTGGCGGCTCCTTCATGTATTGCTTGATCTCATCAAAAGCCTTTTGTTGTTCGTCGCCCCATGTGAACTTCTGATCTTTCTTTAGCTTCAGCAATGGAGAGAACGGCAAAACCTTCTGTGACAGATTTGAAATGAATCTCCTTACGAAATTTATTTTGCCGAGCAGCGATTGTAACTCCTTGAGATTAGTTGGAGGGATAACTTCATCAATGGCCTTCATGCTCTTCTTGCCAACCTCAATCCCCCCTTCGTGGACCAAAAATCCCAAGAATTCTCCAGCTGATACCCCAAAAGCGCATTTGTTTGGATTCATCTTTAAACCATGCTTTCGGGTGCACTCCAAGGTCTTCTTCACATCTTCCAAATGTGTGTCATGACTTCGGGACTTGATCACGACATCATCAATGTAAATTTCAACAACTTTGCCGATCAACTCGTGAAAGATGTAATTCATGGCTCGCTGATAAGTCGCACCGGCATTTTTCAACCCAAATGTCATGACTATCCACTCAAACAGGCCTATATGACCAGGACATCTGAAGGCCGTCTTTGATATATCTTCTATTGCCATAAAAATTTGGTTGTATCCCGCATTGCCATCCATGAAACTGATAACTCTGTGCCCAGCAGCGGCGTCGACCAACAAATCGGCAATAGGCATGGGGTAACCATCCATCGGAGTA
Source organism: Cenchrus americanus (assembly GCA_947561735.1). Lineage (NCBI taxonomy): Eukaryota > Viridiplantae > Streptophyta > Magnoliopsida > Poales > Poaceae > Cenchrus > Cenchrus americanus. The sequence goes on from OX387239.1 coordinate 9,201,760, forward strand.
GCTCTGTTCAAATCCCTGAAATCTATGCAGACCCTCATCTTTCCATTCTTCTTGTAAACAGGGACAATGTTAGAAATCCACTCCGCATATCTGCATGGCCGAACAAAGTTTGCATCAAGTAATCTTTCAACTTCTTTCTTCACATCGGCCAGTACCTCATCCTTGTAGATTTTTCGGGGTGGTTGCTTATATGGTTTGAAACCAGATTTGATTGGCAACCGATGCTCAACGATGGAGTGATCCAGTCCAGGCATCTCTGAATAATCCCAGGCGAAGCAATCCTTATATTCCTTGAGTAGCTTGATTAATTCCTCCCTGAAGTCTGATTGCAAGTTTGCGCTGATGAACGTCGGCCTTGGCTTGTCACCGCTTCCAATGTCAACTTCTTCTAATTTATCAGCCGACATGAATCCTCGCCCCAACTTGCCATCGCACCATCAACCGGGTTCTCCATTAAAAATTGCTATAAGAGCCGATCGCTTGAATCGGCCGTTGATCGCCGCCGACAGTTCAACAGACCTTCTCCCCGCCTTTTCCCCGAGAAACAATCAATGCCTTGATACTCCCCGTAAAAGCCGGTTCCATGTTTGCAACGCTCACGGAGTCATCCGCTTGGACTACCTCAATATCATCATCCACCCATTGGATGAGCCGTTGATGCATGGTGGATGGGACGCAAAGAATTGGCATGAATCCAAGATCGTCCAAACAAAAGAGGGCCGTAGGCTCCTTTACCTTCGATAACAAAGAAGGTCGTGAGCGCCGTCTTGGACCCGATCATCGCATCCACGTGAGCGCATCCCTTGGTGTCCGAAGGATTCCCGCCGAAATCGTTCGCATTATGCTTGTAGGCGTCGCATCGCTAGGGCCCATGCCAAGTTTCCTGAAGGTGGTGTACGGCATTACGTTGACTGCCGCTCCACCGTCGACAAACATCTTGGTCAATGGCTTGCCATTGACATATCCTTTCAAGTACAGCGGCCTCATGTGTCGATTTTTAGCCGGTTTGTCGAAGACGGCTTGCTTGGCTAGCACTAGCTTTGCCATCAGCCCCTCAACCTGCTCATCATCCAGGGACGCCTCTTCCTGCACAACCTGATTAGCAGGAGCCATAAATTCATTCAGCAGAAAGTATACCATGCATGCTGGAGCCGAACGCTTTGACCCTTCAGGTTTGTCCTTTGGACGCCACACCTGCCTTGTCTAGATCCCGCCCGCCTCGCTCACGCGCTTCCTCAAGCGCTGAACCCTTCGCTTCTGACTCTTTCTTAGGCCAGGCGGGCACCATTGCCCCTTCTGCCAGATGTACTCGTCCTCGTCTTCCTCTTGATCAGCCCACCTTAAATCAGCTTGCCTCTTCCTGGGATGATCAATGATTTCAATTTTTTGGCGCCGATCCTCGCTAGGATGTATCCTTCCAATTCTCTCATGGACGGATAGGCGATTGGCAGTCTCCTGCCTATACTCGAAATATCTGTCACTGCACTCGTGCGCTTCCTCGGCCGTGGGCGGCTTCAAACCCTCGTTCCAACAAAGGCTCGAAGAACGCACATCCCCGCGCGCGCGTTCCGCTCGCGCGTGTATTGCTCCAGGTCTCTCCTGCGTGCTTCCTCCTCAGCCCTGCGCTTCTCCTCCTCGTACTTCCGCTTCTGGTAGCGCTCCTTTTCTAGCTGGCACTGCCACTTGTTGAGGAGGATGCGCGTGGTCACCTTGGGCTTGGCTCTGGATGATTCCCCGATTTCGACATGGCTCTTGAGAACGCGGGGGGCTTCACCATGCACCTGCTCCAAAGTTACTTGACGCTCCGGGTCCACTGCTCCATCCTGCCTTGCCCTGGCTGAGGTCAAGACTTTGACCTTGCCCTTCTCCTCAGCTGTCACCATGTTGACCGAGAAACCCACCATGTTCTGAGGGAAGGGGTGGCCATCCAACTTCATCTTGTTATCAAATTTGAGGTGTCCCTCCTGGATGGCTCTCTGGATCCTCATTCTGAAGACCCTGCAGTCGTTGATGGAGTGTGAGTTCCTGTCGTGGAAGCAACAGTAACGTTTCTCCTTTACTCCATCGGGCTGAAGCATGGAATGCCCTTCAGGCAATCCGATTCGGCCTTCCTTTACTAAGAGCTCAAACAGCTTGTCAGCTTTCGTGATGTCGAAATCGTAGGTCCCTTTGGTCTGTTTGCCCCAGCGCTGATTCATAGTCAATGGCTCCTTTCCCCACATGATTTCGGCCGCAGCCACGTCCTGTTCATCATCAGAGTCTTCCACCAGGTCGGCCTTGTCCAGGAACTGGTTGTAGATATCCGCCACATCATGCTGCTTGCCGAACCTGGCATCCTTATTGAAGCCGTATGCTTGGTTGCTCATTAACGACAGCTTTTGGGACAGCTACCCCAAGTTATCGAACTCCATGCCAAACAGCTTCTCACGCACGGCCGGCAGCATCCCGGCAACGGCCATGTCAGCCAATTGGTCATCTGGCAAGTCGAGCGAAAAGCACATGCCCTTAACTTCCCTGAACCTCATGAGGAATTCCAAGGGCGTCTCACTGTGCCTCTGCTTCAGGGTAGTGAGGTCGATTAGCTTCTTTTCTGAGCTGACGCTGAAATAGTGGGCATGAAATTTCCGCTCCAGCTCCTTCCATGTGCTGACTGATTGTGGGGGTAAAGATGAAAACCATTGGAACACCGGACCCGTCAATGACGCGGGGAAGTATCAGACTCTGAACGCTTCTTCGGCTGAGCACTCTCCAAGCTGCATCAGGTAGCGAGCAATGTGCTCCACCGTGCTCGTGTCGTCCTGCCCCGAAAACTTTGTGAATTCCGTCGGAGGTTTTACCCTTGGCGGAACGATCACGTTGTAGTACCACTCCGGGAACGGCGACATGTAGGTAGGTCCTTGCATTTTTGGTTTGAGGCCGAATTGATTCTGCATCAAATCGGCCATCTTCTGCGCCAGGACGTCGTCCTCCTGCGTGCCCGCAGCTGGTCTGTAACCCGGATTTGGAAGAGCGTCGATAGCACCGTAGTTCCCTACCTCGTGGTAGCCTCCGCCGTATAGATTCCTCTATAGCCAATTGCTTGCTGGAGCAATCCTGTGGCCGGAAGCAAGCAGGGCCCCAGGCGAGCCGAATGCCAACTCCCCATACGTGGGCTGGTACGGGTTCGGCTGTTGCACAGGTTGCCCCGTGCTGCCCTGCGGTGGTGGCTGAACTGATCGTCCTCATGTGGCCCTCGCGGTGGGGGCTAAGCCGGGCCGTCCCCCAAGCACCTTGTGGAGGAGGGCCGGAAAGCTTGACTCCCGGCGCTCGAGGACGAGGGCCGGGCCGGGCCGGCTCTGCAATGGCGGTTGAGAACCGGATTCGCCCGGCTCCACGCGTGCCTCCTTGAATGGGTGCCTTGCCGAATGCCTCGCTCCATGCCCGGACCGAAGACAAGCCTACCATCATCCGTTTGAACGCACCAAGGAAAGCTTTGTGGTGCCCGCCCAAGATGTGGTCCGCGGCATCTCGAACGCCCGTATGCATTCCTCCTTCTCCCCGCCGGGTCGTGGCGTCGCTCTCCCCCCGGCAACAATACCCCGGGCATCTCATTTTTCGGGTACGGGACGCCACTCCCGTTCTTCTTGAAGGACAGATACACCCTTCTCGCCGGAATTGGTCCACGGCGTCCTGGAGCTGCTGCCGTTGTTCAGGGGAGAGATCTTCAATGTTGACATCCATGACATCCGCGATATCAGGCATCTTGATTTTCGGCTGTTGTCCCACTGGGCGTGCCAAAAAGTGTGTTGACGCAAAATGTGCACCTAGCGCCAAGCACACAGCAAGCCGAACAAGCTGGCTTCACACGCGCAAAGAATCACGAGACGTGCCAGTCATTTTTTCCTGAAAATTAACAAAAGATAAAGTAGTTAAATACCAAAGCCTGGAACTTGTCGGGTGGTACCAGACAGTTCCATATTTACGGCTACGAAGCCAGGTAAGATGACATATAGCTATAGAAAGCTATCTGTCAACAAACTGAAACCATTCGGGAGCTTTAAGAAGGAAAAAAGTAACATAGCCGAATGGATGACGCAAGCATGACGGCGATCGGTCTCTGTTTAGACAAAGGTACACGAGCACAAGACCGCGACCGATCCCCGTGGTGATCAACGTTAAATAAATAAATAAAGTAAAGTGCGAGCATAAACATGTAATGAACAAGCATGCATAGATCCAAAGCACTAGTCTACCGCATGTCTAGATACTTTAAAACCCGTCGGGTACGATGCCAAAACAAATCTATCCACCGCATGATACAACTTGCATGGGGATCGCACCACTTTCCACAAATAGATCTATCCACCGCATGATACGATCTAAATATGGAAAGCTAAAAGCATACATTATTTAAAGCATGAATTACGCACGTGTTCTACTCGTGAGAAACATAACCGAATGCAGCTGAACAGCCGATTCGGGGTCCATGGAGAAGGAACGAACATTACCAAGTGATATAAATCTATCAGATTGATTTGAAATCTAATCCACCGGATGACTAGCTTCAAAGCAACCCAAAAACCTGCATCTACCGCGTGATACTCAGTTCTTTCAAGATTTATACAAACATTGGCAAGCTTGAACCTGCAACACGTAACAACCTAGATCGATTCGGTTTCGGCTATTCGAGGAGCACGTGATCCACGTATTAAAATAACCAAAGGATCAAATTTGACTCGCATAAGGATCACCAAAAGATATAAAGCCGATCCAAAACCATCTAGATTGGGCAAAAAGGTGTTACATGAATTTAAACATAAAGCAAAACTCAACGCAACACGGGGTAACTTAATGAATCTATTGGATCTTGCCAAAATCCAATAGAGCCGATAACTAGCTTCAAGCTAGATCTTAGCCTACCGCATGGCTCATGACCTAACAAGAAACCTTCTTGAACCCAGCTTGAATCTACCGCATAACACTAAGCATGGTAACAAGACTACTTGCATCAGATCTAAATCCACCGCATGATACTAGACATGATACAAGGTTGCCGGTACTCACGGAGGTCGACGGATCGATGAACCCTCTCGAAGAACTCGACGACACGACAAATGGACTCTAGGGTTTGGCGTAAAGCCGGTTTGTATTAAGAATGATTACGTATATCTGTTACATACAACCAGGGCTCATATTTATACCCTGCCGAGCACAACCTCGAATGGATTCGATACCTAATTTATCTCTAAGCTTGATCGCTTATCCATCCATTCGTCCTTCCTGCTTGAGCCACGTCACCATTCAATCCCGCAAAATCAGCTCAACTGTTCCCTTGCCGAAAGGAAGCAGATAGCCGACCGCGGATCCCTCTGCCGAATGCATCTGAGGAAACCTTCCTTCCGCCATACGGACTCCTCACCGAGCTGGACCCACAAGTCAGACTCCTTACCAAATTTCCCTTGCTGAAAGGAAACAGATAGCCGACCGCGGATCCCTCTGCCGAATGCATCTGAGGAAACCTTCCTTCCGCCATACGAACTCCTCACCAAGCTGGACCCACAAGTCAGACTCCTTACCAAATTTTGGTGTTAACATTAGTCGCGCCACATCATGTGACGTGGCTTAAGTATTAGTCCCGCCACGGATCTTAGCGCGACCAAGAGAGCTAGTTCTTGGAATTTTAGTCTTAGAGTATTTATTTTTAAAAATTTAGATTAAAAAATTTAAAATAAAAAAAATTTCTCAGCCTACTTCACCTATCTCTCTCTACTGCGGTTGGTTGAGAGTGACTCAAAAAAAAACTGCGGTTGGTTACATACTATAAGGAATACTATAATGTGTTGAACTATATAATCTGGGCTAAGGATAATGGGCTGGACTATAACCACACTAATGGGCTAGTTGTAACTTAAAATAAGGAAAAGTCCTTTTGACATCTCTCATATATTAACAAAGTCTATCTTTCGTCCTTCATGTGCAAAACCGGATATTTGAGGTCCCTCAACTATCAAATCCAGTTACTTTTGGTCCCTCGGCTGTTTTGGAGGGTGGTTTTCGCATGACATTGCCGCAACTAGGTATATAAGGTCCCTCAACTATCAAATATGTTTATTTTTGGTCCCTCAGCTATCAAATCTATTTATTTTTTCCTTGACTCTTTTGGAAGGTGATATTCGCATGACGTGGCGATGGGTCAACCTGCCAGGTACATATGGAGGTGGGACCCATGTCACGTGGCTATTTCTCCCCCTTTCTCATTCTTCCGTCCCTCACCCTAACACTTCTTTCTCTCTATCTCCTCATCCCTATCCAGAACGACGAAGCTCTAGGGTCGTCGATTCCAACGGCAGTAACCTCGTGCGGTGGAGAAAGACGAGAGAAACTACGGCGGCCTCCTATGATGGAGCATACAGAGCGATACGACACGAAGGGCTCGTGTGGCAGAGCAAGAGGAGAGAGAAAGGAGGAAGACACATAGCACGTGGGGCCCACCATCACATGTACCTAGCATGTCGGATTCATCGTCACATTATCCGAAAACCACCCTCTAAAACAATCGAGGGACCTAAAATAAATAGATTTCATAGTTGAGAGACCTCGTATATCTAGGTGTGGCTAAATCATGTGAAAACCACCTTCCAAAACAGCCAAGGGACCAAAAATAAACGGGTTTGATAGTTGAGGGACCTCAGATACCTGGTTTTGCGGATGAGGGACCAAAATCAGACTTCGATAATAGATAAGGGACATCAGAAGGAGTTTTTCAAAAAAAATACACAAATATTTTTTCTGGTGGATTGCTAACGGTCACCGAAGTATCTTCCTTCTAATGTGATTTTTTAATTTTATTTTATTACAATTTTGTACGCGTAACAAAATTTACAAAAATAACACTCAAACGTCCAATGAAACGGTGGCAAGTAGTAGATCTCGACGAGATCTATGACATTGTGATTCAAATATTTTTTATTTTGAAATGTTTTTTTTTTGGCAAGTAGCACATCCGTTGGTTGAGTGCTACTCTTACAAAATAGTAAAAATAAATAAATAAATAAATAAATAACTCTTAAACTCTTACAGCGCTGAACAAGGAAGGCCTGAATTGTGGCCCATTTGCTCGTGCTCCCTTTGGCAATCCGGGCTGCACCCGGCCCGAGCTACTCGGCCGCCCACCGTGCTCTTATCTCAAAATAACAGTGCTCCAGGCAATAAAACCCGGCCGCAATTCACAAATCTAACCACGTTTTTATGGTAAAATATTCTGAAATAATGTACCTCCACGTCATACCCTGATTGCTACCTTTTTCTTTCTCTATACTTAGATGGTCAAACTGGTGAAAATTGTGTGCTAAAATAGTGCATTATAGAAAATAGAGTTAAATACACCGTGAGTGTCGGTGTTTAAACCTCTCGACCTCCATGGGAGGTACCCGCGGCAAGGTAGAAGGTGGGGATCGCCATGATCTGGAACCCGAAGGTATGCGCGAGGACACAAGACACAAGATTTATACAGGTTCGGGTAGCCAGAGTAGCTACCCTACGTCCTGTTTGGAGTAGTATTGCGCCCTGCGCTTGGGTTGTTCCCCGGAGGGATTGTGGATGTTTGGCTAGGTACCCGGCCCTCCTTTATATAGTCCGGGGGCGCTAGTCGGTTACAAGGCAGGAGTCCTAGTAGGATTACACAGAGCGAGTCCTAGTAGGAGTACAGGGGAATTCTAGTAGGAGTCCGTCTTCTACTCTTCCTCCTTCCTTGCATGAGTACCCGGGGAGTATGCCCGACAAGCCCCCGAGCACATTGTAGTCGAGAGTAGTAGTTCGAGTAATCTTGAAGCCTTTGCGAGTAGTTCTTGAGCGTCCTCGAGTACTGCTTGGAGAAGTCTTCAATAGTACTTGAATTGCCGCGAGGCTGGAAGGTGGTCCAGCTCATCAGTCTTGAAGTCGAGATTATATGGAAGTGCGATTGCAAAATCACACTCCATATGGAGTAGCCCCTGAGCCTTAGGTTGAGTTGTAGACTCTAGCTGAGGGTCAATCTTGATTCCAAATCTTCCGTCTTGAAAAATTTGAATCATGGGTGTATCATAGCAGCCCCCGAGCCTTGAAATGGTTAGGTAATCAATCCAAGGGTCTTCAGTGTTCACGAAAGCCATCATCTGAGTACTCTTGTAGCGTTCAGCCCCCGAGCTCGTCGCCAAGAGAGCCGTAGGAGCCACGTCGAGTAGTTGTTGGTGCTGAGCCCCCGAGCTAGAGAGCTAGCAGAGACTACTCGAGTTGTTGTCAAGTAGTGATTTGGTGCGTAGCCCCGAGTTGGGAACTAGCCGCGCCGGTGGAGGTACGCGGAGCGTACTAAAAGTCGTTGCCGAAGCTTGACCTGAAAGTAGAGATGCGTACATTATGTAGCATTTTTGTAGAAATTGAATCTACAAATGACAAATACAAATATGAATATAGATGTAAATGTCATGTGTCATGCTCTTGCTGTGGTCGTTAGGCGTCGAGTAGTTAGCCTGATACGGTTTAGCGTCCAGTCTCTGTGATCGCTGTTTAGCCATAGCCGCTGAGGGCGTGAAGGCATGACAGAAGAGCTGGTTTAAGCGCCCGGTCTCTGAGGAGCCTGTTTAGCCGTAGTCGTTGGGGACGTGGAGGCATGACAGGAGAGCCGAGGCTTTGCGCGGATCAAGGCGTGTGCTACTGGAGCGATACCATTAAGAGGTAGACGAAAGTAGTCGGCGAGGCGACAAGAGAGAGCGCGATTGCTCGTTGTTCCGCATGGCGGAGAGCAGGATTGCGCAGTGCCTCCTCAGGGTGTAGTTGTGCGCCTCCAGCACTCAGTACACGAAACGTGGTGGCAAGAGCCTCCTAATTTGGTGCACCAAGCCGGTGGCAGCAGTCAACATCCCTAAGGAATAGCTGGCACGGTGTAGCTCTTCTGGCAGGTAGCCGTTGAGAGGCGTACACGAAGTAGTCTTTGGCGTTGGTTCCTGTATGTGGAGAGGAAGCCAAAGAAAGAATAATTATTGAAATAAGTGACTTAGCTTAATTCGCGGACGAGTGTCGACGAAGCCGTGGCGGTCGGTGATGGAGCCGCGACGGTTGGAGCTGAAGTCGACTAGTTGGAGGTGGATCCGACTAGTTGTTGATGACGTAGTAGCCGCCCTCGACAAGTTTACTAGTCGAGGTGAGTAGTCGAAGTAGTCGTACGCCCGTGAAGACGACGTCGCGGCGGCGTACGGCGTAGTCGATGTAGAGCCGCTGCGACCGAGAGACGAGTACTCGCGGCGCACGGCAAGGTTGACGTAGAGCCCGTGCGGCCAGGTGACGAGTAGTCGCGGCGCAGTGTGTAGTTGTACTTGAGTAGTTGAAGTAGGTGTGCCCACGTACGTCTTGTCGTGTGCACCAAGCAAAAAATCTTGCATGTTCCTGGTATAGCTTTGGTGTGGCTGTTGTCAAGAGCCAATATTCTCCATGATTTTCACGTGCAACGTAATCTTCATGGTCAGCTTCAGACTCGATGCCACCAGGGCACAGGGTTAACTTCTCACGAGCAATAATTGGAGCTTGATTCCGTCTCGGCGGACAGGTGACACGAAGTTGATTCCGTGTCGTTCTTGAACTCGAGCGAAACTCCACCAAGTCGACGAGTTGCTGACCCGTCAGGCTGATTGATGCGGCGAGTTGATCGAATCAGCCAACAACCGTTGCGGTAGATTGATTTTGCAGATGAGGTCCTTCGAATTCGCCTGATGATCGTGACGATGGCCCCATAGTGGGCGCCAGCTGTCGGTGTTTAAACCTCTCGACCTCCATGGGAGGTACCCGCAACAAGGTAGAAGGTGGGGATCGCCATGATCTGGAACCCGAAGGTATGCGCGAGGACACAAGACACAAGATTTATACAGGTTCGGGTAGCCGGAGTAGCTACCCTACGTCCTGTTTGGAGTAGTATTGCGCCCGCGCTTGGGTTGTTCCCCGAGGGATTGTGGATGTTTGGCTAGGTACCCGCCCTCCTTTATATAGTCCAGGGGGCGGGTTCCTAGTCGGTTACAAGGCAGGAGTCCTAGTAGGATTACACAGAGCGAGTCCTAGTAGGAGTACAGGGGAATTCTAGTAGGAGTCCGTCTTCTACTCTTCCTCCTTCGTTGCATGAGTACCCGGGGAGTATGCCCGACAGTGAGTACATGAACTTGCAGCGCTGTGTCAAATAGGTCTATGAACCTGAAAACCAGACATCCAACCCCTCGAACTTGCAAACCTGCTCACCCCAGGTCCAATCCGGTTTTGCATGGTTTGCATGGCGGTTTTGAATGGGCACTGTAGCGTTGCTGATGTCAGTGATGACATCAGCACTCCTATTTAATTTGTGAAATTAATATCTTTTTATTCAGAGCTCCAAATATAGCAAATAATATATCAATTTTGATCATCTCGACGAGCGCTTTACAATGGTATAATGTGTTTTGTTATTTGAGATAATTTTATTTCCTGTAAAATTTAATATTTCTATAAAATGAGTGATATTTTATTGTCACTTGTAATCAGTTATATATGTGGTCATGATTAAGTTCTGGATATATATTTCCGGTTTTATTGTCATGATTCAGAAAAAAAAGAAAGGTGCAATTGAAATTGATTAAGATTTAAGACCTGGACGCGTGTAAAGTTAGGGTTTTACCAACCAACCCCTCGCCAATTTCTTGGCCAACATCGCCGGAGAGGAAGGGATCGATCGATTCAGCGTACGTCTCTCTAATGCATTGCACATGTGCAAAAGTATATGTCCTCCGGTCCTCATGGAGGTTTGGGTGACGACACACCACATATCGATCACGAAGAATAGAACTGATACAGCAAGCTATTTCTGTATCGCATCGTTTCTTTATTCCTAGGATGGTGACATGAGATGATAACACGGTCGGGTTGGTTGGTATAAAACCCTAACTTTACGAGCATCCAGGTCTTAAATCTTAATCAATTTTGGTTACACCTTCCTTTTTTTATTTCTGAATCATGACAATAAAAATGGGCACATCTAGATCTTAAATCTTAATCAATTTCAGTCCAGGACTTAATCATGACCACATATATATCTGGTTGCAAGTGAGAATAAAATATCACTCGTTTTATAAAAATATTTAATTTTACACGAAATAAAATTATCTCAAATAACAAAATGAAGTACGAAGTTGCAAAGAACTCATTGAGACGATCGAAATTGATATATTATTTGCTATATTTGGAGCTCTGAATAAAAAGATATCAATTTCACAAATTAAATAGGAGTGCTGATGTCACCGCTGACATCAGCAATGCTGCAGTACCCATGCGAAACCACCGTACAAAACCGGGTTGGACCTGAGGTGAACGGGTTTGCAAGTTCGAGGGGCTAGATGTCTGGTTTTCAAGTTTATGGACCTATTTGATACAACGCTGCAAGTTCATGGACCCATGGTGTATTTGACTCGATGTGACAGGTGAATAGAAAATCAGGAGATGGTATTGGTCAATCTAAACAAGGCTGTCACTGAAAGTTACATATGGGACACGCTGTCAAAAATCCCCTTCTATCTCCTCGCGGTCAATGCTGGAGGCATGCAATAATTTCCAAGACGAGGGTGGGGGTGCCACCTTCTTTCGGTCCACCATGCCAATTGCCAAAGCATGGTTGGTTGCCCACACGGGAAGGAAGGAAAGCAACTGTCCCACAGCCTCCCAGGGACCTTGCCCAGTTTTGCAAGCCATCCGAATCCAAAGGGCCAACAGTAAAACCTGCAAGCACAAGCAACCATCAACCTGGGAAGAAAGATGAAGATTGCTAGCTACTCTAGTGTGGTGTGAAGTTGCTGGGCCAACAATGGCCAAAAAATTTCAGAGGCAGCAAGGCTGTCATTACTTATTACTAATCAAACGTAATCGTATCTTCATAGCTAAACACCAGGGCTCTGGAGAGTTCCAAGGCATGCGTGCAGATCATGACCTAATCATGCGTGCATGCATGCATGCATGCATGCCCTGTTGTTGTTGCCTTATCCGATCCCATTCCTAAACTCTGATCCAGATTCCAGTAGCATGGATCCCAAGGGCACATGCACAAGAGAGAGAGAGAGAGAGAGAATAGAGATGCAAGAGGATGGCAGTAAACAAATCAAGGTAATTGACCACTGCAAATCACACACTGGTGGCGACATTCCTAGCCGAGTTTGCTACCACTGGCAGGTAAACATGGGCATGTAATTTCTTTTTTACTGAGCACACAAAGCATCACTGCATCAGCCATCAAGGTTTACTACTCCCTTTTGTTTTCACTGCAGAAGGCTGTACAAGCAGGAGTGTGATCCGAAGTGTGACCACAACACTGTGCAAGGCTTGTCTGGCTTTGACGCCAAGCAAACAAGCAAGCCAGCCTGCCTGCACCTGCGGCTAGCTTTGCTGCACACAGCACTGACGAGAACTGTCACCGCGCACATCGAGTGGAGAGATGAACTGCATGCCTGTTCTGCAGACTGATCAAACCAACCAACCAACCCTACACAAAACACAAGCCATGCGTGAATCCTGTGCCCGCCCAGTGACCTCACATGGGAGGGCTGCAAACTGTTGCGAGCTTGTCCCTGATGTGTCGCCCTCCCCTCCAATCCAATCCTCCTTCGTTCAAAAATTTTCTTTCACCTTGTGGTATGGTAGCCTGCACTGCATACTGTTTTCAGTTTGCACATTTACTCCACCGGTGGTAACTGATGAGCAGAGTTGGAACTCTGCTTGAGCCCTGAAAATATTGATGGTACAATTTATTCCTCCTCCAGATATATGTATATTAGTACAGTACTGTACTGTACTGGCAACTGTTTCTCTTCTCAAGTACAAGAGACCAACAAAGGCGCTATATAATGCATGCAGCACTCTACTGCTCTCATCAATGTGTGAAAGGTACAGCATGATGTCTCAATTGTTGGGATTGTTCTGAAAGATGACAAGTTCATTAGTACCATGATGTCTTAAAAAAATAATTGTGAACATCAAACCACTGTTTATCCCAAATCGAAACTGCAATAATGAAGATAAGCACATCTGCAAAAGGCTGTGAGGAAATGCGTGCTCGTATGTACTATCCAATGCAGTTAGGACGACGGGATAGGGGTGGTTAGTTGTGGACAGTTTGGTCCTTATCTTAATCAGTTCAAATCTTGGCCTCATTAAGCACACCGCCCTGTTTTCTAGGGTGGGCGTCCACTAACTTGCAAAACACAACCATACTTTACACAGGATATGCAGGCTAATCCTGCTGTTTTTAATTAGGTGATCAGGACATGTTAACCAGCTGAAAGTGGCAGCGATGCAGAAATATTTAACGTGTTGCAGTATGAGCATACATGAACAAGAGAACTATTCTTTTGGATCGTCCTCAAATTAACTTTCCAGTACAGAAAATTGCTATCAAACAACGAATCTTTGCTAGGCATGACAGGACTTGCTACCAGATGAAAGGATTTATATCCAAAGTATACATTTTACTTTTATCAGCATCCAAGTGTTCATGATAACAGACTTGTGAATTTGTGGTGACCTTATCTTAGACTTCTAGTAGGATTTGCCCTTTTTTTTTTGAGATAAAGACATTTCAACTTTAGAGTCGTCCCATATTTTCTTGAAAAAAAAGCAAGGTTCTCTTGTCTTGACTTCCGTGCCATCCCCTTTGTCATGCAAAATGTGTTTCCGTATAATGCATTTGCATTCATTGCTTGTCAAGTGACATACCATGCTGCTGTTGTCTTGTTGCCAAGTTTGGTGCTAGAAATGTGGATGGATCTAGCAGTAAATTGTTGACCTTATCTGTTCATTTATATGCAAGGGCAGCCCAATTGGAATGTAAGATTTTTGAGGGAATTTGATATGGTTCTGTACCCGTGCATGTGAAATTCTTCTAAATTAAAATGTGCGCATTCCGGTGAAACATTTGTGGTCCCATACTGCCAGAGTTACTTTGTAATATATTTCAAAAAGAAAAAATATACAGTGGGGGGTGCCTTTTTGTATTCGCTCCATGCTAAGAGAAAGAAATCCGAAACATGCAGCCAGGTTTGACAAGGAGTATAAGAGTAAAGGGTGCTTCTTTTACTGCCAACAAGTAAGATCTACCCAGTTTGATCCCATTGATTATAGTGTTTTCAAAAAGTCTACTGTAGTTCGGATCTCTTTGTAAGTTTGCAGTTCCAGAGTCAAATTCAGGGACCATCTACTCCTATCATTCGTCACTAGAGTATGTATAAGATACTTTATCATGAAAGATCGTCCGGATTTTCTGTGACGCTTCACTGCGCTACAGTACGTGGAGGAGCAATGCACTTTGTTTAGTACTTTCAGTTCATGACAGCAAATTAAATGGAATTTGTTTTGGTACCTTGCTAATACTATCAGAACAAGAATTCAAGGCTGAGTATCAACTTAAACAAAAAACAGGACAATAATTCATTTATTATGAACTGAAAGTACAACATAAAAATCATACCTGGAAAGAGAAAGGCCAAAGATACTGCAGCAGAAAAGCCATAAAGTGGCAATGTGCTGCATCATGAAAAGCAAGGACCGAGATATGATGCCTCATGGCTGATCTCAACTCTCAATAGCACAATGGGACCCTGTTTCCAATAATCCAATTACTAAACATAGTGCACTGTTTTCCACCTCAGCCTTCCAAGACAAAACGCAACAAATTACCAACCTGCTCCCAGCACATCAGCAGTTACCTGTATCCTCTTTTTTTTCCAGCCAAACCACCTGCACACTGGCAGCGCTGTCAAAAAACCAAAGCTTAAATCCAGCAGACAGCACAGCAAATGGTGCTCAAGAGAATTTGACAAAAGCTGGGAGACACTGCCAACCACAAACGATCCGGCCCCCCCACCTCCTTTACGCTGCCCCCTCGTTTTCTACGAGTGGTGGGGACTGCAGGCTCCCTGATCCCCATCACGCCTCTCCTCTGGATCTTCTAAATCCAGGCAACCTCCACGCCACCTAACTGTTTTCCTGATACTAGTTCTTACCTGGACTGCAACTGCCATCACCATGCAGTTGCCTTGCCTACCTATTCTAATACACCAGATGCTCTCCTTCTCCCCTTGCACTTCTCCTTCCTTTGATACGTTTTCCCTTGTGTGATGTTGCAAAGATCCCTTTGGAGGTTTTCCAGTGTGGTGTGCATCACTTTTCTTCAGCTTTGCTTGCTGCTTGCACCATTGCAGGCACACTACATGTGGCTGGAGCCTTAGGATTCTTCTTCATCTTCTCTGTTTGCAACTGTTAGCTCTGAGCTTTTGGACTTTAGTAATTGCTGCCACTCCCACAGCCCAACTTTCGGCATCGAGATCCAAGAAAGATCAGAGGCAAAAATTCTTGGGGCTGCAATCATTAGGAGCTAGCTGCATTGCAGAGATTCTCTGCTTGCTGCTGGCTCACTCCAATTCTCGTCTTCCCTGTTATCTCACTCCTTCTATCACCCTTCCTCCTCCATAGCTGTTCTTTCTCTTCCCTTCCTCCTTCAAGAACAAATTCAGGAAGCAGGAGATTCTTCTCAAGGTGACAAGGTACCGATGCAAAATTCTCTTGTTCATGCTTCTTGCACTTGAGATGGGAATCCTTTCTTGATGCTTCCTGCAATCCTAATTTTCGTTCTTTTGCAGACAGAGGTTACATTGAAAAAGAAGGAGATTTAGAGACAAGGGGAGTTCTAGATGCAATAATCACAAGATATCGGTTCTTGCTTTGTAAGATTCCATTTCAAGCACCCGATTTGCTGTCTTCCAGCCGTGCAGAAGTGCAGGCTAATCATGGAAAAGTGAAGGAATAGATTCCTTCTGCTGTCATCCGGTGTCCATTCTTTTCTTGCTCTGAGCGGTTTCAGATTCCATCTACACAGTTATGTTATGCTGATAGCAGTTACCCCCTTTTTTTTGTTACAGTTCCATTGTGAGAAAAATGCAGATGAAGCTGTGCGATAGGCTTCTTCTCTGACCGGTGATCAGCTTGTCTAAAGAAGAACAGCTCTTATTTCCATTGCATGGAGAACGAAGACATGGGAGCCCATGTGATGGTGCCATTGGAGAGCTTGAGCTTGGAGCTCCCAAAGGGCGAAATCGTAGTGGGCTACGACAAGGACATCTCAGCTCTGCAAGGTTGGAGCAGCATTAGCTTACATACTGTGAGTCGCCTGTCGAGTGATGGTGACTTTGCATTGAGACCTGATGGAGTTAATTCAATCCCATGTTGTTTCAGAGGAGATTTCAACTCTGCGATCAAGGCAGCGACATCTTGACCGGAGACGAAGAGAGGCACTCGACAAGCTCATTGACCTGAAAGGTACAGTCTTCAATTCTAACTGGCAGTTTTTAGCACTTGAATTTCGGAGGATCTGAGATCCAGAGTTTGGCCAAAATTCAGGAAGTATTAGGGTCTTCTGCCGGGTACGGCCATTGGTCCAAACGAGCAACTTGAAGACTAAATCACTGGTTACTGTCGAACATGAGAAGATTGCAGTCAAGTCAGTGGGGATCAAGAAAGAATTCAGTGTTGATAGGGCTTTTGATCAGGAGTCAACACAGGGTAATCTTTCACTTACCTCTATATTTTTCTTTTTGGCAGTATGATTCATTTCAGAGTGTTCCCTGCAGAGGATGTTTTTCAAGAAGTAAAACCAATCCTCAGATCTGCCCTTGATGGGCACAATGTCTGCATTCTCGCTTATGGACAGACTGGGACAGGAAAAACCTACACAATGGTTGGTTGGTGCTTGTTCTGAATAGTTTTGAGCTAAATTTATGGCAAATATGAGTTCCACTCACCTTTCTCTCAAAAGTTCTAATAAATGAAGATATAATAACTGATTGCAGGAAGGGACTGATGGTGAGCTCGGTATTGTTCCTCGAGCTATTCAAGAACTGTTTTCTCATGCTTCAGAAGACAGTTCATCCACATACTCTTTCTCCATAAGCATGCTTGAGGTCTACTTGGGGAGTCTCAGGGACTTGTTGGCACCAAGGCAGCCTCTCTCAAGGCCAACAGAATGCAGCACAGCATGGTAAGGTTATCTTTCACATTTAAATTATGAAGAAAGACTTCCAATTCTCAATCGGTTACGTCGATGTTCAATTTCTTTCCACTCTTCAGTAATCTCAGCATACTGACAACTAAAAGAGGTGCTGTGGAAGTTGAGGGCCTGAACGATGTCTCAATACCGGACCTGAAGAAAGCCAACCAGTGGTACTGCAGAGGACGGCGTGCCCGATCAACATCCTGGACAAATGTCAACGACATATCGAGCCGGTCGCACTGGTGGGCTGGCAATCTGTTTCAACCACCAACTTTTAATTACAGCTGTATGGCAAATTGAACAGAACCCAATTTTATGTGCCTTAGCTCTGTCTACGTGTAGTTTGACAAGGATTACCATAAGGAGGCATGGAGTCACTGAAGAAGTCAGCAAGCTCTGGCTCATTGATCTCGGAGGCAGCGAGCGGTTGCTCAAGACTGGTGCATATGGGTTGACAATGGATGAGGGAAAGGCCATAAACCTCTCCCTATCAGCACTTGGAGATGTCATTGCTGCACTTAGAAGAAAGAGAAGTCATGTTCCTTACAGGTAACAGATGAATTCTTCAGTTAACTCACCATATAAATTAATAAAGTGTGCTAGGGGATAAAAATCTAAAATTTCAATTACATAACAGTTACTAATTAGTGATGTTCATATTTGCCTTTTTTGACCCCTGCAGAAACAGCAAGCTCACCCAGATTCTCAGTGATTCACTTGGTATGGGAATATCTTTTTAGATCAGTTTGGATCTTCTTTTGTTGAAAAACAATATAACCCTGCCAACATGATAACCTGGCATTACTCTATTGAATATCTAAATGACAGGTGATCATTCAAAAGTTCTAATGGTTGTGCACATCAGCCCTTCTGAGGATGATGTTGGCGAGACAGTCTGTTCCCTGAGCTTTGCAAAACGAGCCAGATCAATAGAATCAAATAGAGACATTCCAGAAGTAAGTATACAAATGGAACTAGCAATTTTACCACCTTTGCAAAAGTTTCATTATATTAAAGGATTGTGCCTTTTCCATGATGTAGGATCTGAAAATGCTTAAGCAGAAGCGGCTCGCAGAGCTTGACAAGGAAGTACGTGATGCAGAGGGAGAGCTTAAGCATCTCAATGAACAAATAAGGATGGCAGAGATCTCACTTGAAGAGAAGAAGAAGAAGCTAAATTCATCTGTTTGTCAGGATCTCAGTGATGAGAAGGGATCGCCAAGAAGCACTCTAGTGGTAGGTCACATTGATGCCACAGAGAGCCCACACCCAACCGAGAAGGCAAAGATCAGGGTTTCTCACGGTTCAGTACCTCACTTCATGTCATCGACAGTGTGTAGTCGGCAAAGACATAGCGCGGGAAGCCATTCTGTCAGTAAACCGAGGCTGACAAAGTCAGTAAATAGATATCCAGCAGAGCTGAGCGGGAGCCAGTCATTCAGCTACTCAAGCTGCAAGAATGCTGCCAAGGCTAGGTCATTCTCATCCATTGTGCCTAAGATGAAATGCTTGCAAGTGAAGTCTGATCAGATCAACATAAGCAGCAACAGCATCGACTCCACAGCCGCATCAGCACCACGGCGGAGGGAAAGCTTTGCCTCCCGGCCAGTTCAAAGAGCACCCCTACATCAGCACAGGAGACGGATGTCTAGCCTAACCTAGCCACAAATAATACCAATTGGACAGTTCTAATTTTAACTTATTCTAGTGGTGAAAGGATTCTGAAAGTTGTTTGTGATTTTGTGGGTGTTTGATGGTATGGTTTTTAACTTCATAGTTCTTGACTGTTGTAACTATTGGAGGCCCTTCGTTTGTTGTTTTTGGTTTGACATGGAAGGGCAAAAGGATGTGAGGGATATGGTAAATGAAAATGGAATTGTAATTGGTACTAATGCTTTTAATGATAAAGTCTTTGATGCTTTTGGGCAAAAAAGGAAAACCCTACAGCATAATAACTAGAAACCACAATTCACAACTGAAGGAGATAAAATTAAATTACTGTTTTGAAAATAGCATTCAACTACTTATTTTGTTTATAGCTAAAAGGTACTTGAAGTAATAATCGAGGCACTTCCTAATACTTTCTAGGAAGAACCATTTCAGAAGTTCATATTCATGCTTGACTTTTTTTGTTGCTACAGTGATAGGACTTCCATGTCTAAACATACTACTGGAAACATGTGTTGAGAAATTGTTAAGCAACAAGTTATAGTTCAACCCTAGTTATTGGTTGGAATATATATTTAACAAATGATGCGAGATCAAAATTTAGGTGTTCGTTTCACAAGTAAACTAATGAGCCAATCAAATAGACGGTCAACTACTGTGCATGATCTGACGAAAAAGGCATTCAATGTAGTTACAGCTTGCCCATGTGAATTGGGGCATAAGGACCACAACTGCTTGTCCCTACTTGCTCACTTGATCCAGTAGATTACTCGCGTGTTAACAGGACAAGTAATGATCAGTGCCATAAAAACAAAAGAACATGCTATTTGAAGTAGGATCCAGACTGTTACCTGTAAACTCGGTGTGGGCCTTCTTTAATCTGCGTGGGCTACCAAAATTGCCAACCATTCAGTTAAGCATCTCATCATGGTCCCCTCTGCTGACCTTGCTGTCCTTTTGCATCCGCAGAAGAAAAAATTCCCTATGTTCCATGGTAATGTTCCTTTCTCGTTGCACTTCAAAACTGCATCCAGGAAACCAAGCGATCAGCAAATGATTACTTTACTGAACTTTGAATGTTTTTTCTTTCTTTATTTTCAATAATACTCTACTGAATTGTACTATATTGTTTGTTTTTATAAACAGGCTGCAACAGCTAGGGGAAAGTAAGGGAAACGAGACTACAGAGAGTGAACTCGAGTTCCAATGCCGAATCTCACTGAAAGTACCCTAGTAACACAAAGGGATGTATTGTAGTGGAAATCCCAGAGGAATCTTTTAATTTAGCCACGTGAATAAGCCAAGTAGCAGACAGCAGTGCCTCGTTGCTGCCTGGACCAGCTCACCACACTGACAAGTCACCCATGAGTCCATTATCTATGTCCAATTGTCCATTCTGATGACTTGCAGCAAAGAACAAAGTCTGTTTGTGATCGAAAGCTGAAGCATCAATCCCAAGTTCCAGTTCTTCTCTGTTCTATGAAAACTGGACAGTTCAAAGAAAATTTTTCAAGTTCCAGGTGCTGCTACAACATTCTAAGCATTCAGAAAACTAAATCCCTGGCCTGAATGATGTGCGAGCCGGAGCCAGTAACTCAGTAATCACGGAATGCAGAATATAGTCCTTATCGAAACTAAATACTACTAATTGTTATGGCCCCAGACAGACACAATCATCTGACCCATCGGTATCATGTTTGAGAGAGACTAAAATAAATGAAGCAGCATCTTCAGAGCCAGCAGCCGCAGATCCTAGGCACTGCCCTTGATCCCACTGCAAAAGGCGTGCCCCGTGCCCTCTCCCAAACCCAATGCAGATCAAGACACACCTGACACCACATTCACCAGCAACCTCTTCCATGGAGGAGAACAGAAGCTGAGCGTGAGTCAGGGGAACGAAGCACGGCCACAGATAATAAAGAAAGCAAAGAAGGGGAGAAGGATCAGGGGGAGGGGGCAAAGTCTGAAGAGTGCGGCAGGATCCGGAGCGCATCACCTGAAAATCCGGGCGCAGCTGCCCCCCCGAATCCTCCGGCGCCGACCCCGGCCTCCCTCTCCTCCGGCTCCGGCGATCGCCGCCGGCGAGGGAACTCAGGTAGAGCCCTGCCGCACTCCCATCGCCACCTGGGCCCTCCCCGTGAAAACGTGGCCTAACCAAAGCCACTGATGCGTGGGGCCACAGCTCATCGAGTGGGCGACACTTGGGGCATGCGGGCCCCACCTGACCAGACCGTCCGGGACACGACCCGCTGGCCGGTGGGACCCGCCTGTGACGGCACGCGCTGGCACGGGACCACGTGTCCCCCCACCCCCCGCCCACCCGTTCCCGCGCGGTGGTGGCGGCAAACGGCCTCCGTCCCACTGGCACGTGGGCCTCTCTCTACCACTGGCGACGGTCGCTTCCAGATGTTTTAATAACCAAACCAAACTTCCAAACAGAACAAATAAAAATCAATAAAATAAAACCGAAAAAATATCCAAAAATCCGGTTCGAATCAAATCTCCGCCTCTCGCCCTCGCCCTCCTCCTCCGGGCGGAGGAGCCTCGCCGAGGCGCGCCACCCGCCACCCGCCCACCCTCCCACGAATCCTCGGCGAGCCAGCCCGCCGAGATTTCCGCCGCTCCCGCCTCCTCCGCCGGTTGGGCTTTTTTTTTGGCCTAGCAGGGTTGCGTGCGGTCGGTCGGGCGGGCGGGCGGGCGGGCGGGCGGTGTGCCTTTGAGGCGAAGGCAAGCGAGGGGGGGAATCGAATCGAGTGCTTAGGGCAGGAGTGGTGGGGAGGGGGAGGAGAGGGATGATGGGGCTCGGGGCGGCGGCAGGGATGGCGCTGGGCGACCCGCCGGCGGACTACGCCTCCATCGCGGCGGTGGGGCTGTTCGTGGCGCTCATGTGCGTCTGCATCGTCGTCGGCCACCTCCTCGAGGAGAACCGCTGGATGAACGAGTCCATCACCGCGCTCTTCATCGTGAGTCCACCCCCTCGTCGCTGCTCCTGTGACTCTGTGTTCCCTCCCCGTCTGTTGGAATTCGAGTCCTGTGTCTCTGTGTTCCCTCCCCGTCTGTTGGAATTCGATGGTGATTGATTGACTGTTATGCTTGTGGTGGCCTGTGCAGGGGCTGGGGACTGGCGCGGTGATCCTGTTCGCGTCCAGCGGGAAGCACTCGCGCGTGCTGGTGTTCAGCGAGGATCTTTTCTTCATATACCTGCTGCCACCGATCATATTCAATGCAGGGTACGGTGCTATTGTTTTATATTGTTGCAATGCAATAGAACAGTTTTTCTGTGCACATAAATGAAAATAAGATAGAAGAGGCCAGCAATTAAGAAGTTGGGTTGAAAGGACTTGTTGTTGCCATGGCTGTGCTTGGAGTTGTCCCGTTTCCCCCTTCTAATTCACATAGCAGCAGCCATCAGATGCTTTTGCATGACGCATGTAATCAACATTACAGCTATATTGGATAAATGATGTTTCCTTTTAAGGTTGCTTCAAGTAAACAAAATCCCCAAAGGATTCACTCAATTAAACATTTCAATAGCAAAAGCAAGTGTGGTGTTAAAATAATCCAGCAATTACTTCCATGAATATTTAGCCCTAAAAGCCTTGGTGATGTATCATATATTGTCTACTGACCTAGGTGGTGTGTAAACTCACAATTGTCCTTTTTTTTGCAATTGCGTAATTCAGGTTCCAAGTGAAGAAGAAACAGTTCTTCCGAAACTTCATTACTATTACGCTGTTTGGTGCGGTTGGGACCTTGATCTCTTTCACTGTAATATCCCTTGGTAGGGGTTTATTCCTACATTGTTTCTTTGTGATGTATATCTGTTTCTGCTTGCTTCACTCACATGTTTGATCACAGGTGCCCTAGGACTAATATCAAGGCTTAATATTGGTGCACTTGAGCTTGGAGATTATCTCGGTCAGTCTTTTACCCAAAGTATAAGCATGTCTCTACTTTTATGCAATTCTTGCCTTCTGACTCCTGTTTGTGATTTTTCAGCACTTGGGGCAATATTCTCGGCAACAGACTCTGTATGCACCTTGCAGGTGTTAAGTCAGGATGAGACACCCTTCTTGTACAGCTTGGTATTTGGTGAAGGTGTTGTCAATGATGCAACATCTGTTGTGCTATTCAATGCTATCCAGAACTTCGATCTTGGGAATATCAATACCGCTAACTTACTAAAATTTATCGGCAGCTTCCTTTATTTGTTCAGCACCAGCACCATTCTTGGAGTAGCTGTAAGTTGTTTCCTGCTCATGCCTATATCTTTGTTGAAACTTCCTTTGTACTGAAGTTTGTTATGACTGCAGGCTGGACTTCTCAGTGCTTATGTCATCAAGAAGCTGTACTTTGGCAGGTTTGTACTTGGCACAATGTATGTTTGCTTACTTGAAATTGATGATACTGCTACAACTTATTCCTCTGATTTGACACACACCCCAGGCACTCGACAGATCGTGAAGTCTCCATTATGATGCTAATGGCTTATTTATCATACATGCTAGCTGAAGTAAGCACCCTGTACCATCAACCTCCTGTAGATATTGCATATGTTTTATTTAAAAAAAGGCTAAATGCAGCCAAAATTGTTATTTATTGGTTGCTTTGTTTGTCAGTTGCTTGATTTGAGTGGAATTCTCACGGTGTTCTTCTGCGGTATTGTAATGTCACACTATACCTGGCATAATGTAACAGAAAGTTCCAGAGTCACAACCAAGTAAGTAGCTTCATCGTTTCCCTCTGGACATTCGTGTTTGATCATGCATTTAATTTTGATGGTTCCAAGTAAGCCTGCCACTGGGGAG
The DNA here is from genome assembly GCA_947561735.1 of Cenchrus americanus. Lineage (NCBI taxonomy): Eukaryota > Viridiplantae > Streptophyta > Magnoliopsida > Poales > Poaceae > Cenchrus > Cenchrus americanus. The sequence goes on from OX387239.1 coordinate 9,225,295, forward strand.
GGTATGGACAAATCCACTCTTGTTCATACCCAAATCCAAATAATTATTATCCACTTCTTACCCTCCCCATTCCCACCCATACCCAATGGATAACTATTTTTGTACTAGATTCTATACATACCCAATCGATTATTTGCACCCTCCCCACACCCTACCCTCCCCTTTTCTTCAATGGATAATTATTTTCTACCTATACCCTCCCCATTTGAGGTGGGTGTGGATTTGAATATGGACAATGGATAAAAACAACAGGCATAGTTCCAAACTTGAATTGTTCACTATGGCTATGTTTTTACTGTTATTTTTTATGGACAACAGGCATGCCTTTGCGACATTATCATTTATCGCCGAGACTTTTCTGTTTCTCTATGTTGGCATGGATGCATTGGATATAGAGAAGTGGAAGATTGTCGGTCAAACTTATAGGTATGTTCTCTCTCCCTCCCCCCCCCCCCCTCCCTCGCTCCATCCCATTGTTCAAAATTGATTTTTTTTCCTGAATCTTATCATATTTTCCGCCATGTGCAGCCCAGTAAAGTCTATTGCTTTGAGCTCCACCATTTTAGCCTTGGTGCTGGTGTCAAGAGCTGCTTTTGTTTTCCCGCTATCCTTTCTATCAAATTGGACAAAAAAAACTCCAGAAGGAAAGATATCTTTTAAGCAGCAAGTGAGTATTTATCTGAGCAACGTTGTAGACTTATTATGTCCTCTTGAAACAGTTGTTATGTTCCTCATATGATATTTGCTGTTCAGGTAATTGTTTGGTGGGCAGGTCTCATGAGAGGTGCTGTGTCCATTGCATTAGCTTACAATAAGGTAAAAAGTTGTGTTTGATCTGTCTGATTAGAGCTGACATGTGACTGCTTTGGTGTGCTCTTGAAGTGTTATCACTTTTGATTTGGTATGACAATTGAAAAACATATAATGTATTAGAGCATTATTATTGGTTGGCTCAACTTTCACTATGTACCAAAAAAACTAACATTGCATTAATGCAAGGCATGGCTTCTCTTAGGCCAAAAAAATGCTCAGATAGTTGAGCTAGTCTTCTTTTTAGAAAACTGACATGGATAGCATGAGTGGTTTGCTTTGGTATCGTGTTTATACTGAAGGATTATTCTTTAAGAATCCCTCCATTTATCGATTAACTATGTAAATATATTTATTGAGCCCCAATTTGTTCCCTTATCACGTGGTCGTTTCTGAGAAGACACATCCATGCTTCTTGTTTGTAAATTAAATTGTTCTCTTCTTCTGCTTATATTCCTGATAGAAAGTCTGGGACTTTTAAGGTTCAGTTGTCTTCCATCATGCATTGATCTAACCAGTGGTTTTCTCATTTGTAGTTCACTAGATCGGGCCATACTCAGCAACCTAGCAATGCTATTATGATCACCAGCACAATCACTGTTGTTCTTTTCAGCACAATGGTAAGTTCTTCATCAAACTCCAATGCTCACAAGTTGCTACAGTGTAGACAAGTACTAGGAATTTTTTACTCTTAACCTCATCCTGAACAATGATTTTCTGATGAGCAGGTCTTTGGGCTACTGACCAAGCCGCTGATCAGGCTCTTGATTCCTCCAAGGCACCTATCCAGGGAACCAAGCGCTCTTTCCGAACCATCCAGCCCAAAGTCCTTCCTTGAGCACCTGGCCGCAATCAGCCCTGGTCACCCAGATCTTGAGAACGGCATCAGCATCCGCCGCCCGGCAAGCCTCCGCCTGCTCCTGGTGAGCCCAACACGGTCGGTCCACCATTACTGGCGCAAGTTCGACAACGGCTTCATGCGGCCTGTGTTTGGTGGCCGTGGGTTCGTACCCTTCGTCCCTGGCTCGCCGACCGAGAGCAGCGTGCCACTACTTGCTGGAAATGAGAACTGAAACAGACACGGCCAGATGATGAGATTGATTCAGCAAAAAGTTTTGTAAATTAGCTCCCTTTAGTATTATTACTGTAAATCTGAGGTGGTAGATTTATTTGGTTACACGCTGATGTATTGTCAAGGGCACCGGCGTCTAGGGTAGCGGGACCTCGACTACGGAGTTCGTAGCTTCGATCCGTTGCCGCCGGCAGGGTTATACCCCCACGCCATTCTCGCCGGCAGGGTTATTCCCCCACGCCGTCGGCTGGTATTGCGAGAGAGAGAGAGAGAGGGTAGATAGGAATAGGTAATATCGTTCTTAATCCTTTCAATTGTCCCGTACAAATATATAAGGCCGCCTAAACAAACCAAGCAACTAACTCCACTAATTTAGGAACAAGAATAGAAACTAATCTCCTATTATTTCTCCTAGCCACCGGTCGAACCCGCCCTTTGCGCGTCGCCCGCGCGGTGACCGTGCGGTCCCGCGCGCGCGTTCTCCGGGCTCCGCGCACGTCGCGGGCCCCGTGTCGCCCGGTGTATGCGCGCCCAACCATGACATCTCCCACTCCGTCGAGAACCGGCTCGTCCTCGAGCCGGGAACGCCGGATACTTGGCGCGGAAATCGTGCACGTCCTCCCGGGTTGCCGACGACGCCGCATCCCCTTCCACCGAATGAGCACCTGCGAACACCACGAGCAAGGCGGTAACGGCCCGCGCACTCGGCGCTCGGGGGATATAGCGCCATGGTGCAAGGCCGGCGAGAGGCGGAAGATCACCGGAGGGGGCCCGTGGAACTTCTTGAGCGACCCTACGTGGAAGACGTCGTGGATGCGGGCGCGAGGAGGCGGGGCGAGCCTAACCGCGACCTCATTGATCACCTCGACCACGCGATACGGCCCAAAGTAGCGGGGCTTGAGCTTGCCGCCGCCCGCCGGAGAGATGGCCGTCGCCGAGCGCCGGTGTAGACGGAGCGCCGCCCAATCCCCCACCCGGTAAGTGACGTGGCGGTGGGTGCGGTCGTAGTGCCGTTTCGGGACCGCCCGAGCCCTCGCTCCAAGCGGCACCTCGACGTCGGCCGGGAACTCCCCGGCGCTCCGCCATGGTCTTGGCAACGGCGGGCACCCCGGTGTCGCCGGCTCGTACGACCGGATGGACGGCGGATCACGGCCATACACCACACGGAACGGCGTGTCCCCCATACACCACACGGAACCCGCGTGTCCCTCGGCGAGTTTTGGTACGCCGTGTTGAAGAGGTACTCCGCCCAAGGAAGCCAACGCGGCCCATCGCCGCGGCCGATCTCCCGTGAGACGAGCGCGGTACATGACGACGACCCGGTTGGCGGACTCGGACCGGTTGTCCGACCGGGGGTGGAACGCGAGGTCAACCGCAACTTGGTGCCCATCGGCCTCATGAGCTCCGCCCGAAGGTGGACGTGAAGACGGGGTCTCTGTCGAGACGATTGACCGGGGCACGCCATGCAAGCGCACTATGTCGGCGAAGAATGCTTGGGCCACCGATCCGGTCGAGTACGGGTGCGCCAACGGAATAAAATGGCAATACTTGCCGAATCCGTCCACGACGGTCGGGATCACCGACTTGCCCCGGACACGGGCGGCGCTTCCACGAAATCAAGCGCGATATCCGTCCATACGCCCCGCAAGACACGGTAGCGGCCGGAGGAGGCCGGCCGGTGTAGGTGTTGCGACTTATAGCGCCGGCGAGACGGTGCATTGCCTTACCATGTCTTGCACAACCCGCTTCATGTTGGGAAAATGGAAGTCACGTCGAAGCCGATGAAGTGTGCGCCCGAACTCCTTCGTGGCCATCCCCATGGACCACCTCCGGGATCTCGGTGAGTAGTGGGGAGGCGGGGCGGGATGTACGGGCGCCTGCGAACCGCACCGGGCCGTCCACCGCCGCCCACGCCGCTCCTCGTCGCGCGCCGACGTGATGTCGGCGTGAAGGGCGACCGGGGCGGGGGTCGGCTTGCCGAGCACGGCGCGGCTTGCCGATGAAGTCAAAATGCGGGGCGGACGGAGCGAGCAACTCCCCATCTTCTCGTGTCGCGCGCGGACGGCGCGTCGGCCACCGTGTTCGTGGCGCCCGCTTGTAGTCGACGGAGAAGTCGAAGCCCAACGGCTTGCCCACCCAATGGTGCCGAGGAATGGTGGCCAACCGTTGATCGAGCGGTACTTCAAACCGTAGTGGTCCGTCTTGACGTGGAAGCGACGACCCCAAAGGTAGGGACGCCAATGGCGCACCGCCCGGACGAGGCCGATGAGCTCGCGCTCATATGCGGCGAGAGCCCCGTGCCGCGGCGCCACGGGGCGGCCGAAGAAGGCGATCGGGTGGCCCTCCCCGGATGAGAACGACCCCGAAGCCATGGGTCGAGGCGTCACACTCGACGACGAACGGCTTGCCGAAGTCGGGCATGGCCGAGAATGGGCGGCCCCGTGGGTGACCGCCACTTTGAGAGTGGAGAAGGCCGACGCCGCGTCGGCGCCCCGGAGAACCCCTCCTTCAAGAGCACCGTGAGAGGGGCCGCGATGGAGCCGTAGTTGTGGATGAACTTGCGGTAGTAGCCCGCCAACCCGAGGAAGCCACGCACCGCCCGCGCCGAGCGAGGCACCGGCCGGTCGTGGATGGCCCGCACCTTGGCCGGATCCATGGAGACGCCCTTCTCCGAGATCACGTGTCCGAGGTACGCCACGGAGGGCACCGCGAACGCACATTTTCGAGCGCTTGACGAAGAGGACGTGGCGACGGAGCTCGGTGAGGACCGCACGGATGTGCGGGAGGTGGTCGGCCCGTGTCTTGCTCGAAGATCAAAATGTCGTCAAAGAAAACAAGTACGAAACGGCGAAGGAAAGGGCGGAGCACATCGTTCATGAGCGCCCGAAACGTAGGCCGGAGCGTTGCACAACCCGAACGGCATCACCGGGAACTCGTACGGACCATCGTGTGTGCGGAACGCCGTCTTGTGAGTGTCTTCGGTGCGCATCCGCACCGATGATAGCCCGACCGCAAATCGAGCTTAGTGAAGAACCGGGCGCCATGGAGCTCGTCCGGCGGCTCATCGACGACCGGAATCGGAAAGGCGTCCTTCACGGTCGGGGGCGTTCGGCGCGCGGTAGTCCACGCGAGAAGCGCCGGGACGCATCCGGCTTCTTGACAAGGAGGACGAGGGCGAGGAAAAGGCGGAGTCGCCGCGCCGCACGATGCCTTGATCCATCATGGCCGCACACCGTCGTTCCGGCTCATCTTTGTGGGCGGTGGATATCGGTGGGGCCGCACCGCGACCGGCCCCGCGTCCGGCTTGAGGGTGATGCGATGGGCGCGTCCCCGCACCGGTGGCAAACCGCGCGGCTCGCCGAACGTGTCGGCCGAAGGCGCCCACCGGCTCCTCCCGGGGAGCGGCTCGGTGGAGACGGCCGCGTGGAGGCGGGGATGGCCGTGGGACGCGGCGCCGCGCCGGCGGATGTCGCGGCCGGCCATCTTGAAGGACATCGTGCGGAGACCACGTTCCGGACGATGTCGCCCAACCGCGCCATCCGGTTGGTGCCAAGGACGACGTCGTGGCCGGCCGGGGGCATCACGTAGAGGTCGACACGGAACGCAAAATCGCTAATGAGTACGGGGCTTGGCGAGCACACCGGGACACGCCACCCGTTCGCCGTTGGCAACAAAGGGGCCGTCATCCGGCCCGCGGCTCGATGGGCAAGCCGCGCGCCGGCGGCCTCCTCCCCGATGAAACCGTGGGTGGACCCCGTGTCGATGAGGGCGATAAAGGAGGCCTCGCCCACCCGCACCGTGAGCCGGATCGTGGTGCCGATCGGCACGCCCGCCACCGCGTGGAGTGAGAACACGGAGCCTCCAACTCGGCTTCCTCCTCCGCGAGCTCGATGCCGTCGATGTAGAAGATTCGCTTGCGGACTCGATTGTGGCCGCGACCGTAGGGCTCGTTGCGGTTGTAGCGAGAGGCCCGGGCGACGGCGCTCCGCTTGTTCGGCGGTAGTGAGACGCTTCGTCCGGAGGGCACCCTCGCGGGGCGGTGGTGCGAGGAGCGCCGGGCGGCGCGCGCGGGGGCGGCGAGCGCGCGCCGCGCGAGGCACCCCGGCCTTCGGCGGTGGCGGAGGTGCGCGCGCGCCGGACTTGGCAAGATTGGATTATGTCCAATTCCGGCAGCTCCACCCGGCGAGCTAAGCTCATGGCGCCGGCGAGTGTCGCCGGATTATGGATGCGGACGGCGTGGCTCAATGGTGGCGAGAGCCCCCCCCGTGAAGAGCCGGACGCGTTGGCTCTCGTCCAAGCGGCGGCACGGGGAAGAAGCGCCCGAAATACGTTGGCGTACTCCTCCACGGTGCCCGTGCGCCGGCACTCGGACAACTCGAAGAGTGGAGCCGATCGGAGTGGGGGCCCAAAACGGAGGTGGAGCGCGTCCTTGAAGCGGCCCCAAGACGGTGTGCCCTCGTCGTCCCGGGAGTTGAATGAACCACGGTCGGGCCACCTCTTCCAAGTGAAACGAGGCCATCCGTACGTGATCCTCCCGGCAGACACGCCGCTGCGCTCGAAGTATGACTCGCATTTGTTGACGAAGAGGAGGGGGTCCGTCTTGCCATCGAAGCGGGGTAGCTCCCACTTGGGAAACCCGGGCGGCGGTCGGCCGTAATGGGCACCGAACCGAGGGCCGGCCGAGTCTCCGGATGCCGACTTGTCCGCGGTGATGGAGGCGATGGCCTTTGCGTTGGCCTCCACCGTGGCTCGCAACGTCTTGACGGCCTCCGTGAGGGTCTTGAGGTCATCGGCGTCGCCCATGGTGGCCGCGCCCGGATGCTTGTGGATGAAAGGGGAGGAGATGGTGGTCTTTGGCGGCGGGTTGGCGGCGGGCCGGTGGCGAAGTGGCTTGAGATGACGAGGAACGCCCGGAACGTGATACCGGGTTGTCAAGGGCACCGGCGTCTAGGGTAGCGGGACCTCGACTACGGAGTTCGTAGCTTCGATCCGTTGCCGCCGGCAGGTTATACCCCCACGCCGTTCTCGCCGGCAGGGTTATTCCCCCACGCCTTCGGTGGGTATTGCGAGAGAGAGAGGTAGATAGGAATAGGTAATATCGTTCTTAATCCTTTCAATTGTCCCGTACAAATATATAAGGCCTTCGGCCCTAAACAAACCAAGCAACTAACTCCACTAATTTAGGAACAAGACAAGAATAGAAACTAATCTCCTATTATTTCTCCTAGCCACCGGTCGAACCCCGCCTTTGCGCGTCGCCTGGCGCGCGCGTGACCGTGCGGTCCGCGCGCGTTCCCGGCTCTGCGCACGTCGCGGGCCCCGTGTCGCCCGGTGTATGCGCGCCCAACCATGATATGTATAGGCTAGTTGCACGACCATATCCATTTCCATGGTGGTCTTTTTTGTCAGTCCTATATCCATTTTCATGTCAACATTATGCAATAGTTATCTTCCATAAATTGTTCAAGGGAAGTTTTATTCAGACGAAATCAATGTTGAAGGAAATTTTTAAGAGACTCTCTGTTGGTTTTTAGAAAAAGGAGACGCTTTGTTGGTCTATACAATGGGCTGAATTAACCTGGGCCCTTTCCAGTTTCCGTATTCGCACTTGCAAGACGGGTTTGACGTGTTTAGAGCAACTCCATCGGATGGAGTAAATTTCATCCCCTATATGAAGTTAATGAGGGTGGAGTAAAAATATTTTCATCCCTAAAACACAACTTGCTCACAAGTAGCGGTTTCCCTATTTTCCTTCCCAACTCGTGGGTCTCACAATGCCACATCATCTTCTCCTTTATAAAGTGAGTGGGTCCCACCGATAGGGGGGTGGATGAGATGTTCCCTTTATAAAGGGGATGGAGAGGGAGTTTCAGTCCACGGAGAAAAAGAGGGAAGGGGATAGGGAGGGCTCTTTGGAGAGGTTTTTTTATGATCCGATCCCCTATATCACTTGTTTTTTATTGGGGATGGGAAAGGGGAGCTGCTAAAGTTGCTCTTACGCCTTCTCCGTCTTCCCTCCGTCCCCTTCCCCGTCTTCCATCCCTCCTTCCTTTTCCATTTCCCTCGCAAACGCGACCCCAACCAAAATCTCCCTCCCCTTCTAGGGTTTGCTCCTCCGGCGCCGCTAGATCCGGAACCCTCGATGGAGGAGACGCTCGCCACCATGCGCCGCCCGGTAAGCCTCCGCCCCGCCGGCGGCCCCCACTGGAACCCTTGTTTTGCTTGGGGCTCCGGAGAGCAATCTGCTGAATTTCTTTCTGTTTTGGTGGTGGTGTTCGTGCTGCAGAAGCGGGGGCGCCCACCGAAGCCGCGGGAGGAGTACCACGCGTACTTCGAGGAGGGCGAGGACGCGGAAGGGCTCGCGCCGCCCCAGTCCAAGCGGAAGCGCGCCGCCTCAGCCGCCGCCGCGGCGTCTCTGGAGGACCTGACACTCATCGGTCAGCCACCCCCGTCTATCTTGCTCCCTCTTTTTTTTTCTGAATTGGGCGGGGTTCCAAGCTTCTGAATTGGGCTCGGCTTTATGATTTTTTTTTTTTTTGCGGGTACTCGGCTTTATGATTGAGCCAATGCAGCAGTGGCTTTTGCTCTGCACGGGATGTGATGGACGCATTGCCTTTCTGTGGCAAATTGGTGGCTCCCCGGCTTCGCCTGATGTTGCATTAGTGTACTTTGGTGAACTATGTGACTATGCCTACTTTGTTTCGGGTGAAATTTTCTGGGCCTTAGGGTCCACCTTCTAGGTAATAGTTATACTCAGGGTTCGCAAGTTCGCGGTAACCGACCTTACCGCTGCGGCTCGGTAGGGTAACTGACCGGTAACCGTCCCCTAACCGTACCTACGAAACCGAGCTTCTTGGCTAACCGCTCGGTATGGTCGGTTTACCGCTACTGTAGCGGTTATTGAAACCCTGGGTTATACTGGGTTGCTTGGTGGGGAGAAAGAAAAGGGATAGGTCCCTTGGGATTGTGTTAGAGGCAGGGAGTTCAAAATAATGGAAGACATCGGTGATTCCATTGGATATGGTTCTTGCCCTAGGTTTGCCATGCTCATTCAAATGTGATGTTGATGGCTTGCAGAATGATTTCTTTAGCTGAACTGTTACCTAGTTACCATTGGAGCATTTAAGGGATGGTGCCGGAACATGCCTGAACTAGATTCTTTATTAGTAAATATAACATCTCCCATCTGTGCAAAACTTTCTTAAATCTTACAGTATCGCAACTTGCAGATATTGTAAAACATAATGGCAGGCTGATCAACCATGCTGTCAAAAAGTTGGTTGAGGATTACGAATCCAACAAAAATTTAGTGATGTTTCAAATATTAGCCATGCTATTTGAGGTAATACTAGCACTTAGTTTAGTTTTTTGTTTTGTTGCTGCTGCATTTGTTGATAAACCTGTCAATCTTGTTACTGCAGGCTTGTGGTGCCAAGCATGAGATTTATCCAGACTTCCTTCTTGAGTCAGATGTGGACGACATTGTATTGTCCCTTGTTGAGCTAGCTCGAAAAGTATCCTTTTTGACTTTTTCAGAACAGTGAACAGGGAATCATTGTCTGTAGATAGGTTCCCAACATTTATATAATATAATGTTGCCCCAAGATCAAACTAACATATATGTTTCCTCATGACCGATTCGTTAGACCTTAACTCCAAAATAGGGTCTGGTGGAGGATAACTATAGCGCAAAACAGAAGGACCTTAAACACTTCAAGGAGAACCTGGTTTCTTTTTGGGATAGCTTAGTCTTTGAATGTCAGAATGGTCCACTGTTTGATGATATCTTTCAAAAGATCAAGGATTATGTGGTTGCTTTATCATGGTAATTTATTCTCACTGTACGGTTTTTGTTTTCCATTCTCTAGTATGCATGCATGTAATATGCTGATTTGGTATTTCAGTACTCCTCCAAGAGTATATCGTCAAGTAGCTTCATTGGTTGGGCTCCAGCTTGTAACATCATTCATATCTGTTGCTAAGACTCTTTGTGCACAACGCGAGACCACTCAAAGACAGTTGAATGCAGAGAAAAAGAAGCAGAGTGATGGACCACTTGTTGAATCTCTGAACAACAGATTAACTCTTACTCATGAACACATTACATACTTGGAGGAATTTATGCGGAAGATATTCAGTGGGTGAGACCTTTTACAAATGACATGCATGTGTACGTTAGTATACATATTACTTTTTACTGCATCTTAGAATTTTGCACGCACCCCAACTTGCATTGTTGTCAAGTACGTACATTCATGGTAGTTTAGTTGGTGCTGAATTTTTCTTTACCACCTGTAGGTTATTCATGCACCGTTATCGGGATGTTGATCCTGAGATCAGGATGGCATGTATCAGATCCCTTGGTATTTGGGTTGTCTCCTATCCATCACTTTTTTTACAAGATATATATCTCAAGTATCTTGGGTGGACACTAAATGACAAGGTAACAAATATTTTAGTTCAGTTCTTTTCTCCTCATTAGAAGTTTTACTGAGTCTGATAATGAAGATTTGCACTCTTTATTTTGTTCATTCCATGATTGTAGAATGCTGGAGTTAGAAGGGCTTCCATTCTTGCCTTGCAAAGTCTATACGAAGTGGATGACAACATACCATCCCTCGGTCTCTTTACCGAGAGGTTTTATACCAGGATGATCCAGCTTGCTGATGATATTGATGTTTCAGTAGCTGTGTCAGCTATAGGGCTCATCAAGCAATTACTGAGGTGTGTCTAGGCAAGATATACTTTTTTGCTCTTATCCAGATCACTGCAGGGTATGCTTATATGTTCTGCCTGCACACTCATAAGCTAGATGAGAACACTCCACATAGCCAAAGTGCTCATCCACCATGTTTTCGAATCTGTAGCCTTTTTTCATATGGCATTCTAACAAGCACAACCAGTGCAAACCTTGCCTGTTAGAATGAGAATGTGATGCCATGAAAAACTGTACAATTTATACTTAACACTAATTTCATTTGTAGAAACTGAAGTGTAAACAATATTTAGGCTTTAGACCTTTAAAATTGAGAGCAAGTGAAGTGATCACTCCTCATGAAGTTTTCATTACATGCTTGGCATGTTGCATAAGGTTTATCTGGCCTAATATGGCTAAGGGTCACTCAATTCTGTTGCTAAATAAGTCCAGTAATCATCTTCCAAAAGTCAACATGAGAGTACAGCCATTTGGTTCTCAAAACAAATACTGATTTTTTTGTTTGCAGGCATCAGCTGTTGAGTGATGACGATTTGGGGCCGCTGTATGATTTGCTTATTGATGAGCCTCCAATGATCAGGCGTGCAATAGGTGAATTAGTTTATGATCACCTAATAGCGCAAAACATCAAGACATCTCATCCTGGAGGTAGAGGTACTTTCCTCTTCAAGCATTCTACATTTTTCTCAAACAATGCAGGAGCGCTTTGTGCCATTCCATTAAGATAATAAAAATATAAGCATTCTACTTTCATGCCAAATTGCGAATACCTATCAAACTACCTGGTCAGTTTAGTTATTAATGGTATGCTTTCCAGATGGGGAAAATGAGACCTCTGAGGTTCATATTGGCCGAATGCTGCAAATCCTTAGGGAATTTTCAGATGACCCGGTTCTTAGTTCATACGTCATTGATGATATTTGGGATGACATGAAGGCTATGAGAGTATGCTCTTCAAATTTGATTAGATATGTTCTTGAATTTTTTTAATTTATTGTTATCAGTGAGTCATTACTGATAGAAGTGAAATATGATGATTTATAGGACTGGAGGTGTATGATTTCTCTGCTTCTCGATGAAAATCCAGCAATTGACCTTACTGATATAGATGGAACAAACCTTGTTCGAATGCTGCAAGCCTCTGCAAAGAAGGCTATAGGGGAAAGAATAATACCTGCAATGGATAACAGAAAGTTGTACTATAATAAAGGGCAAAAGGTGTGTAGTTCATTTGTGATGTATCATATCTTACTTTAGCAAATTTGTCAATCATTGGTACTTGGTAGTACCATTCTTGACATTTATCGCATTGCCTGTTTAGTGTTGTTATTGGACAGTTGGTTTCTATTTTAATTGCATCTTGGGAGATGTTAGGTCTTCAACCATTCTATGTGGAAGCTTGTTTTGGTCTTTAGGTTTATTGAATGCTAAAAATGTTCTCCATTTGGTTCCATAATAAATATTCCTATTGGTTATTGAATAGTAATGATTATTTTTTAACCTTAGTTGTATTATTGCGTAAAAAGCACTTGCATTCTAATTTTATGAACTCAAGGATATTTTTGGTGTGAACTTTTGCTCTATTTAAAGGAGTTGTAGAATTTGGTTGTGTACTGAACTACTTGCTGGGTTTGGTTTAGGGTTAGAGGTAGAGCAGGCTGCTTCTGTGTTGCAAATGAGCTGGCACATGTGCTAATTGCAAGCAAACAGGGGCACTACAATTTCGGTTCAACCTGCAACCCTGGTTTATTGTTTGTACAGTTCTTCTATTAATGAATCCCAATCCATAGTAAATAAACGATCTGGATGGGTCATAGTTACTGTTGTTGATTGCTAACACCAGCTGCCTACTACTCAGCGGAAGGAATGTCAAGTCTTCTAAATAAGCAGACATCCCAGGATCAGCCTACTGTTAAACATAAAACACATTAGCTAAATTGTTGAATGCAAACTTCTGTGTCTGATATCTGGGAAAATCTGTTTTAGTTACTAAAAACGCATCTAGGTCCTAAAAATTTGTCTTAAATTCTTTTGTTTCGTCACTTTCCGCCTTGACTGCTTCAGCTTATATCTAGATTCTTCCTGATTAGTCTTAATAAATGTGCTCATGTCATCAGTGCTTTTCTTTGTAACAGTTCACACTTTTTACTCTGTTTTTAAATTCTAGTGTTGTTACTGAGGCATAAAAGTATTACAGGAAACATTGGAAAATAGCAGGCGTGAAATAACAGTTGCCTTGTTGACGAGGTATCCACAGCTATTAAGAAAATACATGTCTGACAAAGCTAAGATATCGCCCCTAGTTGATATAATGGTTCTTTTGAAACTTGAGATGTATTCACTCAAGAGACAGGAGAAGGTCAGTGGTTATATCTTATGCTTACAGTTGCTGCTGAACTACAAGTAATTTCTTGAATATCTTCATTCAGCATTTCAAGGCTGTCATAGATCTCATCTATGATGCCTTCTTCAAACATGGCGAGAAGGACGCGCTGAGATCTTGCATCAAGGCACTTGCTTTCTGCTGCACTGAGTGCCAGGCCGATCTTAAAGACTATGTTGAAAACAAATTTAAGAATCTTGAAGATGAGGTTGTTTTGAAAGTCAAAACTGCAATCAAGGAAGTAGAGGTATGTCTATTTGTGTTATTTTTTACTTTTGTCTGTGCTGAAGCCATGATGATAATATGGTAAAATTGGCATTGCAGGCAGGTGATGATGAATACTCCCTGTTGGTTAATTTGAAGCGGCTTTATGAACTTCAGCTGTCAAAACCTGTTAAAAATGATAGTTTATTTGACGATATGTATCGTATCCTCAGTCATCTAAGAGAGATGGATAATGAGGTATGAACCCTTCCATTTTTTAGTTTTAGAACTCTCATCTTTTCATTAGGATCAGTTGTTGAGCTTGTTTTCATACTTTTTAGGTGAAGAGCTTTCTTCTCCTCAATATGCACCTTCAAGTCGCGTGGTGCCTTCATGCAATTGATGGTGAAAACCCATCTGAAACATCTATTGATGAACTTTTATCCAAGCAAAGCTCACTTTTCGATCAACTCTATTATTATTTGGTTGTCCTGCCTACTTATCAAAAAGATGGAAGGAGCACCACTGTACTCTCTTGCCGAGTAAGACTTTCTGAATTCTGAACTATCAAGAGCATGTCATTGTGTTGGTCAGTTGGTATGCCTCCATGGTTACATTGGGCTAATTGACTTATTTGTTTGGTTTATTTTCAGGTGTGCATCATTACTTCAGAGATGTGGTGCTTGTTCAAGAAGTCTAAATATTCTTCGACAAGACTAGAGAGTTTGGGTTATCTCCCACAATTAGATATGGTTCAGAAGTTCTGGAAACTTTGTGAACAACAGCTCAATATATCAGGTCTTGTCTGGTTACACTCATGTTTTATCATGATATTCAGAGTATGTATCTTTTCCATTGCTGATAACTGAATTGATCAAGTATCTGCTCAGACGAAACAGAAGATGAAGATGCAAATGAAGAGTATGTTGAAGACACAAACAGGGATGCTGTCATGATTGCAGCTGCAAAGCTAGTACTTGCTGAGACAGTACCAAAGGTTTGTGCTGCATTTTCTTCTGGTGATAGGTTCTCAACATATAATTCCAATTACAATGTTGCTATTTTAATGTTTAGAAAAAAAGGGTTGCTACCTTTGAAAGACAATTAAATTTCATTGCTTCTTTCTGTTTGCAGGACTATCTTGGTCCAGAGATTGTTTCTCACTATGTGTCTCATGGAACAAGTACAACTGAGATAATCAAACATCTAATTACCTCTCTAAAGAAAAAGACAGATTTTGACATGGCAGCTCTGTTTTTTGAGGCATTGAAAAGGGTAAATATATGTTGATCTCACTGCACATATAATGTATGCTCATAAGAAATAAGGGTGATATTAATTATTAGTAGTGTTTCCTCTGCATGAAAAACAATATTAATTCTCTTGTATTGAGTTATCTCCAAAGAAATGTGAAGGTGAAGGATGTACCTTGTATCTATAAAATGTTGAAAAATGGAAGAAGGAAAACACCAAACTAGTTAATCTCAATGAAATACGTAGTTACGTACACTGATTGCATAGGACTATGAGGTACTTCCTCACAAAGAAAAGCAACACGCCAACACCCCAGAATATCTGTAGGCTGACTACAAAATTCCACCAAAGTTTTTTTTTGTCTAGAATCATATAACAGTGCGTCTGGTTTGAAATTGGTACAGTACATTGTTATATTTTACTGGAGGACGTTGGCAATGGCCAAGGTGAGTCCCTCGCTCACAGCTCACACTCACTCATCATTAGGAGGTAGAAGAAGGTGAGAAGAGCACAGGACACACAACACACAGAACACACTCTGAAACTTCAGTGCTGCTGAACAGATTGGAGCTGCAGCTCATCTACTCTAGAGTAAAATATCAAACTAGAGTACATATTGGGATGAGTAGAACTACCTGCTACTAGTATCATACATGACAGGGCATACTGCCCCTCTACTCATAGCACTGCTGTCCTATACCACAGGCAGTGGTCATACAGAGCTCTATCTCTACCTGCTTCATTGACTGTGCAAAAGGAAGAGAGAAGCAGATAGCTGATCAATTATCTAACAAGGGAGTAGGAGTATATGGCTTCTTTTGCTTGTTTTACCACTGGTTTTTTTACCTTTAGTTCATCGTTTCCAGTGTTTTAAATATTTGCTGACTGATTTTATAATAATATTACTTTTATAAGTCACCAGTTTATCTTGCTTCCCTGTTCGTGTTTGTGAATAGACCATTCTATGTTTTTTATCCTTATAGGCATATGAACGGTACATGACCCATGTTAACGACGGAGAGAACCAAACCCTGACTGGAAAATCTTATTCGGAATGTCACGATCTTGCTAGTCGGCTGGCAGGGTCCTATGTTGGTGCGGCTCGGAATAAAAACAAGTCTGAGATCTTGAAGATTATCCAAGATGGTGTTTCTTTTGCCTTTGTGGACCTTCCAAATCAATTATCATTCCTCGAGGCTGCACTTCTGCCATTTGCTTCTAAACTTCCGCCACCAGATATACCAGATATGTATGTCATTGGGCTGCATGCTTTCTTTGTCCTTCGCTTGCTTCAGATGTTTAATTTTGAGCTACCTTTTTGCATGTAGCCTGGCAGATGTAGAAAAGAGGACTCAAGATGCAAATATAAATGGAGATGAAAGTGCTTGGCGCCCGTATTTTACATTTGTGGAGCACCTACGCGAAAAACATGAAAAGAATGAGGTTTTGCATGGTGTGTTAAACTCCCTCTCTTTGTTGACCGTGCCGTCTCTTCTTCTGTATATTGTGGCTGATCTCTTGTTCCAATTTCAGAGGAGGAAGAAAAACCTGTGAAGCGGCGGGGCCGTCCGAGAAAGGTTAGAGACGTACCGGAGGCACCAAGCGTACCAGATGTACGTGGGAAGAAACTCTTTAATGAGGATGCGCAGAATTCTAGCGATGAGGAGTCTATCAGCGCCTCTGACCACCACGGCCATGGTGAAGATGATGACAGCGATGACGATGCAAATCAGCCCCTGATCAACACTATCAGGTCTTCT
Source organism: Cenchrus americanus (assembly GCA_947561735.1). NCBI lineage: Eukaryota > Viridiplantae > Streptophyta > Magnoliopsida > Poales > Poaceae > Cenchrus > Cenchrus americanus. The sequence goes on from OX387239.1 coordinate 9,241,494, forward strand.
GCTAAGCTACGATCCCTGAGGGTATCGCAACAGGGAACAAGCATCCGCAAAGGACTGTCAGGTAAATTTCAAGATCACCTGCCCTGATAAAGATGTAGGAGAATGGAGTGTAGGATGTTTTCTTTCAGCCTTCCCCATTCATAACCCGGACATGTTATTTCAGGAAGCAACAGCTGAGAAGGATGCACTAACGCAGATGCAGCAAGTCATGACGAACTTCAGGCATATGCCCTGCTTCATGAGGACATCAGACCACACGGTGCTGCAGTCTTCCATCTGCCGATTAGCTGCTTGTATTAGGCATTTAGGCGTTGTAAATTATTGTACTTAGGTGCTCACTCAGACACTCACTTCCTGTAGAGAGTGCATGGTGTGCTTTATCTGAACTCATTTGTCATAACTGAGTCCAATTCTGCTGTTGGAACGAACTCAGTTGTCTGCTGAGGTTAGTATAGTTAAAGCCTTAGCTGCCGTCTGATGAAAGTTGCGACCTACAAATTTGATCTAAGAAAGAGCTGAAGTTTTAATTTCTCAGCTGATTTTAGCAGAATAATAAAGAACATAATCTGAGTTTTAAATTTGTTTTAGTGATTTTCCAAACAGACCTGACTGATTTTAGCAAAGTAATAAAGAACATAATCTGAGTTTTAAGTTTGTTTCAATGAAACTCAAACAAACATAGCTAAAGTATTAAACGCTGAGGTGTTTAAGCAAAAAAAAAAAACAAAATATATAGCTAAAGTATCTATGGCTGAGGTGGTTAAAAGTAAAAAGAGCGCAAAAGAAAAGCAGAATCAATGTAAAGTTGCTTGAACGAACTTGAATGTAAGCAAAAAAGCAGAATCAATGTAAATTTGTTTGAAAGGTTTCAAAGATGAGCAAAAAATTTGAAAAATAATGCGCTAGAAGGAGGGCTTGAACCTCCGACCTTGTGGTTAACAGCCACACGCTCTAACCAACTGAGCTATTCCAGCAGTTGTTGATGCAACCCTACTGCTCCCATTCAAATACTTGTACCATACCCGACTTCTGATTTCTGAATCCAGTCACACAGCTCGTCATCCAGCCCTAACAAACGCAGATCAGTCCACCTCGTTGCTCTCTCACCTTCCCCTCCCCTCGCCGGCCGGCCTACGGAGCCCCGCCTCCGCCGCTCCCGCCGGAGCGCAGCTCGCCGCCGTCCTCCCCCTCCCCGTGGCCGCCCGCCGCTGCCGGGCTGGTGCGGAGCCGGAGGGAGATCCGCCCGGCTCGGGGCTCCACTGCGCCCCCGCCGCCCCGCCGACTCAAGGTCAGTCTACTCCCCCCCTGCTCGGTTGCGGCTCCGGTCTCCCTTCCTCCCCGCGATCCGCCGCCCGCGGGCTATCGTGCTGTGTAGTGGTGCCGTGCGTATATGCTAGTGGCAGCTTGTTTTGCTTGCGGGGTTAGGTTTTTGAGCCGGATTTGGTGTGCAGCTACATTTCTTAGCTTGTTGTTCCGAGGTACTTTTGCTTGGAACTGCTGTCTCCATTTCCTACAATGGCAGATGAGAAAGAGCAGCAGTGGAGTTGACCTACTTTTTAATTTTTTTTTGCAAAAACACTAGAAAACTGGCCAGTGCGTGACTGTACCATGGCCCCCACCCTTTCGCATTCTCCGTTGCTGTATACTAAATCCATTGCTTGCAGACAGAGAGAGAGGAGAGACCTCACATGGATTTTTGATGGGGGTGGTTTGAGTAGCTTGGATGGGGATTTCGTATGCAAGTTTTCATTCAGCATTTCTCATTTAGCTCAGTGTACTGTTTATATAGAGCTTGTACTTCTCAGGGTTTTGTCATTGAATGCCTTAGGATGTTAATGCAATGTTCAGAAATAGTTGTTTCCCAAAGTTTACCTGAAGATATTTTTTTTAGCCTAATATGCAATTCAGAGATCTGAGTTTGAATGTAATTGTAAATTCTTGTTAGGTGCTTAAAACTTCCCTTGTTCTATATAGGTGGGGTATGAAGACCAGTGGTTAAAAATTTATTGCGCTGTGTTTTAAAAAAATGTTATTGAGCTGTGCTTTATGAACATACTGTGCGTGGCAGAATAATTATCTCCTTTTTTTGTCATAGTGGATCAAATATCTCAGATCTTATTAGATTCTTTTCAAATATCATGGATATGTATTGTTTGATACTTTTATCTGCGAAATGAATTCATTCCCACGCTGCAACGTATTTTTGGCCACTTCCTGACTCTACAGAATAGAAATATTTGTTCTAATTTCTAGCTGATTAGGGTAGTAACAAATATTTCACTGTAGAGAATTTACATAACCTTGTTGGATCATTAGAATTTCCATGCTGTTTTGGATTCAGATGATAGACATGGTGTCTGCTATTCAAGAGCTTAGTGGGCTGACTGCTAAAGAACTTGGTGAGATGCTGAAGGAGTCAGACAGCTTTGTTTTGCAGTCCAAGACAGAGGATGGAAGTCCAAAGCAGGTACTTATTTTAGAATGTTTACGTATGCTGCTGATTGCAATGCCTGTTTCGCTGACATATGCACATATGTTTATTTTGGTTGTAGGTGGATATGGAAAAAATTGTGTCCTCACTTCCTCTTCATCTGATTGCTGTATGTTTAGAGCTTGGGCAAGGCTCGGATGTGGCATATGTGCTTCGTGGTGTGCGCTTTTTGCATAGTTTGTCTGAGCTAGCATCCCGCCATACTAGACTGGAGCAGGTTACTCCTTTCACTATGTCACATAAGTTTCGCGTATTGGCACCATCATAATGTTTCTTATGTGTACTTTGATGCATTGATGATCTTTCATATTCCATGTTGAAAGTTAGCTAGTGAATCACATCACATTGGTAGATTACTAGGATAGCTAAGTCTTCATATTTTTTTCTCAATACGATTTAAACTGATCCATTGAATGTTTTTTTTGTCTGAGGCTACTTGGAATATAACAGAGCTTCTTTGTTACCTTTGGCTTGATAATATTTGTTTCCAATCAAACTTGACTTGTTTAATGTTTGGAGTTTTACTTTCTTGGTGGTTCATTATAGCCAGATGATGATCACTTAGCTTACTGCATGTGTATTATATTTCCATGCAGGTTCTTCTTGATGATGTCAGGTTATCCGAACAAGTCATGGACCTGATATTCTTCTTACTCTCTATTCTTGCTCACAGAAAGAAGGTTTCAACAAGTTCAACCAATAATATTTGTTCAGTCATGTGTGCTCCACTTTAAATTATATTTTTTGATACTAATTCTGGTAACAGCTATTGCTCTAAATTAGGAGAATAATGTTGGTGCTTCTCCGCTTTTACATGCATCACTTGTAGCAGCGAGCCTTCATCTGTTAACAAGTTACTTCTCTTCCCAGTGGCATGAACTTGTCCATGTTCTGCTTGCACATCCAAAGGTAACACATGCATTTATCATAGGACCACAGTGTGATGTGTTAATTTTATCCTAAAAAAAGGAATTATCAATCTTGCCATCCACATTTTTCTGAAACAGAGTCGATTTTAGCCCCCACGTCAAGTCAGCTTTGCTTTTATTTTGCTTCTGGATCTGCTAAATTTTATTTGTTCCTTCTTCTGGAGCAGCTTCTCTATACTTAATTTATTTGCAGCCAAGGTTGATTTTTCGATTCATCTCTATGAATTTTGTGTGCTGACTTTATCCTTGAGTTCCATTTTAAATTCTTTTCAGCTTTCTGTGTGTGGCATTTTAGTGATTCAGTTAAATCAGCGATCGTTCCTGGCTGCCATGTTAATTGTGAACCCAAACATGCTGTACCAGAAAGTCTTATAGTTTTACTTGAGATTATTTTTACGCATTGGAGTTATTCTGCTTGAATATTGCATACCTACAGACATGTCTTCTTATTTTTTTTCACATTAGCGATGCTGTTAAAACTTAATTTGTTTGTCTGGTTTATATCACCTTGCATGTAACAGAGTAATGACAGATCCCTTGATAATTGTTACTGCCTTATAAGAGAATATAGTTTGCGCTAAAGTTGTGCTAGCTATTTTCCATGTATGTGTTGCAGTACTGTGAGTTCAAGTTTTTGCTTGTGCATGACTCTGTCAAAGCACCTTTATCTTTTTGGTAACACTTTGTTTACTTTTCAAATATTATTCATGCAACAGCATGGTATTCAGCGATATCTGTATCTGCTTTATGAACACATAACTCAATCAATGGTCTCTGCATTAACATTAATGTTTCTTGGTCAGGTTGATATTTTCATGGATGTGGCCTTTGATAGTCTGCATGAAGATGTGAGATTGTTGAGTATCAGATTATCAGCACTGGGCTTGAGTGATGTTCCTGTTGGTCCTTTGGAGTGTCGTCTTGCTCACTTCATCTGCCAACAGTGTGAAACATCGTTGCAATTTCTTTTGCTGCTGTGCCAGCAAAAGCTGTTTCGAGATCGTATTTTAAAAAATAAGGTCTGATCTTTTTTTGTCAACGCATAATTTTTTATGCTATCTATGGGTAAGAGGAATACTTAGTTCAATTTCTCATTCTTCTGCATCATGGGAGATCAGTAGTTGCTATGCTATACCATTTCATCATGATATAAAGTTTGAAACAGGACCTTCTGTCGTACTGTAGTTTACATGGTACTTTCTGTTGCTAGTCTTTTCTGTGCCTGGAAGGTTCACAAAATAGATACTAGTATGGTTGTTTTTGGTGAAGCTACACTTTTTTAGCAGTTTTATTTTACAAACTAGTAGTTAGGTAGTTTGTACTGGTAAGTACATACTGTTATATAGTCAGTGCTCTAGGAAGCTGGCATCTAAATGGATTTATCACTCAATGCAGGAACTTTCTAGAAATGGTGGCATACTGTCACTTTCTCACACTATATTAAAGTTAGTTGTTCCTGAATGTTTGAAGGGATCAACTGATCTTGTTGCTTCAGTTTCCAGGCTGAAGGCTAAGATACTTTCTATTGTAAGTTAACTGGACATGATTTATTCATAATTGGAATGGAGTAGCGCATACCTAATATTAGTTACTGATTAATTGCTTGATAATTTTCCAGCTGTTGCAACTTTGTGAAGCTGAAAGTGTATCTTACCTCGATGAAGTTGCCACTTCCCCAAACAGCATGCGACTAGGGCAAACCTTGGCTCTAGAGGTCAGTTCTCCTGGGGTTGACTCTATCTGTTGCTATCTAAATTATGTCCAGATTCTCATAAGTTTTTGCATGATTACTGCAGGTTCTCAATTTGCTAAAGACTGCATTTGGAAGGAAACATAATATTATTTCTGATTATCATAATAAGAGTTACCCCATGGGATCTGTGCTTATCAGTGCATTGCGTCTAGTTGATGTGTTTTCTGACGATTCAAACTTCAGATCGTCCTTTATGACTAACACTGTAAGATTTTTGCTGAGTAACTACTTTCATTATCTTTTATCTCTTGCATTTTCTTTAGAATTGTTTTTAAGTCAAGATAATGCTTTATTTTTAACTTTTTTTTTGTTCCATCGGTTTGCAGGTTCCCTTTCTGACCCAGATCCTAGCAATTCCCCATGATGAGTTTGTTTTGAGTTGGTGCTCAGTCAATCTACCTGTGGTCGAGGAAGATGCAAATCTAGATTATGATCCATTTGGTGCCGCTGAGGTGGCACTGTTAGCTTCTGACAATGCATTGACTGAAGCTAAAGCTAACTATTCATGCCCTTTTCGCCCTGGCCTACCTGCAATGGCGTATGCACAGACAAGAACATCATGTGTGGTGAAAATAATAGCAAATCTGCATGTTTTTGTTCCAAATATATGTGAAGGTTAGATTATTCTTACTTTCTATGGGCTTTACTAATTTGTGAGACATTGTTGAAAGAAAGTCTATTGTCCTGTCAACAGAGCAAGAAAGAGATCTTTTTCTTCAGAACTTTCAAAAGTATTTGATGTCAGAGAGCCCTAAACAATCAGTGGACCAGCCTAATGATTTTAAGGCCACAAAAGTCTGTATAAACTTAGGTAATGTAGCTCTGCTATTTCTAGTTATCTTTTGGTTAAACGTATTTAATTATGTTGCATCTAACCTCTTCTATGGTTTTTGTAGGATCTTTGTCTGATTATGCTAAAACATTGATTCCTAACTTCTTAAATGAGGAAGATGTGCAACTCTTAAGGTGCTAAAAGTCATTTTTTTTATTTTTATACTGTACCCAGGTCTTTCCAAAATCGATGGTTAAGCACTTGTTTTACAAGCCTGAATTTATTGTTCAAGTTTTGATTATGCTTTATTGTGTACTTGATGATGTAATGCTCTGAATGCCTTGTGTGTATTTCTAAGCTTCTGTTTACCCTTTTGGCAGTGACTTTTCTGATAAGCTACAAACTTGGTGTAAATCACAAGTTGGACAAGTTGCACAACAGGTTTGTTTTCTGTAATCAATGATTATGCGAATAAGATAGCCATGAACATTGCTAAAATGCTACATTTTGTTGGCACTGAAATCTCATTTTTATCCGTATAGATATTTTGTTAGCCACGAATACATTAAGCATTCTTTATTTGTGGAATTGTTAAATGCTCGGGTACTTGCATTAGGTGGTCAGTTTGCTGTAGCATTTTCTTCAAAAAGAAAAAAAATCAATCTGTGTTTATTTATTGGATGTCCTCATTATGAGATGTTTCAGGTGGTACAAACTAATACTCCATCAGAAAAAAAGGAAGACTTCCACCCAGTGCAGCAGCCCTTGCCAACACAAGCGAGCACTCCTGACTCCAATATGAATATCCTTCTGAAGGTAAACACATAGTTGATTTCATTTGTTAAACATCACTGGTGATTGGGTTCATAGTGAATGGGTTTCTAACCGGTAGCTGATGACAACAGGATGTGCAGAACACGGAAGTGTCTACACCAGTACCCTTGACAAAGCCAGAGGGAAACACTATGGATGAGACTCCAAAGAACACTAGAAATGGTGGTTTCCTGCAGAATGCAGTTGGTCAAGACCTAGTCCATCTTGGCGTTGCAAGAACAGCCAGTGCAGGCCTCTCGGCTGTCTCTTCTGGTGTTAATAGTGGACACCAGCGCAGCAAAATGGATCTTGATCCAGCATCCAGCAACGCGGATCATTTTAAAACACCAGAACTCTCAAAAGAAAGTGGTCTCCAGGAAGACGAGAAAGGAGAGAGTAGTGTGTATGATGACAGGCAACCTAAGAGAAGGAAACGGACCATTATGAATGATGGGCAAATAGATGAACTTGAGAAGGCTCTGGTAGATGAGCCTGATATGCACAAGAACACCGTTTTATTGCAGAATTGGTCAGAGAAGTTGAGCATGCAGGTATAAGTCTTTCACTTGGGCATTCTCTTGTCAGGTCTAACTATTTTATACGCATTTCTCATTCATGAAAAATACGGCCGTGCTTTTGTAGGGCCCAGAGATCACAGCATCACAACTTAAAAACTGGTAAAACTGTGAATCTTCCTTAGTTATTTGTCCTTTGGAATTACATTCCATCAAATCTACAACACTGTTTTTGTGCTTTCCATCAACAGCTATTTGTGACGACGTTTTCTTGTAAATTCCAGGTTGAACAATCGGAAAGCTAAGCTTGCTCGCATAGCGAAAGAAAGAGGAGTGCCATTTGAGGGGGAGAGTACTGATAAACCATCCACACCAGCTACTCTCCATCCTGGTGAGTCCTCCGAAAGTGCCGGGGAGGACAGCTACCTGCCCCCTGCAAGGGTGATGAACGCTATAGCCAAAGGGAGACTGGTGAGCCCAGACAGCAGTGAGCTGACATCGCCGGCTGAGTTCTCCCAGAACATGATGCTGAGCCGCCCATTCACGAGGTCCTTCTCGTTCGAGCCTGGTCGGCTCGTATCGCTGGTTGATGGCGACGGGAAGGAGGTTGGCCGGGGGAAGATCTTCCATGCCCCTCCGGGGAAAAGCCCTACGGAGAGCCGCCTCTGCGTGGTCGATGTCACCGAGCTCAGGATCGAGAAGTGGAGGGAGCTCCCTCACCCCTCGGAGGCGTCCGGGAGGACGTTCCAAGAGGCCGAGGCGAGGAATGGTGGTGTGATCAGGGTGCCGTGGGACGTCGTCAGGCTAGCACCTGTGGGACAGTAGGTAAGATGCAGCAGAAACTCTTCTTTTTGGAGAGGGGGGAAGCAGAAACTTTGGATACTAGGAGAGCACAGAGCAGAGCAAAGCTGATCGGTGTCAGGATATTAGGGGAAGCCAGCTGCAGGTGACTACAACGTTTTGTAAAGAACATGTCATTAACTGTTCACTGTTGTATCCGTCAACTAAATGCTAGATCTGGACATGTTCACAGAGCTATGCCGAAGATGGTTACCTGCTACCATTGTTACTGTGGTATGTTTTTTGTGCTAGCACCTGCAACAAAGTTCAATACTGGCCTTTCTTTTTAGTTGAAGTAGGAAATGCTTGTGAGTGAACTGAGCGGGCAAATCCTCGAGACGAGATTGACTAAGTCATCACTTGTGCCTTGTCGATCTACACCTTGTCGATCTACGTGTCTGCCTACATGGAGTAGAGACCTTCGATTGGATTTCCATTCTTCGCTGCGCTTCTCTTTGGTCAAATGTTGCTGCTCTTCTCCAGATTTACGCCGACACCCTTAGACTTCGCGCTGGGCCTCTATCTTCGGCCTCGTCGCAGGTCAATCTCCGAACGAAGACTTCGTCTTCTCTCCCCCGGCTCGGTTGCTTCTCACCCCATCTCTGCGCGGGCTCAGGTCTTCTTCGTTGCGACCCACCGGTGCATCCTCCCGTGCCGACGTCAGCTCTTCATCATGAAAATGCCATTGCAAATACAAACACATTACCCGCGTAACAACTATGCTATATGTTATTTATTTATTCTTTTTTTAATTACACCGTACAATGCAGACACTCACAACACGCACGTACACTCACCCCTATGAATACATGTACGCAAGTCCTACCCCTATGAGCACATCCGAATGACTAAGCTGGAGATTTCCGAAGTCACCAATGGCGCCTCGTCGTCGACGGGAACGTCGCATACCACTTGACACATATGCGTCGGTAAATCCTGATAAATCCAGAAAAATGTGCGAGCACCAAAATTAGAACCCACCAAAGTCCTGTCGCTGTTATTTATTTATTCGTTTATGCCTAACATATACATAGTAGAGTTTTTTCTTTATAAGAACACTCATTTGTGACACAAATAATTGGGTATTTCTATATACACACACCAGCTACCAACCAAACAATACCCAATTAAGTCGTGTGGTGGAGGCCCTCGGGTGGGGGGATTCGAACGTGCTCGAATTGCTACTGTACAACGTATTAAATAAATTAATAAATGAAGCACCAAGGCAGCAAGACTGCTGTGAGGGAGCTTCTCCTTCCCCATATTCCCCCCATCCTGTACTGCTGTACATAGTCAGTCAGTCAACTGCAGATCAGAAAGAGGCCGCGCGAGGTCGAGCAAAGATGGCGGAGACTGTGCTGAGCATGGCGAGGTCACTGCTGGGGAGCGCCGTCAGCAAGGCCGCCGCCGCCGCCTCGGAAGAGATGAGCCTGCTCATGGGAGTGCAGAAGGAGATCTGGTTGGTACTCCCTCCACTCGTCGTTCCTCTTCCTTCCGCCGTTACTCTTACTCCTAGCTTGTTGGATTGGATGGCCCAAATCTTCTTATCTTCTTAATACGAATCCTGGCCAATACCGACGCCAACGACGATGGCCACGTCGCGGGATTTTCGCAGCCGTCGGATCGCGAGCGTTGGCGGCTCGGATTGGGCAAGTGCCGGCTATTTTGCAAAAAAGCCCCTAAACTTTCCCGAAATCAACCTGCAGTTCGAGAAAGACCTCGGGCGCCTGTGGCGCGGCGCGGCAGTCACCCGAGCGGCGACGTATGCCCGAGCAGCCGCCGGATCCGGAACGAGGAGGTGGCATGGGAGGAAGAAGAGAGGGGTGGCGCTCGAGACCAGCGATTGCAGAAGCGGTCGCGGTGGGCCAGGAAGTGGGCGGTGACCTCCTACTTCAGCTCGATGCGGTGGGCCAGGAACTAGACAGCACGGGTGCGGATCTGCAGCAGCAAGTAGCGAAACGACGACCACGACCTCTGGAGCGGCGGCGAGGCGCAACGTGTTTGGGTAAGCGGATAAGGCTTAACCAAGCGACAACCTCTCTGCCGTTGCCCTCTGGCCGAGCAGGCCTTAAGGCCAAGGCCTGCGCCTGGTTAAAACAGCTGGTGGACTGCTCTGCATACATGGGCCTCTAAAAGACAAATGGACTAAAGTGTGCCGAAGTTTATGGGAAAAGTCCAGTTGATTGATGCAAATTAGGTTGAACTGTAAACACTGTTGACTTCAGTTAGGAAGATAAATGGTGTGCATATCAATTATCAAAAATATCCATTTCCATAAAAGATAGGCTACTTAAAACGAAAATTTAAGCATAGACCAATCTTCTTTTGAAATAAAACAAAAAACATATTAACCATGAAAATCAATTTAACAACTTGGCTCCACGATGACTTTTTTTTTAACAGATTAGCCATGTTTTTATCTCTATGGATCACTATTTTAGGAAACGATCGATAACCGTACAAAGGGCCCCCCCGGCTTTGATAAGAATTAACACCTAACACAATTTCTAAATTTTAGGATGTAACTCGAACTGCTTAGCTTCACTTAATAAATTTTATGACGTATTAGCAATATAATACTCACTCCTTCCTTTTATGTATGACGTTGATTAATTCAATTTGGACAATGGCATGATGTATCAGCAAGTCATATATTCGCCAAGAGATATTGTTTCCCGTATATACCAACTAACAGAAGTCCTAATCCTCATCTCCATATCAATTGTGTAATTATCTAGACATACTTCATGCTAAACTCGAAAAAAACAACCCCATCACTTTCTACCGTAGATCCATCCAAATAAACTAAGACGTACTCCCTCCGTCCCAAAATAAGTGCACATCTCGCACGTCGAGGAGTCAAACACTTTAAAGTTTGACCGAATATATATCAAAAATATTAATAATTATGATACTAAATAAACATCATTAGATTAATCATATCATATATTGTCATAACAAACTTGTTTACAGACACAAATGTTAATATTATTTTCCATATATCCGGTCAAAGTTACAACTTGTTGACTCCTCGAAATGTGAGATGAACACTTATTTTTGGACGGAGGGAGTAAGTACTAAACTCGAAAAAAAACAGCCCCATCACTTTCTACCGTAGATCCATCCAAATAAACTAAGACGTACTCCCTCCGTCCCAAAATAAGTGCACATCTCGCACGTCGAGGAGTCAAACACTTTAAAGTTTGACCGAATATATATCAAAAATATTAATAATTATGATACTAAATAAACATCATTAGATTAATCATATCATATATTGTCATAACAAACTTGTTTACAGACACAAATGTTAACATTATTTTCCATATATCCGGTCAAAGTTACAACTTGTTGACTACTCAAAATGTGAGATGAGCACTTATTTTTGGACGGAGGGAGTAAGTACTAAACTCGAAAAAAAACGGTCCCACACGGGCCATCCGCGGCAACGCCGCGAGGCTTTTCTAGTAAATCTTTGATTCTGAGCCATGGCCCGTGGACCACCATAGTAATTGGTGCATGAGTATTCAGTTTGAATACCCAAAATTTCTGGCAGAAAAAAAAGTTAATATGCATAGTAAATATAACATGTACCACCTCCATCCCTCCATTGTCTGTGAGGAGAGCGCTATTTCCGAGCGACTAATTTGTTGAGGGAATTGAAACTTTTAGTTCGCGAATTGAAACTTTTGGGTCTCCTTTACTTACTACCTCGTCAGTCCATGGTTTGATTGTCCAATCGACCTCTTGTGTCTGATTTGTTTGAGAGATTAAAAATGTAACAAAAAAAAAATCAATGACTCAGATTTGTTTGAGAGATTACTTCCTAGTTAGTAAGTAAATGGGCGCTTTATATATGCATATACCTATTAATATCTAACATTCCGAAAATTTTAAAAAGGTTTACTTTCTTTGATTACAACATTGGTTGGTTGCTGCAGGTTCATAAATCTTTGGTTTGCTCAACTACGGAGGGCTATCCGTTATTTTCAATTTTTTAGGATATCTGTACTTTTCATAAATAATGTTTTTTGATTAACTCTATGCTGCCAGCCGATTGATCCAGTTCTGAGCCATGGCCCGTGGACCACCATACTAATTGATGCATGCGTATTTAGTTGAATACCCAAAATTTTTGGAAAAAAAAAATAATACGCATAGTAAATATAACATGTACCACCTCCGTCCCTATTTATTTTGTCACTTGGAAAGCATGTCTGTGAGGAGGAGATTGCTATTTCCGAGTGACTAATTTGTCGATGGAACACGTTGGTGTTCATGTGCTTCTCTGTGTCTCGTCAGTCCATGGTTTGACTGTCCAATCGACCACTTGTGTCTGATTTCTTTGAGAGATTAAAAATGTAACAAAAAAATCAATGACTCAGATTTGTTTGAGAGATTACTTCCTAGTTAGTAAGTAAATGGGCGCTTTATATATGCATACCTATTAATATCTAACATTCCAAAAAGTAAAAAAAGGTTTTACTTTCTTTAATTACAACCTTGGTTGATTGCTGCAGGTTCATGAAAGATGAGCTAGAAACTATGCAGGCATTCCTCGTCGCCCCTGAAGTAACCAAGAAAAAAGATAAGCTGGTGAAGGTCTGGGCAAAGCAAGTACAAGATCTGTCTTATGATATTGAAGATTGCCTTGACGAGTTCAAGGTACATGTCGGGAGCCAAAGCTTGTCACGGCAGATGATGAAGCTCAAACACCGCCACCGGATTGCTATCCAGATCCGCAATCTCAAGGCGAGAGTTGAAGAAGTGAGCAAGAGGAACACACGCTACAACTTGATCAAGACAGAGGCATCCAATACCTCAGACGAGATGGACTCCTTCTTGGAAGATATCCGCAACCACTCGGCGACCAACATTGATGAAGCACAACTTGTAGGCTTTGACGAGCCCAAGAGGAAGTTGCTTGAGATGATACAAGTCCATGCTCATGATGGCCATCCACGTGTAATCTGTGTGGTTGGCATAGGCGGTTTGGGTAAAACTACTCTTGCTAGGAAGATGTACGAAAGCAAGGAAGACATTGCAAATAACTTCTCATGTTGCGCATGGATCACTGTATCACAATCATTTGTGAAGACGGAGCTTCTGAAAAATATGATTAGGCAACTGTTGGGTGATGAATCATTGAAGCAATGCTTGAGGCAACATGAAGGAAAGGGGTTGCAAATAAATGACCTTGCCAACCATCTCACACAAGAGCTAAGGGATAAAAGGTACTTTGTTATTATTGATGACTTGTGGAGCATTGAAGCATGGAATTGGATTTATGGTATTGCTTTTCCAAGCACCAATAACAAAGGTAGTCGGATCATAGTAACAACACGTGATGCTGCTATAGCAATGGAATGCACTTCCAATGAATCTTTCGTCTACCATCTCAAACCTCTACAATTAGATGATGCCATAGAGTTGCTACTAAGGAAGGCACGGAAAGATCACAAAGACCTAGAAAACAATGAGAATTTGAGGGACACGGTAACACATCTGGCAAATAAATGCGGTTGTTTACCACTGGCTATTCTCACAGTAGGAGGCATCCTTGCTAGAAAGAAGACAGATGAGTGGGAGAAGTTTGATAAGCAACTCCATTCAGAGGTTGAGAGTAACCCAAGTCTCGAACCTGTGCGAAGGATAGTAACCCTTAGCTACAATCATTTGCCGTCCCATCTCAAGCCATGCTTTCTGTACCTAAGCATTTTTCCGGAGGACTTGGAAATTAAAAGGAGTCGTTTGGTAGACAGGTGGATTGCAGAGGGGCTTGTTATATCCAAGGTTGGAATAACAGTGGAGGAAGTTGGAGAAAATTACTTTCATGAGCTAATCAGCCGAAGCATGATTCTACCAGCAAGAATGAATATAGAAGGAGTTGTTAAGAGCTGCCGTGTTCATGATATCGTGCGCGATACAATAATCTCGATATCCAGAGAGGAGAATTTTGTTTACTCAACAAAAGATAATGTACCTAGAGTAGTAGTAGGGGAGAAATTCCGTCATGTGGCATACCATCACGACAGCAGAACAAGTGCTGGGGCGGATTGGAGCTATGTCCGATCATTAAGTACATTCGGTAAGAGACCGAAGATGAGCACACCTGCACTCTGCTCACCTGTGTTTAGGATGCTAAGAACCTTGGATCTGAAGGATGCACAATTTGCAATTAGACAAAAAGATATAGACAACATAGGATTATTTCGTCACTTGAAATACGTGAATGCTCAGTATGATGGTGAAACATATTGCCATTCAAATATTTATAAAGTTCCAAGATCTATTGGAAAATTACAGAGTCTACAAGTCCTAGACCTAAGAGGCAGCTGTATTTCAGCACTACCATCTGAGATCACTAAGCTCCAGAGTCTCTCTAGCCTCCGTTGTAGCAAACACACGCAGTTTTCAAAATTTGACCCCGGCGAGCCATTGGAATGTTTGAGAAACATATTGAGAATGCCCATAATATGCACACCTCGATTTGATTCTGATGACCGTGATGAAATACTTGCGGAACTGCATTGGGCTATCTCTAGTCGTTTGTCTCATATACCTGGTGTGCGGGTGCCAAGAGGAATGGGCAACTTAAAAGCATTGCAGATCCTAGAGTTTGTGGATCTCAAAGGCACTAGTACAAAGGCAATTGAAGAGTTGGGTGAACTAAGTCAACTAAGAAAATTAAGCGTCACGACAAGAGGGGCAGGAAAGGGAAAATGCAAGACCTTTTGCAATGCCCTTGAGAAGCTCACCTCTCTTCGCTCTGTCTACATGGATAGTGATTGTAATTATGATAGTATTGGAACACTTGAGTGGCTAGATTGTTCTCTCTCCCCACCTCCGCTGCTAAGGAGCCTGACATTGATTGGAAAGATGCAGATGACACCGGCTTGGTTAGGGAACCTGACAAAGTTGGTGAAGATATACTTAAATTGGACCTGCCTAAATGACTTGGTAATGCTGGGGGCGCTGCCCAACCTTATGCTCCTTGAGCTTTTCAATGGAGCATATATTGGGAAGAAACTAACATTCAGAACTGGAGCATTCCCAAGTCTCAGGAAACTTGTTGTTTGTGATAGGTATGGACTGACAGAGATGAGGTTTGAGGATTGCACCTCACCCCACATGGAAAGCATACACATCGATTTGTGCGATCTAAAGATGGGGATTATTGGTATCAAGGACCTTCCGCGGCTCAAGGAGATTTCACTTGGTGAGGGATGTAAGGTGGCCGGACTGACTATGCTGCAAGCGGAAGTCAACCGACACCGCAATAAGCCTGTGCTGCGATTGGAGAAGGACTGGAACCACCACGACCTGGGAGAAACTGAACCTCTGTTTCTTGACGCCGAAGAGAGCTTCCCAGTGGTCGCCACGACCGACGACAGGTCAGTCCTGTGTCTGCCTGCGAGCCATGAGCTTCCTTTTCTCCATTTTTGTCTTTTTGGGTAATGGAACAAAGTTCCCTTCAGGATGCATGCTTTATGCTTACACAGCTCGTCATTTTTCGTGCACTGTTTTCAGCGAGATCCAACCAGTCCCCAGTTGATGCTGCTTGAATGCCTGTGCCTCTGCAACTGCAACGACCCTGCTCCTGTGGTGTCCATCTGCCACCACCTTCTTACACCGTGCCGTGCTGGTTCTGCTCCCACAGATACCGCCTTGTGTGATGCATATCGGATCTCTGGTTACAGCTACCGTTGGCAGCGGTATCAGTCCAACGGCGCAGATGAATTGGTTGTCTGATAATGCATGATGCATAGTGAAAAATTCTTTTCTCTGGCTTAACCATTTTTCTTCCTCGGAGCTCGATTAGTCGGCGCGTACTGTACACACACGGCAGCAGCACACGGTGCTTAGCAGAGAGCTAAACGTGGCGCACCAAGTGATACATAACACCAGACTGGGCAGAGGCCGTGAGATGCAGGAATTCGAGCGTCTGCCGTCAGAGCCTGGTGCTCCACTAGTGCGTCACTGAGTTAGGCCGGCCTTGTTTAGTTGATTGAAAAATTTGACTTTTTAACTGCTGGAACTCCTGTAGTACACTGTACTACGTTTCATTTGTTTGTCGTAAATATTATCCTACCATGACCTAACCAGGCTCAAAAGATTCGTGTCACAAAGAACATACAGATTGTGTA
Source organism: Cenchrus americanus (assembly GCA_947561735.1). NCBI lineage: Eukaryota > Viridiplantae > Streptophyta > Magnoliopsida > Poales > Poaceae > Cenchrus > Cenchrus americanus. The sequence continues at coordinate 9,257,754 of OX387239.1, forward strand.
ATTAGTTATTTAATGTGTATGTTTAATGTGATGTCTTTTGGTGTATGTTTAATGTGATGTGATGGATAGGAGAAAATGTTAGAAATTTTAGCCAACTAAATAATGCTAGCCCAGAAGGGCTGAGTGCCTGCCGCGTGCATGCAGCTAGCTTGCGTACGGGTCTCGTAAGGGTAAATTGTGGTGCTTGATGATGTTATGGCTTCATTTTCTAGCTGTTTTCTTTTGCAACAATAAATCGAGAAATACCGTTCTAAATACTTCCACAACTGGTGCTGGAGTACTTAGGCTTGGAAGGAGGTATTGATTTGGGTTTGTCCTCTTTTATTCGCAAAAATAACTGGTGAACCAAATACACTTGCCTTCCAACAAATCTTTATGGAAATTAAAATTACGGCTAAAAACCAAGATTTTCATGTGGTTCTTGTTAAAATGTGTGATTTTAACAAAAGACGGTCTATTAAGAAGACATTGGGAAGAGGATTATTTTTATTGTTTTTTTTGACAATAGCGAAGCTATCCAACACTTGCTCTTTGATTGTCATGTCACAAGCTTCATTTGAAGAATCACGGTGACATTTTGTTTGAAACCCCCGTAAAAACAACCGATTTATCTAGAGTGTAGATCAATTAAGTAGACCAACATATACGTTCTCAAATTTGTGTGGGAACAAGTCTAATTTTCTAGTTTATATGGCTGTGTAGAAATGATGTGACATTTGATAAAAAAATATTATACTCCTATTTGTATGTTATTATCGGGGCAACTTACTGGACACATTTCTAGAGCATGATGCAAAAAAGCACAACAAACCAAGCACCTTGGAGACTATGGTTATGGAGATCTTTGCCAAGCGTGGGTGGTCGTCTTTTAAAAGGATGGGCACTTTTCGCTCTTTGAGAATTTTGGTTTAAATTTGTTACTCGAAGGAACTGTAATAAGAATTGGTTGTGAGCAAAACTCTTGCAGAGACCGGAATAGAATTCCTTTTTTTTTAAAATATTATTTGCAATTTATACAAGAGCTTTTGTTCACGGTTGGGTGTAAAAGGACCACAATGGATCAAGCTAACATAATAACCACAAGTAAGCTTCAAGAAGTCTACCACTTTTAAACAGTGGTAGCATTTGTTCTGCTTTAGGTGTGGTAGGGTATATTTCTCAGGCGCTCCTGCGTGTCGCTTCGGCGACAGAATCGCCCAGCGTCGTGCCGCGTGGGGGGTCCATGGTGCGCTGGAGAGGACCGGGAGGGCACGTGACTGTAGCTATCTAATCCCATTCCAAAACTGAAAAAATATAAATCCTAAATTGTGCGTCTACATTAAATTTCAATTTCAAAAATGGATTTCTCGTACTGAGATCTTCAAAATAAGATCTCCTTGACTATGTTCTGACAAACTTTTTTATTTGTATTTTTTAATTAAGGTTATATATTTATTATAGACGGAACAAAACAAATAAAGTGTCAGAACAAATGAGAACAAATGTCAGAACACGGAACAAGTTATTATTATAGTCAGAACTATATATTATTATAGCCAAAACAACTTATTATTATAGTCAGAACAACTTTGTATGTTTTCTCGAACGAACAAAATAAAGTGTCAGAACAAATAAGAATAACTGTCAGAACAAGATCCTAGTATAGTTAGAACAAGTTTATATGTCATCTCGAACAAAAACAAATACAGTGTCAAAACAAATCAGAACAAATTATTATTATAGAGAAAACAAATTATTATTATAGTCCGAACAAAATATGATTATATAAAAAACAACTTATTAATATTGTGGGAACAAGTTTGTATGTCATCTCGAATAAACAAAATAAAGTGTCGGAACAAATAAGAACAAGCTGAACAGATATTTACATAAGACGAACAAATATGTAAAAGATAAAAATCATAAAGAATAGGAAAAATAACAAACATGAAAAAATTAAGGATGAAAATAAATAAATAAATAAATAAATAACGAGAAGAAAGAGAAAAGAAAATGAATAGAGAAAAATAATGAAATAAGGGAAAATGGAAAAATAGAGAAGGAGAGAAAAAGGAGTATATGAAAACATGAAAGAAAATAGCACGAAAAAGGAAAAATCATAAAGAATGGGGAAAAAGAAAAACATGGAAGAAAATAATGAAAGAAAAAATAAAACCAACTAAATTATGGAAAAGGAAAAATAATGAAAAGAAAATGAACATAGAGAAGAAACAAAGAAATATTCACTCAGTGGAAAAATTCATTGAAAAGGAAACAAATATTCACCAAGAGAAAAATATATATAAAAAAGAAACAAGAAATAAAAAATGAAAATAGAAAAATAAAATAAAATAGAAATAAATAATGAAAAATAAACAAGAAATAAAAAAGAAACAAGAAAAAGAAATAGAAAAAAGAAATAAATAGAAAAAAACCGCCCTCCCGCCCCGCGCCGCTTCGTCAATTTGTCGCTGAAGCGACGCATATGAATCCTGATATTTCTTTTCTGGGAAAAATAGTTAAACAATAACATTTGTGTTGTTTTATTTAACAATGAAGCATTTCTCTAAATTTTTCTTGTAAATTGGAATCATGGAAGATGGAGATTTAAAAATGATCAATGTCAATGTCTTCATGGTAGAAGAGAGGGTCAGTGATTAGAAGTTTATGTTCTGATTTCAGCCTCTTTTGAAATAGTTGAATCAGTAGTTACCTTGAATTTAAGTTAAGCAACCAGTGATTCCTACACTATGCCAATCTTGGGAATAAAGTAGAGCTTGAAACCTCAATCACATTATCTGCAGAGAAGATGCTGGGGCCTATCTGCAGAGGTAACTTGTTGAACTCGAGGATGGATCAGTAACCTCTGTGCATGGTCATGGTAAGACTGCTGCTGACTAACCACAGAAACATCTGAACCTGACTATGAAATTGAGAATTGGTTTAGCAGAATATGTAATTTGAGTTCAATCTATGTTTAGAAAACTCAATAATAATCCTTTTCTTTTCAGTTGAAGTAGAAAATAAAGGAATATTTAACCTATTGCCATCATACGGGGGTGAGTGGCAACAGATTTGCCACCCATGAGAGAGGAGTGAATGTGAGAGGGATTAATTGACCCTAGCTAATAGTGGCAAATTGTTAAATATCCCGAAAATAAAAACATAGGGAACCCATGCTTAATGATCACATGGAACCATGCTATTGTCCTGATCATTTGGTAGAAAATGCATGACCAGACACCCATTCCTAATCAACTATATATATCAGCATTTGGTAGATGCCTCTTGTGGAGTATTAAAGTAAGCATAATGCTTTGATTGGAGGATCATGCTGATCGTTCTGAGATATTAGAGAAAACCAAAGAGCCTACTGCAATCCTTTTTTGACTAATTTCTAGTAGCAAGGTTGCAGCAAGAACTTACAAGGATGGATCGAGTCTGTCAAAATTTTTGTAGAATGTTTAGCTAATTCATGTATACCGATCACATCCATATAGAATTTTGGGAGAGATTTGTGTAACTACACTTATTTTTAATATCAAATGTGATTTCACTCCTATTTTTTAAGGTTTGTAAAGTTGCTCATGTTTTTTCTCCGAAAAGAATACTCTTATTTACCCCTAACATCAGTTATTAGGTGGGACTCCATTACCTTAATTAAAAAAACAAAAACCACTTCAAATTGAAGAATGGACCGAAATACCCTTTGCAACCTTATCCTCTCTCTCACCCACCCAGCTCTCTGCTCTTGCTCTCCTTTTTTTAGTTGAAGTGGTATACAAATACGGATGTTGTGGATTTTGTTCATGTGCGCCTAGCCTAGCTGCAGCTCGCATGATACGGATGTTGTGGATTTTGTTCTCTTATGCTACGTGGGTAGGTTAGTGAGCTTCGCTTTTCTTGATCCTGACCAAGAATGCCTGCAAGTTCTATCTGACAACGGATGATATACTTCTACTCCCTTCATCCCCAAAAAGATGCAACTCTAGCATTTGAAATTTGTAGAAAAGATGCAACTCTACCTTAATTGTGGGACCTACTAATGGATGGTTGTGTTATAAAATCAATAGCAGTGCTGTAGCGGGGTGCGGGGTGCCCCATAGCAATTTAGCTGTGTTTGCTATTAAGGTCCGTAGGCTACTCATGAATGTCAAAATTATGCTGGTGTTTAGATTGTTCTTGCGACTATTGTAGGGGTATATATGTATTTTTACATATATATTGGTTTCTGTGCAATATGCTAGAGTAGCATCCTTTATGGGACGGAGGAAATAGAAAACAGGTGAAAATGCTGGTTAGTGAGCATCTTTGAACTGGCAACCAATCCTCACTGATCATATGGATGCTATTGTCCTGATCATTTGGTAGAAAATGCATGTGAAATAGCTGAGCAAACACCCAACCGAGTGGGGTCCCTCTGACCCCACACTACTATATAAGCATATAACACATCATCATAGCTAGGGCCTCTGGTCCAGAGTATTAAAGCATACACGATATATACTATGAGAGGATTATATCACTGATCGAGTGAGATATTAGATGAAACCAAAGATGCTACTGCAATCCTTTTAGCATCGATATGTAGGAGCAATGCTACAACATGAACATAAAACGAGGGTTGATGTACACTTTGTTGTAGTAGTGTTTAGCAAGTTGATGTCCACCTTGAAGCGTTTATCATCTCCAAAACACAAATGTAGAGGTGGCAAATAATCTGTACATGTTGAGCGAGCGAGTCAGAGTTATTGTCCGCCTTGAAGCATTTGCCATCTTCAAACCACAAATGTAAATCAGGGTGAATCCGTGAGAACAATATCAGGATAGAATTTCCAAAGAGACTGAGCTCCCTGCACTTCTTGATCCTAAATGACCTCTTTATCCTGAATGCTAGCTGCATCAATTTGGATCAGCAAAGTTTGGATCTTTCAATAAAACGGATTGATTGGGCACTTTATACTTTGCATAATTGCCTAGTATACACACACACACACACACACGGATATATATATATATATATATATATATATATATATATATATATATATATATATATATATATATATATATATATATATATATATATATATATATATATATATATATATATATATATATATATATATAAAAAAGAAATAACTAGATACAACCGGTGCTAGATACCCCCCACAAGTGATAGCTACCCTACCTCGTTTTCAACCGTCCGATCCCCATCCGGCCATTTGCGGAATCCCACCGAACACTTAACGGCGGCAACCTCTCCGTCAAGGTCGTCACCTCACCGCGCCTCTCACTCCCCGCCGCACCATCCTCCCTACGGCCACCGCGGTGCTTCCCTTCCGGATTAGATCCACCATGGCTCCCCCCCTCCCGATGCAGCACGGTGCCGAAGCCGCTTTTTCCCGAGCAGTGCTTCACTGATACTCCTCGCCGCCCATGTCACACGGAGCCAAGCAACGCTGCATGCAAGCAGCCTATTTTTTTCATTAAAATATTTACACTCGCCCTGACATATCAAAAAGCCTGTGCCAAGGGTAGCATAGTGCCTTTTTGTGGTAACTGTTTACCACTGTAACCATCGCAACTAAAAAACATTAAAAAAACAGCACTTCTGGCAGGAGGATAAGCTCTCTGCATGCAACATTGGTAACTTTTTCGCGCATGCAGGCGTGCAGAAGAACAAGGAACTTGCATGCACCACTTTTCTACTCTGCGATTTAGGTTAGACGAGAGAAATATAGCAAAAAAGCATGTAGTATGGGCGTAGCTTCTCTCAACCATGGGAGTAGTTTAGTTTTCCCACAGTAGACCTATTAAGTATTATTGTTTTAAGACATCCGAGCTCAACGTGAATCATAAATAACTGCCTATACAATTTTAAGACAGCGAATATTGTTTTTCGGAAGGCCGTGCAAGAAAGAAAGGAACTGTTTGGGAATCTGTATACTACTAGAACAGTAGTAGCTTGGGATTTGAAAAGTTAAGAAAGGTACTGTAGACACCAACTTGTGTGTTCGCATTTATTTACTTGGCGGGAAACCTCCTTTCATGCTGTTGTCCCCTCTCTTTTCCTAATGTGTTGCAGGGGCGTGGACCGTCATCACTATAACGGAGGAGAACGGCTCCGTCTGCACCAAAACAGCCACGCGTCGTTGCATGTGAGGAGTGGGTAGCTACCACACACGGGTGGACATCTAGCACCGGTGGTACAAAATCCACTCTAATATATATATATATATATATATATATATATATATATATATATATATATATATATATATATATATATATATATATATATATATATATATATATAGAGAGAGAGAGAGAGAGAGAGAGAGAGAGAGAGAGAGAGAGAGAGAGAGAGAGCGCATGTGCCTTCTCTAATTTGTTATTCTTATGCTATCAGTCACCGAACCAAATTTATTCTGCATGCTAGATAATAAAGCCAGTTGCTGAATCTCTGTACACTAATCTGCTTATCTGCTTAGTGTTATGCCATTTTTAACAACAATATAGCTATATTCAAAAAAACCAAGACGCTACATATGTTCCTGGAGACTTAGGAAACCTAGATAAAAGTCAGCTTAGATGCCCGGTAGTTCATTACTTGATCAGACTCACGGAAAATTTCAACGAAATATGGTTGCAATGCAGTTTTACTGTAAGCAGAAAAAAATCACAACAGAACAATTTTTTTGAGTAGACTCGTGAAATGTAAACTGGATTAACTAAAGTACTTGTACCACACATGAAAATCGAATGTGAACTGGATGTGAGCATGCTGGAGTGCGCTGAGCCTGTTAAAAAATGCATGAAATCTGTGTTCAGTTCATCATGACTTGTTGGTGAGCTACACTACTATCTGAATGTACTCAGATGGCAGGGATGCATTCAGTACTGAGTGCGAGGGTATAAATAACATTGTTTCCGGGTTTGCTTCAAGGGTGAAACGATGATTGGCCCAATGAAGTATTGGACAGAAACAAAAACCTGATACAATTTGTCCACCACGGTCCATTTGCAAAAAGCCCTTGATCATTCTTATATATCCATAAATGTTCTTAAATATTGGTGTGGACTAACTTTATGTGCATCACTTATGAGAATCTGTCCAATATGCCATTTTTATATATTGGTTTGTTCTTTATATGTGAGTGTTGGTGAGGACCAGCTTCTTGTTACCGCAGTAGAAGTGATTTAGTTGTATGGTTGTAAATGTCCATTTGCAATACGCTAGATCAACTGGTTATTTATTGAATGCATAAATATATTTTCATTTGCTCTTATTATGCATTAGTTATTACTATTTGTATTGGATGTGGTCAGTACAAGAACAAGTGAATATATTTTTCATCCATCCATATTTATAAGGTATAATAATATAACTTGTCACGATCTTCTAAATGAAACTTTGACCATTCATGTATCTTATATTATATCACATATTGGTTATAAGCTTATTATCATGGTAAAGTATATTTGATTATAAATCCAACCATATAAATTTACATTATAAAACTAAAAATCAATAGTCCAATTATTTGTCAAATATTGCAAATTTTGAATTTTAATATTTGTGTTCGCCTTATAAAAATAGATGGAGGGAGTATTACCTAGATTCACTTCCGCAATATATGAAATATGTCATGTAATGTTACATCATAGATTCATGGTTGATCATGACAAGGCCATACGTAAAAGTTCTTCATTTATTCACGAGAAATTTTGATGATTCTCTTGAGAACATTGTGTTGCATTTCAGAAGAGCATCAATTTTATTTAAATTATGAACATTGTAAGGTGTATTTCATGTTCTTTTCGGAGCTTCTTCTCTTTTATCATTTATTTATCCTCAAACGAATTCCCCTGAATGCCCCTGTCGTCACTCCATTTGGTAGAACACGCATGTGAAGTAGTTGAGCAAGTCACACACCCCATATATTAAAATCATGCTAAGCTAGGCCTCAGATGGAGTTTTAGAGCAAGCATGATACTTTGAGAGCATTCGACTGATTACTTCAGATATTAGAAAGGATTTTAGTGATGGGTTGAGAAATTGGAGGAAACCAAAGAGTCTGTTACAACCCTTTGTGCGTCAATAGTTAGGAGCAAGGCTGCAGCATGTATCTAAGGAGAGTAGTCAAGTCAGTTTTGTTGTAGTCGAATGTTTAGGTAGTCCATATCTACAACCAAGCGTTTACCATCACCAAACCATAAAAGTAGATTCGGTGAATCGCAATAGCAACATTGGTATAGAACTTCCATAGAGAATGATGGATTGCAGATGATGGTATTGGGTCAAACCTTGCATTCAACACTGCAGTACCACCATAAGTAGTGTTCCAAAAGAAAGATTAATCCATGCGACTGGTGGCTTATCTTACAAATTATTCTGCATGCTATCATCAATCAGCGGATACAAGTAAAGATTCTCCCAAATCAGCTCTGTATATATGGGTAAGAACATTTATCAAACAAAGTTTGATGTGCATTTTGTCGAAGAAACGCGGCAGGAGACCGTATACAAGTTTGAGCTGTTCGTGTGCTATGAATTTTTTCTACAATAGTACAACAATTCCTGGAGCCTCATTAAACATGGTTGTACTTTTCCTTTTTCTTAAGTAAAAAGTGCACTTATGACCATCCAACTATCATTTCTGTTTGGTTTCGACCCATCGAACCGCAAAATCAGATATCTTTAATCACTCAACTCTCAAAACTGTTCATATTTGGCCATTAGTGGTTTTGCTTGGTGATTTTGGTGATGTGGACACCACGTGGTCATAGGGTCCACCTGTCACCACCCCTCTCTCCTCTCCCTCTCTTTCTTCTCACCCCGGTGTCGGTCGCCCTCCTCCCCCCATGCCTCACATGCACCATGCGCTGATTGCTCCACTCTCACCGTGCCACCCACCACGCTCACCGTGCGAGTTGATAGCTATATATGAACGATTAATTTTTAGAGTTGAATGGTCAAAGATATCTGATTTCGTGGTTTGATGCAGTGGCAGAGCCGGCTTTTTCTCACAACTAGGGCCGAAATTTCTTGCTCTGGGCTCAATGGAGGGGGTTCCAGTTGCTCCTCCCCATTCAGTTATGTGGTAATAAATCTGAGAGAAATAAGATGCCAAAGTTCTGCCCATCTTCATTTTGTACTACCAATTACAAATCTAAAACTGCAGCATCGAATTTCAGTTAATGTATTGAAAGGGAATTTGGAAATTGAGAGATTTAAGGACACCTGCAGGCTTCCTCCTTCTAGCTGATGGCTGGCACCCGGTGGATGGAAGTGCCTTGTGGCAGACATCCGCCGGCCTCCCGACGGATGTTGCGTGCGACGGGGCGGCAGGGGCGCCTGGTGGACTAGCGAAGCCCCATATCAGCTCGATGGTAGGCGGCGGGTGGAAAACCAGGTGCCAGACGGTGGCCATAGCTGGAGGTGTGGAGGCGGATCCCCGTGCCTCGCGGTCACAAACTGTCGGACAGGGAACCAGGGATGCTGCTTGCCGCTATCCGCTGCCCCTAAACTGGGCTGCAATAGTTTTGGGCCTAAATTTAAGGAGATTGTGGGCTTTGCTGGGCCACGACTAGGGCCTTGGACTAGGTGGTCCTAGTCACAGCTCCGTCTCTGGTTTGGTCGAAACCAAACTGATGCAATATAGTTATGGTCAAAAATGTTTCTCAAAAAAAAGTTATGGTCAAAATAGACTTTTTCTTTTAAAAATGATTAGCTTAAATCCAGACAGTTATCACTTCAGTCAAAAAACATAGTTATACTGTTTCAACTTTATTTTTTTTATGATTGCCGACCACAACTTCCCTGTGGTTTTTTTTATCTAAAAAAGGCTTCCTCTTTTACAATGGTACAACTATGTTCAGCAGACTTGCAACCTTTTTTTTACAACAGTGCAACTATATAAATTGAGCAGACTTGCCACCCTGTTTGATATCAGCCGACTGGTACCCTAGCCTGCAACTCCCGTTCCTTTCGTCTTCCTCTGTTCGTAATCGTTTGTTGCAGCTTCGCAAAGGTGAACAACTATTTAGTCCAGGTGGAGTTCGATCGAGCTCAATCAGATCGTTAAGGTGACCGTCGGCCAGCTTGTCCTATGTCCAATCTGAAAGCCGAAGCAACAGCAATGTCTCTGAAGCTAAATTCAGACCTTCAAGTTTGCTTAAAAAGCCTCATGAAATTTGCTCTGACTCGCTCACAGATAGATATGGTGAGTTCATCCCTTGTAGGCAAGCTACAGCAATCTGCACACGCAAATTGAATGTACATGGATGCAGAGAGTCTGTCCAGTGTCCACGGACCATGAAATTCATACGAACGCCATGACATTGTGTCGATCAGTTCATGTGAAATAGCTGAACATGCGTGTTAGTGCTTCACCTCTATTACTCTCTATATATATCTACCTCACTACAGATTCTGGTTGTTGCTTGGCGCGAGAAATTTTACCATGTTCCATATAGAGATCTCATTTCGGATTGAGACATTAGAGGAAACCAAAGAGACTTTCAAATTTCATTTTGCATCAATTTGTCAGAGCAAGGCGGCAACCTGAAGCGTGGTTGTCTTGTGAATCTCATTTGGACGCAGTAGGTCAATCTCTTGCATCATCCTGTCTGCTACAAAACATTTATCGTCAAGAAATTGAAACTTGTCTTAGTGAAGCACAAGAATTATGTTGCAACATTAAACACAAGGACAATGCTATCGCGACGGCATATTGGAGACCCGGACAATGATCACTGTGCTCTGTGTGACACCGGTACAGACGAGACAATTGATTATCTTTTCTTCTCTTGTCCTTTTGCAAGAGAATGTTGTACACCCATTAGTTTCTCTTGGCATCTCACACTCACCATTGACGATAGATTCATGCAAGCCAGAAGTACAAATGGCCAGGAATTCTTTACTGAGGCAGCAATGATCAGCTTGGGAGCTATGAAACCTGAAGAACAACAAAATCTTTTGGAAGACACGAACCTAGTGTTAATAGATGGTTTTGTAACCTAAGAATCAATGCTTTTTGCAGTCGTGTAGATTCAAGGTAGACTTAAGGTCTACCTTTTACTTTTGGTTAGATGCCTTCAGCTAAATACTCTGTAACTGGCTCGTTTCTTTTTTCCTTTTCTGAATGAAATTTTGCACTGTGGGGATCTCCCCCACAGTTTTCCTTTTTTTTAAAAAAGAATTAGGTTGCAATGGAGTTATCGGAAATGTAAGTTCGACAAAAGAAAGTGTGTGGTGCTTCACGGACACGGAGTCACGGACGGAGGAGAAGAGATGGTATATCATGGAAACAGAAGAGAAGGTTTATCATTTATACTGTAGTTTAGTACTGCAATTTTCCTAAATCCATTGTGCAGCAATGATGTCCCAATTGTTGGCATAATTCTTGTTTCAATTGTTGGCATAATTCTTGTTTCTTTGCTCTTACGTCGAGGGAGCTACTACAAAATTTTGAACAGCGAATACAATGTTCTACCTGATTCATTCTCATGCTTGTAATGTCGTGACAGCCGATGAACTTTCTTGAACACGTTGCTACTTGCTAGCCTGCTTAAAGACTCATGAGATTTGTGTTTGACTATGCAGTCAGTTAAACTACACACGGCAATTGAATGTGCACATAGTGTCATCACAATTCACCAGGATTACATGCTTTGAATGTCCACTGGGACTGCACAACTCCTGTGCCTGGGCATAAATAATTAAATATGCAGAATTGCCGGTGGTTGCATTGTCAGCGGCAAGATGAGTATTGCAGGTCTTGTAGAGTACCATTCATTGAGCTATTGGAGAAAATATAAAACCAGCCGAGCACTGTTTCCGTGATTAGTAAGTGAGCACCAACACCGGACACCGAGGCGGCGGCGGAGGACCGTCGTCATTGCTTGACATCGGTCATACCTTGTTTTCGTCACGGCGCCCCTGTTTGATACCTATGCCTGCAACTTCAATCCGTACGTCATGTTCGTCTTCCTCTGTTCATCGTCGTTTTGTTGAAGAAGCGAGCATGGATCGGCGCAAGAACTGACGAACACCCATTTCGTCCAGGCGCAGTTCGAGTTCCATAAGATCATCTTAAGAACTCCCCGAGGAGGCCGACGAAGAGGTCGACACAAAGGAAATCTCTCTCTCTCAAACCGCCCGAAGCAACAATATTGTTTCTGAAGCTAAATTAAGAACTCCAAGCATCAAACTTGCTTGAAAAGGCTCATGAAATTTGTTCTGACTGCTCACGTATCGATATGGTTAGTTATCCCTCGTTGGCAACTGCACACGCAAACTGAATGTACATGGATGCAGAGACTCTGTCCACGCGGACTATCAAATTCACACGAACTCCATGACATTTGTGTTGATCACTTGGTGCACCGATTCACGTGAAGCAGCTGATCATGCTGTGTTAGTGCTTCACCTGTATATAGATACCAGGTTCTGGCCGGTTGCTGCTTGAAGGGAGAAAGTTTACCATGTTGCATCGAGAGATCTCATTTCATTTCGTGTTGAGACAATAGAGCAAACCAAACAGACTTCAAAAGTTCTTTGTGCATCAATTTGTCAGAGCAGCGTTGCAACCTGAACCATGGTTGTTTTGTGAATCTCATTTGGACGCAGTAGGTCAATCTCTTGCATCATCCTATCTGTTACGAAATGTTTATTGAAAATGTAAGTTCGATGCAAGAAAGAAAGTGTGTGGTGCTTCGCTGAGATAGAAACATGGATAAAGAGGAGACATGCTATCAACTTAGGAGGAGACACAAACATTGAGTTATTGAAAGAGGAGTATGGAAGCAGATCTCAAAATATAAACAAGTAGAAATTTTAGGTATACTCCATTCAGTTTTCGTGATTTCTAAGTGAGTTTCATCGTTGGATACTATATCATCTACAAGTTGCATATAGAGATTCGGTAATGTGACCGACAACAGGCTAAACTGAACATTAGTGTGCAGGGATTCAACATTTTGTAACAAGATTATTTCCGCGGAAGCAGTAGAAACTATATTTGTAACAAGAATTGTATTTTTGTGGTAGCAGTGGAAACTATATGCTTCATTATGATCAGATCAGATAGTTGTGCAACCAAAACTAATACGCGTAAGGTCTCCGGTTGATCTTGCATTTTGCACGGCACTGCCACCGCTCGCCATTTCTTCAATGCCTAGCCTTGTTGCTGCTAGCTAGAAGCTGTTGGTTGCATCCCTGGGTACAGTAGGAGCCGTCCGATCGGATGTTTGCGGCACCGATTACTGAATCACGAGCGGATAGGCCAAATGTGCTCTGTCTCGTCATGAAACAGAGTCGACGTCGGAGGGCTGTGGTTATACATGGCTATTTAGCCCGCCAGCACAGCACGGCATGAGCACGAAGTGGCACAAGCACGACGCGGCACGACGGCCGTCGTGCTCCTCGCCGTGCCGGCACTACGTGCCGAGCTCGCGGCACAGCACGAGCACGAAAGGAAAATTTTCGTGCCATGCCGGCCCTAGGCACGACGGCAGGCACGATGGGCCATTTGTGCCATGCCAGCCCACAGCACGACGATCGGCGGCAGAGGGGAGGAAGAGAAGGTCACCGGAGCCAGAGGAGATGAAGGGCGGAGGAGGAGGAGGGGCCGACGACAGAGGCCGCCGCCACGCCGGAGGACGAAGGAGAGGAAGAAGGGGTGGCCGCCGCGTCGCCCGCTCCGCCGCGCCCACCACCGCGCCATGGAGCTCCCCCCACTGACGCGCTCATAGCTCCCCCACCGTCGACCGCGGGTGCTTCGAGAGAGAAGAGGGGCGCGAAGGAGAAGGAGGGGGCGGCGGAGGAAGAGGAGGTGCTGGCCTGCGGGGGAGGTGGCCGCCAGCGGACTGCGGTTGCGCGCCTGGTCCCTGTGCTTGCTGGTTGGGGAATGGGGACTAGGGAGGAGGGAGGTGGCTAGGGTTGGGAGTGGGGTGCGGGTGCGGCTGGTGTGGCTAGCTGCTTTTATTCACATGCTGGATGGGCCAGTTGGGCTGCTGGGCCATCGTGCCAGTCCATGGGCCACGTCGGGCCGGCCTGATTCGTGTCGTGTTGGGCTGGCACGGTGGGCTGAGATTGCAGCCCAAGCCACGGCCTAATGTCATGCTCGTGCTTGGTCCGGACCCGAAATTATCGTTGTGAGCTCGTGCTCGTGTCGGGCCAAATTGTCGTGCTTTTGGCCGGCCTATGAGCCTCGTGCTTTTTGGCCAACTATAGCTGTGGTCGTGTGGCGCGGGAGGCTCCGGCGGAGGGCTGCTCTCTCGCGTGGATGCCGAAGGCTTTCACAAAAAAGGAAGACTATTTCCTTGGTCCTTTGCTAGAGTCGGATCCCAGCTGAAGAGAAACACAGGAGTCCTGAAAATTGCTGGATTCTTTGCCTTGAAATTGTCCAACTTCGAATCTGAATGTAGAGAAACGGAAAGATCAAATGACAAGACAAGCTTGGTTCAGGGCTGCAAGTGGAATCTGCTGTTAGACAATGACATAGCTGCTACCGGACTCAGAGTCTCAGACGCCGTTGGCCGGCGGTGGCCAGATTCAGGCGTCGGCCGCTTCCAGTGCTTGCCGCCTCTGTAGGAACAGAGGAGTGCTGCTGAAGAGTGCCGGCAGTGGCTGGACCCGAGGCCCGGCGGCGCTTTCCTGGCGACGGGCAATTGGGGATACCGGAGGTCGCCCCCCAGGGCGGCGCGACCTCACCGGCGGTCGTGACAGCCCGGATAACTCGCGACGGATTGGATCGTTATATTTTCAGAATGCCCCCTATATACGATCGCGATTAAAAATAGCGATCCGAGTATTTTCATATAGCCCCTTGTAAATTTACATATACCCCCTAATTTGGATCTCGATTAATAGCCGCGATCAGAATATTTGTATTTACAACCCTGAAATTTGCATATAGCACCCTGGTCGGGGTCCGCTCCTCGTGACGCCTATCCGCCGCCGCCGCCGGTGCCGTCGCCTTGCATTCCGGAGCGCCGCAGGGATTTCGGGCCAAGAATTCCAGCCCGATTCTCCATTGTGTGGACGGACGCCAATGCCATGGTCTCGGTTGGGATAGGTGCTGTGAGGTGGCCACCATATGTTCGATGCTTTGCCTGCAAGGGAGGAAGGATGAGGAATGCAGACTTGTTCTAGGTACACAAATCTTGAGTCTAAATCCCAACCAATCGCCCTGCCTTGTATAGCTATTTGTCAAATAATAAAGTTCTTGAGAACACTGATCCATCGGTGTCATACGTATTTCCCATTTGCGCACATTCCGAGTCCGTTCTTGTTCATGCATCAACTATTTATCAAAGAGTGATATATCTATACTTTTATGGAAGTATTTTTCAAGACAAATCTATTCGTATAGTTTTCACATCTGCAAACTCAACAGCTTAAAAGTTATCGATGATTTAGATTCCCAATGTTTGACACAAACCTTGTCCTAAACGTCAGGTTTTTCAGAACGGAGTGAGTATACTTCTACCTAACTCCTGGTTAATAAAAAACTCCAGATCCATAATTTATTACCATCACTTGCTTGTCCATCTCTGCATAACACAAGTTTTCTTGTTTTCGAAACTTCGAGTGTCACTCCAAAGAAGCATACCCTAAGGCATGGCCAACATTTATGCCACTTATTACAAAATAGTGCATCACTAATGCACATTAGATTTTGCAAAATTCCAATACTAAACCTATACTGTTATCTAACGAAAAATCCAGATCCGTAATTTATTACCATGCCCGTATTTGTCCATCCGTGTAGGACACCACCCATTTTCTTTTTCTGGACTTGAGTCTCTTTTTTCCTCAAATTTGCTGGAGAGTTGCCTATCACTGCATTAAGAAGAAGACAATTTAGGCCAGAATAGCCGAACAAAACACATGGATCACAACCAGACACTTGGGGTTTAGGGTTACACTTGCGCCGGGTACGGTACTAGTATTGTAACATAGTTGTTGCTGTACACCGCATCAACTTGCAGTTTAGGGTTTATGGTGATGCAAGAGATCGACCTACTACCGCAAAATGAAATTCGCAAAACAAACATGGTTTATAATGCAGCCTCGCTCTGACAAATTCATGCACAAATTATTATTGAGGTCCCTTTGGCTTTCTCTAATGTCTCCACGTGAAATGAGATCTCTAGATGCTGCATGGTAAAATTCCTCACTGCAAGAAGCAACCTGAAGCTGATATATATAGAGGTGAAGCACCAACATGCATCCTCAGCTATTTCGCATGAATTGACGGCGCCAACTGATAATCAGAATGAACTGACAGTCGAAAAAAAATAATCACAATGTATCAGAAATTGGTTTGGCGGGTAGACAATGGTATGTTCTGTCTTCCGACTTGTTTCTCTCTGACTCGCAACTTACAGCAAGCTTTTTTGTATGAGGCTGCATTACTCCTACAGTGATGCACCACGCTCCTCAACAACTCTGAAATGTTTAGTTAATCCTTGGATTTTTGGTGTGTTATACAGCACCAACTACACAAGTAAACTGATGTACCTAGATGCAGAGAATCTGTCTGCAGAGTTCAAAGTTAAGACGATTAGCAAGATGATAGCATCACTTTCATAAAAAAAAGATAGTATTCACGGAAACAGCATGACATTGTGTTGAGAATATTGATTAGTTGGTGCCAGTTCATGTGAAATAGCTGAGCATGTGTGTTAGTACTTCCACTCGACCACCACAAAATGGAAATTTCATGAGAAGCGTGCCATTTTCGTAAGAGGGGAATTCACCTCTATATATCTAAGTACAGCTGCATGTTGTTGCTTAAAGGGAAACATTTTACCATGTTGAGTTAATTTGGGAGGCCTCATTATTTCTGATTGTGGCATTAGAGGAGACAAAAGAGACTTCGACAATGCTTTATGCATCATGCATTTTGTATTTTTTGTTAGAGCAAGCAAGACTGCAATATGGACCATGAATGTTTGTTGTGAATCCCATTCGGCAGTATATATATATATATATATCGATACTAAAATGCACCCAGGTGCATTCTGTATAGTAAATGCACAGACCCTGCGGTTGCAACTTCGCAGCTGAACCAATTGCAACTTGACAGACCAATTGCAACTCGACGCGAACCAATTGCAACTTGACGGACCAATTGCAACTCAACGCGAACCAATTGCAACTAAACCCAGCCGAGCTGCAACTAGGCGCGAACCAATTGCAACAAAGAGACTAACCGATTGCAACTGTGACACTATACTAATTGCAACTTGACGGAACTAATTATAACGAATCTGACTCCGTTGCAATTGGACACGAACCAATTGCAACTAGACTCCTAGTTGCAACCCGACGTGAATAAATTGCAACCAGAATGAGCCCCAGTTGCAACTGGACAAGACCTAGTTGCAACAAGGGTAGGTGCATTCTCTATACAGAATGCACCCATGTGCACTATAGCATATATATATATATATATATATATATATATATATATATATATATATATATATATATATATATATATATATATATCTTGCATCATCATGTCTGTTCTCAAACTTAATGATCTCCAACTTTGATCTAGTGAATCATAAGAGTTATCTTGCAAGGTTTGAAAATTTGAACTTTGCAATAAAAAATGTCGTGTTTCATGGACATATGGATGAGGAAGCGATGACAACAACAATTGTCATGAATCCGATGTGTAGTTATGAAGTACCATTTTATAGGTGTAGATATTTTTTTCTTTGCTTAAGTTTATGCTTTTTTGGATGGAAGTGATTGCATTGTCTGATCAATTCGTTGGACAACATAACAAATAATACTATAATAATGACAAGGCTATAGTAAATTTCGTCATGTATTCACCACGAATTTTGGCCTGCCACTTAAAAATACTGTACCACTAAGCTCCAGCGTGTGGATGAAGTACCACCACCATGGACAAAAGTTCTTCTCGATCTGCATAGTTGCCAGCCTGCTTAATGACTCATGAAATTTGTATCTGACTATACTAGCTGTCAGTTCATCACTTGGTGGTGAGCTACACATGCAAACTGAATGTACAACACTTGCTATGTCCGCATTAGTTGCCTGCTGAGCCTGAGCATCGTATCATATATGCAGAAGCTCAGAAATAGGGGAAACAGAGGCTTGCGGGTGGTTGCCTCGTCAGCGGCAAAATGAGTGTCATACAACACTTGGTGCTGGATCTGGATGTCTGTTTTAGTGAGGTGTTGGAGGAAATAAAAAACCAGACACAATTTTGGCTATACACCATTAAAGAGCAACTCATTGAGCCAGATCTGACAAAGCCTTTTTCCATGCACGATTACCAATTCAGTTCCAATATGTGATGCTAGTATACTACAACACCTCTGAGCTGCACACAGAGAGCTGGTAATGTGACTGACAACATGGTTGACTCTTCTTTAGTAGACAATGCTTTATCATTTTGTGATCAGATTTGTATTCAACAGGAAGCGGTGGAAAGTTAATTGGTTGACCATGACCAGATCAGCATTATTCATCATTGCATAGTTGCTCGACCAAAACTAATGCAAGTAGCAGTCCATCTTCGGCAATGTCGCAGACCACATGATATACTCTACAGTAGTAGTGTAAATGAATTCTACATTTTCTAATAACAATTGTATTTCCATAGAAACCGCTGGAAGTTATATGGATATGATGATCATGATTGGCATTCATCTTCACACAATAATGCATCCTCGTCTACAATAGTGTATATGGTTCTACATTTTGTAACAGTCTATACTCTGAAAGAAATCATGAGTAGTTCGTTTTCCAAATAAAAAAATAAGAGGAAGTTTTCATCAATTGTTAGCAAGGTACCCTAGTCGGTTGCCAGAAAACTACTCATGCAAAATGAATCATTTACTCAATACCTAGGTGTATATTGAATGGTTTTGGTGTAGCAAAAGTGGTGTTCCAAAACTCTACCCTATTTGCACTATAGTTTCATGTAGTTGGTAGCTGCATGGAGTTTTGGAGTTGAGGTACTGAAAATCCATAGACTTGGAGTTGTTGAAGTTCAGCTCTAGAGTCATGCCAAACATCCCTTAACCGGGTGAAGAACCAAACGTCCGCTTGCTTCTCTTTCCACTTCCCTTTCTCCTCACTCCTCCAGCAAGGATTTTTCCCGCCTAGTAGGACGACTTATTATACTTGCTCCAAGAGAGAAAGGTGTCATTTTTCCAGAAACAACCACTGCTTAAATTCCAAGACTATGAGGCCAACTTGATGGGGCGGGCGTTAAGGGGCTTACTTAGGGAGTTAGGGATGGGAATGCATCAGGTCGATCCATTACGTAGTTGGTCCGACCCAAAAGTCCAGGACCAATGGGTCATGTGGGTCGGTCTCCAATAAAAAATGGGTCCATAGGGCTAGAGTCTACTGACCTGATGGGTAACATGGGTCGACCCAATGCAAATTCATATTCATGTGACGAGATATGGCATCTAAGAGCATTCTGTGCAATTTTTGTACAGAACCATGCATATATGATCTGCTAGCTTAACTTCATGTGTCACACGTACTAGCTGATGGCCACAATAATGATTCAAGGCACTGGTGGAGCTTATAGCTAAGCCACGCTAACCTGGGCCAATTTATACAGAGCCATGCGTAGGTCCTGTATGTCTGTATTTGCTCTTCCACAACCTTTTGAATCCTTTCAAATCTCCATGCCCCCGTCTCAACTTTTAGTGCACTTTTCACTTTGCTTTCTCACAGCTAGGTAACAGTAGAAGGCAGTAATGCATCTTGGTAGCCTCGTACTTGCTTTCGCGTCTCTCCGGCCAAAACTATTTCCAAGTATTTGATGCCACGGCTACCACATAATGGGTTGGTGATTCTGCCTCAAACTTTTTATGTTATCTGTATGTTTGTATCGACATAATTTTTTAAAAACAGTTTGTAACAACATTTGCTTTCATATATATCATGTGTCTCGGACCAAAAAATGCGAGAGACCGAGCGGACGCAGGTGATCGTCCCAGCCGGCCTGTGTTCGATTCTCACTGAGCGCAAGTTTCCTCTCTAAGGATTTAATCACCGAAAAAATCCCTCGCTGGTGAAGTCGGAGTTCGGGGGGTTTTCTAAGCTGGGAGTTGACTTTCTTCTCTTAATGAAAACCTTGGGTGCGGTCTTACCCCAACCGATTTAGTTTTATCAAACAAAAAATGCTTACATTCACTACTTGAAAACGTCAATTTGTTGTGCGCCTAGATGTTTGCCATGCGTTTTTTATCGAGCGCATGACAAACTCATTCTTTGATGTGCCCTTTTTTGCGACGCGCGACAAACTCATGAATGGTAAAGTTTTTTGCGACAAACGCTTTTTTTTCTGCGGACGGTAAAGTTTTTTCCCCTCCTACGTCTCAAATGCAATTGATCACTACGTCTCGAATTCAATAGCTGAAAAACTTTGTTGTGCACTTTTTTGTTTACGCACGACAAAGTTATTTTCTATGGATATATCCAATTGCCCCCCCCCTCACACACAAATTTCTCCTGACCTTGAAATGTTAATTTTTTGGTACATTTCTTCACTTGTTCGATATAATTAACTAATTAACTACATTTCAAGAAATTTTTTTGAATCAAATCAAATTTGAACTAAAGGTGATTCAAATAATAGAATAAAATGAATGGGAAAATAATATTCATGTTATTTAGCCTAATTTAAGACCTTTTGCATGAAATCAAAAGAAATTTCGAACATCTTGACCAGGAAACACGACCATGATAGTGTGTCTAAATGCTTTAAAAATTCTAAGAAATGCAAATGAAGTTTGAAAATTATGAGATTTGTCATTATCTCATGATATCACACATGCAGTCTGTAGTAAAAATTTGAATGAGTTTTGAACATTTGGTCATGTACAAAGTTATGATATTCGAATTGAAGTTTGAGTTCAAAACTTTTTGTGTAGTCAATAGACAACATATATTATTTCAGGCTATTTTTGAGTAACTTTAAGAATCCAGTTGATAATTTTAATTAATTGATCACAATTATAGAATTTATTAATTTGTTGTGTGCTATATTGGAACGCACGACAAAGATAACTTTTTGTCATGCGTCAGGATGGGGCACACGACAAAGAAAACTATTCGTCGTGCGCCGTTGGAGCAAAGCACGACAAACCTCATGGTGCCTACCCACCAACCCATCCCGCACTTCTTTCTTTTCCCACATCGCCCTTGGCCCCACCTCCTAGGTCCTCCTCCTCCTTAACACCCCCCCGGCGGCCTCCTGCTCTCTCTCTCTCTCTCTCTCTCTCTCTCTCTCTCTCTCTCTCTCTCTCTCTCCACACTGCAACAACGCCCCCTCCCTCTCTCCCCAGTGACGGTGTCCGGCGGCGGCCGTGGTGACAGGGGCCGACGGTGGGTGGGCATGGCGCGCCCCTCTCCTCTATCTTCCCTTAATTCCCTCGTCCTCTCCACTCCGGCTAGATCCAATGCGCTGCCGCTGCCGCCTCGGGTGAGGAGTAGGGGATAGGGCCGCGCATGGCCAGATCCAGTGGCAGTGCACCCTAGCACCCCTCCCGCTGGATTTACCTCCTCTCCCTCGTCTCCGGCCACCACAAGCCTCCTCTCCGGATCTACGCGGGACCTCGAGGCGAGGCCTTCTCATCGTGGTCTCCTCTTCGCCGACGCGAAGGAGATCCGACGGTAGGCAGTGCACAAGATCTGTAGTGGTGGCATGCTGGAGCCACGACGGTATTCGGTCGGCGAGCTCGGCTTTCTCCTCCTCCAGCAACAAGATCCGGTCAACAAGCTCAGCTTCCTTCTCCTCGACGATGAGATTCGGTCGGTGAGCTCAGCTTCCTCCAGCCCCGGCAACGAGATCCGATGGCAGAAGCCCTGCAAGTGTGCTCCTCTCTCCTAGATCCAACAGGCTAGGTGCGATGGTGGCAGCTGGTCGAGGGCGCTCTCTCACTTTCTCTCTCTCTCAATCATTGTTTCTTTCCACAGGTGGTGGTAGTGGTGGCAGTGGGTGCGGTGGCGTCGCGGTGGTGGTTGGCGTCGACGATGGGAGAGGCGGTATATGTGGTGGCAGTGGGCGCGGCGACAGTGGTGGATGTGGTGGCAGTGGGCGCGGCGACAGTGGTGGATGTGGTGGCGGGTCAGACAGCGGCAACAACAGTGGATGAGGTGGTGGGCCGGACGGTGGTGGTGGGTATGGGGTGGCCGGAGTGTTGGATGGCGGTGCCCGCAGTAGTAGCGGGCCATGAGAGGAGGATAATTTTTTATCCCATTCAACTTTAGCGCACGACAAAGACCCCTTTGTCGTGCTAATCACTGCCGTGTGTATCGGTGAAAACACACTGCACAGTCTGTGCGGTGCGCCTCTGGCGCATGGCAAATGGGCGGTTTCCGTAGTGATTATTAGCATATGACATGAAGTTGAGCTGGGCCTACAAGGCCATTGAGAAAGCTTAAAATTAAGTCAACACGTGACCCTTAAAATTGGCCATGAGGCCATGAGGGTCAGGTCCAAGGCCGGGTCCGGTCTGACTCATTCCCGTCCCGAGGCTTACTATTATTCCATCATCCACAATCCACTTGATACGGTAGTAGTAGTATTATATATTGTAGCAAGCTAAGGCTGGTTCGTTTCATGGGATTCAATCCGGACGGGAATGATAAATACTATAGAAAAATCAATATAGATACTATAGAAACCCAGATTTATTCCGGGTCGAGAACTAATTTACTCATCATGATAAGTATAACAAGGAACCAAAGAGCCGGATTGAATCCACACCTCTTGACGAGTGGATTAATTCCGAGTATCTTGGTGTCAATATCATGAGTAAATTGGTTTCTAATGCGGAATAAATCCAGACTCCTTATAGTAGCTATCATGCTTTTCATGTTCTATTTATCAATTCCGGCTGTAATCCAATTTGGTGGAGACGAACATCACCCACATTATGATCCATGCCCTAAATAATGTACATTATGATCCATGCCGACCATATATTGACCACGCACATTCTTACATCATTAGACTTGGTCAATAAGACACTGCAGCACAAATTTCTCATCCATTCGATCGTAGCTACACTGCAGCAAGACACTAATATAAGATATATATGTGCCATGCATGTAATAAAAGCGAAGACTCATCCGGTCCATGCGTGTTGAGTCTCTTCAGAATAGCTATTAAGGTCAAACGTGACAACAACCAATCATGTTTGTGGTTGGATGGCTTGCTGCTGGCAGCTTCGTGACTAACCATGAAAAAATAATACCAACTGGGGCATTACATGAACTGATGGCAATGTTATGCACATGATATATCCATTATTTTATGAAAATAAATATTGGGCCATTAAAACGTATCCATGCACACATAATAACTAATACTCCCACCATCTCAAAATAAATGCAATTCTAGGACCAAACACGTAAACCAATGTGAGATGTAAAATGCATGACTAAATTACCTCTTGTCTTTTATGAGAAAGATCTAGGCATTGGCTTGTCTTTTGTGTGAGAAGCTTCCAGAGTCTCTTGTCTTTTCTGGTTGGCTAGTCAAAGTTGCATTCTTTGTGGCACAAAATTTGAATTATAGCATTGCATTTATTTTGGATGGAGGGAGTAATAAGCATGTAAGAACAAGATGCTTTAGTAAAAAAATCAAAGATTTCTACACATTAACCATGAATTTTTTATTTTTTTAACCCTTTTTAATAATTTTTTAAAAACTAACCCCTCTCCAACTAAAATTCCAAGAAGTACACCTTTTGGTCGCGCCAAGACTCGTGGCGCGACTAATGTCCACGGTGGTGTTGGAAAAAAATCGCATCTGACGTGGTGGAGGGAGTCACGCCACACTGCGTGGCGCGACTCGTACGTGACCGGATCAGTCAGCTACTTGGACCAAGAGTTCCTGATCTCATTTACATGTGTTTACTTATTCCTTTTAATTAGCAAACACTACGTGAAAAACTGACTTTGGTAACAGGCGTAGATCGCCTTTGGTAACGGGCAATGCGCCCGTTACGATCAAGTGTTACAAATAAGCCAAGAAAGGTAACTGGTAGATGCCCATTACTGATAAGACATATTCGTAACGGGCATTAAACAACGACCGTTACCACAACTAGCCACCACTCATGTGAAATGGCTGTTTCTCTGGACCCACAGGGACCTTTCGTAACGACCACCAAAGCAAAGCCTGTTACACAAGCTCAATATCAGAGACACCTGATGTGCACCTGTGTCTCCACTATCTTGACGAAATGAGACGCGTCTATTTCACGCGTGTCTCAGCACAACTAGTATTCGTAACGGGCATCAAACAACGACCGTTACCACAACTAGTCACCGGTCACGTGAAATGGCTGTTTCTCTGGGCCCACATGGAACTTGGTAACGGGCATGAAATAAAGCCCGTTATAGTGAAATTAACATCAGAGACGCATTTTGTGAACCGGCGTCTCCACTGTCTCGATGAAGCGAGACACATCTGTTTCTACGCGCGTCTGCTTTCTCTCTATTAAAGGAGACGCTTGCTTCAACCTGCGTCTCCTATATCTCGATGAACGGCCAGGTCCTAGGGCCCACCGGTCAGGACTAGTAACGGGCTTTTACACTGCCCGTTACATTGTGGGCATTTTTGTAACGGGCTTTCCGAATGAAGCCCCTTACTCACTGATTAGTGTTTGTAACGAGCTTTAATTAACGCCTGTTACAGATACGGCGGCCACCCCTACAGTAACCTGCCCGGTTGCCGGCGGCATCCTGGAACCAGCCAGGATTTGGCAGCCACCAGGGGCTGCATCCTGGAACCAGCCAGGATATGGCAGCCACCACAGCAAGGAGACATCACAAACACATTCTCACATCACAGATATAGGCAAAGCAAGATCACATTTATAGACAAGCTAGGATCACATCAAGTTTCAAGTTACTCTCATCAGGGCTTGTTTGGATGGAGTCATGAGAAAACTGCCTGAACCAGGCAGTATCTGACCCCAACCAAGCATGCCAAGTAGGTTTCTCAGGCAACAACACCTGACTAAAGAAGACTGAATGATTTTCAAGTTTCTGGTCACAATAAACTCACGGTGCACCACTGTAGAACTTGCCCTTTCGGTCGATGGTCTCCTTAAAAATGTACTCGCACATCTCCCAGACACACTTTACATCTTCTGTGGAAACATCTACAGGAGGTTTGAAATCGTGCAAAATACAATCATTTATGAGAATACAAGTAGAAACCATTTTCTAAAACCAGATGGATAATATGAGTAGAGACAAGGTTGAGCATTATTATGTACTTACAACAGCCTTGTTGATGTCACATATGTCATTGAGTAGTCTTAACATATGGAATGCCACATGGAATCCACTCAAAGAGGACCCCCGTGGCTGCTGAGCACACTGCATCGAGGTACCAAAATGACAAGTTAATGCAGTACCAAATAGGTAAAAAGGGACCATAAGAAAACCTCGGTCTTACAGCGAGATTTGTTTTGTGCTTGAGTATGGCTTTTGGCTTTTTTTTCCTTCCTTTCGTAGCTCTGTCCTGTGCATCAACAAAGGCCCTGCATGATCAGCAATACCAATTAGAAACACTGAGAGATTAAATTTTTGTGAACAAAAATACTGTACCAAAGGCCCTGCATGGTCAGCAATACCTATTAGAAACACTAAGAGATTGAATTAACAAAACCTACAAGAAACTGACCAGTTCAAAACATTTTGGAGGTCTGGGAACTTTAGCAGGGGATGTTGTTTAGTAGAATCTAGATACCAAACCTCTTTGAACTTCATACAGATGATTACTGTTACCTAGTGGCTAGTGCAGTAGGCACCCACCACATAGTAGTTGTTCATCATTGTATTTGAGATTGGTTTGCCAACTTGTTGAGACTGTTGAGAAATATTTGTTGAAGTAAACAAATCTGGATCTAAAAACCCAACACCGATCTGCTTCTCTGCTTCCTTGTCCATCATTTTCCTACAAAAAATCAAACTGTTAGCATGCATAAACTTTGCGGTCAAAATTAAAGAAATATCTTTTTAGGTTTTAAAGGACTTACAATGTCCACAACTTCATGAAGGTAACATCTAGAGAAGCCAGGGTTATAAGGTTAAACACGCTATTGAATTCAATGTTTAACATTAAAGCACCATAACCACCTTTAAAGTAGTCTTGATCCACCTTTGCTGGAAAGGCAGGTTTATCGTTACTGTGTACCATGACATAAGCATGCAACTTGGCAAAATTTGGTCCATCAGCCTTTACATTTGCTTCTGACAACATAGGTGCACCAGGCTTGTATTTTGGTCGGTCATGTTCTGTCCCATTAACACAGTTAAGAATCTCATCTTTAGACAGAGGTTTCCTGGTCTGGTTCCCCTTCTGCAGTGGAGATTGCCTAGGCTCCTCCTGTTGCAGAGGCTGCTGTACTTGTTGCATCTACTGCTTAGGGGGAGATTGCCTGCGCTCCTCTTCCTCCTCCTGCTGGAGAGGTTGCTGTTTCGTCTGTTGCTTATCCTCATGTTGCAGCTGCTGCTTAGGCGTAGTTTGCCTGGGCTCCTCCTGCTGTTGTCGACGCTCCTACTGCCGGAGAGGCTGCTGTTTCGTTTGTTGATTATCCTCAAGTTGCAGCAGCTGCTTAGGCGGAGTTTGCCTGGGCTCCTCCTCCGGTTGTTGTCGACGCTCCTACTGCGTAGTTTTGCTGATCTTCTGCTGCTGCTGCTGTTGTTGAGCCTTCTCTTGCTGACACTGAGATGCAACACCTCCATTTGATGTTGTACCCGTGGTACCTGTTGCGGCTTCGGGGTTGGGATGTCTCATCATGGGTGGTATAATGATCCTGTCCTTTGGCCACTGGATCCTTTGAACGAGAGCCGCATCTAGGGTTGCTACGTCACCCCCCATAAATTGTTACAGGCAGAGGGTGTTGACTCGTATTGGCCCACACATAAGCAGGTTGCACCACAACATACCCATCCTGCACCGGTACTGAATGGCAAGCCTTTTGAGATGTAAAGACTTTTGCTAGTGCGAGCTCCACGGTGCCATCCAAAAGGCTGCACACGATTGGCTCTGTCATCTTATCTATTTTGTCTAGCATAGGTGATCGACTATCACTGTGCACTTCATTCGCTTCATCACCATTGGCATTCCAATGATCTTGCTCTCTGCCATCTTCCTCCTTGACATGCGCATGTTCTTCCTCGCTGTCATGCCCATCTTCTTCCTCAATGCCATCCATATCTTTTTCCTCACTGCTACTGATAGGCGCTGGTAATTGGGAAGGAAGAAGTGCATTTTTGGGTATGTTGATGCCTGATAGTCTTAGAGCATGGATAATTGATTTAAATGATTTGTCCGCCATCACATCATGAGCATCAGACCTCTTGTTCCTCTTCTTCCTGTACATTCCAGCAAACTCTTCACCAAACCCTTTACCCCAGCCAAGTGAACTAGACACACCTCGGACCCGACCTCGATGCTCTGGAGTCTCAAGTGCTACGGTGAGGATATCATCCTCCCTAACCCCGGAGAAAGAATCATCGCTACCCTGAGCTGCAAGTGTTTTCACCCTATCTGCTACCCCCACCACCGCAGGGTTACTGAATGTTATGCCCCCGCTTCCTTCACTAGTATTCTTCTTCTTCTTCTTCCCTACCCTTGCCCGTAGATAAGGTCTCGAACGTCCAGGAAATTGGTCACAAGGGTTCTGTTTTCCTCCTCCTCCCACTTTTTCCTTTTACCACGATAACCTTTTCTGCCCGTCTTGTGTGGCTTATTATGCAATGCTCTCTTTTGTTTCATCTCCTGGGTCAATTGCTGAAATGAAGGAGAATTTGTTTCCTACACAAACATGTCCCCATCTTGTTGTTGCAAAAAGGCAGGCTTCAAAAAGGGAGTCTCCTCTTCACTCACATATTTTTTCTTAAATGGGCCTTGAACCGCCGTTGCAAGGTTCCAATCTGTGATATAGCTGCCTTAACTGCCTTCTTGCAAACAGATTCTTCCAGATTGGCTGGGTAATCTAGTTTTTCCTCTAAAACCGTGAACAGATGGTCCTTCTCAATTGGTGAGAAATCATCAACCGCCTTGTTGATTGACACCCTCTCCCGAGCAATGAGACCACAGACTAATACAAATCTATCCCTCGCAGCATCTGGGGTAGGCCAAAAATTGGCATCAAGTCCAGTTGCAGTCAACTTGTCTTCTGGCCATTTGGTTTGTGTCCTTGACCCGCTGGATCGAGTACCCTGTGAAGAAGGTTCACCAACGATGGGCTGTGATGATGCACTGGATGTAGAGGAGTTTGTTGTTGTGGGAGACTGCATAGATGATATGTCAGGTTTGTTAGTAGAGCAACATAAGCAAGACTGAAAATCTAAACTTAATTCTTATTAGAGAAATTCATTTTCTCTGACAGGCAAAATAGCTGATACAGTTGTAAATAAAATCAGCATAGACATACACAATCCATATTTTACCTAATTAGCATACAGGGATAGGTGCTAACCATTTTGACAGGGACACAACAATATGCTTATATATCAAAGCAGAGAATAAATTCCTTCAACTGCTTCCTTGTCCAATTTGAGCAGCGATGGATTGTGTGTTCCATATGTACATGCAACGGGAGGATAAAGCAATTGGTCATGACATTATATATGACAGTAGTGAAACAACACTCACAACACATCATGACACCAACAATAACAATATATATGATAGTAGTGAAACAATTAACACTCACAACAAAGCATAAGGCAGTCTAGTTATCACTACCTTATAAACCACTACGATGCAATTCCCACTGACATTATGTGGCCATCAGAATTAAAGTATGCTAAAAGGTCCAAAGAATAACTGTCGATCTTGTACATTCAAAGCATAGCAGAATTATGCTAACATCCTTTATGCTTTTCATTAATTTACAATGCAAAAATTATAGCACCAGGAACATGAAAATGAATTTCAACATTTCATATAACTTCATCTGTTAGCAACAATTTATTCAAAACAGACTTGGAGCAACAAAATCCATCCATCAAATCCACAGTCAATCAATTGAAGATGAACTATTAAGGCATGTCTCCCTAATCCACCTTGACACGAATATATAGCAGATTGGGTGGACTACATTATAAACCACTGCGATGCAATTCCCAATGACATTATGTGGCCATCAAAATTGAAATATGCTAATAGGTCCAAAGCATAACTGTAGATCTGAGCATAGCAGAATTAAAGTATATGCTAACAGGTCCAAAGCATAACTGTCGATCTGGTACATTCAAAGCATAGCAGAATTAAAGTATGCTAACATCCTCGATGCGTTTCATGAATTTACAGTGCAAAAAATGTAGCACCAGGAACATGAAAATGAATTTCAACAGTTCATATAACTACATCCATTAGCAACAATTTATTCACACGGACTTGGGGCAACAAAATCCATCAATCAAAACCACGAGTCAATCAATTAAAGATGAACTATCTAGGCATGTCTCCCTAATTAATCCACATTGACATGAATATATAGCAGATCGATTTTGGTGGCCGATGAGAGAGAGGGTGTTGGGGGTTCAAGCAGGACTAACCTCTGTCGCGAATGAAGTAGTTGTTCTCGTGATGGTCGGAGGGGCCAGATCCACGGCGGCTCGTGGCCTGAGACGGTCGGCTCGTCGTCGTGGCCGGGGACGGCGTCGACAGATCCGCATCAACCGTCTTTAGGTTGGCCAGACATACGTCTGCATGCCAGTAACCGCGTCCTCGTCACGGTTGTCACGCAAGGAGTGGTGGGGCTGGAGAAGAGCTGGGCTGCGGCGGGGAGAGAGCGGCGAAGGCAAGCGGGGCGGGTGGCGGCGGTGGTGGGGAGAATGTGTGCGTTGTTGATCTATCTAGCGAGGAGTCGAATAGGAACGGCACGCATAACTGTGTTTAATGAAACTACTGGCGTGCCCTTGACGGCTCTGTGCAACAATTGGGATTTCATGGGCACTATAGTAAATATAGGTGGGAACTTTTGAGCAGCCCGCGCACGGTATGCCTGCTAACGCTAACGAGTGGGCCGGTGTCATGGGCGACGATGGTTAGTGAACCCGGATCGCCTTTGTTGGGAGTTGGGTCAGCGGTTTTCTTTTTATTTTGGCTACGGACGCTGACGCGTGGGCCAGCCACTATTTTCTTTCGAATGAAACGTGCTTCCCTAAAATATTAGAGCTCATAAAACAACACCTAAAAAATCATAATAATATGAACAATTCGTATTATGACATTTAGTATTTGAATAAAATATCAACAGTCACACTTCTGTGCCCAAGATTCTTAGAATCCGTTTTTACATCCCATGTTAGTGATGTAATAATTCTTCTAACATCTAGTGTGCTCTAAAAAAACTACAAATTGACTTGCCAACATAACTTGGGTACCTAGACTTGTCTTCAAAATTTCAAATGGTTTCGATGAAGGAATAATATACTTGTGTACAAATGTCTACATCTCTCGCATAGTTTCCTAGAATGTTTGCTTGAACATTTAAGTTTTCCAGACTTTGCAACATGTTCGAACTCATATGCATTTTAAAACTTAACAAAACCTTGTGTTCACCTTAAGCTTACGAAATGTAAAGTTCCATCACTAATGGTTGTGTAAAACAAATATTATTTGTATGTTGTACTTACAAAGAACAAAATAAGGCATATAAACACCACTCAACAAACGGAATGTACAATAAACAATGAAATTAATGAATAGATGGTGATTTTAGAAAAAATTAGAAAAAATATCAAATTTGGACTAATAACGACAAAGAAATACTTGTTACAACATTTGATTGCTGATTAAAAGGGGAAATGGGAACTGTTCTTCATTTGAATAGAACTGCCCCCCACAGTCACTTGAATAGAACAAAGGAGGAAGCAGAGGGCACCGCCGCCGCCGTGCCCGCTTCGGCGGTTTTGACACCCAAGAGGGCATCCCAGGCCTCGTCGGCGGCAAATGAGACCACCACAGCCTTCAATTTGACTCACAAACATGACAAATGAAATATTATCTATCAAAAACGGATTAAAAACCGACATCCTGATAAAATCAAATCCGCGTTTAGTAATATACCTAATAATTTACATTCAAGATAGATAATGTTCATTGATGCTTGTGCCTACATCCCGATGTTCATCCTGCTGACGGTGTACTCCACGGTGGGGCGGCCGAAGCTACGCGTCCAGAGGTTGAACTTATGATGGATGTGACACTCAGCGCTGCAGTAGTGGATGATCTCTTTGGTATCCGACCCGTAGCGCCTACATCCCGCTTCCCAAATGAAGATGTGGGGATTCTGGACGGGTAGCAATGAAATGTCAGCGTCGTCACCGTCATCAAGCCAGTACCACCACGCAATGTTGTCGAGATCCTGCTTGATGAGGTAGCGCAACCGCCTTAGGTTGGGGTTCTTCCAC
Source organism: Cenchrus americanus (assembly GCA_947561735.1). Taxonomy (NCBI): domain Eukaryota; kingdom Viridiplantae; phylum Streptophyta; class Magnoliopsida; order Poales; family Poaceae; genus Cenchrus; species Cenchrus americanus. The sequence goes on from OX387239.1 coordinate 9,289,207, forward strand.
CAGCCGTCAGGGGGCGATGGGCCGCCGCTGATTTCCTGGAGCAGTGCCATGGCTTCAGAGTCCGTCGGGTTGCAATGGTACTTCAGCATCGCTAAGAAGTACTTGGCACCGGAGTCTTCAGCAGCGGCATCTCTGATGAGCTTCAGACCCTTATCAGGGTTCCGCCGCCTCATCAACCTCTCCATCCCCTTGAAGCACATTGCCTCCGGATGATTGGCCTCACGGAAGCGCCACTCAAAGCACTACTTGACGTACCGATTCTTGCACGCCTCACGAAGATCATGCAGCGACACGTGTAGTAGTACCTCATCGGAGTTGCAGATGCGCCGGAAGGTGCTGCATATTTTATTGTGAAGGTTCCGAAAATGGAAAATGGCCACATCCTTGATGGAGTGGATGATGATCTTGGTGAGAAGTTCATCTGGCAGCAGCGGCATCAAGCACACCGCGGCGGGCATCAAGGAGAAAGGAGGAAATAGCACAACGACGGGTGTTGGAATTTGAATGATGACGAGGGTTGAAGTTGGCGGCGACGTGGGATGAAGTTGGCAAAGAGGATTGAAGTTGAAGAGGGATGAAGTTGGCGACGAGGATTGAAGTTGAAGGAGTGAGGCGACGAGCTCGAGGGTTGAAGGTTGAAGATGGCGCCTCGGCCATGTCGTAATAAAACAATAAATGGAAATTGAAAAGGTGCCGCGATTTGGCTGCTGCCGTTAACAAGTGGGCCCGACATCATTGCCCCGCCCCTTCTCCTTCCCACGTAAGTGAAAGGCGACACGTGGCTTCGCGCCCGAGATGGAGCCCAATGAGTAATCGAGTGGCACATACTGGCAGTAATGGAGTAGTGGGTGGGGGCAGAGGCGCCTGACGGTTCCGCGTCTTGTCAATATAACTCCCTTGCCCAGTCACCCTCCCCTGCTTTCCTCTGCTTCTTCCATAAGCTTATCATCTTTTTCTTCACTTCTTTTTCCTCCTCGCGATTCACCACTACAAATGTTCAGTCACCGAGAGAAGGAGGAGATGGCGTCGAGGAGCCCACCGCCGTCGAAGCGGGGACGAAGTGAGGACGACGACGACGAAAGCCGCAGTCAGAAGAAGTTGGAGAAGGGGAAGGAGCCAGCGGCCAAGGACACTGACGAGGAACCTCTTTTCAACGACACTAAGTTCGCCGTCAAGTTGCTCAAGAGCGCCTTTAGAAAGCTTGAAGGTGTTGGCGAGGCCTTCGACATCAAGACGCATCATGATGTGTACAAGGACCCGAGCGTGAAGGGTCTCGCCTTCAGGATCCACGGGTTGGCTGAGAAGCTCAAGAACCTCCCCATGGTCAAGCGGGCTTCCCACCGCCACTTCTTCTTCGACGACGACGGCTCCGACGACGACGACGGCAGCCACGGTGGCGACGACGGCAGCCACGGCGGGACTCTGACTAATTGATAGACTCCTCTACCAATTAGTAACAATAATGTGTTTGTGTGCTTTTGTGTCTTCGTCCGGTTATTGGACATGAACTGCTTAGTTTGTCTGTCGATCATGAACTACTTAGTTAATTAGTTTGGTTGTTAGATTTTGTATTTCATGAACTCGATCTAATATACGCAAGTGGATCCAACCGCGTTGTGATGAACTGTGTTCTGTTGTGATGAACTAGAGATCTGTTGTGATGAATTAGATCTTATAAGAGTAGTCATTACCGACGCAGGTTAGCATGCTGACGCTGATGCGTGGGCCAATGTCATTGGCGACGATGGTTAGTGAACCCACATCGCATTTGTTGGCAGTTGGGTCCAGGCGGGTAGGCAATAGTTATCTTTTTTATATTGGCTGCTGACGCTGACACGTGGGCCTGTCACAATTTTTTTGGAATGAAAATTGCTTCCCTGATTTATTAGAGCCCATAAAACAACACCTACAAATCATAAAAATATGAACAATTCGTATTTGGACATTCAGTATTTGAATAGAATATCAACAATCACACTTGTGTGCCCAAAATTCATATATTTCGTTTTTACAACCCATGCTCTAAAAAATCTACAAATTGACTCGGCAACATAATTTGGGTACCTAAACTTGTCTTCGAAATTTCGAGTGGTATCAATGAAGGAATAATATTCTTCATTACAAATGTCTTCATCTCTCACATAGTTTCCTAGAATGTTTGCTTGAACATTGAAGTTTTCCACACTTTGCAACATGTTCGAACTCATATGCATTTTAAAACTTAACAAAACCTTGCGTTCACCTTAAGCTTACGAAATGTAAAGTTCCATCACTAATGGTTGTGTAAAACAAATATTATTTGTATGTTGTACTTACAAAGAACAAAATAAGGCATATAAACATCACTCAACAAACGGAATGTACACTAAACAATGAAATTAATGAATAGATGGTGATTTTAGAAAAAAATAGAAAAAATATCAAATTTGGACTAATAACGACAAAGAAATACTTGTTACGACATTTGATTGTGAATTAACAGTAGAAATGGGAACCGTTCTTCATTTGAATAGAACTGGGCCCCAGAGTCATTAGCGACGTGGGACTGATAACCCGCGTCAGATTTGCTGCTCTCCCAAAATTTTACACAAATAATTCGAGCATCATACAAAAGCTAATCTACTACTGATTTCCTATTCTCTGTGTGAACTTCATCATTTCGCAGCGCAGCCTACAGTCTTCGCTGCAAAATAGGGAAATTTGAAGCCATCCTTTTTTCACACCGCAACCGCCACCTGTGCCTGCGCACGGCTGATCGCCGCGCACTTGCACCGGAGGCGGCAGCGGTTCACCCCAAATGCGCCAAGTCGAGTAGTGGAGCGCACGTGCGGCCTTCTCGTGCAAAGGCAGACACCCCTCGTTGCTCAGCGATCTTGATGTCGTACTGCCGCCGCCTGCGACCTGCCTCATGTACCCCTTCGTGGTGTTGTCGACGGCGGCACCGCCATTGTCTCTATAGAGCAAGATGGCATATAGATAGGCCGCCGCATCGTGCCCACCCTCGGCGGTGCGCCGGAGATCATTGTATCCCCTGTGTTCGATGAAGAAGGCTTTGATTCCGAGACGAAACAAGCCTCCGGATTCCCGAGACCGCTCAACATAGCAAGGAACGGTTTGTAAGCGGTGGGGTTCCACACCCAAGAAATCTCATCTCGTATCCCCTCTATCGACAAACGCCGGCCGACGTCGCCGTGGCCGCACACACGGCACATGGTCGAGCAAGTACCGCGTATGCTGCGAAGGTCAGCCAAGGGCCGCTCCGAGGTTTCACCGACGCGCGCCGCAATCTCAATGCGGAGGTCTTGAGGGAGGCCCAGGAGCAGCGATGACGGCTGGTGCCTCGTTCTTCTTCCTGGCATGCTATCCATCTTCGGCCGGGAATGGTGACGATGAGGAGTAGGCAGTTGTTGTTTTTCGCGGGTAGAGATGAAGGGGCAGGGGATCTAATTGTTTTGGAAGGAGAAGATACATGAGATTTGTTTCCAAACACGGTTTAAGTATGCAATGGAGATGACATTTCGTTACCCCGCGTAACATTTAATTCTACATTGGAATCACTACATCTGCAACTCTGCTCTCAGCCATTGAATGGCAACAGTGTCGCCATTGACCGTCTTGGGAACCTCTTCCCGTTTTATGTGTTCTTGATCTTATCCCTTCCTCTCTTTTTTTCGAGATGATGACTACATTGGATGTTTGGATGGAGGTGTTAGTGTTAGTTTGCAGCAAACTAACACCAAAACTAACACTTTGGAGCTAAACACATGTGTTAATTTGGAGGTGTTTAAAACTACCACTAACAGTAACACTAACATCTACCATCCAAACACGGCCATTCGAGACGATGTTTGCTTACTCCACATATCATTTAATTCTACATTGGAATCACTACCTCTGCAGCTCTGCTCTCAGCCATGGACTAGGAACAGTTTCACCATTGACCGTCTTGGGAACCTTCACGGCCGTTCCTGTGATCTTGATCTTATCCCTTCCTTGTTTTTTCTATAAAAAGGCACCGACACCTATCGGTCCTCACTTCAAGTTGCTTCCTTCTTCTTTAGATCTTGATCTAGCTATATGGTTCCTTCTTCTGATGCAATAAAGCGAGTCACTTGCTTCCTTCTTCTCTAGATCTAGATCTAGCTATGGCGCAAAGAATAGATCTTGTAGGGCGCAAGCTTTTGCTTTTCTCTCTTCTTCCTCCTCCTCGATCTCTCAGTTACTAGAAGAATTCTTGTGATAGGGGGTGATTGGGTTTCTCATCCCTCTAACACAGCTGCGAGAAGAATTCTAGTGACATACTCCTTCCTCACAGCAGTGTTCGGGGAAGGTAGCCCAGAACCTCCTGGCATCAGGATGAACAATTTCATCATGTGTCCAATGATCATTGTTTTCAGGATGAACAATCCTTCATCCTTTGTCCAATGATCATTATGTTTCCTATGCTTTCTCCCTCCACTCGCGGAATGCTCTTGCAAACCAAAAGTGCAAGATTAGAAAGCTTGGTGATCTCATTGCAAGCCAGGAATCAATTATCTAAGCCATCAACAGAGATGGAGCTTATTCAATGACCACGTGCAGCAAGATCGACGACCTGCGAGCAAGATCGACACTTGCGAGCAAGATCGATGTGTGTGTGTGATTTTGCATATCTCGTCATGAAGATATGACCGCATTGTAACCTTGTTCTGATATATCAATGATGACTGCAATCTTTGTGTGTGTGTGTGTGATTTTGCATATCTCGTCATGAAGATATGGCCGCATTGTAACCTTGTTTTGATGTATTAATGATGACTGTAATATGTGTGTGTGTTAATTTGCATCTAAAGAGACATGCTTTTGTGATTATCTCTGTGCAGTACAATTTTTTGTATGATTTACCTACTCACTTGCAAAGCTTGAAGAACAAGCCGACGGGGTCTGGCTAAGAGCAACTCCAACAGTTTGGCAAATCAACTTGTTTCTCTCAGGATTCCTGATGTATGTTAGATCTCGATTTGGCAGGTGAAATTATGCCAGATTGTTGGAAATGAACTCTTTTTTTACTTGGCATATCTTTTTAGAAGTTGGCAAAGCACAAGATTTGCCAAGTAAAATTCGGCAAACTCTTGGATGTAATCTGTTCTTGATTTCGCATATCTTACCCATAAAAAAAGGCAACACTGGTTTGTTAGTCCTCGTCTCTTGCCCGTAACAATGGCGACGCGGGTTCGTTAATCCTCGTCTCTTGCCCGTTACTGAACTGAAACAGAATATATATAAACAGAATATATATAGTATCTTTGGCAGTATATATTACAAGTAGGATTCAAATTCCACCACATCCTATATATTACAAAAAGATTGAAATTCCACCAATACATCGCATCATTTATATTACAAAACGGATTCCATTTCAACCAATAGACACATCCTCCGGCATTACAAAAAAGGATTCAGCAGAATTTAGGCTTGCTTTTTCTTTCTTGATTTCCGTATATGGATTTTTTCACTATGGTCGCTTCGCAAGTACGGTGTTTTGTTAGTTCCCAAGAGTTGGGGCTTGTATGAAGTGTCAAAGGATGGGATTTCGTCAAACTAGTTGTATTCCCTCCTCAACAACATTTTCAATCCCCACAATCCTTTTTTTCAGGCATAACCACAGACTAGTTCTTATTTGCAAGGTCAGGTACATAAAACACTTGCTCAACATCCGTCTCCAGTACGAAATTATCGGTAACGAACTTTTTAGCCCGTTACCAATACGACAGCGACTAGTAACAGACTTAAGCAGCCCGTTACTGATAGGGCATTGATCGGTAACGGACTTAAAGTCCGTTACCGATAGGTTTAACATTTGTAACAGGCTCTTTTATCATCCGTTACAAAGAATTTATGTAACGGGCGTTTAAGAAGCCCGTTACCAGAAGTCCACATTGGTAACGGGCGTTGTGGAGGCCAACCCTGGGGTCGTCTTGGCGCGCTTATAGGTAACGGGTGCCAAACAACAACCGTTACAGATGTGGGTGGATGTAACGGGCGTTTAGGGCCCGTTACAAATGCCGCGTGACCTATTTGAGGTTTTCACGTGGTGAAATGAGCACCTAAATTTGTGAAACTCGAGGTGTATGATCTATAGAGTGCATATGTTCCATTTTAACTATGTGCACTACAAATCATGGTGTATAAAATGAGAAATCTAATTTTGAAATAGCCTAAGTGTTGACGGTTAATAGTTGTATCAAAGTTCGTTTAGACTTGCAAGCGGACAAGTCTCCCGTCGTAGTCAAGGGACCCTTCTTCCCTCGAGTGGTGAACCCAAGGTATCGAATCCGTGGAATATTGTGCAACGCAAGGATTCAATCTAGTAAAGCAAGGTAAACTATCTTATGAAGACAAGTTGCATCTAATCTACTAACTCATAAAGAAAACACATCTAATCTAATCTACTAAAGAGGTAACAAGAGAAAGCAAGAGATAACCGATCTAGAGAGTCTAGATCATGCTTATGTTGTAGCTCCAAACAAGATAGATGAAGATAGAAAAGCGAATCTCATTAAAAGCATCTTTGAATCGTGGCCTTCCATCCGACTCCAAAAACGCCCGCCTTTCGGAACCCCCGTTCTGTCACAACGTATCCCTACTCATGCGGGTAGCCTAGGGCGAGTTCGATAGAACAAGTTGAAATCACTTGGCCGGTCTGGTATGCACCTCTAGCCACCGCGGCTACAAGAGCACCCTATGTAATCTAGCTATAGACTAGATCGTAGAAGAAGCAAAACCAAGAAGAAAACAAAATCATCGAGAAGGCACTTAATCGCTAGAAATCGGATTCACTTACAAACTTCACCATGAATGATTACATGAACAAGATCACCACCGGGGCCCTACCTCGATCTTGATCCTCGCTCCGGAGCTCCGACGTGGTCTTCCATGCAAGGTTCCCACGTCGGCTAGGGAGACCCTAGACAACTAGCACGACCCTCATCTCCGAGATGGTGTCCCTCAAGCTTCTCTGCTCCTCGGCGGCGGATGACGACTTGATTGATGCATGGCTCTCGGTCAGGGGGCTATTAATAGCCTGAGAAGCAATTAGGTCAAAGGGGAGGCCGATTGGGCCCCGAAAAGGGCTGGGCCGACCGACCTGGGCCCTTCCCGGCCCAATCTGTGGCCTGCTTCACCCGGTGTTGCTTCTCTCATCTTCTAGATCCTCTCCCCTTTTGCATGTGGGCCCTCGACGTCGGTTTCTCTCCGAATTGGACTCAACTCCTTGTCTTGCAAGATTCAACACTTTTCAGGTTCGGTCCTCGGAGTTTATCATCTTCTCGGGCTTGGTCCTTGGGCTCTTGGAGTCATGTACACTTCATTGCTTGACTTGTATTGGGCTTCAAGGTCTCGTCATGAGGTGCTTAATGAACTTATCCCGGAAGTCTTGCTTTCAACGTTAAAACCCTGCGAAAACACTTAACTCCAAAACCGAGATGCACAAGTGAACTTGTTATACCACGGGGGTTAGTACCAATGGATAAGATACAAAAGTCATGCCAACACCGAAGGTAAACTCATGGCTATGTTGACGGATTTTCACCGTCAACATCTCCCCCATGCTTAAACCTTGCTCGTCCTCGAGTAAGCCTTCGATGGATATCATCGTTGCCAAACAATGTTTAAACCTTGCACTTGATCATACACGAGAAAACATAATGCTCTCAAAATTTTAATTCATTAAAGTTCCATAATGTACTAGCCTTCATCCCTACAGAGGGTAGATATTTAATTAAGCTTATCCCACAAGTATTAACATGCTCCCAAAATTCAAATAGATCTCAGAAGTTTTGAAATAAAGAACAAGATGAAAAAGAGCTAAACCAAGTTCACAAATTTAAACCACCTTGCATCTTGCTCATGAACTCTCATCTCATCTTGTCTCTCAAGCCTATTTATTCTACTCCTTTCCCTCTCATAACACATATATATGTGGTAGGCTTTATATGGAGCTTTTTGGGAAAGTTTAGTCCTACCAAGATTTTATAAATGAGATGTTGTCAAAACAAGACAAGCTTCTCATGGTCTTACCGAGACTCGTCAAAAAGGTCATTGGAAAATGATGTTAAATCAAGGAGGGGAAAGAGAAAAATACGCACACTTTAGATGAGTGGACATGTGCAAATGGCAAAGAGTGATCCCGAGGCACAAAGGAAGTCCTCGTTATCGGATTGCACATGGTTGGAAAATGAGAATGGATCTTTTAATCTTGAAGCCTTGAATTTCCTAATGCACTTTAGAGAACCGGGGAGTTCACTTTACGCATACTCATATTTTTTCTCTTTCTCATATTTCTCCTTCTTTTTTCTTTCTTTCTTTTTTTCATTAATTCATTTTTTTTCTTGTGAGACTTTCACCTTGGAAATCACGTACATCTCCTTTGAATTTTCTTTCATTCATAATTTTTTTTCAAAATTGCTCCCTTTGAACTCTAAAAATTGCATCGTACCTACCTCCTCCCCCATGCTTAGACGTTGCTCGTCCTCGAGCAAAGAGGCGGTAAATAAGGTAGGTACCGGAAATATTTTTCCTTGGAGAGATACTTGAATTCTTCAATATTGGCACCGTCTTGCGATCTTTCTTGAATTGATGATCCATTCTCAACGATAGGTTGTGGTCAAGGAGGTAAACACAAAAGTTTATATTTGGTTTTAAGGGTGGATATCCGGCGAGGTTTGTGAGATCTCTGATGTGGGGATACACAATGCACGGATAAGAGGCTAGCAATAAGATAGATACACAAAAACGGAATGACCAGCTTCTTAGTCTCGGGCCAGAGAAATCAAGGCCTGAAATAACTCACCCAAAAATAAACCTTGTATACTAAGTTTTTGCACTCAAATATTTATATGGCTCTGGATAGGTAGAGCAACACGCAAGTGGTATTTATGACAAGGTTAGCTTTACATTTAAGAACAAAAATAAATCTTCTTTGATCCATCTGAAACTTGAGAGCACATAAAACACTATGGGTCTTTATTTTAATCATAACCTCCGCTAAAGATTAAGCTAGCATTTAGATAATTTCAGATTTGTATTTTTAAGAGAGCACTAGGTTAAACATGCATAAATCAATTACAAAGATAAACAAAGCGGCAATTATAATCATATATCATCATGGCAAAAATTTTGTAACTTTACCAAAGGTAAAAACTAAATGGTGACATTATTCATGATGAAAATAAAAGCTAACACACACGCTGAAAATTAAACTAAATCTAAAAATTAAAGTAAAACTGAAAATACTACGCATACATAGGCGCAACCAAGCTGAAAATTAAAGAAAAGGGGGTAAAGGAAAGATAGCTAAAGCTCCTCCTCTCTTCAATCTTCCGCCGGTGGTTGATATTGATAGTCTTGGTTGTTGTACCCTTACTTGTAATAGGAATGCACCACTCCTACTATGAATTGTCAGACGGTGCTAGGTGAAGGTGTCCAAGCACATAAGCAATGTTTGCATTTCCTTCACCCATTTGGTTTGCATTGGTTTGGATGGCTGCAATAATTTGCATGTTCCTTGCAGCGTATCCTCCAATGGTGGCCACATTTTGTTGTGGTTGAGGAAGGTGTGCATATGGCTCCGCAAAGGCTACGTTGGGCACCGCAAAAATGGTGGGGGTATGGCTGCACCACTCCCCCATGCTTGCATTGGTACACCACCGTAGTAATTTGGCGGCGCCGGAATTTCTCCAAATGGTGGCACATAATTTTGTTGTGCACCTTCTTCTTGGGCCATAGAAGATCCTTCTCCTATAATCCTTCTCCTTTATTTATTCTTCGCCGCACAAGAAGTCCTTCCTCTAACCAATCTTCTTCCCCTCAAGAAAAAGTCTTAACCTTACTTCCGAAAGGGGCAAATTCACCTAGGCCACTTTGAAGCCTCCTCTCTCATCTTCACTTATATATTTTTCTTTCTTCATATATTCCTAGGGAAGTCCCGGGTAGGAGATGATTCGGGTTCCTTGTAATACCCGGTTTTAAAGAGATAGCCAATATGGAGAGGCAACACCCCGAACCAATATCTCCCGAACTCGATGTTGCTTAACAACACCACCGGTTGATCATAGGTGAGTGGGGTCTATTGGCCACTTGGCAATCAAAGCCGAGTAAAGCCAATTCAACTCCGTGTTGGTTATCTTTGTCTCTCTTATTCTCCCAAAAATCCACTTGCACAAAAGTGACACACTTGGATGATGGGGTTCCGGATAGTATTTCTTTGTTGATGGTCTCCTCCCGCGATCATACTCCAAAAACTTTCCCATGTGCCTCATGCACATCCACTTGTTCCGGAGCTCCCTTTTGAAAATAGGGGACACTCGCCCATGGGTCTACGATACTAGAACATGCAATCGTTTTGAACATGAAAACCAATCTAATCTATCGGGGGTTGTGACCACGGTTTTGCCCTTTCCCTCCTCTCGTACTCTCACTACGCGAAGGTATTTATGACTAGACCTATGATGGTCATGGTGTAAGATGATAGATAGATAATCCAACAAAGTTCGATTACATCTCAAGATCAATTGCAACCCATGGATGAAAGGAGATTACCCCATCAAGGTGCTAGAAATAGCATCGTTGATCAAGGTTACCCTTCCGACGGTGTCTTCCTTCTTCTCCACTTGTGGGCTCCCTCCAAACGGAATGAGAGACTCAGCACTCCTTCATCAAGGGTATGCGCCATGGTTATGAGAATTTCCTAGGCGAATTCCTTGTGGGTGTTTGCCGACACTCCGTTAGAGAATTGCACCGGTGTCCCGTATGAAACCCAATATGTGGAGAGCTTGGTCGTCGATGTCGACGTTCGCTACAAGCCTCTACTTAAGGCGAGCGAGCTTCTTCTCCTCCTCCTCCTCCGTCATGATGACATACCCCTCGGAATACCGCGGAGCGTATGGAGGTGGAGCGGATGATCGTGTCGAGTGGCGAGGTTGGACGGGCGGCTCCTCCATATGTCCTTGAAGTTTGGTGAACCTCATAAACGAGTTTCGTGTAGCCCTCATGCCACCGAGGAGAAGAGTGTGGTTCCTCCTCGGCGGTGCCGTGTCCTCCTCCATACTCCGAGGAGACCCGGAAACCGAGTGCCTCCTCGAAGAGGTTGTCTTAGACGACGATGATCCCTTCTTTTTCGGTGAAAAGGCTTGTAGTTTTCTTCCATGATTGAAGCACTCTCCCTCACAAATATATATCCGGGGTTTTCACCCGGTAACAAGGTACACAAATATTATTTTGGAGTCTAGACTTTGAGTGGATTAAGGGTGTGGATTTTTTTAAGCTATCAAGCTTGGGAAGGTTGGCTATGTCTACGGAGGTTCTAGGCACACAAACTTGAACACACAAACTGAGGAAGGAGGGGGAAGCTTGCCTGCAGAAAACGGGAGCCGGGGGGGCTCCTTAGTAGGGGAGGCCGGCCGGCCTAGGCCGACCGGCCTGGGTGGCCTGGTGCTCCTCCCCGCCTCGGCTTTCTTCCAGCATGATCATCTCGCCTCTACAACTTTCCTGCCCGCGTGCTCCACGAGTTGCACCGCCGAAACGCTCTCGTCCACTCATTGATCCTTCCACTTGATGCTTCATGCCTTGAGTCATGTCCACGCTCCCTTGCTCCACTTGCTTCACATGCCACCATGAAATTCCTGCAAAGTATGCTTGCTGCCCACCATGCTTGTCCTTTGCATGTGGACTTGGTGGACTTGGTGCATGCATGATTATTCAAACAAGATTGCCTCCCTTTAAGTGTGTTAAAGCCTAAGCACTCCTCTAATTTCGAAATTTAAAAATATTTTTCAAAGCCATGCAAGAGCTCAAGCATAAATTTAGAGAAGTTTTTAAACCATTAAAAACAAATGTAAGTCAAAAATATTTTCCGACTACGTTGATATCGGTCTCACCGAGTATAGTTTGCCTTCATTGGTTGAAAGCGAACTTTTCCCGCTTGATCATGGGGGCATAGGTTTAGGTTCTAATTTTGATTAGATGAGAGAGATTTTGAATGAAATACAATTAAGTGAGGCTTAGAAAAATTCTAATCTTTAGAGAAACCAAGGATATGCATGTGGACTTGGTGGACTTGGTGCATGCATGATTATTCAAACAAGATTGCCTCCCTTTAAGTGTGTTAAAGCCTAAGCACTCCTCTAATTTCGAAATTTAAAAATATTTTTCAAAGCCATGCAAGAGCTCAAGCATAAATTTAGAGAAGTTTTTAAACCATTAAAAACAAATGTAAGTCAAAAATATTTTCCGACTACGTTGATATCGGTCTCACCGGTATAGTTTGCCTTCATTGGTTGAGAGCGAACTTTTCCCGGCTTGATCATGGGGGCATAGGTTTAGGTTCTAATTTTGATTAGATGAGAGAGATTTTGAATGAAATAAAATTAAGTGAGGCTTAGAAAAATTCTAATCTTTAGAGAAACCAAGGATATGGATTTTTAAATCAACCAAAAATCAAGATTCTAGGTTCACACGAGTCCTACCACATGCTGAAATTTAAATAACATCTAGATACAAGTCGTGGCTCTACTCGAGTGTTTTTAGCATGAAAAACAAGTCAACCACAACATCATAAAGAGGATGAAAGGTTGAGTTAGGTTCTGAAATCTTTTTGGTTGTGGTTTCTCGAAAAAGAAGCAAACAATCACATAGGAGGGTTCATGCAAAGGGTTTATGACAAAGCAAAATATTCAACCAAGAATTATGTCTCTAATATTGTTTAACCATTCTAAGTCTAATGTTTTGCGTAGTAAAATTCAAAAACTAAATTATTAAAAAGACTCGAAAAACTTGGAATCGGGTTGTCCTCCCGGTAGCTTATTCTTGACTCGACGAAACGGGTTGCCTCCCGCCTAGCGCTTCGTTTATAGTCCATGGCTAGACTTGTTCACTTGATTACTTCGGATCAACGGTCTTTGCGGGTGTTGCAATCTTTGGTACCCACTTCCGCACCATCTTGGGCACGAGCTTCTTCTTTGGCTTAGTCAATGTTTTTGGTCTTCACAGGCTGGCTTTGTCCTTCGGTCTTGACGGATGCAACAACTTTCTTCATGTAGTGGCTTGGTATCTCAAACTCCGGTCCTTAGGTCGTGATCTTCATGGTCTCCTAGTGTGATCCTCCATCTCTCCCGAATGAGTTTGAGTAGCCTTCGCCGTCTTGGGACCTTGGAGTTGTCTCGGATATTCTTCTTTGTTACCCATCGGGCGCCCGACAAGTTGTCCCACTTGCGTCTAGCATCTTCTTCACGATGAACACTTCACGTATAGAGCTTCCGACCTCCGTCACCTTGCCATCTAAATTCTTCAATATTTTCTCCATAGCCTCGAACTTAGTGACGGCGTCCTTGGACATGGTCGTGCTCCACACACTCCTTGCATGTGGATCTTGCTTCGGCGGCCTTTAGGTGTTGAGCTTCTTTCTCCATCTCCATCTTCTCCATCCTCCTCTTAAGTAAACCGATATGCCACTCAAGGAATCCGACTCGTATGCATTCAGCTCTTACAATCGTCATGCAGATAGTTGAGACCTTGATCTTGAACGGCCTCCCGGCGTCTTGAAGGCTTATGATAGGTAGATCAACGATGTTCGGGGTGCATATCTTGCGCTCCGGTGATTGAGGTTGATCTTCCTTTGGACTTGGAGGTGGTGATTCCCTTAGAGATTTTGACGGTCCTTCGACTTCAACTTTTGAATCTAGGGTTTCCACCCCTTTAGCTTGTGTTGCACGTCACCTTTGCCTGTAAAGTTTTCCTGGATCATCCACAAAAAAGTTTGGGTTTCTTGGAGAGGTAGCCAACAATCTCCGGTTAGGGTTAGCAATAAAACAAAAATCTAACAAAAGAAAAATTAGGGTTAATCAAAACTAGATTAGATTAATTTTTTTTCTTTTTGAGGATGATCAAAGTTAAGAGATGCAAAAGAAAATCAAAAGAAAAACTGAAAAATAAGCGATATAGATCGGATCTTGATTGCTTGTTCCCCGGCAACGGCGCCAGAAAAAGGGGCTTGTTGACGGTTATAGTTGTATCAAAGTTTGTTTAGACTTGCAAGCGGACAAGTCTCCCGTCGTAGTCATGGGACCCTTCTTCCCTCGAGTGGTGAACCCAAGGTATCGAATCCGTGGAACAATGTGCAACGCAAGGATTCAATCTAGTAAAGCAAGGTAAACTATCTTATGAAGACAAGTTGCATCTAATCTACTATCTCATAAAGAAAACACATCTAATCTAATCTACTAAAGAGGTAACAAGAAAAAGCAATAGATAACCGATCTAGAGAGTCTAGATCATGCTTATGTTGTAGCTCCAAACAAGATAGATGAAGATAGAAAAGCGAATCTCATTAAAAGCATCTTTGAATCGTGGCCTTCCATCCGACTCCGAAAACGCCCGCCTTTCGGAACCCTCGTTCTGTCACTACGTATCCCTACTCATGCGGGTAGCCTAGGGTGAGTTCGATAGAACAAGTTGAAATCACTTGGCCGGTCCGGTATGCACCTCTAACCACCGCGGCTACAAGAGCACCCTATGTAATCTAGCTATAGACTAGATCGTAGAAGAAGCAAAACCAAGAAGAAAACAAAATCATCGAGAAGGCACTTAATCGCTAGAAATCGGATTCACTTACAAACTTCACCATGAATGATTACATGAACAAGATCACCACCGGGGCCCTACCTCGATCTTGATCCTCGCTCCGAAGCTCCGACGTGGTCTTCCATGCAAGGTTCCCACGTCGGCTAGGGAGACCCTAGACAACTAGCACGACCCTCATCTCCGAGATGGTGTCCCTCAAGCTTCTCTGCTCCTCGGCGGCGGATGACGACTTGATTGATGTGTGGCTCTCGGTCAGGGGACTATTAATAGCCTGAGAAGCAATTAGGTCAAAGGGGAGGCCGATTGGGCCCTGAAAAGGGCTGGGCCGGCCGGCCTGGGCCGACCGGCCTGGGCCCATCCCGGCCCAATCGTGGCTGCTTCGCCGGTGTTGCTTCTCTCATCTTCTAGATCCTCTCCCCTTTTGCATGTGGGCCCTTGACGTCGGTTTCTCTCCGAATTGGACTCAACTCCTTGTCTTGCAAGATTCAGCACTTTTCTGGTTCGGTCCTCGGATTTTATCATCTTCTCGGGCTTGGTCCTTGGGCTCTTGGAGTCATGTTCACTTCATTGCTTGACTTGTATCGGGCATCAAGGTCTTGTCATGAGGTGCTTAATGAACTTATCCCGGAAGTCTTGCTTTCAATGTTAAAACCCTGCGAAAGCACTTAACTCCAAAACCGACATGCACAAGTGAACTCGTTATACCACGGGGGTTAGTACCAATGGATAAGATACAAAAGTCATGCCAACACCGAAGGTAAACTCATGTCTAGGTTGACGGATTTTCACCGTCAACACTAAGTGTTATTAAATCAACACATGACAAATGCTAAGTCTGAAAATAGAGTCAACTAGTCAACTTTGGCATACTTTTTGAGAAATTTTACACTAAGATCTTAAATACTTTTGGGCTACATCTGAATTTGGATGTTCATAGGAAAGTTTGGACAAGTTTTTGGTCAAATATAACAACGAATTCATAATTTAAGGGAGGCTTAAAGTTGGAAAGTTGTGCTGTTTTATACTAAGACATTAAACAACACAACTTTCCAACTTTAAGCCTCCCTTAAATTATGAATTATTTGTTATATTTGACAAAAAATTGACTAGCGGGCCTAGAGAGATACGTGGGAAAGGCATCTGTAATTGGCGCCATGCAAAAGCCTATTACGTTTCTTTGGTTTGGCTGTGTGTCTGTGCCCGTTAACAAAGGTTCCCCTAGGTTCGGAGAAACAACAATATTAGGTGACTGGTAGCTACTCGTCGTAACGGAGGCATTTGCCCATTACCTTTGGTTGCTCATTTGTAAGTTGTAACCCTAGATTGGTAACGAATGCCATCTATGTCATTACCAATGTGAGTTTTTCACGTAGTGTCAGTGATGCATTCGGCATTCCACTTGATATATATATTAATATTTTACAAACTCCGGTCCCACAAAGAGTGTCCATTTACACTACCAGAAAACATTTTTTTCCTTATGTCGTGTAGGATTATTTTTTAAGGTGACACGTTAACCTACAAATTAGTATTGTCCTAAGTCAAACCGTCTTATGTTTGAATAAGTTTATTTAAAAATAAATCAATACTTTGATGTCTAACGAGTTTCATTAGATTCATTATTACGAAGTATATTTTTATAGCATACATATTTAGTGCAATGATTATTGATACTTTCATTATAATTTTGCTCAAACTTCAAACAGATTGACCGAGAAGAAACAAAAGTGGACACTATTTGCGGTATGGAGGAGTATCTACATGCATGCATCATGTCTCTTCGATCAAGGCATGTTGATCGACTTAGGTAATACTGTTGAAATTACATGGATTAGGTAGACTTGAAGACATATATATGCACGACTGCTGCGTGTGCATTGGTTGGCCGAGAGATCAGACATTATTGTTTGACACGTCGTCGTGGGCTTGCTTCAGCACACCCGCATGCGTGAGCAGTGCCCAGAGGTGCGTGATGAACTCCCCTCCTCTCGAAAGAGCTTCAAGGTGCGCCCGGGGATCGCCCGACGGCGACACGGACAGCATCATTTCTGCCCAGAAATCAGAGAGGATCTTCCACCGCAATTCCGTGTCTTGTATGTCTTGAACGAGATGCTTCGCAAGCTCAGCGCCCTTCTCTACAACCGGTGCTTCACCACCACCATTACCGTCAGTAGTACTCCTGGTGCTAGTATAGTTTCCATTGATCAGTTTCTCACACTTGCTGTCCAACGTCTTGGCGCCTCTGAGTAACTGGCCTGCCTCGTCGATTGCCTGATCAAGTACGGATTCTGATACGGAGATGTGATCGGGCAAGAGGTTAGGTGCGAAAACGAGGAGATGCAAGCAGTACTGCGACAAAGTGGTGGCCGTCCTGACCGCGTCTTCCTCCTTGGCCTGTGCATCCACCAGCTGGTGCTCGCACAGGGTTGTAGCAATGTGCCAGACCAGTATGGTGCGGGTCACCGTGCCGTCGTCGGCAGAGAGGTCAGCATGGACGCCATTGTTTCGCACCGACGTTAGCCCGTTCATCAGGCGGCCATTGCTCCTGAGTAGGGAATCAACAATGGCTTTCTTCACATTCTCCGACAGCTTGACTGAATTCTTACGCCCCTTCTTGGCCTTGTCCACAAGGCGCAGCGTGGAATAATGGAGACAAGTCGTGAGCCAACTTGTTCGGCCAAGATTCATCAGGATGCAGTACTGCCCAAGGCTGTCCTTCCACGGGCGGAACGCCTTCAACCTCAAGAGAAGGCCTATGAGCATCTCGAGGAAACGGCCATTTCTTTGCCAAGAAGGTGTGTTGACGTAGCTCCGTACCAGAGCCACCTTGAACCAACCTGAGGCTAGGTACAGGTACAGCTGGTACGCCTCCAGGAACGCCACGACAACTGTTATGAATATGGTGCTTTCACCCGGCGCCGGCGGGCTGCTGGTAACCTCCTCCTTGTCACCCCGGCGGCGATCCTTGACGAGCAGGCAGGTGAGCCACGAGCACAGGGCAAACATGATGATGGGCAGGCAGAGAGTGAGGTACCGACCCTTTTGGTAGAGGTATGAGTACCTCGTGTAGTACAAGTCATGCACAAAAACAAGCTCTTCCTCGATGACCCTGAACGCCCGCTGGTACGGCTTGTCCCCAGCAGCGAGCAGGCCTTTGAACACCAAGTCATGGGTTTTCGGGAGCTCCGCCTCCGAGAGCCTGAAACCCGCAAACCTTCGGTTGAGCATCTTGGAGAGTGCCATGGAGAGGCACACGTCCTTGAGCATGCTCCCCCGCTCATGTTGCAGCAGATTCCCCTTGCACTGCCATATATCCTCCACGGTGGTAACCTTCTTCGAGCATTCCTCCTGCTTGTACCATGGTGTGCACCCAGGGCGGTTGACGCAGTATCTCTCGCCAGCGACCAAGTAGCGGTAGCCTCTCATGGTCACAGGATTGAAGGGCGGCATCAGTGTGTTGTCCTTGTACTCCACGTATTCCGCGATCACCTTCATGTTCTTGCGGATGTAGGACTTGCTCACCATCCTCATGGAAGCGATCCTCACGTACCACTTGAGGACGACGACCAACAGTATGGCCGAGAGCGGAGGCACATAGGGCGGCGTGTAACCTCCATATAGGTTGTACATGACATACGCTAGCAAGAATCCCTTGAAGAGGTGCTTTACGTAGATGCTCTTCCAGCCCTCCATCTCGTCGAGGCGGCAGGCCGTGAGGCTGTCCGTGCTGCCGAGGAGCAGCAGCAGGAACACGGCCCACACGGCGAAGTCCTGCTCGTAGTACCAGTCGGAAGATTGCATCCGTCCAATGGTGTAGCTCACCAGCGGATAGGAGAGCGTGTAGACCCCCACCACGATGGAGTGGAGGAGGCCGTGGCTCGACCGCCGGCGTAAGGAACCCAGGACGTGCAGGAGGAACATGGCGACGCCGGCCAGGATGACGAAGGCTTCTACAGTTTTTGTGTGATCCCTACCATCATCGCATTCTATGGGAAGGGGACTGGGTGCAAAATCCGTGTCGGCAGCAGCCATGGTTCTCTCTAACACAATGCAGTGAAGGGGGTACGTATACGGAGTTAAGAGTCTTGGATACAACTCTCAGAGGCATGCAGTATGTATATATATAAACACACACAGACACGGAGAGAGAGAGAGGAGCAACTAACGCTTGGTGATGCAAGTGGGTAGATTAATGGGCAAACCCAGAGCTTGACCTGTTCCCAACCACAGTGGAGCCGTTGAGCACTGGTGACCTAGTGGGTTAACAGAAAACAACAACAAGTGCAACTTGTTAACCGTACGCCATGCCCATGCGGTCATGGCTCATGGCCTCCGAGACCCCGTCTCTTGGTTCACTGTGTGTGTTCTTCTCTTGATACAACGTACATTACGGGAAAACCGAGCTTTGCCGTGCGTGAAAATCTTTGCCGTGCGTTTTCTATCGGGCGCACGGCAAAGAACTTCTTTGCCGTGCGTTTTATATAAGGCGCACGGCAAAGAAAAGGCGCACGGCAAAAATTGTTTGCCGTGCGTTTTTTTTGGACGCACGGCAAACCCTTGAGTTTGCCGTGCGTTTTCTCATAGCGCACGGCAAACTTTTTTTTCCTAACGTTCGTCGTCCCCGCGTTGACACCGAGGGGAAACCGTTAGCACCGAGGGGGGCAGGCAATTTTTTTTCTCTCTCTTTGCCGTGCGCCTACATAAAACGCACGGCAAACATGAAACTTTGCCGTGCGCCTTAGCAAAACGCACGGCAAAGTTTTCTGTTTGCCGTGCGTTTTGTGTAGGCGCACGGCAAAGTTTCAAAATTTTTTTTGAATTCTTGGCTTATTTATATTTTTCCAGTCAAAATACATTACTTTGTAATATATATTTCAATTTGATACTCATTTGGATCATTTTGCTATTTTTAACGATTTTTTGCATTGAAAGGTTTTTTTTTCGAATAAGTCAAATTTGAATTACAAGTGCATAAAATTATATAGTAAAGTTCGTGGAAAAATGGTATTCGTGTAAGTGAGTCCATTTTAAGATCTTATCCATGAAAGTTTTTGAAATTTCAAACATTTTATTCACGAGAAATGGAAATATACATGATTAGGAAATGTTTTTTAATTGTATAAAATGCAAGTGATGTTTAAAAATCACGAGATTCGTTGAGATCTCATGATATACTATGGGAAGACTGTGAAAAATAGTAGTAAAGGTTTTGAGCAAATCTTCACACATAGTGTTTAGAAACCAAGACATCTCATGAGAAGGTTTAGATTGTTTAGAGTAACTTTATTGGGTTTGTGGTCTATAATAATGTTCATAATGTGTTTTTGACTTCAAAGCTTTTTCTCTAATGAACATACATCGTACATTGTCTCTTGTTAGTGTACGGTAATTTTTAGTATCGATTTGTTAATTTTTTTGTATTAACATTCACAAAAAGCTATATTTAACTAATTAATTTTATTTCAAATAATTTTGTCAAAGAAGTCAAGTTGAGTTTTGACTTGAAAACTTGTTTTTATAAGTAATACACAACATAACTTATTTGTGTTAGTTTTCTAATTCTTTTCAAATTTGTTTGATAATTCTTATAGATTATATAAAATTTAGAAAAATTGTTTGTCGTGCGTCTTTTTTTTTGCGCACGGCAAAGAAATTCTGCGTCAATTTGCGGATGGACCAAAGCCCACCTAGCCCAACGACCCACCTCGGCCCAACACACTCCGATTATTTTGATCCGTAGATCCGACGATCTAACGGTCCAAATTAGATCGAGCACTCTATATAAAAAGACACACTCAAACCCTAACTCCTCCCTCTCTATCTCTCTCACCCCTCATCCCCGCGCCCCCGACCCGCGCGCCGGCCGCGCCCGCCCCCCACCTCCGGCCCTCCTCCGGAGCCGGCCGCGCGCCCGCCCCCGCCTCCGGCCCTCCTCCGGCGCCGGCCGTGCCCGCCCCCCCGCCGCCGCCGGCGTCCTCCTCCGGCGCCGGCCGCGCCCGCCCCCGCCTCCGGCGCCGGCCGTCCTCCTCCGGCGCCGGCCGCGCCCGCCCCCGCCCTCCGGCGCGCCGCCGCGCCCGCCCCCCTCCCTCCCGGCCCCTCTCCTCCGGCGCCGGCCGCGCCGCCCCCGCCTCCGGCGCCGGCCGCGCCCCCGCTCGGCCCGCCCGCGCGCCAATCACGGTCTTACTCATCTCAGTGGTGCCATTTGGTTGCGGTGTAGCAGAGCCAAGCTGTAGGTAATGCCAACTATTATTACGCTTCAAAGAAATGGCATTTCCTGACTTCCTGTGATGGGCTTAGTCATCTTAGTGGTGCCACTTGGTTGCGGTTTGTAGCAAAACCAGCGAATTGTTATCATGCTTAGATTTTTCTTCGCTTATCGGCGGTGAATAGATTTCGAGTGATGGCTATGTTTCTATTGATGTAGCAGCTCCATGTGTTGCTAGTGCCGAGCAGCCATTCTCGGTTTAGTATTTTGGTGCGGGGAATGTCGTCTCGGAGTTCGGGTTTGTGCTAGACTAGAATGGCAAAAATAGGTAAGCGTGGCGAGGTTAGAAATTGGAATTAACAGAGACTACTTTATGGTCACAGGATGCTTATGGAGTCGGTGCATTTATGGTCCATAAACTTCATATTTGTGTTTCCTTTCTCTAGCGTCTAGACAATCCGTGTTCAAATGCATATCTCCGATTGATGCTATTTTTATTGTGTTAGTATATTAATGTATCATAGCATGGTTATGAACCTTGTAATATCATACAAATGTTCGAAGTTTCCGTAATTCATGCATTGGTGATAGCTTATGCCATGGTGTCAAATACCATTACTCTTTTTGTCATTTTAGCTATTTCGCTTGAGTTGTTATCTTCGCTATATACATGCTAACAACTGAAAATATACTCCAAATTTCAAATTATGCCGCTTACCCTCGAGATATAATCAAAATAGTACCTACCCGCCCAACAACTTTCACCCGCTTTGCACCGACTTGCGTGTGCTCTTACCGGAATTTTCCATCGTCATATTTCTTGCTGGTGTCTTTATTACTGACGAATTGCATCTATCTCCATCTATTTGTATGCTTTCTTAAACAATGGTGTTTGACTGTTAAGGTCCACATTAAATGCAGATGTGTAAACCAACTCCACTAATAATGTCGGTGTCATCATCGTTTCATATCAATGGGGCTCCTGATCTGTTTATTGGGTTCCTGATTGGTGTTACAGTTCCTTTTTTCTGAATGCCACTACACGGAGTGACACTGAAGGAATGTAGATTGGGGCTTACAGCGAAGCGAATCTGCAATTGATTACTGCAATGATCCAACAATCCAATAGTTGTTGCTTTGTGCATGATATCGGAATATTGGATATGCTTGTGCTGTAGTAACTGTTCGTCGTTGAATTCCTAACGGGGGCTTTGGTTCTTTTTTTTATTTTTTAGAAAATGTTTGCCGTGCGTTTTTTATGGCGGCGCACGGCAAAGGGCAGTGATTGCCGTGCGCTTTCAATGGTGGCGCACGGCAAAGGCAAAAGATTTGCCGTGCGTTTTTACCTACGGCGCACGGCAAAGGCAAAAGATTGCTGTGCGTTTTTTGCCAGCGCACGGCAAAGGCTGTAACGTGCCGTTTGGAGGGGGCGCCGTCAGTTGCTTTTCTTTGCCGTGCGCCTCCCCATGACGCACGGCAAAGAAAGTTCACCGTGCGTTGTCAGAAGAGGCGCACGGCAATGGGAGTTTACCGTGCAAATTGCTACCGTGTGCTCTTTGCCGTGCGCCCGATGAAAAACGCACGACAAAAACTTTGCCGTGCGTTTTTGGGCCTTTGCCGTGCGCCACGGGCGCACGGCAAACCGCAAGTTTCCCGTAGTGGTACTAGTGACTAAGACCATCTACACTCATCTTGTAGCGAACATGGCCCCATATGCCATTAGTTCGAGTTTGATTCTGGTGATTCATGACAACATGATCAATGGGACTAATCATATTGTTTAGTATGTCTTTGTAGACACTTCTAGGTCCCAAGGATGCCAGAATATCACATGACAAAATGAGAAGGTCAAAGGTCAAAACCGAGCTAGAAAGGAAAAAAGTCACCGTCGGATGAATCGACGGTACCCAAATAACAAGCGTCGGTGCAATCGTCGGACGAGTTGGTTCACTGGGTAAAACCCTAGGCACCGTCGGATGAACCGACGGTCCAACTTCTAGTTGCGTCGGATGAGTTGTAGAGGAAGAGCAGCGAAGACAGTAGCACCGGATGATCCGACGGTCTGAGTGAGGACACCGTCGTTCTATACGACGCTCAGTTTAAATCAAGACAGAGATGCGCCAAGACAAAGTCTTCAGCACCGGATGATCCGATGCCTTGGTCAAGATGAAGCGTCGCTCTATCTGACGGTTGCGTGGAAGCTAACAGAGACGACTTGGTCGCGGGGTCTTCAGCACCGGATGATCCGACGCACCGTCGGTGTATAGCGTCGGAGCAGTTGTGTCAGAGAATCTCAACGGCTATGTGACGTGGGAGGGGCATCGGATGAACCGACGCCTGGAAAAAGTTAGCATCGGTTCATCCGATGCTACCTTTTTCAGTGGCCGTTAGCCAACGGCTGTTTGAGTGCCTTGGGCTATTTATATACCCTCCACTCACCCATTTGAGGATGCTGGATGGTGTGGAAGTGCAGAGGAGTTCAAGACCCATTGAAGATCATATCCAATCCATCCAAGTGCTTAATTGCTCATCCTTAGACTTGTACATGCTTAGTGTATGTGCTTAGTGCTAGGCTTAGCTTAGAGCTGAGTGAGTGCAAGGTTGTGCCAACCTTGTGAGGTGATTCTTGAGTGAATCAAGTTGTACAAGGTTCGCCAAAACCCTTGGGGCCTAAGTGGCTCACCGGTAATCATCATCGACCCTCCGGCTTGGTGTGGAGCGGCGAGGACACTTTGTGCGGGGGACGTGGAGACCCCCTTCCTTGGTGGAGAAGCTCCTTAGTGGAGGCGGCATCAAGGTGACCAAGGGAGCTTGGCAAGTGCCTAAGTGGCTAGCCTTTGTGGCAAGTCAAGTGGTGCTCCTAGGAGAGACTTGGTGACCGGGAAGCAATACTCTTGTGTGAGTGCTTCAACAACGTGGACTAGGGGTGGCTTAGTGCCTACCGATACCACGGGATAAATCGCGTGTCAAGAGTTTGCTTCCTCTCATCCCCTTTACGTTTCCGCATTTACTCTATTGCAATCTTTGCTTGCCTTTACTTTCCCAGAGTAGTATCATGCTAGGATTGGCTATAGGTTGCAAACGTTGTTTTGGGATGGGAGTTTCACACTAAAACAACCCTAGTTGCACATCTAGATAGTATATTCTAGTTTACCTTTGTGCAAATTAGTGAAGCCATAGGTTAAGGTTTTAGATTGCCTAATTCACTCCCTCCCCCTCTTAGGCTATCGAGCATCCGATTCCTTACACATATAACTTCATATTCTCCTTCCAAACAGAATATTCCATCCACACCATCAAGAATTTCTCCTTTATACTACTTTCCTCCACACCCATCTTCCTTCATATTCTTCCTTCATCCAAACTACTAGGCCCACACATTTTTTGATACCCTTCCATCCTTCCTCCCCACCCGTGCGTCTCTCTCGCCTCGCTCGCTCCGCCGCCCCTCTCTCTCTCGCCTCGCCCCGCCTCCCACCGTCGGTGCCGCCTCGCCACTCCTCTTTCCTCCTCAACTAACGCGCCCCCGTCAGGGCCCCTCCCTCCCTTTCATCTCCTCCACGACGTCGGCACTCCGTTGCGTGCGTCGTCATCAGGAGCGGTACGATGCCACCTCGCTCAAAGGGCTCATCGTTGTGTGCGTCGGCTTCCTCCACTGGCGGCACGCGGCGCTTGCACACGTCAACCTCCTCCCCCGTGCTGACGGCGAGAGGGAAGCAGAGGACGGAGTGGCGCAGTAGCTCGAAGCCGGATCTCGGTGACGCGGAGGCCGCCCAATCCAATCCCTAGGCGGCGGTGGGGCGTGGATCTCGGGGCGAGGAGGCGGGAGGCGAGGTGGCGGATCCGAGGTGCCCTCGCCGGCGACGCATCTTGTCCGGGCCCCCGGCGGTGGGCCGAGCGTGCGAATGCGGCGGATGCGGACGGCATGCGTGTGCTCATCCTGCCGCAAGGCCGGCGGCCGGTGTCGGATCTTGTCCGGGAGGAGGAGCGGCACGCGCGGGGCGACGACGAGCCTTGCGGCGGATGGAGGAGGCGGAGGACCCGGCGCCGGCGGGCGTAGAGGAGCTCCTCCCCGCGGCGGACGGCGGCCGGTCGAGCTCCCAACGGCGGATCGTGTGGCGACGGCATCACAAAGCTTTTCGAGGGAGGGCGCGAGGAGTTTGGACGCGTGGGCCCATGCGGATGGCGTCGATGGGGGGCTACGGGAAAATGAAGGACGTTCCCCGGACGCCGCTGCGGGGCAAAAATGCCATCCGTCTCCTCCAGGAGACGGTTGGTGTCCCCGGTGCGGATGGTCTAAATCGATCCCCGTCTCAGCTTCCTTTAATCCTTTTCGTGACATCATGTGGCCGTCAGAACTTCTTCTCTTCTCCTTAGATTAAAACAAACACATCATGCTGATCTATGAAGCAAAATTCATTATTTTGTCGCCCTGTTCTGTGTAGACATTTCAATTATATTTTCTTTAGATGGTAATTCATAGTGTCACTCTTTGTGGGATGGCGCACTACTAGAAATCGACTTTATTTGATCCTGAACCTCCAAGACGATCATTACCGACTCCGTTTGCATCTAGTATCAATTGGTGCATTATTTGATCCTGAACCTCCAAGATGATTATTACGGCTCCATTTGCATCCAGTATTAATTGGTGCATTAGTACCGGGTGGAAAGGGAGGATCTCAGGATCCCCCCTCCTTGAGCCCCTTTAGTACTAGGTTGGGACGACACCTAGTACTAAGAACATCTCGCGCAATTTGCCAAATCGAGTTTGACAAAAGACTCGGCAGTTTTTGGCAACTTGGGAAAAACCAGCCTTCATCGCGTAGATATATGTGCGGCTCGCGGTTGGCATCATCGTTGTTTCTAGATTGGTGGGAGGGTGAAAAAAGAAATAAATAACAGAGAAGGGTTCCTAATGCAAATTTTTCAAGAGGTGGAAGAGCATAAACATAATTTTGTTTCTTTCTCAAGGTTCATGATGTAAGTTAGATTTGGGTTTGATAAGTAAATTATGCCAAATTGTTGGAAATGATCTCTTTTTTTACTTGACGTATCTTTTTTGAATTTGGCAAAAACACAAGATTGACCAAGTAAAACTTGGCAAACTGTTGGAGCTACTCTAATGACCCCATTAGGTACCGGATGGTCTAAACACCCGGTACTAAAGGGCCAGCCACCCTTTAGTACCGGGTCAGAACACAACCAAGTACTTAATGCATCCCATTAGTACCAATTGGAAACCAGACGCGGTGCCAAAACGCGAGTGTCCTACCCACCGTCTGTGACTCTACATTTTTTATCTCCATCTATCGCTTCTTTCCCACAACCTTATTCGTTGCCTCTAGCTCTTGGTTTCTCTCCTCTTTGAGGTCTAATTCGGTTGCCGACGGACCAGGACGGCGTGCGTGCGTGGCGAAAGGCCGGAGCCGAGGGCACGAGAGGCCGGCAGGTGTGCACGGAGCCAGGAGGCACTCATGGCAGGAGGCTAGACTAGCCGGGTGGGCGGGCACGGTGGGAGCGAGGTGGGGCCGTGAAACTTGTGATTTCAATCTTATCATTGAAACTGTCCCGAATTTTTATTGTGATTTTTTGATTGTATTGTGAATTTTCGACGGAGACGCGCTTTTGACATGTCGGCGGTGCGACGCAGTGCCCGGCTGGCCAAGAAGCCAGCGGTCCCGGCAGTGGAGTGTGCTCAACGCAACCTTTGCCGCAAGCTCGGCCTGCCGGCGGTTGAGTCAGAGCCGATCGAGACGGTGTTGCAGGATTTCATCGCCATGTTCAGAGGCCCGCTGCCGCCGCACATCGTTGGGGCCTTGACGGCGATCTTCAACCTCGACGACGACGACACGGACAAGCTGGATGACGCTCTCCTTCAGCACGCTGGGACGGCCGTGACGGAGCTCTCCCCCCTTCAGGAGGAGACTTGATGACCGCTGCTTGCCTGCAGCACCCCAGGAGCTCATCTCCTCTCCATGTATCAGTTCCTTTTAGTTTCGAGGCGCCCTGCTGGCTGCGACCTTCGGGCGCCTTCGTCTACCTGCACTGTTCCGCGACTTCGTACTCCACCTAACCTTGTTGGCCACTGCTGCAGAACCTTAGCACGGGACCCTGCTGGCTTCGACCTTCGGGTACCCGAGCTACTTTCCTTGTGACCAGAACGCCTCCATGAATAGTCCGAACGTCGAAATCGTCTCTTGTAATGTCCGCGGCCTCAATGCTACGGCTTGTTGTCTGGCTGTGCACGAAACTTTAGCGACAGCCCCGTGCCAGATTGTCTGCCTACAAGAAACTAAACTTCATATTGTTGATCCGCCTCTTGCCGCTTTCCTCGGGGCGTACAAGCTAGATAAGTTCGCCTTCAAGCCAGCGGTCGGGACTAAAGGTGGCATTCTCCTTCTCTGGAAGGACGCTGAGGTTGACATGTCCAACGTACGCATCGGGTGTTACTCGCTTTCCGCGGAGGTCACCCTTCGTCACTGCACGACAACCTTCTGTCTGTCCACGGTCTATGGATCTTCACGGCGGCCGGAAAAGGATGCCTTCCTCCGGCACATGAGACGTCTGAAACCTGCAGACGCAACGCGTTGGCTCATCCTCGGAGACTTCAATTTGATTTACAAAGCAAGAGACAAAAACACCGGAAACCTTAACCTTGGTCTCATGTCGAGGTTCCGGCGCACGATCGATTATTGCGGCCTGAAGGAAATCAACCTCCAAAATAGGAAGTTCACGTGGAGCAACGAGCGGTGCCGCCCCACCCATGTTCGCCTTGACCAAGTCTTCTGCAACCAAAACTAGGACCTGACCTTCGACGCTTGCTCCTTGCATGCGCTCTCCTCCTCCCACTCGGACCACTGCCCGCTACTTCTCATGAATCAATCGGGTCCCCGCAGGTCGACACCATTCAAATGAAAACTTTTGGACCAAACTTCCACACTTTCAGGAGATCGTCGCTCATGCTTGGAACGCTCCGACGTCGCACAGGGAGCCCTTCCACCGCCTAGGACACAAGCTCTTCTCCACAGCGGTGGCGCTCCAGAAGTGGAGCAGGTTTTTTCTCTCGGACGCTCGACAAAAACTGCTCATGGCCCAGGAGGTAATCCTGCGTCTCGACGAAGCACAAGACTTCCGGCAACTCTCCACTGCTGAGTTCAACCTACGCTCCAAGCTTAAGAAACGCATAACCGGTTGGCTGGCTGTTGAAAAAGCAAGGAAAAAACAGTGTGCCAGAATCAACATCATCCGTGAAGGCGATGCCAACACCCGCTACTTTCACCTTAGGGCCAACGGCAGACGAAGGAAGAACTTCATGCAACATCTCCGCCACAATGGAGTCTGGTTCTTTAAACATGACGACAAACAACGACTCATCCAGGATCACTTCACCAATGTCATGAACGCCCCTCCGCTTCGTTCTCGGGACATTTCTTGGCCGGACTTGGACCTGCCGACGCTTGACCTGGCTTCCTTGGATAGCCCTTTCTGACGAGGAGATATGGCGGGCGATTTGCCTCTTGCCTCAGGACAAGGCCCCCGGCCCCGACGACTTCACGGGCCACTTCTTCAAAAAGTGCTAGCCACCGATACGAGCGGACGTCATGGTGGCCATCATTTCCTTCTACAACAACCGTAACCGACACCTAAATCTCCTAATCAAGGCCAACATCGTTCTAATCCCGAAAAAGGACGGTGCAGAGGAGATCAGTGACTTTAGACCGATAAGCCTAATCCATGCTGTCGCGAAAATCATCACCAAGACTCTGGCCTTGCGACTGGCCCCCTTCATGAACAGCATCATCTTGCCTTGCCAAAGCGCTTTCATCAAAAGGCGCGGCATACACGACAACTTCCTCTATGTGCGCAACTTAACACGGCGGTTCCATAAATCGAAAACGCCGTCCTTGCTCATCAAGCTCGACATTTCTAAAGCCTTCGACTCCATGCGTTGGGACTACCTCCTCTCGGTCTTGTAGCGTAGAGGGTTCCCAGCAAGATGGCGGGATTGGATCGCTTCTTTACTCACCTCCTCCACGTCACGGGTTATTCTCAACGGCTCACCACTGGATTCGATCCAACATGGAAGAGGCCTACGACAGGGGGATCCTCTCTCCCCACTCCTTTTCGTTTTGGCCATCGACCCTCTACATCGCATCCTACAAGTTGCAACAGAAAGGGGACTCCTCAGCAAGCTAAAGGGCCGCACTACCAGCTTCCAGGTGTCAATGTACGCGGATGATGCCGTCATTTTCCTGAAGCCTACTAATCATGACGCTGACAACCTCAAGCGTATCCTAGCCAACTTCGGATATGTCACAAGCCTACAAACCAATCTCCGAAAAATGAGTGTAACACCAATCAGCTGTGATAGTGTCGACCTTGACGCCGTCCTGGCCAACCTCCCGCTCACCCGGGCTTCATTCCCAATAGAGTACCTCGGTCTCCCCCTCACCCCAAGAAGGTTAAAGAAAATCGACTTCCAACCTCTAGTTGACAAGGCCGCAGGCAAGCTCTCCACCTGGAACGGACGAACCTCACGCAAGCAGGTCGCGCCTGTCTCATCAAATCGGTGCTCTCTTCCCAGCCTGTCTACCTCTTGACAGTGCTAAAGCCGACGAAAGAGATCCTACTCGAACTCGACAAGCTTCGTAGGTGCTTTCTTTGGGCAGGCGCCGACGCCATTTCTGGAGGCAAATGTAAAGTCAACTGGGCGCGAACCACACTCCCGAAAGACCTCGGTGGCCTCGGGGTCTTCCACTTGAAGAAGTTCGCGAGAGCCCCGCGTCTCCGTTGGCTCTGGCATGAGTGGACTTCCCTGGAAAAGGCTTGGGTGGGAACAGAGGTACCCTGCGACGACGCCGATAGAATCCTCTTCGCAAACTGCACATGCATCACTTTGGGCAACGGGTCCAAGACCAGCTTCTGGGGGTCCAACTGGCTTCACAAGAAAAGACCTAAGGATATTGCGCCTCTTTTGTTCGCCAAGTCGAGGAAGAAAACGCGATCGATCGCCTCCGTAACAACCCGGGAATCTAGGTGTGTGAATTTTGCGAAAATTTAAAACCTTTTTGTTTGCTTTGGAGTGCTATCAATTTTTGAGCCGAAATTGCTAGCCTCTCACCAAATTCTCCACTAATTTATCCTATTTATAAAACTTATATTTAAAAATATGGTATAATTTGTGAGTTGGTTTTCCATTGGTTTATTTGGAGTTCAATTGAGTGAAGTTTGAATTTGAAAGGGGATCAAATTCAAACTATGTTTCAAATCCTAGACCATATAAATCCGTGTTAATAGGTAAAGTGCAGCTAAGATCTTTGGGCCGAATCTCGTCTCCCCTTGCGTTGCGGTGGCCCAACCCAAGGCGCCTTACGGCCCAATTACCCGCACAAAGACCCCCCCTTTCCTCTTCTCATTCTCTCGCCAAGCGGGTCCCAAACGTCGGCTCCCATCTCTTATCCTCTCCTCCTCTCTCCGCATGACCCACGGCGCCGGTCAAACCGAGCCGCCCGGGCGCGCGCGCCGGTCCCGGCCCGTGCCGGCCGCGCGAGACGGGCGCGGCCGGCCGCCGGCCGGCACGCACGCCAAGGACCGACGCGCGCGGGACGGGAGGCGGCCGGGGAAAAGGTGAAGGGCAACTTTGCCCCGCCCGCGAGCATCCAAGGCGCCTCGGGCGCAGCCCTGGTGCGCCACCTGCCCCGCTCGGCGGCGGTGCCAAGGGCACTGAGGAGATTTCCCCCTCGAGCCCGCAGCGTGGATTCAAAAGAAGAGGAGGCCGGCGTGGATTGGAGGCAGGGCCAACCACTCCCCTCTTGGGGTTTCTGCTTCCACTTCGCGGCCGCGTGCCAAGGTTGGGAAAGCAGGCGGGCGCGCCGCCGCGCGCGCGCCGTCGGGAGAAGTAGCGGCCGCGCCGACGCCGCGACGCGCCGCCTGAAGGGGGAGCCGAGGACCGGACCGGGACGCGGGGGACATCTTCACCGCCAAGTACACCGGGCCGCGCTGGGGGAAGAAGGGGACGAACACCAGGAGCGGCGGGATCTCGGACCGGAGCTGCGGAGTTCGACGCCGGCGTGAACACCTACGTCACCGGGGGGCATCTACTTCACCGGAACACCGACGCCACGCCTCCGGCAGGCCGGCCACGACTACACCGTCGACCCCTCGTGAGCACCGCGGCCCCTTTCTCTCTCTCTCCCCCTTGGATTCTTCCCCGTGATGGCACCCATGTGTGGAGACGCGTCGCCGTGAACTATCCGCCCGGATGCCGGCCTTCGCGCCGCGCATTGCCGTGCCGCGACGGATGGGGCTCTTGGGCCGGTCGTGTCCCCGAGCGCCGCCGTCGCCGTGCGAAGAGCGACGCGGACTCGTGCTGGTGAACTGGTTGGGCAGAGGAGGGGCGACGCGCCGCGGCTACCCCAAGCCCGTGGGCGAAGCTCTCCTTGCGTGCGCCGAGCCCTGGGCGCTGGCCTTCCTGGCAACCGGCCGTCGTGCCGTGATGTGTTGATCTTGCAGGTTGGGTAGGCGGACGCCCAGGGTCAGGCGCACCCCAGCGCGAGGACCCGGGGCTTGCCGCGCTACCGGACGGGCGGCGCGGCCGCGACGCCGCCGTGCCCCGCCGCGCGCGCCGCGCGCCGCACCGCCGGTCCCTTCCCCCGCGGGCCGGTGAGTGACCGGCCATGCGTTCGTGGGTGGAACGCGAAGGCGTACCCTCGCTAGCGCCCCGGCCGAGGTGAGGGAACACGCCGGTGGACAGGGGAGCTCGCCGCCGCGGGGATGCGCCGCGCGGCCGCGGGTTGCCCGGCAAACCATCGAGCACCTGGAGTGCATAGCCTTTCCCTGAGCGCCTTTCACCTGGGAAACGGGCCGCCGGCCGAACCGGGGCTCGCAGCCCAATTATCTTTTCCTTAGCGAGCCGTCGGCCCGTGCGGGATGTAATAGGGGGCGGGGAAATCGGACCGTGGGAAGCTCGATAGGTGGGCTTTGACACACGATTTTAGATGGGCCGAAACCCAATAGCGAGTAGGGAATAGGTCCGCCGGGCCGCCCACGCGCCCGGCGAAGACCGCCGGCCTTGTTGCGGCCCGTCAAACCGGGACCGCCGACGTCATGATGACGTCGCAACGTTTTTTCGAAAAACCCTTTTCTTCTTTGTTTAAAAATTCCGAAAAATGTTTTTAACCTTTAAAAATTCATAATAAATTCTAGGAAGCTCGAAAAATACAAAACTAATTTCTATAAATCCGTATTTGCGAAACCGTGCCGATTGTAGGTAGTTTGGGTTCATTTGGATCTTCTAAATTGATTCTTATTTGGAGTTTTTGCTTAGATGTGCACCGTTATCTTATTTCGCGTTGAATCTCGTGCCACGGACCCGAGCTTCGACCGAGAGGACGTGGAGGACCCCGAGTACACGCACCGGACGGCCGATCGCTTCAACGGCAACGAAGGTGTCATGTCACTCCCAACCATATAGATCCTATGTTGCTTTGTAGTCGCTAGTGCTTTACTTTAATGCATTGATCCGATGAATTTCATAACCCGTTTGATAGCCATGCCTTGATGTTTTGATATACCCCGTTCCTTGTTCTACTACTCGCGGGACTAGCTACGGACCCCTAGCTAGTCCCTTACTTCAACTATCCATACTTTTGTTGTTTGATTATGGATGGTGCTCCGGGTTTGAGCCGAGATGTGGGGATCTCGGTGTGACTCTAGCGTGCGTTCGGGTTGTGTATCCCCTTGCCGTGTTTTGGCGGGAGCGAGCCGCCGGTTACTTGTGAACGGCCGCCGAGGGAAGATGCGATCTCGTCCTCTTACCCGAGGGTCGTGTCGTGTGGGATGGAGATGTTGAGTGCTCGCTCTCGGCCCCTTAAGGACCGATCGTCGCTGACCTTGTTTCGGATGACTACTTCCGTACGGACCGCCCGCCTTGTATTGGGCGGGGGTGCGGGGTGAGACTTGTAGTGGATAGCACCCCTCCCGTTGGAGGATCGGTGTGATCGTGTCGGGAGTGGTCTTTCCCTCCTTAGTAGACTTTGCCCCGGCGAGGCCGGGGGAAGGGTTCCACGGCCTTCGAGGGACCTCTCGCGGGTAGTATGAGCTCGCCGCGGAGGCCGGGCCGTGCTCGGAGATGCGAAGGGTACTATCCACTTACTTGGGCTTCGGCCGTATGGTAGGGTCGGACACGGTGACCGCCGGTTCCGGACCTATTCGGGTGGGTACGGTTGTACAACCTCTCGCAGTGTTAAACCTATAGCTATAGTCCGTGTCCACCGGTTATGGACGGTCTTTCGATCTCTCACCCGACTAGTTACACTTCTCTTGTGCTTCTTCTCTCCCCCGAGTGTGTGAGCTCGGCTTTGGCCGTTGAGATGTGGGGATAGGAGCCGGTGGGCCCCACATCGCAGATGAGAGATGGGTTCTGGATCGTGGTTGAGATCCGGTATTTTGGCGTGGTAATCCTTGAGCGGGGTGTGGACCCCTGAGGTGTGGACCTAGGAAGCGGAAGCTTCCCCGAGGTGTGGACCTCCTTGCTTTATCCTCGCTTACCTTGTATGTTGCCCCGTCGCTTTGCTTAAGCCTTCTACGCGCATTAGGGATATCTCATGCATAGTACAATATACACCGCTTTTGCCTCTTTGTTGGGAAGTCGACATGACCTACCCGCTTATCGGGTATGTTAACACCAAAATTTGGTAAGGAGTATGACATGTGGGTCCGATTCGAAAAAGAGTCCGTCCGGTGGAAGGAAAGATATTTTCGAGAGATTTTCGGCGAAGGATCCGCGGTCGGCTATCCGCTCCGGTTCGGCAAAGGAACAAGAGAGCTGATTTTGCGGGATTGGACGGTGACGTGGCTCAATCGGAGGAAGCGAATGGATGGATAGGCGATCGAGTTTAGTTAGGCAATGAATCCATTCGCAATTGTAATCGACAGGGTATAAATACGATCCCCGGATGTATGTAACGGACACGTTCATTCCTCAATACACACCGGCCTTACGCCAAACCCTAGAGTCCTTGTCGTGTCGTCGAGTTCTTTGAGAGGGCCAATCGATCCGTCGACCTCCGTGAGTACCGCAACCTTGTATCATGTCTAGTATCATGCGGTGGATTTAGATCTCGATGCAAGTAGTCTTGTTACCATGCTTCGTGTCATGCGGTAGATTCAAGCTTGGTTCAAGAGGGTTTCTTGTTAGATCATGAGCCATGCGGTAGGCTAAGATCTAGCTCGAAGCTAGTTATCGGCTCTATTGGATTTTGGCAAAATCCAATAGATTCATTAAGTTATCCCGTGTTATCATGAGTTTTACTTTATGTTTTAGTTCATGTAACACACCTTTGCCCAATCTAGATGGGTTTGGATCGGCTATACTTCTTTTAAAGATCCGTATACGAGCAGGTTTCGCGTTTTGACGCGTGGATCTTGTGTTCTCCGACAGCCGAAACCGAATCGATCTAGGTTGTTACGTGTTGCGGGTTCAAGCTTGCTTTGTGCGTATAAATCTTGAAAGAACCGGGTATCATGCGGTAGATGCAGGTTTTTGGGTTGCTTTGGAGCTAATCATCCGGTGGATTAGATTTCCATTTCAGTCTGATAGATTTATTCACGTGGTAATGTTTGTTCCTTCTTCATGGACCCGGATCGGTACCGTTCGACCATATTCGGTTATGTTTTCACGAGTATATCACGTGCATTGTTTGTGCCTTAAGTGATGTATGCTTTTAGCTTTCCATATTTAGATTGTATCATGCGGTGGATAGATCTATTTGCGGAAAGTGGTACGTTTTTTCATGCAAGTTGTATCATGCGGTGGATAGATTTGTTTGTGATCGTACCCGACGGATCTTAAAGTATCTAGACATGCGGTAGACTAGTGCTTTGATCTATGCGTGCTCATTTAATACATGTTCATGTCCGTGCTTTACCTCATTTTATTTAATGATAAACCTCACGGGGATCGGTCATAACTTCATGCTTGCATCTCTATTTATACAAAGACGATCGTCGTCACGTTTACGACATCCATTCGGCGGTATTCTTTTTTCCTCTATAATGGCCCGATGGTTGTGATTCTTTGACAGATGGCTCTACATAGCTATATGTCACCTTGCTTGGCTTCTTAGCCGTAAATACGGAAGCTCGTCCGGTACCACCCAGCACGTTCCAAGCTTTGGTATCTAATC
Organism: Cenchrus americanus; assembly: GCA_947561735.1. Lineage (NCBI taxonomy): Eukaryota > Viridiplantae > Streptophyta > Magnoliopsida > Poales > Poaceae > Cenchrus > Cenchrus americanus. The sequence continues at coordinate 9,324,217 of OX387239.1, forward strand.
GCTTTATCTTTTGTTAATTTTCGGGAAAAATTGATCGGCACGTCATTTGCTCTCTCGCGCGTGCGAAGCTAGCTTTTCGGCTTGCCGTGTGATTGGCGTTAAGTGCACATTTTGCGTCAACACACTTTTTGGCACGCCCCAGGGGGACCACAGCCGAATTGGTTCAAGATGCCCGAAGTCTCGGACCTCCCGGATGTCGGCATCGAAGAGCTTTCTCCGCAGCAAGACGTCGGCGGCTCCCGGACGTCGTGAATCAATTTCGGCAAAAGTGTCTCATGTCGTTTAAGAAGAATCGAAGTGGTGTACCGTATCTAAAGAATGACTCCGCCCAGGTGCCGCCGCCGGAGAGAGCGATGCCTCAACCCAACAGAGAAGGAGGAATGCGCACGGATGTTCCAAGAGTCGCTAGACGACATGCTCACCAAGCACAATCGGGCTTTCCTCGGGTCACTCCCGGCGGATGATGGTGGCCCTCTTTGGCCCGGCGCGAGGCAAGCGTTCGGGAAGGCGTCCGCCGGAAGAGCATCGTGGAGCCGGGTGAATCAAGCTCTCGGCCGCCGCTACGGAGCCGGTTGCGGCGGCCTCCTCCTCGCAGCTCCGAAGCCAAGCATTCCGGCCTCCTCCGCAGGCGCCGGGGGCGGCCCGGGCCTCGGCCCCCGTTGCAAGCTTCGGGGAGTCAACCGGTCCCCGCCGCTACCACGGAGCAAAGATGGGTCGCCCCGTGCAACAGCCCGAATCCGTACCAGCCTACGTACGGAGACCTAGCGTTCGGCTCAGCGGGGGCCCCACTTGACCCTAGTCGAAGAATAGCTCCGTCAACCAACTGGCTCCAGAGGAATCTGTACGGCGGTGGTTATCATGAAGTGGGAAATTACGGAGCGTTCGATGCCTTCCCGCACCCAGGGTACGCGCCGGCTACAGGCGCTCAAGAGGAAGACGCCCTAGCGCGCAAGATGGCCGAATTGATGCAGAATCAGTTCGGCCTCAAGCCAAAGATGCAGGGCCCCACCTACAGGCCGCCGTTCCCAGAGTGGTACTATAACGTGCTCCTGCCACCGAGGGTGAAGCCGCCGACGGAATTCACAAAGTTCTCTGGGCAGGACGAGACAAGCACGGTCGAGCACATCGCCCGTTACCTCATGCAGCTTGGGGAATGTTCGGCCGAGGAGACGTTCAGGGTTCGCTACTTCCCCGCCTCGCTGACGGGTCCAGCTTTTCAGTGGTTCTCGTCCTTGCCACCTGAATCAGTGGCCAGGTGGAAGGATTTGGAGCGTAAATTCCACGCTCATTACTTCAGCGGCAGTTCTGAGAAGAAGTTGATTGATCTCGCCACCCTGAAGCAGAGGCACAGCGAAACACCGCTGGAGTTTCCAAGAGAAGCTTCTCATTGAACTTGCCGGACGATCGGTGGGGCGATATGGCCGTCGCCGGGATGTTGCCGGCCGTGCGCGAGAAGCTATTTGGGATGGAGTTTGAGAACTTGGGCCAACTATCGCGAGAAGTTATCCTTGATGAGCAATCGTGCACATGGCCTCAAGAAGGACCCCAAGTTTGGCAAGCGACATGACATCGCCGACATCTACAACCAATTCTTGGACAAGGCCGATTTGTGTGAGGATTCCGACGACGAATTGGAGATAGGCTAAGCGGAGATCATGTGGGGTAAAGAGCCCTTGACGATGAATCGGCGGTGGGTCAAGCGCACCAAAGGGACCTACGACTTCGACATCACAAAGGCCGATAAGTTGTTTGAGCTCTTGGTAAAGGAAGGCCGAATCAAGCCGCTCGAGGGGCATTCCATGCTTCGGCCCGATGGAGTCAAAGCGAAACGTTACTGCGGCTTCCATGACAGGGACTCGCACTCCATCAACGATTGCAGTGGTCTTCAGGATGAGGATCCAGAAGGCTATCCAGGAAGGGCACCTCAAGTTCGATAACAAGATGAAGCTGGATGGCCACCCCTTCCCTCAGAACATGCTCGGCTTTTCTATCAATGCGATAACAGCCGAAGAGAAGGGGAAAATCAAGGTCCTGACCTCAGCCAGGTCCAAGCAAGGTGGATCAGTGGACCCGGAGCGCCAGGTGACCCTAGAACAAGTGCAGGGCGACGCCCCCCGCGTTCTCAAGAGCCACATCGAGATCGGGGAATCGTCCGTGCCTAAACCCAAGGTGACGTCACGCATTCTCCTCAACAAATGGCAGCGCCGCATGGAAAAGGAGCGCTACCAAAAGCGTCGTCACGAGGAGGAGCAGCGCAGGTCGAAGAGGAGGCGCGCGCATGGAATCAAGAACAAGACGCGCGCGGCGCGGAGCGCGCCCACCGGGGGTGCGCCTTCTTCGTGCACCGCCGGAATGAGGGCCCGAAACCGCCTACATTGAGGAACCTGCTCCCGAATGCGGCGACGGGTATGTCGAGTACGAGCGAGGAAATCGCCAATCGCCGATCCGTCCACGAAAGACTTGGAAGGATCCACCCGAATGGGGATCGGCGTCAAAAAATTGAGGTCATCGATCACCCCGGGAAGCGCCAAGCCGATCTCGGGTGGGCCGATCGGGGAAGAGGACGAGGATGTCCACGTCTGGCAGAAGGGGCAGTGGTGCCCGCCCGGCCTACGCAAGAGCCAGAAGAGGCGGGTCCGGGCCGCTTGAGGAACCGCGAAATGAAGCAAGCCGGGATCCAGACGAGGCGTAGTGGCGCCCCAAGGACCAGCCAGAAGGATCGAAGCGTTCGGCCCCTACATGCATGGTATACTTCCTGCCGAACGAGTTCATGGCTCCTGCTAACCAGGCTATGCAGGAGGAAGCTTCCTTTGATGACGAGCGGCCGAGGAGATGATGGCACAACTGGTGCTTGCCAAGCAGGCCGTCTTCGACAAGCCGGCCAAGAACCGTCATATGAGGCCGCTGTACTTGAGGGGGTACGTCAACGGCAAGCCATTGACCAAGATGTTCGTCGACGGTGGCGCGGCGAGTCAACGTAATGCCGTACACCACCTTCGTGAAGCTTGGCATGACCCCGAGCGATCCGACACCTACAAGCATCATCCCGAACGACTTCGCCGGAATCCCTCGTACACCAAAGGATGCGCTCACGTGGACTTGATGATCGGGTCCAAGACGCCGCTCACCACCTTCTTTGTCATCGAAGGCAAGGGAGCCTACGGCCCCGCGCGTTGGGCGGACCGGATTCACGCCAATCGCCGCGTCCCATCCACCATGCATCAACGACCTTATCCAAAGGGTGGATGACGAGATCGAGGTCGTCCGGGCGGATGACTCCGTGAGCGTGGCCAACATGGAACCAGCCTTTCCGGGGAGTACCAAGGCATCGATTGCTTCTCGTGGAAGGATCGGGGAGAAGGTCCCGTTGAACCCGTCGGCGGGACCAACGGCCGATTCAAGCAATGCCGGCTCTTATAGTAATTTTTAATGGAGAACCCCGTGGATGGCACCGATGGCAAGTTGGGACGAGGATTCATGTCGGCCGATAAGCCGGAAGAAGTTGACATTGGAAGCGGTGATAAGCCAAGGCCGACGTTCATCGGTGCAAATTTGCGGCCCGGACTTCGGGGGAACTTAATTGAGCTTCTCAAAGAATATAAAGATTGCTTCGCCCGGGATTACTCGGAGATGCCCGGATTGGATCGTTCCATCGTCGAGCACCGGTTGCCGATCAAGCCCGGTTTCAAACCATATAAGCAACCGCCCCGAAAATCTACAAGGATGAAGTATTGGCCGATGTGAAGAAGGAGATCGAAAGATTACTTGACGCAAACTTCGTTCGGCCGTGCGTATATGCGGAGTGGATTTCTAACATCGTCCCCGTGTATAAGAAGAACGGAAAAATGAGGGTTTGCATAGACTTCGGGGACCTAAACAGAGCTACTCCCATGGATGGATACCCGATGCCTATTGCCGATTTGTTGATTGACGCCGCCGCCGGGCACAAGGTGATTAGCTTCATGGATGGCAACGCGGGATACAATCGGATCTTTATGGCAATAGAAGACATCTCGAAGACGGCCTTTAGATGTCCCGGTCATATAGGCCTCGTTTGAATGGATCGTCATGACATTTGGGTTGAAAAATGCCGGTGCAACCTATCGGCGGGCCATGAATTACATTTTTCATGAGTTGATCGGCAAAACCGTGGAAATCTACATCGATGACGTGGTGATCAAGTCCTTAAGTCACGACACCCATCCGGAAGATGTTAAGAAGACCTTGGAATGCACCCGGAAGCATGGCCTAAAGATGAATCCAAACAAGTGTGCATTTGGGGTGTCAGCTGGAGAGTTCTTGGGGTTTTTGGTCCACGAAGGGGGAATCGAAGTTGGCAAAAAGAGTATGAAAGCCATTGATGAAGTCGCTCCTCCAACCAACCTCAAGGAATTGCAATCATCGCTCGGCAAGATCAACTTCGTGAGAAGATTCATCTCAAATTTATCGCGAGAAAGTGTTGCCATTCTCTCCATTGCCGAAGCTAAAGAAAGATCGAAATTCACATGGGGCGACGAACAACAAAAGGCTTTTAACGAGATCAAGCAAGACATGAAGGAGCCGCCGGCCTGGTTCCTCCTCGCCTAAACAAGCCTTTCAAGTTGTACGTAGCGGCCGATACCCAAACCATTGGATCGGCCCTTATTCAAGAATTCGAAGGAAAGGAGCGGGTAGTAGCTTACCTTAGCCGAAAATTACTTGATCCCGAAACCAGGTATTCGGCTATAGAGAAACCGTGTCTTTGCGTGTACTACTCGTGTGTACAAAGTTTCGAAGCACTACTTATTGAGTGCCGAATGCACTGTTTACTCAAGGTTTGATGTGATAAAACATATGTTATCTATGCCAATTTTGAATGGACGGATTGGCAAATGGATTTTAGCTTTATCAGAATTCGAGTTGAAGTTCGAATCGGCGAAAGCCATCAAAGGTCAGGTCATTGCCGATTTTATTACTGAACATCGTGACCCTTCGCTTGATCTCGCTTGAAATTACCCCTTGGGCTTTATTTTTTGATGGGTCATCATGTGGCAAAGGTGGGGGAGTAGGGATCCTACTAATTTCTCCCAGAGGGGAGATGTTTGAATTCGCCATTCCTATACAACCCACTGTCACAAATAACCAGGCTGAGTACGAGGCACTGCTTCGAGGGCTTCAATATTTGAAAGAAGCCGGGCCGTTTCAGTTGAAATCTATGGAGATTCAGAGTTGGTCATCAAGCAATTGAACGGCCAATACGAGTGCAGGAGCGAGGCGCTGAGGAGTTACTACGAGGAATGCAGAGAAATCTTGAAGGGCTTTCCACTGGTAACCCTACAAAGACATTCCTAGAGAGCATAACGAGGAAGCAAACAAAGCCGGCTCGCAGCGCCTCCGGTTATAAAGAGAGTCAAGAAGCATTTGCTTTGCAGGTGAGTGCACTAGGGGCGGAGCTTACGAAGATGATTGGAGGAAAGAGATCGTTGACTATTTGAGAGATCCATCCCGAAAAGTCTCTAGGAAGCTCGTGTACAAGGCAATCAAGTTCGTTCTTCCGGATGATAATTTATTCTATAAATCATTAGATGGAGTATTGCTACGATGCCCGGGTCCGGAAGAAGCCAAAAACATGATGAGCGAGGTGCACGATGGGATATGTGGAGCGCACCAATCGGCCTATCTGGATGAAATGGGTTATTAGGCAAGCCGGATGCTTTTGGCCGACGATATTAGAGGACCGCTTCGAGTATTACAAGGGGTGTCAAGATTGCCGGAGGTTCGGGAATATTCAAAGAGTCCCCGCATCAAGCATTGAATCCCATCATCAAGCCATGGCCATTCGGGGCCGGGGTATAGACTTGATTGGCCAAATTAATCCGCCGTCTAGCAAGGGGCATAAGTTCGTGCTTTTGGCTACGTACTACTTCACCAAATGGGTCGAGGCGGTCCCGCCGAAGAAAGTAACGTCGAAAACATGATCGAGTTCGTCAAGGAACACATCATCTATCGATTTGGGATCCCTCGTACGATTACCACCGACCAAGGGGCACAATTCGTGTCATTGGAATTTAGAGATTTTGCCGAAAGCATGGGAATCAAGTTATTTAATTCTTCTCCATATTACGCCCGTGCTAATGGTCAAGCAGAGGCTTCTAACAAGATCATGATCAAGCCGATACGAAGAAGATCGATCGAAAGCCAAGGAGGTGGCATTCGGTACTCGGTGAAGCGTTGTGGGCTTACCGAATGGCCCCCCATGGAGCTACAAAGACTTCTCCTTACGAGTTGGTTTACGGGCATCACGCGATCCCGCCCCGGGAAATGCAATCGAGTCAAGGAGAGTGGTGCTTTGCAAAACGATTTGAGCTCCAAGGATTACGGTGGCCTAATGATGGATGAGTTAGAAGATTTGCATATGATCCGTCTCGGGGCCCCGGAGAAAATCGAGAAAAAACAAGCCGCGGGTCGCCAAATACTATAACAAGAAAGTAAAGGTGAAGCAATTCGCAGAAGGCGATCTAGTTTGGAAAGCGCTACTGCCGATTGGAACTAAATACAGTGAATTCGGCAAATGGTCCCCTAACTGGGAGGGGCCTTTTCGTGTGGTCAGATGCGTCCCCGGTAATGCATACATATTGAAAACTTTGCTGGGAGAAGAGTTTTCCGCTGCGATAAATGGGAGATATCTGAAGAAATATTATCCTAGCATTGAGATCGATCGATGATTACACGCATCTGGCACAAAAAATAGCCGCGCTCAAGAATGAGGCCGCCTTTAGAACAAAATCCATGAACAAAAGAAGATGGCCGCGTGCCGGATGCATTGCCCTTAGCTCAATACTACATTACAAACAAGCTTGTTTCTTGCGGGATTACATATAGCAGCCCCGAGGGTCAAGTCCCCTAAGGGATGGGAAGCGAAGGCGTGGAGTAAGAGGCGAAAGCATGATTCAATCTTTTCTTTGCTTCTTCGGCCGTCGCTCCCTCTTCGCTTGTTCCAGGACCACCGTGACGGCGACTTGGAACGCACAAGGATGACCGTGATTGGCGGCCTCTACCAAGCTATCCCGTGCCGCCTTCGGGTTGCCCGTACCGTCGAAACATCCGGAGCAGAAGAATCAAGGTTAGGGGCAAGAAATCCGTATGCAAACATGAAGGAGTCGAAGCATTTACCCCCTACTAACGCTTCCGGCCGCCATGCGACGCTCGCGCTCGGCTTGGCGGCCGGACGGACATGTCCCCGAGGTCACGCTCCGTGTGCCGGCACGGCGGCGCGGTCGATGAATGGCCCTCTCGCTCGGGCGTGGCGTCCTCTCGCTCTGGGGAGGAATCGGAGGAGATGTACTCGGAACATCTTCGGTCCCGATAACCTCTTCTAGGAAGCAAATCAAGGCCGAAAAGACGAGAAGAAAACATGAAGCGCAAGATCAAGCGGAGAACGATGAGCGGATCAAGAGAGAACTCACTTCCGAATCGTGCGCTTCCTTGATGAGCCGCTCCCCCGAGGTTATTTACCCTTGTCCATGGCGTTGGGGTTGTTTCCTCTAGCAAGGGGAAGAGACGAGAAATGATGGAAGAGTGTGCGAGTGGATTTGCGTAGCACCCCACGGCTATTTTATTGACCAAGGAGGCGCATTGGGAGTGATGATCGCGCACACACCGTTGGAATACCAAGCGGCAGGGGTTTCCACCGAGTGCGAAGGGTTTTCTTTTGAACAAGTGTTTACGGATTGCCGAATTGGGATCCTTTGTGGATTTTGCGCCAAGGGGCGCTTGTTCGCGCGCGTTCGGCTAAAGACAGCTCCCGCATGCATTCAAAGAAGACAAAATTCACGATGCAAATGCGAAGGGAGACATCACGGAACAAATGCGAATTTAAAAGTTCATCATATATTGCCGACGTTTACACATCCCTAGTACAATCTAGTCAAAAAGCCTATTCAACACGGATTGGGGATGGGTAATTTCGGCAATGGCGTCGCCGTGGCCGTCGAGGCGCTCCAGATGAGCTCGATCTCGTCGATGTCCTCCGCACGCCGCCCGGAAGCCACGCGGCCCGGTGGAGTAGTCGACGTCCGTATGCGTCGCCATCGCGGCCCGTGCCCAAGGTGGTGCCCAAGCGAACGCCATGGACGGCCACCTCGTCAACACGGCGCTCCACCGCGGCCAGCGCTCCGCCGGCGTGTCGCCGTGGGCATTCACCTTCTCGGCCAATTGCCCTACCGGCCCCTTTAGCCGGTTGAGCTCGCCGTCGCGGCCGCAAAAGACAAACAGATGGGATCGCATCAAAGGCCGAGCCGGACCAAGAATCAATCTCGGGGCCATACCGTCAATGGCCTCCGGCCACCGTTTGCGCCGGTCTTCCCATTCCAACTCGGCCACGCCCGCTTTCTTGGAGACGTCCTCCCGCCCGCGACGGACGCCTCTAACTCCTCCTTGTAGCGGATGGCGTCGCTTCCCCCGTACGGCACGGGGAGTGGCCTTCGGACTCCGAGGAGTCATCCGGGAGGGGCCGATTGACCGCGCACGGGGCGGATTCCACCGAATCGCCCCGAAAAAGGGAGAGATGATCGTCAAGGCAAAGGAAGATTAAAAAGCGAGAATCACGAGAGGAGAGGTTGACGATCGGTACCGCCCGCGCGCATTGGCGCCGCTCCCCTCGGCCTCGTCGGAGGCACCCGCGGCGATTGAGGCGGCGCACCATTGTGGTTTGGGATGTGTACTTGTTTGCGAGAAGGCTAAAGATTGGCAAAGATTCGAGAGCTAGAAGGCTCCGGTGGAGAGCTAGAGGCACCTATGGCAACATTTATAGGCCGGCAGGGGTGAATCGTGGCTTCGAGTCGTGGCCGTGGATCGTGGCGCACGTCCCAATAAAATCGGAAGGTGGAAAGATTTCCTTGACCGGCCCGCCGGCGGGTCGTTTGGAGTTCTAAGCCGGACCGTGCGCAAGTCGATTGGTTCGGCTAAAGGAACTCAAGGTGTCGTTCGGGAGTTAGCGTTTCACCGCCGAATGGGTCGTTCGACGAAGACATCTCAAAAGTACGCAAAAGAAAGGAAGCAAATCACAAGGAGATATTACGAGAGCGACCGGCTCAATTGTACATCAATAAGAATTCGTGCATCCAGGAGTTTGGCAAGTACACGACGAACATTGGATATTATCATACGGAATTGTCCAAAGATCTCCTCGGCAGCCTTGTTGAGCACCGTATAGGTCGTTGAGTTCCGCATCGCATTGCTTTATTTTGGTGACAACCGATTCTACCTCCGCTTGGGTCTTTGCCATCAATCCAGAAGTTCGGCTATTTTCTTTTGGTCAATCTCCATCTCCGCCGACAAGCTTCTCGCCGGCCTCTAGAGCAGCCTTCCTAGCAGCTTTCGCATCATAAGAAGCTTGCGAGTTAGCCAATGCATCTTTATGGTTCTCTCGCTTGGGTTTGTGCCCCGTTCATGGCCCGTTCAAAGATCGGTTTTCCTTTTCTCGATGGCCGGACGGGAGCGCAATTTCCTCCAAGCGCGCCTCAAGGGTACATAAAGGGGCTCTAAGTCATAGATGGATGACAGAGAAGCTCTGATGTCTTCAGGGAGTTCTTGACTAATGGGTTCAAACATTTCTTCGAAATGATGGAGGTCATTGAACCGGTCCCGAGCATCTTTCTCTAGCCAGCAAAGAATTTCGTGAGCTTGGACAAGACTTCATTTGGCAAATGGGCCGGAGTACCCCTTCCATCACTTCGGCGACCGGATTGCTATCCGATGGCAGGCTCGGCGATGATAGAACTTGATCCTGATAAACAAGATTGCCGAGTTAGGAATACTAAACACCAAGGCACCAGAATTGAGTACGAGTGGTTACCTCATGGCTGGTTTCTTGAGTAGGGGCAATCGCAGGTGAAGAGGACGCTCCAGGAAGAGCCGAAACTTCTGAGCTAAGGGGTGCCGATGCGGGCATTGGCAGCTCGTGGGTTTCTGGCTGGAGAGGAGTTGGGTCTGCCGCCTCTGGTGGATTGGCTGTCTCTGTTTGACCAATAGGCGATGGCACCCTGGGAGAATTCGCTGGCTCCGGCTTGGGTTGGGAGATTCATCTCCGGAGAATTGATTGCTTCGCAAGGTGATGAAGATGAGATCTCCACCGGGATGGGTAACTCAACCCCGGATGGACTCGCTCGTTGGACCACCGGAACATCTACAAGCCGTTCTTCCACAAACTTCTTCCGCAAGTGTCCAATTGAAAGAGTAAGTGCCGTGCTCATCCTTGAGAAAGGACAAGAAAAGTCATACCGAGGATGGAGCATTGGCGGATGCCGGTTCGGAGAATGTTGAGCTCGGTCCGAAAATACACAATGATATGATCCATCAAAAACGAGTGACTGGTAATCAAGAAGGTAAAGGGTTTTACCTCAACGAGCACCTTTTTGACAGTTCTTCTCCTTTTAGCACTTGGAGGGGCAATCAGGTGCAGACCTTGCCTCCTGTCTGTAGCAAGGCTAGAAAGGCTGGGGTCTGTGGTAGCATACCTAGCCATTAATTGCTGCAGGGTTGTGGATTTGAACCCCAGTGCCGAAATTGGGCCTTCAGCATTGTAAGCAATTACCCTGACTCGAGGGGCAGGCACTGTGTTCTGTGGACAAAAGATGAAGGTGAAGACCATGAGTAAAGAAGAAGTGCTTAATCCAAGGACTCATTGTGTTACCTCTGAAGTCGGCAGGAAATCAGGCACCACTTCCGCACGAGAATACATGAACGGGTTCACCGAAGATGTGGTCATGGAATTCTTGCCACCATGAGTTGAAGGTGGGGTGAGCTATGATTGCAGTGTACAAAAGGACGTGTATAGACAAGTGGGACCGCACACATAGTTGAAAACCCCGCTACATTGCATCGCTCTCTCGATTTCCTCTCCGGGTTTGAGGAATTCATGCAAAAACAATCTTGGGGGCATCCGGCCGCATCCAAGTTGTCCGGCCATTACATTAGGTCGGTAGTATTCATAAGTGCCGACATTCGCCTCCCTCCATTGAACTCGCCCGCGTAATATGCATGGGCGGATTATGATATTAAAGATCTCCAAGAAACCCCTATCTTGATGGCCGGGCTCAAAAGAGAATTCGACAGGGAAGGTCAGAGTGTCATTACCTAGATAAGGAAGCCAAAGAGGATTGGAGAAGCCTTTGAAGAACAACTCGAAGAGCTGGATAATGTCCTGCTGGATGATAACGCTGACGCCGGCTTCTCCATAATTTTGGCATCCTCCGGTGGTTTGAGGCTCTCCTTCGGGGGGATTGGATAAAGGGAAGAACCCGGAATTCAAATCGACGCCGACAATCCGATGCATGTGGAGCTGCACCACATTTGAACAAACCACCAAGGGCCATTGACGCATGTGATCCTCCGTCGGTGTACATTTGGGTAACATCGATGAAGCATATGATATACACTGCCCAAGAGGAATTTTCCCAGAGGGAGGCGATTGCCACTGGCAAGATGAATCGCCATTGCAATATGATTCAAAGTGGGTTCGTTGGCCTTGCCACAAAAGACAAATCTGCATAGCCACATGTTCAGAAAAGCTCTGTATTCCACTTCGCCAAGGGGATTATCTCTCATATGCTTCAGGATATAATGCTTGTAGCCATTCCCTGGTTTCACCCCTGTCTGGCGTGAAGAATTTTTGAAGTTCCAGGGCTGGACAGATCCGGTGACATCAAGGCCGGTGATCATGTATACATCGGCCAAGGTTGGGGACATTGGGCCATGCCCAAAAAGGAAGGCGTTGACGCCATTTGACCAGAAGTGGCATGCGGCTATCAGAAGATCTTCATTCTTGGGTGTTTCAGCTACGGATAACTCCAGACATTGAGCGATACGGAGAGCATCCAGATTGGTCAATCCACTCTTGTCCGCAAGAATCCTCCGATACCAAGTCTTCCAGCCTGCAATTGGAAGCAAAGGCCGCTTCTTGAACGCGTCTTGCCACCGAGGAGGTGGGGACAAAGCTCGCCTTGAAGGGGATTCTCCGAGATTCAGCGAGAATGAGATCTAGAGGATCGGATTCCCCACAGGACCAAGGTAGTAAGACCGCGAATTGGCCTCGACAGGAATCAAAAGAGCAAGGGAAGATTCCCGGAAGAAAGCGAAAAAGAAAAAAATCTCGGGTAAAATTGAAAACCTAATGCCGAACAAGGTTTGCGGGGGGATGAATTTACCCGAGCAAACTTGGTTCTCGAGTTGCCATTGGAGGTTCGAGCTCGGAACGAAGAGGATCTAGGGTTGGATCTCGAACGAAGATTCCGGCGGATTGCGGAGAACAAAAGTTGACGATTTGGCTCAAGGATTCGTGGTTGGAGTCAATTGTGGAACAAAATTACTTTTATCCCACAATTGAAGGGGCATGTGTTAACACCAAAATTTGGTAAGGAGTATGACATGTGGGTCCGATTCGAAAAAGAGTCCGTCTGGTGGAAGGAAAGATATTTTCAGAGATTTTCGGCAGAAGGATCCGCGGTCGGCTATCTGCTCCAGTTCGGCAAAGGAACAGTAGAGCTGATTTTGCGGGATTGGACGGTGACGTGGCTCAATCAGAGGAAGCGAATGGATGGATAGGCGATCGAGTTTAGTTAGGCAATGAATCCATTCGCAATTGTAATCAGCAGGGTATAAATACGATCCCTGGATGTATGTAACAGACACGTTCATTCCTCAATACACACCGGCCTTACGCCAAACCCTAGAGTCCTTGTCGTGTCGTCGAGTTCTTCGAGAGGGCCAATCGATTCGTCGACCTCCGTGAGTACCGCAACCTTGTATCATGTCTAGTATCATGCGGTGGATTTAGATCTGATGCAAGTAGTCTTGTTACCATGCTTCGTGTCATGCGGTAGATTCAAGCTTGGTTCAAGAGGGTTTCTTGTTAGATCATGAGCCATGCGGTAGGCTAAGATCTAGCTCGAAGCTAGTTATCGGCTCTATTGGATTTTGGCAAAATCCAATAGATTCATTAAGTTATCCCGTGTTATCATGAGTTTTACTTTATGTTTTAGTTCATGTAACACACCTTTGCCCAATCTAGATGGGTTTGGATCGGCTATACTTCTTTTAAAGATCCGTATACGAGCAGGTGTTTCGCGTTTTGACGCGTGGATCTTGTGTTCTCCGACAGTACGAAACCGAATCGATCTAGGTTGTTACGTGTTGCGGGTTCAAGCTTGCTTTGTGCGTATAAATCTTGAAAGAACCGAGTATCATGCGGTAGATGCGGGTTTTTGGGTTGCTTTGGAGCTAATCATCCGGTGGATTAGATTTCCATTTCGATCCGATAGATTTATTCACGTGGTAATGTTTGTTCCTTCTTCATGGACCCGGATCGGCCGTTCAGCCGTATTCGGTTATGTTTTCACGAGTATATCACGTGCATTGTTTGTGCCTTAAGTGATGTATGCTTTTAGCTTTCCATATTTAGATTGTATCATGCGGTGGATAGATCTATTTGCGGAAAGTGGTACGTTTTTTCATGCAAGTTGTATCATGCGGTGGATAGATTTGTTTGTGATCGTACCCGACGGATCTTAAAGTATCTAGACATGCGGTAGACTAGTGCTTTGATCTATGCGTGCTCATTTAATACATGTTCATGTCCGTGCTTTACCTCATTTTATTTAATGATAAACCTCACGGGGATCGGTCATAACTTCATGCTTGCATCTCTATTTATACAAAGACTGATCGTCGTCACGTTTACGACATCCATTCGGCGATATTCTTTTTTCCTCTATAATGGCCCGATGGTTGTGATTCTTTGACAGATGGCTCTACATAGCTATATGTCACCTTGCTTGGCTTCTTAGCCGTAAATACGGAACCGTCTTCGGTACCACCCGCACGTTCCAAGCTTTGGTATCTAACTCGCTTTATCTTTTGTTAATTTTCGGGAAAAATTGACCGGCACGTCATTTGCTCTCTCGCGCGTGCGAAGCTAGCTTTTCGGCTTGCCGTGTGATTGGCGTTAAGTGCACATTTTGCGTCAACGGGGTAGACCCCGGTGACTCGACGCAGCCGGACTACGACTTCGACAACGACGGTTGGGTGGACTAGAGCTCTTCCTACACTTGAGCTGCCTGCGGATATGGAGTTTCCCGCGCTTTCATGGAGCCGCTGCTAGACGTTTTATTTCTGTTTGATTCAGTCCTGATGGACTTGTACCCGGCATGTGCCGAAGAGATGTACTCTGATTAATGTAATAAAATAAATGTTGTACTCTACTTTATTGTTTTTACCTTTCTGTATGGATTTTGGAATCGCTGAGACAGGGATTGCACGTGGTAGCCTTCCTGGGACTACCACCGAGGTGCTAAGATTCGGGGATCCGTTCGCGGAAATCCGGGTCGTTTCACCCTCGCTCTACACGATAACACATGGATGCGGGACCTCAACCACCGCTTTGGCTTCACTGCGGAGCATCTCACGCAATTCGTCACCCTTTGGAGTCTCATCGAGACAACGGTCCTACACCCTGACCGTGAAGATATGATCGTCTGGACCCGGACATCCCACGGACTTTACACAGCGTCCTCTGCATATAGAGCACAATTCACAGGCTGCCCTGCTACTCCCGATCTAGCCTCTATCTGGAAGGTTTGGGCCCCACCCAAGTGCAAGTTCTTTGCTTGGCTCATTTTGCAAGACCGTGTGTGGACATGCGACAGACTGGCACGCAGAGGTTGGGACCACTCCCCGACCTGTCCCCTCTGCAGACGCACCATGGAAACCCGCACACCACCTTTTGGTGGACTGCCGCTACACGCGCCGGCTCTGGACCGAGGTCGCCCACTGGCTAGGCTTGCCCGAACTTCGCCCAGCAACTTGGCCCCCTTCCTCGTGCCCACTTGGCTGGTGGACCGTCACTCCTCCGCGTCACAACATTTCATAGAAAGCTTTCCGCTCCCTTGCGCTCCTCATCAGCTGGGAACTTTGGAAAGAGAGGAATTGCCGGATCTTCAACAGCTCTGAGTCTCCGATAACTACACTGGTATTTAAGATCAAGGAAGAATTTTCTCTTTGGCTCTCCGCAGGCGCAAAGTGCTTGGCGACCCTGAGCGTTCACTTGTAAAGGTTTTTCTTTCTTTCCGGCTAGCCGGATGTTTTCCTCTTCTCTATCAATGAAATTGGCACCATCTCGTGCCCGTTCGTTCAAAAAAAAAAAATCTTGTGATTTGAAACTTGTTGTGAATGTTGTGGTTTGAGACTTTGTTGTGAATCTTGTGATTTTGCCACGAATATGAGATGAGATGAGATCAAAAAAGAAAATAAAATAAAATGAAAGGCAAAGAAAGAGAAAACGGAGAGATGACAGAGGGGGCACATTAGTACCGGGTTGCAACAACACCTGGTACCACAGGGCACTTTAGCATATATCAGATAAACTACCCAATACTAATGGCCCTCCCCATTAGTACTGACGTGAGAATACCATAGGGCACTTTCTCATGCTCCTCCTTTGTAGAATCTCAATTGTATCTGTAGCAACCATTGGTTTAATTTCTCCCTTGTTATTCCCCGACTCAGCAGCACCGCTGGCCGACCTGTGTAGATCACCATTTTGCCTATATGGTAGCGGAGATGAGTCGCCAGTGTCTCCCTCGTCTCTTTACAGTTTCCCACCCTGCACCCAGGCCGCACGCCTCCTCGCATACTCCACCAGCTTGATGGGGGCCCCGGACCTTGTATTTTACTCAATAAACAATGTGTACATTATGATCTATGCCAACCTTATATTCATGCACATTCTTAGATTTGATCGTATAAGATGTCATGGCGCATGTGATACAAGCGAAGACTCGCCCCGGTCCATGCGTTGAGTCTCTTTAGAATAGCTATTAAGGTCATCGTGACAACCAATCTGTGGTTGGTTGGCTTGCTGCTGGCAAGACTAACCAAAAATTAATGCCAACTGGTTTGTCCCAGCTTGTAATTTTAATTTGTATATAGGACAAGAACTTATGGCAATGTCATGCACATGATATATCCAAATTTTGTTAAAAAGAACTATCTTGGGGTTCCCTTCAAAGAGTTGACCCTGACAAATGATAACAAGATGCTTTAGTAAAAAATAGAAGATTTCTACACATTACCCATAAGTCTCATATATTCATCATCCACAACACGCATATTCAATGATGTACATATTCCACTTGATTAATGCACATATTCAATGATGCATTCCACTTGATACTTGATAATATTTTATCTATCATGCATGCATCATGTCTCTTCAAGCTAGACATGTTGAAAACATAGGTAGTACTTCACACATGTGAAGCCTACATGTTGGAATATATACAAGCATTTGGTAGACTTGAACATGGACCTAATACGTCTGCATTGGTGTGAGAGAAAAATATTGATGGCTAGGTCGTGGTTAATGGTGATTTAGTGTGAGGAAAATACTACTGGATGGCAGCGGAAACTAGATGAACAAGCAGCTAGAGCATGCGTGAGCAGTGTGTGTGATGAACTCCCGAGCTCTGTTCCTCTTGGTTATTATACAATATTTTTCTCACAGAACTGCTGTACAAATCAGTCAGCATGACCTTTTCTTTGAGAACAAATTTACGGTACTTATCAACAAAAGATTTGTTGAATAGAGCCCAGGCCCCTACTCTAGCAAGAGCTTCCAAGTGCGCCCGGGGATTGCCCGACGATAGGGACGCTAGAGCAAGCGTGAGCAGTGTGTGTGATGAACTCCCGAGCTCTGTTCCTCTTGCTTATTATACAATATTTTTCTCACAAAACAAATTTGCTGTACAAATCAGTCAACACTACTTTTTCTTTGAGAACAAATTTACGGTACATATCAACACAAGATTTGTTGAACAGAGCCCAGGCCCCCGCTCTCGCAAGAGCTTCCAAGTGCGCCCCGGGATTGCCCGACAATAGGGACACCGAATAGAGCATAACATTATTAGGCTATCTACAGGAGTGCTCCCTAAACGACCCTCTACCCCTAATATAGGGATATCAGATTCAAAATCACCTGCAACAGTGTCTCGTAAACAACCTTGTAAATTTTCGGGAGCTCCCTCAACTCCTCAAATCTGGGGACACAGTTTCCTCCCCCAAATGCGCACACGTGTGCCCCTCCTCCGCTCGACCCCGCTGCCTCCTTCTGCTCCCTCCCTCCGTCCTCGGTGACACCGACACCCTGTGCTGGGATCCCGCTAGGCGAGTTCGAGACGCCGTGCGACGAGGTAGGAGGTGACACCACCAAGGTCGGAGGCGTCGTGAACATCTCGCAATTGCGGTGGCGTGACCTCCTGCTCCCACTGCAGCCCTCAGCCTGCCGCGTCCGCCCGGGGCTCGCAGGATTTGCACAGGAACTGGTGTCGGCAAGGCAGCAGCAACACCGACGCCTCGCCCGCGCCGCACACCCTGCTTGCCCACCCGCTGCTCGCAGCCGCTGGGGATGACGACATGGCCGCTGCGCACGCGCCGGCGGTGACGTCCTCAGCCTCCACGAAGCAGTGGGACTCCGTGTCATCTGCCGCCGCTGGGTCTGATTCGCTGAAGCCCTCCTCAACGGGCTGAATCGCTGAGGCACCACCACGGAGGACGAGGGTGTCGAGCGCGGTGCGGAGACTCGAAGAGATGACCTCGTTGTTGCGCGCCACGCCGCACCATGCCTGGCTCTCGCTGGCCGCCTGTCACAGCCGGTCCTCGAGCTCCGCCACTCACTGGCACGCGGTGCACACCTCATCGTGCAACGGCCGCACCACGCCCGCCATGCCAGCGCTTGGCACAGCCGCTTTCGTGCCTACTCCAACCCGGCACGTAGGTGGTCGCACTCGGTCACCGTGGGGGTAGTCGTTGCCTGCCACTGGGGTAGAGCGCGTCGGGCTGGCGTGGCACCTGTGGCGGGGGCGAAGCTCGCGCAACCGGCGCGGCGTCCATGGCAAGGGACCTCGTGCGGGCCAGTTCAACACATGCGATATCGGGAGGAGGGAGCAAGGGACGTGGAGGTAGGCAAGGCAGCCGCCGCCATGACCTGTGTTGGCACTTGGCACCATGGCCGCGTCGGCACCAGCGAGAAACGAGCCAAGATGTCCCTCCCTTTGCTCTAACCATCTCTGATTCAGCACTGGCGGCAAGAGGCAGCAAGCAACAGAGTAGCCATAGCCCATGGCGGTGGACCTGATGTCCTGTGGCGGCAACGCATACGAGAACCGCACATTCCAGCAGGCCGCCATGGTGGGTCTCTGCAACATCGAGCTCATGGTGTCCTCCCTCTCCCCGTGCGCCACCAGTGAGGCTATCGAGGTCGCTGCAACCTTCTCCTCTTCCGCTGCTGGTTGTAGAGGCGTGGACACATGTCGTCACCAGTTCTGATGCCGGGTTGGTCCCCACCCCCGCCCGCGACACAGCAACACCGCCAGGGTCTCCTCGCGCTGCCGGGCCATAGCACCTCATGAAGTCTGGAACTTTGAATCTTGGAGGGAATAGTATCTGATCATAGCCAAATAGATACTGTGTCTTGTACATGCAGGACTGTTGTTTGGGTTTTATCCAATATTTCTTCAGTAGCATCTTCGAGAAGTGGTCAATCAACTCCTACTTCACATGAGACTTCAATTCAGCAGATACTTTCTCAATCACTTGTATCTCAGCTGGAGTTTCTAGAGGCACTTCTTCTAAGATTCTTAGCTGTATATCTGGAGCTGTTGTTGTCCTTGCTTCGGCAGAACCTTGAGTGTTTGAATGACTTGTAGCAGGTGGCGTTTGTCCAATCGGCTGACTAGCCGATGGAGTTGATTGTTGCACATTCAACTGGCTTGAAATAGCCAATTGATTTAGAAGTGTCTACAACAATTGCGCGGAATCCACCTGTGGAATCACTGGCTGTCATTTCCCCCCTTGGTTAATCGGCTGCTGAGGCGATGATCTTGTGTGAGCCACTGCATTAGTCGGGGTTAAGAAAACCTGCATTGTTGTTGATTGTTGAAGTGGGGCAGTCTGCACAGGCATCACTAGTGTTAGCTGCTGTAGTGGAGCAGTTTGCACAGGCATCCGAGTATCGGCTATTGAGCTGATCTCTGAGGTGGAGTGGAAGTTGGTTTCTGAGGTGGAATAGGAGCCCTTTTCTCTGTTGTTATGACCATATGAGCATGAGCTGGGTGTTGGGGGGTACCCGAACAATTCGGATAACTACCCTAACACGGGCAGAGTTCTCAACACGTTCAAGTACAAGATTAGGGCGCAAAGAGACTGTGAATCTCTCTGCAAGTAGCACAAGTTCCAAAAAAGTCTGAATCCGTTTACACGTGCCCTTGCGCCCCCTTTTATAGGGAGACGAAGGGACTTTTACATGCCGATAACACCCTCGGGCTCAGAGAATATTCCTAATGTGAACACACGCAAGAATGTCTTTTCCCACCTAACATATTTACAAGTCTGCCACTAGTTCACACTCTAAACCCGGACTTTTTGGGACTACAACTTTGACTTTGCTTCTCCCGTGGTTCGTGAATGTCCTCGCCCGAAATTCCCGAACTAGGTCTTCAACAGATTCCCGAAGTGGCTCTTGCTTCCCAACAGGTTCGTGCATGTCCGCGCGCCCGAGTCCCAAACAGAGTCTTCATCAGATTCCCGAATCGGCAGTTCTCCGAAGTTCGGACCATCAACAGTTGAGATTCCGGGCTCCCGCATGTTCGTGACTCCGCCTCTTCACCGAATCAAGATTCCCGGACTCGCACATTCGCGAATTCGCGACTTCACAGGTTCCAGGCTTCCGAGAATCGCGAATTCCCTGCTCCTGAAAAACATGCTTTGAGAACTTTGTTAAGCCTGACGTTTCGAGGGTGACGGGTTTTCCTGAATTCCCCAACACTAGCCCCTCGGGAAGCGGGTTGACTCCGACGATCCGATTCCACGAACCTTTCGGAAATTTAGTAAAAAAACGTCACCCTCGGAACATCGGAGGGGACATGCGTCGCCCGGGAAGCCAAAGGTGGTTAAATCGAGGTGCACTTCGCGGAACTACCCCTCCCCGGCCCTATAAATAGCGGCTGCTGCTGTTAAAAATTTTTTACCGTTCTCGAGCTTTTCACGATTCACGCACCTCTTTTTCTTCGCGGAATCTGGTTTTCTGCTTGAAAACTTGCGAACTTCAGGTCTTGTTCGCGCTCCTCTAAGGTATTCCTTTATCTATGCTTCGTCGATTTGTTAATTCGTTAAACTTTGGTGTGGTGATGTTGCGATTTCGTGAGTTTTGTTCTCAAACATTACTCTTACCTATCTGAATGTTTGTAATTTTTTGGTTAGGTGGCTCGCGTTAAAAGTACAGCTAGGCCCATGACCACCGAAGAGCTCATCACTGCCGGTCTCCCACTTGACCCAGCTGCCAAAAGCGCTACACCAGCCGAAGATTCTGGTTCGCCCAGTGGCTCCCGAAGTCACGAAGATGGGGAGGTTGGGTCTGACGGCGGCGAAGAAGTCGGGGATGTAGATGCCAGTGTCGACGATCTTGTCATGCTAAGGACCTCCGGCCCGTTGCCGCCTTCGCTTGCCTTCGGAGAATCAAAGGTCACAAGCAACATGGTTCGCGAGTACGAGAAGGCCGGGTTCTTCTCCCCTGGCGCTGGGCGCGCCCCTCTCGACGAACTGATTCCCACTCCCAAAGAGGGAGAGATTGTGGTGTTTCGGGACTTCTTCATCTGTGGACTAAGGTTCCCTTGTGATCCCGTCCTGCCGGCGATTCTCGACGCTTTTCGGTGAAGATCCACCGGCCTCACTCCGACATCCTTCCTCGAAGTGTCGAAGTTTATCTGGATCTTGAAGACCTTTGGCTGCAATCCTATTGTCGACGGTTTCACTCGGTTCTACGAGCTGGTGATCATCCCCGAAGTTATCAAGGGCGACGATGGGCAGTTCTACCATAGTCAGCACGCGTGCTGCACCTTCAACACGCGACGCCAGAACACCCGACAGGGAATCACTCGAATCCAGATCGCTCCTTGCTGCAAGACCAACCTCACAGACGATTGGAGATCTTATTGGTTTTACTTGAAGATTGATGAGCCGAAGATGTCGAGCCCGATCGCACCCCTCGCCGCAGTGAATGTAGGGAGATACAACCAGCGGGCCATAGGAATCAGAAGTTGCGAGAGTGCATTTCACCTGGCCAGCACGATACTTGGCGGCCGTGACATTATCGAAGAATTTGTCGCCGCGTGAATCTGGCCTATTTTGAACGGTTGGTCCCCTGCCGAACTTGTATACTACAACGTCAACTGGGCAGATCAGAAGGTGCCTTTCCCGAAGTTCGGGATTAAACTTCGCGAGGGCCAGAGCGCCAAGGACTTCATGGACGAAGTTGCAAAAAGGGTCAATGTCATGGTAGGCGAATATACCATGAACGAGTACAAGGCATACAAGGCCCTGGTGAAGCACAAGAAGAAGATCAATCGCGTCTTTTTGGAGATTAGCGGTGATAAATTTTTCTGCTCTCGAGGCCCTGGTCCCAAGTTGAAACTTCCTGCCGTCGCCGTGGCCAGCTGCTCAGCCGCCCCCATCAACGCTCCCCGAATCAGGTCGTCGAAGCGAAACCCGTCGCCTGCCACCGAGGGAACTTCTTCGGGAGTGAAACCTTCAAGGACCAGATTGCTTGAGTCGTCGAAGCGGAAACGAAAGAACTCGGAACCTCAAACCTCGGAAGCTGAACTCCAGGCTGCTTCGGGGCTTGCCCAGATGAGCCGCAAGAAATTGAAGAAAGCTGTGAAGAAAGTTTCTTCCTCCGGAGTTCGGCGGGTCCCATCCGCCTTCGACGACGACACCCTCACGAAGACAGATAGCCTTAAAGGTGTTTTCCTCTGGCCATTATTTAACTTTCGAGACAGTTGTCCTACTGGTTCCGAAAATGAATTCGTGGATATTGATTCCTTTTCGGATGTTGCTCCCGAAGTCCGAAGGGAGCCATCTCCCCGCCGTTGTCGAGAAGTCCGTTATTGCCGCCGAAGTTGCTTTGTTCACACCGAGTCCCCCGCCGCCGCCAAAACCCCTGTCGCCGAGGTCGCCGCCGCCGATGAAGTTTCCTCCGACCTCGCTCGGGACCTTGAGCGCACTATCCAAAGGGAGGGCCATTCTGCCGAAAATGTTCCTTTGGTCGAAGTTCGGGAGGTCGTCCCCGAAGACCAGGCGCCCTCTCCTTCCTTGGCCGCTTTTAACAAAAGCTTTGGTACGTCTCATCGCGGCAAACTATTGCATGTTGGTTTCGAGACAAGTGGCGTCGGGGGCAAGACATCCAATTTTTTAACTCTATGGAAATCGTCCACAATTGTTGATGAAACAGGAGAGGAGGCGTCGGAATGACCTGAAGAAACCGCAGAAGGCTCCGAAAAAAGGCCTCTCTCTATCTCCGAAACTACTCCTTCATCTCAGGGGAAGGCCTCTTCGAGTTCGACTAAACAAGTCACCATGCAACATTTTAGCAAGCAAGGTTCGTTCATCCTCGCTGCCTCTTCGTGTCATTCACGATTGTTGAATCTCTGTCTGAGATTTATTCTTGGATTTTTCAGAATTCAAGAATCTGTTGCATTCTTACTCTCCTTCAAAACTTGCGCGCTTCCACGAGGATTATACTCTCAAGTACTCTATGCTTGGGAAGGTTGCCATAGAGCGGCTTTCTAAGCAGGAGAAGATTAATGAAGAATTTTTTCTGAAGTCCAAGGAACTAGAGCGTAACTTTAGCCTCGCGCAATCCACAAACTTGGAACTCGAGAGGAAGGTGTCTGAACAGGCGGAGGCTCTGAAAAGGAGCCACGATGAGAAGAAAGTCGCAGAGGCCGCGCTCGAGGAATCCAAGAAGGAGCTTGAGAAGGTTCAAAAATCTCATAAAGATGATCTGAGCGTGATTGAAAAACTTCAGCAAAAGCAAGAGCGAGCTGCGAAAATCGCTGAAGATCTTCGCATCAACAATGCCAGCCTCGCCAAGTCACTGAGCTCAAAGGATCGGAATATCATGGATCTTGAGAAGGCGCTGGTAGAACAAGGTGAAGCTTCGAAGAAAAACACTTCGGAAATTCTGGGAAAGCTGAAATTGCTTTATGCTGAGTCCCAGAAATCCCTGAATGAGTACGGTGTTCGTCCAGCCCCTCTCCCGGATGACATTAATATTCCCGATTTCATGGATTGGCTGGAGGATGAATTCAAGGCTTTTACCGAAGTGATCTCTGGTGCCAGAGACTTCGCCGTTGCTTTTTCTGTGGAGAGTATCCTGAAGATCCTTCACGATTACGACTGTGTGGACTTGGCGAAGTTTCGCGCGAACCTTTCTCAATTCCCAAGCGTTACCAGCGACGCGATACTTCGAGCAAACCCTGACGTTGTGGCTATCAAGGTGAAATTCGCGAAGGAGTTCTGGATGGTTGGCGGGGCGGATGTTGTTAAGACTATTGCGCAGGCAAAGCTTGCCGAGGTAGTTTCTTTTGCTCTATTTTGTGACTTGTGTTCGTCGCAGGTGTTCCAGTTTCTTGAGCCTTCATCACTCTTTTCTTCCTTTCGCAGCTGAGAGAAAAGGAGAACCAAGAAGGTGCCGCCGCGTCTGCCGAAGGATCGACTTCCGGCGAGAGTTCGAGTGGGTCCGGCGAAGACGGTTCAGGCCGCAGCAGCAGTAGCAGCAGCAGCAGCGATGGTGGCAACGACGGTGAACAAGTCCCCGAACGAGAGGAGGATTCGCTGAAGGTGGATATTACGAACTGAGCGACATGTCTAGACTTTTTTGGGTGAATTCGAGACTGGCTGTACATTCATGTAGATTCATCAAACTTTTCTGAACAGATGTTTTGTAAATTTTAACCTACGCAGGTCCTGCAAGCTGGGCCTGCGCAGGACGTGCTACCACTTCGGATTCGTCGAGATAATATGTTCGTTAGTGGTGAAGCGTGGCGCCTGTTCAAGCGAGCGCATCCCGAACAAGATTTTTCCGATTTTGGCTTGAGGCCTCACTTAAGTTTTCTATAGGTTGTTTTGATCTCTCCTCGTTTTTCTTACTTCGTAAGAAGGTTCGTCCCGCGCCATCTACTCCTCCGTCCGTGAAGGTTCCTAAAACGTAGCCCCTTAGCCGATGCATCTGACTTCGCCTACGCCAGCGATACGGCTGAAGAGAATGCTTGTAAACCGGGACACGTTGTTGAGCTTTCGTTTTGAATTTTGCGCCAAATGTTGTAATTATTGAAGAACTGTTCGGAAGTTTTTATGCGAATAAGGCAATGAATATGTTTTTTCTTTGAAAAAACGTCACCCTCCCCCACCTTGCCGTTTCGCATGAAAACTAGATTGCAGGTTCACGAATCTTACTATTCACGAACTTCTTTAGCGCATCTTTAGGAGGAGTCTTCGTTAATTGTTTTTGAAAATTTCGACCGTCGTTGTGCAAGTCCACAAAATTTGTTTTTCGAATTTTGTGGACTTGCCCCGATCGGCAGGCTTGCCTCGGTTGAAATTGCAACCTTCAGTTGCTTCAACCAAGATTTTTCTGCGAATGTCCGATGGAGCCCCTTGCCCTTTTCTTATAATGATGGTACCTGAAAGAATTTTCAACAATCTGAACTGAGTGAGAATACATAGGAGAACCCTTAGAGATTCGTTTTCTCGAAATTATCATGCGAACTTTCTGGTGGGGATCCCTTCGTGGGTGGGATTTTTGTAGGCCACAACTTGTTGGTCTCGGGCCTTTTTCGGTGGGAATCCCTCGATGGATGGGATTTTTCTAGGCCACAACTTGTTGTTGTCTCGGGCCTTTTTCGGTGGGAATCCCTCGATGGATGGGATTTTTCTAGGCCACAACTTGTTGTTGTCTCAGGCCTCTTTTCCATTGACGGAATTCTGGCTATCGCAAGGCCTTTCTCACAAACTTTTTTTCTTTTTACGATGGGATTTCGGCTATCACGGAGCCTTTCTCACGAATTCTTTCTTTTTTCACGATGGAATTTCGGCTATCACGGAGCCTTTCTCACGAATTCTTTCTTTTTTCACGATGGAATTTCGGCTATCACGGAGCCTTTCTCACGAATTCTTTCTTTTTTCACGATGGAATTTCGGCTATCACGGAGCCCTTCTCTTTCTTTCTTTTTTCACGATGGAATTTCGGCTATCACGGAGCCTTTTTCACGAACTTTTTCTTTTTTCACGATGGGATTTCGAGACACAAAATACGAGACATGCAATTTGGGGGAAGACTCTTTTCATATATATATCAGAAAGAGTATTTACATGGAATCCACCTCGTTAAAAACCTTGCCACTTGATTTAGAACCCCCTTTGCAAGGAAAAGAGTACGGTCCTTCTTATTTTAGTACTACGATTAAGAAATGAAACTAGTTTTTCCCCGAAATCACTTATAGACACGTGATTCGGGCTTTTATCTTCCTAAAGTGTAAACTTACGAAAATTGAAAAACTGCTACCTACTACATTTATGTAGAACTAGGGTCTTCATGGATAATACCTCTTTAGGCTATCGGCATTCCACGAATACGGCAACTCTTCGCCAGTCTGCTCCATCAGGCGAAAAGCCCCTGGCATTTCTGTTTCCCTAGCTATGTAAGGCCCTTCCCATGACTCGTGAAGTTTTCATGGGTTCTCCCAATTTTTCTTTCTTTTCAAGACCAGATCACCAGTTTTGATGTCCTTCCGGACCACCTTTTTGTCTGTCCATGCCCTTGTCTCTCTCTGGTACTTCTCAATGTTTTCTGCTGCTTCAAGGATTGTCAGCTCTATCATGTCTTTCTCCACCTTCTTATCAATTTCCTCTATCTCTTTTCCTTTCAAGACTCTCATGCTTTCATTCTTGATCTCCTCTGGTGTCATGGCCTCAGTTCCGAAGAGTAGACGAAAAGGTGTGAAACCTGTTGCCCTTGAAATTGTGGTGTTGTGAGACCAGATCACCTTCGGAAGTTCATCCACCCACTTTCCCTTTTTCTGATCAAATAAGCATTTCTTGATTCCCGAAAAAATCTGGCCATTGGCTCTTTCGACTGCTCCATTGGACTGTGGATGATATACTGATGAAAATTTCGCTTGTGTGCCTAAGGTTCCGCAAGATTCTTTGAAGGTGTAGCGGTCAAACCGTTTGCCATTGTCAACCGTCAGTTCTCTAGGAACTCCGAACCTGCAGACTATGTTCTGCCAAAAGAATTTCTGTACTGTTGCCGCTGTGATATTCGCGAGTGGTTTTGCTTCTACCCACTTCGTGAAATAGTCGATCGCTACAGCCGCAAATCGGCAATTACTCTGAGCTGTTGGCAACGGGCCTACTAGGTCCATGCCCCATCTTTGCAGAGGCCAGGTTGGAGGAATTAAATGAACTGGCATTGAAGGCAGATTCTACTGATTTCCCGTCTTCTGGCATGCTTCACATTGCCGAACCAACATCTTGGCGTCGATGTTTATGGTGGGCCAATAGAATCCCTGCTTTATCGCCTTGCCAGCCAAAGCCCTGGTGCCTATGTGTGCCCCACAAATCCACTATGAATTTCTTTCAGAAGTTCGCGACCTTTTTCGGAGGTGATGTAGCGTAGCCAAGGCTCAGTGACTCCTGATTTGTACAATTCTCCGTTTACCACTGTATAGCCCCGAGCCCTTTGCTTCAACCTTTTCTCCTCCAATTCATCTTGTGGTTCGTAATGTCCCCTCAGATAGGCCATTATTTCTCGCTCTCCGATCTGAATTTCCACCATATTCACGATTTGAGTTCTTGAATCTTTGATGGAGGGTTCTCTCGATGATTTCAAAGAACACGTCCGGTGGTAGCTCTTGATTTCCGGGCCGCCGCCTTCGCCGCTTATCCGCCTCATTGTTATCATCCCTTGGGATGTGCTGGACTGAATACCCTTTGAAGTGTCTTTCCATTTCTCTGACTTTTTCAAGATATTTCATGAGAACTGGATTCCTGGCCTCGCTTTCCTTCTCGATATGTTCCTGGATCACTTTCGAATCCGTTCTGATTATGAAGGTCTGCTACCCCAAGGCTTTCATTTTTCTCAATGCCAGCAGTAGAGCTTCGTACTCCGTTGTGTTGTTCGTGGAGTGTTCATTGTTCGCGAATACGAGCCGCGCTGCATATCTTATGACCACGCCCGTCGGGGACGTTACAACAGCCGAAATTCCGACCCCCTTGTAACACCATGCTCCATCACACTGCACTATCCAAGGTTCAGGCATATTTTCCTCAAGATTCTGAGTAGGTGAGGCCCAGTCCACGAAAAAATCTGCCAGAACTTGCGATTTTATTGCACTTCTTCTTTCGAAATCCACCACATACTCGGAGAGTTCAGCACCCCACTTGATAATTCGGGTGGATGCCTCCCTGTTTGCGAACAGGTCACTTAACGGTTGGTTGGTGATAACTCTTATTCTGTGGCCCTCGAAGTAGTGTCTTAGCTTTCTTGCTGCCATGATGACTGCATACGCAATCTTCTCCGGTTCGGAATAAAAAACCTTGGAACCGGACAATGCTTCGCAGGCGAAGTATACGGAATTTGCCCGAGCTTTCCTTCTTCTTCCTTTTCTCCGTACCAAAGACCGCGCTTACCGCCGAATTTGATGCGGACACATACGGCGAAGCGGCGATTTTGGCTCGGGAGGACAGAGCTTGGTCATGTTGGACAAGTAGTCCTTCGCTCGCGAAAGGCCCGCTTCGAGGTTCGGACCACCGGAATTTCTTGGCACTTCGAGAACTTGGAAGAATGGCAAACTTCTTTCTCGCGGCTCTGGGGATGAATCTGTTGAGGGCAGCCACTCTCCCTGTCAACTTCTGAACATCTTTCACTGAGATTGGCTCTTGCATTTCCATCAGAGCCTTTATCTTGTCAGGGTTTGCTTCAATGCCTTTCGTTGAAACTAGACATCCAAGAACTTTCCCCTTGTGAATGCCGAACACACATTTTTCTGGATTTAGCTTCAAGTTTGCTGCCCTCAAGTTTGCGAATGTTTCTGCCAAATTACTAATATGGTCTCTCCTCTGAACACTTTTGACAACTATGTCATCCACGTATGCCAAAATGTTTCTCCGAATCTGCTGGTGCAGCACTATTGCTATCATTCTTGAAAACGTGCATCCTGCATTCTTCAACCCCTCTGGCATTCTTACGAAACAAAATGTTCCGAAAGGAGTGATGAAACTTGTCTTCTCTTCGTCCCGTTTGCGAACACCGATCCGATGATACCCGCAGAACATGTCCGGAGCGAAAGCATCTCACCGTTGGTTGCATCATCCACGATTTTGTCTACCCTTTCCAAGGGAAAATCGTCCTTCTTGCATGCCTTGTTCAAATCGGTGAAATCCACACACATTCTCCATTTGCCATTTTTCTTCTTGATCGGCACGAGTGTTGGCTAACCAGACTGGGTACTTGACCTCTCTGATCACTTGGGCATCCTGCAACCTCTGAACTTCTGCTTCGACTGCCTTGACCTTTTCGTCAGACATTTTCCGAAGTTTTTGCTTCTTGGGTGGTATCTTGTCGTCCGTTTCGAGGGCATGTTCGATTATGTCCCTGTCAACGCCTTGCAAATCTTTAGCTGACCATGCGAAAACATCCTTGTTTCTATTCAGGAAGCGTATGAATTCATCATCCTCTTCGGCGCTGAGGTTCGCCCCTATTATGACTGCTTTGTCGGGCATGTCATCCAAATACACTCTCTTTGTTTCATCTTCTGCGGCTATGTTATTTTTCTCTTTGTCCCGCTTGGGCTCTTCATGGGTTTCCTTCCTCTCTTCAGCTGCTTTCAGCTGGTACACATTCGTTTGGCCAGGCGTGTGTCGGTGTTTTAGACCGGCAACCTACTACGGGGAGTACCCGAAGTAGATGATTGTGACTCGCCGATATCAGTAACTCGAAGGAAGAGACACGTGGCACACAATTTAGACAGGTTCGGGCCGCGAGGTGCGTAATACCCTACGTCCTGTATGCTGCGTAGCTCTGGATTGATAGGGCACGATTACAAGATGGTGCAATAGTGCGCCGTGGGTTGTAGGGGATTGGATGAGATGAGGTGATCGGTCCCCGCCTCGCCTTATATAGTCCGGGAGGCGGGGTTACAAGTCGGAGTAGGGAGAGAGTACTAGTCGAGTACGTCCGGAGTCCTCTATACGGTGCGGAACATGTACGGCCCCCTAACCGAGTACTACTCCCGTGTAGTCCTTGTGCTCCACGCCTTCAGGTGTCGTGTAGCGCAAGCCGGGTAGTCCCAGGGGCCCACCGAGTAGTCGGTCCTGGTACCCACCAAGGTAGTGGGCCCAGGGAGGTCCATACGACAAGCCCCCGAGTACTTTGTAGTCGAGAAGGATAGCTTCAAGTATTCTTGACGGCCTTAACGAGTAGTCCTCAAGCGTCCCTGAGTGCTACAAGTCAAAAGTCCTCAAGAGTAGTCGAAGCATCCCGAGGCTGGAATGTACTCCAGCTAATGTCTGGGCAATCTTGAAGTCTTCTCGAGTAGTCCCAAGCGTCCTTGAAGTCTGCCTTCGAAGGTCTTCAAGAAATGCCTGTCTTGTCTTGAAGCCGGAGCCGTCATGGAGGTGCGATTTGCAAAACCGCACTCCACATGGAGTAGCCCCCGAGCCTTGAGCCGCGGGCTCTGGCTGGGGGTCCATCTAAAATCTTGGCAAGAAAATCCCGAAAAATCCAGAGAGAAAAAACCGAAGGACACGTGGCACGGAGCCCCCGAGCCTTGAGTCGAGTACTTCCTCTCGAATTGAAGGGTCTTCTTGGAGAATGTGTCCTGAGATGCTCTTGAGACTAGCCGCTTCCCAGGTAGTCGAGTAGAAGTAGCCGAGCCCCCAAGGTGAGGCGCGTCGACTAGTAGAATTCGAAGAGTCACGCGCAACCACTGAGTCAGCCGCGCGTGGACTTATCCTGCCGCCCGTTACGGAGCCGATTTGGCTTATAAATAGAAGCCAAAAACCCTTAGGGTTTTTCACCCATTCGAGCCGCAGCCATTCTATTTGAATCTTGAAGCGAATCCACTCCCCGGCGCCCTCGCTGCCGCCGTAGTAGATCCGAGCGCGCCGCCACCCGTAGCTTTTAGGGTAGCCCCCGAGCGGATGCGAGTGAAAACTCCTTGCACTTGGAGAATGAAGCCGTCGCCGTCCAAGACGTCCAAGGCCGGCAGGAAGAAGAGGGGCCGCAAAGAGGCCGCCGCGGCTGCCACCGGAGCGGGGCCACCAATTTCTCCACCGCGGGCTGATCCAAGCCGTGAGTGGAAAAAATCCAAGGTGAAGACGGAGGACCTGTTGACCCTCCTGAACAGTGGATTCATCAGGGAGAAGGAAGTGGACATGTGGAGATCCGCCGCGGGAGATCCATATCCGATGGAGAAAGCCGAAGACGAGATCCCGATGTTCTCGCGGTTCGTGGAGCGCGGTCTTGCGCTCCCAGCCAGTGACTTCTTCAAGGGGCTGCTCGGGTACTACGGGATCGAGTACCTGAACCTGAACCCCAACGGCATCTTCCACACTTCGGTCTTCGTCCACTTCTGCGAAGCCTTCCTCGGAATCAAGCCGCACTGGGTGCTCTTCCGGAAGTTCTTCCGCGTCAAGCCGCAACCAAGTGCCTCCAACCCCAGAGTAGTCGGAGGGGCCGGCATCCAGCTGAGGGAGGACGCCGCGGAGCGCACTCGGCGTACAAGCTCGTCGACTCCAACACGGACTGGAAGACCAGGTGGTTCTACATCACGAACCACCACCCCGGCTCCGCCGAAGCCGAGCGGACGGCAGCCCAGGCACCGTGAGTGGTGGAACACGGAGCCCACCATGCAAGAGGGGATCCAGCTCCCCGAGCTGCTAGCACGCATCAAAGTGCTCAGGGAAGCGGGACTGAGGGCCGAGCACGTGACCTTCAGTTTCATGAAGCGCAGGATCCAGCCGCTGATGGCTCGGGAAACCCTGGGCTTCGAGTACACCGGCGACGACGACGCGTCGCGGATGCCGGGAGGCGAGCTGGACGACAACGACATCGTCGAGAGGTTGTCGCGGATCTTCAAGGACATGCCGTCGTACACGGCGTGCCCGGACGAGGAGTACTCAGCCGCGCGCCCGCCCAAGGAGGTGAGTAGTCATACTCCCTTCGTTGAGTAGTGATTACCTGTAGTAGAGTTACTGACGTCTTGTGTCTTGCGCAGGATGATGTAAGGCGATTCGTCTCCGAGCCGCAGCCGCCACCGAGCGGGGTCGAGATCCCGGCGGAGGGGAAGGTGAAGGAGCGCCGCGAAGTCGGTGAAGGCGACAATACCGTCATCGTGGAGGATACCTCCGATGACGACGACGAAGACGAAGAGACGCTGCAAGACCGCTTCCAGCTGCGGTCGAGGTTTAGCCGCCCGGGCTTGCCTCACGTTCCGCTGGTACAAGACCCTCCAGCTAGCCTGGAGGCTAGCCTCGCTGCGCCGCCACGGAAGCCGCGCAACCCCGCCAGGAAGCGGGTGACGAAGAAGCTAAAGGTCTCGGAAACCACGCCTCAGGAGGTAAGTCATCTTGAGCAGAGTAGTCGAGTACCCGTTGTTCGAGTACATCGCTGACGAGCAGTATTCCTTTGTATGCAGGAGGTGCCGCCAGCGGAGCCCGTCGAAGAGGGCGACGAGGGCGTGTGGGACCCGGTGGGGGAACCGGCTGGAAGCCGAAGTCCAGCCCCCACTGTTGAAGAACTCCCCGGCGCAACTAGAGCGCCGGCCCCCCGCTCCGTAAGAGAGCGAGAGGACCCGTGGCCGCCACCGTTGAAGAGGTGGTGGCCTCGGGGCGCAGAAACGTCCGCGCGGCCGCCGCCGCCGTGGAGGGGGGCGGTGGCCGCGCGGGGCGGAGTAGGAGGCGCCCGCCGAGGGTGGACTGGTTGATATTGCCAGCATCCTCGGTGCTCCGGCCGTGACCATCGTCCGGTCGAACTTGTAAGTATCATGTCCTCATGAGTAGTACTTGCTGCAGTAGTCGATATTGTCTAACGACCCTTCGTGAATATTTTTGCAGAAAATCCACGGATCTGTCCTGGGACGGGGACGAGCCCTCAGCGACGGTGGCGGAAGAAGTCGCACCGCCCGTCGAGGGGACGACTCCCGATGCCCAAGCCGCGACTGAGCCCCCGGCTACCGAAGCGCCACTGCCGGAGGCCAGTGTAGTCGAAGGTGAGTGCCCTTCGTGAAGCTGCGGAGCTCCAGGAAGAGTAGTCGAGACACTGATGCACATGTCGTTTTGTTGACAGGCGCTGAAGGTGGTGACATCCCTGTGGGGGTGCCGATGCGGGAGTTGACACCAGAGGCCCCGGAGGCTGCGGAAGGAGCCCCCGAGCCTGTTGCGGAGGTCGTCGAGAAGACCGCCAGGGGGGAGGCGGTCACCACGTCGCCAGAGATTGCTCTGGAGGTGGCTATCCACTCCCCTGAGATCCAAGACGCAGAGCCCATCCGTTCTGTGCCGATGACGGAGGCCGCCTCGGGTAGCCGCGGCGGGATAGAGCTCCTTGCGGACGATCTCGTCGAGCCGGCGACGGTAGCCAAGCACATGGAGGTGATCCGTCAAGCCGAGCAGTGGATGAAGGTACGTAGCCGTAGCCTTGGAGTAGTCAATCCTTTGTCGTTGAGTACTCTTCGTGACTTGAGTTGTCTTGTGCAGGACGTCGCGGAGCGGTCCCGCGAGAAGTCGAACCTGTTGCAGGGATATGGCGACACCGTGCTCCGAGCGGAGGCGCTGGAGGAGCAGCTCGTGAAGTCGCGGAACCACGCGGCCGCCATGCAATCAAAGCTCGATGCCGCCTTCGCCAAGTACCACAACGACGTCATGGAGCTGCAGGCTGTTGGGGGGACTCGAAATCGAGCCTTCACATACCCAAGAAATAAAGAGCGGTTATGCGAAGGATGCCGGTAGCAAAACCCCCAGAAACAACAAATCCTATTTCCTTCCTCTGGGTATTGCATTTTCATCAGGCACCCTTCGCCGCTACCAAAGCCTTCTGCACGAATCCTCTAGCACGATCCCACGACGAAACCTCTAGGGCGAATGCTATTCACCCGGAAGGTTTCGGCCTGGGATTCGAACAAGGGGTTTCGGCGTTTCTAACACTTAACGAATCCAAACTTGAGTATGGTTTTGTTTCAGGTGGTGAAGAATGCTAGGCGAAAGGGGGGATCTCCAAAAAGGCCCGAGGGCCCTCTCTCCGACAGGCGCACGTGATGGAAGCTGGAAAGACGCCGCGATTTGCGGCGTGACGTCATGGAGCGCCGATTACGTGGAGACCTAATTGGAGATTACCCGAAGATAGCCTAGCACATTCCATTCTGATTCGTTTTACACGAGGGTATTCTCGGAATGTAAAAAGTCCGCCCGCCTCCCTATAAAAGGAGACGGACCGGCGCATGTAAAGGGGATCGACTTTTGAGAAATCAACTGTTGAGTAAAGAACTTTTGGTTGTCCTTTGTTCTGAGTTTTGGTTTTGGTTCTTGAGCTTTTGTATTCTCTCATTGTTCGTGTGCGAGAGCTGCGGCTTTCGCCACAACAATTGGCGCCCACCGTTTGTGTTTGGCTCGACTATCAAACCCAGAATGTCCACAAGGAAGAAGAGAACCACCGTCAATTCCACGAAAGGAGCGTCGTCCTCCTTGGACGAGGAGCTCAATCTCTCAGCTATGCTCACCCAGGGAGAGGCGCTCCCGGATCCCGACCCAACGCAGGAAGCGGAGCTGGCCAAACTGCGCAAGGAGGCTGAGGAATTGGCCAGGACCAAGAAACGGCTCTTGGCAATTCAACACGAAGCCGAGATTCAAAAACGAGAAAGCGTGAAATAGCTACCCTAAAGGAGGAATTGCGCGCTCTAAAAGCAAAACAATCCTTAAGCTTCACCCAACCTTCACCTGAATACACAGTTCCTAATCAGCCTAATTTCAGCGAGCGCACCGAGTTTTTCACCCAGCCCCCTCCGCATACTACATTCAGCCGCAACCCCTTCGCGAGCCATTTTGAGTCTGGTCCTTCGCACCAAGACATTCACACCATTCGCACGAGACCATGGGACCCTAAATCCCCCTTGTCTCAAGAGATCCAAATCACCCCATGGCCGCAAACCTACAGGCCAGTTCCATTGCCTAGATTCTCGGGCCAGTCTGACCCAAGACAATTCCTAATGAGCTACGAAGCCGCCATCCTTTCAGCCGGCGGTGACGACTCTGTGCTAGTGAAATCTTTCATCATCGCCGCTGATGACGCGGCAAAGACGGTGGTATTCTCTCCCCGAGCCCGTGCGTGATTCACGGATGGGATGATCTGAAGCAGCGAATTCTCTCAAACTTCCAAGGTTTCCAGCGTCCAGAACTTACAGAGAGTGACCTTTTCTCCTGTAAGCAGAAGGACAAGGAACCCCTTCAAAACTACTTCAGAAGATTCGTCCACTTAAGAGCCCAGGCACCAAACGTGTTGGACGCCGTCGCCATCAACGCCGCCATCGTGGGTTTAAGAGCCGGTCAATTCCGCTCACATCTCATGCGCGAAAGGCCCAAAACTATCCAGCGCCTCTACGAAGAATTCGAGAAGTATTGTCGCTCAGACAATGACTTCGAATGTGCATGGAAGAACAATCCCGGCGAGAAAAAAAGTCCGCGAAAGCCAACCGGCCCGGCGAAAGGGAGTGGTCCAATCCCAGAAACACCTCTCATACTAATCCTCGAAGCGTTTTCGGCCTGGAGGGCGAAAACACCCAAGAGAATCCCTGCCCACAAGCTGACCCACAGAGTCTGGTCCCAAGCCCACCCAGTCCTCCTCATCCCAACCAGGGGGGAGGCCGCAGGGGCGGAAGAGGTGGAGGCAGGGGTAGAGGCCGAGGCAGAGGCCGAGGCCATAACGAGAAAAGAAAATGGTACTGCATTTTTCACAAGGAAAACGATGACCATAGCTCAAACTATTGCCCAGATAAGAAAAGGTTCGAAGCTATCCTCGAAGAGGAGAGGAAGGAGAAAGAAAGAGCGAGTGCTGTAAACCATTCTGCTCCGGCTTGGCAAAATCCTAGTTTTGGGAGAAACCCTTTCGCAAACCCATTCCAACCACCTCAATACCAGCCACCACTACCCAATTACCCACAGCCTCCGCCTTGGCAATCACAAACTTTCCAAGCTCAGAATATCGAGCGCAGGCCCATCGAGCAACATCCTATTCCGCCCCCTCCCCCTCCATACAAAGGTCCTTCAGCTCCACCGCTCCCAGCCAAGCTCGAGGGCCAAAACGACCCTCTACCATCTGTCGGCACCATAATGCCTATTTCAGGGGGCTCCGCCCCCGGAGTTTGAAACCAAGAAGGAACGAAAACACTACTTTCGCGAGGTGTGAAACATCTGTGTGGAAGGTAGAGTGGAAAAAACAAGATGGTCTCACATCCCGATCACCTTCTCGGAGGAAGACGTAAGGCTGCAAGGCTTCCCTCACAATGATGCTCTTGTGATAGAAGCCAATATTGCGAGCCGGACTCTTGGAAAACTTTTGGTGGACAACGGTTCATCGCCGGACATCATTTTTGCCGATGCCTTCGACAAGATGGGGCTCAATAGAGACTTGCCGCAACCACCGTACACACCTCCGTATGGCTTCGGGGGCGTGTCATCCACGCAGTGGGCAAGGTGGTCCTCCCCGTATCTTTCGGCACGTCCAAAATGCCGTAACCGAGTACTTATCCTTCGATGTTGTGGAAATGTACTACCCATACAACGGTATCCTAGGCGAGAGGGTTCCTCAACAAGTTTGAAGCAAGCCATCCACCAAGCGTTCCTATGCATCAAAATCCCGCGACGCTAGGGGTCATCACAATTTGGGGTCATCAAAACGATGGCCGCAACCTAGAAAGAGGCCGCACCCCAGGGTAGCGAAACGTGCACGCCCTCGACGAGGCAATCGAACGCAACGACGCGAGAAAAGCGACCGAAGGCGAACAAAGAAAAAATCAACATCCAACCCGGACTGCGAGACCAAGCGAGTCCTTCTGGACGCAATGATCCTCGATCAGGCCGTCGTCATCGGCTCGGATCTTTCGGCTGATGAGGAAGCAAGTCTAGTTTTCTTTCTCCAGAAAAACAAAGATGTCTTTGCATGGTCCGCCAAAGATCTCACTGGCGTCGACCGAAGTTTCATCGAACACAAATTGAACATCGACCCATCGGTCAAGCCACGTAAACAGAAGTTAAGAAAGATGTCCGACGACAAGGTGGTAGCCGTCAAGTCAGAGGTCCAAAGGCTACTTGACGCCACCGTCATCCGCGAAGTCATGTACCCCAAATGGCTGGCAAACACAGTACCTGTCAAGAAAAAGAACGGCAAATGGCGCATGTGCATCGATTTCACCGATCTAAACAAGGCAACGCCAAAAGATAACTATCCGTTGCCTCGAATGGATCAAGTGGTAGATTCTGCGGCCAACGCCGCGATCATGTCTCTGCTGGATTGTTTCTCCGGTTACCATCAATGTTGGATG
Organism: Cenchrus americanus; assembly: GCA_947561735.1. Taxonomy (NCBI): domain Eukaryota; kingdom Viridiplantae; phylum Streptophyta; class Magnoliopsida; order Poales; family Poaceae; genus Cenchrus; species Cenchrus americanus. The sequence continues at coordinate 9,360,672 of OX387239.1, forward strand.
GCGAAAGAGGACGAGGAGAAAACCAGTTTCATCACACCAGAGGGGTTAAAAAATGCCGGCTTAACATTCACCAGAATGACCGGAACGGTATTCAAGCCACAGATCGGCAAGAATATTCAGGCTTACGTCGATGACCTCATCGTCAAAAGCTCCGACAGAGCCAGCCACATAAATGATCTGGCCGAAACCTTCGCCAACATGAGGAGGGCAGGTTTGAAACTAAACCCAGACAAATGTGTGTTTGGCGTTACAAAAGGAAAAATTCTAGGGTGCCTCATCTCCGCTAAGAGAATCGAAGCCAATCCCGACAAGATCAAAGCAATCAGGGAAATGGAGGAACCCAAAACAAAGAAAGACATCCAAAAATTGAACGGCCGAGTAGCAGCCTTAAACAGATTCATCTCAAGGTCCGCAGAGCGAAGCCTTCCATTCTTCAAGGCGCTGAAAGGCAAGGGCGCAATCGAATGGGGCCCCGAGCAAAGCAAGGCTTTCGCCGAGCTCAAGGATTACATAGAGAAGATGGCAATCTTGTCCCCACCTTCACCCTCGGAGCCGCTACTCCTCTACGTAGCCGCCTCAAAAGCCGCGATCGCCGCTCTGGTCCGAGAGGTCGAAACTGAAAAAAGCAAATATCAATCCCCAGTCTACTTTGTCTCCGAAGCCTTAGCAGGGTCAAAACTGCACTATTCAGAGCTAGAGAAAATTGCCTATGCCGTAGTCATGACCACAAGAAAGCTCAGGCATTACTTCGAGGCTCACAAAGTCACAGTGCTTACAGATCAACCTCTGAACGACCTGTTCATTAACAAGGAGGCCTCGTCTAGAATTGCCAAGTGGGCAACCGAACTGTCAGAGTACACAATAGATTTTGGAAAGAGATCAGCAATCAAATCCCAAGTCCTAGCAGACTTCATTGTGGATTGGACTTCGCCTAGCAATGTCAATACTGACGAAGAGCTAGTACCAATCTGGGAAATCAGATGTGACGGAGCATGGGGGCGCAGGGGCGCTGGCATTGCAGCTATCATCACCTCCCCGGCAGGCATCAAGCTAAGATATGCCGCCCGGCTAGATTACAAGGATCCATCCGACAGATGCACTAACAACACCACTGAGTACGAAGCCTTGCTGCTAGGCCTTCGCAAAGTAAGAGCTCTAGGGGCCAGCAACTTCCTAGTCAAGTGCGACGCCAAGGTCATAAAAGATCACGTGGAAAAAGAGAGTGAGGCCAAGGAGCCAGAGCTGATCAAATACCTAGCGGAAGTACGCAAAATGGAAAGGCATTTTCGGGGGTTCACCATCGAGCACCTGCCCAGGAAACACAACGGCGAAGCCGATGAACTCGCCAAGAAGGCCGCAAGGGGGGAGGCGATGCCCTCAGATGTATTTTTTGAAATTCTAGTTGCTCCATCCACAAAGCCAGACAAGCAACCACTTAGCACTATCAATGCGATAGCAAGCCTGGACTGGAGAGCCCCCATAATCGCTTTCCTTCGCGGACACTATGAACCTGTCGAAACTCATGACCTCAAAAGAATGCAGGCACGAGCCAAAGGTTACGTCCTTAAGGACGATGTCTTGTTCAAACTAGGTGTATGTGCACCACTGCTCAAATGCATTTCCCAAGATCAAGGCATCGAACTCATGAGGGAAATCCATGGAGGGATGTGCGGCTCGCACATCGCAGCGAGAGCACTGGCAGGAAAAGCCTTCAGGCAAGGTTTCTACTGGCCAATGGCCATAAAAGATGCGGAGCACATCGTGAAAACTTGCAAGGCATGCCAGTTCGCCGCAAAGCACCAGCGAAGGCCCGGCGCGCCGTCACAGCTCATCACACCAACATGGCCGCTGCAGCGATGGGGAATGGACATCGTCGGGCCACTCCCCACTGCCCAGGGCAACTTCAAGTTCGCAGTGGTAGCAGTTGAATACTTCACAAAATGGATCGAGGCAAGGCCTCTCGCCACCATCACCTCAGCCACTATCAGGAAATTCTTTTGGCAGCAAGTCATTTGCAGATTTGGGGTACCCAAAGAGCTCACTGTCGACAATGGAAAGTAATTCGATTGTCAAGATTTCGTGGAATACCGTCGTTCAATTGGGACAAAGCTATGCTTCGCATCCGTGTACCACCCTCAATCCAATGGCGCTCGTGGAAAGGGCCAATGGGCAAATTTTCTCCGCCATCAAGAAATGCCTCTTTGAGCAGAAGAAAGGAAAATGGGCAGATGAGCTCTCGCGAGTTGTCTGGTCGCACAACACTACAGAGTCAAGAACAACCAAATTCACACCGTTCAGACTGCTGTACGGGGCCGAAGCAATGTGCCCCGAAGAACTATCCAACCAAAGCGCTAGAGTTTTGGCTGGTAGCTCTCGCGAGAGCGAAGAAGCCGACAAGGACTTGGTGGAAATCGACAGACTTGATGCAGTCCAAAACCTGTTGAAGTATCAAGAGGAAACCAGGAAATGGAGGAACAAGAAAGTATCCCTCAAGAACATCAAAGTGGGAGACTTCGTCCTGAAGAGAAAGAAGAACGCCGACGCTATAGGAAAATTCCAGTTCGCTTGGGAAGGACCCTACGTGGTCTCAAGCTCAGTTCGAGACGGGGCCTTTCGTCTCAAAGACGAAGCAGGTGTGGAGTTGCCTTATTCATGGAATGTGGACAACTTGTGCAAGTTTTTTCCGTAGTTTACTTTCAGTAGGAGCCTTTCGCGCGTTACTATAAGTGCGAAGGGTTCATCTTAGATTTACTTTTTCTAGCATTTATTTTCGCAGTTTACAATTCAATAACAAGGCGGGTACTCTTTTCCTCACATAGGGAGGACTCCACTCTGGAGCGTGAGGTTTTTAACGAGGCAGCCTTGATGTAAAATTTATTCCCAAAATGAATGGAATATTTCCTCCCTAAAAGTTTTGTTGTGCATCTTTCGCATGGCTTAAAGTGCTATCTTAACATAGCCCATCCCAAAAGAGGATGAATTGAAGTGCTATTTCAAAATAGCCCTCTCCGAAAGTGAGAGCATCAAAGTGCTACTCATTAGTAGCCCACCCACAAGTGGTGCAGTCATAACGATTCACAAGAATCAATCTTTTAAGAGCTGCCCTCTCGGCAGCCCGTCCTGGTAGGACGTTTAAAAGCGATTCAATCCCGAATCGAAACAAATCGATAGCCGAAACGTTACAGTCCTTAAATTGTGCGAAAACTACGTCGCAAGTAATAAGGCACACTTCAAAGACGACAGTTTCTCAAAAATGAAGAAGCGAGCAAACGCCTCGTCAAAAAACAGCTTAAAAGCTGTAAAATTTGACAAATCCAAAACGGCTCCTAGTCCTTCGACACGTTACACGCCTAGGCGTCGCGTCGAAGGCTAGCTTCATATTCGTTTTTCACCAAAAAAAAACTGTAAGCAACAAACGAGAAAATTCAACACTCAGCATCGTGGAACATCTAAATGAACCAACAAGTTCTAAGCTTTGATGACATAACGATCCCAAGCAAAGCAGTCGAGCTCAAGTCATCCCTGCTTCCGAAGGGGGGGAAGACGTTTTCTTTCGAAACCTGTAACTCGAAAGCAGCGATAACTTAAGCTCTAAACGTTCAAAAGCCTTAACACGACAAAAAATTATGATCAACTGTTACAGCACACTACAGTGGCATACAAGTTTGCACTTCATCCTTCAAATGTTTAAATTGGCCAACATGCCATTTTCAGTTACTGTTCGAAGTACCAATCCACCAATTCAGAGCCGAAGGGGAGCCAATGCTTCTCCAGTGACGGGATCCACCTGACTGCTTTCGCCTTGAGGCGCTTCACGAACTGGGGCTCCGGGGATCGCCTGCTCAGGGGCATCATCAGCTGGCTTCGGCGGCCAGTCTCTAGGGGGTCCGTAAGGCCCCAAAGTCGCCTCTGGACCATGCGCCACGCGATGCTCTCGAAGTTCCAAAGCTTGTTTTGCCTGCCCAAAATGGAGCTGTGAGAAGGAAGAAACCATTAACAACCACCATAAACAATCGATCAGCAAAAAGTGGCCGAAGTCGAAGTAAACCAGAAAGACTTACCTTCGCTAAACGATCCACCGCTTTCTTTCGCGCGTGCGCTCGCCCACTTTTGGCCCAAAAGTTGCGGAGGACGATCTTGTTTATCAAATCAACTGTCTTACTTGGGGCTGGAGCGTCCTCGGGTGAAGGAAACACGAAACCTCGGCTCCCAAAAGCTTTAAAATGTTCACATCCCTGTCGTTCGAGAAGATTCAACAACATTTCGGAGCAGGTAGCGGCGCCATAGTCTCCAATCTTGCTCATGGTATCGGGCAGAAGCTTCAATTCGCTATGTAACCATTCCACGAAGCTAGAAATGTTGTCAGTAATCTTGAAATCCTGGGCTTCGGCACCAAAGCTTTCCAAAGCTCGACGATACTTAGTCGCCAAATACGCCCCCCATTGGTGGCAGTAAGCTTCATTCTTCTCTAGGGTATCCTCAAGCTCACCCTTCACCTTCTTCAATTCTGTAATGAGGTCAGCATTGGCGGTTAGCAAGATGTTTTGCGCATCGTATTGCGTCACCATATCTTTCAATTCTTGACGACACTCCTCATAGCATTTTACGCTCAACTCAAGCTCTCTTTTCAACCCGTCAAGGGCTTCTTGGTGCTTGACGCGCTGACTCGCCCAACCATCGGCGTCGCGTCTTAACTTCTCATTTTCTTCCCTCAAACGCCGATTCTCATCTTCCAACACCTTTTGCTTGTCAACTGAGGTCTTCGCTTCCGACGCAGCCCTCTCGAAGCCCTTCTGGCAGGCGACGATACCTCTTGAAAGATACGCTCGAACAACTTTCATAAGGTCATCAGCGCTCAAATCCTCCAAGGTCTGTTCAAAATCTGCAAAGTAATCAACAGCCACATTATCTAACGTATACCCTTCGCACCGCCAAAACGACGAAGGCAAAAAATCAAAAATCAAAAGGCAAAATGATAAGCGAAACTTTTTACCATGTTCCCCCAGCATTGACGCAAGGCCTGATCTTGACGCGGAAGGCTCCACTTCATTCTGGGAAATCCCTTTTTCCCGGTCTGTAATGCTCAAGGTGACCAAAGTTTTCGCTGCCAAGATTAACAAGAAAACAAAACGCGTAAGCAAACAAAACGTACGATAGAAAGAAAGCGCACAAAAATACTACTCTTAGGTTAAAACACCATACCAGCATCTTCAGGCTGTAGACTCTCGGGCGCCTTCAGTTTCTCCGACGCCGCAGCTTCAATGGGCTTCGCTGACACCAGGTCAACATCTCGCGACACCGGAGGAGGCGAACGAGATGTCTGTGCCGCCGAAGTCTCAATTTCTGGAGCATCCAGGTCAATCAGATTTTGAGGTTTCGCACCCGAGGCTTCGTTCAAATCAGTCGTGGCTTCACATTGGGGCTGCGGCAGCGATACGTCTCCACCTTTTTCTGATCGAGTGGCGTCGTCATCAATATAACAAAGTGATTCCGAGTCATCCACGATATCCACCAGACCGGCCACTCGCCCCTTTGGGGCTGCCTCGGCCATGGCAATGTCTTTTTGGATCAACTCAGCCACACGCCTGCCTCTCGCTTCCCTTGCTTCCAACTCCCCGCCTCGCCCGATGCACCTGCGAAACCCCCTCAGCCAATTTCCGCGCTGAGCCTTTCGGCGGATATTTAGTACAAGGTTGAATCTGAGGTGTCGTCATGATATCGACATCTTCATCGGTTTCGAAGAACCGATCAACCCGTGCTCTTTTAGCGAAATTTCGCCGTCTTCGGGTTCTTTTTCCTTAATCGCAAGCTGCTTCACCTTTTCAACGGTGTCCAGCGGTCTCTTCTTCAGGGCCTGCCCCTTGTCTGTTTCCACAGCGACGACGGGGTCCTGCGCCTTCTTCTTCTCCCTTTCGGCCGCGGCCACCTTCGCCGCTTCAACCTTACGACGGGCCAAGGTCTCGCTAACTTTCGACAACTTTGTAGACTTTTCAGCAAGCGGTGGCGGGGGTTGCTTTCGCGGCGTCCGCCTTCCGCTTGGCCAAGATATCTTGGGCTTTATTGCTCTTCACGGTACTCTCAACAACCGAGCCGGTCTTACTCAACTTCACCTTTCGTGAGGCCTCGACGACCTCGCAGCCAACATTGCCCGGAGGTTGCATTTTCTTGCCGGCCGTCGGAGGCACCGGCGAGGAGAATATGTCACGCCCATCTCATCAAAAACCCGGTTAACACGGCCTTGATGCTTCAAAATTCTCTCGGGCACACTCCCATTCCTTGTGGGTAAAGTTTCCTATCATCTGTACAACTTTTCTCTCCACTTCAGCAACGACCTCTTCGTCGGTCATATCCTCCGGTCGCTTGACATTGAAAATGGGGCTTCGTACATCATTATCAAGCCCGGGTAGCCACTGCACCTTAAATGCCCACGACCCCCATCGGGGCTGGCACGGCCAAATATCAGCTGCCACAAACTCTTCCAGGGCATCGCGCGTAGTGATCACACGCGTCGCCTGGTAAAATGCCGCTGTACTTGCTGAAGACCGGCTGGCTTTCGTCAACTCTGGTGACAATTCAACCTCCAGATCAACCATGCGACTAGCCAAATCATATGTCGTCACTTCTTCTTGCTTTGAATTCCGACCAATTACTTCAATGGGAACGTAAAACCAATATGAAGTCCACCGGTTAGCCCACTTGTTCTTGTACGCCGGGGCCAATTCCACCGGAGCCTGATTTTTGGCCAAGCGGCGGGTCTGAAAGGTGCGAGCACCCATATTGAGCTTCTTTATCTTCATCGTCAACCTTCACAAGCCGCCTAGCCCAATGAATCTCAAAATGTCGAACAAAGGTTTCGACATCATTATCCCCGGCGAAGGTCCGGCAGGCCCACAAAAACTTCAAAACTTGAGGGATAGAGTTGGGAGTCAGCTGATGAATTTGAACGCTATAGGCCGCCAAAATATCAGCAAACTTCTTGGATACTGGCAATCGAAGGCCCGCAGTGAAAAAAATCCCGAAACACCACACTCTCATTCTTCCGGGGTTTCGGCGTGGTTTCCTTCCCAGGCAATCGACACACCCCCGGCTCGAAGCATCCTTCTAACCGTAAAGTATCCAAATCAGCCTGTGTCATCAAGGACCGCCAATATAACAAGTCCGGCCTTTGCCCCGGCAGATTCCCCTCGCGATTCTTCTATAGCCGCGTCGGCCCTCCACTCCTATTTCGCCCTCCTCCATGTCCACAGGCACTCGTTTTTCAACATCTGTGTCGCTAGGCATTATTTCGACATAACTTCCATCCGAACCACTATTTGCATCGCTACTAGAAGAAGACGAGGTACTGCCACTCTCACGAGAGCTGGCAGACCAATCCAAACCAGAAATCTTACCAGACTCCGAGCTAGACGTCGAGGTGGAGGAGGTCGCGGTAGCTTCCGAAACTGCTGGTGCAATCTGTTTCCCACGGTTTGACGACGATCCTTCGTCCTCCATGTCTTCGCAAGAGCGCTTGACACAAGCAATTAGTTTTCCTCAGTAACATAGATTCAAGCGCGCAGTATCGGAAATTGAAGGCGAAAGCGAGTGCGAAAAGCGGAAGCAGAACTGACCTCGCAAATTGGGCTGGGGCTTCCGCTGAAGCGACTTGCCGGGAAGCGGAGGCAAAAACAAGAATCGAAGTCGCGAGAGAGAAATGAGGGTGCGAACGCGGTGGGGGGCTGCACCGGCGGCGATCCCCGACTATTTATTGGCGGTAAAATCCCAACGGTCGAAAATTTTAAACTCAACGGTAAAAAACACCCGTTCGAGGGCGCCTAGGTATTTTAAGAGAGACCCCGGGGGCACCGCCGCCGTGGAAGACGTTTTCTTTCGCCTCGATTCTCGATCCCGGGGTTTCGCCGGCTCGGGTTTGCAATCAGGGCAAGCGCTTCGCCATCGAGGGGCTTCGTTGGGGGAATCGAAATCGAGCCTTCACATACCCAAAAAATAAAGAGCGGTTATGCGAAGGATGCCGGTAGCAAAACCCCCAGAAACAACAAATCCTATTTCCTTCCTCTGGGTATTGCATTTTCATCAGGCACCCTTCGCCGCTACCAAAGCCTTCTGCGCGAATCCTCTAGGACGATCCCACGACGAAACCTCTAGGGCGAATGCTATTCACCCGGAAGGTTTCGGCCTGGGATTCGAACAAGGGGTTTCGGCGTTTCTAACACTTAACGAATCCAAACTTGAGTATGGTTTTGTTTCAGGTGGTGAAGAATGCTAGGCGAAAGGGGGGATCTCCAAAAAGGCCCGAGGGCCCTCTCTCCGACAGGCGCACGTGGTGGAAGCTGGAAAGACGCCGCGATTTGCGGCGTGACGTCATGGAGCGCCGATTACGTGGAGACCTAATTGGAGATTACCCGAAGTTAGCCTAGCACATTCCATTCGATTCATTTTACACGAGGGTATTCTCGGAATGTAAAAAGTCCGCCCGCCTCCCTATAAAAGGAGACGGACCGGCGCATGTAAAGGGGATCGACTTTTGAGAAATCAACTGTTGAGTAAAGAACTTTTGGTTGTCCTTTGTTCTGAGTTTTGGTTTTGGTTCTTGAGCTTTTGTATTCTCTCATTGTTCGTGTGCGAGAGCTGCGGCTTTCGCCACAACACAGGCGAAGGGCGACAACTTGGTGCGGAAGAACAAGGGTCTCCGCAACAAGAATAAAGGTATATCCTTCGACTTGTCGAGTACTTGTTGGAGGTCGAGAAGCATCTGACCCGCTGTTGCATTGCTGTACCGTTGCGAGCTTGAGGGCCGGTGGAGCAGCGAAGGCCTCGGAGGTGAGCATGAAGAACCTCTTCTACCGGGAGCAAGAAGCCCGCCGGTACTCGAGCTCGACTACAAGGAGCTCGCCTTCGAATGCGAGAAGCATATGGAGCCGCGGATTGCTTCGACGGGGATCTCGTCAACTGCTACAAATCTTTGCAGAAATTGAACGAGGACTGCGAGGCATTGCGGGCCCAGTTGAAGGAGTTGGAGGAAGCCGCTCTGCCGATCGCACGGCTCCTGGTGCCGCACCCGGGCGGCCCCAAGATCGCTCCGCTGGTGGATCGACTTCGTGAAGCTCCGAGCCGGCTGGCCGCCTACGTCAAGCACATGGCCAGGTCGATCCCAAGACAGGTCTTGGCCTTCAAGAAGTCGTACTTCCCGAAGGCTCCAGTGGAGGTGGTCGCCGGCGGGGTAGCCGCCAACTGCTCGGATGAGCAGTATGCAGAGCTGCTGGAGCAGATGGCTCCCATCGCGGAGCAGGTAGCCGAGAAGCTGAACCTCCAATAGCCCTGTAATAAATAGCTAGTAGCCATAGTTGTACAGGAAAACAATTGTAATGAATTGTATCAAGTATCAATGAAAGAAATTTTTCCAGCAATGAGTACTCATAACCGCGATCTCAGAGTGCGGAGCGCCCATCGTGGAGTAAGTGCGAGTAGTAGTACTCGGCTTTAGCAGTCCCGTTGTAGGGAATAGGCAGTAAATAAGTTGATGAACAATCAATCTTTATTACTGAAAAAGGACACCTGGGTGGCCAGGGCCGTAGTTACAAAGTGGTCGCCTGGACCCGGAGGCCGCTTACAGCTGATTGGCGCTGGAGCGGGTGGCCGCTTGCAGCAGGTGATCCGTAGGTAGCCGTGTAGGCTGGATCGCAGATCCGTAGGTAGCCGCGCAGGCTGGATCTTAGAGTGTGGTCTCTTGGTAGACCGCTGCTAGAGTCCTTGACGCTCGTCGCAGCCCGGGGTCCGTGGGTAGCCGCGCGAGCTGGACCCTGGAGGGGAGTAGTCCGGAGACTGGAGCCAGGACCCGGTGGGTCGCTTGCGGCGAGGGGTGCTGATGTAGTCGTGTAGACTTGAACCCCGGAGTAGTCGTGTAAACTAGGCGTAGAATCGACAGAGTTGGTCGACGTTCCACGAGTTGTTGACGTCTTCGCCTTCAAGTGTTTGGAGGCGGTAGGAGCCGGCCCGGTCACCTTAGCCACGGTGAAAGGGCCTTCCCAGGGGGAGCTGAGCTTGTGAAGTCCTTCCGTGTTCTGGATACGGCGGAGGACGAGATCTCCAACGTTGAAGGAGCGTTCCTTGACGTTGCGATCATGGTAGCGTCGGATACCCTCCAGGTACCTTGCTGATTGGACGAGGGCGGCGCAGCGAGCTTCTTCGAGGCTGTCGATGTCAACTCGTCTGCTGTCTTCTGAGACGCCTTCTGTTGACGGATAAAAGACGTATCCCTCTACGATCCGCAAGCGTACGGACCCCACACCTTTTTCACCACGGGATTCCCAAGGTTCTTGTCAATCCGCGGAGCAAGGGGATTACAAGCATTCGATCAACAACGACACACTAGCTACTAAAACCCTAACTACTATTATACTAGAAAACACTAAACTACACTAGAGAGAATGATAAACAATCAAGATAGAAGACACTCGCCCACGGGTCTACGATACTAGAGCATGCAATCGCTTAAAGACATGAAAACCAATCTAATCTATCGGGGATGTGACCACGGTTTCGCCCTTTCCCTCCTCTCGTACTGTCACTACGCGAAGGTATTCATGACTAGATCTTTGATGGCCACGGCGTATTGAATAGATCCAAGGAAGCATTGGAGCTCTACTCCCTCTACGGCACGGTTGCAAGCCTTAAGCATTAAAGTATATTCAACACAAGATGATAGATAGATAATCCGACAAAGTGCGATTACATCTCAATATCGATTACAACCCATGGACGAATGAGAAGATTACCCCATCAAGGTGCTGATCATGGCACCGTTGATCATGGTTTCCCTTCCGCCGATGTCTTCCTTCTTCTCCACGAGAGGGTGCTTCCTTCGAGGTGGTTGATCTCCCGCCAGAGATCCTCCTCCTCTCTCTCTAGCTTGTAGATGGCCTTCTGGTGCGAATAATTCCCCTCCTCTGTGTTGGCGGCGCGTCGGGGGTTTTAGGGTCGAAGATCCTTCGAGGGCAAGGAAGACGGGACCGAACCGGTGCCCGAAGTGGGCTGGGCCGGCCCGCCGGGCCGGCCGGCCCAGCCCAGTTTCGGCCTGGTTCGGTCGCCCTTTTTGCTCCGTGGGTCCTCGTGCACTTATCTACTTTGCCCCCTCCACTTGGATGATTTTGACGCTGTTATCCTCGCGATCAAGATGGAGGCTCTCTTTGCATGAAGTTTGATCTTTTACGCTTCAATCCCCGGGGGTGTTCCTCGTAGCACTTCGGTCCTCACCACCATTGGAAGTAATTTCAGCGAGCTCATGGACACGAACAAGACTCCATGAATGCTCCTTTGAACTTATTGTGAATCCGTCCTTTATGTCCATGATTTCCTACATAAACACAACACTTCCAAATGCATGCACAAAGATGAACTTGTTATATGATTAGTGTGCCTAGTGGCGGGTTAGTTCCATAATCAAATCCAAACCAAAGTGTAATGAACATGCTAGGTGCACCAAAATACACCGTCAACACCTTCGTCGTAGTGCTCCACTGCTGGCGAGTTCCATATGACGTCGGCAGGGAGGATGGCTTCAGAGCCGTAGACCAGGAAGTAGGGGGATTGCCCCGTTGGCTTGGATGGTTGAGTCCGCAGCCCCCAGAGTGCGTTGGGTAGTTCCTTGATCCACTTGCCCCCTTTGGAGTTAGTAGCGTCGTGTAGCCGCTTCTTGAGGGCGTCGAGCACCATCCCATTGGCGCGCTCGACTTGTCCGTTGGCCCGTGGATGGGCGACTGAGACGTATCGGACGTCAATCCCGCTGTTCTCACAGTACTCCCAGAACTGGTGGTTGTTGAAGTTTGGACCCCAGGTCTGTGATGATGCGGTGGGGTAGCCTGTAGCGGTGTACGAGTTCATCCAGGAAGTCGAGTACTCTGTCAGCCTTAGGGCATGTGACCGGCTTAACCTCGATCCACTTGGTGAACTTGTCGATAGCCACCAGTACCCTGTTGAATCCTCCTGGCGCAGTTGGCAGTGGCCCAATCATGTCGAGCCCCCCGGCGGGCAAAGGGCCGGGTTGGCGGTATGGTGACTAGCTTGTAGGCCGGGACGTGTTGCTTGCTTGGCGAAGAACCGGCTCCTTGGCATCTTCGACGAGTTCTTCGGCATCGCCCGTGGCCGTGGGCCGGTAGAAAGCTCGCCGGAAGGCCTTGGTGACCAGCGTGCGTGAAGACGCGTGGTTGCCGCAGACGCCCTTGTGAATCTCCTCCAAGATGTCCTTGCCTTCTTCACAAGGGACGCACTTCATGAGTACTCCAGAAGATGCGCCCCGCTTGTAAAGCTTGTCTCCGACGAGGACGTAAGACTTGGCGCGACGGACGAGTTGTTCAGCTGCATTTTTGTCGGAGGGTACCTTCTGCTCACTGAGGTAGTCGATGAAGGGTTGCCTCCAGTCCACGTCGATCATCATGACCTCCTGCCCGGCTGGTGGGTGGGCTGGGACAGTGGTCGGTGGCGCCGGCTCCGGGATGGATGGCGCATGAAGTCCATGGACGAAGACGCCCGCTGGTACTTGAGCGCGGGTGGATCCAAGCTTCGAGAGGACGTCCGCTGCAACGTTGTTGTCGCGGACGATGTGATGGAACTCGAGACCATAGAATTTGTTCTCGAGCTTGCGGACTTCTAGGCAGTAGGCGTCCATGTTCTCCTTGTTGCGGTCCCAGGACTTGTTGACTTGGTTGATGACCACTGCAGAGTCGCCGTAGACTAGTAGCCGCTTGATGCCTAGTGAAGCCGCGAGGCGGAGCCCGTGTACTCGGCTTCGTACTCGGCTTCGTTGTTTGAGACCTTCTAGAAGATCTGCAAGATGTACTTGAGTTGTTCGCCCGTTGGAGAGATCAGGAGTACCCCTGCGCCTGCACCCTCGAGGTTGAGTGAGCCATCAAAGTACATCACCCAATGCTCTGGTCGCACGGTGGGAGTAGGTAGCCGGGTTCTCTCGCCACTCGCCATGAAGTCGACTAGTGCTTGCGACTTGATGGCTGTGCGTGGCTTGAAGTCGATGGTGAGGGGCGCCGAGCTCGACGGCCCACTTGGAGATTCTTCCGGTGGCTTCTTGGTTCCTCGGGATGTCGCCGAGCGGGTAGTCGGTGACGACGGAAACCGAGTACTCTCGGAAGTAGTGTCGTAGCTTCCGCGAGGTGATGAGTAGAGCGTACGGGAGCTTCGCACGGGCCGGTAGCAAGCCTTGGACTCGATAGAACCTCGCCGACGAAGTAGGCCGGGCGCCCCGGGCCGGGTAGGCGTGGCCGTCTTCCTCGCCGCTCGACAACGATGGCGATGCGACCACGTGAGTAGTCGCGGCTAGGTAGAGCGATGAGCGCTCGCCCTTGTGAGGAGCCGTGAGGATTGGTGGCTTTGACGGAAGTCCTTGAGCCGGGCAAGGGCTTGATCCGCCTCTCGGGAGTCCACACGAACTTCTCGTGATGCTTGAGTAGTTTGAAGAAGGGGAGGCCCCGTTCTCCTAGCCTCGAGATGAATCTCGTTCAACGCCGCCATGCACCCCGTCGGCTTACGGACGTCCTTGATGCTCGTGGGAGCTTTCATGCTCGGTGATGGCGGAGATCTTCTCGGGGGTTGGCTTCAATGCCGCGCCGGGCGATGATGAAGCCGAGTAGTTTGCCCGAAGGGACGCCGAAGACGCACTTGTTCGGGTTGAGCTTCCGGCGGTACTCGCGTAGCGATGCGAAGGTCTCTTCAAGGTCGTCGATGAGGGTACTTGGAGTGCCTAGTTTTGACAACCACGTCATCCACGTAGGCCTCGACGTTCTTGTTGAGTTGCCGCTTGAAGCGAGCTGCCCGGATGGCCCGTTGATAGGTAGCGCCGGCGTTCTTCAACCCGAATGACATGGTCGTGTAGCAATACGCGCCAAACGGGGTGATGAACGCGGTCTTTTCTCGGTCTTCCTTCTTGATTGCGATCCGGTGGTACCGGAGTAGCGATCGAGGAAGCAAAGCGGTCGCGGCCCGCCGTGGAGTCGATGACTTGATCAATCCGCGGCAACCCGAAGGGGTCCTTGGGGCAGTGCTTGTTAAGGTCGGTGTAGTCGACGCACATCCTCCACTCGTTCGAGTTCTTCTTGCGGATGAGGACGGGGTTGGCGAGCCACTCAGGATGGAAAACTTCTCTGATGAAGCCAGCTGCGAGTAGCTTGGCGAGCTCCTTCTTTGATGGCGTCCCGTCTATCGTCGGCAAAACGTCGGAGGTGTTGTCGCTTGGGGTGGCCTTTGGATCGACGTTGAGGCAGTGCTCAATCAGCTCCCTGGGCACTCCTGGCCTGTCCGCTGGCTTCCACGCGAAGATGTCGCGGTTAGCCCGAAGAAAGCTGATGAGCGCGTCTTCCTATTTGGGGTCGAGGCCGGCCCCGATGGTGGTGGTCTTGCTGGGGTCACCTGTTCCGAGGTCGACCGTCCTGACGAGTACCTCCTCAAGTGGCTGAGGCTTGTTGGCGCTGTCAGACTTCTCTGGAATGTCGAGTTCGCTCGTGGCAAGCTTCTTCGACGCGGCGTAGACCTCCATCATCGCGTTGGGTACTTGGTTTGTGGAAGTGATCACCACGGCTTCTGTATCGCAGTCGTGGGAGATCTTTAAGTCCCCTTGGAGGGAGAGTACACCGGCTGGACTTGGCATCTTGAGTACCAAGTAGGTGTAGTGGGGCACCGCCATGAACTTGGCGATGGCCGGTCTGCCGAGGATGGCGTGGTAAGAGGTCTCGAAATCCGCGACCTCGAACTTGATGTACTCGGTGCGGTAGTTGTCCCGAGACGCCCCGAAGGTAACTGGCAGTACCACTGAGCCCAGTGGGATAGCCGCGTTGCCTGGGACGATGCCGTAGAAGGGCGTGCTGCTCTTGGTGAGCATGGGGGTGACGTCGAGGTTCATCTTCTTCAAGGTTTTGGTGAAGAGGACGTTGAGCCCGCTTCCACCGTCGATGAGCACCTTGTTGAGCTTGGAGCCCGCCACCGTTGGCTTCAGGACGAGGGGGAACCGTCCTGGTTCGGAGAAGGCGGTCCATTGGTCCGCGCGGGAGAAGGTGATGGGTACCTCCGACCACCTGAGAGGGGTCGGGACCGCCGGCTCAATGGACATCACTTCACGACGGGTAGCCTTCGCTCCCGCCTGCCGGCGATCCGCCGAAGAGGACGTTGACGGTCTTCTCGGGTTCTTGGAAGTCGTTGTTGTCGCCGTCCTTCTTCTTGCCCTTTTGGTCGTGAGGGTGCGGTGGCTCCGGCGTATCCTTGAGTGCATGCCTGAGCTGGTAGCACTGCTCGGTGGTGTGGTTGCCGTTTGGATGCCACGGGCACTTCTCCTTTAGCAGGTCTTTGAACCCGCCAGAGTTCTTCTTCGAGTTCCCTTTCGCAGGGCGCTGGATAGCCGCGACGGTGTTGTCTGGCTTGCGCTTGCGGTTGGGACCCGAGTAGTTGTTGTTGTTGTTGTTGTTGTTGTTGTTGTTGCGGCCGCCTTGGTTTGTATTGCTGCCGCTGCCGCCGCCCTGGTTCTGCTTGGACTTGCCGCGGATGGCGTCGTACTTGGCGTTGGCCTTGTCCTCTTCATCCGCCCAGGACATGATCATGTCCTTGAGGTGGGGGATGGACCTGGGGCGGCGACGGCCGAAGTCCTCGAAGGTGCGGCGATGGTAGAGGCCGTCCTAGAAGAGGTCGATGACCTCCTTGTCGGTGACGTCGACGACGGTAGCGCGCTTGTCGAAAAAGCGGCGCATGTACTTGCGGAGGGTCTCGCCCTGTTCCTGCTTGATCATGGCAAGGTCCATGCGAGTACCCGAACGGCCCATGGCGCCCGCGAAGTTGCTCGTGAACTCGCTCCTTCGGTGGTCCCACTTGTCGATCGAGTGCTTGTCCGGCGACTCGAGCCATGTGAGTGGTGCTTGGTCCGGACGAAGGGGAAGTAGAGGCATTTGGTGTCGCTGTTGCCGCCAGCGTTCTCGATGGAGAGGGCGTAGCATCGGAGCCACTGGATGGGATCCTGCTTCGCGTCGTACTTGGTGATGCCCAAAGGCTTGAACTTGTCGGGGAGGAGCAGGTTGCGAAGCCGGGGTGAGAAGGCGGGGAAGCCGTCGCCCTCAGCAGCGGTGGTCGACTTCTTCCGCCGCAACTCCTCGATCTTCTGGCGAGCGTCGTACTCGCCGTGAGAGGCACCAGAGGCGTGGCTGTTCGCGTGGCCTCGGCCACCACGACTGCCGCCGCCTCCAGCTCTCCTGTTGGCCCCGTGGTTGGAGCTGCCGCCGTCGGCCGCCGCCGCCGTCGGGGGTCGCCGCCGCCACCGGCCGGAGCGCGGTGGGGAACGATTTCTCGGTTGCCTTGGTCTTGCCGTGAAGGTCCACCGGCGTTAGAGCGGCGGCGGTTTGGATCGACTCGGAAGGTCGGCTCGAGTACGGTTGGGGCCGCGCGTTGGCGGCCGCGACTAGTAGCTTCGTTGTCGCGGGGTTTAGGCCGGAGGAGGTTGGTTGACTCGTTGTCGACCCGCATGAAGTAGGCTTCTTCGGCCGAGCTTGGCGATGACCTCTCCGGCGCGTATGCCCCGAGCACCGGCGTGCGATCGTTGTGATCGACATGAGGCACGCTCGGGGGGTGGTGTGTACTCGCTCTCGACCGCCTCGAGAGCTTCCGCAAGGTTGCGGATGGGGAGGTTGTCTCCGAGCCGCCGGCGTCGTTCGGCGCGCTTCTGTTGCGTTCGCGTCGAGCGTCCCCGTTGGCGGCGGTCTCGTCCGCGGTGCGTTGGCGGACGCCTCGTCCGCGGAGATGTCCTCCGTGTACCTGTCTTCGCCCGTGCCTCGAAGGTCCGGGGTGTCGCCGGCGGCCACGAAGACTTGGCGATCGGGGGTACCCGGGGCCGGACTCGCAGGGTGCCACCTCGGTTGGTGTATTTGAGTCGGCCGGGCCGGTGGTGTTCCCTCCCCGGAACGGTAGTGAGTCGATGTAGGCGACGTAGCGTGAGTCCCCCTTTGTCAGGTCAGCGGGCTTGCGGTCTGGCCAGTAGACGTATCTTCCGGCCGGCGTTGATTTTATAACCAGCCTAGAGGCTGGCCCTGACAAGGGAAGCTCAGTGGAGTCGTTTTCGGACTCGGGCTCCTCAGGGTCCGACCCGAAGTCGAACTCATAATCCGGGTTCGAGTAGAACTCGGAGAGAGGGCTGGAGTCCAAAACGCGATCGGGGGCGGCGTCGGAGTCCGAGTTGTACTCGGTTACGGGCTCCTTGCCGGCCCGGCGTGGAGTAGGAGCCCCCGTGCGGGCCCGGCTAAGGATGCGGGGGCCACGCGCGGAGTGCTGGCGTGGTGAAGGGGCCGCCTGCGATGGCTGAGCAGCCGGCTCGCATGCGATGGCCCATGGCGACGTCGGGTTCGAGTTGGAGACGGACTCGAGCTCGAAGTTAGCATGGTGGTTGAGGAGCGAAATTTCGCCAAACCTGCCGGCGAGTTCACCTGTGACGACTTCGGGAAGCGTCACGAGGCCTGTCCTCGGGTTGGGCTGCATGGTTAGGCGGCGCTGGAAGGAGCCCGCGCCATCAGCAGTGCAGACCCAGGCGCCGAAGACGAAGGTGTCGCCGCGGTTGAAGGCGACAGTTGGCTTGAAGTGGACGGAAGCCGTCAAGTTCGCCATGTGATCTCGAGCGAGAGCCCCTACCTGGCGCGCCAGCTGTCGGTGTTTTAGACCGGCAACCTACTACGGGGAGTACCCGAAGTAGATGATTGTGACTCGCCGAGATCGGTAACTCGAAGGAAGAGACACGTGGCACACAATTTAGACGAGGTTCGGGCCGCGAGGTGCGTAATACCCTACGTCTCGTATGCCTTGCGTAGCTCGGATTGATAGGGCACGATTACAAGATGGTGCAATAGTGCGCCGTGGGTTGTAGGGGATTGGATGAGATGAGGTGATCGGTCCCCGCCTCGCCTTATATAGTCGGGAGGCGGGGTTACAAGTCGGAGTAGGGAGAGAGTACTAGTCGAGTACGTCCGGGAGTCCTCTATACAATGCGGAACATGTACGGCTCCCTAACCGAGTACTACTCTCGTGTAGTCCTTGTGCTCCACGCCTTCGGGTGCGCGGTGTAGCGCAAGCCGGGTAGTCCCAGGGGCCCACCGAGTAGTCGGTCCTGGTACCCACCAAGGTAGTGGGCCCAGGGAGGTCCATACGACAGCGTGTGGCCCTTTTCTATGTTCCTGGCCTCCTGCTGATTGCCGAATACCGTGATAACCCCTTTGGGCGCAGGCATCTTCATGCATAGGAACTGTTGCCTTATGACAGCATCAAACTTGTTCATGAAACCTCTGCCGAAGATCGCAAGGTACGGGTGATATATGTCAACTACATCAAAGGTGAGGTTCTCCGTTCTGGCATTCTCAAGATCTCCGAAAGAAACTGGGAGTGATATTTTTCCCACCGGCTTGATGGGCTTTCCTCCGAACCCCTGCAGTGGGTACTCGGTGGATCCAACATGTGTTCGGCTCGGATTCATTTTCTTGAATGTTTTCGGGAACGGGATGTCCGCCGAACTCCCGTTGTCCACCAAGATTTTTCCTATGACCCATCCAAAGAATGTTGACTTCGATCACCATGGCGTCATTGTGGATCGCGGATTTCAACCCGAAATCTTCTTCTCGTAAAGGTAATTGGCACCTTCGCCCACTCGGGTGGGCGGTGGCCATCATTGATGATGGTATTCACAGATCTGAAGTAGTTGTTTCGCTGCTTCTTTGTTTCGAATTCCATAGCAGATCCGCCTGTGATTGGCATGATAGTCCCGAACGATGGCAATGCTTTGGAGTTCTGAGGTCCCGAACTTGATTGAGGCCTTGATGAGCTTTCTGGAGGCGGTGGCAAGATTTCCCGAATGGGCTGTGGCTGCTGGATCGACTGTATCGCTTGCGACTGAGGGAAGAATTGCTGTGAAGGCTGCCATGATGATTGCGATTGTGGAAATTGCTGAATTGGTACAGAGCTTGACTGCGGACTCGCGAATTGCGGTTGCCAGAAGTTCGGCCGAAACTGTGTTGGCATCGAGGATGCAATGCTCATCAGTGCTTTCTCTTGTTGGATTCGTGCCATGTTCTTCTTTGTCTCTGGGCACCCTTCGGTGCTGTGGCCTCTTCCATGATACTGGCAGTAGAAGTGGGGATCTCTCGGGTTGTGGTTCGGGAGGCTTGGGGTTCCTCTTCCTCTCCCCCTTCCTCTATGACTGAATCCTCCCCTGGCACTTGGCCTACTGTCTTGTTGCGGCTGAGAATTTCCAACACTGTTTACGTTTCGTGGATGCTGGGGTGGTGCCCGCCAGGTCATATCTCTGCCGCCCTGTCTTGCCTCGTTTCGTTCGGCTACTCTCTTGCGGTGGTCATCATCAGACAGAATGTAATCCTCCAATTCCCGAAATAGTTCTTCAACTGTCTCAGGCTTCTTTCTTGTGAGGTGGGAAGCCGTTGGCCCTGGGGTGAGACCTTTGATCAGTGCCTTGATTGTTGTCTTGTCATCAGCGTCGGGGATCTAAGACCTCTGTTGCATGAACCTTCTCACGAAGTTCCGCAGTGGTTCCCTGTCCTTCTGCTTGCAGTTGTACAGATCTGAGGCTTCGGCTGTTGTGTCATGGAACATCTGAAACGCTTGCATGAATTTTAAAGGCTTTACTCCCATGATTAAAGTAGACGAACACCACTCCTTCCCCATTCATGTGCATTGTCTCTGGACTACCTCCAAATGTAGCTTGGTAAGACTGTGGGTACTTCACTTCTGGAACTTCTTAAGGGTGAGGTTCAAGAATATTTGAGATATCATTCTCACAATGATCATGAGGTAAGCTCCATCTTGTAAGCCTTCCGTCTTGATTTCTCATCGCAGGATATTTTTGCTGATTCTGCACTGGAAACATCTAATCCTGGATGTTAGATTGTACCAGCGTTGTGACGGCAAGGTCTTTAGCTTTACCATCACCACTTTGATTCTGAATTGGCCGAGAGTCCAATGAAAAACTAGGAGCGGCCTGTGGAGATGGAGTGACTTTTACTGTTGGGTCATCAATCGGCGGGGTGGCTGATTGGTCTTGTTGGAACACTGGAGGAGTTTGTTTTGGTTGAAAAAATATGCAGGTCCCAGATATCCTCCTTCTCCTCCTTTCTTGTGTGCATCAATTATGGCATTCTGAATAGTATTTGCGAAAACCTTAGATTGATCGATCATTGTTTGATGCATCGCCTTAGTCATCATGTCTTGAAGCCCTTCAGGATCAGCTGTGAAGGTGACTTGCATAGGTGTTGGCAAGGGATTCTTCTTGAAGACTCCACCTTTAGTCTGACCGTATGATGCCAGGTAAAGCTCTTTATAATGTCTCATGTGAGCTTCAAACTCAACTTTGTCTGTATCTTTCAGCTGATCCTTGGTGATCGTTTGGACGTTCTCTGGATCAACTTCATGAGGACCAGTCTTTGTAGGCTTCGTCATTGTTGACTCTTTCGTGTCCCACCGGGCGTGCCAAAAGTGTGTTGACGCGAAAATAGGACGTCACTTCCGCGTGCGACACATGTGACTCCCCGGTCTGTAGCGAGACGTGCCAGCCAATCTGACCTGTTGATTGACAATGGAAAATATTAGGGATCGACTAGAGAACCGATGGCCTTTCAGCGACACGTGTACCATCCAATCGACCAATACAAGGTAAAGCGGGATCGGCTGGCCCGGGAGAGACCGAAGCGCGGGTGCATAAGTATGTAGATCGGCTGAATCGGCCTATCGTGACTCAGCACTCGAGTAGGTCGGAATCAGCTGCGGTGTTAGAAGCCGATAAGATCTAGATCGAGCGGATGGTAAAGATAATAGCTAAAACCACAAGAATTGGTATGAAAACTTGTAGATCTAGCTAATATCGATAGGGGGTGAATAAAGAACTAGATGAAACCTCAGCGATGCACACGGAGGTCAAAGCCTAGGATTATTCGGTAAAACGGTACTCACAAGCTTGCCGGAGATCAGTTGATGCAGCCCGACGAACTCGAAGCACATCGTTGTAGAAAAGAGAAAATTGCAATGGTGAAGTTGATGAAAACTCCGCCTATGGTGGGGTGCCTAGGTGTCCCAACATAGCAGGTCCCAAGCCCTGGTAAAGGAGGAGGGTTGTGGTAGGCTTGGCGAGCCAACGTAAAAACTTAGCCACTCTTATGGAGATGAAACCCAAAAGAATCCCGTTGGGGCGTAACCCTCTTAGCGACGCGCCATGCCGAACCCGGTATGGTGTTAAATGTGCAAGGGCGGGCCGTCACCCCCGTGACGCGTCGTGTTGTGATCCGGGCACGCGTGTCAAGTGAGCAAAGATCGGGTCGCCACATCCTTAGTGGCGCGCCACATCGGCGCCCGGTGTGGTGCCAAATGAGCAAGGGTCTTCACACCGGCCGACGGGTGCGAAGGGTAAGGAAGCTAGTCGACCCAACTAGGATTCGTATAGGTAGCCGGAACGTAGGGTCTCTTACGGGTAAGTTAAGAGAGTTAGTCGATGCCGCGATTAGGAGGCGGGTAAATATTCTATGCGTTCGGGAGACCAAATGGAAGGGCCGGAAGGCGAAAGAAGTGGAGAATACGGCTTCAAACTTTGGTACACAGGGGACAACATCGGGTAGGAATGGTGTAGGTATCTTGATCGATAGGAGCCTTAAGGATGGGGTTGTTGATGTCGGGAGGCAAGGTGACCGGATTATCCTTGTTCGGTTGGTAGTTGGTGATTCGGCTCGAACGTGATCGGTGCTTATGCACCTCGGTAGGTCTTAGCGAGAGCATCAAGAGGCGCTTTGGGAAGATCCGGATAGCATGGTTAGTACCGTGCCCCGTCGCTGAGAAACTCTTCATAGGAGGAGACCTCAACGGCCATGTGGGTGCGACTAATGTGGGATGGGAGCGGGTGCATGGGGGGTTCGGGTATGGTAGTAGGAATCAAGAGGGGGAGGATGTCCTGAACTTCGCATTAGCCTACGACCTATTGATATCGAACACCCTCTTTAGGAAGAGGGAATCCCATCTAGTGACTTTTCGTAGTGGTCAACACTCTAGCCAGATCGACTTTATTCTTGCAAGGAGGGAGGATAGATGTGCGTGCTTAGACTGTAGGGTGTTTCCTGGGGAGTGTGTTGCCCCTCAACACAAGCTTGTGGTGGCGGATTTTCGCTTTCGGGTACGTGTCCTCCGGACAAACAAAGCCAAGATTGCAAGAACGAAGTGGTGGAAACTTAGAGGAGAAGAAGCGCAAAGGTTTAAGGAGAGGATGCTAGTCGAGGGGCCTTGGGAGGAAGGCGAGGATGCGAAGACACGTGGCTAAAGATGGCAACATGTGTTCGGAAGGTGGCTTCGGAAGTGTTTGGTGTGAGCAAGGGAGGCAAACGGGAAGTGAAAGACACTCGGTGGTGGAATGACGAGGTGCAAAGGACTATCAAGGAGAAGAAAGAGTGTTACAAGCGCCTCCATCATGACAAGAGTGCAGCCAACATTGAGGGATATAAAATAGCAAAGAGGGCCGCAAAGCGAGCGGTGAGTGTAGCAAAAGGTCGGGCGTATGATGACCTTTACCGGCGGCTAGGCACGAAGGAAGGGGAGAAGGACATCTATAGGTTGGCTAAGATCCGAGAGAGGAAGACAAGGGACATCAACCAAATCAAATGCATCAAGGACGGAACAAATCGACTTCTGGTGAAGGATGAGGAAATCAAGGACGAGTGGAGAGAGTACTTCGACAAGCCGTTTAATGGAGAGAATGAGGATCCTACCCTTGAGTTGGATGTTTCATTTGATGATACCAACGGACGCTTTGTGAGGAGAATTCAAGAGGCGAGAGACCGCAGAGGCCTTGAAGAGGATGACGGGAGGCAAGGCATTGGGACTCGATGGTATCCCCATTGAGGTGTGGAGATGCCCGGGTGCCGGAGCGGTAGTTTGGTTAACTAAGCTTTTTAACCTTATTTTTCGGTCAAACAAGATGCCTAAAGAATGGAGGAGAAGCATATTAGTACCGATCTTCAAGAACAAGGGAGACGTTCAGAGTTGTACGAACTACCGTGGAATTAAGTTGATGAGCCATACGATGAAGCTCTGGGAGAGGGTTATCGAGCATCGCCTAAGAAGAGGGACGAGTGTGACCCAAAACCAGTTTGGGTTCATGCCTGGTAGGTCGACCATGGAGGCGATTTTCTTAATACGCCAATTGATGGAGAGATATAGGGAGCAGAAGAAGGACTTGCACATGGTATTTATTGACCTCGAGAAGGCATACGACAAAGTGCCGAGACACGTCATGTGGTGGGCACTGGAGAAGCACAAGGTCCCAACTAAGTATGTTAACCTCATCAAGGATATGTACGGGGATGTGGTGACGTGTGTCCGGACATGCGATGGCGATACTAGTGATTTCCCAATTAAAATAGGACTACATCAAGGGTCGGCGTTGAGCCCTTATCTATTTGCTTTGGTGATGGATGAGGTCACAAGGGACATTCAAGGTGATATCCCCCGGTGTATGCTCTTTGCCGATGATGTGGTGCTAGTTGATGAGAGTAGGGCGGGGGTAAATAGGAAGTTAGAACCGTGGAGGCATACGTTAGAATCGAAAGGGTTTAGACTTAGTAGGACCAAGACCGAGTACATGAGGTGCGACTTTAGCGGTACGACGCGTGAGGAGGGAGACGTCACCCTTGATGGGCAAGTGGTGACCAAGAAGGATACTTTTCGGTATTTAGGTTCGATACTACGGAAGGATGGCGACATCGACGAAGATGTTAGGCATAGAATTTCAGCCGGTTGGTTGAAATGGCGTCAAGCCTCGGCGTCCTCTGTGACAAAAGGGTGCCTCGAAGCTAAAAGGTAAGTTTTATAGGACGGTGATTCGCCCGGCGATGTTATACGGTGCGGAGTGTTGGCCTACAAAAAGGCGACATGTCCAAGCAATTGAGTGTGGCGAGAGATGCGTATGTTGCGTTGGGTTTGTGGGCACACGAGGAGGGATAGAGTACGGAACGATGATATTCGGGACGGGGGTCGGGGTGGCGCCAATTGAGGAGAAACCGATCCAAAGATCGGTTGAGATGGTTTGGACATGTCCAACGAAGGCCTCCCGAGGCTCCGCGCGTAGTGGGGTCCTAGAGCGGGACGACAATGTGAAGAAAGTTAGAGGTCGACCTAAACCGACCTCGGGATGAGTCGGTTAAGAGAGACCTTAGGGAGTGGAATATCTCCAAGGACTTAGCTTTGGATAGGGGCGCTTGGAGACTAGCCATCAACGTTCCTGAGCCATGACTTCTTCTACGTGTCTTTATGTTGATGGTACCTTTGGGTTTCATATCTAGCCTACCCCGACTTGCTTGGGACAAAAGGCTAAGTTGTTGTTGTTGTTGTTGTTGTTGTGAAGTTGATGAAAAGTAGATGTTGTAAAGGTAGATGCAGTAAAAGTAAACGGTTTGCCCGGAGGCAGTTTGTTTGATATTGGTGTGTACAGAATTTCCGACCACGCAAGGTCGCTATTTATGTCCTAAGGACAAACCCGACTCCTAGCCAATCACGGCACTGTTTACTTGTATCTAAAGAAAAGATATAAAAAAACTGAAAACACAAAGGACTCTCGCAGGAGTCAAAAACCTTCCTAAAAACTGACTCTTGACCTGTCGTCAATCGTAGATTGACCCGCCTCCACCATGCTTTCCTTTTGGCGTATCTCTTCGATTACCACCTTCTTCTTCTCCATCGGCCGATCTTCTGGTTGACCACCGCCCGATCGCCCTGATCCGCTGGCCCACTGTCAGGATTGAATCCTTCTGACTATCAGCGGATCTTGTTGACCATCCTGTTTTCTCTTCAATCGGCCGATTGTACCCTGCATTCATCGGCTGCTTCTGTACGACGACCTCATCTTCGACTAGTTGCGTGGTGTGCCGTGCACCAACGGTTAATGCCAACCGCCGTACACCAAAACGGTTGAAGCTAACCGCCATGAGTCCCCAGCAACCACCATGGAGGCATCCTAACCGCTGTGGGCCACGACGGTTTGTCCTATAGATTTGATAAATTACTAGGCGATCATATATTCTTACAAAATTGAAAAAATATATAAAAAATCCTTAGCGAGCTAATAATAAGTGGGCCATCAAACTGGCAAACCCATCAAGCATCCGGCCCAGAAAAAAGATGAAACGAGCCTTTTCACCCCGAAGCATACTGTCCAATTAAGCAAATCTTTTATTTCATTTCCTCAACTAGTATAAATGCACGTGAGCCTCGCACATGTTTATAGATAGAGATAAATATATTTTATTTTTTTAACGAATTGAACAGTTATTTGACGTGGAGTGCTTGCACATTGCCATTAGCTCACCCAACATGAGCCGACGATCGTGATAGGTAGATTTGGTGTGTACTGTCACCCAACTATTCAAGTCTAATGTTTTGCCGGAGATGTGACCACTACTTTATATTCAACAAATTCAACAACCAAAAATGTCAAATATTCAAGCACTTTAAAAAAATATTTTCCTTCTACACTTTTATTTGTTACTATAAATAACATGTGGATGAAACAATCTAACGACAACATGACATCGTGAATAGTTTGTTCGATCAATCGGTGTGGATAATTTGTTCTACCACAATCAATCGTGCTCTACAATTTTATTTGGCGGGTGTGTGCTCCATAATTTGATAAACCATTGTAGGTCCTCTAGGTGTAGACGATGCTGTTGTCACCCCGCTTCCGGCATCACGCGTGTTGCCCGTGGTCGTCTGTGGCTTGGATCATTGGGTACTGTGCCGTTCGTGTCCACCGCCGCTGGAGGGCCTAGTGCTGTTTTTTTATGTATATACTCAAATATTAAGGGCTCCGTCTACCTGAACAAATGGGAAACGAGTCCAGAAATCAATGTGTGAGAGATACGAACTCCCTGTGGCGGTCAAGGCGTGTAGGTTGTGAGAGATTGACGCCACGTTCAATTCTTTGCTTGCGAACACATTTTTTGATGGGTACGATGGGTGGGTAAGAGAGACGTGAGTGAGAAAAAAAATTAACTTTTTGGCAGAAACAATCTCCAAATTGCGATTCCATGGGTGTTCCACCCTATCCACTCCCCGGCCTAATTAGATGACGGGTGGGTCCAGCATGAGGGGTAAGGTGGACCCGAATTGAGTGCGAAAAGTTTTTCAAATTATTCGGTCTTTATAATAATTGTATAAATATATGATTTTGTTCAATTCCATGCAAATACGCCCTCGCACACGTACAGTTGGTAGTACATACATACTGGTTTTATTTCATTTCCTCAATACTTGAGTTACTGATTTGTCATCTCGGTCGTTCGTTTTTGCAGTGACGATCGTGTAGCTAGCTAGCTAGCTTTCAGCAGCGAGGTCGCCGGCGGCGCCGGTGCCCGGCCGGAGTTGCAGCAGCAGACGTCGCCTTTGATGTAGCCTCCGGGGTGATGGTGGTACCAGCACCACGTGTCGCAATCTGGCAAGGCGCACGACAGGGGGTTGCACTGCGCCTCGGCCGGCGTCGTCGCTGCTAATTCTTCCCCTGCACCTGCATTATGCCAGTCGACGTCGTCAGAACAAACCTGCGTTTACCCGGGGACAAATCAAATCAAATGTCGAGAATGGAGTCATGGATTCACCGGCGGTAGGGGAGAAGAGAAGGCCGATCATCACCACGCCTACGGCGGCGGCGGCGGCAACCTTGACGAACTTATTGGCTGCCATCAATTGTTTCGGCCTCCTTGGAGATCCAATAATCCAAGCAATGCTAGGTGGACGACGAAGAGCTGCTATTGCCCAGTACTCTACTAACCTCGAGTACTTGTAGATCTCTGCTTGGTGTGTGGTTGGTGGTTTCTGCAGGTGCAGCCGTGCCAGTGTTTATATAGTGTGCACTACAATTTGTTCGTTTCTGGCTTGAGTAGCCTGCTGGGACGATGCTACCCGACCCGCGCGCTCATCAGTTTCCTCGTGTAGCACGTGCGTGCATCGTGGAGAACTGCGACCCATGCATCAAGACCTCCGAGATCCGTGCACCGGCCAAATCGCTTGAGTCTGGCTAGGTTAAATCTATGGAAGGCAAATTAAAACACGTTGCGTGTACTTTGGTTAATCATTACGATGGGCATTTTAATTAGTGTGCTAACGGTGATGGAAATTAAACCGGAAGGGGGTTAGTGTGCCACGTAGGAGTACTGTCTGCTGTGGCAAGTTGACTCTAAAGATGCAGGCTAACTCGTGATGCATGCGTTTACAGTAGTACAGTTCCATTCAATCACTCATTTGAACCGTACAGCGCTATAAGCTTAACTATATATGCTGACACAGCATGGACAGACGGCCGATATTTTTGTTAACTTTATTTTGAACTTTTCTCAAATTATAGCACAGCAAGCATGATGATATATGCATGCTGACACAAATGCATCTCGTGCATGAATAAGTTAATTAAGTGACTCGCCACAGCACATCTGAAACATGACCTGCACTGAAAACCGACTGACCTTGTATATATATGATCAAATACCAATGCTGTGACACCGATCACATGAGGAGGGACGTTTGGTTCTTGCTCTACAAGTTCGCTTTGGTACATACTTGCAATTTTACATAGCTGAATCTGCTGAAACAAAAAAAATTTGTGTATGCGATCGATGTTGGAGAAAATCAGAAAACCAAACCAATTAGTCCACTGGCTAAAAGCATTTTCAGCCTCCTCCATCCACAAGCTTGAGCACAAGCAGCCGACTCCCGATCAACAAAGAAACAGGGATGGCAACGCTGCTGTCTAGGAGCTTCCGTAGGATCACTGGGTGTGTAAAATGGGCGGGTCTTTATCTTTTTGACTGTGGTTAGAGTTCTTGACACTAGACCACAAACGATTTGTGCTGACACAAGGAATTTAGCGTGCTGGCGGGCACAATTGGCACCCGTCAACACAGTGGTGCACAGGGGCGCCAGGTGTTCGCCCGCTAATGGTGAAGGCACAATACTGACGGACGACATAAGCCACTCACCAGTACAGATCGAAGCATTTGTGCTGGTGGGTGGCTTAAATATGTCACCCGCCAACACTGTGCCCTTCTATAAGTTTCAGACAACTTCTTCTTCCCAACCACCTTCTATTGGAGCTTTGCTCAAGAAGAGTTGAGTGGAGTACGCCTTCAGATTGCGTATTATGCATCGAGATGGTTCTTGTTGAACATAGCTATGAATTTGGCTTAAATTTTTAGCCACGAGGAACATAAGACTCATTGGCATAACTTCAAATGCATAAATCCAAAAACTCATGCAATGCCCTACTTTCATTTCCCTCTGTCGCTGGTGAATCATAAATTGACTTAATGTTTTAGTCAATGAGCCTTGATGAAGCATGACAACTCATTGTTCACTGGATTGGAAACTGAATGGAGCAGAACCACGAGGCTCCATGTAGGCCCCACCACGATGGAGCGTACAGTGGGCTTTGGAGCCAACTTGTCGACATGCGCCGCCTCCTATGTTGGAGGCAGGGGCGCCCAGGGCAGTCGTCCTCCTAAATTTATTCCTAAACCTGTCCCTGATAGTAACATAGTATACTCTTGAATTATTGATTGATCATCTCGACCGTTCGTGTTGTACATGCAGCGATGATTGTCTAGCTTTCAGCAGCGAGGTCGCGCCGGCGCCGGCGCCGGAGTTGCAGCAGCAAACACTACGGGAGAATGGAAATTCCCCGAGTGCCTCGGGCTTCCCCGAGTGCCAAATATCGGGTACTCGGGGAAGAAACTCTTCCCCGAGTGTTGCACTCGGAGAAGAAATGCACTCGGGGAAGAGGGCCTTCCCCGAGTGCCTGATGGTCCATGGCACTCGGGGAAGGGAGGCACTCAGGGAAGACCCCCTTCCCCGAGTGCATTTTTTTAGCACTCGGGGAAGCCAACCTCTTCCCCGAGTGCCTCACCCTAGCACTCGGGGAAGCAAGCCTCTTCCCCGAGTGCCTCATCCCAAAGACTCGGGGAAGGGTCTCTTCCCCGAGTGCTAGGGTGAGGCACTCGGGGAAGAATTTTTTTGTTTTTTGTTTTTTTTGCCTCATTTTTTTGTGAAGCCATCCCACATTATTTTAAACTCCTTGCTCCAATTTGGGGTTATTTTGATTTTTTTTGTATATTTCATTAGTTTTTTTCATTTTGTTGATTTTTTTTAGCATACTTCAAATTTGAACTGCAGGTGCATGAAGTAATGAAATTTCTTAATTCAAAAAATGATATTCATTATATTTGGTGTATGTTCAGGCCATATCTAGGAAGCCACATGAAATTTTGAACATATTTTTTCCGTAACATGACGAACAACTAGCAGGAAAAGTGTTTGTAAATTATATAAAATCCAAACGAAGTCCGAAAATCATGAAACTTGTCTGGGTGTCATGTTATGGCATGTAGAGGTTGTATGCAAGAATTGAGAAGATTTCGAGCAAGTTGGGACGTCGGATGCCTCAAACCCAGACATCTCCACACATGATATCACTTGATCTGTGCCGCACCGGAGTCTGCATGCGCCTGCGCCCCACACCAGAGGCCGTGCTAGACCCGTGATCCCATGCCCAAGCGTCGAAGGCTGTGCTAGCCATGCTCCCTCACCGGCTGCCTCGCGTGCAATGGTTGGCATGGCTGCTCCTGTGTCATTGAGCAGGAGGCTCGCGCCACAGCCACACACGCCCCTGCACCGCCGCAATCTACTGCCTAAAGAGAGAGGAGAGATAAAGATGGGGAAGAAAGAAATAAGATAGAGAAGTGTGGCTTTGGTGGTTGGAGGAGATCCATAGAGAAGAAAAGAGATAAGGAAGAGAGAGAGGGAGAGAGGCCGACGTGTGGGAGTGAGGAGGATTTTTGCCTCACTAGCCATCGGACACGAGACTTTTAGTCTTGGTATTACTAACCAGGACTAAAGGTGCGGTGCCTTCCACCTCCCGTGGATTCATGGCCTTTAGTCGTTGCTCCACAATTAACCTGGGACAAAAGGCCCTGAACAAAAGGTCGATTGTCTACTAGTGACACGTGGAACCCAGCTGGATGCCGAGCTGTTTCTCATAGGTCAGCACAGCAAGCATGATATGCATGCTGACAAATGCAGCTCGTTCATGAATAAGTGACTCGCCACATAGCACATATATGAAGCATGACCTACACTGAAAAGTTACTAACCTTGCAAGTAGTATGATAAAATACCAGAGCTGTGACACTGATTACATGAGGATGAGGGGGCGTTTAGTTTTCTTGCTCTATACATAGATGAATCTCGCTCCTGAAAAAAATTATCGTATTTGAGATGTTGGAGCAAACCAAAAACCAATGAGTCCCCTGGCTTGAGCACAAGCAGCTGTTTCTCGATCAACAAAGAAACAGGGATGACAACACTGCTCTCTTAAAGCTTGCGTTTTTCGTCTTCCATTGGTTTGGGGTCATCTGCACTCCTACTGTGTGCCTTAAGGCCAACGTTGGCATGCACAGAGGTACAACTCGATAGCTATGACAGTAGCAAGTGCAATTGTGGAGACACATGTGGACTCTGGTCGAAGCAACAGGAAAATTAGCAGGTCATGATCCCCAATCCCTCAACCCGATGACCATCTCCTGATGGTTTTTATGCCCAACCATGATTTCGCCTCAGAGTACTCAACATACAGGATGTCCGTTCCAGACAAGTAACATATTTCTATCTGCAAACCTTTGCATGCGTACTTAGTTACAAAAGTGTTTGTTGTATTCACATAATTCCAAGAAAAGACCCAACATTTGTCAGCGCCCTTGCATTGGTCGAACTTTTTGACAATATAAATGACCTCCAGCTTCATCAAGGGAACGATGTCGAAACCAACGCCGCCATCACCAAGCCGGAAGATTGGGTTTTCACCCGGAATCCCTTGCAACAAACTTGGCTTAGGGGTGCTGCGAAGGCGCCTCCAAGAAGGCCCAAGAGCATCACCGCCTCCGGCACCGGCATTACACCGGGCAGGATTTTCACCCAGCATCAATCGGAACCAAGATTTCACCGAGAGCAGCAAGAGTGACCACTGCTGATAATGAACCATACACAGAATATTGATTAACCCAAGTATGTATTTACGATGAAGCTTAGTAGCGGTTCATTGATCTCGTGCCCAACATGATCAAAGAGTGTACTTTGTCTGATCGGTGCTGCAGATGCATGGGGATGCCTCTCATGTAGGATTCATAAGTTATCTGAAGTAATCATGGTAGTAGGATGACATAGTGTTAGCTGTTGGTTCCTGAACATTTTCATTAACACTAAAAGTAAATCCGCACCCCCTTGAGACCTTGAGATACCTTTGCCGGCATCTATGTATCTTCCAAGAGCTTCTCGCACTACTGGAAATTCAGCCTTTGCCAAGAGCCTGAAACTCTCAGCAAAGGGCATCAAACACTCGGTAACGCCTTTGCCGAGAGTAGCACTCGGCAAAGGGCCGACGGGAAATTTTTTCTCGGCCACGTTTCGTTGCCGAGCACCCCAGCTCCAGGCTCTCGGCACGGGCCGTGCCGAGAGCGCACGATGGGCCGTCGGCCAAAAAAGTAGCCGTTAACGGGGGTTAGGATAACGGGTTTTGAAAATTTCTTTGCCGATGGCCGCGAGACGGGGCCGTCGGCAAAGAGGGGGATTTTATTTTATTTTTTTTTTTGAAAATTCTCGTGCCGAGAGCCCCGGCGAAGCCGTCGGCAAAGATGGTTTTTCTATTTTTTTGAAAAAAACCTTTGCCGAGGGTCCGGCGAGCTCGTAGGCAAAGATGGTTTTTCTATTTTTTTGAAAAAAAAACTTGTGCCGAGGGTCCGGTGCAAAGGCCGTCGGCAAAGATGGTTTTTTATTTTTTTAAAAAAATTTCTTTGCCGAGTGCTTTTGGCAACTACTCTCGGCAAAGCCGGGAACACCGGAGGCCGGGAAAATTTTTCCCGCAGTTGCCAAGTGTAGTTGTCAAAAGCACTCGGCAAAGGGTCGTTTGCCGACGGCCTCTCTCGGCAAAGAGGCCTCATTTATTTATTTTTTTTGCTTTCCACATTGACAAACATACATACATACATATATATATGTATGTATGTATGTATGTATGTATGTATATATATATATATATATATGACAATATCAACATGCAACAATAGATAACACATATATATCACATCCACATGTTCATACACACCACATGTGTCCACAAGTTCATACACACCACATGTCCATCGAAACAAGTCCACAAATCCACAAAGTGTCTCGAATCCAACGAAAAAAGTTCGTAACATGATCAACTAAGTCCAAGGGCCTACGGTGAGTGCCTGGTGCGGTGGGAAAGGTGGGACGGGCGACCGGAGGACTTGCTCACCACTTGGACCCCGTTGATTCGAATCCGTCGAGAAAGGCCGCACAAAGGAGACAAGATTGCAAGTGTTAGACATGATTAGACAGAAAACCGTAAACTCTTTGGTATCATACTCACCGGAGTACCGAGGACTTGTTGTGTCGAAACACTGCGGGGGTGGGGAGTGATAGGAGCTTGGAGCACCGGTGGTAGAGTCATACCACCTAACGTCGCAAGGTACCTAATAAGTTCCTCGAACTTACTCGCCATTGCTCGCCGCGACCGGAAATACTCTCGCTCGCCGAGCCCGCTCCCCGTGGTAGCCGGTTTGCTAGCCGCCGACATAGAGCCCGCTCCTCTGCTAGCTCGACCTACAACATTTGACTTAAGTGTTTCAGTAATGCAAATCTAAGAATGTGTTTAAACATTAATATAACATGACTAGTGCATACCTCAAGGCCGTTTTCAAATGGCCCATCCCCACGCTCGGTCGTGCTCGTATCTGGGGGTCAGACTCCATCCTTCGTGCTCGGACGTCTGCAAGTCTCAGGCTGAAACTGTCGATGATGCCGTCACCAATCCACAACCTCCCCGTGCTTCTTTCCTCCTCCCAAGGCCATGACTATGTCCGTATCAATGTCATGCTCACTCGGGTTGTAATCTTACCCTTACTTCTGCTTACGTGCCTCTCGTGTACCCCGCGATGCGCCCGCGAAGCTAGGGTTGTTGTATGCCTCCGGCCCGTCGCTCACGCTCGTAGGACACATCGGACGTCGCCTTGCCCTTGTGTGCCATGCACAAGGCATCGAAGTCCGAGCATTCCCCGCCAACATGTGTCTTTTCCTACAAGAAAAGAAGGACGAATGAAACAAGTTTGAGACCGAAATAGATTAAAGAAGCCACGTACCCATGGCGCCTTGTACTCTCGAAGGCTCCGCCGGCCTTGGTGGTGTGATGGGCCCTCCATCATCAAATGCCTCTCGTGTGCGGCGTTGTGCGCCTGCTCGGTACTCCTCCGTGAACCACTTGTCCACCTCCATTGCCCACGCGTCGGCTTTGGTGCGGCTCCACTAAGGAGTCACCTACACGTCACGTAGTAATTGATACATTAGTAGATCAAACATAACATAAGTAATATCAAAACATAGCTGGTATTCATGTACCTCAAGGAACTGCTCATGGTTCAACATCGTCCTTCTGGCTTCTTCCTTGCCTATCTTTTGACGGCCTGGTGCTTTACCTCGTGATGCATGTTGGTGACACGTTTCTTGCAGGAGTTCTTCAGGCACATGTCCGCTCTCTCCTCTTCGCCATCCTCACATCTGAAGAAGGTCTACATACAAATACGTTGTCAAATTCATTATTTTAAGATTGAGTCAAACGAATGTGATGTAACGAGAAAAAGGGAGCTAGAGTTACCCAAAACATCCTCGGCACGCGCTCGCCGTGTGGGTGAAGTCCCGTCGTCACCCCGGTAGTAGTGGCCAAACGTGTAGGCCGGCTCGTCTACCCGTGGTACGTGACAATGCCGGGGTAGTGCTGCCTACACAGAAGCCCAACAATGTCGTTGGGCTTGCGTGAGTCGCCACCCGACACAACGATCCAGTTCCTGCACATGTCGAACAAAATATTAGTGAATCTAGATAATCAAAATGGAGTTTGGCATGTAAATGAAGTTAGCCATCTAAATTTACTTACATTCGCCCTCGGGCGCGAATCACCGGGCGGTTCGAGGGAGCGGGGGCGGAGGGGAGTCGTGCGGGGCCTCGCAAGTAGACCTTCGCCGCCCTAGCGGCCTCCCTCGAAGAACCCGCACCCGAGGCATCGTCCTCGGTCTCCGTCGGCTGGCCCTCACAACCGCCCTCGTCATCGTCCCTCCTCGGCCCCCCGTGCACCATCCGTCGGCTCGGGAGGTGGCCTCCCGGCCCTCCCGGGCCTCCCTCTCCGACCCCTCCGCGTCGTCCCCGCCCCCGTGAGGCGGCCGTAAAAGGTGGACAAGGGCACCCGACGCCGGCCCTCATCCACCTTCACCTCCGGTGACCGGCCGTCGTCCTCCGCGACGCCCGCCCGCCATCTTTATCGGTCACCCGTGATCAACATATAAACAAAACAAAATTAGTATGACATGTATAGAAATAATGAGCCATGCATGACAATAATGAAAACATAATTACAAAAGAACATAATATTACATGTATTAAAAGTAGTCCGGATCATCGTGGGGATAAGATGGTATGTTTGTTCGCTCGTCATCACCGTCAAAATTTTCCGGATAATGAAGATAATCCGACGGCTCTAAGTTTTCCTCATGTTCGATGCCTAATTGCTCAAGCATTTGTAAGTCCTTTGGATCATACACCTCTTCTTCATCGTCGTTGTGATCGACCAATTCATTGTCTACTTTCATTGTTACGGGTGTGGTTAGGTCTATCACAAAACTCCCCGATCGGCCCCTCTTCTTGATAGAACTCTCCTTCATATGTGTTTGGATTTATCAAGTTGTAGTCTTCATTGTTGGGGATAGGTAGTTTACCATGTGGCGTGACCTTTTGCACAACCTCCCAACCCTTAAGGTAATCTTTGCTGCGGCGGACGTATGGAAGGCAATAAACTAGCACGGGTTGTTGGGCCACAATGTATACATCGGATCGTGGATACACGGAATCCGGTCGAACTTCGACTAGCCCGATTGTCGGGGTCCTTCGAGTACGTTCAGGATCAAACCAATGACATTTGAATATCACAGGTTTAAGATGTGGGCGCCATAAAATGAAAGTTCGTATATTTCCATGACTCTTCCATGATATTCTTTCCCATTAGTGTCTATCGTAACCACACCGCCGTTTGTGGTACTTCGATTGGGTCGACTCTCTTCGTAGGCGGTCGTGTGGAAACGAAATCCGTTCACATCATAATCGGGAATGCGAACCATAAAATCCATGTACATCGTGAACCATAAAATCATTCCAAATTTTTACCACTGCCTACACATGTGATAAAACGACAACTCGTTAAATTTCGTGATTTTTCGACTTTATTTGCATTTTATATAATTTGAAAACGATTCGCAGGAAAGCGGGTGGACATGTGATCCGCACAAAGGTGTTTGAATTTTGACACATGGCGCTAGATTAGGACTAAACTCACACTAACAAGCAACAATATCAATTTTCCAATCATATACATGCACTGTTTTGAGGACTTGCAGTTCAAATTTGAAATATGCAGAGAAATTCAAAAATAAGACCAAAATACATGAAATATAGTAAAAAATTATGAGATAAACACCAAAAATGGAAATCAAGCTCTAACTAATGTACCTTTAGCAAAGAAAAAAGTTCAACCCAAAAACTAAAAACAATTACTTCTTTGCCGAGAGCTTGGTGGGGCCCTCGGCAAAGGCCCCGTGCCGAGCGTCGGCCGTCGGCACGTACGTCTTCTCTCGCCGACGGCCCCGGCTTGCTCTCGGCAAAGGTCGGTTAACCGGGGTAAACCCGGTCAACGCCTTTGCCGAGAGCCGGGGAGGGTGTCGGTGTTTTAGACCGGCAACCTACTAAGGGGAGTACCCGAAGTAGATGAATGTGACTCGCCGAGATCGGTAACTCGAAGGAAGAGACACGTGGCACACAATTTAGACGAGGTTCGGGCCGCGAGGTGCGTAATACCCTACGTCCCGTATGCCTGCGTAGCTCGGATTGATTGGGCACGATTACAAGATGGTGTAATAGTGCGCCGTGGGTTGTATGAGATGAGATTGGATGCTAGAGATCGGTCCCCGCCTCGCCTTATATAGTCGGGAGGCGAGGGTTACAAGTCGGAGTAGGGAGTGAGTACTAGTCGAGTACGTCTAGGAGTCCTCCATACGGTGCGAACATGTACGGCTCCCTAACCGAGTACTACTCTGTGTAGTCCTTGTGCTCCACGCCTTCGGTGCCGTGTAGCGCAAGCCGGTAGTCCCGGGGGCCCACCGAGTAGTCGGTCCCGGCACCCACCGAGGTAGTGGGCCCAGGGGAGGTCCATACGACAAGCCCCCGAGTACTTTGTAGTCGAGAAGGATAGCTTCAAGTAGTCTTGACGGCCTTAACAAGTAGTCCTCAAGCGTCCCCCAGTGCTACAAGTCAAAGTCCTCAAGAGTAGTCGAAGCATCCCGAGGCCGGAATGTACTCCGCTCGATGTTTGAGCAATCTTGAAGTCTTCTCGAGTAGTCCCAAGCGTCCTCGAAAACCGCCTTCGAAGGTCTTCAAAAAATGCCCGTCTTGTCTTAAAGCGGAGGCCGATATGGAGGTGCGATTGCAAAATCGCACTCCATATGGAGTAGCCCCCGAGCCTTAGGTTGAGCCGCGAGCTCGGGCTGAGGGTCCATCTGAAGTCTTGGCAAGAAAATCCCGAAAAATCCGGAGAGAAAAAACCGAAGGACACGTGGCACGGAGCCCCCGAGCCTTGAGTCGAGTACTTCCTCTCGAATTGAAGGGTCATCTTGAAGAATGTGTCCTGAGATGCTCTTGAGACTAGCCGCTTCCCAGGTAGTCGAGTAGAAGTAGCCGAGCCCCCGAGGTGAGGCGCGTCGACTAGTAGAATACGAAGGGTCACGCACAGCCGCTGAGTCAGCCGCGCGTGGACTTATCCAGCCGCCCGTTGCGGAGCCGGTTTGACTTATAAATAGAAGCCAAAACCCTTAGGGTTTTTCACCCATCCGAGCTGCAGTCATTTCGATTCCATCTGAAGTAGATCCACTCCCAGCGCTTGCTGCCGCCGTAGTAGATTCATGTGCGCTGCCACCCAAAGCTTTTAGGGGTAGCCCCCGAGCGGATGCGCATGAAGACGCCCGCACTTGGAGGATGAAGCCGTCACCATCCAAGACGTCGAAGGCCGCCGGGAAGAAGAGGGGCCGCGAAGAGGCCGCCGCGGCCGCCACCGGAGCGGCGTCGCCCATGTCTCCACCGCGGGCCGATCCAAGCCACGAGTGGAAGAAATCCAAGGTGAAGACGGAGGATGCGCGACCCTCCCCGAACGGCGGGTTCATCCGGGAGAAGGAAGTCGACATGTGGAGGGCCGCCGCCGGAGATCCGTATCCAATGGAGAAGGCCGAAGACGAGATCCCCATGTTCACGCGGTTCGTGGAGCGCGGGTTTGCGCTCCCGGCCGGCGATTTCTTCAAAGGGGCTGCTCGGGTACTACGGGATCGAGTACCCGAATCGAATCCCAACGGCGTCTTCCACACCGCAGTCTTCGTGCATTTCTGCGAAGCCTTCCTTGGGATCAAGCCACATTGGATACTATTCCGGAAGTTCTTCCGCGTCAATCCGCAGCCAAGTGCCACCAACCCAAGGGTAGTCGGAGGAGCCGGCATCCAGTTGAGAGAAGACGTTGCGGAGCAATATCTAGCGTACAAGCTCGTTGACTCCAACACTGATTGGAAGACAAAATGGTTCTATATCACGAACCATCACCCCGACCCCGCCGAAGCCGAGCGGACGGCCGCCCGGTGCACCGCGAGTGGTGGAACACGGAGCCCACCATGCAAGAGGGAATCCGGCTTCCCGAGCTGCCGGCACGCATCAAGGTGCCGAGGGAGGCGGGACCGAGGGCCGAGCACGTGGCCTTCGGTTTCATGAAGCGAAGGGTGCGGCCGTTGATGGCTCGAGACACCTTAGGCTTCAAGTAAACCGGCGACGACGACGCGTCGCGGATGCCGGAGGCGAGGCGGACGACGAGCGACATCATCGAGAGGTTGTCGCGGATCTTCAAAGATATGCCGCCGTACACGGCGTGCCCCGTCCAAGAGTACTCCGCCGCTCGCCCGCCCAAGGAGGTGAGTAGCCGTGCTCCTCTTAGTCGAGTAGTCATTGCTTGGAGTAGTCGTGCCAATGTCTTCGTGTCTTGCGGGACTTGAAGAAGTTCATCTCCGAGCGGCGGCCACCTCCGAGCGGAATCGAGATCCCGAGGGAAGGGAAGGCGAAGGAGCGGCGAGAAGTCGGTGAAGGCGATGACACCGTCGTCGTGGAGGATACCACCACCGACGATGACGACGATGGCGATGACGAGACGTTGCGGGACCGCTTCCGGTGCGGTCGAGGTTTAGCCGCCGGGCTTGCCTCATGTTCCTCTCGGTGCAAGACCCCCCGACTAGCCTGGAGGCTAGCCTGGCTGCGCCGCCACGGAGGCCGCGCAACCCCGCCAGGAAGCGGGTGACGAAGAAGCTTAAGGTCTCAGAGACCACGCCTCAGGAGGTAAGTTGTCTTGACTAGAGTAGTCGAGTACCCCATCGTGCGAGTACCCTTTGCTGACGAGTAGTCTTCCTTGTATGCAGGAGGTGCCGCCAACGGAGCCCATCGAAGAGGGCGACGAAGGCGTGTGGGACACAGTGGGGGAGCCACCGGGAAGTCGTAGTCCGGCCCCCTTCGTCGAGGAGCTCTTGGCGCGGTCGGAGCGCCGGCCCCCTCGCTCCACGGGGGAGCACGGAGCTCGTAGCCACCGCCGTTGAAGAGGTGATGGCTTCGGGAGCGCAAGAGAGCCTTGCGCCGCCACCGCGTTGCGAGAGGAGGCGGTAGCCGCGGGGCGCGGGGAGGAGGCGCCCGCCGAGGGTGGACTGGTCGATATCGCCAGCATCCTTGGCGCCCCGGCCGTGACAATAGTCCGGTCGAACTTGTAAGTATTGCATCTTTGCGAGTAGTACTTGTTGTAGTAGTCGAGGTTGATTGACGACCAATTGTGTGTGCTTCTGCAGGAAATCCACGGATCTGTCCCGTGAGGGGGATGAGCCCTCTTCGGCCTTCGCGGGGAGAAGTCGCGCCGCCCGCCGAGGAGTCCGCTCCCGCTACCCAGGCAGTGCCCGAGCCACCGGCTGCCGAGGCGACGTTGCCGGAGGCCAACGTTGTCGAAGGTGAGTACTCTTCTTGAAGCTATAGAGCCCCTTGGGGAGTAGTCGTAGTCGCTGATGCACTCATCTTCTTTTGGCAGGCGCTGAGGCTGAAGGTAGTGACATCCCTGCAGGGGTGCCGATGCAGAAGTCGACACCAGGGGCCCCGGAGGCTGCGGGAGGAGCCCCCGAGCCCGTGGAGGAGGTCGTCGAGGAGGCCGCCATTGCGGCCGGGGGAGAGGCGGTCACCACGTCGCCAGAGGTCGCTCTGGAGGTGGCTATCCGCTCCCCCGAGATCCAGGACGCAGAGCCCATCCGCTCTGCGCCAATGACGGAGGCCACCGCGAGTAGTCGCGGCGGGATAGAGCGCTCGCAGGATGATTTTGTCGAGCATGCGACGGTGGCGAAGCACCCGGAGGCGATCCGCCGGCCGAGCGGTGGATGAAGGTAAGTAGCCGTAGCTTCTGAGTAGTCAATCCTCTGTTTGTTGAGTACTCATGTGACTTGAGTTGTCTGTACAGGACGTTGCGGAGAGGTCCCGCGACAAGTCCAATATGCTGCAAGGCTACGGTGACGCGGTGCTCCGGGCTGAGGCGCTGGAAGAGCAACTTGTGAAGTTGCGGAATCACGCGACTGCCATGCAGTCAAAGCTCGACGCCGCCTTCGCCAAATACCACAACGACGTCCAAGAGTTGCAGGCGAAGGGCGACGACTTGGTGCGGAAGAATAAGGGCCTCCGCAACAAGAACAAAGGTATGCCACTGAACTTGTCAGGTACTTGTTGGAGGTCGAGAAGTCTCTAACCCGCTATACTGTTGCCGTGTTGCAGAGCTTGAGGGCCAGGTGGAGCAGCTGAAGTCCTCGGAGACAAGCATGAAGAACCTCTTCTACCGGGAGCAAGAAGCCCGCCAGGTACTCGAGCTCGACTACAAAGAACTTGCCTTCGAGTGCGAGAAGCACATGGAGCTCCAGATTGCTTCTGACCGCGATCTCGTCAACTGCTACAAATCCTTGCAGAAGTTGAATGAAGACTGCGAGGCACCGCGAGCCTAGCCGAAGGAGCTTGAGGAAGCCGCACCGCCGATCGCGAGGCTCCCGGTGCCGCACCCGGCGGCCCCAAGATTGCTCCACCGGTGGATCGCCTCAAGGAAGCTCCAAGCCGGCCGGCGTCCTACGTGAAGCACATGGCGAGGTCGATCCCAAGGCAGGTCTTGGCCTTCATGAAGTCGTACTTCCCAAAGGCCCCGGTGGAAGTGGTCGTCGGTGGAGTAGCCGCCAACTTCACCGATGAGCGGTATGCGGAGCCGGCCGGAGCGGATGGCTCCCATCGCGGAGCAAGTAGCCGAGAAGCTTAACCTCCGGTAGCCCCGTAATAAATAGCTAGTAGCCGGGGTTGTACAAAAAACAATTGTAATGAATTGCTTAAGTATCAATGAAAGAAGATTTCCGGCAATGAGTACTCGTAGCCGCGATCTCGCAGTGCGGAGTCCCATCGTGGAGTGGATGCGAGTAGTCGTACTCGGCGATAGTGGTCCCGTTGTAGGGAGTAGACAGTAAAGAAGTTGATGAACGATCAAACTTTATTACGAAGAAGTACACCCGTATGACCAGGGCCGTAGTTACGAGTAGTCGCTTGGACCGGAGGGTCGCTTACCGGTGAGTAGCGGCCGGAGCGGGTAGCCGCTTACGGCGGTTGATCCGTAAATAGCCGTGTAGGCCGGATCATAGATCCGTAGATAGCCGTGCGGTCCGGATCTTGGAGTGTGGTCTCTTAGTAGACCGGGGCGCTAGAGTCCTTGACGCTCGTGGCGACCCGGGTCCGTGGCGGCCGCACGGCCGGATTCTCGGAGAGGAGAAGTCCGGAGACCGGAGCCGGGACCGGGGGGGTCGCTTACGGCGGGGGGGTGTTGATGTAGTCGTGTGACTTGAACCCCGGAGTAGTCGTGTAGACTAGGCGTAGAATCGACGAGTTGGTCGACGTTCCACGAGTTGTTGATGTCTCCGCCTTCAAGTGTTTGGAGGCGGTAAGAGCCCGACCCGGTCACCTTTGCAACGGTGAAGGGCCATTCCCGAGGGGAGCGCGAGCTTGTGAAGGTCCTTCCGTGTTCGGGATACGGCGGAGGACAAGATCTCCAACGTTGAAGGAGCGTTCCTTGACGTTGCGATCATGGTAGCGTCGGATACCCTCCGGGTACCTTGCCGATTGGACGAGGGCGGCACGGCGAGCTTCTTCGAGGCCGTCGATGTCAACTCGTCTCGTTTGTCTTCGAGACGCCTTCATCGTAGTGCTCCACCGCCGGCGAGTACCATATGACGTTGGCGGGGAGGATTTCTTCGGAGCCGTAGACCAGGAAGTAGGGGGATTGCCCCGTTGGCTTGGATGGGCGAGTCCGTAGCCCCAGAGAGCGTTGGGTAGTTCCTTGATCCACTTGCCCCCCTTGGAGTAAGCAGCGTCGTGTAGCCGCTTCTTGAGAGTGTCGAGCACCATCCCGTTGGCGCGCTCGACTTGTCCGTTGGCCCGTGGATGGGCAACTGAGACGTATCGGACGTCGATCCCGCTGTTCTCGCAGTACTCCCGGGCGGTGGTTGTTGAAGTTGGATCCCGGTGTCCGTGATGATGCGGTGGGGTAGTCCGTAGCGGTGTACGAGTTCATCCAGGAAGTCGAGTACTCTGTCAGCCTTGGGGCATGTGACCGGCTTGACCTCGATCCACTTGGTGAACTTGTCGATAGCCACTAGTACCCAGTCGAATCCTCCTGGCGCAGTTGGCAGTGGTCCAATCATGTCGAGCCCCCAGCAAGCGAAGGGCCAGGTTGGCGGTATGGTGACTAGCTTGTAGGCCGGGACGTGTTCTTCGCTTGGCGAAATGCGGCATCCTTGGCACTTTCGACGAGTTCTTCGGCGTCGCCCGGAGCTGTGGGCCGGTAGAAGGCTCGTCGGAAAGCCTTGCCGACCGGCATGCGTGAGGACGCGTGGTTGCCGCGACGCCCTTATGGATCTCCTCCAAGATGTCCTTGACTTCTTCACAAGGGACGCACTTCATGAGCACTCTAGAAGATGCGCCCCGCTTGTAAAGCTTGTCTCCGACGAGGACGTAAGACTTGGCGCGGCGGACGAGTTGCTCGGCCGCGTTCTTGTCGGAGGGGACCTTCTCGCTCGGCCGAGGTAGTCGATGAAGGGTTGCCTCCGGTCTACGTCGATCATCATGACCTCCTGCCCCGGTGGTGGATGGGGCCGGGACGAGTGGTCGGTGGCGCCGGCTCCGGGATGGATGGCGCGTGAAGCTCGTGGACGAAGACACCCGCTGGCACTTGAGCACGAGTGGATCCGAGCTTTGAGAGGACGTCCGCTGCAACGTTGTTGTCGCGGACGATGTGATGGAACTCGAGACCATAGAACTTGTTCTCGAGCTTGCGGACTTCTAGGCAGTAGGCGTCCATGTTCTCCTTGTTGCGGTCCCAGGACTTGTTGACTTGGTTGATGACCACTGCGGAGTCGCCGTAGACTAGTAGCCGCTTGATTCCCAGTGAAGCCGCGAGGCGGAGCCCGTGTAGGAGGGCTTCGTACTCGGCTTCGTTGTTTGAGACCTTCCAGAAGATCTGCAGGACGTACTTGAGTTGTTCGCCCGTTGGAGAGATCAGAAGCACCCCTGCACCTGCGCCCTCGAGGTTGAGTGAGCCGTCGAAGTACATCACCCAATGCTCTGGTCGCTCGGTGGGAGTGGGTAGCTGGTTCTCCCGCCACTCGCCATGAAGTCGACTAGTGCTCGCGACTTGATGGTCGTGCGTGGCTTGAAGTCGATAGTGAGGGCGCCGAGCTCGACGACCCACTTGGAGATTCTTCCGGTAGCATCTTGGTTCCGCGGGATGTCGCCAAGCGGGTAGTTGGTGACGATGGAGACCGAGTACCGCTGGGAAGTAGTGTCGTAGCTTCGCGAGGTGATGAGTAGTGCGTATAGGAGCTTTTGCACGGGGCCGATAGCGGGCCTTGGACTACGATAGAAACTCGGCCGACGAAGTAGGCGGGCGCCCGGGCCGGGTAGGCGTGGCCGTCTTCTTGCCGCTCGACAACGATGGCGCATCGACCACGTGAGTAGTCGCGGCTAGGTAGAGCGATGAGGCGCTCGCCCTTGTGAGGAGCCGTGAGGATCGGTGGCTTTGACAGAAGTCCTTGAGCCGGGCAAGGGCTTGATCCGCCTCTCGGAGTCCACACGAACTTCTCTTGATGCTTGAGTAGTTTGAAGAAGGGGAGGCCCCGTTCTCCTAGCCTCGAGATGAATCTCGTTCGGCGCCGCCGTGCACCCCGTCGGCTTACGGGACGTCTTTGATGCTCGTGAGAGCTTTCATGCTTGGTGATGGCGGAGATCTTCTCGGGTTTGGCTTCGATGCCGCGGCGGGGCGATGATGAAGCCGAGTAGTTTGCCCGAAGGGACGCCGAAGACGCACTTGTTCGGGTTGAGCTTCCGGCGGTACTCGCGTAGTGATGCGAAGGTCTCTTCAAGGTCGTCGATGAGGGTACTTGGAGTTTACGGTCTTGACGACCACGTCATCCACGTAGTCCTCGACGTTCTTGTTGAGCCGCCTCTTGAAGCGAGGCCCGGATAGCTCGTTGGTAAGTAGCG
The DNA here is from genome assembly GCA_947561735.1 of Cenchrus americanus. NCBI lineage: Eukaryota > Viridiplantae > Streptophyta > Magnoliopsida > Poales > Poaceae > Cenchrus > Cenchrus americanus. The sequence goes on from OX387239.1 coordinate 9,404,514, forward strand.
CCGGCGTTCTTCAACCCGAAGGACATGGTCGTGTAGCGAAGACGCGCCAAACGGGGTGATGAACGCGGTCTTCTCCTGGTCTTCTTCCTTGATCGTGATCCGGTGGTACCGGAGTAGCGATCGAGGAAGCGAGCGAGGTCGCGGCTCGCCGTGGAATCGATGACTTGATCAATCCGCGGCAACCCGAAGGGGTCCTTGGGGCGGTGCTTGTTGAGGTCGGTGTAGTCGACGCACATCCTCCACTCGTTCGAGTTCTTCTTGCGGACGAGGACGGGGTTGGCGAGCCACTTAGGATGAAAGACTTCTCTCGATGAAGCCGGTGCGAGTAGCTTGGCGAGTTCCTTCTTGATGGCGTCCCGCCTATCGTCGGCAAAGCGTCGGAGGTGATGTCGCTTGGGGGTGGCCTTAGGATCGACGGCGAGGCGGTGCTCAATCGGCTCCCCGGCCACTCCCCGGCATGTCCGTCGGCTTCCACGCGAAGATGTCGCGGTTAGCCCGAAGGAAGCCGATGAGCGCGTCTTCCTATTTGGGGTCGAGGCCGGACCCGATGGTGGTGGTCTTGCTTTGGGGTCACCTCGTTCCGAGGTCGACCGGTCTTGACGAGTACCTCCTCGGGTGGCCGAGGGCTTGTTGGTGCCGTCGGACTTCTGCGGGATGTCGAGTTCACTTGTGGCAAGTTTCTTCGACGCCGCGTAGACCTCCATCATCGCGTTGGGTACTTGGTTTGTAGAGGCGATCTCCACGGCTTCTGTGTCGCAGTTGTGGGAGATCTTCAAGTCCCCTTGGAGGGAGAGTACACCGGCTGGGCTTGGCATTTTGAGTACCAAGTGGGTGTAGTGAGGCACCGCCATGAACTTGGCGATGGCCGGTCTGCCGAGGATGGCGTGGTAGGAGGTCTCGAAGTCCGCGACCTCGAACTTGATGTACTCGGTACGGTAGTTGTCCCGAGACGCCCCGAAGGTAACTGGCAGGACCACTGAGCCCAGTGGGATAGCCGCGGTGCCGGGGACAATGCCGTAGAAGGGCATGTTGCTCTTGGTGAGCATATGATTGATGTCGAGCTTCATTTTCTTCAAGGTCTTGGTGAAGAGCACGTTGAGCCCGCTTCCACCGTCGATGAGCACCTTGTTGAGTTTGGAGCCCGCCACCACCGGCTTCGATGCGAGGGGGGAACCGTCTGGTTCGGAGAAGCCGGTCCATTGGTCCGCGCGGGGAGAAGGTGATGGGTACCTCCGACCACCCGAGAGGGGTCGGGACCGGCGGCTCGATGGACATGACTTCGCGACGGGTAGCCTTCGCTCCCGCCGGTGGGCAATCCGCCGAAGAGGACGTTGACGGTCTTGTCGGCTCCCGGAAGTCATTGTTGTCGCCGTCCTTCTTCTTGCCCTTTTGGTCATGGGGATGCGGTGGCTCTGGCGTATCCTTGAGTGCATGCCTGAGTTGGTAGCACTGCTCGGTGGTGTGGTTGCCGTTTGGATGCCACGGGCACTTCTCCTTCAGCAGGTCTTTGAAACCGCCGAAGTTCTTCTTCAAGTTCCCATTCGCAGGGCACTGGATAGCCGCGACAGTGTTGTCTGGCTTGCGCTTGCGGTTGGGACCCGAGTAGTAGTAGTAGTAGTAGTAGTAGTAGTAGTAGTAGTAGTAGTAGTAGTAGTAGTAGTTGTTGTTGTTGTTGTTCTTGCTGCCGCCGCCACGCTCGCTTGGTCTTGCCACGGATGGCGTCGTACTTGGCATTGGCCTTGTCCTCTTCATCCGCCCAGGACGTGATCATGTCCTTGAGGTGGGGGATGGACTGGGGCGGCGGCGACCGAAGTCTTCAAAGGTGCGACGGTGATAGAGACCGTCTTGGAAGAGGTCGATGACCTCCTTGTCGGTGACGTCGACGACGGTGGCGCGTTTGTCGAAAAAGCGGCGCATGTACTTGCGGAGGGTCTCGCCTTGTTCTGCTTGATCATGGCCGGGTCCATGCGAGTACCCGATCGGCCCATGGCGCCCGCAAAGTTGCTTGTGAACTGCTCCTTCGACTAGTCCCACTTGTTGATCGAGTGCTTGTCCGGCGACTCGAGCCACGTGAGTGGTGCTTGGTCCGAGCGAAGGGGAAGTAGAGGCATTTGGTGTCGTTGTTGCCGCCGGCGTTCTCGATGGAGAGGGCGTAGCATCGGAGCCATCGGATGGGATCTGCTTCGCGTCGTACTTGGTGATCCCCAAAGGCTTGAACTTGTCGGGGAGGAGCAAGTTGCGAAGTCGAGGTGAGAAGGCGGGGAAGCCGTCGCCCTCGGCCGCGGTGGTCGACTTCTTCTCGCCGCGGCTCCTCAATCTTACGGCGAGCCTCGTACCCGCCATGTGAGGCACGGAGGTGTGGTCGTTCGCGTGGCCTCGGCCGCCGCCGCCGCCGCCGCCGCCGGCTCTCTGTTGGCTCCATGGTTGGAGCTTCCACCGTCGCTACCGCCGCCGTCGGGGTCGTTGCCGCCGCCACGGGCGGGAGCGCGGTGGGGAACAACTTCTCGGTTGCCGTGGTCGTGCCGTGAAGATCCGCCGGCGTTGGAGCGACGACGGTTTGGCTCGGCCGGGAGGTCGGCTCGAGTACGGTTAGGACCGTTGTTGGCGCTCGCGACTTGTAGCTTCGTTGTCGCGGGGTCCGGGCCGGAGGAGGTTGGTTGACTCGTTGTCGACCCGCATGAAGTAGGCGTCTTCGGCGAACTTGGCGATGACCTCTCCGGCGCGTATGCCACCGAGCTCGGCGTGCGGTCGGCGTGATCGACATGAGGCACTCGCTCGGGGGTGGTGTGTACTCGCTCTCGACCGCCTCGAGAGCACGCAGGTTGCGGACGGGGAAGTTGTCGCGGAGGCGCCGGCGACGTTCGCTACGCTTCGGTTACGCTCGCGTCGAGCGTCTCTGTCTGCAGGGTTCTCGTTCGGTGGAGCATCAGCAGAGAGCTCGTCGGAGGAGATGTCTTCCAAGTACTTGTCCTGAGCCGTGCACGAAGGCCCCGGGGTGTCGCCGGCAGCCATGAAGACTTGGCGATCGGGGGTGCCAAGGCTGGACTCAGAGGGTGCCACCTCGGTTGTTGTGCTTGAGTCGGCCGGGCTAGCGGTGTTCCCTCCTGGAACGGTAGCAAGTCGAGGTAGGCGACGTAGCGTGAGTCTCCCTTCACCAGGTCAGCAGGCTTGCGGTCTGGCCAGTAGACGTATCTTCCGGCCAGCGTGGATGATATAACCAGCCCAGAGGCTGGCCCTGACAAGGGAAGCTCGGTAGAGTTGTCCTCGGACTCGGGCTCCTCAGGGTCCGACCCGAAGTCGAACTCGTAGTCCGGGTTCGAGTAGAACTCGGAGAGAGGGCTAGAGTCCGGAGCGCGATCGGGAGCGGCGTCGGAGTCCGAGTTGCACTCGGGTACGGGCTCCTTACCGGCCGGCGCGAAGTGGGAACCCCCCCGTGCGGGCCCGGCTGAGGGTGCGGGGGCCACGTACGGAGCGCTCGCGAGGTGAGGGGATCGCCTGCGATGGCTGAGCAGCCGGCTCGCATGCGATGGCCCATGGCGACGTCGAGTTCGTGTTGGAAGCGGACTCGAGCTCGAAGTCAGCGTGGTGGTCGAAGAGTGAAATCTCGCCGAACTTGCCGGCGAGTTCACCTGTGACAACTTCAGGGAGTGTCACAAAGCCTGTCTTCGGGTTGTGCTGCATGGTCAGGCGGCGCTGGAAGGAGCCCGCGCCATCAGCAGTGCAGACCCAGGCGCCGAACACGAAGGTGTCGCCGCGGTTGAAGGCGACGGTTGGCTTGAAGTGGACGGAAGCCGTCGAGTTCGCCATGTGATCTCGGGCGAGAGCCCCTACCTGGCGCGCCAGCTGTCGGTGTTTTAGACCGGCAACCTACTAAGGGGAGTACCCGAAGTAGATGAATGTGACTTGCCGAGATTGGTAACTCAAAGGAAGAGACACGTGGTACACAATTTAGACGAGGTTCGGGCCGCGAGGTGCGTAATACCCTACGTCCCGTATGCTTTGCGTAGCTCGGATTGATTGGGCACGATTACAAGATGGTGCAATAGTGCGTCGTGGGTTGTATGAGATGAGATTGGATGCTAGAGATCGGTCCCTGCCTCACCTTATATAGTCCAGGAGGCAGGGTTACAAGTCGGAGTAGGGAGAGAGTACTAGTCGAGTACGTATAGGAGTCCTCCATACGATACGGAACATGTACGGCTCCTCCCTAACCGAGTACTACTCCCGTGTAGTCCTTGTGTTCCACGCCTTCGGTGCCGTGTAGCGCAAGCCGGGTAGTCCCAGGGGCCCACCGAGTAGTCGGTCCCGGCATCCACCGAGGTAGTGGGCCCGGGGAGGTCCATACGACGAGGGGGCACTCGGCACGGGTGGCATCTGTGCCGACGGCCTCGCGGTGGAGCCGTCGGCACAGTGGACGGCAACCCAAATGTGACGGTGCTCGCTCCTTTTCCGACGGCGCCCTCCGTGCCGAGGGCTGACTCTCGGCAAAGAGGTGATTTTGCCGAGGGTCCCGGCCTGCCGACGGCCCGGCCGTCGGCAAAGGATGTAGTGCCGTGAGTACTTCTGTGCCGAGTGCGGCGCTCGGCAAAGAAGCCCGATAAAAAGCCCTCGGCAAAGCCTGAAACCCTACAAAGCCCGAGTTTCTCGTAGTGTCGGTGTTCTTCCATTGGAACAGGCCTGTACTGGCAGCTCGGGTCATACTCTGTTTCCCCAAGCAGAATGTCAGGACGAAAGGTGGGCATGGCCACCACTTCCCTCTTTCGTTTGCTGCTCTGCTCTGAGTTTCACATCAACATTCTCGTAGCTTTGTTCTATGTAATCTTACAAGGGTGGGGTAGGCTCCGGGTTTTCTCAGCTGGTTAATTTTTTTTTTTGCAAACTTAATGTGTTCAAAGACACTGTCAGAAGGATCAGAGTGCATCCAAGATGCACTTTAACAGTATTAAACAGAAGTTGGGCATCAGGCTGGAAATGATAATTAAGTCTCTGGAAGTATTTTTTTAGAAGTATATACGTACTAAACACGTCGGGGCGAAAAGAAGCCCTAGCGAAAATTGAGCTTTGTTCAACTAGTTATACGCAGCTGCCATGTGTATTACCTGTCATGTGTTCCCTTCAGGTTGTTGCTTGTTTCATGTTAAGCATTAGGAGGCTCATAGAAACGAAACAACACAACCATGTTTGATAATGGACGCCCTGTTCGGTTGGCTTATCGGACACCGGTCGGCGATACTTTTCTCTCACAACGAACCAGCCACCGAAGCAACCAGCCGGCGGTGCTCTTCTCTCGAAGAGACCAGCACCGGCCATCGGCCACCACCAACCGAACATTTCCAGGTTTTCTTCTTTGTAACTCTGCTATTATTTTGAACTGCTGGTCACGTGGTTGGACCTTCATTATGGTTCCGATTTACTTTGGGGTAGGCCCTTTCACTTTTCACAATTACATCTACATAATTTATCTCTCAAATTTTGAAACAATCTTTCTTGCATGAAAATAATTTGGTTGCTGAATTGTTTCGGCTTTTGGCACAGCCATGTCCATCTGCTACTGCAGCAGGTTTGTTGATGAGAATGTTGCCCTCCTGTAACACTCATAATGCGTAAAAGGAAAATACGCTTTGTATGATGAAATACATAAAGTAGACGCCTAAAACAAGACTTTTTGTTACATCGCTCGGATGGACGAACGGAGGTCATGGTTGCGTAGAGCTCATCGAATCCTTTCCGTTTGACTATTCACATGCATAATACGCAATTTGGATCAAAAGTTATGCAAGTCCGAAGATCTAACAATATCCGCTACAAGAATCGCGGCTACAGTAATCCAAGTCGCACCCACATGGGTGTCGTGGTGACCAAGTCCGTGTTGAAACAGTCCTAGCCGAGTGGAGCAGTTCCTTTTTCTTCCTTTTCCTTCTTTTCCTCCCACATGGGCATCTCCTATTCTCTTCTTTCAACCCTAGCCGCCGACAATGGAGAGTCCTGTCGTAGGTGGTGGTGCCCTTCCTCCTGGTACCTTCTACCATGCATCTTGGTTTTCCTTAAACTCAACTCCATTCTATCCATGTTGCCGCGTGCTCTATTAATTTGCTTCCGCGTGCTCTATTAGTTTATCTCTTTGTTGTTGTTTTTTTCTTAAGTGTGTGCCTGTAATAGCTTGGTGTGGTGTGGTAACGCTCCCGAATGTTGCTACTATTCCGGGGTGTTACACCTCCCAACGTCGAGAGATGGAGCTTGGCCCCACCTACATTGTTAGTGGCTCCGTTGCTAATGGCACTAGAGAAATTGCTGGGTCTTGGGGTTACCATTTCCAAATTATTTATCAGGTTAGAGGAAAACTTGTGTTTTTTTAACAAATATTCACCTTTCTTCTTATATATCAATGTTTTTCGACCCATGTTTTTCCCAATGCCAAACATGAATGTGTTTAATACATGTAAAGAAGCGGCAGTTTTGTTCTTTGAGTCATCATTTAAGAAAAAACCGACACTCACTATCCTTTCTTAATCTACCAATCACTATCCTTGATGTTCGTTTTGTTCATATTATATCGCTTGCTTGGGTCGGCAAATTTCCCTTTTTATACATCATCCTCGTTGACACCGCTTGTGTGTTCTCATTGTTTGGCTGCCTCAGTTTTTTTGTCGAACTTGTGTTCTTGTTAAATGCTAGGCTAAACAATCATGCATATCTTATTGGTGCTAAATAGTTCAACTTTTGATTTCTTTATCCACTTTGTTACAATTTTATATTTGTTTAGCCATGAAGAATCAATCCCTTGCAGTGAGTTTACAAAGGGAACTTTCTTTTGTCATTTATTTAGGCACCCTAATTCCTTTTGTATAATTGTATCTCCTTTTTTTTAACTCTGCTCTTACTTTTCAAATTGATCTTTTTTTGTCACCTGTCAGCAATGTAACGGACAATTATGGGCGAGTGCTTCCGGCAACGGCCGGCAGTAGTCAGGGTGCCACCACCATTACGGGCAGAGCACGCAGCAGCCGCACTGCGCACTACAGCACGAAACAGCAGGACCTTGATTTGCCATGAGATTGACCCACGTGGCATTAAATTTCACTAGAGTAAAAGGTGTTTTCTGCACCGGTTTTTGAATTGGAGGGGTCAAATAAACGGTTTTTAGTTTAGGGGTTATCTAAATTTTTTGCTCGTAGTTGAGGATAGTTACTTGGACTTCTTTCTTCTTTCTTACCTACAATATTAAGACTACAATGTGATTGTACCAGAACTACACAGTGAATTAAGACTACAATGCACTCCATTTGCAGGCACCAGTGCTATTTGGTGTTTGCAGGGCGCATCTGCATCCAGATTCGTGGAGTGATCTGCTCTTAGGCATTGTAAATTTCCCAAAGCTCACACAAATCTCACACCATAATTATGCGTCAAGTATTGCACACCTTTTTTCATGATGTGTGGTGAACGGTGAGTGGCATGTATGCATGACTGTCAGGCACACAAAGCTTTATATATATAACCACACAAAAAAGTAAAATAGTTTGGCTAAACATAAACAATGGCTAGATCAGTCCACGAGAATGAGAGATGTTGAGACTTCTTTTGTTGGGCGTTGGACTCCTCACCATTCATATGCGATGTTGGAGCAAACCAACCCAGATGTTGCAGAGCTCTTGTCCGACTTTATGGTACTAAATTGATCATCTCTTGCTCGTCAGCATAGCAGCTAAGATCCATCCTGCACTGTGGTGTGCTTTTCTTTAACTTGATTTTTGTTTATTCATCACTGCCCCTCAGTTCATCTCACTGCTGGAGAAAGGGCACTCTGCTCCTATGCTGGCCGGTAAACACAAGATTTTGATTCGATTCCCGTGCAATATATCGAGGACTACGTGGACGTAGCGGGACTCTTGGCCGAGGTTGAAAATGTGCCCTGAAAATGCTAGGCATGACAATACTATTAAATCCTAATAGCATTATAGAACTAAAGCACAGATGGGGGAACTTGTGGAGTCTAGAGCTGTAGTAGCTCAGTTGGTTAGGTTCTTTATCAGTGGTTGAACCTGCTCGTATTTTTGTGAGGTATACTCTTCTTCCTCTCATATTTAACCTCTTCAAGCTGTCTGTAGTGAGTACATTGCTGCCAAGTTGGATCATGGTATCAGACATGCCTTTATGGAGACGTTTGCAATGCCATCAGACATGCCTTTATGCCATCCAACATGTATATATAAATCCACGAGATCAATGCAACAAATTTTGTTGGCTCGCAATCTCACTACAACTACGATGCCGCAGTTCAGTTATGGTATATTTTTACCTATAAAAATAGCTTTCTATCAGGCAGAATGGTGTGAGGACAAATTTAAATAAATTGCAAAAATCAGAGGAGCTATGGCTACTGGGATATATATATATATCTATATATATATAGGGATTACATAATCCGGCCTCTACATCAAGGATGTACACAGCCAAAAAGTACAGACCAAAGCTGGTACAGAGACACAGCAAACCAAAGTCAAAACAAGATCCATAGACTAAAGCAAACGATATAAGGGCTTCCACCCTCTATTTGAAATATCTAGAGCAACCACTTCCAATCTCCTTCTCAGCATAATGAGGGTGTCCTTGGCTTGCTCGTCACGCTGGAACTGGGACCAGGAGCGTAGCCAGTATGCTCCCCTGAAAATAACCTGCATGATAGAGTTAGTTTTCAATTTGTTGAAAATTACATCATTCCGGCATCGCCAGATAGCCCAGCACAGCGCAGCTACACCCACCCAGATCAAACCTTTCATGTTCTTAGGTTGATTATTAAGCCAAGTACCAAACAAATGGCTAATAGATCTAGGTTGGTTAAGATTTGTAGCAAAGAAGATTATGTGCCAAATTGTTTTAGCAAAGGGGCAGTCAAGGAATAGGTGTTGGATATTCTCATTCCTATTACAACTAACACATTTCTGGCTACCTTTCCAATTTTTTGCCAGATTGTCTTTAGTGAGAACCACTCCCCTTTGTACAAACCAGAGAAAGATCTTTATCTTTAGTGGAATCCTCATCTTCCAGATCTTTCGATGCTGAAAGGGTGGATTTCTATCAATAAGATGGTGATACAACGACCGAACAGTGGACAAGCTGGACTTTGTTAGGCCCCATTTAAAAAAATCAGAGCCTTCCGTTAGTTGCACGTGTGAGATTCGTGCCACTAATCCAAGCCAATCTCTAAGATTGTTATCCACTAGAGCCCTCCTGAAGGAGATATTTAGGGGACTTGTGGCCATTATCTTGGTTATTGTAGCGTGCGGCTCCCTCGCTATATTATATAAGTTCGGGTATTGAATTTTGAGCGGCTTGTCTCTTATCCAAGTGTCGTCCCAAAATCTCACATTGGTCCCATCCTTTATAACAAAGGAACCTATAGACAGTACCTCATCTTTTATATGCATGAGACCTCTCCAAAAATGTGAGTCATATGGTTTGGCTTCCACTTGAGTTAAAGATTTAGCTCTTAGGTATTTATTTCGGAGCATTGTTTGCCAGATGCCATCTGTGTTTAGTAGATTAACTAACCACTTGGCCAACAGACATTTATTTTGCAGCTGCAAATCAAGAATACCTAGACCACCTTGATCTTTAGGTCGACTTAAGATGTCCCATTTGGCAAGTCTATATCTGTGTTTTTGTGAGGACCCTTGCCAAAAGAATCTAGATCTGTAGTGATCCAAGTTTTTGATGACCCCTTTCGGTATCTCAAAGAAGGACATCATAAACATGGGCAGACTGCTTATGACTGAATTGAGTAAGACAAATTTACCTCCGTAGGATAGGTATTTTGCCTTCCAACAAGAAAGTTTTTGTTCAAAACGTTCTTCAACCTTCTTCCACTCAGAATTCAAAAGCTGTCTATGGTGCATTGGGATTCCTAGATATTTGAAAGGGTATGTCCTTTATTACAACCAAAGAGAGAGGTATAGAATTCCTCCATCTCTTTAGCTTGTCCATAGCAAAAAATTTCACTCTTATGGAAGTTGATCTTGAGCCCGGATAACTGCTCAAAAGCGCAAAGCAGTAGATTAAGATTTTTCGCCCGCTCGGGATCGTGGTCAATGAAGATGATAGTGTCATCAGCATATTGCAGGATTGACAAACCATCATCAACAAGATGGGGGAGTACTCCTCTTATTTGACCATCGGCCTTTGCTCTATTGATGAGTAGAGCCAGCATATCGGCAACGATGTTGAATAAGATTGGTGACATAGGATCACCCTGTCTGAGTCCCCTTTTGGTTTGGAAATAAGGCCCAATATCATCATTAATTTTTATCCCCACACTTCCACCAGTGACCATACTTTGGATCCACCTACACCATTTCGGTGCAAAGCCTTTCATACGAAGGGTTTGTTGTAGAAAGGACCATTTGACTTTGTCATAAGCCTTTTCAAAATCAATTTTAAAAATGACACCGCCCCACTTCTTGGTATGAAGTTCATGAATAGTTTCGTGTAGAATAACTACTCCTTCCATGATGTTCCTACCTGGCAAAAAGGCGGACTGTGTCGGGCTTACGACTTTCTTGGCTACAAGATTAAGCCTATTCATCCCTACTTTAGTGAAGATTTTGAAGCTCACATTTAGGACACAAATTGGTATATATTGCTGAATTTTGGTCGCATTATGAATTTTAGGAATCAACGTAATGATTCCAAAGTTCAAGCTGTACAGATCCAGCGCCTCCCTATGTAGATCATCAAAGAGGGGTAAGATCCGCTTTGATAATCCCCCAGAAAACCTGATAAAATTCCGCAGGAAATCCATCAGGTCCTGGAGCCTTATTATGCTCAATTTGGAAGACTGCGTTTCTCACTTCAGATTCAGTGAAGGCAACAATGAGGAATTCATTTTCCTCCTGAGATATCTGATATATATATATACTTTTATATTAATACTATTTTATTTCAATATTTAGGTAGCCAACATAGTCACACGTGCAGTGGTTGCAATAATGTGGCGGTTCCATTTGATTTTGCAGATGGTGGTATCTCCCAACAGCAACAGTCAATGTAGCGCGGAGCGATACACTCGCCACCTTTGGGGTAGCCAATCCTCTTGCACCATGCGCTGCAGTTGGGCTGGATCTCTAGACACCGTGTTTGGCACATCCCGTATTTCACCGCCTCTCCTGCAAGCACTACATGCATCATTTTCTTTCCAAATAAAACTACTCCCTCCGTTCTCATTTTATAAGGTGTGAGCTAACATGGCACAGTCTTCTAAATCATACTTTGACTACTCGTTTCTTTTATATTACATTAGTTATGGTTATGAATTTATACTTATTGGAAAGTACATTTGATTACAAATCTAACCATGTCGAATTTACATGACAAAGCAAAAAAAATTGATGGGTAATTTATTAGTCAAAGAAGATAAAGTTTGACTCTCGTTTTACGTGTGCGCCTTATAAAGGAGGACGGAGGGAGTACTTTCCTTGCCTCTACAAGGATCCGTGCCAAACTAAGGTGCAGAAAAGCTGCAAAAGCAACTCACCAGTGGGAGACAACAGAGCAATCATGGTTACTGCAACCATGAGGATCTTGCAGACATTCGAAGATAACTTTGCTTCCATCCTGTGTTGGTCTAGATCTGTAGAACTGTCTGCAAATTGTTGGAGCGAGGCCTTCTGCTGTGGCCGTATGGTGACAGTCACACACTCACACACATTATATAGTACACCAAGATGGAAGCAAGGTTATTATTGGCGAATCCGTATTATTAGACGAAGGATCCATATTACAATAATCCGCGGATGAAAACAACCGAAATTATTATTGGCGAGATCCAATCTTTTAAACTCTATAAATGTTTTGATTCATATAATCTCTATCAGATCCAAATTAACAGACCCTTACGTACACGTTTTAATTTGATATACGCATATATAAAATTAGGACTCGGCTAAAGCACGGCCGGCCGTGCTGTAGCTAGTTCGGGTGGCCTTTCCTCTTTTGGCAATAATCATCATCCTGCTTGCAATTATGGCATCTGAGCCCCCCTTCTGCCCGCCGTGGGGATAAGTCCAAAAAAAACGCGGGAAGACGGCGACCCACGGTTTCCTGGTCCCGCCACTTGCGCCCCCCCCCCCCCCGCCGCCGGAAGCCTAAGACGACAGGTCGCGATTAAAAAAACAGGACAGAGTGGTTGTCGTCGCCGGATCGGCAGCGACGCCGCCCGCTCAAAAAAGAGTCAGATCCAGACAGATGTAGTGCAGAAGAAAAAAACAAGAAACACCACAGGTATGTACACAGATCGATGATCCACCAGGTTGTTTTTTGGGACACGCGGATCCATAATTCCTGGCAGAAAAAAAGAACCTAGATGATTTCCTTCGGTTTATGTTCATAACTGAGCATTCTAATTAGCTGATGCAATTTTGGGTCACACAGATCCGTGACGATATTGTACTGATCCTGGTAGATGTTTCAAATCTTGTGCATCACCAGAAACCTGTCTTGTGTAGCAGCAAAATCCATCTTCTAACAACACCAAACCCAGTCTTGCTTCTTAGGATCCTTCAGCCTGGACAGAAAAAGTGAATAGGAAAACACATAAATAGATGGTAGCAAAAATTACATGGAAAAAATGCTTTGTTATAACTCTTGATATGCACAAGATACAAAGCAATGCTGCTTTGTGTGTATTACATTGTAGCTTTTTTGTGTGTTGTATTACATTTTGATGTTTGCTATTGTTTCTAAAAAATAACTAGCTCTTGCTTTTGTACAGGATATTGATTTGCTATTCAGATTTATGATCATGGATTTGAATGAGTTACCCCCAGAGTCTGATTATGACTTTCTGGATGTCGAAAGTGCAAATCCATCATATTGCACTCAACTGATCTTACAGACTGATGGATTGGGTAGAAAGGATCACGCGCAGGGTGGAATCTTTGTGTCAACAGTAGATCTTATTGACAATCAAGTTGCTGTCCTAGATGGTTCAAGCACTCATAGCGATGCTGCTGACAATCAAGTTGATGTCCTGGATGGTGGTAGCACTCAGAGCCATGCTATTGGTGTTCTTTGCCCTGGAGTTGTAGCATTGGATGCCCGTGACATTGTTGTTGATGGTGATATAGTTGAGGAAGTTTGGTCTACACCACCAATTCCATATACTGGGCAAACATTTTCTAGTAAGGGGGAAGCTAGGGAGTACTATAATTGTTATGCAAAGAGAATTGGCTTTTCTATCCGTACAAGCACTACGCGTTTGTCTACCATGACTAGGGAGCAGCGCAAAGTGACGTATGTCTGCAACAAGGAGGGCCACGGGAAAAAAAGCAAGGTAGATGCAAATACATGTGAATCTGATGATGATGTTTTGGTGGAAGAACATTTGCAACCTGGAGATAGTGCTTCTGACGGAGATAATAATAATAAGAAGAAGAAACTAGATGGTGGCAAGAAGAGAAAAAGGGAGAAGATGTTGTATACAGACTGCAAAGCTAAGATTGTTGTGAAACTTATTGAGGATAGGTGGCATGTTATCAACTTTGTTCCTGACCATAACCATGACCTAGTGTTGAAACCATCGCTAAAAAAATTCTTTAGGTCCCACAAAGGGGTCCCCAAGCCTGAAAAGGATTTTATTACAATGCTCCACGGTTGCAACTTGAGCACGGGTCGCATAATGCGACTCATGAGTGAGTTCTACGGGTCTGCACAGCAAGTTCCGTATGAAGGCAAAGATGTTGGCAACTTTAGGTCGACAATTAGGAGGGTGGAGAAATTTAAGGACATGCAGGAAACTCTGGACCGCTTTGCTGACCTTCAGGACCAGGATCCTGACTTCTATTTCAGAGTTAAGCTGGACGAAGATCATAAGGTTCAGAACCTTTTCTGGGTTGACAGTGCTGCAAGGAGGGCGTACATTGAATCATACCATGATTGTGTTTCGTTTGATGCAACTTACATAACCAATATGTACGACATGCCTTTTACTCCTTTCCTTGGAATCAATGGTCACGGGCATACGTTTCAGTTGGGGTGTGCATTCATTAGGGATGAGAAGACACCTAGCTATGTGTGGCTGTTTGAAACTTTCCTGTTGGCAATGAAAGGCAAAGCCCCTCTGAGCATTATAACGGATCAAGATGGGGCTATGCGGAGTGCAATTGCTCAAACAATGCCCAATACTAATCACCGTAATTGCCGCTGGCACATAATGGATAAATTCTCTGGTACAATAGGTCCAGTCCTTGATAAGGATGAGAAATTGGAAGATGATTTCAAGGAGTGTGTGAACCACACGGTAACTCTCGCCGAATTTGAGGCACAATGGATAGACATGATAAGCAAATATGGCTTGCAAGAGAATGAGCATTTTCAGCGCCTCTATGCGATCAGAAGTAGCTTTGTTCCAGCATACTTCATGCATTGCTTTTACCCGTTCTTGCAGTCAACCCAGCGCAGTGAGGGATTCAACGCAGTGCTGAAAAAGTATGTTAACCCTAACATGTCAATTCTGAATTTTGTTAGGCAGTATGAAAAGATCCAGGAAAAATGCCTCATTGCTCAAGAAGGCGAGGAATTTAGGACTGATGACAGGGAAAGAAGAAGGTGGTCAAAATTCCCTTTAGAGAGGCATGCGGCTACTGTCTACACCAAAAAAATGTTCTACAAGTTCTCCAAGGAGTTTGAGAAAATTGCAGAGTATGACGTGAAGCCTGAAAGTCAGTTGCATTATTTGTTGGTGCCTAACAACGTTCGTGTGTACGGTTATGGCAAGAGATCATATGTAGTGACATCAATTGAAGACGAGGAGATTTTCTACTGCGAGTGCAGCAAGTTTGACAGAGATGGGATGGTATGTTGCCACATTATGAAGGTGCTGACTAGATTAGGTATCAAACAAATACCTGATCGCTATATACTGAAGAGATGGACACAAAAGGCAGTTGAATACACAGAGAAATTATCCGCAGGAGCGAGTGTACAGCCTGATTTTATTGCGCGTGGCATGCCCTTGAGCAGCAGTAAAACATTGTGGTTCACCAATCCTTGCTACGGTGTTTGCGGATTTGGCAGTGAGGGATGTCTTTCAAAAGAGAGGTACACTATTATGCGGACTCACATCGGGGTCATGCGCTCCAAGATTGATGAGATTAAGAAAAGAAAGAAGAGCGACGGAGACAGATTGGGAGCGGCGCGCAATATCCGTCCCTCCCCGTTGCCTCAACTAATGATTGTCTTTGCAGGGTCTTCAATGGGTTTGTCTCGCTACCAAGGTGAGCCTACCATAGGTGAGAAGAAATGATTTTTTATTGCAAAGGTAGCACAGCCTTTTCTTACATGTAACTATAGACTTACTTCAGTTGCCGTTGCAGGACCTGTGGGGAACCCACTGAGATCCAAGGTGAAAGGGCGCAAGAAAGAGAAAAGTCTTAAAAAGGGGATGAACGCAGAACCTAAAAGGAAGAACAAATGCCGGATTTGCAGGTCAACAGACCACAATGCTACGCGGTGCTCCAAGAAAGCGGGAGAAGAAAGAGTGGACATAGGGAGTGCTTCGGTTCAGCAACTTCCGTCGCGTGAGTAGGAAAAAGAACCAGGGCCATATGGTGAAGAGATGGAAACAACTATTTGCTTTTCTTATAATTATTAATAAAGAGTTTGTATAAATTAAAGTTTAAAATATCAACTATACCATTAGTTACTTTTTGAAAACATCAAAGTTGATGGGTTGGTGCTTTTAATATGCAAATTTAAATGATATAAGTTGCTGGGCTGCAGGGCATACCTATTCCAAGCCTAATTCCCGCTTCCACTCTATGTCATTCTCCTCATGGTTGAGCCAGCTGTATGTTAGTAGTTTGCGGATGTTCGGCATGTCAGTCCCCTTGAAGTTGTAAATTCTCTGCCCATCCCAGTGCTCGGCATGTAACAACATGTGGTATCCGCAGTCATGACTGCGTTGGAAACACAAACAAGATAGAAAAAATTAATAGTCTAACTGTGAAACAGATAGATGACGAGGAAAACATAGTCAGGAGAGAAAAAATGGTACTTACTTGTTTGTTTGTTTTGGAACACTGATTTCAACGAGTTGATAATCTTATATTTGTTTGTTAGAGTCTTGATAGTGAATGGACCACAACTTCTTGATAGCTTCAATGAGGTTGTTGCAGCAGTTCCTTAGATTAAGGTCTTCAAGGCTTCTCATTGAATCTAGCACTTCAAAACGCTCATTGCGGATGTTGACCGTAAGGAGGAAGTAGTGGCCGATGTTGTTTTCAAGAATTTGAAGGACTGGGAACATGACCTGCATGCAAGGGGCACATTTTAGTTGCTGCTGCTGTTGGAAAAAGATCAGTAAAACCAAAAAAAATTAAAAATGCAACAAGATAGAACAACGTACCAAATGTCTGTGATCTAAATGGTTAGTACTTTTTCTAACTACACGCTTCACCTCTACCCTCTCAAGCTGTCCTGATAGCAAAAAACCCTACAATTTGTAAAAAGATACTTGTAACAGACTGTAACAAAAGAGATAACAAAAAATACATTGTGGAAAAACCATACACACCGAGATTCTTAGTGGAAGGACTTGTTTCTTGGCCTTCCTGCCAGTTGGGTTTATAGCATAAAGAGCGACCTCGGCAACTGTGTTCAATAGCTCTACATTTGGTTTTACTGACCTTGCAAGCTCGTTGAGTGTTATGTGGAAATCCCAATAGTTGATTATCATGAAGCTGTGAGCAACATGTGAGGGCAGCAGAGGGAAGTGTCAGGGGCAAAATAAATAAAATAAAAAATAGTTACAAAAAAAGTAAACTGACTTGGTTATTTAAAGCAAACTAGCTCAAGAAAAAAGTAGTTGTTATTTGGTAGAAAAGCAATTTTATCTAGTAGAATAGCATTCAAATTACATACTCCAGTCTTTCACATAGTGGTGAAAAAAAATAAATTGTACAGGTAATAAATTTATCAGCAGCTGTAACACAGAAAACAAAGTTCTAGGCTAAACGTATAGACTAATTCCTATAGCAAAATTAAAAGCCTCTCCATTTACACAAAAGCTAGCACAAAATTCTTATTTTATAAATCTTATGACCAAACCTGCTTATCCATGGTTGCTAAATAGCTATGTTGTATATCCTAAGATGCTTCAAGGTAGGACCTAATTTGCTGAATTACAGAACCTAATATCTCTGACCTTGATTAAAAAAACTGACACAAATAGAATGGTCAAAACATTGCCCAAATACTGAAAATGTTTCAGAAATGATGATAAGTGAAATAACATAGGTGCTATAGGCATTGTATTAACTGATTGCTTCTAGCTTGATTTGATATAGGAAAATTATCAGATTTTCACCACAAAAGATGTGGAAGGAGTTGCTGCGCAAAAACAAACAAAAACTTGATGTGAAAAAAAAATCAGATGCATGTACTTACTCTTTGTTTGGTGTACTTCTCGAACGTGTTGGTCGTCCATTGCATGACAAAACAGCGTTATATGCCTCGCACACAACTTTGCTGCATTTGAAAGACTTTTTTGATGTGAAGTCGACATATGGTGATTGCGGTCTTTCGCAGCTTTGTGGAGCCTCCTCCCCGGTGCGGTCGATAAGTTGGTGAAACTGAAGAGTTGGCAACAGATGGGCTTACAGTGGGCGGCGCTAGTGGTGTAACTGAGATGGCTGCCTTTGTGGGTTGTGCTGATGCTACAGCCCCTGTGCTACAGCTCCCTTTTTTTACCATCTCGAACTTCTTTAAAGCATCTTGTTCAAACTTCAACTAGAATTCTTCATCAAACCCATCAAATGTAGAAGCTGATCCGGGTTCTGTCTGCCATGATTGATCCAGTTGTTTTTCTTTTTCCTTATTTTCAGATTGACTAACATTCTCTGGTGATTCATCAACAAACTTCAGAAGGTTGAAGTCTGGGGGTGTGAAATCTAGTGAATTACTCCTTGTGATTAATGGTGAACCGTGATTTTCCAACGGTGACTCATCGGCCGGATTTTGTCCTCCCGAGACCGCAACCTTGACCCGAATTACCCACTTTGTTGCTACTCTAGATGGAACATTTCCTCCCGCAGGTGGCATCCGGGAGCCTTAGCCCGGCCCTTCTTTCACCCGTATTGCGCTTATGTGTAGATGGCGAGAATTTCAAGAGGGACCGTTGTAGCCACTTGCTCTACGGTGCCCCTTATCTTGTTCATCCTCCCGATCGGTGGTACATTGTCTTCGTCTTCTTCTTCTTCTTGATTCGCGCCGACACATTTGGAAGCCTCGCTTGCCTCATCTTTGTGTGCTCCCTCATTGTCCTCTGCAATAGGGGCCAGGCGACTACGGCCATCGCCACCCATTTTCTCCTTTTCATTGTCTCCAGACATTGTATTATGTGATGGCAGCCCATCAACAGGTTCAGCCACAGGGGTAGTGGCTTGGGTGTTGCCATCATTATGGTGCGCTCCGGGGTCTTCGTCTTCTGAATCACTAGCATAATCGGATTCTTCTTCCTCTTCAGATTCTTGTTCATAATCAGATTCCTCCTCTTCGTCCAAGAAGTCATCATTAGCTGGTGGTGGCTGTGCGATCCTATGTCTCTTGGATCTTCTTAGACTCGGCTCGGGTTTATCTTGTGCAGTGAATTCCATGTTTCCAACTTCCTGAACAAAACTGCCTAGAACATCTGTAACGCTGCTTAGTACCCTTCCCACAGCGTCGCATAGCTTCCTCTTATTCTGCAAAAAAAGAGAGAAAAACACATAAAAGAAAATGTGTCTGGTCAGTTAATTGCGCCCATAGAGAAAAAGCTAAAGCAAAATCTAACTTGTTGTTAAAAATATACCTGATCAGACATTCCTCTAGGGACCTTTGAGGATACAAACTGAAGTACGTCATTTGCAGTGAATAGTGAGCTTTGGGCAGTTGTATATGGTGCTGTTTTCAGCTACAAAACATTATGGGAGTATATTAGCAGAGAAGGTGAGAGAGAAAAAGCTAAAGAAGTTAACTAATTTATTTCTGAAAATTAAAGATCTCAGAAAAGTAAGCTAACTCAGGTGTTGAAAGTTAATTAGTTCAGAATTTACTCTGTCACTTAAAAGTAAGACGGTTCAGAAAAAAGTAAACTAACTCAGTTATTTTAAGTAAAAAACAGTTCAGAAAAAACTCATTATTTGTAAAAAAGGCAATATTATCATCAAATTACATACCCTCAATTTGCCGAATGAACCATTGCGATTTGTATCTAGCTTGATGACCTCATGTAAAAGCTTGTTTGACCATGTCGCTACTCTAGGTTTTGTAGTGGGGATTTGCATTCGCCGCCGTCCAAAGAATCTACGTATAGAATCTGTGGTGGAAAAGAAACAATTATCTTCAAAAAACAGTATAGAAAATAGATTCAGTGTGTGGGCTAGAGTTGTAGTGAAAAAATACTTACAACCAGTAGAAGAACACAACCCTTGACAGAATTCTTTTTATCAAATTTCGATGCAGAATCCTTCAATTGGTCTACAACAAATTGCGCCCAGTTCAAGTTTTTTACATTTGATAGGTCAATTACAGATGGGTAACATCTAGGGCTGATTGACAAGCCAGTGGAGGGGCAAAGGAAGGTTGACACTGCAAGCATGAGCCATGACCTTAGAAAGTCTTCATTTGCAACCTTATTTGCCTTTATCCTTTCAACAATTGATTCAATCTTGGGTGCTGTCCCCTTGTCAAGATTGAATCTGTCATGAATGAAGTTTATGGCCTCGACATCAAGCTCGTACCTCACCGGATGACCGTGGTTTGGCAAACCCAATATTTCCGCAACCGAATCTCGTGTTAGTAAGATCATGCCCCTCCCGGCAACACAAGTTCCGATGTTTCGGGATCAAAACATTCAACCACAATCCGGTTTGCGAAATCTGCAGGTATCTCGCGAACAAGAGATCTTCAATAGCCCCCCAAATTGGACATCTTCAATAGCCTTTCGTCGGTCACTTGTCGTGTGTGCGTACAACTTAATTAGCCTAGATGGTGAAGCCCTGTGTCTTCGGGCCTATAAACATGTAATAGATGACACAGTCAGCAAAAAATGCTGACATGGTCAAAAATACTTTAAACGTAAATGATTTGTTTATGCAAAGATATGGGTTTTCCCCCCGGCAACTGAAAGCTCAATCATATCAGACTTAGCCTAAAAAAAATCCTAAAAAAAGCATGATGCATTCAGGTTTAAAAGAAGGGACTGACAGTAACTAGCAGGATTGCTATTTGGGATTTAGTCAAAAAATTCTATCGAGATCAAAGTATCTGAATCAAGTGCAAGTCATGTGGAAAGTCCTAACTGTTTTTGTAAAAAAAGATAAAATGCTCTAACATGATATACATATATATGAACTAGCGGGATGACAATACACATAGCATTTTCTCTTGAGATTAAAATTTTGGAGAGAAAAAATAAGATTCTGTGGGTCATAGCATACCGGGATGTTAGATGTTGGACGTGCCACACGCATGATTGCTTCCAACTTGATTTGATGTAAAAAGATTATCAAATATTCACCACAGAAGAATATCAGTGGGGCTTGACACCTGTATTTGTTGACAATAAGTATGGCTAAAAAATCCTCGATGACTAAATTGTAGGGAGTAATAGCATACAACTATTTCATCCATGAAAACATCACACAAAACTAGTCTGCCTGATGCGTATGAAACAAAAAATTTAAATCCCTTGAACTCCACTGTATTAGTGCAGGGGGAACAATGCAAAACAGGGATGAAACTACTAAGTTTAGAGGCCTGCGTTCCACTGAATCGTTAGAACTGCTGTGAGCCAACTCTTTCTCAACAGTATAAAATGACTCAGTTGATGGATATAGCTAGCTAAAAAGCCTCAAAGGCAAGCAAAGAATCAGCCAACAAAGGTTTTTTGAGTAGTGTGACAGACGAACTTGACTTACAGACCATAAAAACCAATCGATGCCATGTTCTGACTAGTGAAAAATAATACAAGGCGCGCGAGAGATATTATATCACCAATCAGGCACCACAGAAAAATAAAAACAAGCAGTAAAAAAATCAGTCAATGCATACCTTTCTGAGAGCCCCCCCTCAAAAAAAGCACCCCCTCCTCTCGAATATTCTTCCACTAAATCAATCAGACCGGTAAAAGTAAGCACTCAAACTAGTTGATTAGACCTGCTTAAATAACCCGAGATAAAAATAAGTGAGATGAACCTCGAAAAAATAAATGAATGAAAAGAAAATTTGAGTATAGTTAGGAGATGCTAAACTTCTGAAAAGAACATAAACGATAAAAAAGCTATGAAAATCTTAAATCATACTAAACTTGCTTAACGCAGGGGGCTGTTTTCCGTATGTGTGTCGTACAATTGCTTTATAGTAGGTCCTAATTTGCTTCAAATTTTTTTTGCAGAACTAACTACCAGACTACACTGATGTACGCATGTACGCTCAGTCGCCTACATCCTCATATTGCTCGCCATTTCTCGAGCGTGATGATGTCAGCCTTCTAAGGGAGGAATTCTAGCAATCTAAACAAAATATCACTCGCTAACTGGTGATTGATGTCTGGTGCTGACTTGTTCCGAGAGAAAAATACCATTGACAGGTAAAAAGTGATCAATACCACCATTGCCTTTTGCGATCATAGTCATAGGTCTAAAAGGTTAAGAAACCTACACTTGAGTATGCAAAAAGACACAGATGGAGGTAAACAAAATCACACTTTTCAAGTTAACAGATGAGTGCAAGTTGAAACATGTAGATTAATACAGCAGATAATACTTGGATGAACAATTCTGGACTCTCCAGTCAGAACACAGATATGCAATGGATGTCACTATTCTTTATGTAAAAGTAAACACAAAACAGACAATAAATCAACAACTGCATTAACCGTCATACATCCACAAGAATCGGAAGGTAAGTGCATCAGAGAAATCATTTCCAAATGACCAGATAAGTTGAATTCAGAACTTCACGACCAATCGATGCCATGTTCTGACTAGTGAAAAATAATACAAGGCGCGCGAGAGATATTATATCACCAATCAGGCACCACAGAACTTGCTTAAATCATACTAAACTTGCTTAACGCAGGGGGCTGTTTTCCGTATGTGTGTCCTACAATTGCTTTATAGTAGGTCCTAATTTGCTTCAAATTTTTTTCGCAGAACTAACTACCAGACTACACTGGTGTTCATATCACCTCATGATGTAATGAGCCCCCCCAGCCTACAAAAAAGTAGCACAACTTTTATCTAATTTATCTCCTACCATTCATATCTATTCCATATGGATCTTAGCTAACAGTGCAAACATTTCATCTTCAGCAATGAAAAAACGTGTGGCTGCACACCTTTGGTTGCGAGCTCGCAACACCCCACCCGCCCCTCCGTGGTCTTCCTCCACACAAATAATCTGACGCCAATTTGCAACTGAAAAAAATTCTGCACAAAAATTGATGTCAGCGATGGATGGGTGGAAACACAAAAGGGGATTGGAGGCCGAAAACTCACCTTCGTGCGCACTCTCCTGATAGCCAGAACCCCCTGCGAAAAACAGAAAAACCAATGGGGATTAGAAGACCAACCCCGTCGATTTCGTGAGCTCTAGGAATCACGCTTGTCTATCCCGTCGGAGAGGAAGCATGGGAGGGGGAATCGACGGGGGGATGCCGAACAAAACGCACCTGGAGTTCCGTCGAGCGTGCTCCCTGCGCTTCTACATCGTAGATCAGGGTCCTGATGCCCCGCGTATAGATAGATCCAAGGGGATTAGAGGATGCGATTGGGGAATCGCCGGGGAGGGGGAAGAGAGAGAGGAACCCTAGAGAGAGAGGGGGATGCGGGAAATGAACGAGCGGAGGAGACGAACAGGCGCGAGCCCCGAGATTTGAACAGTTTCGCTATGACAGGTGGGCCCGATGGGGGTGATGTCGTGCGCGTCTATGGACAGATGAGTCGCCCCCGCCCTGTAGCTGGGAGGATCTGCGCCGGCCGTTCCATCCAACAAAAAGCTGGCCGGCCTGATTATAGTCTTTACCATAAAATTACTACATGTTGAACATAGAATTCACAGATTGTATTGAGAATATGAAAGTACTCTGGACCAAAATGGACACGACGAGTAATTGTGTTGAGTGGTAGTTTTACCAATTTTTTTTGTATGGGTGAAATCGTAATTAGCATAAATTATATTATTGAGATATTTCTTTTATTCCCACGTGGTTCTCGTCGATCGCGCGGCCTCCGACCTTTCCAGGCTGCCATGTCCTCCTTTAATTTTCAAGCCAAAATAACAACATCATGTAATCCATGCAAGTGAATGTATGCACTATCTACGTTCTTTTAAACCAATCTACTTCTTCCGGTTTGGTAAATGAAGTCATTTAGGACAGCAACACGGTCTCCAAAGTACAACTTTGACTTCTTATTATTATAAAGATATTTATTAAAAACTAACATATGTACTACCTCCGTATTGGTATTAGAAGACGTTTAGGACAAGATTTAAATCAAACATTAGGATTATAAATCATGAACAATTTTTAAGTTATTGAGTTTTAAAATGTGAAAATCATATGAATAGAATTGTCTTGAAAAATATTTCCATAAAAGTATAAATATATCATTTTTGAATAAATGTCTTTTTATAAAAAACAAGTCAAAGTTATGTTTTGAAGACTGTGTCAGTCAAAAACGTCTTCTAATACCAACATGGAGGGAGTATACTTTTATGAAAGTATTTCGCAAGACAAATCTATTGATGTTGGACTTAAAAGTTATTTATGATTTATATTCCTAATGTTTGACTTAAACCCTGTCCAAAACAACTTTATTTACCAAACCGGAGGGAGTATTATACAAGTTTGACATGTGTTCGTGAAGTTTCTTCCATGCTATCCAATGAAACGACACCTCAATCTGTCAAGTTGTGTGATGCGTTACGCGGACGCTCCCGCTGCCGCCTGTTGTCGCCGCACCCCGTGCACGTGGAACCACCTTTGGGCAGTGGCTAATCTTTGCACGGGGGCTGTGTGCCGTCTTCTTGCAGGCTGCACTTTGCCGCAGATTGTGCGAGGACGCCACCGCCGCGTTGTCACCATTGCGGATGGTGCGATGAGCCCCCACGCCGCTGCTGGCCGCCGCCAGAGATACGAAGATGAGATGCAATGAGACACAAGATGACGGTGACTTAAGAGATAGCAGGCGGCTCGTTGTCGCGGATGGGCTAATTTCTTACAGTTTCATAGGTATAAACTTTTCACGAAAAGTACAAACGAAATATTTCAATGCCAGTTGTAGGAAGTACATAATTTGGCTAGAGATCAGGAGAGTGAAAGAGAGAGAAATATAGTGTTATACCAATTGAGCAAACAATTGGCAGTTATAGTTAATGTTATGAGAATCTTTGCAAACAACAGAAACCCTTTTTGCCACCCCTGATCTCTCTGTTCATCTTATAAATGCAAAGTGAATGGTAATAGTATGAACACATACAGTTAACCAAGTGGTGTATATCAACATTTATCAATAATGTTTCTTTGCATTATTGCATATTTGTATACCACCTAATTTAAATACATTAAGATATAGTATGCTGTATAGTAAACTAAAGTAGAGATTACAACCTCACACACATTATGTGTCATCTATTAACCACGAGTAGAATGTTTCAGTTCTTTTATATAAAAATAGGTGTTTTCAGCTATAATCCTTGTCGTTGATAAAACCGTGAATTGAAAATGCCAATGATTAAGTTGAACCTACTGTTCAGTCAAAGTTGAACCTTGTTCTTCTAGAGTACATGTGTAGCTATAATTAAGGTGGAGCAAAAAAAATCATGCCTTCCACCCATGTTGTTGCTTTGGCTTCATGCCGAGTTTCAGTAAGCTCACATAAATGAAGCATCACAACCATCATGGTAGTGTTCTAATCCCTCCCTGAACACCAAACCAATTGGCATGCATAAACTTGATTCTCTCTCTTCGCAACATGTATTTAAAACGTCTCCCTGCGTTGCTACCAGTGTGAGATATGGGTTCCTCTTGTCCTCTAGCGAAACCAGATGAAAGGAAATTGAGAACTCTTGCTTTCTTTCTGAACTAAGTTGAGACACTAGCGAAAACTGAAACGAGTGGGAGAACATAGCCTTGGAGAAAAGAGTAGAAGGACAAATCAGCAGCAATACTTGAGATTCGACAGGCATCACAGCAATAAACTGGGCGCCATCAATTCCTGACGAAACTCCAGCAGGCATGGCGATTGGATAGATTGCTGACATCTTCCAAATGCATGAGCTCCTGAATATGACAGCAGATCAGCTCTACTGTTATGAATATCAGAAGTAGGCCTTACCAAGGACATGTGTACCTGTTGTCTCATACATTTTTCAAAGAGGAAAATTGCTAACACTAACAATGAGCAAACGTTTAAATAGGTAAATAAGCACCGCATATCATTTCTGTCAAGAAAAAAAATTGAGGCAGAATAGAAATTTAGTAAAGCTTATTGTCAAGGCTATGGAGAGATCTTATGAGACAAAACCACAAGAACAACTACAATGCTTAAATCCATCACATCTACTCCCTCCGTCCTGAAATATAAGGCATTCTAGGATTTTTAGGACAGATTAAAGAGGTGGGAAAATGTCACATATGCCCTTAGTCAATGATAATTAAAGGTAAGTTCTTTAGTTAACAAGTGCAATATTTGGCAAGTCTTTAATTGAGTTGATTGAGTACTTACCAAAAACTTCTATGATGCCTTATATTTGGGGACAAATTTTGAACTGTTGAACGCCTTATATTTCAGGACGGAGGGAGTATAAAATAAGAAACATTTCTAGAGATGCACCTCCGTGAGGATACATGGCATGTTCGCTGTCCTTTTCCTTTTATGTGCAATTGGGAAGCTTCACATGGAGATTGAAAGCATGTTCTGCCTGCAAACACAAGAAAGATGCCCTACGCCCTCGCAGGTCGCAGCGCACTGCGAAGGTGATTACCTGGTGCGATGATTGAATATCTTGATAGATTCGACGGATCGACTAGGAGTAGATCGAGTGGGTGGAACTCTGTAAATCATACCTTGTACTCGTTGTTCGTCCCTGGTTCTGTTGATGAAGGTCTGCACTAGGCAGCAACGCGCAGTGTAGATCAGGGACGACGGCGGCAGGGTCCTGTGGTGGCGACGGTGGGACATCCCATCGCTACAGCACCTCCCTCTGGGTCGGTTAGGGTTTAGAGTGGGGTGCTACAGTGGCGGCGGCGAACCTCGTTATCTGAGCCCGTGGCCCCCACTCCCTCTTATAGTGCTGCGCGACAGGGGCCCACCAGCATTCTAATGGGCTGGGCGTCCTCGATCGGGACGCGAGTCAAGGGCCCAATGGGGGCCCATTGGTGGAGAGATCAATCCAACATTCTCCCCCTTGATCTCACCATATACTTTTAACTTCTTTTCTCATTCCATTACAGATCAGTGTAAAGAGCATGTTTTATCGTCACGGTCAATCTCGTTTCTGTCAATCTCCGATAGACTCCACAGCTACAATAACACATCTCTGTACCGAAACAATTGCTTTAGACTTGGGCCCTTTTATTGTCCGAAATCTCAAATTATGCCATAAACCCATGTTGCACATGTGTTCTCTAAGCGCACTGGGTGGTATACTTTTTGTAAGAGGATTCTCAAGCATTTGCTTATCTCTTATATGCGCAATATCTCTAACACGATTCCGGACTTACTCCTTTACAACATATAACTTTTGTGTCAATGTGTTTGGCTGCACACTTGGCTTGTTGTCATAGGAGTGAACCACTTTAATGGTGATTGCTGTTGACAACCATTATCAACTCCGGGTACAGGTTCCATTAACTATTTTGCCTGTCCCTCAGCCTCGTATCATGCTACACCACATCTTTGCATCACATTGATGACAATTTTGTTAAACCCTTTGGAGCATTTCAACACAAAAACTCCAAGTGTGAAAGTTAGCGACAACTGTGGATTTTGCTACACATTTCACAAAATGTCTTTGTACTCACAATCCTTTGAGAGCACTTGATCTTTTCAACTTAGCATGAGTGTTGACGGTTCAAAACCGTGCTCAAGTTCACCGCAAGCCTACGGGTGACTTGGTGCCTTTTTCACTAAGGAGGGTTCTCCCTAGATTTGTCAATCCAAGGATCGGTAGCAAAACCCTAGGATTCTTCATCTACCCTATTGATCTAGCCTAACACGAAGCATTGATTGCATAAGAAGATAAACCTTAAAGATGTATGAATTATAACATAAGGTTGATCGCATCCATGAATGTAGACAAGGTAACGAGCAAACAAGGGAAACTAATGCCTATCATCTTCTAGTCCTAGTTCCAGCCAAAAGAGCAAGCGCGACAAGCATTTCATCCAAATCCATCTTTAAACTACTATTCTCTGGTCCGATTCCAAAAACGCC
Source organism: Cenchrus americanus (assembly GCA_947561735.1). Taxonomy (NCBI): domain Eukaryota; kingdom Viridiplantae; phylum Streptophyta; class Magnoliopsida; order Poales; family Poaceae; genus Cenchrus; species Cenchrus americanus. Next base: position 9,431,987 of record OX387239.1, read on the forward strand.
CGCCTTTCGGAACCCCCGTTCTGTCACAACGTATTCCTATTCATGCGGGTAGTCTAGGGCGAGTTCGATAGAACAAGTTGAAATCACTTGGTCGGTCCGGTATGCACCTCTAGCCACCACGACTACAAGAGCACCCTATGTAATCTAGCTATAGACTAGATTGGGGAAGAAGCATAACCAAGAAGAAAACAAAATCATCGAGGGAGGAATCGAGTTGCTAAAAGATCGGATGACATGAAGTAATTTACTCACATAATAAATGAGTTTAGATCATCTCCATCAAGTACATACCATTGATGACCACAACTAGCTTCGGAAATCCGCCATGGCTCAACCGTGCAAGGCGGCCATGGCGGCTAGGGTAGGCCTAGGCCATCTCCTAGACGACTTCGAGGACTCGCGGCAGCTGTCGTCGCCCTCTCCTAGGTTTCGTCGAGTTCCCGTGGATGGATGGATGTGGCGGGCGGCGGAGGCAGAGACAATTTATAGACAAGTAACTAGAGCAAAAGGGGGACGCGAACCGGGCCCGGAGTGGGCTGGGCCGGTCGGCCCAGGCCGCCGGCCCAAGCCCATTTCGGCTCGGTTCGGCCCCAGTTTCCTCCCCGGTTGCTTCTCGCGTGATCCCTTATTTGTGTGCACTTGCATGTGGGCCTTTGACGTCGTTTCCTTCACGGTTTAGGTTTGTGCCATGCAAGCTTCGCTGTTTTCTGGTTGAGTCCCTGAAGACTTGCACGTTGACGCTTCGGTCCTCGGGTCATTTGGAGTCATGTTCATCGCATGTCTTGACTTGTGACGGGCTTCATGATCTTCTCTTGAAGTGCTTGGTGAACTTATCCCGAAAGTCTCCTCTTTAGCGTTAATTTCCTGCGTAAACAACAAACTCCAAAATCGACATGCAAGTGTGAACTTGTTACATCATTAGTATGCCTAGTGGTGGGTTAGTTGCAAATCATAATCGAAACCAATGTATAACAAGTACTCTAGGTTGACGGAAATTCACTGTCAACATCTCCCTCATGCTTAAACCTTGCTCGTCCTCGAGTAAGTTTTCAATGGATATCAGCATTGCCCTTCATTGTTCATACCCTGCACTAGATCACACATGAGAAAGCATAATGCTCTCCAAGTTTATATTTGTTAAAATTCCATAATGTAACTAGCTTTCATCTCTATGGAGGGTAGTTATAATTTAAGCTCTTTCCACAAGTAATCAATCATGCTCCACAAAATTCGAATAGGTCTTAGAAACTTTTGAAGTGAAGAATGAGGTGAATAAAAGAGCTAAACCAAGTACAAAAATTTAAACCTTCTTGCATCTTGCTCATGAACTCTCTCATCTCACAATACTCTCAAGCCTACTTGATCTATATCCTTTCCCTCTCATGATTGTAGGTGGAAGGGTTTTATTTGGAGCTCATAGGAAAGTTTTTATCCTACCAAGATGCTAAAGTTGAGACTATTATCAAAACAAGGCAATCTTCTCATGGACTTATCGTGACTCGTCAAAAAGGTCATTGGAAAAATAATGTTCACAAGAAGGGGGAAGAGAAAGAAGTCACACTTTTAGATAGGTTGACATGTGCAAATGGCAATGAATGATCCCGAGGCCCCAACGAAGTCCTCGTTATAGGATTGCACATGGTTGGAAAAATGAGTATGGGTCTTGATCTTGAAGTCCTTGGAAAATCCCTAAGCAACTAGAGAACCGGGGGAGATTATTATTACTCTATTTTTTCTTTTTCTTTTTCTTATTTCCTCCTTTTTTCTTCTTTTTCTTTTTTTTGACATGTGAGGTACTTTGGAATTTTTATTTTGTCCTCTTATCTTATTCATTTTTTTTATCTCCCCTAGAACTCTAATTTGCATAGTACCTACCTCCTCCCCCATGCTTAGACGTTTGCTCGTCCCCGAGCAAAGAGGAAGTGGTGTTAAGGTAGGTACCGGATGTCTTGATGAGAGGGAACTTGAATCTTCCCTTTGAAGCACCTTCTTGTGATGTGTCGTTTCCATACTCAAGTGATAGGTTGGTCAAGGAGGTTAACACAAAAGATGATGTTGGTTTAAAGGGTGGATATCCGGCGAGATTTGCAAAGCTTCTGATGTGGGAGCTCACAATGCACGGATAGAATAGGCTAGCGAAAGATAAGTTACGCAAAAAACGGAATGACTAGCTTCTCAGTCACGAGCCAAAGAATCGAGCCTTGAATCAATTCACCCAACAATAACTCTTGTAATCTATGGTTGCACTCAATATATAAGGCTTTGGATAGGTAGAGCAAAATGCAAGAGGTATTAATGACAAGGTTAGCATGACTTTTAAAAGCAAAAAGTAATATGTTCTTCCACCCATCCAAAGTTGAGAGCATAAAAGAAACCATGTGTCTTTATTTTTATCATGACCTCCACAAAAGATTAAGCTAGCATTTAATTAATTTCAGATTGGTATTAGAGAGCAATAGCTTAATCATGCATAAATAAGCACAAAGTTTAAACAAAGTGGCAACGGTCATCATATATCAACGAGCCAGATCAAGCCAAAAATATTTCATCATGGTGAGCACAAGGTGATCACAATAAACAAAAACTAAAACTAGGTTGTACTCCTAGAAGCCATGTTATTTAACGAGAGACATACAAAAGTTGCATCTAAGGTTGTTGAAGGCATATACATATATACAAGCATTTAGAAAGACAAGGACAAAGATAGGGTTGAGGAATTGTTACCGTCCTTTGATGTTTGTGATGTAGCGCACCCTCCCCCATGCTTAAGCAACCGTGACCCTTGAACTCCATGGAAGAAGGAAGATAGACATCCGTAGCAACCGTGACCCTTGAACTCCATGCGGTCTTCTTTCGCCCACCAAGTCTTCCCTCCTGCTTAGCATGTTGCTAGGCACGGAAGATGATGAACCATCTTAAAATTCTTGAAGTCCTACCGTCATGTAAGGAGATCATTGTTGCCTTTGTTCGTTCTTCAATGTCCGCCCTTTGCCACGAGCCTTGCTCCCAAATGTTTATCATCCCATCTTCTCCTCCTTCCATGTTGTCCCTCACCGCTGGTTCATCTTCCACGAGTTTTTCTTCTACTTCCAGAACTGAGTATGTAATGAATAATTGCTCCATTGCAAAGTTCTTGAAATTATCTTTCCAATGAGGGGTCATTCATCCCGATCGGACTCCGAACAAGAGAGCTACACCCTTTTTACTTTGTTGGTGCAAGCTGTCCCACACTGATTTCAGAACGTGTGACGCCCAAAGATATGGTTGTAACTTCTTGCACAGGTCCCCTAAAATGTTGATTCTTGATGCATTGGAAAGTAGACTTAATGGAGCACTTGAATATCCAATTTTCCTCTTTTGTACATCTCTGAACATGTGCTTAATCTTGATGAAAACAGCAATGCTCCCTTTGGGATTTTGGAGGTGTTGATGATCTTGATTTCAGCTTTTATCACGAACTCATGGGAGTGATTCACCATGCCTGCAAAATAACTATAATGCACAAAGTACCCCCGAGGTGACGGTCGGGAATACTCACCCTATGCCAACAAACCATGACATCCCTACGATCTTCACTCGTGGCATAGTTAATCTAGCGAAAATCCTAATGGGTGTACGTGAGTACAAGCGTGTATGCAAATGATAGGTTGGTATAAAAACAAAACAATGTTAACACCAAATTCTAAGCTCCATGCTTACAAAGTGGTTGCCAAACTTTCTATTCCCATAGAGATTTGTTAACCAAGGTCAAAACACCATGTTCATCCCAAGATCAATAATTCTTTATAGTGCAAGAAAAGTATGGCGCATTGCTAAGTTTATAAACCAACTAATGCAACATGATAGCTTAGGATATAAGATTGAATGATGGTGGTCTCCAATCATGTCTAAACACCATGTTTACACAAGATTGCAAAAAGTAGTAATGTAGGGGTGCAAGTTGATTATAATGTGGTGCACCTCCGAACCCCTTTAGTGCAATTATTTGTACTACTTCTTCAAAATTTTGAAAAAGTAGTACAAATGATTGAACTAAAGAGGTTTGGAGCTGCACCTAATGGTTACCCCCTTGCACCCTTATAGTAACGCATGTCGACAAGCATTAACATGGATATGAAAGCATTCATCATAAAGTTTCACAAAAGGTCCCAAGCTAACATAAAGTGGATGATGACAAAGAGATGGATGCAAAATGAAAATGCAAGATGTTAGCACAAGCAAATATTAGCAAGGTTTTAAAAACACTTTTGATGTGGTCTATAAGGGAGTAACCCATCGAAAAGAATCAATCAACCAAACTAACAAGGTTTAATGGTAGGTTTTGGGTATCCTATATTTTTGGCTCAAACAAGGATTTTGAAGAGAGAAAGTCAAGTGTAGAAATTCTAACTAAGGTGGCGCTACGAGTCATTTAATGAAAAACTAACCTATGGTTTTAGGATGGCTAAAGGTGTGAAAGGTTTTCCTAAGGATTTTATGGGTAGGCTAGTCAAAGTTTTTAGTTAGAAGAGAGGAAAGAGATAGACTTGTTCATCCTGAACGTCAAACGGTCAACACAATCAATCCTACCTCCATAGGCTATGGTTTTTGGTGGGAGTTATAGGAAGGCTTAGGTTGGTTGGACGAAAAGTCAGATCAAATGAAACATGCAATGCAACATAACATGGATGAACAAAACAACATGATATAGAGGTTGTCTAAAACAAAAGTTAGCCTAAATTAACTAGCCACAAGTTTAGAATCAAAGGATGGTGCCAACTTCATATATCTCTCTAAAAAGAAAAAAAAGAAAAATACTCTAAAGTCTAATAGGCACACAAAAAAGGTCTACAAGTTTTCGAAGATTAAATAACAAAGCGCTTCCTCAATAGCAATTAGATCATACAACATGGTGTTGTGGTTTTTATTAGAGCAATGGTACAATGTTACTTGATGGTTCGATTAAAGAGCACAATGTAGACGGTCATGTATAGATATAAATAAAAAACGGGTTGCCTCCCGCAAAGCGATCATTTAAAGTCATAGAGCTCGACTTTCTCACATACCTTCTTATTGTTGTGGAGCCATGATCCTTCATGCAAGATTTGAAGGTGTTCATGCAGCCTTGATCCACTCGCCATGCTTGACACGATCACTTATGCTTGATGAGAAGCTTGCCCAATCATCTCATTGCATCATCATCATCACCTTCTCCATCGCACTTTATCGCTGCCTCTTCTTTGACAAATTTTCCTCTCTGTCCAGATCAGAACATGTAGAGAACAATAGCTTCCATGCGTGGTGCATGAAATTATCTTTCCATCAAGTATTTATTCACCCCCAACGGACTCCGATCGAGTGAGTTATGCCCGTTCTACTCCGGCGCTGCAATCTGTCCAAAGCTGATTTCAGACTGCACATCGCTCAATGTTTTTGCCATATCTCCTTGTACGGGTCATCAAATTCATTGATCTTGGATGCGTTGGAACCAGAACTTGATGGAGCTTCTGATTTTCAACTTTTTCTTCCTTGAACATGTCTGACCAGGTTCTCAAAATTGATGAAAACAGCGACATCTGTTTTTGAGGTTCGGTGACGGTGATACACGGGTTTGCAATTCCTTTGGGTATGACTTCACTCATCTTAATTTATATATAATGCCCTGCATGGTTAGTGAAACTTGGGATTTCTCCCACAAATTGCTCTTTTAAGGTCACTAGCTTGACTGAGCACAAAGCAAGTCCAAGATTTACAAATCATATTGCAAACAAACGCTTACATAACCACAATTTATGACAAAGTAAGTTGTGATTAATTATAGCATAAGTTTTCTTGCTCAGCGCTAAACTCTCATTAGGCAAAGATTTATTAGGCATGTAACAAATTTTAAGCACAACAAAGCCTCTTTATCACTCTCACGAAATTCTAGCCTATCATGATTATCAAAAGAACAAGGCATAGAATTGAATCAACCTCACTATTGGATATGAATAATAGATATATCAAAAGAATATTATCAGCTCCAAAAGTGTCTTGAGAGTTTAATTTGTACCTTGGCCTTTGAGCTTTTCATCGTGAGTGGTCTCTTGGAGTTGAAAGCAAACAATCTTCAATGACCGGTGGCTTGTATTGTCTTTTCGCAATTCCTTCGTTCGTGCCACACATCATCAAATTTGCCTTGTGTGGACTCACTCTTCTTATTCATTTGTAGGACTTCACACATGTCTCAAATATCTTCATGTAACTCCATGATCATTCGTGTGAGAGCCCAGAGTATCCGCGCCATTGGATGCTATCATTTGTGTGTAATCCATGGTGATTTGCTTCTAACATCTCCTAGCGTCGGATGTTGCCAATTTGTGCCTTCTTTTGCCAATGCTCTTAGAGTCTTTGTTTTGTTCCAAACTTCTGAATTTCATCTCGTGTGGTCCAATGGAAGCATTGCCCAAGCTTCTCTTTGTTGTCGTCGTCCTCATCTCCACTATCTTGTTCTCATCATGTTGCTGCTGCCTCTTTTTCTTGGATTTTCCCCTGTGTACATAACAGAACATATACAAAAATATTGTTCCATTGAAAACTTTATAAATTTATCTTTCCAACGGGTACTCATTCATCTTAATCAGAGCTCAAATGAGGGAGTTATGCCCGTTTTGTTTCCGCTCTTGCATGTTGTCCAGAAAATTTCAGAACGTGCAACCTTCGGTAATCCGGCCATACCCGCTTGTAGGAACCTCCGATTGACTTGATTCTTGATTCGTTGGAAGCGTAACTTCATGGGGCTTCTAAATATCCAAAGATATCCTGTTGTTTTCCCTTGAGGTTGTGCAGAAATTGATGGGAACTGAAACTTGTGGTCTTCGGGGCGTTACATCGCATCTCCTTTGGCTTTAAGTCGTAACCATTGCTGGACCAGCGAGTAGCATGATGGCAATGGTGTGTCTTCTACATGATTTTGATTTAGCCAAAGTGACGGGTGCTTCTTTTGCAACGTGATTGCTTCCAACACCTATTGCTTGGACAAACAAACCTCTACAAAACATTAGTCTTAAAACTTTAATTGACACATTGACATACCTTGTTCAACATCACTCGTGTAGGGTGTGGACTCAATAGAGGATGATAGGATACTAACAAAAGTTAGCACCTACCACTAAAGAGTAAATCTTGATGTAGTCATCATCTTGTCGGAGTGGATGTGAACGTCTTGTGTCTAGCTTTTCACCTACTTTCAAGGACTCAAACAAGAAAGCAAGCATATATGCAATAATAAAAATTAGGGTTAGTCAAAGAGATAGATGGATAACCCTAGGGTTCGAGTTGCCGATCCCTGGCAACGGCGCCAGAAAAAGGGGCTTGTTGACGGTTCAAAACCGTGCTCAAGTTCACCGCAAGCCTACGGGTGACTTGGTGCCTTTTTCACCAAGGAGGGTTCTCCCTGAATTTGTCAATCCAAGGATCGGAAGCAAACTCATAGGATTCTTCATCTACCCTACTGATCTAGCCTAAAATGAAGCATTGATTGCATAAGAAGATAAACCTTAAAGATGTATGAATTATAGCATAAGGTTGATCACATCCATGAACGTAGACAAGGTAAAGAGCAAACAAGGGAAACTAATGCCTATCATCTTCTAGTCGTAGTTCCAGCCAAAAGAGCAAGAGCGACAAGCATCTCATCCAAAGCCATCTTTAAACTACTATCCTCTGGTCTGGTTCCGAAAACGCCCGCCTTTCGGAACCCCCGTTCCGTCACAACGTATTCCTATTCATGCGGGTAGTCTAGGGCGAGTTCGATAGAACAAGTTGAAATCACTTGGTCGGTCCGGTATGCACCTCTAGCCACCACGGCTACAAGAGCACCCTATGTAATCTAGCTATAGACTAGATTGGGAAAGAAGCATAACCAAGAAGAAAACAAAATCATCGAGGGAGGAATCGAGTCGCTGAAAGATCGTATAACATGAAGTACTTTACTCACATAATAAATGTGTTTGGATCATCTCCACCGAGTACATACCATTGATGACCTCAACCTGCTTCGGAACTCCGCCATAGCTCAGCCGTGCAAGGCGGCCATGGCAGCTAGGGTAGGCCTAGGCCATCTCCTAGACGACTTCGAGGACTCGTGGCAGCCGTCGTCGCCCTCTCCTAGGTTTCGCCGAGTTCCTGTGGATGGATGGATGTGGCGGCCGGCGGAGGCAGAGACAATTTATAGACAAGCACCTAGGGCCAAAGGGGGGGGGCGAGAACCGGCCCGAGGGGGGCCGGGCCGGCCGGCCCAGCCGGCCGGCCCGTGCCCATTTCGGCTCGGTTCGGCCCCGGTTTCCTCCCCGGTTGCTTCTCGCGTGATCCCTTATTTGTTTGCACTTGCATGTGGGCCTTTGACGTCGTTTCCTTCACGGTTTAGGCTTGAATCTTTGCCATGCAAGCTTCGCTGTTTTCTGGTTGAGTCCCTGAAGACTTGCACATTGACGCTTCGGTCCTCGGGTCATTTGGAGTCATGTTCATCACGTGTCTTGACTTGTGACGGGCTTCATGATCTTCTCTTGAAGTGCTTGGTGAACTTATCCCAAAAGCTCCTCTTTAATGTTAATTTCCTGCGTAAACAACAAACTCCAAAATCGACATGCAAGTGTGAACTTGTTACATCATTAGTATGCCTAGTGGCGGGTTAGTTGCAAATCATAATCGAAACCAATGTATAACAAGTACTCTAGGTTGACGGAAATTCACCGTCAACAATGAGGCTGATACACTTAATTCCATTCCAGTGATCTATAGCTGGATTGGACATTGCCAAAACAACCCGGATATACAAACTATGTCAAGGTGAGTTCTATCTTTTCCATTCATTAGGCTTCCAACAGCTGAAGCATATGGTACCATATTCTTTTAATCCATTCCATATTGATTCTTGGAACATAAAAAAATCCCAAAACCATTACCCTTGACAATGAGAACAGGCGAAGGTTTACTCGCATGCATACTATATTTCTTTCCAACTTTTTTAAGTATGCCTCTTGCGATAGTCCTAATACCCCTTTTCTTTTATCTCGGTGAATCTCGATCCTTATAATTGAGAAACATTCATCGAGAATTTTCTTTGAACTTTGAGGACAAGAACCTCTTCTCCTTTTACAATAGATTGACATTACTGCTACTAGTAAGATGTCAATCACATATGCATGATTAGGAAATGAATTCCCATTCTATAACATTGTTCAAATGTTGTCCTCTTATTCACTTTTAAACCCAAAAACAAAAACTTTATCTTTGAGTGTTATCATTCGTAAATGATTTCTTTAAGCAACATTTCTTTTCCTCTTTTATTTACATGACAAAACCCTTAGATTATGCCATGAAATACTTTCATCCGATGTAACTCAGATCATGATGTGCCACAAAATTCATTGTAGTCCCTTCATTCTCTTTGCACAAAAACTTTTGATTTAAGATGCACTTTGCATGCTCACATATTATCTTTGGAGTCACGTCACGACTTGTAGACCCATTACAGCCTATTGTTTTGGCTCCATTGAGAATCACTTACGAGTCCCAAGTTTCCTCGGGATTCATCAGTTCCACTTTCAATAAACAAGTGCTTCTTTTAACACATGAGATTGAATAATCTCAATGTGAACTTTTCTATATTGCAAACTTTGCAACCATCAGACTTTTAACTCTTTAAGACCTACTAGAGGCCTCAACCTCTGGCACATTGTGTGCCACAACTTTTGGTGCATTTACCATATGGGGCTGCAGCAACTCTCCCATGCACAACAACAAGTTTTAATGGCTCCTGAAGGACAGGTTCCATATCATCTACCATATTGTTGCCACGAGTGTCGAGAGAAATAGCTACCGAATCATCAGAGTGGGCATATATACCCACTTCTCCTCGAAGTCAATTTCTCGAGCCACCATGCTCCCCCTGATTGCTCTCGTATTCCAATAAGACAATGTGTCTCCTCAGATAAGCCTTTTCTTTCATCCGGATGACCAACTAAATGGCTCCCCCAGATCTTACCATCTATTATAAATAATAGATTATCTTTAAACTTTCTCATTTTGGGTTTGTTCTTTCACCATTTTAGTGCCATCGCTATCATCCTATCGAACTTATAAAAGTTCAGGATTTTAGCTATTCATTTTCTTTAGGGGTATCACATTTATGACTGTCGTACTCCCCCAGACAATCACATTTAGATTACACTCTAAATGCATACAATGCATTACTTTCTTGAAGTATAGGGGATTTCACCTTTCTCCCCCTCGAAATGTGGCATGAACTTTCTTGTCACAATTTCGAAACCATTCAAAACTAATATGAGTGAGGAATCTTTGAAAACACTTTCAATTACTTCCTTTATTTGTATGATTATATCATACAAAAACAAGGCTATTACTTAACTCATGTATGGGAGTACATTTTTCCTCATTTCACTGTAAGAACTCAACAAAGTTCTTTATTTCAATGCTTTTGAAAACTCAAGCAACTCTAGCTTGTGTATCGTTCTTTATTTTTAGGTTCGCATATTACTTCTGATTCTCTTTAAACTCATAAGTGCTTAATGGCTATAGTACGATATGTACAAACAGTATTAGAATAGCACAGGAGCTACTCCAAAAATTCTCTTTCCCAGTGTGGGATACACAATAAGCACATGAGTCATTATATCTTTCTCCCGCCATGTAGCATTAGTCCTTTGACAAAATTGTTCCCGCCATATAAGGTTGTCTAACATAAGCATTATGCCAACTTTAGTCAATCATGCGGTTATTTTCTCAGAGCCTTTCCCACCATACAGGTATTATTATGAACTTTTCTCGTCGCGCGAGAGTATCACAAAACTTTCCTCTCCATTCAGGTAATAACCTAAAAAGGGACATGCATGCCAACATTGGCTTGCATTCAATCATCAAATTCAAAATTCAGAAAATAAATCTGAATAAAACTATAACACACACATGCTTAATTCGACATTAGTCAAATTAAACATGCATATGAATTAGTGCAACTTTTATCATGCTGACTGATCTTGGAAATAAATTCCTTGTCATGGAGAGTACATGAAAAAACATTTCTCAAGACTCTCAATGGTCTATCTGTTTTCTTGGATAAATATCCGCGAAACTTTACTTTTGAAAGACACTCTTTTAAAGAGAACATAGTCCCTCACATTATGTCCTTCTTTCTTTGTCATCTCCTGAGCCACAAGTGCTCAACTCACTTTTCTTAATGCTTTCATGAATGAAAGTAGAAAGATCTTTTCTCTGAGAAAATATTTAATAATAATCCAAACTTTAAGGTTGTGAAGCTTTTAAGACTTTATGTTCTATTCCATATCACCGTTGGGCAGAAAATGGAATAAAACATCAGCCATCTATATTAATTCCAAAAACATCATATCACAATGTTGCCATCATCAACGTTGGTTAGAAAATGACAACATCTTATCAAAAGTATTTCTAAAAAAATATCCTCTGTGTGCATAGTTGAGTAGAGACATAAACTTTGGACAGAAAATTGGCAATCAAAACCAATGCAACTTTATCTGAACTTTATACAGCGGAAGCTGACTTTAACTTTAACGTGATCCACATGAAAACTTTTCAAACTGTTCTTTCAATTAAATCTTCTCGTTGGTTCCAATTTAATTGAGAGATAAGTATCACTGTACACCAGATTCAAGAATGAAAGACTACATTTCTTGATATCTAAGTTCTCTAAACATTGATCAATTTGATGCAAATATCAGAGACTTTAACTTTAAATATAAGAGACATTTAATTATAATATTGTTATCATCAACGTTGGTCAGAAAATAACAATACCATAATTAACTTTAAATAAATATGTTTCTACTCCACTAATTAAATTTTCCCATTGGTTCCAATTTAATTAGAGGGTAAAACTTTTACTTTGCAACGGAAAAACTATTATTTTTCTTTTTAGAAGCAATCACACTTCTAAACTTTTCTTTATACCGGTCAACTCTCTAAACAATTTATCCTGTAGGTTCAAAATTGAGTAGAGGTTAAAACCTTGACAAATGTGACAACTTTGATTTGAATCAATATTCAAACAAAATAATCTTTCCTTTTAACATAAATTTTTTCTACTCATCTTTCCCCTTTAATTTAATCTCCAAATTAAACTAAAAGGAGCAACAATTTAAACTTTGCAGAAGAAAACATGAATAAAATTCATGAAAAACATACTATTCAGAAGCTTTCTATCACTTTTCAATCTCTACACAAATATCTCGTTGGTTCAATTTGAGCAGAAATCAAGATCTAGATGAAATTCATCAAAACTATACAAAAAACATCAAAATAGGCTTCTGAAATTCATTAAAATAATTACAAAATTATCTGTTCGTTCACTGTTCTTTTGGCCCAGATATGAAAATCGGCCCGCAGCCCTCTCCACGCGTCCGCGTGGGCTAGCGGCCCAGCAGCCAACAGCCAGGCCGCCAAACCAGCCCGCACACCCGGCAGCCAACAGCCAGGCCGCCAAACCAGCCCGCACACCCCGCCCTCTTGGGCCAAAAGACGGCCCATCAACAGCCAGACGCGCGCAGCGATCCTTGGCCGTCCATCTTGATGGACGGTCCTCCGGCCTTGTCGCCCAAACAAAACCAACTGCCCAGCCGAATCACCTGCAAAATCCTAACCCTTTTCCTCTTTCCCATTGTTGAAGCGCTGCACAGCAGCGGTGGCGGGCTTCTCTCCCACGTGCCGGCGGTGACCGGCGACGATGAAGGGCGGCGCCGCCCAGCACTTGGCCGCGGCCTGCTCCTCCCTTCCTCCTTTCTCTCTTAGCCCTCCATTTCCTCCCTATCCCCGCAACACGTGAGATCCAGAGTCCGGCCACCCATGGTTGTGGTGGAGACGGTGAGGACGAACCCCGTCAGCCCTAGGCCGCCGGTTCCCATTCTCTCCTCTTTCCTGTCCTCTAACCCCTTTTCACCCGAGTCACAGAGAAAGCAACCTGAGAAAAGAGTGACCATGGCGGCCGGAGGGGAGGAAGATGGCCGGCGCCACCACCGGCCCTCTCGCTGGCGCACACATTCACCCGAGGGTGAGAGCGCCGCCGTCGAGCGGATCCGTGGTGGAGCCTATGGCCCTGTCCCTCACGCCGGCAGTCATAGAAGGTCCGGCGAGCTGGCAGGTAGCCCTGTTTGTCCGTATGACGTGCATCAAAGCAACGCCGACAGTGATGGCGGCAAGGTAAGGCCCTGGTAGGTCCTTCTCCTTCCTGTCCTTTCGATCTAGGGTTAGGGTTACTATCTTTTCTGTTTCGTTTGATTCGAGTCGAATCTTTTCGTTCCATTCTTGTCCCAAACAAGATCCACAACCTAGCATGGCTCTGGTACCATTGATAGATTTGCCGGATCGACTAGGAGTAGATCGAGTGGGTGGAACTCTGTAAATCATACCTTGTACTCGCTGTTCGTCCCTGGTTCTGTTGATGAAGGTCTGCACTAGGCAGTGACGCGCAGTGCAGATCAGGGACAGCGGCGGCATGGTCCTGTGGTGGCGATGGTGGGACATCCCATCGCTACAGAACCTCCCTCTGGGTCGGTTAGGGTTTAGAGTGGGGTGCTGCAGTGGCGGCGGCGAACCTCGTTGTCTGATCCCGTGGCCCCCACTCCCTCTTATAGTGCTACGCGACAGGGGCCCACCAGCATTCTAATGGGCCGGGCGTCCCTGATCCGGACGCGAGTCAAGGGCCCAATGGGCCGTTGGTGGAGAGATCAATCCAACATATCTTTTATTCTGGTGTGCAACGGTGAAATCCTTGATGCAGATCCCCAGCAACTGGGTTGTCAACACATTAAAGCACCATGACAGACTGCAGATTGGAGGAGATGTAGTGGATCTCTGACTTAGAACCACTTGATTGAGCTGCTTTTTATCGTGTATTGTGCATGAGATCCTCCAAGGCAGAACCCACGATGGGTTCCACTTGAGAAAAGACCTGCTAAAATGCTCACCTTCACCTCATCCCAGTAGAAACTTCATGTCGGGATTCATAGAATCATGTCTTATAGCGATCTTAGGGAGACGTGATATCTTGATCGACAAAGCAGTGTTGGGAATTGGATTAAGAAGGATCGAGGAAGCATGAGGAAGTGTTCAGAAGAGAACTTTTTTTTTTGAGGAAACAGGAGGGTTTTACCCCTACCGATTATGAATATATACTAAAAGTGAAAAGGTTTTGCAAGAAAAATTAAGATACATAGAAGGAAACAAAGAAAATAAAAACCAAAATTACAAAGCTGAGTCTATCCATGAAGAAAGGAGGGGCTGCAGGGTTGGCTTTGCTCTAAGTATAAGTGTATAACCAGAGCAAACTCTTTTTTAAAGCGAGCCTTGATATTGTTGAGGGCTGGTTGAGTTCCTTTGAAGATGCGGTCATTTCGTTCCATCAAGATGCACCAACTCATCAAGATGATGATGTCCATTGAGAATGAGACTGCCGATTGGTTTCTGAATTCTGTTACGCAAAGAAAAGGGTCTCCTGCACAGCAGCTAGATGAATCAAGTTCCAGCAAAGCTGAGCAAAGGGGCAAGTTAGGAAAAGGTGCTGTAAAGTTTGTTCGGTTGGAGCGGCACAGAGAACGCAGTCATAGGATGGAAGGACTCTATTTTTTCATCTCAAGATGTTCCTTATACTTAATCTATCCTTAAGTAGTAACAAAAAAAACACATTATGCTTTTTTTGTACTGTTGACTTCCAAATCCAATTATAAACTGGGTGAACAGCTCTGTAACCAATTTGCTGTTTGTAGGCTTTTGAAGAGGAGTACCAAAGTGATCTCCGGGAGTAAGTCCAAATGTCATTGTCATCTCAATCTGGAAGATCTTGAAGCAATTGAGCTAGCTGTAATAATTGGTCATAAGCCTCAGCCGAGATTGGAAGGTGCAGCAGGGTGGTTAAGTCTGTAGCCAGTTTGGCATTCTGGACAGTGATGAACTTGTTCCTTGCAAAGGAAAAGAGGTGGAACTTGACCTGACCATCCATCCAACCAAAAAAAGCATGTATCTCCTTTAAACACGGTTACTGAAGCAAGGCCTTTATAAGAGTTTAGGACCTTGATATTGTTTCTCCACCAAAATGAACCCTTCCTGACATGATTAGGTAGCTTTCCATTTGCATAATATTTTTCCCAGACCAAATGAACCCAAGGTGTCTCCTCCCTGTTATAAAACTTGTGGAGATTTTTGAGCAGCAAGGCATCATCATTGTGTGTACTTAGGTTTAGAACTCCCAAGCTTCCTTCAGCTTTTGGCAAGCAAACCATCTCCCAAACACCTTTTGGTGGTGTTTTAGCATTAATAACAGATCCTCTCCAACGACAGTGTTTACAGAATTTGTCTATTTGCTAGATGCCAGTATCTTCTAACTTAAAAGTACATAGAAAAATGTTGGTCATCTGTAATCTTCCATCTTGTGAAACGAAATTAGAAGTGGCAATTAGTCTTTTTTCACATCTTGAGACCAGAGGGAGGAAATCCACTATTTTGGGTTTAGTGAGACCAAGTGGCAAACCCGGATAGGTGAAAAGCAGAGAACCCACTGAGCAGCCAAAAGTTCGTGCTAGCATTTGTAGTCTGTCCTCCTCAATGTTCATGGGAACCATCATTGATTTTGAGTAATTGACCTTGAGTCTTGTTGAATCAGCATAAGTCGGCAGCAGGCTTTTAAGAAAGTAGAGTTGTCTGGCACAACCTTCCATTACTATAAGGGTGTCATCAGCTTATTGGATTATGGGGAAGTCTGCATTGTATTTTTTTGAACAGAAAACAACGAGGGAGCCCCCCGCTGTTGAGATTTTATTCAAAGAAAAGATATTTACAAAAGAGCAAAAGGCCAAAGATTTACAGCCCAGCTGGATAGGCTGATGAACTACTAAAAGAAAGAAAAGAACTGTATAGTTAAGGTGAGCTGTTAGCCCAAATTAAGAAGGGGGATTTCAGAGATGCTTTCATTCGTTGAGCTTGCAGAGTGCATTCTTCTTTGAAATTTCTTTTTCTAGCTGGTTATGCTTGCTTGACAATTTTCAAAGATTAGATTATTTCTCTGTTTCCATATGTGCCATGCTGCGATGATGAAAACTTCCATGAAGAAAGTATGATTGAAGTCATATCTAGCTGATTCCATCATTTGAAAGAAAGGAACATTCAGCTGCCACTGAATTCCAATGTTGTTCCAACATTCTGAGGCAAAAGGACAGCTAAAGAATAAGTGGAAAGCTGTTTCTTCTCTTTGAGCTGGACACATGACACAATTGTAGTTATTGCCTTCCAGTTTGTACCTTTTTCTTTTTAGCATATTTCTAGTGTTGAGTCTATCCATTAGGAGTAACCATGAGAAGACTCTCAATTTGTTGCAGCATCTGGAGCTCCAAATCCATAAGAAAGGTTTTGGTGGTTGTACCTCTTTGTGGAGGTACTTGTAGTAATTTTTGGATGTGTATTTTTTTTGCCCCCCAGATATATTGCCATTGATCTTTGTCTTCCTGTCTAATTTGAATACTCTGTAGAATTTCATGCAGTTCTTGGTATTCCTCATATGCTTGTTCTGATAGTGGTAGGTGAAAGTGAGAAGCCAAATCTGTTGTTGAGAGAAAGTCAGCCACTGAGATTTTTTGATTTTTTGCAAATGTGAAGAGTCTTGGAAGTTTCTCATGGAGAAGGAGATCATTCCAGATGTCCAACTAGAATAGCACAGTAGTACCATTGCCAACTGTGCATTTAGCAATTCCTTTAAATTTGTCACATAGATGGAGAAGGCCCTTCCACCAAAAAGAACCTTTGTCTGCAGAAGCATGAGGGATCTGACCTTGAGAGTAATATGAGTGCCAAATCATGTTAACCCAAAGTGTATCTTTTTTGTTGTAGAACTTTTCTAGATGTTTTAACAATAGAGCTTCATTTTGAGATCTCAGATCAACTACTCTTAAACCACCTTTGTCCTTTGGTTTAGTTACCTTTGGCCATGCTGCCAGTGACTTGCCTTTTGCATTGGCATCAGACCCGCTCCACGGGCAATGTCTTCTAGCTCTATCAATGAAGTCTAGAACAGCAACTGAGATCTTTAAGCTACACATGGCATAAGTTGGCAGAGAGGATAAAACAGAATTTACCAACTGAAGTCTTCCAGCTTGTGTTAAGAAGGCAGAAGTTGATGTCAGTCTTCTTTCGGTTTTGTCCATCAGTGGCATATAATCTTCTACCCTAGGCTTGGTGGTTCCCATAGGTAGACCAAGGTATGTGAAGGGGAAGGTTCCAAGTTGACATCCAAAAGTGCTTGAGAGGATTATAGCTTGCTCCTGAGACAAGTTCAAAGGAATCATCTGGGATTTTGAATAATTAACTTTTAATCCAGTCGACTCAGTGAAGGATTGCAGTAAGCCTTTTAAGCAAAATAATTCCCTCTGGCTTGCTTTCATTACTATAATAGTGGCTTGCTTTCATTACTATAATAGTATCATCCGCATATTGAATAATTGGGAAATCATTGCTAGGGCCTGCATTGATGGGGAGGGAGAAAAGGCCTTCATTGTGAGCTTTATTAACAATGCATTGCAGTAAGTCGGCTGCCAATACAAACAAAAGAGGTGAAAGGGGGTCTCCTTGTCTAACCCCTCTAATGCACTGAAACTGTTTCCCAGGTACACCATTTAGCAAAACTGAAGTGGATCCACTAGCTAAAATTCTTTGTACTGCAGTGTATTGTAGAGGTATTGGGAGCTGTACAAGGCTGACTTCTCTTGCTTTGTTAAGCAAAGTTTGAAGGAAGTCTGCTGCAAGGACAAAAAGTAGAGGGGCACCTCTTCTGCAATGGAATGTTTCGCGAGGAACCCCATTTAGCAAAACCGAAGAAGTGCCCGATTTGAAGATGTTTGACATCCAGCTTAACCAGGTGCATGGAAACCTTAGAATCTCATAATATCCAGCATAGTGTGGTGCTCTATCTTGTCAAAAGCTTTTTCAAAAGGTCATACAAACAACCATTCACCGTCCCGAGTTTTTATCGGAGTACAAAAGGTATTGCCTGCACAAATGCGGGCATATGACACTTGTGCCCACTTTGGTCTTGATATCCTCTTCATTAGGGTTTGAACAAGTCCTCCTTTGAATGTATCTAAATTTTCTGTTTTTCCCCCAGAATTATTTAAAATTTCTGAATGCGTAGTAGTAGCTCTCAGTTACTACAAAGGCAGGGGCGCACCCCTCGGCCCTCGCTAGAGTGGGTGCAGGCCTGATATTTAAGTCGACTCAGCTGAACTAAAATTTCTGATACGGTATCTACACTACGCACACTTCTGTTAGTAGGGTAACTTGGAATTTTGTGAGCTGGACCAATTGAACCTTCTGATGCAGCCCTGGTATATGATGGAGAACTGTAGCAGAGGAATGAAGGATGGGTGATGACCCGTGGGACCGGATGGAAGAGAAAGAGATTACGCTAATCTTTTTCTAATTTCAAATTTGTTTTAGGAATATGTCCATAATCTATTACCTGATTTGATTGTCACTGCTAATCGAGCTGGAATATGCTTCTGTGAATGGTTTGTTCATTTGTGTCTGTAACATCTATTGAAGGAGATAGTAACTAACCTCACAACAGTACCTTTTCTAGTCCAAAATAAGATTGTTGTTTCTCAAACAATGAGCACGATGAGATATACTTGATCCTGGATGGATTCTATTTGGATCCAACAAGTCACAGTCTGCCACTTTGGCAGGAGGACATCTAACTTTATCTCCTTTTTTTTTTCTTGAGCACGACAGCTAACTTTATCCTTTGGCTCGCAGCTCAAGCAAAGAACCAGGCTTTATTTTTAGATTAGAGTTAGCACGGGTCTCAAAGCGTGACTAACTAAATACTGTATAATTTTTCTAATGGTTCTGATGGTTTTACCATCCATGTGTACGTCCACTGTTGGAAATTGTTACTCTCTGCTGCATGCTCGTGGTGGCATTATACTATTGCTTCTATTAATTATACTGTGTTCATTATTAAAAAAAACATGTATTATAATGGTGTGATGTAAAAAAAAACTTATAAAGTGTAATGACTATTTATTTCTAAGAATTATCTTCATTTTGTCTGTTGCTGCTTTTCCTTTGTGCCTTGCACCGTTCCACACAATGGAAATCAGTGTA
Organism: Cenchrus americanus; assembly: GCA_947561735.1. Taxonomy (NCBI): domain Eukaryota; kingdom Viridiplantae; phylum Streptophyta; class Magnoliopsida; order Poales; family Poaceae; genus Cenchrus; species Cenchrus americanus. Next base: position 9,451,148 of record OX387239.1, read on the forward strand.
GGTGTAGTAACTATATGGTAGCGCCATTGATCATACTACCTCCGTTATATGACATTGTTCACTTTTTCTTCAACTTTGACCCACTAATATCTATTGAATGAGTTAGTTAATCAATTTAAAATGTATATCATTATGCCTATTATCTAACTTAATTTTGATGTACTTCCTGATTTACCGATTTGCAAAAGTATTTGTAAAAAAGACGAATAGTCAAACGAATGAAAAAAGTCAATGGTGTCATATATTTAAGAACCGAGGTGGTATGTAACACAGATACATCCATGTCAAATCACCTAGAATAAGTCATATGTATCATGAATAAGAAGTATATCTGAAATAAAAACAAAATACAATAAATATCGATACGTGGGCTAATACGCTAACTTTGGGATACGGCCCAGCCCAATAGCATCTTTTATCCGCTGCTGCGCGCGGCCCGCCTGCGCCCTACCGCCGCCCCAGTACCACAATCTAAACCCCGACGCCGGGAGACACGAGCGCTGCCTCCCGCCGGCGGATTCATCAGTGCAGCTGGCCGCTGGCAAAGGGCCTTCACCGAAGGATGTTCCTCGTTGATCAATACCAGTTCAGCTTGATCCCTTTCTCAAATCCTCCGTCAAGCTATTAATTTATTTAAGACTTATTATTTTTTTTAACACGTGCATAGCACATTTTTCATTCAGAACAAATAAGTTTGGAACAAATTACAACAGACGAGTCTCGGCCCAAGGCCCGATCAAAGACAAAACAGCAAAAACTAAAAAAACTAACAAAAGGCTCTAACAACCCGGCGACTAAAGCTCAACGGGGCGGCTACCGACACGAATCCCACTCTAGCCCATAGACGCGCGTCCTCCAAAATGGCCCCACTGAGGGCTACTGGCTGCAAGGCCGCTCGCTCGTGGACGCGACGGTTCCTCTATTTCCAAAGCGACCGGGTGACCAACTAGACAAGGGTATCAAAACCTTTACGGGAGGGCTTGACGACCACCTTCTGCGTCCGTAACCACTAGACCGCGACCGGCTCCTCCCGTGAGGGAGCCAAGTCCGAAGCACACGGAACCAAGTTTCTCGATTGTGGACACAACTAAGGAGTAGTTGATCTAAAGTCTCGACCTCCTGTGCATAGAGAGTGCAGACGTCTCTGTCACTCAACCCATGACGTCGAAGTCTATCGGACGTCCAACAGCGACCATGCAAGACACTCCAACTGAAGAAGCGCACCCTGCGAGGCGCTTGAGTCTTCCAGAGGTGTGAGGCTCCCTGGAGAGGCGACCTACCGAAGAAAAGCGCTCGGCAGGCCGATGCCAAGGAGAATTCCCCTGAGGCTATCCACTTCTAGATGAAGCGATCCGAGGTTTCAGTGAGAGCAACGTCGAGTAGCAGGTCCCAGATCCTGATGTACTGAACAATCACCTGAACCATCGTGGCTCTGGTGATGTCACGCACCCAGGCCTGGTCTAAGATACCACCCCTAACAGTGCGAGTACGTCGAACCCTCTAAGGTACCGTCCCCAAAGGCTGGGAGGGATCAAACGGATGGAGGCGCCCTAAATCCAATTGTCCGACTAGAAAAGGGCCTTTCTTCCATCCCCAACCGCTACTAAAATGGAAGCATCGAAAAAACTTTCTGTCTGTGCCTCTCCAAACTTGAAACCGGACCAGGTTCTTTGTGGATCTGTTCTAGCGAACCAGAGCCAGCGTATTCGGAGTGCCATGCCCATTAGCTAAAGGTTGGGAATATCGAGGCCTCCCAACTCCTTGGGAAAACACAAGCTAAGCAAGGCTACCGTACACTTTCCGCTAGAAGCGACCTTAGTCCCGCTCCAGAGGAACCTCTAATCAGGGTAGCGATGGTTGCCACCGCCCAGGGCACGACCTTAAGTGCCATGGAGATGTGCACTGGGATGGTGCAAAGGGTAGATTGCACAAGGACTAGCCTACCGCTCATGTTGTTCAACCTCCCTTTCCAAGCCGGGATCTGGTTAGCGACCTTATCGACCAGCGGCTGCTCGGCCACCCTTGACAGTCTCCGCGGTGAAAGGGGTGCCCCTAGGTATGAGCATGGGAAAGAAGCGACTGCACAACCTAGTAACTCCGACATCAGATACGTATGTCGAGCATCACAACGGATGGGGAACGCCTGGCTTTTGACAAAGTTCACTACCAGGCCCGTGGCCCTAAAGAACATGTCCAAAATGACCTTAATAAGAAGGAGGTACATCTCGACCGGCAATAGAAAAATGACCATATTGTTCGCGTAGAGTGAAATATGATGCTTAATCACCAACGTCCCCCGGGGCAAGAACAATCCACGAGCCTCAGCAGTTGTGACGAGCGTGCTGAAGCACTCCATGACCAACACAAAGAGCATAGGAGACAGCGAATCCCCCGGCCTAAGTTCCCGACCATGGAAAATCCTGCGACCCAGCGAGCCATTGAGGAGGACCTTTGTATTGGTGGTGGAGAGAATCGTGGAGATCCAATTAGTCCAGGTCCTCAGATAACCAATAGTCGATAGAAGGTCCATGAGAAAGATCAACTCGACTGAGTCAAAAGCTTTTGCTAGATCAATCCTCAACATGCTTGTGGATTCCTCTTGGTAGCTAAAATCTTTGCCGTCCTGAGGACACACCAGAAATTATCCTGAATCTGACGACCTTTGATAAAAGCACTCTGGTTTGGGAGACTAGAACAGGCAGCAACGGAGCAAAGCGGTTAGCTATCTCTTTGGAAAAAAAAATTCCCGAAGCTGTGGATGAGGCTAATAGGTCGGTAGTCGTCCAGAGACAACGGAATGGGGGACTTGGGCAAGAGAATGAGGAGGCCGTCATTGAGGTGGTGGAAGCTGTGACAATCCAGAGAGGAGAGAGCATCAAAAGAGCGGATGATATCCAGTTTGATGATCGACCAGGCAAAGCAATAAAAGCGACCCGTGAACCCATCAGGTCCGGGGGCCTTAACCAGGGGCAGCTCCTTAACGACCGCCCAAATTTCCTCCTCCATGAACGGGCGACCGAGAGAGGACAGGTCTCTCCGATGGATCCCCAAGGCCTCGAAGTCCAGTCGACCCTCCCTATCATGAGCCGTGCCCAAGATACCATAGAAGTAATTAAAAGCAGCCTCAGCCTTCTCCTCCGCTACCAAGGTGGCCCCATGGATCTGAAGCATGCCAATATGATTCCTCCGTACGCTGGTTTTTTAAAATTTGGTACTGTCCCTCATGTGAGAGGTTTATGTCATGACGAGCGGCTGTGTACACTTCCAAAAGTGTATATATAGGACCATTCCCCTGAGGTAGCACAGTAACTGAGAGTCAGATCGATCGCTTGCTTTGTGATTGGTTTAACCGAATTTGTAGTTCTGTACGGCCTTTGTAACGTTTCAAAAAGAAATTTAGCGGCCGGATGGATTCTTCTTTGCGCCGTGAACAAGACGCTTGTCTAGTGCTTTTGGCAGACAAGGTCGCAGCTTTATCCTTTACCTCCCACGCCCCAAGCGAATAAACAACCATTATGCTTTCACTTTATGCATGCAGTAAAGCAAAGCATGAAAGACAAGAGGAGGCCGGCCGGGGAGCTCATCATCAGAAGTATGGCAATGGCCGCGCGCAACACTGGAAGCTAGCTAGCTCGTTACCATTTTGCAACGAGCTGCTAGATATGGCATCTGATGGCAGCTATATCTCCATGCCTTTCTCGACCTCCACCAACATTTCTGCTGCAACATAATACTACCTGGCATATAGGATCTGTATTCCTGGCAAGGGATATATATATCGGAGGAGGTATACTATTGCTTGTAACATTCTTCCAGACCTCTAGCTATAGCTAGGGCATCAAACCATGGACGATCGATATGGACTACGCAGAAGTACGGTCAATTCGATGTAAGTGTCGAGCAATTCGATTCATTTTGAATTCAACACACATTTATATTTCCATTATTTTTATAGAATGGGCTTGGAGGCTGAGCGTCACCCCGATTGGACTCCAGAACAGCTTCACGATTATGCTTCACGAGTAGAAAAGGGGTTCTATAGGCAGTACGATAAGCGATCCGCCCGCATGAACAGGGGCAAGGTACAGTTTCATCACGTGGGTGGTTCAGTGATAGAAAAGAGCAAATCTTTAAACAATCTGAATGGCTTTTATTAGCTCAATTTTTAGGGCAGGTGTCTTACAATATGCAACACAAATAAAAAAAGAAATATCAATGCACGGATACTGATGTCCAGTCCAATCATATTATTAGGACATACATTACCATAGGCTAGCAAATTAAAATACTTCGCTTTTAGTAAGGTTTAAATTGGTACATACCGGTGTAAAATTAAACCACAACTTCTAACTCTTTTCTCTTCTGTAGGCTAACTATCTTCAGAACATGATACGTGCATTCAAGGCGTATCGTCAGGAAGAGCCAGAACAACAGGACCCTTTCGACATCCCCTCTCGGCGTGACCGGGTAGAGAGACCACACACATGGGAGGTAACTATCTGCAAACCCAAAAATTCTGTGATGAGTTTCCGTTTTTTTGTCTGTACAAACGTCTTCCACTTTGCAATAATATTCAAACACACCTTTCCGTTTCTTTCCTTCATACTGCTACCTTTCCTATGCTGTGCAATTGTGGTATTGACAAATCATGCCAGAACTCTAACATAATGGGCAACATGAACAGCATAATCATGATCTCATAAAAGATGATTAAAGAAAAGATAAAATCACGGTGAACGTGGTGAGAAGCTGCGGTGACGAGCGGTGCGGACAGGATGAGGACGATGTTGTTCGTGAAAACAAAACTAAGACAAAATCGAAACAAAATGTAGCACAGGACACATACACATTTGCGAGAACACGTATTCATAAATTTTGTGATATTACAAAATACACGAATGCATAACTCGACACCTTTGTCTTCTTATCTTCAGCGTTGATGCTTAAGGGAGAGATCTGACTTGTAAAGGGAGGTGCTGAAATGGCCACCTGATATAGGTTGACAACTTATATATGGATACCAGTTATTGCAGCCTAGTTGCTGCCCCTCTGCTATATTGTGGCTCTAGACGTTCTTTGGATTGTTGAGGCCGGAATTGTGTTCCGTAATCTATAAATATATGGTTGCGAGTTAGATAGGATATAGTCCTACTCGGTTGTTAATAGGAAACACTATTAGGGAAATGACATTTTGTACCGGGTGTTGTACCGGTATTGCCATGTTGGTATTAAGAACATCCACACTCGTCATACTTTATCTTCTCCTTCAAAACGGAATATACCCGCCTGGTCAGCAAGATTCTCTCCTTTATATCTACTTTTCTTGCATCCATCCTCCTTCGTATCTCTCCTTTATCCCAACTACCCACGCATGGGACCCACTCGTCATTCTCTCCCCTAAATTTAACCCTCCCAAACACCCCCCCTCTCTCTCCCCCAAATCCCACTCCGCCACCTCATCCCCGGCACCAGCCGGCGGGCCTAGCTGCGACGGGCGGGCGGCGGCGCGGTCGGGCCGAGGAGCTCCTGCGGCGGCCAAATCCATCCGTGCAGCTGCCCTGCAGCTCCCCGTGGCGGGAGGGCGGCGCAGCGGTGGTGCCGCGCTTCCTCGAAATCCACCGGCGGTGGATCCATCGCTGCTCGAGCAAGGGTGGCCGCTCTCCCCTCTGTCTCCTCTACGCGGCGAGCCGAGGCGAGGCGAGGCGGTGGCGGCCAAGGCGCTTAAGGAGGAGCTGGCCCATGCACGGAGGAGGAGCAGGGATGGGGTGGCCCCTCGTCTTAGCGGCCACGCGTGCCCAGCGTGGGGTCAACTTCTCCTCTCCGGCGCGCGGTCGAGCTCGCCGGTTCCAGGAGCGCGGTCGAGCTTGCCGGCCCTGCTCCCTCCGACCCTCCCCTGCTTGCTGTGGCCGCGGGGCACTGCAGTGGTTCCCGGAGCTCCTCTTCCCCCTTCTTTCCCCCGTCCTTGCCCCGGTGGCCACGGAGGAGCAGGGGTCGCTTGCGCTGGTGATGGGCAGCGGTGGCGGCAGGACGGCGAACCTCTGGCCATGGAGCGGCCGAGCTCGGGCCATGGAGGACTTAATGGCGGTGGAGCTCCTCAGTGCTGCTTTAGTGCTTCTTGAGCTCGGCGAGGAGGGATGGAGAGGAGGAGGCACCGGGGGAGGAGGGAGAAGAGGCGACGTCGAGTCGAGGTGCAGGGGTTCTGCGATGGGAGTGGCGGCACACTTCCCTTCCATTCTGACGCCGGGCATGAGGTCATTGGGGGTCACGGTAGCTAGACGCGCGGTGGGCCCGTCACCTCCTGGAGGAGGTCCTCCACCCCCCCAAATCTCAAGGGAATGGGAGCGCCCTTCTTTTTGTCGTGGGCTTCCCAGTAGACCGCTGCAGGTGTTTTTACTGGGAAGGACAACGGGACACGATAGCGGGATTTATCCCGTCCCCAATGCGGACGGTCTAAAGAGGGCAGGCTTTTAGTACCGAGTAGTTTACCTAGTATTGAAGGGGTGTTTTATGCCGGGTCTTCTAAATGACTGGTACTTATACCACTACCACGCCAACCTCCGATGCTCCTTTTCTTTTTCCTTTACACTTTTTTTGTTTCTTCTCCTCACAGATTGTACACAAATATCCACAAGAATCATCACAAGAAACACCACATGATCACAAATATATATTCACAAAAATCATCACTTGAATCAAAATCATAAGCACATATTACAAATATCCACAAGAATCACAAACGAATCAAACATCACAACACACGAATCACATATCCACAAAAATCACACAAACTTCACAGGCTTGCTCAGAGCCCGGCAGCCGGCGCACCCTCTGCACGCCAGTGACGGCCCCGTAGTGCCACACTCCCAAGCCAGTGGTCCTTCCCAACACCCACGCCAGCTTCCTCTCGCCAGCTCCCTCCTGTTGACCTCTGCTCCCACTAGCACCCTCCAACTAGCGTGCTCCGGGCAGCCGCCGCTCCTGTCGGTGTGCTCCCACCGGCACCCTCCTGCCCTTCCCCTGCCACCGGCCGTCTTGGAGAGAGAGAGAGAGAGAGAGAGAGAGAGAGAGATGAGATCGAGCTATGTAGATAAAAAGAGATAGGTGTGGTGGTGGGATCAGAGACTGTCTAATCTTCTTGAACTGGGTAAATATTTTCCCCGGTATAGATTTGTGTCTCCCAATATCTGCTGAAGATTCAACCCTATACTAATGTGCCTGCACGCTTTCAGTAGCAGGTGAAGACTTTACCCGGTACTAATTTGTAACTTTTATGCCATGTTACTCCTCTACCCTGTACTAAAGGAGGTCACGGAGAGCGACCGGGCCTCCCGCCTTTTGACCTAGTACTAAACAAACATTAGTACTAGATCAAAAGTGATCCGGTACTAACACTTGGGAACAAAGCTTAGTTTTCTAGTAGTGAAAAGCAATTTAGTCAGTTTACTAAGTTATTTTGTGATATCTGAGTGGAATCTATTCTCCCAACCTCTGAGCTTGTGCTCTAGACATCTTCTTGTGTTAGTGATGGCAAGTATAATAGATTGCATGATCACCCTGAGTAATCAGGGTACTCCCTATATTTGTGTATATATGATGCCCGCAGATCAAACCAAAAGATGTTTAAATATATGACGCTCCAAGCAAAGGCAAATGTGCTCTACCGTTTTTGCCCCTGTCCTCCTATGCTGCCCCGCTTTGTCCCAGTGTCCCACCCTTCGTCAAAGCTGCAGTGTAATGATCGATGAGAATGAAGGAAACATGAAGGGTGGAGGTACCACGACAAGAAACATGAAGGGTGTGTTCGTTGCCCACAGTGATGAAAGAATGGGAGGGAGGGAGGCGGGAGAGAAGAACACCATCATTGGATGCCATGTGACCGGATGCGCCTGGGTCTATGACCCAACCGCTGTTCAGCTTATGGTTTAGGGTGGCGATGAGGCTGGTGGCATCCCACACTTGGGACGACTAAGATGGCAGAGAAACTTGGAGGTGTGCAAAGGTGGTGTGGGTTGTGGTGGCGAACCAAGGAGGTCCGGGGCAGATGCCCGATGCTATGAACCACTGCCCTGCTGCTAGCCAACTCTTGCACTACAATAGAACTAGGGGTCAGTCGGGTGAGGCTGGGCACCTTCGTGGTAGCCCATGGGAGTCAAGTAGCCACCGCTAGAATTCTTGGGCTGCTACTTCATCCTGCCATTGCCACTACCACGGCTGCTACCCCTAGCTCCACCACTGATGGTTATGGGCTAATTACCACTGTTGTTGGACTAAATTGGGGCTCATGAGGAGCGGCACCCACTTGGGCTTGTGCAGTACGAGCTAGTGTTGGCGAGAAGGGCGGTGGTGTTGTGGACCTTAGCCTCATTGGCGACCCGAAGATCCTTCAAGGACAATATCTCCCAAGCGTCAACGAAAGATATGAAGCCATCGAAGGAGTTGGTGATGTCTTCGACGGTGTTGGAATAGCGTGCGTGGACTAAGGCCCCACAACAGACAAGTTGGGACTTCTGGACAGGATGACTGACATTGCGGAGAGCATCGACGAGGTTCTTCATGCGCTGGCTATACACAGTGATGGTGGAATTGCCTTACATCATGGAGTAGAAGTCGTGGCCGACGAAGATCACCCTGGACTGCTTGGTGGTGCAAAAGAGGCCTTCAATGGCGAGTAAGAGTGCCCAGGTGGTCAGCTTGTCATCATCAATGGCGAGGTCAAGGATGGATTTGTCGATGGAGCCAAAAATCTAGGAATGGACATAGTAGTCTGCCTGATCGTATTAAGGGTTAATTGTTAGGACAGGGTGCCACCGTGTCATCGATGTGCAAGAGGAGCCCGAACTTGCCTCACATGGACTTGAAGAAGAACGACTACCTGGAATAGGTGGAGTTCTTCATTGTCAAGGTCACGGGCATGTGAGCTTTGACAGAAACTGGCATAGAGGTCGATGACAGCTGGCAGTACAAGGTAGAGGAGGAAGCCACCACGCCCGCCACCAACCGTGAGGATGTCATGGACACTAGCAGTGAAAGAGGAGTCGATGGTGCTGCGGCCCTTGGCTGGCGAGGAAGAGGCACCGAGGGTCCCGTACATCGGTGCGGAGAGGAAGACGTCAAGGGTCTTGGACATTGTAGACTCAATGCTCGTGTCCAAGCTCATGTGTGATGTGCATAGGGAGGAGAGGATACATTGCTGGAGGAGGGGGCGTGTGGGGAGTAGGGGACAAGCATGTGGTGATCCGCCAGAGGAGGAGGCATGTAGCCGCAAGGGAAGGGTGTGGGCACCACCGGAGGGGGAAGGCATGAAACTGGAAGGGAAGGGCGCGCGGTACAGATGTGGGCGGCACCGAAGCATAGTAGCGGAAAAAGAAATTAGGCCTGGTCTCATGATACCATGTAGAGGAATAGGATTTGGGCAAACACCACTCACCCTAATGTCAGGGGCGGGGGGGGGGGGGGGGTGACCATCATTATATTGGCAATATGGCTGGGAGTACAAGAATGCAATTATGTATACAAGGTAAGCCTATTAGCTAAACAAGGTAAGCTATAAATAGCTAAACATTTCCTAATACTAATAACTAAGGGATGGCCAACTATAAAATGGACAAAATGTTTTTGGTCAGCGACTCACCCCAGCACACCGTTTGTTTGTTTCCCACTTTGAATCTCTCCCCAGTTCTACAGCAACCACCATCGTCGTTGGCTACCTTGATTCTCCTCCTTAATTAACCAACTTTTTTTGAACTAGATCAACTTTATTTGTTGTCAGGGTTTGTATGATCCAAGAAACTTATAATAACCAAATAATATTACTAAGATTTACCCTTGTGGGCCAACTCCAAATTACTCCACGAAATTAATGGTATCCTTGTGCTCCTAAGGGTTTATTTTGTATGTATACGAGATTCATATTTCATATAAAGTTTATAAATGACTAATAATTAAACTAAAATTTTATGTCTAATAAGATAGAACTACAATCATGAGTAAATTTATTTAATGTCATATTTCTTGTTGTCCAAGTGCACCTTGGATCTGTCAAAGCACATCTTACATTTTGAGATGGAGGAACTATGCAGCAAGTCACATGCTGACTAAGTTTTCAGAATTAGTACTAAACTTTTATAAAATAGGAAAAGTGTCTTCAAATAATTATCACCAATGAATGCAGAAATTTATGGCGCGCACTGTGAATCAAGCTGTGGAAGCCCTAATTCCTTACTTGGAGGATACAAGGGAGCCACATCAGGTTATCTACTTTGACGGTTGGAGAGGATTTGGCGCAACTGCGGTCCTTAAATATATTGCTAAAGACCCTCCATGGCCTTTGCGAAACAGATATGATTGGATCATCCATATTGATTGCTCTAGGTGGAAAAGCCGTAGAGCACTCCAGAGGACGATTGCAGAAAAATTAAAGCTTGGTCAAGATGTCATGGATATTTTTGACAGACAAGATGAGGAGGATGATTTCAGTGGGGTAGATGAAGGCTCTAGGATTGAGATAGGAGATGCCGGGAGGAAGATCCATGAAGCCCTGCATGGAAATAGTTACCTGGTGGTTTTTCATAATGGGAGCAATAACATGGTTAACTTGAATGATTTTGGCCTTCCTCAACAGACAGATCGATGGTCAAACACTATCGGTAAGGTATTGTGGACTTTCCGTGGAAGGCTTCGTGGTATCCCAGGAATGAAGCAGGCAACAGATCGGGAGCATACAAGTCCAAGTTCAGAATCAACCAAGCCTGGTTATCAATCACAAACATTGGAAGAAGTTCTTTTGCCAGAAACAGAGCAAGAGTTTTCAAACAAAGAGAAAGAGAGTGTAGACAAATCAAATATTTATCTCTATTCATATATTGATGATGCAGGTATAGCATACCAACACCAACTTGTAGATAAAGAAGCTACAGATATAGCTGAATACACACAAAGATATGATATCACCCCAAGAGTTGCTGAATTGTGCTGCAAGTATTTGCTGTTACTAAATGGCAAGGATGTCAACAACATAGACTACAACTGGCCTGTTCATGCCTCTAACTATTGGGTTTGCGATGGGATTCTTCAAGAATATCATCAGGACAAAGCATGGGAGGTGGCCACTGCTTTCCAAGAAGAACTGGTACTAGAGGACTTGTTATGTTATAGATTGCCCATATATATCAGTAAAAGCCGCTGGATAGTAGCCACTAACACTTATATATATAGTGAACAAATCAAGCCATTCACGACATCATTTTTTTGGGCCAATAGAACCGGATCGGTAGCATCATTACCTGATGACATGTTCCAAAGATCTGAACGACTTCATGTATTGAAACTTTGCCTTTGCACCTTCAACTTTTCTTCACCTCCTTTCCTTTGTTGCCCAAACATAAGATTCATTGGGCTGGAAAAGTGCAAGGATCAACCAAATAAACTAGAGGAAAACAAACAAGAGGATGACGAACAGGACAGACGAAGAATTAAATTTTTCCAGAGTCTACTGGTGCTGGACATATGCTATACAGACTGGGAATTGGATTTGTCCCCAAACATAATAGAGAGAATGGATATGAACATTAGGGAGATAAGTATAAAGAGAGGAAGAATTTGGAACAATCAAGGTTGGACATGGAGACGAAACCTACAAAACATTCACAAGCTTCGAGTTATTGAGCCTACATGCCCTTGGGAGACAGATAGCATAGTTGAATTCAGGGATATGCTGAAGCTGGAGCTCCTTGACCTGTCCGGGAATAGCACAATACAAGTTTTGCCATGCTTGTCAGGTGCTACCAGTCTGAGGACACTAGTTTTAGATGGTTGTATTGGGCTAGAGCACATTGGCCCCGAATCACTTCCTCCATCACTTGAAACATTTAGCTTCGATGCAGAGGCCGCAGAGGACCACAACAAGGAAGCTAAAATCTCCTGCATCTCCATGACTAGTTGTACAAGACTAGTGAACTTCAGATTGTGTGGATATCTCCCAGAACTTGAGGAGTTGAACCTCTCACACACTTCAGTTAAAACACTTGATCTCAAAGATGAGGTGGTGCAGGTTCCATCCCTCCAACGGATCATTTTGTTGGGCTGTACGCGGCTTCTTGCTATACTTTGGCCGAATGATGGAGTGCCCAAACTAATGGTGCTGCTCATTGACACTCGAGGAGGTACAGAAGCAGCTGAATCGAATGCACCACACGATTCATTCGTGAAGAAACAACTAGAAGAATCTGGGCGTGCTAGTGTTTCTGTTACAGACCTGAGGTTCCTTCAGTCGTTGTTGGTAGCAAGTGGCGACGCATTTATCTGGAAAAACGCTCCATTCACTATGAGTCTATGCTTGTCATCTCCTAGCAAGGATAAGACGGCTCCTCATAGCTCCAGGAAATTATTTGGATCACCACCGCAGCAGTCACTGATCTCTAAGAGTTACCGGGCCTATAGTGATGTCAAGTTTGATGAGGCAGCAGTGGACCATGATGGCAGCACAACCCAGCGTCAACAGTTTCAGATACTGGACCTCCATGTAGAGATTGGTGAGGGTATATGCAATACAAATGTGATCGCCGAACGAGGAACCACTGCTGCAAGATTTCTCATTGAAAGAGCCAAATCGTTGCTTGTGCATGACAAGTTTGCCATCAACACTGTTATCCCTGAGAGCATAGTTACTGACGACAGTTGGTCTGATCTGAAGTGGTGCTGCATTGAAAGATGCCCCAAGTTGGACACTGTGTTCACAGTTAACTATAGCCATCGGTTACGTAACTCTCGTTGCTTTTCTGAACTAGAGACCTTTTGGGCAGCTGACCTCTTGATGGCAAGGTGTATTTGGAACATTGGAGGCCGCAGTAGCTCCCTAAAACCCTTCAGACAACTCCGGGCTGTATATCTGCACTTATGCCCCAGGCTCACATTTGTCCTTCCATTGTCATGGTGGTGGTACGACGACGATACTACCTTGTTGTCCAGCCTGGAGACCATCCACATCGTCAATTGTGGTGCTGTCAGTCAGGTATTCCCGGTGGAGGCAGAGTTGTTGAACAAACTATCCCTAGGCCGTCGAGGAGGTGTGTTGGAGTTCCCAAATCTGAAGCACATACACCTGCACGAGCTCCCCAAGCTGCATCAGATATGTGCGGCCAAGATGTTTGCACCCAAGCTGGAGACCATCTGGGTGAGAGGATGCTGGAGCCTCAAGCGCCTCCCGGCCACCGCCGACCGCCCAAGCAGCCGCCCAGCTGTGGAGTGCGAGAAGGACTGGTGGGCAAAGCTGCAGTGGGACGGCAAGGAGGTTGGACACCACCCTTCCCTCTTCCAGCCGCGCCATTCCAAGTACTATAAGAAGACTATGATCAGACGCTCAGTTCTCTTGTGAGCCAATTAATCTGCTGACAAGCCTCTAGCTGCTGCAATCACATTGTCCCAGGTACATATACATTTATCTAACTGTGGCAACTTGATATGCATATATATATACACGCTATCTCTTTCCGAGCAGTAGATATATCCTAGTTAAAGTCCAGTTATTTGTTCCACGAATTGATCCTCTCCTTGTATTATCATCACTTCTGCAGGTCAGCTGGTGCTGGATTGATCAGAGTGCTTGCTTTTGTTTGCCATGATTTTGCTGTATTTCCTGAAGAATAAATTGGTGTTCGATGCTAGTGCATTGCGTGATTTGCTTCCACAAGTTAATTTGTGTGCGTCTCTAGTGTGTTTTGTGTGTGTGTGTGTGCGCGTGCGCGCTTGAAATAAGACAGCTTGTTGCTCCTACCATGTATTGTTACAGAAACCTCACAATGTGGGAGTGTTCGAGCTCTGAAGCCCTGGAGGCAGTTTGTATGTGTGATGGATTGATGCAGCATCATGCTAATTAATGCTGCACATATATTTAATTTGTAAACGATTTGATGTGTGATCTACTTCAAGTGTACGGGCATTTGTTGATGATGAAACTATCTTTTTCACATATCGAGCTGTGGATGCATAGATTCTTCTTTGATAGCCAGGACGACAGTTCGATCTTTATCCTTTAGTTCCCACCCCAAGAAAATAAAAAGCTCCACAAGAGTGAAATCTTCTGATACGGTGCAGCCAAAGAAATGGAGCCAATCTATACTTCCCTCTTTGGTTGTAACTCGGGCACTTATCCTTTTAGGTATTTAGGTATACCAATGCACCATAGACAACTCCTAAATTCTGAATGGAGTAAAGTTGAAGAATGCTTTCGGCAAAAGCTCTCATGTTGGAAAGCAAAATACCTATCCTACGGGGGAGATTGGTTCTGCTTAACTCTGTCCTAAGTAGTCTCCCAATGTTCATGATGTCCTCCTTTGAGATTCCCAAGGGAGTTCTTAAAAACCTCGATCATTTCAGATCGAGGTTTTCTGGCAAGGCTCTACTAAAAACACAATTACAAGCTTGCTAAATGGGATATCTTGTGCCGCCCCAAGGATCAGGGTGGTCTTGGGATCTTGAATTTACAACTTCAAAACAAATGTCTTTTGGCTAAATGATTAGTTGACCTTCTGAACACCAATGGGACCTGGCAATCTTTGCTAAGGAAGAAATATTTGAGAACCAAGACTCTGACGCAAGTATCTCCCAAAACCAAATGACTCTCTCTTTTGGAGAGGCCTCATGCATATTAAAGATGAGGTTCTTTCTAAAGGGTCTTTTATTATTAAAGATGGAACTAGCACAAGATTTTGGGATGATACCTAGATAGGTGATAAGCCACTCAAGGATACATACCTGACCTTATACTATATAGCACGGGATCGACAGGCCACAGTTTCTTAGGTCATGTCTTTGCCCCTTAATATATCCTTCAGACGTTCTTTGGTGGACAATAACCTAAGACAGTGGTTTCACCTAGTAGCTCGGGTCTCTAATGTTGTTGTTGGGGGGTATCCAAAAATCCAGATAAGATCCCCGAACACAAGAGAAGAGAGTATAAAAGTGTTCAAGTCAAAAGCACAAATGACGCAAGAGCAAACAAAGAATCCCATAAAGACTACTCACGCCTCAAAAGTTGTGAACCCTTTTACACGTGCCCTTGCGCCCCCTTTTATAGGGAGACGAAGGGACTTTTACATTCCGAAAGTACCCTCAAATGTAAGGAATATTCCCAATGTGAACATGTACATGAATGTCTTTTACATCCTATACATTTACAAGCCTGCCACTAGTTCACACGTCAAACCCGGACTTTTGAGGCGACGTCTTTGATTTGGCTTCTTACTGATTCATGAGTCTCCTATTCAGGAAATCTTCATGTGCCACAACCTCCAAACTTGAACTTTAGTAGATTCCCGAATTTCATAGATTCCCGATTTCGTAGTTTCGCAGGTTCATGACTCTGTGTCCTCACAGGTTCGCGACTTCAGGGCTTCGCAGATTCAAGATTCCAGATCTTCACATGTTCGCGACTTCAGGGCTTCGCGGATTCAAGATTCCAGATCTTCACAGGTTCGCGACTTCAGGGCTTCGCGGATTCAAGATTCCAGATCTTCTCAGAGTCAAGTACCCTGAAAACTCATTTCATGAATTTTGAGAAACTCGACGTTTCGAGGGTGACAGGTTTTTCCTGAATTCCCCAACACTAGCCCCTCGGGGAAGCGGGTTGACTCCGACGATTTGATTCCACGAAAATCTTTGAATTTCAGTAAAAAAACGTCACCCTTGGAAGGTCGGAGTGAACACACGTCCTCCGGAAACCTCGCAACGGTCGAATCGAGGCGATTTCTTGAAACTGCCCCCCTCGCCCCTATAAATAGAGAGCTCTCGCTGTAAAAAATTTTCACCGCTTTCTCGTTTTCTTCCGAAATTTAGCTTGCACTTTCGCAGAAAGGCGTCTCGCGACAAAGTGTTCGTAGCTTCAGGACTTCCTCGAAATTGAAAAGGTACTGCTTTTTTGTTTTTTAGTTATCGTCTTTTACTTTTTAATATTCACACTTGCGCCTTTTGTTTTCCGAACTTCATTCACGAGTGTTGTCTTAGATTTCTTACTTATATTACAGTCAATTAGGTGGCCCATGTTAAAAGCACTGCCAGACCTATGACGACCGAGGAACTGGCCGCGGCTGGCCTTCCGGCCGAGCCAGAAGTTCAAGAACCAGAGATTGCTCAAATTGCCGAAGATGAAACATCACCTGCTGCTAGTGGATCTGGAAACCGCGAAGACGGGGAGATTAGATCGGAGAAGGAGGACACCGAAGATATCGATGCCCATCTAAGAGGTCTTATTACAGCAACGCGATCTAAAGCTCTCCCTGCAGCTTTTGTTTTCGGGGAATCTAAGGTCACAGCTGATTTAATTAGAGAATACGAAGGAGCCGGGTTCTTTCCCGCCGGTACTGGCCGCGCTCCCCTAGATGAAGAAGTTCCTACTCCTGAAACCGACGAAATTGTTGTGTTTCGTGACTTTTTCACCTTTGGGTTAAGGTTTCCTTGTGATCCCCTTCTGCCAACAATTTTGGACAAATTTTCTGTGAAAATTCACCAGCTCTCCCCGAACTCATTCCTGGAAGTTTCCAAGTTTCTCTGGATCATGAAGACTTTCGGATGTAACTTCAGCGCTGATGTTTTCGCCAGATTCTTCGAGCTAGTCATCATGCCGGATGTCATCAAGCTCAGTGATGGTCAGTATTATGAGGCTCACCACACCTGCTGCACTTTCAATACTCGCAGGCAGAATACGCGAAAGGGGCTTACGCGAATCTAGATCGCGCCTTGCTGCAAAACCAACTTCGCAGAAGATTGGAGCTTTTACTAGTTTTATTTAAAGGTAGATATGTCTGCGATTCCTGGCTATGATGGACCGGCTAATCCTTTTTCTACACCTATAGAAGCTTTGACTGATATTAGTACAGCCTCATACAACTATCGAGCTATTAGTATCCGGAATTGTGAAAGCATGTTTCATCTTGTCAGCGCAATCGTCGGTGGACGTGACCTCATCGAGGAGTTCGTTGCCGCTAACATCTGGCCAATTTCTCATGGCTGGGCCCCTAGAGAAATCGTGAGTTTCAACGTCAACTGGGCAACACAAGAGTTTCCCTTTCCCTTATTCGGACTTCATTTGACAGACGGCCAGAGAGCCGAAGATTTCATGACCGAAGTTGAGAAAAAGGTGAATAACATGATTGGCGAGTATATCATGAATGAGTACAAGGCATACAAAAATCTGGTGAAGCACAAGAAAAAGATAAACCGAGTATTTTCTGAGATTTGCAAAGAAAAGTCCTTCCCTTCTCGCCGCCCAGGCCTCCTGTGAAAATGCCATGTGTTGCTGTGGCTAGTTGTTCAGCTGCGCCTCTTAAAGCCTTAAGGAAAAAATCTTTGAAGAAGAGCCAAGGGACCTCTGATGAAACAACATCTTCCGGTGTTCAACCTGCGAAGACCAAATCTCTCGAATCAACCAAGCGCAAGCGTCGGACTTCCGAACAAATTTTGGACGTCGAACTTCAAGCAACTTCTAGCCTTGCTCAGATGAGCCGCAAGAAAGCTAGAAAAGTTATTAAGAAGATTGTTGCTTCTGACGTTCGACGGGTTCCCTCTGCTTTCGATGATGACCTCTTCGTGGAACCTAGCCAGAAAGGTTTTTCCTCTTGGCCTTTCTTAAGATTCAACTTTCATGAATACTGCCCATCGGGTAATGAAAATGAGTTCGTGGATATTGGTTCTTTTTCAGACGATGCTCCTGAAGTTTAGAAGGAAGTTGTTACTGTTGCTGCTACTATTGCGGCTGAAGTTGTTGGAGCCCAACCTTCCACCGAGGCATCCCCTGAATTCGCGAAGAACCTTGAGCTGACCATTCATAGGGGTGATGATCCCTTGCAGAATATTCCACTGATCGAGACTCGCGCAAATGTCCCTGACGACTAAGATCCTTCTCCTTCCATAGCCACCTTCAACAAAAGCTTCAGTACGTCATACCGTGGTGAATTGCTGAGTGTTAGTTATGAGGTGGCTGGTGTTGGAGGCGGTGCATCCGAGATTTTGACACTCTGGAAATCGCCTATACTGATTAATGAAACAGGAGAAGGAGCTTCGGAACAAACGCTTCACTTGTTCGGCGAAACTGCTCAAGATTCCGGAAAATGGCACTGCACTCCCTCAAAGAAAATTTCTACATCTTTGGGCAAGCCCTCTACGAGTTTGGGAAAGAAGCTTGCCACTAAGGATAAAAAGGTTCGTTACTTTTTACAACTCTCTTTGCTTCAGACTTCTCAACTTTCTACTTATGGATTTGTTTTGCGATTTTCCAGAATTTGAAGATCTTCTTCGATCGTATCCCGTGTCCAAGTTTGCAGAATACCGTATGGATTATGCAGCAAAGGCTTCCATATATGGAAGAATTGCCTACGAACGCTTGATTGAGCAGGAGAAGATCAACAAGAAGTTGCTAGAGGATTCTCAGAAATTGAGCCGCGACTTCAAATTGTCTCAAGCAACGAACTTGGACTTGGAAAAAAAAGGTAGCTGAACTGGCTGTGGCCCTCAAGAAATGTCAAGACGAGAAAATAGTTGCTGAAGAGGCCCTTGACCGGTCTAAGAAAGATATGGAAAAATTACAGAAGACACATGACAATGATCTGCGACTAATTGAAAATCTTCGCAAAGATCATGACAAATTCTCAAAGGCCACCGACGATCTTCCGACTAACAATGCCGATCTGGCCAAATCGCTGAGCAGCAAGGAACAAAAAATACAAGATCTTGAAAAAGCATTATCTGATCAAAGGGAAGCTTCGGGGAAGAACATTTCTGAAATTATCAACAAGCTAAAGTTTTTGTTTAAAGAGTGTGAAAAATCTCTGAAGAACTTTGGTGTTCGGCCTGCTCCGCTCCCTGCCGACTTAGAGATCTCCGACTTTATGGAATGGATCGACACTGAGTTTAAAGTACTCCCTGAGGTTATCTCTGGTGCTAATGATTTTGCTTCAGCCTTCTCGGTCGAAAGCATTTTGAAGTTGCTTCACGATTTCGACTGTGTGGATCTTGTGAAGTTTCGTGAGAAATTTCCACACTTTCCCGACGCCGTGAGCACTTCAAGACTTCGTCCTAATGAAGATATCCAAGCTACCAAAGCCAAGTTCGCAAGAGAATTCTGGCTTGCTAGCGGGAAAGAAGCTATCAAAAGCATTGCTCGTGCTAAGATCGACCAGGTTGATCTCTGAAAAACACTGTTTGCTCTTGCTGATTCGCGAAATCTTCTTTTTTGGTTTTTCTTATGTTTCTTCCTTTGCTTTCTTTAGTTAATCGAAGAGGAGAAGTGGGGAAAGGGTGTTGTGCCTCCGGAATCCTCTTCCGAAGATGATGAAGATGAGGCCACAGACACAGACGGGGAGGATTCTGGCGATAGCTGCGGCAGCGGCAGCGGCTGCGACAGCGATGCTGAAGAAGGTTCCGAACATGAAGAAAATTCCCCGAAGGTTGACATCACCGACTGACATTGCTGAAACATTTGCCCCTTGTGGTGTTTTGTACAAATATGTAAAGTTATGCGGTTATGATGTCTGAACAAGTTGTTTTGTAAACTTTAACCTGCGCAGGTCCTACAAGTTGGGCCTGCGCAGGATGTGTTGCCACTACGAATTCATCGTGGAAACATGTTTGTCAGTGGTGAAGCATGGCGTTTGTTCCAAGAGGGTCACCCTGAACGAGATTTGTCTGATTTTTGGCTTGAAGTTTCACTTAAATTTTCGATGGATTGCATCGATCTTTCTTCGTTTTTCCTTCTTCGCGAAGATGAGAGTGCCACTGCTACGAACTCAAGCTCTTCAAGGATTCTGAAGACGGAGCCGCTTAGCCACATCACTACTGGACTCAACTTCGCCTACGCTAGTGATATTGTAGAAAATAATAGCCGCGACCCAGGACATGTTGTTGAACTCTCATTCTAGAGATTGTATTCCCAATGTAATCGTAATGATACTATATTGAAATTTTTATGCAACTAAGGCAATAAAGACGTTTTCTTGGGAAAAAATGTCACCCTTCCCCACCTTGCAGTTTTGCATGAAAATTTTGAGGCAGGTTAAGGAAGTTAAGGTTTTGTACTGATATCTTGATCATCTGTATTTTTGAGATTTTTTTAGCGAATTTTGAAATTGTAAGTAATGCGATGCAAGTCGACAAAATTTGTTTTACGAATTTTCTGGACTTATCCCTCTTGGCACACTTGCCCTGGTTGATACTGCGACCCTCGCTTCATCCACGATTATCTACGAATCTTCAGTCAAGCCCCTTGCCTTTTGATGAATCTTTACAAAAAATTCTTTAACAATAACATATACATTCGACTGGTCGCAATTACCATTTAATTAACATGATGGAAGCTAGGCCACAACTCATTGTTGTCTCAAGCCTTTTGGTGGGAATCCCTTTGACGGTGGGATTTAGGCCACAAGTTGTTGTTGTCTCAGGCCTTTCGGTGGGAATCCCTTTAACGATGGGATTTAGGCCACAACTTGTTGTTGTCTCAAGCTTTGCGGTGAGAATCCCTTTGACGGTGGGATTTAGGCCACAACTTGTTGTTTTCTCAGGCCTTTTGGTGGGAATCCCTTTGACGGTGGGATTTAGGCTTTCACAGAGCCTCTGGCTATCACAAAGCCCTTTCACAAACTCTTCCTCTTTCACGATGGAATTCTGGCTATCACGAATCCTTTCACACGAACATTCTTTTTTCTCGGTGGAATCTTGGCTATCACGAAGCCTCTCACACGAACTTTCTTTTTCTCGGTGGAATCTTGACTAACACGAAGCCTTTCACACGAACTTTCTTTTTTCTTGGTGGAATCTTGGCTATCAAAAAGCCTTTCACGCGAACTTTCTTTTTTCTCAGTGAAATTTTGGCTATCACGAAGCCTTTTCATGAATTTTTCTTTCACACGGTGGAGTATCGGCTACCACAGAGCCTCTTCACGAACTTTTCTTTCACATGGTGGAGTATCGGCTATCACGGAGCCTCTTCACGAACTTTTCTTTAACATGGTGGAGTATCGGCTATCACAGAGCCTTTTCACGAAGTTTTCTTTCACACGGTGGGATATCGGCTATCACGGAGTCTCTTCACGAACTTTTCTTTCACACGGTGGAATCTCGGCTATCACGGAGTCTTTTCACACATTTTTCTTTCACACGGTGGGATATCGGCTATCACGGAGCCTTTGCACGGATTTTTCTTTCACATGGTGGAATTCACAAAATGCACGATTTAGGGGAAGACTTTTTTCATATATATCACAAAGAGTATTTACATAGGATCCGCCTCGTTAAAAACCTTGCCTCTTGATTTAGAGCCCCTTTGCAAGGAAAAGAGTACGATCCTCCTTATTCTAATGTAATTGCGAAAAAGAAAGCAAATGTTTTTTCTCCGTAATCACTTATAGATTCGTGATTTGACTTATTGGTTTTCTAAAATGTAAACATGCGAAAAAAGAAAAAATACTCTAAAGTAAATCTATCTTATTCTGGAATTCTCAAGGATAGTACCTTTTCAGGCTGTCAGCATTCCACGAATACGGTAACTCTTCGCCAGTCTGTTCTAGCAAATGAAAAGCCCCTGGCACATCTGTTTCTTTTTCTATGTATGGCCCTTCCCAGGATTCATGATGTTTCCCCGGGTTTTCCCATTTCTTCTTTCTTTTCAACACCAAATCGCCGGTTTTGATGTCTTTTCTAACCACTTTCTTGTCTTTCCATGCCTTGGTTTCTTTTTGGTACTTCTCGATGTTTTCAGCAGCTTCAAGGATTGTCAGCTCAATCATGTCTTTTTCTACTTTCTGTTCAACCTCTTTGATTTCTTTTGCTATCAGCACTCTCATGCTTTCATTTTTGATTTCCTCTGGTGTCATTGCTTTTGTGCCGAAGAGTAGGCGAAAAGGTGTGAAACCTATTGCTCTTGACACAGTAGTGTTGTGGGACCAAATTATTTTGGCAATTCATCAACCCATTTGCCCTTTTTCTGATTCAATAAGCACTTCTTGATTCCTGAAAATATTAGCCCATTTGCCCTTTCAACCGCTCTGTTAGACTACGGATGATACACTGATGAGAATTTCGAATGAGTGCCCAAAGACTTGCAATATTCTTTGAAAGTATAACAGTCGAATTGCTTCCCATTGTCAACAGTTAGTTCTCTGGAAACTCCAAATCTACAGATTATGTTCTGCCAGAAGAACTTCTGAATTGTTGGTGCCTTGATGTTCGCTAGTGGTTTTGCTTCTACCCACTTTGTGAAATAATCTACAGCGACAGCTGCGAATCTGCAATTTCCTTGAGCTGTTGGTAATGGTCAGACTAGATCCATTCCCCACCTTTGCAGTGCCCATGATGGTGGAATCAGGTGAACTGGCATGGAAGGTAGATTTTGTTGATTCGCAGTTTTCTAGCATGCTTCACATTGCCGAACCAGTGCTTTTGCATCTACGTTTATGGTAGGCTAATAGAATCCTTGCTTTATTGCCTTTCCTGCTAGAGCCCTAATGCCTATGTGTGCACCGCCAAATCCACTATGGATTTCTCTGAGAAGTTCAAGGCCTTTTTCGGAGGTGATGCACCTTAGTCAAGGCTCAGTGACTCCCGATTTATACTGCTCTCCATTGACTACAGTGTAGCCCCTTGCCCTTTGCTTCAATCTCTTTTCCTGCAAATCGTCTTGTGGTTCGTAATGTCCTCTCAGATAAGTCATAATTTCTGCTCTCCAATCGGGAGTTTCTAAAACATTTACGATTCTCGGCTTTGATTCCTTGATAGATGGTTCTTTGATGATTTCGAAGAACACATCAGGAGGCATTTCTTGATTTCTGGCTGCCGCTTTCGCTAGTTTGTTTGCTTCATTGTTGTCATCTCTTGGAATGTGTTGCACTGAATAACCTTTGAAATGTCTTTCCATTTCTCTGACTTTTTCAAGGTATTTCATCAAAACGGGATTCCTTGCTTCACTCTCTTTTTCAATATGTTCCTGGATAACTTTCAAATCCGTCCTTATTATGAAGGTTTGCTGACCCAAGGCTTTCATCTTTCTCCGTGCTAGAAGTAGAGCTTCATATTCTGTTGTGTTGTTCGTGGAGTGCTCATTATTCGCGAATATGAGTCGAGTTGCATATCTTATTACGACTCCCGCTGGGGATGTTACAACTGCCGAAATTCCAACTCCCTTGTGACACCAAGCTCCATCACACTGCACTATCCAGGGAATAGGAATTTCTTTGTCTGTGTTTTGTGTTGGCGAAGTCCAATCCACAACAAAGTCTGCCCCACAATGTATTCCGACAGTCCAGCGGCCCACTTGATGATTTAGGTAGATTCCTCTCTGTTTGCGAACAAGTCGTTCAGTGGTTGATTGGTGATGACTCTTATTCTGTGACCCTCAAAGTAATGTTTGAGCTTTCTTGTAGCCATGATGACTGCGTATGCAATCTTCTCCAGCTCAAAATGGAAGATTTTTGAGCCAGAGAGGGCTTCTGAAGCAAAATACACTAGGATCTGCTTGAGCTTTCCTTCTTCTTCCTTTTCTTGCACTAACACGGCGCTTACTGCCGAATTTGATGCAGACACATATAGCAAAAGCGGCGATCTTGGCTCAAGGGGGCACAACTTGGTCATATTAGACGGGTAATCTTTTAGTTCTTGGAAAGCTTGCTTCTGAGTTTCGGACCACTGAAAATTCTTGGTACTTCTGAGAACTTGAAAGAATGGCAGACTTCTATCTGCAGCCCTAGGAATGAACCTATTGAGCACGTATACTGTCACACCCGATTTTACAAGGAAAACCGAATGCATCTCACGTGTGCGCCAGGATCATTTTACACACACATGATAGACAAAGCGAGGGTAATACCATTGCAGTAACAAATCGTTCAAGAGTTAAACCAGTACGATATTCATTATTACATCCAGAGAGGTGGACTCGAAGGTCCAAACACAACGATAACTAAACGACGAGCAGCACCATCGTTGACTTCCACAGGCATGATGACTGGGGGATCCGCATGCCCTAGAACTCCTCGTAGTCACTCCAGTACTCGTCCTCGCCTCCGACGTTCTCCTCTGAATAGCGGTAAGCAAGGGTGAGCACACTTATGGTTGGTGCTCAGCAAGTGGGGGAAACAATGCAAGGCTATCAAGGATAGGCTATGGTTCACAGCGGTAAGCATTTTATAAGTTGGTCAAGTTTTATTAGCAAGCACCTAATTACTAGGTGTAAGTGTATACCAACCCTCTTATCCTTAAAAGAAACCTCAAACCAAACCCACAAACCCACGATTTACATTTATCTTCAAGTTTATTAATCATGTGAGGGTCCAAGCCGCTCATGACCGTGAGCACGGCTGATCGATCGCCTTTACACTCGCAGAGGTTGTACACTTTACCCACGCTTCGTGTTCCCCATTTTGCCCGGTTAGCTAGTCCCTTAAACACTTCCAAGGTGAGTGGCTAGGGGTCCACTACGAAGCCTTTACAAAGGAAAGAAGAGAAACCAACACTCGCAACGATTCACGACCCGGGCGGACCATAATCCTCCCTTTTGGTCGCACCTTAGCCAAGGTCGCTACCCCAAAAGAACCGGGCTATACCCCCGCAACCCCGAGCCCCCTGTGCCCCTCTCGGAAAAGAGCTATCAGCTAACCCACTCTCCTAATTACTTGGCTAAGCCAGAGCCATGTGGACTGTGGTTGTACTGTTGTCTTGGGCTGTTCTCCATGTTCCGATTATAAATCAAGTTATCTTGTTTTAAGCACAAACACATTGTATAAACAAAACTGAGATGTATAACATGACCAAAGCATAACCATACCCATGTAAAGCAAACTAAGCATTTATCTACCCAAGCATTTGTTTAAACAGGGTTGATCGAGGTAATGAGGTAAAATATCTAGTCAAGTCCTTAACTAGGTGTTTGCCCATCAAATTTATGCATAACAACAGGAATAGTAAATTTTGTTTAACATGCAGTGACATAGGTTCAAAAAGATAATACAGGGGGGAAAGCCACTTGCCTTCCTCTACAAACTGGGTAAAATCTTCCTCGAACACAGGCTCTTCCTGATCACCTCCGACGGGGAGCTCAGACGAAACAGGCACGATATCTACGAGTCAAACATGAACAACAAACAATAAATAAACAGTACACCAAATAGTAACAAAACTGGTAAATTTGCTGTTTAAATGATTCTACTCGTCGAGATGATCATTTCGGTATATAGAACGCTAAAAACGGAGTTAAAACGAGAAAGATATGATTAAAACAAATTACAGGGACCTATTTGCAAGAAAACTAAGTTTACAGGTCCTTTTATAAATTAAACCAGGGCTAAAACATAATTAAATATAAAAACAGAGGGGTTTAAATGCTAAAAAGGATGAAAAGGACCTCTATTAAAAGAATCTAGGTTAGACAGGGGCTAAAACATAAAAATCAGGACCTAACCGTAAGAGTTCTCACAGGTGGAAGGACCGGCATGTGAATTTGTAAAAACTCAGGGACTCTTAATCAAAACAGCCAGAGCAGCATCGTGGATCTTGGATCCAACGGCTGACGACGTGTGCGCGCGCCGTGGACCGCGCCGTGCACCCGGTGCACGGGTCCATGGTGGACCGCCCTTGCAAAACGAAGGGGTACGCGATCCCGTCCATACATTACAGATCGGACGGCTGAGAACGCGTGCAAGCGGGGGTGGCGGCGGACTCGCCGGAGTGCCGCGCGCGCGGCGGGGAGCTCCCCGGCATTGGCCCTGGCCGGCGTTCCCGGCCACCAATCCGGCCACGAGCTGGTGCAAAATGATGCGGGGGCGCTTGCGCACGTGACAGGGGGGGGTCTACGGGAGCAATTGTGCCTCATCGGCGGCCGGCACCGGAAGGGGGCGGAGCGGCCGCTCCGGCGAGCTTGCGGGTACGCTGCTGTGCACGAAGAGAAGGGAAATTGGGCGGGGGATATTGCTCACAGTTCAAGGGAGTAGTGGGGGAGCTTGAAGGTGTAGAAGATGCGACGGCGACGAAGCTTGGCAACGGCGGCGGGTCGGGCGGCGCTCCGGCGTGGTCGAGGCGCGGCACCCACGGGCTCTGGGGACGGGAACCTGCAGCCAATTGAGCTTGATGAGCCCCTGGTGAAACAAAGGATAAGAAAATAGGAGTGGCGGAGGTGGTCCTTCACCGGCGGCGACGTTTGCATGGCGGCAGCGGGTTCCCGAGGCGGCGGCGCTGGTGGAATTGGGCTCAATTGCGTGCGTTGGTGTGCTGCGGGTGCTAAGGGAGGCGCAGGAGCTCGAGTGCGTGCTTAAATAGGGCCAAAGGGAGGAAGGCGAAGCGGAAGGGGACGGGGCGGCCGGCGGACTTGCCATTGATGGCCGGCGGACCGTCCGGGTGTAAAGAGAGCAAGGGGAAAAAGGGAAACGGCCGGGGATTGGAGTGGGCAATTTATTGCCTTAATTGGCGTCCACGGCTAGAAGAGAGAAGAGGGGGAAGGCGGCCGGGCGTGGCGTGATTTGCGGCGGCACCGAGTCGGCCAGGCGGCGGGGTGAGGAAGAAGAAAAGGAAGGGGGGAGGGAGAGGCTGACAGGTGGGGTCGCGGTGCCAGCGAGAGCAAAGAAAAGAAAAAGAGAGAGAGAGGCGGGCCGGCGCGGGGAGAGCTAAGTGGGCCGGCAGGCCTGGCTGGGCCGAAAGGCGAGAAGGTAAGGTTTTCTTTTTTTTCTTTTCTTTTTCAAACTTCTTTTTAAAACCACTTTTCTTTTCAAATTCAAATCAAAACTCTTTCAAACCTTTTCTCAAAAATTTATAAACTTTTTAGAAACCACACAAGCAACCAAAAACCATGCAAGCCAACTGATGATGCACAATCACTTGGTGTCTCTAAGTTTATTAAATTATGTTTAATATTTTAGAGCTCAATTTAAATGGCAATTTAAATTCTTTTAATCCTTAAGACTAATTTAAGTTGCTAAGTAATTTTAGTGATGGAATTTTAGGGTGTCACAGCTACTCTCCCTGTCAGTTTTTGCACATCCTTCATGGAAACTGGGTCTTGCATCTCTATCAGTGCCTTGATTTTGTCGGGATTCACCTTTATGCCCTTTGTTGAGACTAGGCATCCGAGAACTTTCCCTTTGTGAATGCCGAAAACACACTTTTCAGGATTCAACCTTAAGTTCGTTGCTCTCAAGTTCGCGAATGTCTCTTCTAGATCACTGTTATGATCTCTTCTCTGGACACTCTTGACGACTATGTCATTCACGTATGCCAAAATGTTTCTCCGAAGTTGAGGATGAAGGACTATTGCTATCATTCTCGAGAATGTGCATCCTACGTTCTTCAGCCCTTCTGGCATTCTCACGAAACAAAACGTTCCAAAGGGGGTGATAAAGCTTGTCTTCTCTTTGTCTTCTTTACGTACTCTTATCTGATGATATCCTGAAAACATGTCCAGGAGTGAGAGCATCTCACTGTTGGCTGCAACATCTACGATTTTATCTACCCTTTCCAAGGGAAAATCGTCCTTCTTTCATGCCTTGTTCAAATCCGTGAAATCTACACACATTATCCATTTTCCATTCTTTTTTTCACTGGTACAGTGTTGGCCAGCCAGACTAGATATTTCACTTCTCCAATTACTTTCGCGTCTTGCAGCATTTGCACTTCAGCTTCAACTGCTTTTACTTTTTCTTCGAACATTTTCCGAAGTTTTTGCTTTTTCGGCGCTACTTTTTCATCTGTTTCCAGGGCATGTTCGATGATGTCCCTGCGACGCCTTGCAAATCTTTTGCTGACTAGGCAAAAACTGAAACGAACCGGATTTCCGTAGATGGAAACCCGACTCCCTGCACCTCGATGGTAGTCCCAAGAGGGCTAGCACGTGCAATCCCTGTCTCAACGATGCCAAAATCCATACAGAAAGATAAAACAAGACAAGTAAAGTACAACATTTAATTTATTACATTAATCATAGTACATCTCTTCGGCACATGCCGGGTACAAGTCCATCGGGACTAAATCAAACAGAAATAAAACATCTAGCAGTGTCTCCATGAAAGCGCGAGGAACTCCAAATCCGCAGGCAGCTCGAGTGTAGGAAGAGCTCTAGTCCACCCATCCGTCGTTGTCGAAGTCATAGTCCGGCTCTGTGTCAGAGACACCAGGTCTACCCGATAAGCGGGTAGGTCATGTCAGCTTCCCAACAAAGAGGCAAAAGTGGCGTATATTCTACTATGCATGATTTATCCCTACCTTGGCTGTAGAAGGCTTAAGCAAAGCAGCAAAGCAATGAACAAGGTAAGCATAATTCAGCTGTGAGGTCAACACCTCGGGGAAGCTCATGCTTCCGAGGTCCACACCTCTGGGGTCCACACCCCGCACAAGGATACCACACCAGAGCACCAGATCTCAACCACGATCCAGTTCCCAACTCTCATCTGCGATGTGGGGCCCACCTGCTCCTATCCCCACATCTCAACGGCCAAAGCCGGGCTCACACACTCGGGGGAGAGAGAGAAGCACAAGAAAAGTGTAGCTAGTCGGAAGTAGCGGTAGATAGCAAGATCGTCCATAACCAAGGGACACGTACTATAGCTATAGGTTTAACACTTTGGAGAGGTTGTACAACCGTACCCGCCCGAATAGGACCGTAACCGGCCGTCACCGATTCCGTGCCCTACCATACGGCTGAAGGCCAAGTAAGTGGATAGTACCCTCCTCGCGTCTCCGAGCCTGGCCCAGTCTCCGCGATAGAGCTCATACTGCCCGCGAGAGGTCCCTCGAAGCTGTGGAACCCTTCCCCGGCCTCGCCGGGGCAAAGTCTACTAAGGAGGAAAAGACCACTCCCGACACGATCACACCGATCCGCCTACAGGAGGGACGCTATCCACTACAAGTCTCACCCCGCACCCCCGCCCATAACAAGGCGGGCGGTTTGTACGAAAGTAGATACTGCATCTGGTGGTAAGTCAACTCGGTCCTTAAGGGGCCGTGAGCGATCACTCTCGATCTCCATCCCATACGACACGTCCCTCGGGTTAGAGGCCAGATCGCATCTTCCCTCGGCAGACGTTCACAAGTAACCAAGCGGCTCGCTCCCGCCAAAACACAGCAAGGAGATACGCACCCAGAACGCACGCTAGAAACACACCGAGATCTCCCACATCTCAGTCCAAGCCCAGAATACCATCCATAATCAAGCAACAAAAGTATGGATAGTTGAGGTAAGGGACTAGCTAGGGGTCTGTAGCTAGTCCCGCAGGAAGTACAACAAGGAATCAGGTTATAACAAAATATCAAGGCATGGATATCAAACTGGCTATGCAATTCATCAGAGCAATGCATATAAAGTAAAGCACTAGCATCTAATTAACAACATGGGATCTACATGGTTGGGAGTGACATGACACCTTCGTTGCCGTTGAAGCGAGCCGGTGTCCGGAGCAGTGTACTCGGGGTCCTCTGCGTCCTCCTGGTCGAAGCTCGGGTTTGCGGCACGAGATTCGACGCGAATATAAGAATACAGTGCACATCTAAGCAATAACTACAAATAAGAACCACTTTTTAGAAGATCCAAAAGAGATCAAACTACCTACAATCAGCAAGGTTTCGAAATTATGAATTTATAGAAATTAGTTTTATATTTTTCTGAGTTTCCTAAAATTAGTTATGAATTTTTAAAGATTAAAACCACTTATAAAACATTTCTGAACTTCATTCCAGAAATAGAAAAGGATTTTATTAAAAAATGCCACTGACGTCAGCATGACGTTAGCGATCCTCGGTTAGCGGGCCGGAGATGGGCCGAAAGTGCCACTTGGTCGAAAGCGGCCCAGTGGGCTCGGCCCAGTTAGCTAAAAGGTTACGGCCTGGTTAGTTAAGTGGGCGCAACCCAGTTAGCCTAACGAGTCGAAGTTCAGGAAAGGTCCCTGAACTGCGACTACCAGGTGTTCGACGAAAGTTCGGGCGCTCCCTGCGGCGGCGTCGCGCGACGTCGAACTCGGGTCCCTGTTGTCGGTGGTCGGTTGTCCACCAGGCGACAAGCCTTCAACCCGCTAGTCATCCCCGCACACCTAGATCAACCTCTCAGGTCACCGTGGCCAATGCGCTTCGTAGATGCGCCCGACGCGTCGGTGCGGCGGCGCGCGATATGGCTGGCCTTCAGCCTAGCCGTGGCTCGACGCTGGGGTGAGCGGCCCACCAACGCGCCGGTGTGCGGATCGCCACGGACGCCCGCACGGAGCAGCGCCCTGGTAGACAGAGGCGCAGCCCACGACGTCGCGGCAGCGTCGACGTTCCCTGCACACAAATGCGCTACACGCCGACTGGTTCACAGGGACATCGCACGGCGACGGCGAGCATGAGAACATGGAAGGTCCAGGTGTTGCAAGCCGTCGCGGGCGTTCTCAAGCACACTTGGCTAACCTGCGATCTTGACCACAACGTGCCGGGGTGCGTGGCCACAGTCGTGCGCGCGCACGCACGGCCTCGCCATGCCCCGCTCGGTGCGGCCAACTGGTAGTGAGTGGCGCAGCTCGTAGCGAGGCGGCGACGCACCCGCCAACCCCTGCACAAGAAACCGCGACACGACAGCCGGATTACAAACTCCTTCCTCGCACGGCGACGGCAGCGCCCAAGAGCACGAACGGCTCAGGAGCCCCCTCCGTCGCGGTACGGCAGTCCTGCGGCTCGAAGGCCAGCATCCAGGCAGGTTTTAAGGGGCGACGCATCTCGACGTCGCCGGTCCATCACAGTAAAGAGACTAAGGGGGAGGAGAGAACATAGTGGCCGTGCGGTGTTCACGGTGGGGCGGCAATGTAGTCGTGGCTGGCTCGGTGAAGGGGTGTGCGCAGGCGGGGTAGACGTCCACGCCGGCGGTTGTCCTCCTCAGCTCCGGCTCCTCGCTGCCGGCTCCTCGTTCCCGGCTGGCTCGCGTCCTCCTTTCCCCGGTGCGGTGCAGCGGCATTCCCTTCCCCTTCTCTCCCTGCGCAAGCAGAGGTGAAGGAGTGGAGAAAACCCCAATGGGGTTGGTGGCCTGGCATCCGCGATTCGCCTGCCTGGCGCCTTTTGAAGCGAGGCCGCGGGCAGCCCGGGGTGATTTGCCCCCAGTGCCCCTGGCCGTTCGCCGGGCTGGGCGGTGGCACCCGTGGCCGCCGCTTGAGCCACGCCTTGGGTGCGCGCGGTGTGGGAGGCAATAGGGTCATTGCCTACCCCCGTGGCCGATTCCGACCCGTATGCGCACGCACCGGCCCTCGGCGTGCGGGCCGCCCGGCCGGCGCGCGGCCGCCCCGTTGCGTGCCCCCGGCGCGGTGCGGCTCGGTTGACCGCCCCCGCTGGGAAGAGGTGAAGATGATGGGGATGAAGGGGGATGACTGCTGGGTCCCATTCGTCAGCGGGTGAAGCAGAAAGAAGATAAGGGAGGTGAGGATATTGGGCCACCGCGGTTGGTTGGATTGCTAGGCCAGCCGTGTTAGCTGGGTCCACTGCGGACATTGGAGATGGCCGGCCCATGAAGGAAACTAAAGCTCTGGGATTAGATTAGATTAAGGGTTTGGGTTTAAGTTTTAATTTGGATACTTTCCAAATTCAAACCTCACACAAATAAATTTCAAATAAAACCAGAAAAGTCCAACTCACATATTTTACCATAGTTTGAAATTATGTTTTTATAAATGGGCACAAAGGTGGAGAATTTAGGAGAGGGCTAGTAATTTGGTTTGAAAATTGATAGCACTCAATTTCAATCAAAAAGTTTTAAATTTTCGCAAAATTTGCACACCTAAATTCTTGGGTTGTTACATTCTCCCCCACCACCGAGAATCTCGTCCTCGAGATTTGGACCTCGACCTCCTCCGTGAACAAGTGAGGGTACTCCTTTCTGAGATCAGCTTCCTTCTCCCAAGTTGCTTCTCGCTCTGTGTGGTTGCTCCACAACACTTTACAAAAGGGAATGGTTGTGCTTCTTGACTCTTTGACTGCTCGGTCCAAGATCTTCTCAGGATACTCTGCATACTCAAGGTTGTCTTGCAGATCAAGCAACTCCATGGGCACTTTCTTAGCTTCCACTGCCTTCTCACCCTTCTTTAGCTGTGACATGTGAAACACTGGGTGTACTCCTACCATTGTCTCGGGTAGCGCAAGCTGGTTGGCTAGACTTCTAATCATTCGGGTGATTGGGTACGGCCCCACGTACCTCGGGGCAAGCTTTCCTTTCACCAAGAACCTTTTAGTTCCTCGGAGTGGTGAGACTTTCAAGTACACTCGGTCTCCAACTGCAAAAGTCAACTCTCTTCTTCTTTTGTCGGCATAGCTCTTCTGACGGCTTTATGCGATCCTCAGGTTCTCACGAACTTTCTCAACTTTCTCCTCTGCTTCTTCAATGATTGCTGGCCCAAACAGTTCCCGTTCTCCAACCTCCGACCAAGCTAGCGGGGTTCTACACTTCCGCCCGTAAAGGGCCTCAAAGGGAGCCATCCGAAGACTTGCTTGAAAGCTGTTGTTGTACGAGAACTCTGCAAACGGCAAGCTGCTCTCCCACTCGGTGCCATAGGTGAGTGCACACGCTCGTAGAATGTCCTCCAGAACCTGGTTAACTCTCTCTGTCTGCCCATCTTTCTGTGGGTGGAAAGCTGTGCTGTAGTTGAGGGTGGTGCCCATAAGCTTGTGAAAGCTCTGCCAGAACTTGGCGACAAACTGCGGTCCGCGATCGGACACTTGGGTGCTTCGTGTAGCCTCAAAATGTGTTCAACATACAATTCTGCTAGTGTTTTAGTTCAGTGCTGGGTCTTGACAGGTATAAAGTGGGCCACCTTCGTCAATCGGTCCACAATGACCCAAACCGAGTCATTCCCCTTAGGTGTCCGGGGAAGTCCCAACACAAAGTCCATGGAGATGTCCTCCCACTTCCAAACTTGAATTGCCAACGGCTTAAGCAATCCTGCAGGCTTCTGGTGCTCGATCTTCACTCTGCTACAGGTGTCGCAACAGGCCACGTAGTGAGCTATATCTCTCCTCATGTCCTTCCACCAGTATGTGGTCTTCAAATCTTTGTACATCTTTGTGCTACCTGGGTGGATCGAGTACCTCAAATCGTGAGCTTCTTTCATGATCTGCTCTAGGAGTGCCTTGTCTTGTGGTACACAGATACGTTCTTTCCGCCACACGGTGCCTTGCTCATCTATCCGGTAATCCTCTGCCTTACCCTCTTTCATCAGTTCCCGTAAAGCTTTGATCTTTGCACACGACTTCTGAGCTGTTCGGATTCGTTCCTCCAGGTCATAGGTCACTCGCAGTTCGTTGACTTGGCCATGGTCCACAATTTCAATCCTCAGCTTCTCTAGCTCTTCATGTAGGGCAGGTTGCTCTTCTCTCACCATGAGGTTGTTGCAATATGTTTTCTGGCTCAGTGCATCTGCCACAATATTAGCTTTTCCCGGGTGGTAGTTGATCTCGACGTCGTAGTCCTTGATCAGCTCCAACCACCTTCTCTGCCTAATGTTCAACTCTGTTTGGGTGAAGAAGTACTTCATGCTCTTGTGGTCAGAGAACAGCTCACATTTGTTCCCTATCAGGTAGTGCCTCCAGATCTTGAGTGCGTGCACAACAGCTGCCAACTCCAGGTCGTGTGTCGGGTAGTTTTCCTCGTGTTTCTTCAGCTGCCTGGAAGCATAAGCCACAACTTCCCTTCCTGCATCAGAACACAACCAAGTCCCTACTTCGAAGCGTCACAGTAGACCACGAAGTTTTTCTTGATATCTGGCAAAGTAAGCACTGGGGCTGTGGTGAGTCTCTTTTTCAACTCCTGGAAGCTCTTCTCACACGCTTCTGACCACTCGAACTTTGTGTTGTTCTTGAGCAACTCTGTCATCGGCTTGGCGATCTTGGAGAAGTTCTCAATGAACCTCCGGTAGTAACCTGCCAACCCAAGGAAGCTTCTGATGTCTGTCATGTTCAACGGCCGCTCCCACTTGGTAACTGACTCAACCTTGGACGGATCCACAGCTATCCCCTCTGCTGACAACACGTGTCCCAAAAACGCGACCTTCTCCATCCAAAACTCACACTTGCTGAACTTGGCGTACAGTTTCTGCTGCCTTAGCCTCTCTAGCACGACCCCCAGGTGCTCCTCGTGCTCCTCCGTAGTCTCAGAGTAGATCAGGATATCGTCGATGAACACCACCACAAACCTGTCCAACTCTTCCATGAAGACTTTGTTCATCAAGTTCATGAAGTAAGCCGGGGCGTTGGTCAACCCAAAAGAAACCACCACAAACTCGTACAATCCGTATCGTGTGGTGAAAGCTGTCCTGGGAATATCCTGCTCTCGGATCTTCATCTGGTAGTAACCTGACCTCATATCGATCTTGGAGAAGAACTTTGCTTTCTTGAGCCTATCCAGCAGGTCCTCGATTCTGGGTAGTGGGTACTTATTCTTGATCGTCATTGAGTTGAGCGTGCGGTAGTCTATGCACATCCTCTTGGTACCATCTTTCTTCTCCACAAAGAGCATAGGTGAACCCCACGGTGAGGCACTCGGCCGAACAAACCCTTGCTCGAGCAGCTTCTTGAGCTGTTTCTTCAACTCGTCCACCTCATCGGATGACAACCTGTACGGACTCTTTGCAACGGGCCCCGCTCCGGGCATCAGCTCAATCACGAACTCCACGTCTCGGTCTGGGGGTAACTCCGTAAGCTCCTCTGGAAACACGTCCGGAAACTCACAAACCACTGGAATTTCTTCAATTTTCTTCCCACTCATGTTGCACATCATGGTAGCAGCCTTCAGACTCTGTGGTTCGATCCACACTTTTGTCCCACTGGGTTGTTCTAGCTGTATAAACCTGGGATTGCAAGAGACTATCCCGTTGTGCTTTGCCAACCAATCCATCCCTAGGATCACGTCTATCCCGGTAGACTCCAAGACTGTCAAGTCTGCCATGAATAGCTGCCCCTCAAACACCATCTTTACTCCCCTGCACTCTAACGTACTCCTCTTCTCTCCTAGCGGAGAGCTAGTCAAGATAGGCCTTGGTCAAGGCTTAGTTGGTAACGACCTTTCTTTAACAAACTTGGTAGAAATATACGAAACTGAGCTCCGATATCGAACAAAACAGTTGCCAAAACTGAGTCAACAAGGAACTCACCAAGTGCGACGTCGGGTGCGGCTGCTGCATCCTCGGCGGTGAGGTGGTTCAGGTGGCCTCGAGTAGCTGGCGGCTGAGCGGTCCTCTGCTGTGTACGGGGTGGCTGTCCTACTGGTGCTGGTGGCTTGGCTGGAGTCTGGAACTGAGAGATGCGATTCTGACCTCCTGGTTGCACCTGCTGCGGACACTCGAACGACTTGTGCCCAACCTGACGACAGTTGAAGCAAGTCACCTTAGCTCTGTCTGCTGACTACGGTGGTGGTCTCGGTCTCCA
The DNA here is from genome assembly GCA_947561735.1 of Cenchrus americanus. NCBI lineage: Eukaryota > Viridiplantae > Streptophyta > Magnoliopsida > Poales > Poaceae > Cenchrus > Cenchrus americanus. The sequence goes on from OX387239.1 coordinate 9,486,539, forward strand.
GTTGTTCTGTCCTCCACTTCCTCTTGGGTTGGCTCTGCTCTGCGGCTGTGACTGAGTGACGTGGTGTCTCTGCTGTGTCTGGTGGCCCTGAGTGTAACCTGTCCTCTGCCTCTGGGGTGGACCTGAGCGTCCGGCCTGGTCTGTGCGCTTGGACTTGCTTCTTCGAACCTCCATGTACTCGAGCCTCGACCTCTCAACGATCAGTGCGTTGTCGATAATGGAGCGAAGTGTCCGGTAGTCGTGCGCGGACAAGTGGTGTGCCATCCCCTTGTGCAGTCCCTTCCTGAACCAGTAAACCTTCTTCTTCTCTGTGTCGGTGTCATCTGGCACGTACCTCATCAGCTCCTGGTAGCGGTTTGCGTACTCCTGCACTGACATACCTCCCATCTTTAGGTGCTTGAACTCGTCAGCCTTCCTGTCCATCACGGCCTCTGGAATGTGGTGGCTCCTGAAGGCCTCCACGAACTCGTCCCACCCAATGTGCAACGGGTCCGGGTGCGAGTCACAGTAGCTGTCCCACCACGCACTGGTTGTGCCGATCGGCGCGGTGCGCCGCCACGGTCACACACTCCTCCTCGGTGAGCTCGGTCCAACTCCGGCCTTCTTCTCAATCTCTCGCAGCCAGTTGTCCGCGTCCATCGGATCTGCAGAGTGGTCGAAAGTTGGCGGTCGCAGCTTGTTGAAGTTCTCAACCTTCTTCTGGAAACCATCTGGCGCGTTGCGGTGCTGACCCCTGTGGTTGTTGTTGTTGTTGTAGTTGTTCTGTGCTAGCAATTGGGTGATCGTCTACATCAGCTGGGTATGTACTGCCATCACGTTGGCCAAGTTCGGGGGAGGTGGCGGTGGTGGCACCTCGTGTCCCTGAGCCTGTCCTGCTCCTCCCTCGGGCTCAGGTACCTACTCGTGCTCGAGCTCCTGCTCCTGAGCTATCTTGTCGTCGTACACGGGTCCTCGCCCGCCGACTTGGCCTCCTCGGCCTCCGCGGCCTGCTCGGCCACCATGGATCCCTCCTCATGGCGCGTGACCTCCACGGCATCCGCGACCTCTCGCTCCTGCTGGGTTAGGGACATCCTCCCCCCCATTGTCCCAGCGACATCCTCGAAACGGGCTAGGAGTCGTCCGGACCTCCTTGCTCCCGACATCTGTTCCATTTGCAAGAGTCAGTAGTGGTAGGGAGAATATTAATAAGGTTATTAACTATAAAGGAGTAATCCCGCTAACAATCAGAGAATTTCATTCAGACAAATAAGAAGCATGAAATCCGAGAAAAACCATGAAGATCCATGTCAGTCAATCAATGCCACCATACAAAAGGGGTGTACCTTGAGGTTTACTCCAACGACCTTCGAGGGTACACGGCAACACATCACGCTAACGCATGGTACATCATGGGGTAGCTACTACAGACATGACAACATGAGCGGTAGCACTACAACTAACTCATTAAGACATCTCAGAATCTACTGCTAGATCTCTACTCCCGTCACGGGGTACTCTGGGGTGCCTCTGGGCTGGAGTCTGGTGGAACTGAGTAGAACGGTGGTGAGTAGGCCCCTGGGTAGCCTGGCATCCTGATCACCGGTCCTCCGTAGTAGTCTCGGGTGTCCTGAAGAGCGCGGTCCATCTTCGCTGTGTCCTGGGAGCCTCTCGGGTACGGGCGTAGACGTGGAAGAAGTGTCGGGGGTAGCTCAAAGGTCTCTGCTCGTAGTCGGGGTCTCTTCTTTGGCGGTAGCTGTGCGGAGAGCTCCTCCAGCTCCCTCAGTCTCTGCTGGTCGGAACGCTCCCAGGCCGTGCGGGTCCTGGCAGCTCGGTCCCTCTCCTCGTAGACCAACCCACCGATGTAGCACAAGTGGTTGTAGTTGTGTCGACTCACCTCCTATAGGTCCCACGTCCTCACCTGGTAGTCAGCTGCTGCAGCTCCAACCGACTCCAACAGGACCTTCACCTCTGCCAGCTTCTCCCTGTCCACACGCGTGGCCTCCACTCTGGCCCAGTGCTACTCCTGTGTTGTCCTCAGTCGCGCCTCCAGGGTGCCGATCATCCTGGCGTCTCGCTCAGAGCTAGCTCTGGCCGCTGCTAGCCCGAGCTATACCAGCTCACCGTTCCTCTGGTGAGACTGCTCCCGCTTGTCCGCGCAGTACGCTTTCTCCGGCTCCGGCTCCCCGAGCAAGCCGCGCACACCGTCCCACTTCCATCTCAGGTAAGTGATCTCACTGTCTGCCCAGTAGAGCGCCTGGTCCTGAGCCAGGATGCACCGGTTGGCCATGTGCATCTTCTTGTCCTCCTCCTCCGAAGTCACCTCAAGGTACTGAGCTTGGTCGTACGTGTCCCAGCGACTCGGGTCGTTGTAACGCCCGCGTTTTTAGCTCTAAATAAATCACCTAATAAATTAGGCGTGTTTTCAAAACTGACCCGCCGAGCTCAATTACCATTCAAACCCTAGCCACTGTTTTCCCCCTCTCTCCTCCCCGACGTGCGTGCCGCGAATCCCGCCGGCACCGCACCTCGGCCAGCACCCTTGCACACCTTCCCAACGCCGCGGTCGGCCACCGGCCGGGAATCCCGCGCACGCCGCGGTCCCGATGCCCGGTCCGCCTCGCCATCACCGCCGTCCCGGAAATGCGCCGACATCCGAAAAACCGGGGGAAAACCCCGCAAAACCCTTCCCAATTTTCCCTAACAACTTTCCGGATTTTTCCAAAATCTCTTCCCCTATTTTTTCCTTCTCTCTTCTTAATTTTCCTCCCCTTCTTTTCCTTTTTCTTTTTCTCCCCTTTCTTTTTTTTCCTTTTCCTTTTCTTTTTCCTCTTTTATTTTTCCCTTCTCTTCTTCTTTTCTTTTCCTCCCCTCCCTTCTCCTTCCTCCCGCGCGGCCGAGCACGCGCCCGACCGGCGCCCCCGACGGAGTTGACCCCGGGCCCGCGTCCGCCGCCGCCCCCCTTCCTCCCTCAAGCGCGCCGCAAACCACCCGCCGCCGCACGCCACCGCCGGCCCCGCCCCCGCCCGCGCACGCCGGTGGACCGGCCGGCCACCGAGCCGCGGCCGCCATTAAATTCCTCCCCCCCCGCCCGAGCCATCACATCCACCACCGGCCAACCGCGCCCGCCCCACGCCACGCACGACCGGAGGCAGCGAGCCGTCGCATCGCCGGTCGCCGCCTCGCGAAGCTCCTCGAGCTCGCCGGAGTGGAGCTCGCCGGAGAAATATCTCCACTCCAAACCGCCTCTCGCCGCCTATAAAAGGGGCCGACGGCCTCCCCGGTTCGCTGCACCTCGCAACTGCGGTCTCACAGCACCTCCTCCCCCCCTTCCCCGAGCACCACCGCGCCGCCGCCCCCTAGCGCCGCCGCCGCACCACTGCTCTCCCCGTGGAGCCGCCTCCACCGTGCACGATAGCCCGAGGTGAGCACGGGAATAGGACCCCCCCCTCGCCCCCCTCTTCCTTTTTCCCTTGTCCCCGCCGCCGCCGCGGACCGGAGCCGCCGGAAGGCACCCCCGCCGGCCGGCCATGCCCGCACCCCCCCCTCCTCTCTCGTTCTGTATCGAGGGAGGGAGAAGAAAGCCGGTTTTGCCAATAGGCCCCTGGCCTTTCCCCTTAACCTGAGCCCCCCCCCTATCCTATTTACTTCCTCCCCTTTTCCTTCCAAATAGCCCCTAAGGCTAGTAATTAATTACTGTTGAGCCCTAAACAAATTACAAACAGGCCCTAACCCAAATTATATTGTCAAAAACACGCCCTTTCTCATTAGTAGAAGTTACCAATAGGTCCTTAATACCTAAAACCCCTCCTAGCCTTTCATACACGCCTTTCATTCCCGGTTAAGTCCAAACATTACCGCACCCCCCCCTGCCGAACCAACCCCTTTCCTAGGGCTTATATATACCCCCTCTCCGCTCACTTTCCCCTCCCCGAGCTTGGCCGGGAACGTGTATGCTAATACCGCTTGCTTGTGTGTGTGCCGTAGCCGACGGAGTAGACGGAGGGAGGTACCCCGAGCCGGAGATCGAAGCCGACTACTGCGAGCAGGAACCCGAAGCCCCGAACGTTGAGCCGGCACTCCCCGAGGACTACGAAGACGGCAAGTTCACCCTCACCCTTTGATGCATGTTTCTGTCCGAGTTTTATAAATATACCCTGTACTCGTCTTATAAATTGCATATTGTTTTACTACAAAACCCGGTAGGATAGCCACCCTTGATTGCCATGATTGAACCTTGTTTTGGCCTGAATGCTTGCTTTAAATGTGTGAGTGCTTTCAAAATGTGTGAGTGCTTTCAAAATGTGTGAGTGCTTTAAAAACCAAAGGGGATGTATTTGGAAAAATGAGTAAGGGACTGGGTAGACGGGATGGACGTGTGTGTCATGAGTATGGGTGAGCTCGTACCTGTGTGGTTGAGCGTGTTTGGAGTTGTCCATCTTGTCGGTTAAGGACCGGGTTGCGTGACATCTCACCTGACCCAAACCCTCGTACAACCACTCGACTGTTGTATGTGGCAACGGCTTAGCATAAACCCCACTAGTTAACCTACTTGCCATCTGGTGTGCGGGTGAGCAGCGGGAGACTAAGGAGCAGGGGTACGCTCTGTGTGAGGTACGCCCCGGTTATGTGGTATAACCCCTTGGGGTGCTCCCGTGGTGGCTCGTAGCATTAGCTAAGGTGGGTAATGGCTATGATAGGATCCGTACCGGCACTGAGGTGTCCGTGCGACGGTACCCTACTTGTGGGTAAAGATGTACAACCTCTGCAGAGTGTCAAACCTATTCGAATAGTCGTGTCCACGGTATTGGACGAGTCACGGTGTGGTCACAAAAACTAGTGTTTGGGATGGGATGTTTTCCGGCGTGAGTTGTTTTCTGGTGGAGTGTGTGTGTGGCTGTGTGCCTGGGCTACGACGGACGGGAAGTCCGGTAGTTTCACAGTGGTTTTCCTAAAAGCAATTGAGTCACTTTGGTTATAAAAATGATTTGCGAAAACCTTTTTGAAATGAACCCCTGCATGTGTAAGTTTGCAAATGAACCTTAACCTGATCCTTGTTATACTCTATGCATGATTCTGCTTTTAAGCCCCTCCGTGGGTGGGGTTGGATTTGCTGAGTACGTATGTGCTCACCCTTGTTTTACTAACTATTTTACGAGAGGAGGATCCCGATTACATTCCCGAAGACGTTGAGTAGGTCGTGCCCTACACCCAACCGTGCTCGTGTACCCGTGGCCCTACCGAAAGCTTCCATGATGTGGTACTCGAGGAGGCTATGGAAGCCTTTGCTATTGTAGTGTGGTCGTTAGCGTTTGTGTTGTTCCTTGTAGCGTTGGCACTACCGTGCCCTTTGTGTCGCCGTGATGTAAAAGACTCGATTCCACCCGTTGTAATAAATGTGTTACCGGCCTCCCGGGATCGGTATTTGTATCACATTTAGTCACCTCTCGATGAGGGGACGCTTCGGTGGTATCAGAGCCGTAGGTTGGCCGTAAGACATGACCCCTAGGATACGAGACCTCCTCTGGCCTTCTCTAACCTTTTCTTTGCTAAGCTCACCTGTTCCCAAATCCTTACCTTGATTCTTGCCTGTTTCCAGATGGCTAACCCCGGATGGAACGGAGGAGTCTGCCCCGTCCAGCCTGGTCTCCCTAACCTGTTGCTACTCAGCCTAGAGCGCGTCGGAGTAAGGGATCCGCCAGAGTTCGTCTACCGAGAGTACGAACGTTTCGGTACCCCTCGGTGTAAGCTGCTGATCTTTGTGGGAAGAAGCACGCTTTACCCCGACATAGAGCCATGGTTCGTCTCTGCCACTGGTTTTCGCTTTGCCGACACCTACCCCAAGGCTGCTCGGAAGGCCCTGCGTCAGCTACGAGTGGTTTATAGACGGCACCTCCGAAGGACTCCAATGGGATTCTTTCCACCCTCCGGAGGAAGAGGACGCTCGTGGATTGATCGCATGAGAGGATTAGAATGAGAGGAAGAAGACTTAGAAGAGGCAGTTTCCCACCTATCCATATACCTCGCAGGCCTAGACCACCTTTATCGGAGCAAGCCCAAGAATCGAAGCAAGCGAGATCGACGGAGCGGAAAGAGCGAGAACGAGAGGATAGAACTAGAAAGGGTGAAGACAACCATAGCGAAGTTGAACTACACAACACAAAGCAAGAATACCTCGGGGAAAAGAGAGCGCACGCTGTTGGCCCATAAAGCCCTATGGGATGAACTAAAAGAGCGAAGAAGCAGAGATGAAGGAGCCAGAGCAGAAGAAGATGAACCCGAAGAAACCCACTGGGACAAAGGGACCCAGACTGAAGATGAGATACTGGAGCAAGATCTTCCACTGAAGAAGCGCCGTATCCAGCTAGAGGAAGAATCACCATGAGGATGAGACTAGGGTGTGTAGGTTAGAAACCGAGTCCTAGCAATAATAAGTGTACCCCGAAGGATGTACCCCAACCTTCCTACTAAATAAAGTTATCCATCTCGTGTACCCCACCACAACCTGTTCAACTCTACCTTTGTTTTCAGATGGCGGAAGATGGATGGACCCAAGGCATGTGCCAGAAGGAGCCTGGTTTTGCTCGCCTGCTCATCAACTCCCTGGAGCGCCTCGGTATCACTGAGCGCCCTAGGTACTACAGCAGAGAGTACGAGCAACTCGGCACTCTTCGCTGTAGAGTGGTCCTCTCCATCGCTAGAAGCAGCCGCCACACCAACATCGAGCTGTGGCGCGTGACCGCCACAGGGTTTCGACACCGGGACACCTATCCTTTGGCCCTCAAAAAAGCCCTCCGCTACCTGTGCTGGATCTACGAAGAACACCTCGTCCCCACCCCGATGAGGTACTTCCCTCCCGCCATCGAACCCCGCTTGCAAGCCCGCATGAGGAACCCGGAGCGACGCCGCCACCAAGAAGACCCTCGCTATACCACGTAGTCGCCTACCTTGTCTCCCCGGACAAGCTCTTTGACGACCAAGCCGGACACTTGAGGGAACAAATCGGTCGGGCCGAGCAAGGCGAAGTCACGGTGAGGATGCACCAAGTCCGAGTGGCTCAAGCCGAAGCAAGGACTGCGGCAACCATAACAAGTGAAGCCGTTGCCCGGAAAGCCTCAGGAGGATCCAGGACCAACGCATGCAAGAATGGACCAACGGCGGAACACCTGTTCCAGCCATTGGAGAAGCTCAAGTCATGCTGGGAACACCCCTAGTAGGATGGGGAGGAACCATAGAAGTCCCACCCGCACCACCAGCAGTCACCGAACCCCCAACAGCTACCGCTGAAGCCGCATCACAGCCTCAGGAAAACGGAGACCCCGAAGGCGGAAACGACGACGAGTTGCTCATTCCGCTGGAAGAACACTCGACCCCAGAAGACAGCTCCCCTCGCGAGTAGTGTGCCCCAAGACCCAGGGAATGAAGCCGTATCGGTCCAAGTCGCGCCCTTAGTCCTTAGTCGTGTAATGTGTCCGCGTAGTCGGGATGTATCCTCCTCGCTGGTTTGTAATAAAAACTTGTTTGTGCTTGCTTGTTTGCTATGTGCTTGTTGTGTGCTTACCGGCAGAGTAGACCCTGTCTTTTTCAAAACAAATCCGATATAATCCACTTAAACATCACATAAAACTAGATCCCTTAGAAAACCTGTTCCTTTACAGATGGTTTCCAGGCGCCCTGTCCGGACCCACCGATCGGACGCTGAGGGATCGCAAGCCGATCGGAGGGAGCGTCTCCACGACCAGGAGGTTAACCAAAATGAAGATGGAGGAGAGAACGTGGTCCTGCCACCGCCACCCCCTCCCGTTGACTTGGCACAAGTCTTAGCCAACCAGACTGTCCTGGTGGAGGCTATCTTCAATGCCATCAACCGCCCAAGACCCCGTGCTATGAGCATGAATGAGAAGCTGATCGAGTTCCTTAGGACTAAGCCGCCCACTTTTAGCGGGTCGGTGAATCCTTTGGACGCTGACGATTGGCTGAGAGCTATCCTGAGGGAACTGGAGCCCCTCCACTGCGAGGACCATGACAAAGTTCTCCTGGCAGCTCACCAGCCCTCACCGGGACGACCCTCGCCTGGTGGGAAAATTACTGCGCAGCAGCCAAGGATCCCTCCGCCATCACATGGGATGAATTCGTGGAGGAGTTCCGCCGCTATCACATCCCGGAGGCCACACTGAAGCGGAAGGCAGACGAGTTCCGCGAACTCCACCAAGGCAACATGTCTATGGAGGAGTACACGTACCAGTTCATAGAGCTGGCCCGCTATGCCCCCGAGGAGGTGGATAAAGACTCCAAAAAGCAAGAGATGTTCAAGAAGGGGCTGACTCCGGAACTGAGGACACTGCTGACTCCTCAAATTTACCCGGACTTTAACACCCTCATGAACATGGCAATACTCACAGAGAGAGCAAGGGCCGAGGAAAAGAAGGAAAACAAGCGCAAGTTCATGGAACACAAGGCCAAGCAGCAAGAGCGGTCCCAGAGGCCGAGAAACTTTGGACATCCCATGTCCAGGTTCCAAGCTCCTATGCGCATACGAACCCAATCCCAAGCCACGAGCTCGCAAGCCCCCGCAGCCCGCGTTCAAGCCCTCCTACAACCAGAGTGCCATAAAGCCCCCACAGAACAACACCAGCCAGATCACTACCAACAACAACAACAGCTCCCGAGTGTGTTTCAACTGCCGAGAAACCGGGCACTTCATCGCCAACTGCCCCTATGCTAAAAAGCCAACCACCACCACCTACTCCAACTCGGTGAACGGGCCAAGGCCACTTGCGTCAGGAGCCAACCGCATGCCAGTGCGCAGCAACAACAACTTCGGCAACAACACCGAAGCAACCGGCGGATGAGGCAGCCCCGGCAGCCGTATGGACGCGCCCCGGGTGTATCACATCAATGCGCGGGAGGCACGGAAGCACAAGGAGTGGTACTCGGTGAGTTCCCCGGTCGCCTCGCTTTGGCTACCATACTATTCGATTCGGGAGCATCGCACTCATTCATATCCTCAAGCTTTGTGGAAAAGCATAGCATACCCACGGTACTACTCAAAGCACCCCTAATAACTCGAACGCCCGGAGGTGACATTAATTGTCAACCGGGATGCCCCCGGTCGGGATCATTTTAAGTGGGGTAGAGTTCTTAGCGGACACCGGTAGTACCGAAATCCAAGGGGATAGATGTGATCCTTGGTATGGACCGGTTAAGCCGCACCATGGCCTCATAAGTTGCGCCGACAAAGTAGTGCACCTGACCAACCCAGACGGGATACAAGTGACCTGCCACACCCGAGGACACAGGCCGGACATAATGGTTTTCAACATAGAAGCCAAGTCCATAGAAGATGTCCCAGTAGTACAAGAATACCCAGATGTGTTCCCCGAAGAACTCCCTGGAATGCCACCAGACAGGGATATAGAGTTCGTAATTGACCTTATCCCTGGAACCTCTCCCATAGCCAAGAGACCCTATAGGATGGCAGCCCCAGAGTTGGCGTAATTGAAGAAGCGGTTAGCGAGAACTCCCGGCGAAGTGGGTTCATCAGACCAAGCTCATCACCATGGGGAGCCCCAGTGCTTTTCGTGGAGAAGAAGGATAAGAGCATGAGGATGTGTGTGGACTATCGCTCGCTGAACGAGGTCACTATTAAGAACAAGTACCCTATTCCCAGAATAGATGACCTGTTTGACCAACTAAAGGGAGCCAAGTATTTCTTGAAGGTAGATCTAAGATCAGGGTATCACCAACTCAAGATTAGGGAAAGTGACATCCCCAAGACCGCCTTTGTCACTCGCTATGGGCAGTATGAGTTCACGGTGATGTCTTTTGGACTAACCAATGCACCAGCATACTTCATGAACCTCATGAATAAGGTGTTCATGGAAGAGCTGGACAAGTTTGTCGTGGTCTTCATTGACGACATACTTGTTTACTCCAAGAGCGTGGAGGAGCATGAACAACATCTTCGAGTAGTACTGGGAAAATTGAGGGCACACAAGCTATACGCCAAGTTCAGCAAGTGTGAATTTTGGCTAGAGAAAATATCCTTCCTTGGGCACATATTGACTGCAGAAGGAGTAGGCGTAGACCCCCGGAAAGTTGAGACAGGTCTCCAACCGGCGCAACCAACCAACGTAAGTGAGATCAGGGAGTTTCCTAGGTTTAGCCGGGTACTACCGGAGATTTATCGAGGGATTCTCCAAGATCGCCCGGCCCATGACAGAGCTGCTCAAGAAAGAGAAGAAGTTTAACTGGACCGAGGCCTGCGAGAGGAGTTTCCAAGAATTGAAGAAGAGGTTGACCACAGCCCCGGTGCTGACCCTGCCAGACATCCAACGGGACTTTGTCGTGTACTGCGACGCCTCCCAGCAAGGGTTGGGGTGTGTTCTCATGCAAGACGGGAAGGTAGTGGCATATGCCTCCCGTCAGCTCAAACCCCATGAGCAGAACTATCCCACCCATGATCTGGAGTTTGCAGCTGTAGTGCATGCCCTGAAGATCTGGAGACACTATCTAATCGGGAACAAGTGTGAAATCTATATAGACCACAAGAGTCTAAAGTACATCTTCACTCAGTCCGACCTGAACCTAAGGCAGAGAAGATGGCTAGAGCTAGTCAAGGACTATAACCTAGAAATTCACTACCACCCGGGGAAGGCCAATGTAGTAGCGGATGCCCTAAGCCGGAAAACCTACGAGAAGGCAGCACCCAAGAGTGCCCAGTTGCAAGAGGAGATGGCACGGCTCAACGTACACATCGTCCCCCAAGGCTACGTCCGCCAGCTGAGTGTTCAGCCTACCCTAGAGGAAAAGATCCGGAAGGCCCAAGAGACCGATGAAAATCTGATGAAGATCCGCAAGCATACCGGAGAGAACAAGGCCCCTGACTTCAGAGTAGATGACCAAGGCACCCTGTGGTACAAGAACAGGATATGCGTGCCCGAAGGTGGAGATTTTCGACAGACCATCATGGATGAGGCACACAACTCAGCATACTCCATTCACCCGGGATCCACCAAGATGTACATGGACTTAAAACAGAAGTATTGGTGGAATGGGATTAAAGCAGACATTGCACGATTCGTCGCCCACTGTGACACTTGTCAGAGGATCAAAGCCGAACATCAGAAGCCCGCAAGACTGTTGCAACCTTTACCAATTCTGGTATGGAAGTGGGACGGGATAGGTATGGACTTCGTAGTAGGGTTTCCAAGGACTCAGAAGGGACATGACTCTATATGGGTGATCGTGGACCGACTCACTAAAGTCGCTCACTTTCTACCCGTACGGACCACTTATGGTGGAGAGAAGTTGGCGAAACTCTACATAGAAAATATAGTGAAGCTGCATGGAGTGCCTAGCAGAATAGTCTCAGATAGAGGGACCCAATTCACCTCTAGGTTCTGGGAGAGCCTGCACGAAGCCATGGGCACCAAGCTAGACTTCAGCTCAGCGTACCACCCACAGACAGACGGACAGACCGAAAGGGTGAATCAAATTCTGGAAGATATGTTGAGAGCATGCGTCCTCACCTATGGCAAGGATTGGGAGCAGAGCCTGCCGTATGCCGAATTTTCCTACAACAACGGTTACCAGGCAAGTCTGGGAATGTCGCCATTCGAAGCACTATACGGGAGAAAATGTAGGACACCCCTGATGTGGTCGGTAGGAGAGCGTGCCCTGGTCGGGCCCGCGCTTATAAAGGAAGCCGAGGAGCGAGTAGCTGATATCCGAGAAAAGTTGAAAGCCGCTCAGTCCCGACAGAAGAGCTACGCAGACAAGAAGAGGCGTGAAGCGAGCTTCAATCCAGGAGACTTCGTCTACCTCAAGGTTTCACCCATCCGGGGGACTCGGAGATTTCAAGTACACGGGAAGTTGGCCCCTCGGTACATCGGCCCGTATAAAGTGCTCAAGAGAGTCGGAGCAGTAGCATATCGGCTGGAGCTACCCGAGGAAATGTCAGATATACACCCAGTATTTCACATCTCCCAGCTACGCCGATGTTTGAAGGTTCTGGAAGAAAAGCGAGTACCGGTGGAGACCATTGATCTACAGCCAGACCTTAGGTACCAGGAGGTGCCCGTCAAGATCTTAGACACTGTGGTCAAATGGACAAGAACGACCGAAGTACGGGTGTGCAGAGTCCAATGGAGTAGACACGGGGTGGAAGAAGCTACGTGGGAACGAGAGGATGCACTGAGGAAGGAATTTCCCCACCTATTTGAAACTTAGCCGAATCTCGAGGACGAGATTCATTTTAAGTGGGGTAGGTTTGTAACGCCCGCGTTTTTAGCTCTAAATAAATCACCTAATAAATTAGGCGTGTTTTCAAAACTGACCCGCCGAGCTCAATTACCATTCAAACCCTAGCCACTGTTTTCCCCCTCTATCCTCCCCGACGCGCGTGCCGCGAATCCCGCCGCACCGCACCTCGGCCAGCACCCTTGCACGCCTTCCCAACGCCGCGGTCGGCCACCGGCCGGGAATCCCGCGCACGCCGCGGTCCCGATGCCCGGTCCGCCTCGTCATCACTGCCGTCCCGGAAAATGCGCCGACATCCGAAAAACCGGGGGAAAACCCCGCAAAACTCTTCCCAATTTTCCCTAACAACTTTCCGTATTTTTCCAAAATCTCTTCCCCTATTTTTTCCTTCTCTCTTCTTAATTTTCCTCCCCTTCTTTTCCTTTTTTTTTCTCCCCTTTCTTTTTTTTCCTTTTCCTTTTCTTTTTCCTCTTTTCTTTTTCCCTTCTCTTCTTCTTTTCTTTTCCTCCCCTCCCTTCTCCTTCCTCCCGCGCGGCCGAGCACGCGCCCGACCGGCGCCTGACGGGAGTTGACCCCGGGGCCCGCGTCCGCCACCCCCCCCTTCCCTCCTCAAGCGCGCCGACAAACCACCCGCCGCCGCACGCCACCGCCGGCCCCGCCCGCCCGCGCACGCCGGTGGACCGGCCGGCCACCGAGCCGCGGCCGCCATTAAATTCCTCCCCCCCCGCCCGAGCCATCACATCTACCACCGGCCGACCGCGCCCCGCCCCCGCGCCACGCACCGCGCCGCTGACCGGAGGCGCGAGCGAGCGTCGCATCGCCGGTCGCCGCCTCGCGAAGCTCCTCGAGCTCGCCGGAGTGGAGCTCGCCGGAGAAATATCTCCACTCCAAACCGCCTCTCGCCGCCTATAAAAGGGGCCGACGGCCTCCCCGGTTCGCTGCACCTCGCAACTGCGGTCTCACAGCACCTCCTCCCCCCTTCCCTGAGCACCACCGCGCCGCCGCCCCCTAGCGCCGCCGCCGCACCACTGCTCTCCCGTGGAGCCGCCTCCACCGTGCACGATAGCCTGAGGTGAGCACGGGAATAGGACCCCCCCTCGCCCCCTCTTCCTTTTCCCCTTGTCCCCGGCCGCCGCCGCGGACTGGAGCCGCCGGAAGGCACCCCGCCGGCCGGCCATGCCCGCACCCCCCCTCCTCTCTGTTCTGTATCGAGGGAGGGAGAAGAAAGCCGGTTTTGCCAATAGGCCCCTGGCCTTTCCCCTTAACCTGAGCCCCCACCCTATCCTATTTACTTCCTCCCCTTTTCCTTCCAAATAGCCCCTAAGGCTAGTAATTAATTACTGTTGAGCCCTAAACAAATTACAAACAGGCCCTAACCCAAATTATATTGTCAAAAACACGCCCTTTCTCATTAGTAGAAGTTACCAATAGGTCCTTAATACCTAAAACCCCTCCTAGCCTTTCATACACGCCTTTCATTCCCGGTTAAGTCCAAACATTACCGCACCCCCCCCCTGCCGAACCAACCCCTTTCCTAGGGCTTATATATACCCCCTCTCCGCTCACTTTCCCCTCCCCGAGCTCGGCCGGGAACGTGTATGCTAATACCGCTTGCTTGTGTGTGTGCCGTAGCCGACGGAGTAGACGGAGGGAGGTACCCCGAGCCGGAGATCGAAGCCGACTACTGCGAGCAGGAGCCCGAAGCCCCGAATGTTGAGCCGGCACTCCCCGAGGACTACGAAGACGGCAAGTTCACCCTCACCCTTTGATGCATGTTTCTGTCCGAGTTTTATAAATATACCCTGTACTCGTCTTATAAATTGCATATTGTTTTACTGCAAAACCCGGTAGGATAGCCACCCTTGATTGCCATGATTGAACCTTGTTTTGGCCCGAATGCTTGCTTTAAATGTGTGAGTGCTTTCAAAATGTGTGAGTGCTTTCAAAATGTGTGAGTGCTTTAAAAACCAAAGGGGATGTATTTGGAAAAATGAGTAAGGAACTGGGTAGACGGGATGGACGTGTGTGTCAGGAGTATGGGTGAGCTCGTACCTGTGTGGTTGAGCGTGTTTGGAGTTGTCCATCTTGTCGGTTAAGGACCGGGTTGCGTGACATCTCACCTGACCCAAACCCTCGTACAACCACTCGACTGTTGTATGTGGCAACGGCTTAGCATAAACCCCACTAGTTAACCTACTTGCCATCTGGTGTGCGGGTGAGCAGCGGGAGACTAAGGAGCGGGGGTACGCTCTGTGTGAGGTACGCCCCGGTTATGTGGTATAACCCCTTGGGGTGCTCCCGTGGTGGCTCGTAGCATTAGCTAAGGTGGGTAATGGCTATGATAGGATCCGTACCGGCACTGAGGTGTCCGTGCGACGGTACCCTACTTGTGGGTAAAGATGTACAACCTCTTCAGAGTGTCAAACCTATTCGAATAGCCGTGTCCACGGTATTGGACGAGTCACGGTGTGGTCACAAAAACTAGTGTTTGGGATGGGATGTTTTCCGGCGTGAGTTGTTTTCTGGTGGAGTGTGTGTGTGGCTGTGTGCCTGGGCTACGACGGACGGGAAGTCCGGTAGTTCCACAGTGGTTTTCCTAAAAGCAATTGAGTCACTTTGGTTATAAAAATGATTTGCGAAAACCTTTTTGAAATGAACCCCTGCATGTGTAAGTTTGCAAATGAACCTTAACCTGATCCTTGTTATACTCTATGCATGATTCTGCTTTTAAGCCCCTCCGTGGGTGGGGTTGGATTTGCTGAGTACGTATGTGCTCACCCTTGTTTTACTAACTATTTTACAGAGGAGGATCCCGATTACATTCCCGAAGACGTTGAGTAGGTCGTGCCCTACACCCAACCGTGCCTCGTGTACCCGTGGCCCTACCGAAAGCTTCCATGGTGTGGTACTCGAGGAGGCTATGGAAGCCTTTGCTATTGTAGTGTGGTCGTTAGCGTTTGTGTTGTTCCTTGTAGCGTTGGCACTACCGTGGCCCTTTGTGTCGCCGTGATGTAAAAGACTGATTCCACCTGTTGTAATAAATGTGTTACCAGCCTCCTGGGACTGGTATTTGTGTCACATTTAGTCACCTCTGATGAGGGGACGCTTCAGTCGTAGACCCCGTCAGAAGAACGCTGAACGGGTGTCCTTAAGCCTCTCCCAAAGCTGGATAAAGACCTCCTTGAGTGCTCGGCACGCGCAAACCTGGTGTGCCTCCATGGTAGAACACTCGAAGTAGTGCACCTTGACTCCCTTGAACTCTGGCACACGTGGGTCCACCGGTACCTTGACGGTCAGGAACGTAGCACTCTAGTCCAGGGGCCCCACGGTCCTCCCCTCGTAGCTGACCCGGTCGGTCTCCACTCCTGCTGTCTCCAGGCACTCCCTCAGAAGGTGACAGAAGCCTCCGGCCCACTTGCCGTCCGACTCCAGAGGGATCCACGCTTCCTCCGCCATCTGCACAACATTGTTAGAGCATAGTTAGTAAGGTAGTTAGTTAAAGTTAATCAAGATAATGCATATATATAAGTATAGATATATACATACAGAAGCCAAGGAGTTTATATAAAGTTTCAAGGTTCAGAAATGGCTTCCTAAGCTATCAACCATTCCTGGGGCTCGTCCTACGGTCAAGCATTGCTCTGGTACCAACTGAAACGAACCGAATTTCCGCGGACAGAAACCTGACTCTCTGCACCTCGGTGGTAGCCCCAGGAGGGCTACCACGTGCAATCCCTGTCTCAGCGATGCCAAAATCCATACAGAAAGATAAAACAAGACAGATAAAGTACAACATTTAATTTATTACATTAATCAGAGTACATCTCTTCGGCACATGCCGGGTACAAGTCCATCAGGACTGAATCAAACAAAAATAAAACGTCTAGCAGCGTCTCCATGAAAGCGTGAGGAACTCCAAATCCGCAGGCAGCTCGAGTGTAGGAAGAGCTCTAGTCCACCCATCCGTCGTTGTCGAAGTCGTAGTCCGGCTCTGTGTCAGAGACACCAGGGTCTACCCGATAAGCGGGTAGGTCATGTCAGGTTCCCAACAAAGAGGCAAAAGCGGTGTATATTCTACTATGCATGATTTATCCCTACTTTGGCTGTAGAAGGCTTAAGCAAAGCAGCAAAGCAACGAACAAGGTAAGCAAAATTCAGCTATGAGGTCAACACCTCGGGGAAGCTCACGCTTCCGAGGTCCACACCTCTGGGGTCCACACCCCGCTCAAGGATACCACACCAGAGCACCAGATCTCAACCACGATCCAGTTCCCAACTCTCATCTGCGATGTGGGGCCCACCTACTCCTATCCCCACATCTCAACGGCCAAAGCCGGGCTCACACACTCGGGGGAGAGAGAGAAGCACAAGAAAAGTGTAGCTAGTCGGAAGTAGCGGTAGATAGCAGTACTGTCCATAACCAGTGGACAAGGACTATAGCTATAGGTTTAACACTCTGCAGAGGTTGTACAATTGTACACGCCCGAATAGGACCAGAACCGGCCGTCACCGATTCCAGGCCCTACCATACGGCTGAAGGCCAAGTAAGTGGATAGTACCCTCCTGCGTCTCCGAGCCTGGCCCTGCCTCCGCGGTAGAGCTCATACTGCCTGTGAGAGGTCCTTCGAAGCTGTGGAACCCTTCCCCGGCCTAGCCGGGGCAAAGTCTACTAAGGAGGAAAAGACCACTCCCTACACGATCACATGGATCCGCCTACAGGAGGGACGCTATCCACTACAAGTCTCACCCCGCACCCCCGCCCATAACAAGGCGGGCAGTTTGTACGAAAGTAGATACTGCATCTGGTGATAAGTCGACTCAGTCCTTAAGGGGCCGAGAGCGAGCACTCTCAATCTCCATCCCATTCGACACGTCCCTCGGGTTAGAGGCCAGATCACATCTTCCCTCAGCAGACGTTCACTAGTAACCAAGCGGCTCACTCCCGCTAAAACACAGCAAGGAGATACACATCTAGAATGCATGCTAGAAACACACCGAGATCTCCCACATCTTAGTCAAAGCCCAGAATACCATCCATAATCAAGCAACAAAAGTATGGATAGTTGAGGTAAGGGACTAGCTAGGGGTCTGTAGCTAGTCCCGCAGGAAGTAGAACAAGGAATCAGGTTATAACAAAATATCAAGGCATGACTATCAAACTGGCTATGCAATTCATCAGAGAAATGCATATAAAGTAAAGCACTAGCATCTAATTAACAACATGGGATCTACATGGTTGGGAGTGACATGACACCTTCGTTGCCGTTGAAGCGAGCCGTCGTCCGAGCAAGGTACTCGGGGGTCCTCCGCGTCCTCCTGGTCGAAGCTCGGGTCTGCGACACGAGATTCGACGCGAATATAAGAATACGGTGCACATCTAAGCAATAACTCCAAATAAGAACCAATTTTTAGAAGATCCAAAAGAGCTCAAACTACCTACAATCAACAAGGTTTCAAAATTACGAATTTATAGAAATTAGTTTTATATTTTTCTGAGTTTCCTATAATTAATTATGAATTTTTAAAGATTAAAACCATTTATAGAACATTTCTGAAATTCATTCCAGAAATAGAAAAGGATTTTATTAAAAAATGTCACTGACGTCAGCATGACGTCAGCGATCCTCGGTTAGCGGGCCGGAGATGGGCCGAAAGTGCCACTGGGCCGAAACGGCCCAGTGGGCGCGGCCCAGTTAGCTAAAAGGTTACGACCTGGTTAGTTAAGTGGGCGCAGCCCAGTTAGCCTAGTGTGTCGAAGTTCAGGAAAGGTCCCTGAACTGCTACTAGCAGCGCCTGATAGCCCGTAAGAAGGCGGCTGGGCTTTAGGCCCAGATCCGTCGGCGGCCCAGTTAGCCTAGCCAACTCCACCACATACTCCTGCACACCAGGTGTTCGACCAAAGTTCGGGCGCTCCCCGCGGCGGCGTCGCGCGACGTTGAACTCGGGTCCCTGTCGTCGGTGGTCGGTTGTCCACCAGGTGACAAGCCTTCAACCCGCTGGTCATCCCTGCATGCCCAGATCAACCTCTCGAG
Organism: Cenchrus americanus; assembly: GCA_947561735.1. NCBI lineage: Eukaryota > Viridiplantae > Streptophyta > Magnoliopsida > Poales > Poaceae > Cenchrus > Cenchrus americanus. The sequence continues at coordinate 9,504,808 of OX387239.1, forward strand.
TCACCGTGGCCAGTGCGCTTCGTAGATGCGCCCGACGCGTCGGTGCGGCGGCGTGCGATATGGCTGGCCTTTGGCCTAGCCGTGGCTCCACGCTGGGGTGCGCGGGCCACCAACGCGCCGGCGTGCGGATCGCCCGGACGCCCGCACGGCGGCCGCCCCTAGTAGCCGCAGGCGCGGCCCCGCGGCGTCGCGGCGGCGTCGACGTTCCCTGCACACAAATGCGCTCCACGCCGGCTGGTTCACAGGGATATCGCATGGCGACGACGAGCACGAGATCATGGAAGGTCCAGGTGCTGCAAGCCGTCGCGGGCGTTCTCAAGCACACTTGGCTAACCTGCGATCTAGACCACAGCGTGCCGGGGTGCGTGGCCACAGCCGTGCTCGCGCACGAGCGGCCTCGCCATGCCTCGCTCGGTGCAGCCAACTGGTAGCCAGTGGCGCAGCTCGTAGCGAGGCGGCGACGCACCCGCCAACCCCTGCACAAGAAACCGCGGCACGACGGCTGGATCACAAACTCCTTCCTCGCATGGCGATGGCGGCGCCGAAGAGCACGAACGGCTCAGGAGCCCTCTCCTTCGCGGTACGGCAGTCCTGCGGCTCGAAGGCCAGCATCCAGGCAGGTTTTAAGGGGCGACGCATCTCGACGTCGCCGGTCCATCACAGGAAAGAGACCAAGGGGGAGGAGAGAACAGAGTGGTCGTGCGGTGCTCACGGTGGGGCGGCGATGTAGTCGTGGCCGGCTCGGTGAAGGGGTGTGCGGAGGCGGGGTAAATGTCCATGCCGGCGGTTGTCCTCCTCAGCTCCGGCTCCTCGCTCCCGGCTCCTCGTTCCCGGCTGGCTCGCGTCCTCCTTTCCCCGGCGCGACGCGGTGGCGTTCCCTTCCCCTTCTCTCCCGGTGCAAGCAGAGGTGAAGGAGTGGAGAAAATCCCAATGGGGTTGGTGCCCTGGCGTCCGCGATTCGCCTGCATGGCGCCTTTTGAAGCGAGGCCGCGGGCAGCCCGGGGTGATTTGCCCCCAGTGCCCCTGGCCGTTCGCCGGCCGGGCGGGCGGTGGCACCCGTGGCCGCCGCTCGAGCTACGCCTCGGGTGCGCACGGTGTGGGGGCAATAGGGTCATTGCCTACCCCGTGGCCGATTCCGACCCGGACGCGCACGCACCGGCCCTCGGCGTGCGGGCCGCCCCCCGTCGCGCGCCCGGCGTGGTGCGGCTCGTTTGACCGGCCCGCCGGGAAGAGGTGAAGATGATGGGGATGAAGGGGGCTGACTGCTGGGTCCCATTTGTCAGCGTGTGAAGCAGAAAGAAGACAAGGGAGGTGATGATATTGGGCCGCCGCGGTTGTTTGGGTTGCTGGGCCGGCCGTGTTAGTTGGGTCCGCTGTGGACTTTAGAGATGGCCGGCCCATGAAGGAAACTAAAGCTCTGGGATTAGATTAGATTAAGGGTTTGGGTTTAAGTTTGAATTTGGATACTCTCCAAATTCAAACCTCACACAAATAAATTCCAAATAAAACCAGAAAATTCCAACTCACATATTTTACCATAGTTTGAAATTATGTTTTTATAAATGGGCAAAAAGGTGGAGAATTTAGGAGAGGGCTAGCAATTTGGTTTGAAAATTGATAGCACTCAATTTCAATCAAAAAGTTTTAAATTTTCGCAAAATTTGCACACCTAAATTCCTGGGTTGTTACAAAAACATCCTTGTTCTTATTCAAGAATTGTATGAGCTCTTTCTCTTCTTCGGGATTGAGGTGAGCCCCAATTGTGACTGCTCTATCGGGCATATCATCCAGGTATACCTTTTTGATTTCACCATCAGCTGCTATCTCGATCTTTTCTTTGTCTCGCTTGGCCTCTTCGTAAGGTTCCTTTTTTCTTCGATTGTTTTCAGCTGGTACACATTGACTTGGCCCAGAGTATGGCCTTTTTCTATGTTTCTGGTCTCAGTTTGAAATCCTCTTCAGTGAAAGCGATTGGCACCTTGGCCCACTCTGGTCGGGCAGCTAGACCGTCGTTGATGATGGTGTTCACAGACCTGAAGTAATTGTTTCTTTGCTTCTTAGTTTCGAATTCCATGGCTGACCCTGCTGAAATTGGCATGATAGTCCCGAAAGATGGCAAGGCTTTCAAGTTCTGAGGTCTTGAAATTGATTCTGGTCTTGACGAACTGTCAGGTGGTGGTGGCAAAATTTCTCGAATTGGCTGTGGTTGCTGGATTGACTAAAATGCCTGTGACTAAGGGAAAAACTGCTGAGAGGGTTGCCATGATGGTTGTGGTTGTTGAAATTACTGCATTGCAACTGGACTTGGTTAAGAGTTCATGAACTGTGGCTGCCAGAAATTCGGGCGAAGTTGGTTCGGCATTGAGGATGTGATGCTCATCATAGCTTTCTCTTGCTGAATTCTTGCGTTGTTCTTCTAGGTTTCTGGGCACCCCTCGGTGCTATGTCCTCTTCCATGACACTGACAATAGAAGTACGGGTCTCTTGGGTTGTGATTCGTGAGTCTCGGGGGTCCTCTTCCTCTTCCCCTTCCCCTGGGTGCGAATCCTCCTCTTGTGCTTGGTCCACTGTTCTGGTCAAGCTGAGGATTTTCCACGTTGCTGATGTTTTGTGGATTCTGAGATTGGGGTCTCCAAGTCATCTGTCTGTTGCCTTGTCGAGCTTCATTTCGTTCGGCCACTCTTCTGCGATGATCATCATCAGACAAGATGTATTATTCGAGTTCATGAAAAAGTTCATCAATTGTCTATGGCTTCTTTCGTGTCAAGTGCGAAGCTATTGGTCTTGGAGTCAGGCCCTTGATCAGTGCTTTGATCGTTGTTTTGTCATCTGCCTCAGGAATCTGGGATCTCTGCTGCATGAACCTTCTCACGAAGTTCCGTAATGGCTCTCTATCTTTTAGCTTGTAGTTATAGAGATCTGATGACTCGGCTGTTTTGTCATGGAAAATCTGAAATGCTTGCATGAATTTTGTCTTGAGGTCGACCCAGCTGCCAACTGAGTGTGGTTGCAGCAAAGAATACCAGTTCAGAACTGGACCTTCACAGGCAATGATGAAGGATTTGGCCAGTGCAACAACATCCCCTCCTGCTGAATTCACAGCTGATTCATATCTCATGAGGAGTTGCCTAGAGTTTCCGAAGCCATTATACTTCCGGAGAGAGACTAGTTTGAACTTTGGTGGCCATGGTGCAGTTTGCAGCCCTATGGATAGTGGTGACTCAGAATCCACGTACTGTGAGATTCCATTTCCTACGAAAAAATTTTGTTTCGGGTTTCTTCTGTTTGGTCCAGAGTTCTAGAGTGGTGATTCTTGCCACAGTGAACTGTTTTCTTGTTCTTTCATTTCATCTATCTCTCTTTGTATTGCTTCAATTTGTTCTTTCGCCTGATTGAGTTTTTCTAACTTTTCATAGGCCTTTCGTTTTGCTTTCAATTGGCTTGCGAATTTTTCTTTTTCTTTCTGCAGCTGCTGTATTTTCTGTTGAACTCTTTCTAGTTCTTAATCTATGGTCTCGTCATCATCATCATCGTTTTCATGTGTTTGTTGTTCAATAGGTTGTTCTTGAATGTGCGCTGTCTTCTCAGCTCTTGCTTTCAGCAGAGCTTCAAGTTTTGCTCTTCGTTCCTGATCTGTGATGTTTGAAGGTTCAGGGGCAAGAGAGATTTCATTGCCTTCGACATGATGGTGCTCTTCTTGGTCTGTCTCAGCTGGAATGTTCTTCTTCGACCTCTTCTGTGGTGGCATCGTGAGTTGTTTTTCGGCTGAAACACGGTGGGCGCCAATGTTGGGGGGTATCCGAAAATCAAGATAAGATCCCTGAACACAAGAGAAGAGAGTATGAAAGCGTTCAAGTCAAAAGCACAAATGATACAAGAGGAGACAAAGAATTCCCTAAAGACTACTCACGCCTCAAAAGTTGTGAGCCCTTTTACACATGTCCTTGCGTCCCCTTTTATAGGGAGACAAAGGGTCTTTAACATTCCGAAAGTACCCTCGAATCTAAGGAATATTCCTAATGTGAACATGTACATGAATGTCTTTTACATCCAATACATTTAGAAGCCTGCCACTAGTTCACACATCAAACCCGGACTTTTGAGGCGACGTCTTTGACTTGGCTTCTTACTGATTCAAGAGTCTCCTATTCAGGAAATCTTCATGCGCCACAACCTCCTAACTTGAACTTCAGTAGATTCCCGAATTTCATAGATTCCCGAATTCATAGTTTTGCAGGTTCATGACTCCGTGTCCTCACAGGTTCGCGACTTCAGGGCTTCGCAGATTCAAGATTCCAGATCTTCACAGGTTCGCCACTTCAGGGCTTCACGGATTCAAGATTCAAGATCTTCACAGGTTCGCGGCTTCAGGGCTTCGCGGATTCAAGATTTCAGATCCTCACAGGTTCGCGACTTCAGGTCTTCGCGGATTCAAGATTCCAGATCTTCTCAGAGTCAACTACCCTGAAAACTCATTTCATGAATTTCGTCAAACTCGACGTTTCGAGGGTGACAGATTTCTCCTGAATTCCCCAACAGTTGTTTTGGTGGATGGTAATGATTATTTTAAATGGTTGCTGACAAAAAATGGACTTTTTACTGTCCGGTCGATGTATCTTCATGCTATAGATCACATCCACCTTTTCAGCATAAGAAGATCTAGAAATGGAAATTACCTCTAAAAATCAAAAATTTTATTTGGTTTCTTCAGAATGGTGTCATTTTGACAAAAGACAACCTTGCGAAGAAAAACTGGAAATGGAGTCAGAATTGTGTCTGCTGTAATATGAATGAAACAATACAACACCTCTTTATAGAATGCCCTTTAGCAAAGATGATTTGGAGGTTTATCTTCTATGCTACTTATTTGAACCAACCTAGATCTATTAACCATAGATTTGGTAATTGTCTTAATAATCAACATAAGGAACTTAAGCAGCTAATTTGGGTTGGTGTCACTGCCATTTGCTGGGCTATTTGGACATGAAGGAATGATATAGTTTTCAAAAAGACGAATTTAATTCGATTTTGCAAGTTATTTTTAGGGAGCTTACTGGTTACGCTTCTGGGCCCAATTGCAGCGTGAGGAGCAGGCTAAGGACATCCTCATCGCAATGAGCAGGAAGTTAGAAGTCATTGCTCTACAGATCACCAATGGATGATGGAATAATTTTTATCATTTACCTTAATTGGGTGCATGTTGCCCGTTGCTACCTATCTGCTCCTTTTGATGTTTGTCTGAACTCTGTAATAATTGGATGTGTACATCTACGGATGTAGAGGACGGATTTAATTATCCATTATCTAAAAAAAGAAAAATAAAAATTACACTTGAATAGGTAAAGTTTATTTAGAAAAAAGCATATAAAAAACAAAAGGCTGGGGCAAACAAAGCAACGTGGATCTCAGCAATATGGAAACGCGAAAGCTAAACCGAGAGCCCACTAGATTTAGTCTTACCGCGAGAGCCTCCCGGATTTAGCCCGTACGAGGACAATTGGAAGGCAAAAAAGGAAGGGAAACAAGGAAGTAACAAATCGAAAAGAAAAGTAACACCTCCATCTCCGACAAGTGTCACCAACTCCGGCGGGTTGTGGGCGGGGCGTCAGACGGTGGGACGCCGGCGGGCGCGGGTGGCGGTGGAGGCCGGCGGCCTCAGGGTTCGGGGTTAGGGTTTGGGTGTGTGGGGTTGGGGGGATTCTCCATGCCCACCGGACCTAGAGGGAGGTCTGGGGTGGTCGCCGGACCGACGGTGGTCGTGGGGTGCGGGCGGGACGGCGGGCGGTGGCGCGCCGCTCGCCGGGGTGGTGGAGGAAGGTGGTTGGGCAGGGTCGGCGGTGAGGGCGTCACGGTGACATCCCGGCGAAGCCGGATTAGCGGCGGCGGAAGGTGGTGGCGGATCCGATGGCGGAAGCCGTCGGAGACGGAGGAGGTGGGCGGGGCGGGGGCGCGGGTCGTCGGAGCTTTAGGAAGGGCGGGGAAGGGGGCCGTGGGGGTTTGTGGGCGGACGGCCGGCGGCGAGGTCGCCGCCGGCCGGCGGGTGGTGGTGGAGGCCGGCGATGGCGAGGCGTGCGCCGGGAGGAGGAGGAGAGAAGAAGACGGAGGAAGAAGATGACCACCGGCTCCACCCACGCGCGTGAAGGGATAAGGTTGCGGTGCTTTGGTCATGGGGCCCGCGTTCGCTGTTTCTTCGTGCGGTGGGGAGGGGGCTCTCGACCGAAGGCTATCGGGAGAGCCCTCTCCCCGTAGCAGCCGCCATATGGAAATTCACTCTCTTTTGAGTATTTAGTAATTCAACAAAGTAGCATGCAGGGCGAAACAAAAATATCACCCAGCGATCATTCCATGGCTTCACTCTCTTTTGTGATCTTTTTTCTTCTTTCTTTTTGTGTCACTCTTGTAAATCTTTGTGTTTGCTTTTCAATATATAATCAGTAGCAGGAGGACCCCTCCTGTTCCACAAAAAAAAATGTACCCAAAAGCGGTTTCCCATCATCTTAAAGGTAGGTCTACTAATGTTGTCATGCACCATTAATTGCTCATTGGTTATCTTCCTGTCATGGCTTGGTGGAGGTCGAGGCGAAAGCCTGGTCGGCATCATCTACTAGCATTGTTCCCTTCTTGGAGGTGACTATTTGTACCTTCCCATATGGTCATATGGCCATGTTTGTATTCTTCAAGTGAAAATCCAGCCCCATTATCGGGCCGGCAATGACGGCGACATTGGCATCGTGTTCTTCCTGAAGGCATCGTCGTGGAGATTCATATGGTGTTTTGTCATCCCCTATTTGTGCTTGTCTCCGTTTAACGGGATGAGGGAGACGACATCACCACGTGATGAGGACAGGAGGGAGACTGTCCCTTTAGCGAGCAAAGCATGAGAGGCTTTGATATTTTTGTCAACAATGAGTGATGGGTTCTGGTTTCAGGAGCCACGAACCACATGTGAGGAGTTGACCGAGACGGAGACGGAGAAACAGCATTGTTGGATCTGGGTGAGGGGTTGACTGCGACGGAGACGATGGCGTGAGCCATTAGTAGAGTGAGCTCATCTTCCTCATCTTGGGCCACATGGGCTTGCTCCTTCCTTCTTGGGCTTGTTAGGGCAATATCTGGCACAATGGCTTGTCTTATGGCACTTGAAGTAGGGGATGGACGGAGGCTTGTTCGGGACACGGCTGGCACCACGGGCATCGCCAGTGCTGTGACCGCGCCTCGGCTTCCCGAACTTCTTGTCGCCGGATCTTACTCCGCCACTGATGCCGTCACCATTCGCTCACAGGTTTAGCTTTGAGATCCACTCCTCGTGGCTGAGGAGGAGACGACCCTGCATGTCGTAGGCGGTGCCACCAGACGATGCCGGTGGATGCGCCAGCTTCTTCTTCCTCTGGTGTTCCAGCGCCTAGTGCAGGCGACCAACCACCTCCTCAACCATCAGTGTGCTGAGGTCGTAGAATGTCTCGATGGTGATGGCAACCTGTGAGAGGGAATCAGATACGACCTCAAGGATCTTCTTCATGATCTCTATGTCGCTGAGGACGCGAATCTTATTGGCGAGGCCGCGAGGGAGACAATCTACATTGAAAAGTCATCGACGAGCTCACCATCCTTGAAGGTGATCTCGCTGAACTCCTTGCGCATGAGGGAGCCGAGCATCTCGTCGGAATGGAGCGGAGGATAGCGGTGAGGAAAAGGCGATCTTCGCAGTACTTAACGATGTCGTCGGCGTCGGGCTCGACAGTTTGACAGAAGCCCCGGGCCTCCATGTTCACACACATCAGGAGTGACCACTCCTGGTAGTTACTGCGTGTGATCGAGCATCGGCCACTGGATGGAGCCAGATCTCTTCTCGATGATGTGCTCGGTGATGACCTTGCCGCGGTGTTGGCGCCCGTGGCGCAGCGTGGGCGATGCCGAGACTCGGTTCCATGGCGGCGGTGAGGGTGAGAACTCGCCGAGGTTCGGTGCAGAGACCTTGGACATGGTCCCGGGACCATGACAACTCTGACGCCAAATGTCGGAGATGCGCCGGACTTGAGTCGCCGATGAACCTCTGTGAACGCGCACACAAGAATAGAGCAAGAAAAGGCAGAGCATTTTGGTGTTCCGGAAACAGAGCAGCACTTTTTGTTGATTGCTCCCAAATATAAAGATTACAAGCGCTAACTACCAAGAAAGTGAGCTAATCTCACGGAATGTGTGAGGCGCACGACATCTACTAGGTCATGCCGCCCCATGGCCTTCGCCACCTCCACACGATATGCCCTTAGGACGTGGACGCACCCAGGACACGAGCACGGCACGTGAGGCTTAACTGGTGCAACTAACAGCACCTGACACGCTATAAGAAATTAATAAAGCCAAAAACTATGTACGTGATGGTGATCGATTGAGGGTTAATTTCCAACAGAACACAATTTCTAAAGAAAAGGACGACTGCGAGCAGTGGAAAATATAGCAGCAATTTTCGCCAACGCTCCAACCCATCTGGTAACCAGAACCTGCAAGCAACAGGCAATGAAGGGCATCGGCAATTCCGAGGCCACAGCCCACAGCAAGCACCATCACCATATCCATGCGGCGCTCCGACGAGGACTTCAAGGAAGACGACAATCTCCTACTCACGAGGTGCCGCCGCACCCCGAGAGGCGCAAAATCCCCAAAAAACAAAACCCCAAAACCCCCCCACCCGCACGATGGGCACCGGGTGGTGGAGATTGGGAATTGGGTTGGGTAGCCATAGATGTGGTGGTGAGGAGCCCCGGCCGGGGGCTGCGGTAGCGCCGGGCATCGAGGGCCGGCCGGCGATGACTAATGCGAACAATGCTTACGCAAAAAAATACAAATTAACCCTTGCAATTAATTTCAAAATGAGTTCATACCCACCTATTCTAGGTACGGGTCCACAAATCAGATTCCTTATAATAGGTTCCTTTTAATATTTAACCATTGGATCTAGCCTCACAAATGGTTATTATTATTCTCAAGCACATTAAAACTCTTATTAAAATAGCAAAAGGAGAAGTGCAGCTGTGATATCTGATATCCATGGGCACAAAAGTTAGTGATATTGACCTGTTAAACATCAGGGAACTCTGTGACCAAGTGTTAGCTCTTTCCAAGTACAGAGGCCAGCTCTATGATATTGACCTCTTAAGGCATACTTAAACTTGCGCATCCTGGATGGGGAATTCGTTTTCCAAAAACTGGATGGGGAATTCGTTTTCCAACGTCTCCCGTACCGAAAATTGCACTAAAATTGAACACCATCAACCTCCTCCGTATTTTCCTACAAGAATTTATCTGGGTTCGAGTTTAATTTAGATTTGGATTGGATCGGGAAAATCAAATAGACGGTGGTTCGGACAATGCAACGACGGACGAAAATTGACGGTCCAAGGCAGAACGCACAAAGGATTGGTTCCTTGCTTTAATACTAGGTTGAGAGATGGTACTACAATAATGCGCCAAAGCCAGACATATATGTTGGTATACAACAATTGTTCAAGACTATATTAATTCGATTTACTTTGTGCTTAGAAAATTAAAAGAAAGAAAATAGATGGCAAGAAGGGTTCATGTTGTTTGCAAGATTCTCCTAACAGTAACCATCACCAAAATCCTTTGCTCAATGGGCATATGTCTATCTTTCGCTCACATGATCTCTGGGCAAATTTTATACTTCCTACCACTGGCATTGAAATATTTCATCTGTACTTTTTATGCAAAAAGTTTTAAGTCCAAATCATCTAAGTGTACCAAGTTACTGAAGTAATGAAAACTAAGTGGTCCACATGAATCGGTGATTTGTTACAAATTGCATCCTTCTTTTGGCTAAGAAGGAATGCATTACGATGTGATCTGAATTGTACGTTCTCTCAAAATCAGTTCTCATGTACCTTATTTGCAAGACCAGTTACCTTGCATCGACTTTATGCATCGTAGAATCAGTAAACTGACTGTTGTGCATCCTTGATAATATTCTTAACTAACTTTTCAATATTTGTTCATTCTAGCTCTAGATTTATGTTCAAAAGGTATGCATTGAAGACATCAATCTTAGTGTTAGTCATGAAGCCATTTCATTGAAAAGTGGTTGGGAAAAGTACAATATTTCATTCGCAAGCAAACTTCAGACATTTGTAACAGTAGAGAAGATCTACTATCATCTTCTGGTGCTTCTCTTGCATCTAGGAGACATCAGTGATCTATCGAATTGGAATCACCATGACTGCAAGAATTTTCTCAAGAATTGGTAGTGCCCACTTTACAGCCATTTGCTTGTCAAATCTCAATTTCTCAAAGCTTTTGTTGTGTCCTTTCAGTTCTTTTTGAATGGATATGGCCTTCCACTTGCTTCAGTTTTCTCTAATGTCTCAGGTATGTTCAGAAAGAAAGCAAGAGTTCATCAATTTCCTTTCACATGGTTTGGCCAGACAGAAAGAGGAAATCATATCTCATACTAGTAGCAGCGCCGGAAGACCTTTTAAATACATGTGCCAAGAGAGAGAATCAAGTTTATGTATGCCAATGGGTTGCGATGCTTCATTTGTATGAGCTTCCTAAAACTTCGGCATGAAGCCAAATCAACAACCAGGGTGGAACACATGATAGTTACTACAACTTATAATTTCGCATGTTGTAGAACAAGTCTCAACTTTGGCTGAACATTAGGCACACCATCATTATTGGTATTTCGATATCAATATTTTTTCCATGACAAAATCTATATGCTGCTACTTCAAAACTGAATTCTCTTTTAGACAAAAAAACTGAAAAGGTCTACTTCGGGTTAAAAGATGGGACATATTTGTATGATGTTTTATGCTCTACTTTCGTTCAATACAACTTACTATATATCTTTCTGTATTTAAATTAGTTGGTACTATAATAATTCACCAAAGCTATACATATATGTTGGTATACAACAATTGTGTAAGACTATATTGAATCGATTTACTTTGTGCTTATAAAATCAAAAGAAATAAAATAGATGTCAAGAAGGGTTCATATTGTTTGCAAGATTCTCCTAACCATAACAATCACCCAAATCTTTTGCTCAATGGGTATATTTCTCTCTTTTGCTCTCCTGATCTCTGCGCAAACTTTATACTTCCTACCACACACATTAAAATATTTCATTTGTACTTTTTATGCAAAAAGTTTTGAAGTCCAAATCAAAAGTGTACCAAGTTCCTGAAGTAATGAAAATTATGCGGTCCACATGTAGGCATGAAAATTGGTGATTTGTTACTAATTGCATCCTTCTGTTGGCTAAGAAGGAATGCATTACGATGTTATCTGAATCCTACGTTCTATCAAAATCAGTTCCATGTACCTTATTTGCCATATCAGTTACCTTGCATCGATTTTATGCATTGTAGAATCGATAAACTGTGCATCCTTGAAAATAATTTTAACAAACTTTTCAATATTTTTTCATTCTTGCTCTAGATTTATTCAAAGGTAGGCATTGAAGACAGCACTCTTATTGTTAGTCATGAAGCGATTTCATTGAAAAGCGGTTGGGAAAAGTACAGTATTTCATTCGCAAGCCAACTTCAGACATCTGTAACAGTAGAGAAGGTCTATCGAATTTCATCTTATGGTGCTTCTCTTGCATCTAGGAGACGTCAGTGATCTATTGAATTCGAATCACCATGGCTGCAGGAGTTTCGTCAAGAATTGGTAGTGCCCGCTTTACAGCCATTTGCTTGTCAAATCTCAATTTCTCAAAGGTTTTGTTGCATCCTTGGAGTTGCTTTTGAACGGATATGACCTTCCACTTGCTTCAGTTTGCTCTAATGTCTCAGGCATGTTCAGAAAAAAAGCAAGAGTTCATCAATTTCCTTTTACATGGTTTGGCTACACGGCAAGAGGAATTAATATCTCACACTAGTAGCGGTGACAGGAGACCTTTTATATACATGTTGCCAAGAGAGAGTATCAAGTATATGCATGCCAATTGGTTGTGATGCTTCATTTGTGTGAGCTTCCAAAAACTATGGCATGAAGCCAAAACAATAAAGAAGGTGGAACACATGATAGTTATTACACCTTATATATACTTTCACAAGTTGCAGAACAAGTCTCAACTTTGGCTGAACATTAGGCACACCATCATTGGCATTTCGAAATCGATATTTTTTCCATGACGAGAGCTATATCAAAAGAACTGAAAAATTATACTTCTGGTTAAATGATGTTACATATTTGTATGATGTTTTATGCTCTACTTTAGTTCACTACAGCTTACTATATATCTTCCTCTGTTTAAATTAGACTGGTAAAGATGCCCTTGCGTTGCTACGGGTCCTTTCAACAAAATAAAAAAAGAGAAGAACAATTCTTTTTAGCAAATGTTGCGGATGAGGGAAGGAAGCAAGATATTTGGGTGTGCAAAGAACAGAATCATCGTTTGATCTTTTTCCTCTTCTTTTTGTACTCTGTTTGATCTTGTTCCAATTCATACCATCTTCCTTTTTTCCATTTTAAATCTGATTGGGGATAGACACTTCTCTTGTAGTTGGTGAGGGGTGAGAGGATCATGGTTTAATTAAATAAGAAGTGAAGACATTTTCTATAAACATGAAGAACGAAAAAACACCTACATATATCTAATATACATATTTAACATTACGTGAAGGTTATATATAGATACATAATAAAGCATGTGTTTTAGACCCACATAATACCTCTGAGTCGTTCATTCTTCTTTATGAACACGCAATGAGGTTCAGATAACACAAAATTGAATAGAATACCAAAGTTAGAATAATTAAAATTACATGTCAAAACAATTAAAATAGACTATATAGTGCCCCTAATTTTAAGCTCATCCATTGTTGTACTATAAAGAGCCAAAGAATTGATGGTCAATAAAATTTTACATCCTACAATTTTTTTCTCCCCACAATATGTTTGCTTTTATTTATATTTTCTTTACGTGCACAAACCAAACTACTCGTGTCCTTGACCTCCTGGCCGGACTCACTCGTGATTCTTTTTTTTTCATGTGCACAGACCAAATTACTCATATCGGACTCACCCGTGATTAGATTTTTCTCAATCGTGATTAGAATTTGCCGTGACACCGAAAAGATTAAGGAGGTGGTGGGCTTGTCGCGAAGTAGCTGGGCTCATCACGAGTCAACAGTGTTTTGATATGGCCATGGGAAATTGGAAATGAAGGTTGCCAGAAGCAGAGAACGGCAATGTCATAAGCTATTCTTTTAAGATGTAACACATAAGGCTATTAAATTTTCCTAATAAACATGTATGTGTCACATGTGCTGTTATGTTACTATGAGAAAAATATCTACTCATTGGTGATCTCACCTTAATTTAGTTTTTTACCGCACAGAGTTCAGCTACCCTGATGGTTTGCTGGCCGCTGTTTTTTATTTTTTTTTTTTGAGATTTTTTTTAGATTAAGCTGGCCGCTGCCGTCTGGCTGGCATCCCAAAATATTGGCCGAGCTGGGCTTTATCGCAGGGGGTTTTGCTCGCTATTGATGCTGGGGCTAACGATTGTTGGGCCGCTTGCGCACGACAATGTCCCGTTCTCACTGCAACTGCTCTCCCTTTTCCCTTATCTATCACTACCATATGGACCCAGCAGTCAGGATCTTCTTCAACCTCTGATGGACCCAGCAGTCAGGATATTCTTCAACCTCAAGGGACACGACGGCCGCCCCAAAACTTTACAGTTTTAGGGCATAGCCCCAGCCTTGCTTTGGCTAAGAAGGAATGCATTACAATGTGATCTGAATTGTACGTTCTCTCAAAATCAGTTCTCATGTACCTTATTTGCAAGACCAGTTACCTTGCATCGACTTTATGCATTGTAGAATCGGTAACACCCCCTGCGTTGTGCATTGTGCTCCTTGACACTATTCTTAACTAACTTTTCAATATTTGTTCATTCTAGCTCTAGATTTATGTTCAAAGGTGTAACACCCTAATTTTCACTTTTGTGTTCAAATAAAAATTTGCTTAGCAACCATCGTTCTCGTTTAAGGAATATAAGGTGTTTGTGCTTTTCTTTAATCATTTTTGCTAATTAAATAATGAAATATAGGAGTTTACTTTTGCTACATGCTGGAGCGTTTATTTTTGATTGGTTGAATACAAACTTGTGTTTGAATCTTTTGTTTCAAAAGTAGAAAACCCTTCCTTTCTCCTTTTTCCCCGTTTACGTGCGGCCCAAGTGTAGAAGTCCGGCCGCACCCCCTCTTCTCCCGCCGCCCGAGCACCCTCACACCCCGCCGCTCCTCGGCCCGGCTCGGCGGCGGCCCGGCGCGCGGCCCGGCTGCGCGCCCCGCCGGCCCCCGGCCGATGGGCGGGTCCCGCCCCTCATCCCCGACCATGGGTCGGAGTCCGACCCAGGGCGGGGACGCCCGACCCCGAGCCGGCCTTTGCGCGCGCCCCCCGGTCGTGGGCCCGCACGCCAAGGCGCTCCCCGCTTCCTATAAAAATCGCCGCCCTTTGCCCGCCGCCCCCTTCGCCTCGAACCCTAGCCCGAGTTCGCGCCGCGCCGCCGCCAAACCCTAGCGCCGCGCCCGTGAGTGTCACACCCGACTTTCCGAAGAAAACCAAGTGCATACCTATATGCATGCCGGGATCAAGTTTCATGCATATAGTGACATATAAGTGAATACGAGAAACGGTATCACGTAAGGACAAAGGGAGATTATCGAGTATTACGCTTTATCCGGAAACGAAGGCTCCAAACATCACGGGCGATCGGCGGGGGGGGGTTGCGTACGCCTAGCACCGGCAACATCTTCACAAGACTTCATAGCAGCTTCCTCATTCGAGCAACATTGTTTATAGCAAGGGTGAGCACTTGTCGTACTCAGCAAGTGTGGGGAAAAAGAATGAATGCAAAGGCTTTATAGTGGACCGGGCTATAAGCATTTAAGCAATTTTAGTTGGTCAAATTTTATTAGCACCCGATTACTAATAAAGTATAAGTTTATGCCAACCCACATTAAGCATAAGGTAAGAAATACGCCACAAGCACATGGCAAGCATAACCGAGAGAGAGCGATTTAAGTCCATCTTCAAGTTTGATTATCATGTGAGGGTCCGAGCCGCTCTTGGCCGTGAGCACGGCTAATCGATTAGTTTTACACTTGCAGAGGTTGTACATCTTTACCCACAAGTCGCGTAAAAGTCCCGAAGAACTTTAAACCCAACCATGCGATGCTTTGCGCATGCATCATACCACACTTCCGAGGTGTGATTGCATAGGGACGCTACGAGGCCTTTACAAAGAGTCCTCCCGTGCGTATTAGTCCATAGTAGTATGTCGTAGAGGCTATCTTTCGTACCACACTTCTATTACGGACGGTAAGCCATAGAGTCTTCCGTTCCATCAACGCTCCGAATAGAAGAGCCATAAAAGCATTCCTCCGTCCCCAACCTACTCGCGAGTAATAACCACACAAAGACTTCCCTAATTACTCGGCCAAGACCGAGCCATATAGTCCTTGTGGTTGCACCTGTTGTCTCGGGTGGTTCTCCATGTTCCGATTAAACATATGGTCTTGTATTAAACATTCAAAGATATAGCACAAAGGTATAGCATTCATCATTATTGTTCATTAAAACCACCATAACCCGGGTATAACAACTAAGCATAACTACCCAACATAAAGATAAACCCGGGTTAACAAGGATTGACAATCAAAGACTAGGATAAACCTTAATAGGAACGCATCAAAATTAATGCAAGCAAAGCAATGAGTGATTAAATATAGTTCTTAGGACAAAAGATCAAGGACACACTTGCCTTCAACCAAAGTAATGTCGTTGCTCGAATATCTTCAACTTCAAGCTCTTCCAAGCTTCTCGAACGGCGTTCACTCTAAGCGCATCAATCATCGGGCACAAACATACACAAAGGAAACAAACAAGCATACTAAGAACAAAACACCAATCATAAGAAAGCTTTAAAAGAACGCACTAAAGGATAGGCTTGATTAGATGGATCACTAAAGAACACAAAGGGTGCTTGGAAAGGCTTGGTTAGCTTTAAAGAGATGGTTATGAAAGATTGAGCAAGGGCCGGAAAGATCACACTTCGATTGAGTTGAGAAAAGAACGTCTAACAAACGTTTGGCATAAATGAGAGAGCAAGGCTATGAGCTAGGTTCATTTTATTTAACAAAACAATTATAAAGGATATTTCGAAATAAAATACCCTATGTTGACATTAATGCAATATTAAACTTTATTTATGAAACCGGTGTAAAGAACTAGTCAAGTTTTACTAATAAAGATTCATATATGAATTAACCGATTAAGCATTTAATTTAGAAAAACTAAACTATATGAACAATCTAAACGAAACTTTGTAATTCGAGTTCATAATATTATTATCAAAAACAGCATTAAATTGGTATTAATCAAAATTAACATTTATTTATAAAGCCGGAGTAAAAGCCTAATCAACTTTTAATTGTAAAAGTTAATTAATCATTAAGCAAATTAATATCGACTTATGGACAACCGAGTAAAAGATCTAATTAGATTTTATTCATAAAAGCATGTAAGGTAATCATTAATCAAATTAAATTTGATTATGAAAAACGATATATAGATCTATATTGCTTTTATTTATAAAAGACATGCGTAACTAGGCATTAATCAAAATTAATATTGATTTTATTTTCAAAAACAAAACGTGGTGAAAACACATCACTAACGCGTGCTTTACATTATTATGAATCTAACGCAACTTGGACGGATGGAATCGGAGCTAAAACGAGAAAGATGTGAACTTTTAAAAATCTAGGGACCCGGATGCGGAGATCGGGAACTTCCGGGGAGTTTTCTCGCGAAAACTCGGGGCATATACATAATTATGTATAAAAACTAGAGGGCCTTCACGCAAGATTCATTGGGTGGGACTGGATCGATGGATCTAATCTTTCCGGGGGTTTTCGAGGAAAGGTGCAAGACTCATAGATTAGATCCGATCATTACACGAAACCTAGGGGGCTATACGTAAAACACCACATCTTCTTCTATCTCCGGCACTTGGTCACGCCGACGGACGGGGAGCTCCGGCCGTCCTTGTCGCCGGCGGTTAGGGGCGGCCTCGAGCACGTCCAAGGTGGGGAAAAGGGATAGGAGATCGAGGGGGTTACGGGGAGTCGCTCACCACGGGCGGAGAGGGACGAGGCAAGGTGGCCGGCGGCGGACCTCCATGGTGGCCGGCGGCGGCTTCACGCGGCGGTGATGCTCCGGTGCTTCCCCGGCCGTGGGAAGAGGCCGAGGAGGCACGGCTCGACGTGCGCGGATCTTCGGCCGGTCGCAGTTCCCCCCAATCACGGCCTCCACGCGCCGAATCGAGCGGTGGCCGGCGCTAGCGCCGGCGGCGCGGTCTTTGCGTAGGCGCACGCATGGCCGGCGGAGGCGGCGCGGCAGCTAGGGCGCGCGGCTACGGCCCCCGCCTTTTATGGGCGCGCGGGGGGCTGGTCGGGCGCGGCACGCACGCCAAGAAAGGCGGCGGCGGCGCCGGCCGGTTGGGCCTCCGGCCGGCCGATGGGCCTAGCCCGGGCTCTCGGTTGGGCCGAAGCGAGCGGGTGCGGGCGCGGGCGGACCGGGTCGGGCCTCCGGGCTCGGCCCGTTAGGAATAGGATAGGTTTTTTTCTCATTTTTTTCCGAAATATTTTCCGGTGCATACGTAATTCCGAGAAAATGTCCGAAAATACGTTAAAGCACGAAAATTAGTCGAAAATCCCAAAATTCCGGGAAAATTCCTAGAGATAGATTAAGACATGAACAATCCAAATAAAGCATTTGGTGCTCATGAAAAAGATTTTAGAGCCTTCTAATAAATAGAAATAGCTCAAGGAAAATGAGAATAAATTCCAGAAAAAACCCGGAAACATCTCGGGAGAGTTTGGACAGCTCCTAAACGCATCTTTGAAACCTTTTTACACTCAAGAACCACTAGATGCATCGGCATGAATGCAACACACATAACTTTTATTTAATTTAGAAAATCAATCAAAGGATTTTTCCTATACTATATTCCCTATAAAGAAAATAAATGTTGGAAAAATTTTAAAATTATGAGAAAATCGTTATTTAATTATTCTCTCTATTCACATCCCGAAATTGGAAATTTCGGGGGTGTGACAAAGGAGCCACCCCGTTCGTCGCTCTTCCGTCGCCGTGAAGGTAGCTCGGAGCTTCGCCGCAAGGTGTGGGACCCGTAGGTGCCGCTCGTTTTCGTCACGGTGCTTCCCATCGCCGAGACGGGGTCGCCGGACTTGCTCCGCCGCGGTCGACCGCCCCGCCGCCCTTTGCGCCGTCGCCGCCGCTGCGGCGTCCGCCCCCGGTACCGTAGTAGAGTTCGCGCGCTCACACGCTTTATCTAGGCGTAGTCGGCATGGCAAAAGGGGCACCCCGTCCCTAGGTCCCGTTTGCGCCGGCGAGCGGTCCGCCGGCGCCCGCCGAAGCCGCGCCACCGCCGACCGGCCGCCGCCTCTCGGGCGCTTGCGAGTGTCTGGACCGCCCGATCGTGATCCAACGGATGGGGTCGGCGTTGACCCGAGTCCGCGCGCCGTCAAACCCACGCCGCCGCGCCCGCATGCCATCGAGCCGCCGGATCTTGATCCGACGGATCAGATCCGTCCGCCTCGGGTCAAACCCGCCACCGCCGGTCAACCCCCGCTTTGACTAGGCGGTTTTGCAAGGAAAACCTCGTGGTTCTTTAGTTTTGCAAGCCGGTCCTCCCACCGTTATAGTTTCATCGCGGATAGGTCCAGTTTTCTTCGTTTTAGCCGAAAAAGTTTAGTTTTCTTTACAGTTTAGTCCCTGATCTTGTTTACGCTATATCTTAATCGTTTTAGCTCCGTTTTTAGCATTCTTTATGTCCATGCGATCTTCTCGATTAGTCGAACAGTTTTATGTCTCTATTTTGTTCTGTCAGTACTGTTTGGTGATTGTTTCTGAATTTATTCTATTGTATGCTTGTATGTGAATGTGTGGAGCGTAGAGTACGAGTTGTTCGAGGATTTCGCTGCCGTTGAAGACTTTCAAGACACTGAGCAGTTTCAGGAGCTGGTAGAAGGCAAGTCCTTGCTGCATTCCCATTGGTCCTATTACAACATGCATTTTAGTTACACCGTATTTATTTATTGCTTTGCACTAATATGATGGGCCCGATTACTTAAGGATTTCCTAGTGTTGTTTATCCTCTGCCTTGATCAACCTAGGTTTACTTTATGTTGGGTAGAACTTGCTAGAGCTTTACTTTGTTGGTTTCATGTGGTTTAATGAACACTTGTCAATTTGGCTTTACTTCTTCTATCATTCATGTAATGCAAGAACACTTTATGCTTGTAAATTGGAACATGGAGCGACCACCCAGGAAAACAGTACAACCACAAGACATATGGCTCTGTCTTGGCTGAATAACTAGAAAACTTGGTGTTAGGCATGCTTTTACCTGAAAGGGGTTGGGGCGACGGTAGATGGTGTATAGACTGCTCTGGCGGGGAGTTGGGCTTGGCTAAGACACGGTACCGGCTAGGAAGCTTTATGCTCGCACCGATCGGGTAACCTAGCGAGCGACTTCGCACTAGGGGATCTTCGTAAAGGCCTCGTAGAATCCCTATGCAGCCACACCTCGGTAGTGTAGTATTGTGCCTACTTTTGCACAGAATGGTTGGGTCTAAAACTCTTTTGGGTTTTTACGCGACTTGCAGGTAAAGATGTACAACCTCTGCAGAGTATAAGACTGAATAGTTAGCCGTGCCCACGGTCAAGGGCGGCCTGGACCCTCACATGAGTAATTTATGAAAGATGGAACTTTTAAACTTGTGCATTGCATTCAATGGTTCCGTTGCACTTGTTAATTGGGTTTGGTATATACTTTCACTTGTTAGTAACAGTTTCTTAATAAAACTTGACCAACTAAAATACTGACTTGCTTTACAACCATCAGCTTCCACCATAAAGCCTTGCATGTTGTTATAGAACTTTTCCCTTGTTGAGTACGACATGTGCTCATGCTTGTTGTTTCTATATCGCATCTACACTACCCAGATGCTGCTCAGACGGACGCTTTGAGGACTACCCTGGAGAGTTCGATGAGTTCTAGGCGCTTGTTCTCCAGTCGGCTGCCTGTCGAGGACTTCTACGTTTGTTTCTTTTTCGTTGTTAGGTACTCGAACGATTCTTAGATTGAGACATTCGGTCATGTAATAAATGTTTAATACTCTCTTTATGCTTTACACTGTGTTTTGGTATTCATTGAGTCGATGCATGTCTGTAACTTGATCCTGGCGCACATGTATCCTTACATTCGGATTTGCCTTTAAATCCGGGTGTTAGTCACTCTTAGTGTTAGTCATGAAGCCATTTCATTGAAAAGTGGTTGGGAAAAGTACAATATTTCATTCGCAAGCAAACTTCAGACATTTGTAATAGTAGAGAAGATCTACTATCATCTTCTGGTGCATCTCTTGCATCTAGGAGATGTCGGTGATCTATTGAAATCGAATCACCATGGCTGCAGGAGTTTTGGTTGTGGTGTGGTTTTAAAAGTCTTAAAAAAACTTTTGTGAAAAAGTCCTTAAAAATAATTGTGAAAATTGGTGTAAAAGTTTGAATTAAAAAAGAATGATGAAAGTTTGAATTTAATGTTTGAAAAGTTGTTTAAAAGGTTTTCTAAAAGTCTTAAAATAGTTGAATAAATTTGTGTTAAAATGAAAAAGATTTGAATTTAAAAGGTTTTGGTTTGAAAAGAATTTGAAAAGAAAAGGAAAAAAAGAAAAAAAAACCAATCTAACCTATCATACGGCCCGGCTCCCGCGGCCCATCACGATTTCGGCCCAAGCCGGCCCGCTCCGCCCGCCTCCCCTCCCTCCCTCTCGACCCACCGACGTGTGGGGCCCACACGTCGGGCGTCTTCAACCTCCGGCACCGCCCCCCTTCTTCCCCGCGTGGCCGCAAGCCTCCCGCGCCGCCGTCCCGCCTCCCCCGGCTCCCCGCGCCCGTCCGCCTCCTCCACTCCGTCTTCAATGCGCCGCCGCACTCACCCACCGCCGTCCCCGCCCCTTCCTCTCCCTGTAAACGACCGCACCGAGCCGCCATTAATGGCCGCCCACCGACCTCGCCGCCACCGCCTTCCCGGCCTTCCCCCTCCCCGCTTACAACTATAAAGGGTGCCCCAAGGCCTCCTCTCCATCCCGCGCCCCTCCCCTTCTCTCCTCCCTCACCGCAACAGCGCCGCCGCCGGAGCTCACCACCGGAGCTCCACCGCGCCGCCCGATCTCCTCCTCCGCCGCGGTTCCCTCCCCTCCGACCCCCGGGTAAGATTCCCCCGCCTCTTCCTCTTCCTCCCCATGCGCTCACCTTTGAATTTGGTGCACCGGAGCTCCTTTCCGGCGCCGCCGGCGAGCCGCCGCCGCCCCGTCTGCCGGCGCCGCCGCGGCCGGCCGCCCGCCGCCGCCCGCCGCTCGGGGACGCAACCGTGGCCATAGGATCCGAGCGGATGGCCCGGATTAAAAGGGGGCGCACCCCTTTGGATCGGTCCACGGTAGACCGGTGGACCAAGTCCACGGGCCGGTCCACCGCCTGCGTCAGCGCTGCGTCACCGCTTGCGTCAGCGCTGCGTCACCGCTTGCGTCGGCGTCGTCCAACCACAGCCCGCCACGTGGCACTCCCTCGGCTACTCCGCCGGCTGCCTTGGCAGTTTTGCAAAAAGGACCCCGAGATTCCGTAATTCACAAATAAACCCTTCCACCTATATAAAAGCCTTACAACTAGGTCATTTCTCTTATGTCTAGGCCCCCGATCTCTTAGGTTTTCTGTTTAATAGCCTACCCTTTGACCTTTTTCATATTAGACCTCCTAATTTCACACATATTTATGTTTAGGTCCCTGAAATCTTGCAGAAAACCCCTAAAACTTTCGATATTCACAATTTAGTCCCCCGAATCTTGTTTCAGCCATAACTTTTTCATCCTAGCTCCGTTTTACGCGTTCTTGGTATCCACGCGATCGTCTCTCCGAGCCCGTCATTTCTAAAATCTTGTTTTAGTCTTTTGGTAATGTTTGATGTATTGTTTTATTTATTGTATGTTTTCTTGCATGATCGTAGCCAACACGCCGTTCGAGGAAGTTCAAGTGCAGAGCTTTGCAGATAAGGAAAGTAGCTTATCGTTGGAGAAAGGCAAGTGACCCTAACCACCCTTCTACCTATGCTTTAATCAAGATTACTATAAATTAATCGGAACATGGAGAACCACCCAGGAAAACAGTGCAACCACAGTCCATATGGCTCTGGCTTAGCCAATTAATTAGGTGTGCGATTGTATTGACGACCCTATCCGAAAGGAACACGGGGGCTCGGGTTGTAGGGGTATAGCCCGGTTCTTTTGGGGTAGCGACCTTTGCTAAGGTGCGACCACAAGGGAGGGTTATGGTCCGCCCCGAGTCAGAATCGTCGTGGGTTGTTGATGCTTTTGCATATCTTTGTAAAGGCTTCATAGCGTCCCTATGCAATCACACCTCGGAAGTGTGGTATTGTGCTCGATCAGCACATGCGTGGTTGGGTTCAAAGTTCTTTGGAACTTTTACGCGAACCGTGGGAAAAGTGTGCAACCTCTCGCGAGTGTAAAAGCGATCGATCGGCCGTGCTCACGGTCAAGAGCGGCCTGGACCCTCACATGATTAATTGAACTTAAAGATGGATTAATATTGCTTTCCGGTTATTCCCGTGGCCTTGCCGAGTACCAACCATAAGTGTACTCATCCTTGCTTACGCCGTTCGAGAGAAGAATCCCGGAGTGGAGTACTTCACCGACCGCGAGGAGTTCGAGGATGCGATCAACCGATCGGATGCTCGTGGAAGATGAAGATGGAGTCGCGTCTTCATAGTTATCGATGTTCGTGTAAAGACCTTTGTATCTACCATCGTGAGTGTAATAAAAGTTAATAAACCTTTCTGTACGTTTTTGAGCAGTGTCTTGTGATATTACACTCATGAGTCTATCATATGTGTGAAATTGTGATCCTGGCACACATATGAGATGCATTCGGTTTTCTACGGAAAATCGGGTGTGACAGAGTGGTATCAGAGCATTGCTGACTGTAGGACGCAGCCTCAGATAGAAATGGTCGATATTAAGGACTCTTTATCTAGAAAGCCTTTCCAGCATTCAAAATATCTTATTTACGCATAAAAAAAATATTTTATTCTTTATTCTTTATCAAAATCAAATCTTTTGTTTTCTTCTACACTAAATCGATTCTTGTTCTTCCACCTTGAACTACCACACATGTTTTATAGGATAGTTTCTTAGGTTGCCTACCCTTCTACCGAGTTTCGTTTCGATAAAGCCGTTCTTGTGAGGACGTGCGATGTTAATGCTTGTTGATTGTAAACATGCATGATTTGGATCTTTGACATGATTGAAATGTTTTTGTGGAGTGATGGCCACAAATACATCAATAAAATAATTAAAGTTAAAATTTGAATCTTAGCCCCTTTTCTCTAATTCACCTTTATCAATTCAACTTCCTATCGGAAAATTTCTCTCTCTAACAATCAAATGGTAAACATCAGGTCAGGAGCTGGACAGGATATTCCGTTCGTCATCAATCAGTTGAATCAAGTTCCCTCCTTCACCACAAAAATTAGCAATGGATCCCACGATGCAGCAGTTCTTTACGGAACAGATGCAATTAATTCAGAACCTCACCGCCACTGTCCAGAATCTACAGGCACAGCAGAACCCGCCACCACCACAAGGACGCCCACCACCTCCACCACCGGTGAACAAGCATAGAGAATTCATGAGCCACAACCCGCCCACTTACTCTCATTCGTAGATCCCCTCGATGCCGATGATTGGCTCAAGACCATCAACAAGATGCTGAATATCACCCAATATAATGATCGTGAGAAGGTTTTGTATGCCTCGGGATGTCCGGAAGGTGCGGCCTCGATTGGTGGGATGCTTACACCGTCGCGCATCTTTGCTGCGACACCATTACCCGGCGGGAGTTCCGGGAGAGTTTTCGTACACATCACATCTCACCGGGGTGTGAAGAAGGTGAAGAAGAAGGAATTTCTAGCTCTAAAGAAAGGCAACATGACGGTTAGTGAGTATCCGGATCGGTTTACTCATTTGTCCCGCTATGCACCGGATGAAGTCAACACGGATGCTAAGAGACAAGAACGATTTCTCGATGGTTTGATAGGGCCACTTAACTATCGGTTGCGAGCCACACATTTCTTAACTTTCGAGATGTTGCTCAATAAGGCTATAGGCTTGGAGAATAAACGCAAGGAACTCCGTGAACGAAGCGCAAGTTTCAACCTCAAGGTCAATCTAGCGAGTAACACCCTCCCTCGTTACAACTCATCG
Source organism: Cenchrus americanus (assembly GCA_947561735.1). NCBI lineage: Eukaryota > Viridiplantae > Streptophyta > Magnoliopsida > Poales > Poaceae > Cenchrus > Cenchrus americanus. Next base: position 9,529,205 of record OX387239.1, read on the forward strand.
CAAGACTCTCGGTTTCGTTCTAGCACACAAGGCGAGAGGCCATGGACGGAATCAACCATTCTATCGTTCGTTTGATGAACCCGAAGAATCCAACCTAATAACACCTCGGGCTCCAAATCCTCATCGAACTGCTCGGTGCACCAGTAAGGAACACTACTCCGGTTCACCCCCGATGGATGCTTCAGCGCGGAGAATTAGGACACTACGCCGCATTTGCCCTCAGCACAATATGCAGACACCCCAGAGAGATAACAGAGGTCAACAGAACAATATGCATGGTAGGGTGAACCATGTGACAGCTGAAGAAGCTCAAGGAGACAAAGATGTTGTGCTTGGTACGTTTCTTATCAACTCTGTACCTGCAACAGTTTTATTTGATTCCGGGGCATCGCATTCATTTATTACTGAACGATTCGTGACAAAGCATGATGTACCCAAGAGTTCCATGAAGACACATTTGCTAATCAGTTCCCCAAACGGTGAAATGAAATCCACCTATGTATGCCCACAGGTCAATCTTAAGATCGGAGAGATAGATTTTGAAGCAGACTTAGTGATCCTAACATCCAGTGGAATAGATGTGATCCTTGGTATGGATTGGTTAAGTAAGCATGATGGAATCATTTTGTGTGCCAAGAAGTCGGTGCTCTTAACTACCCCGCAAGGAGATAGGATTGAGTTTGCCGCTACAAGCCCGAAGAAGAAGGAGAAGTAAACAAGCTCTGTGATAGTAAACCGTCATCTTTCAAGACATCTTGTATCTCCTCTTGTTTCCCGATCCCTCCGAATCTCGGGACGAGATTCCTTTTAAGGGGGTAGGATTTGTAACACCCGAAAATTCCATCACAATAAAATATTGTTAGCAACATGGTTTAGTTTTATTTTATAAGGATTTAATAAATTTGGAATAAATAAATTTGCCTTTAATTAAATTAAACATCGAAACACTCAAGTGTTTGTGCATCATGTTGAAATGCATGAGTTTTGGTTGTGGTGTGGTTTTAAAAGTTTTAAAATAGTTGAATAAATTTGTGTTAAAATGAAAAAGATTTGAATTTAAAAGGTTTTGGTTTGAAAAGAATTTGAAAAGAAAAGGAAAAAAAGAAAAAAAAACCAATCTAACCTATCATACGGCCCGGCCTACCGCGGCCCATCACGATTTCTCGGCCCAAGCCGGCCCGCTCCGCCCGCGTCCCCTCCCTCTCTCTCTCGACCCGCCGACGTGTGGGGCCCACACGTCGGGGCGTCTTCAACCTCCCGCACCGCCCCCCCCCCCCCCTTCTTCCCCGCGCGGCCGCCGGCCCCCGCGCCGCCGTCCCCGCCTCCCCCCGCTCCCCCGCGCTCGTCCGCCTCCTCCCTCCCGTCTTCAATGCGCCGCCGCACTCACCCACCGCCGTCCCCGCCCCTTCCTCTCCCCCGTAAACGACCGCACCGAGCCGCCATTAATGGCCGCCCACCGACCTCGCCGCCACCGCCTTCCCGGCCTTTCTCCTTCCCGCTTACAACTATAAAGGGTGCCCCAAGGCCTCCTTTCCATCCCGCGCCCCTCCCCTTCTCTCCTCCCTCACCGCGACGGCGCCGCCGCCGGAGCTCACCGCCGGAGCTCCACCGCGCCGCCCGATCTCCTCCTCCGCCGCGGTTCCCTCCCCTCCGACCCCCGGGTAAGCTTCCCCGCCTCCTCCTCTTCCTCCCCATGCGCTCACCTTTGAATTTGGTGCACCGGAGCTCCTTCCGCGCGCGCCCGGCGAGCCGCCGCCGCCGCCCGTCTGCCGGCGCCGCCGCAGCCGGCCGTCCGCCGCCGCCCGCCGCTCGACGCAACCGTGGCCATAGGATCCGAGCGGATGGCCCAGATTAAAAGGGGCGCACCCCTTTGGATCGGTCCACGGTAGACCGGTGGACCAAGTCCACGGGCCCGGGTCCACCGCTTGCGTCGGCGGCTGCGTCACCGCTTGCGTCGGCGGCTGCGTCACCGCTTGCGTCGGCGTCGTCCAACCACGGCCCGCCACGTGGCACTCCCTCAGCTACTCCGCCGGCTGCCTTGACAGTTTTGCAAAAAGGACCCCGAGATTCCAGAATTTACAAATATACCCTTCCACCTATATAAAAGCCTTACAACTAGGTCCTTTCTCTTATGTCTAGGCCCCTGATCTCTTAGGTTTTCTGTTTAATAGCCTACCCTTTGACCTTTTTCATGTTAGACCTCCTAGTTTCACACATATTTATGTCTAGGTCCCTGAAATCTTGCAGAAAACTCCATAAAACTTTCAGATATTCACAATTTAGTCCCCGAATCTTGTTTCGGCCATAACTTTTTCATCCTAGCTCCGTTTTACGCGTTCTTGGTATCCACGCGATCGTCTCTCCGAGCCCGTCATTTCTAAAAGCTTGTTTTATTCTTTTGGTAATGTTTGATGTATTGTTTTATTTATTGTATGTTTTCTTGCATGATCGTAGCCAACACGCCGTTCGAGGAAGTTCAAGTGCAGAGCTTTGCAGATAAGGAAAGTAGCTTATCGTTGGAGAAAGGCAAGTGACCCTAACCACCCTTCTACCTATGCTTTAATCAAGATTACTATAAATTAATCGGAACATGGAGAACCACCCAGGAAAACAGTGCAACCACAGTCCATATGGCTCTGGCTTAGCCAATTAATTAGGTGTGCGATTGTATTGACGACCCTATCCGAAAGGAACACAGGGGGCTCCGGGTTGCAGGGGTATAGCCCGGTTCTTTTGGGGTAGCAGCCTTTGCTAAGGTGCTGACCACTAGGGAGGGTTATGGTCCGCCCGAGTCAGAATCGTCGTGGGTTGTTGATGCTTTTGCATATCTTTGTAAAGGCTTCGTAGCGTCCCTATGCAATCACACCTCGGAAGTGTGGTATTGTGCTTGATCAGCACATGCGTGGTTGGGTTCAAAGTTCTTTGGAACTTTTACGCGAACTGTGGGAAAAGTGTGCAACCTCTCGCGAGTGTAAAACGATCGATCGGCCGTGCTCACGGTCAAGAGCGGCCCGGACCCTCACATGATTAATTGAACTTAAAGATGGATTAATATTGCTTTCCGGTTATTCCTGTGGCCTTGCCGAGTACCAACCATAAGTGTACTCATCCTTGCTTATGCTTTGTTTAGAGAAGAATCCGGAGTGGAGTACTTCACCGATTGCGAGGAGTTCCGAGGATGCGATCAACCGCGTCGGATACTGTGGAAGATGAAGATGGAGTCGCGTCTTCATAGTTATCGTTGTTCGTGTAAAGACCTTCGTGTCTACCATCGTGAGTGTAATAAATGTTAATAAACCTTTCCCGTACGTTTTTGAGCAATGTCTTGTGATATTACACTCATGAGTCTATCATATGTGTGAAATTGTGATCCCGGCACACATATGAGATGCATTCGGTTTTCTACGGAAAATCGGGTGTGACAACCTTGCATGTTGTTATAGAACTTTTCCCTTGTTGAGTACGACATGTGCTCATGCTTGTTGTTTCTATATCGCATCTACACTACCCGCATGCTTCGCTCGGACGGACGCTTTGAGGACTACCCCGGAGAGTTCGATGAGTTCTAGGCGCTTGTTCTCCGGTCGCACCCTTCTGTCGAGGACTTCTACGTTTGTTTCTTTTCCGTTGTTAGGTACTCGAACGATTGTTAGATTGAGACATTCGGTCATGTAATAAATGTTTAATACTCTCTTTATGCTTTACACTTGTGTTTTGGTATTCATTGAGTCGATGCATGTGTGTAACTTGATCCTGGCGCACATGTATCCTTACATTCGGATTTGCCTTTAAATCCGGGTGTTAGTCACTCTTAGTGTTAGTCATGAAGCCATTTCATTGAAAAGTGGTTGGGAAAAGTACAATATTTCATTCGCAAGAAAACTTCGGACATTTGTAATAGTAGAGAAGATCTACTATCACCTTGAGGTGCATCTCTTGCATCTAGGAGATGTCAGTGATCTATTGAAATCGAATCACCATGGCTGCAGGAGTTTTGTCAAAAATTGGTAGTGCCCACTTTACAACCATTTGCTTGTCAAATCTCAATTTCTCAAAGCTTTTGTTGTGTCCTTCCCGTTGTTTTTGAATGGATATGGCCTTCCACTTGCTTCAGCTTTTCTCTAATGTCTCACTTATGTTCGAAAGAAAACAAGAGTTCAATTTCCTTTCACATGGTTTGGCTAGATGGCAAGAGAAAATCATTTCTCACACTAGTAGCGTGTTGGGAGACCTTTTAAATACATGTTGCCAAGAGAGAGAATCAAGTTTATGCATGCCCAATGGGTTGTGATCTTTGGATTTGTGTGAGCTTACTAAAACTCGGCATGAAGCCAAAACAATAACTAGGGTGGAACACATGATAGTTACTACACCTTACACTTTCGCATGTTGCACAAGTGGCACATGTTGCCGTTCATTTCTTCGCCCGGCTCGGACCTAGGTATCGCATGTTGACTGCGACGACGGATAAGCGGCGCGGGCCGGGTCCGGGTATCAAACCACATGTGAGGAGTTGAATGTGATGGAGAAGGAGAAGGGCCGCATGTTGGAGATGATGAAGATGCTTCGTGTTTTCACCAGCTCGGCCCTCGGTCAGATTCGGAGCCCATTGATGGGTTCTAGATTCAGGGGCCATTAACCATATGACTAGGGAGAGAGGTGTCTTCTACGGGCTTCACACCAATGTCCATAGGACCATATGCTTTGGGGATGGATCTGTTGTGGCCATCGAGGCTTGCAGCTCTACTGTCTTTGAATGCAGAATGGCGAGCATCGTGCCTCTGACCGGTCTTTACTACATACTGAAGTTGCAGGCAAACATTGTAAGCCTCAGTCAATGGGAGGGTTCCGGCTACCACATCGTCCTCGACATTGGTGTCCTCATCATCCAGGTGAAGCGCTCATCCACACACTTGTACATGCTAGAGCTTAAGATTGGGCGCCCAGTGTGTCTTTCTACCCAGAGCACCGAGATGGCCTGGTGCTGCCACTCATGATTCAGGCACATCAGCTTCCAGTTGTTGCTCCATTACCATGGTGTTCAGCCTACCACTGCTAGAGCAAGCAAATATGCAATGCCGGCCTCACCGGCAAGTACCGTCGGACATCCTTCCCCGAGTAAGCACACCAGTGTGCAAGCGGCATCCTCAACCTCGTTCATGGTGACCTATGTGATCCCATCTCCCCCACCACCTGCGAGCGGCCACAAGTACTTCTTGATTCTGGGTGGTGGAGGACCGAAACCAGACCATTGGTCCCATGGTGCACTACATGCTCAAAGCCAAGGACTTGCTAGGGTACTTCTTGGGAGAAGCCATCGGCACCACCTTGTCCACATCCGGAACCGGGCGCCAACGTGTGCCGACAAGTAAGACACCATAGTTCAAAGCCTTGCATGGCGTGCGGCCACACGTCTAGTACTTTAGGACATTTGGGTGCATCGGCCATGTGAAGAACACACGCTCGGGGCTAAATAAGCTAGAGGATCACGAAACATAATGATCTCTCGTTGGCTATGAGAATGGCTCCAAGGCGTACCACTTAGTCGACCCCAACTTCGAGCACGTAGTCATATCTAGGAATGTTGACTTCAACGAGGCCGGTGCATGAAGGTGGACTGATCAAGACGGCGCCAACACCGCGGACACAGGGTCCTTTACCATGGAGTACACAGAGGAGTACATGCCCATGCATCGACGATAGAGAACGTGAGTGCGACGCCACGCACCACGTCTCCAGCTGACGTTCCCATGATGCCTGAGCCTCTTCGCACCGCCACTCCGACCGGTTCGTGTACCGCCGCCGGATGATGAGCTGGACATGGACGACGACCACGATGGCGACACTCCATTGCGATTCCGCACCATCGACACCATCATTAGCACCAGAACCTCACTGCCCGGGTTGGCTGTATGGAACCTCGATGTTGAGCTCATTTCACCTCTACGGAGGAGCCCACCACATTTACCACCGCAGAACGCGAGCTTTGCTAGAGGGTGGCCAGGACAAAGGAGATGAACTCAATCACCGACAACACCACCTAGGAAGTTGTTGACCTCCCACCAGAGCACACCTAGCTATAAGTTTACTGTCAACATTTGCACGTATTTGATATTCTAACCAATGGTACTAACCCCCCGGAGGTATCAAGTTCACTCTCGCATGTCGATTTTGGAGTTTGTTGTTTACGCAGGAAATTAACGTTAAAGAGGAGACTTCCAGGATAAGTTCATCAATCACTTCAATAAAATATCATGAAGCCCGTCCCAAGTCAAGACACGCGATGAACATGACTCCAAATGACCCAAGGACCGAAGCATCAACTTCAAGTCTTCAGGGACTCAACCAGAAAACAGCGAAGCTTGCATGGCAAGGATTCAAGCCTAAACCGCGAAGGAAACGACGTCAAAGGCCCACATGCAAGTGCACACAAATAAGGGATCACGCGAGAAGCAACCGGGGAGCAAGACGGGGCCAAACCAAGCCAAAACGGGCCTGGGCCGGTCGGCCTAGGCCGGCCGGCCTAGCCTGATCCAAGCCCGGCTCGCGTCCCCCTTTTGCCCCTAGGTGCTTGTCTATTTATTGCCTCTGCCTCCGTCGGCCGCCACATCCATCCTTTCATCGAGAGCCGCCGAGACGAAGGAGAAGCGCCGGGAGGAAGGCGACGGCCACCGCGAGTCCTCGAGTTGCCTAGGAGATGGCTTAGGCCATGCCCTAGCCACCATGGTTGGCCCTGCGTGGTGAAGCCATGGTGGAGTTCCGGAGCCGCGACTTGAATTTGTCATGTCGTTTGTACCTTCACCATTCGGTGATGTAACCATATCTTGTTATACTTTGATCTACTACGAGTTATACTTATTCATATGTGTAGCTACCATATGCCTTTAGTAGGACTAGATCGATTCATGGTGATTAGTCTTGTCTTGCGGACACACCATAGTAGTGCACGGACCAAGGTTGTTGCTCGGTGATGATTATTCTCGCGTAGTGACAGTACGAGACGGGAGAAAGCGGCGAGTGAACGTGCATCGGACCACTCCATATCGGGTTACTCCATATCGCGTGTAATCCTTATCATAGTATAGGTTTAGATTGGTTTATCACCTTGTCTGGAACGGCAACAAGAAGACTATAGGCTAGGTTTACCTTTGGTTTGCTTACCTTTATGGCTAGGTGGGTGTGATCCATACATCCCTTCGTGTTTGTATGTTACCTTTATGTAATTAATACTTCACGTAGGGTTAGACCTGTAGGTTAGATAGAGGACCTTGGTGGTTTGCTTCTGATCCTTGGATTGACAAATCTAGGGAGAATCCTCCTTGGTGAAAAAGGCACCAAGTCACCCGTAGGCTTGCGAGTGAACTTGAGCACGGTTTTACACCGTCAACAAGCCCCTTTTTCCGGCGCCGCTGCGGGGATCGGCAACTCGAAACCTAGGGCGATCTATCTTTATTTTAACTAACCCTAATTTTATCATTGCATATATGCTTGCTTTCTTGTTTGTGTCCTTGAAAGTAGGTGGAAAACTAGACACAAAGCGATTGAGAAAAGTTCTCAACATTCGGACTTCAACAAGTCCAACCTTGCTCAACCTAGTTTATGGCTACACATGTTTTGCTCCTTAGTGGTAGGTGCTAACCTTGGTTAGTGGACCAACATCTGCTATTGAGCCCCCACCTAAAGCAAACAAAGATGAACAAGGTATGCCTACATGTGTCAATTAAGTTTGTAGACTAATGTCTTTTGGAGGATTGTTTGTCCAAGCTATAGGTTTCGGAAACGACCATGTCAAGCATGATGGAGGAGGATTCCATTACCATCATGCTCATGCAGCGGTGGTTATGATTTTTGAAGCCAAGGGATGTGTGACATAATGCCCTAAAAACTTCAAGATGAAGACCACACGCACATCTCCTGATCGATGGACGAAAGGATAATGATGTCATCGCGATGTTTGCATGAGGCTCAGCAGAGAAAAATTAGATATATTTGGATTTTAAGAAGCTGCATGAAGTCTACGCTCCAACGAATCAAGCGGCAAGGCAATCGGAGGTTCCTACAAGCAGATATGGCCGAATCACCGATGGTTGCACATGCTGAAATTCTGGACAGCAAGCAGTGCTGAAGTGAAACAGCCATAGCTCCCTCATTCAGACTCCGATTAAGGCGAATGAGAACCCATTGGAAAGGTAATTTTATAAAGTTTTCAATAGAACTATATTTTACTATATGTTCTGTTCTGGATGCAGGGGTAAATCCATGAAGAAGAGGCAGCAGCAAGGCGATGATGACAAGATAGAGGAGATGGACACAATGATAATAAATAGAAGATGGGGCAATGGTTCCACAACACGTACATGATGAAATTCAGAAGCTAAAGACTAAAACAAACCCTCCGGAGCAAGGATTAATGAAGACACAAGAGGCACCACTCAACACATGATGATGTTTGAAGCGAACCACGACGGATTTCTTAAAGGCAACATGAAGCTGCATGGCTACTTTGGATTCTCGCACAAGTAACCATGGCTTCACGACAATAAAAAGGTAAGTGAGAAAGTCAAGCTCTATGACTTTAAATGAAGTGCTTTGCGGGAGGCAACCCGATCTTTTTATATATCTATATAAAATATGACAAGTCTACATTGTGTTCTTTATTTGAAAACTTCAAGTAACACCATACCATTGCTCTAATAAATGTCATAACCACACGTTGTATCCTAAAGGGAACTGCTATTCATCAACCAGGGTGTTGAATAATATTCAACACCCAAACGCCGTGCCTCCCCTCCGTTAGTTTAGTTATGTATCATCTCTTAATAGTTCATGAAGTAAAATGATTCTAACATTTACTACTCCATAAATTAAATGCATGGCCAATAACTATGCGTTCATGCAGGCACACAAATCAACAATGGAATTAATTGAGTCCATGTTAATTGACATAATTAATGCAATATTTACTAGCATTCACCTGCATGCATGCACGAGTCAACAAAGGTATTTCAATTATCAACATAATTAATAAAATAATTACCAAATAGCACATACTAATGCACAAGGAGTTTGCTTTTTCTAAAATTTGTACCGCAATCAACGTTGTTGGTTAGTTTTGAAAAAAAATTGTAGCTATAAATATATACTACACCATTGGCTAACTTATGTTGATCCAAATAAAGGTCATCACTGCAATGGTTGTTACCTTGTTGGTAAGGTGGTGTCCTCGGCACACTTGGCATGTGCTCTTCTTCTACCTCACACATGGTGATACCCTGACGCTCTCGACTCTTTTCCTACCTGCAGGACCGGTGTACATGGTGATGCAGAGAAACGACTATGACCCTCCCCCAACATGCACGGCGAGGCCATGGTTGTCAACCCGTAGCCACACGACTCGGCAAATGGCAGCTCGCAAAGCAGAGTTGATATATGCCTCACGCTTGCGGCCCTCGTCATTCGTGGCATGGTGCTAAATCCATGCCCCTCCTCGACAAGATCGATTCCCTTGGTCCCGCCTCTAAGGCGTTTAGAGCAACTCTCGCACCAAACTTCTCTATTCTATCATCTTGCAAAGCAGTCATAATTCGAGGTTCGGCCTTATCTTCTCGTTTAGGTATGTATGAAAGTATTTTCGTACTTTGCGTCAAGAATTTTGTTCTTGGTGGCGAGGTCAAGGCATAATGAGCACCATAATTAGAACTTGTTGGCAAATATAAGGAGTTGATTGGAGCATTATGCAAATATTACTTCTTAAAATAACTAAAAATTACCAAAGAATAAAAATTACTTCCGGAGGATAAATGAAAAATAATGTCAACGAGTAATAATGTCGTATTGTTGGGAAGGAATAAACGACCATGAACAAATTAGAGACCAAAGAAGTAAATTCTCGGCCAAAACAATAAATAATTTGGCGTATGCTCGATTTTGACCTCTTGAGAATGAAAAGGAGTAAATATGTGTTAACCGTGACTCACGATGTAGAAAGTTTTGAAAATTACACACATATATTATTTACTACCTTTTGAATTGGTCTAGTGAGTTTTACTACCTTTTGATGAAAATGTAGTAGGTAAGCTATCAAGATGGGACTCTCTAAGGTCTTACAGATGCGTCACAACCGTTGATGGTCATGAATCCTCATCAAACAAGTACTCGTACCTGGTAGAAGGATTAAATGAGCTACATTCATGTGGGGTCATCGTGTAACTCGCGCCAATGGGTTCCAATGCACATTAAAATAGATGCTCGACACAGTTGTCATTCGATCAAATGGAGTAATTTTGCTACTTGGAGATCAAATGGAGTAATTTTCTTTGCTTGGTGGGCTCGACGAAGCTTAGGCCGGTGCATTGAATATTAGAGAACAAATATGTAATTTGTCGGCCCAAAGAGGAGTAAGAAGTAATCTTATAAAGTAATAAAAATTTGACTAATTACACTTGTATAGACAAAGAGAGTAATAGTCCATACAAATGAGAAATAATTTCAAAACACTCTTGCAGGACCCAACGTTCCATGCAAGGTTAATTGGCACCTATCCAAACATATGTAAGCGTCAATCGGTATTGCACCTTGCAATCAATGTTTTGCATGCATGTAAGGCTAGTTATTTCTCTCCTAAAATCCGGCACGCGTTAAGCTTGTGTGCACGCATGCCTAAATTAATGACTAGAATCCCTCTCTCAACTTGCATTTATATGTCAATACAAAATACTTGCAGTCAATACTTCAATTGAAAGTATGTAGTCCCTCGCTTGCTGGACGACACGTCAAAAAAGTTGTGGAAACTAAACACACTACATGATTTTTACGATCACATCACCAGAAGAAGCAAATTTTACATGGCCAGAACTCCATTGACGAAATCGTATTTCACTTGCAGACCACTACCACCTACGAATTGTTGGTGCCCTTATCGTTGCGCCGAGCATGAGAGATGGCTCAGTCGCCTCAGTAAGATAAAAATAAGCGAAAGTGGTTTGTCGGCACAATGGCATCATCGATGGCGGCCCCGCGCTCCGCGCATAGCGAAAGATGGCGGAGGAATGAAGGAATCAACAACGGTGATGCAAAACCCCTCCCAACTAATTTTTACAATCGTCTTCTATAAAGAAGGTTTTACTTCTTAGTGATAAAAAATAGAGTAATTATGTGATTACATGGTCTCGTCAAAGCTCCGACCATGGCACCGCCCGCACATCCCACATGATAAATATCGAAACTCAATAAATGGATGTGAAAAACTAACTCGGATATGTTTTTACTACTCCAAAGTAGAAAGAAATAATTCTATGATTACCATGGCTTGTTGGACCTCCGTTAGCTCCGGACGGTGGGTGTTAAATAATATTCACCACCTTTGCGTGGTGAATATCCTTTTCCGATATATATATATATATATATATATATATATATATATATATATATATATATATATATATATATATATATATATATATATATATATATATATATATATATATATATATATATATATATATATATATATATATATATATATATATATATATATATATATATATATACACACACACACACCTGAGTGAGTACTTTGCTACTTGAATTTTGGGAAACTTGTAGACCCCTTTTTTGTGTAGTGTTTAGAGTCTTTTTATTTGTGTCTTTAGAGAGAAATATGAAGCATGATCCCTTTTGATTCTAAATTGGGGGCTAGTTAACTTAGGCTAACATTTGCTTTTGGTTTAGATCACCACCATATCATGTCATTTTGTTCATTCATAATCATGTTTTATTTTATTCCACTTTGTTCTCCACCTTTGCATTATGTTGCATGTTGCATCTCATCTTTTATAACCCTTAAAAAATCTCATCTTTACCTAAACCTTCCTATCAAACCACACCTAGAACCTAGGCCAACAAAGCGAGGGATTGACTTATGTCAATCCGACCAAGTCTATCCCTATCCCTTTCTAATTAAAGTTTTGATTAGCCTCATCCTAAACCCTTAGAAAAAACCCTCATACCTTTAGTAATCCTAAAACCATAGGTTTGTTTTTCATCCGAAAACCTAACCCTTGCTTTTCTTCTTTTTCAAAACCACCTTAGATAGAATTGCTTCACCCGACTTATCTTTTCAAAATTCTTGTCTTAAGCCAAAAATATAGGATACCTATAAGCCTTACCTTAAAACCTTGTTAGCATGTTTTAAAGTCTTTTGATAAAACTTTTGGCAAGACTCTACCTCTCATGTCATCACTAAGGAACAACATCGAAAGCCTTTTCAAGCATTGCTAGCCCTTTTTACTAACCCCTTTTTGCATTTGCATTTTGCATCAACCCCTTTGTTCTATTGTGCATAGGTTAGCTTGGCTTCTTCGCGAAACTTTTTGATGAATGCTTTATTTCCTTAATGGTGCTTCGCGCGCGAGGCATTTTCTTTTGAGATCTTGTGTAAATGTGGTGTTTAGACTTGATTGCGTTCAATCATCATTTGAGTTTTTAAAGCCTTGTTAATTTATATTGCATAAGTTGGTTTATAAGCTTTGCAATGCGCTTTAACTTTCTTGCGGCATAAAGAGTTATTAACCTTGAAATGAACATGGTGTTTTGACCTTGGTTAAATCTTTATGGTTATATAGAATAAAGCAATCTAGTTGTAAATATGATGTTTAGAACTTGGTGCAAACATTGTAATTGTTTATATCCCTTCCTTTCATTCGCATTTTCACCTACACGCACGTACACCCATTAGGTTCTTCTTTTCTTCTTGCCAGGTAAGCTTTGCCACAAGTTAAGGTCTTAGGGATGCATTTGGTTTGTTGGCAATTGTTTCTACTCCCGACCATCACCCCGGGGTAGAATGTGGATTAGATTTGTTTTGTAGTCATGGAGAAGTGTTCCCATGAGTTATTGACCAATTGCAATCAACATCGTTAGTCATCTACAAGGCTTGAAAGGGAAGTTTCTGTTTTCATCAAGATTTGAGCACATGTTCAGAGATGTACAATAGAAGAAAATTTAATATTCAGAAGCTCCTTCAAACCTTCTTTCCAACGCATCAAGAATCATCAATTTTGAAGACCCGCACAATGAGATATGGCAAAACCATTAAGCGCTGCGCAGTCTGAAATTAGCCTTGGACAGATTGCATCGCCGGAGTAAAATTGGCACAACTCTCTTGTTCGGAACCCGTTTCATGCATATGATGGCTCGTTGGAAAGATAATTTCATAAACTTCAACGTGGAGGGGTGTTTCAGTACATTTTCTGTTCTGGAGGAAAAATAAAAGCTGTGGAAATGAGGCAGCAACAAAGGATGGCATTGAAGTTGATGATGACGATATGACGAAGGATTAGACCCACATACTTTATGTTGCTCTTTGATTTAAGTTTACCGATGACCTATGCCTTGTACTTGTTTTATTTAAAATTATTATGATATCTACGTTTTGAATCTCTTGCAAGGCTCTACCTACCAAAGCCTATACACATACAAGTACTTTAATGATATAACTTTTAGTTTGCAAACCTATATCTTGATGAGTTGGATTAGGATTGATTTACGTGGTACGAGACTAAGAAGCTGGTCATTCCTTTGCGTATCTTTTTCATTCTAGCCATTCTTGTCCATGCATTGTGAGTTTCTACATTGGAAATTTCACAAACTTCGCTGGGCATCCACCCTAAACCCAAAACATCTTTTTGTGATTACCTCCTTGACCACAACCCAAATTGAGTATGGATGATCTTTCAATGAATTTTCTGAAGATTTTCTGGCAAGATTTCAAGCGAGTTTCGACATGGAGGATGCCCTTGAAGATTTCAAAAGATTTATAAAGGAATACAAGGATTTTGTACTTCTTTAGCAGCTATAGCCCCTCACTTCTATGCTCGAGGACGAGCAATCATTTAAGAATGGGGGAGGATTGCTATAGCAAGTACTTAAAGTACCCATGCCACACTTCGATCTCGAGCTTCACATGTTAGTTGTGCTATGTTCAATGCTAAAATTGGAGGATTTCAGTTCTGAAAATTATCTTAAAACCCTTGTAATAAAGGTTAGCAAAACCTATTTTTCCAAGTTGAGAGTAAGAAAAAAATCCTATACAAAGCCAATTTTTTTTGCTCCACCGTAAGTGTGATTAGCACGATGAGTTAAGCTAGGATCCTTCTCTCTTGTGTGTTTTAATTTCGAGCAATGATCATGTTCTTGTGCTTATCTTTTGTTGCTAGCCTCGTCATACATTTGGTAACGTGACTTTCACATTGGAAGTCCCGTACATCGCCGAATTCCATACCCAACCCCGTACATCTCCTTTGTACATCGCATTCCTTGAACAGAACCTACTTTCAAAGTTTCGTCTCGTCTCTAGCATGGTTTAATTAAAATTTCAGATTGTATGCATGCGAGAAAGAGAGGAGTTGAGAGCTTTGAAAAGTTATCAAGAGAGGGAAAAATAAAGAGAAACGTATGAGTATGGAAAAGAATGAAAGAAGAAAAAGAAAAAGAGAAAAAGAGGAGGTAGCAATAAAGATATGATAGGGATGGATCAAGTGAAAGAAAAGAAAAATAAAGTGTAAGGAAGGATGTCACGTTGTTGAGAGACGAAACTTTCATTCTTTTTCATGTGCAATCCGACAACGAGGACGTCATCGGTGCCTTATAGTCACAATTTTCTTTTGCCCTTGCACATGTCCACCATTCTAAATCTTCTCATCCTTGATATCCCTACATATGGTTAATTCTCATGATCATTGGCTTTGAATGGTAAACAATCATTAGAGGAAGTTCTTAGTTTGACAACACTTGTGTTGATTGCACTAGCCCTACCTATAGCTCCACTTTACATGTTATATGAGAGACTTATGGGAGGTGAGAGTTTTATAAAATTGTTTTAGGATAGCCACCTCATATGTGTGACTTGACGAGCTTGGAGAAAGGTTTTTGTCTAATACTTGTTGCGGGAATTTTGTTTTTAAAATCATAAAAACCCTCGATGGAAGCAAAGAAGTAAGCATGGCTGAAATTGAAGACTTCGAGTGAAGAGTTTGAGTTGTGGGGTAAATCTTGATGTGGTACTATGTTGCTTAAAAGTACGAGAGGAGCATAAAAAATGATGAATAAAAAAATGAAAAAAATAAGAATAGAAAAAACAGAAAAAGAGAAAAATAAAAATGCTCCTCGGTTCTTTTTAGCTTCATTTAAATCTTATAGAGCTTTGAAGACAAGTCCATACTCAAACTTTTCTAACCATGTGCAATTCCATAACGAGAACTACATCTGTGTCTCGGGGTCACCCATTTGCCACTTGCATATGTCCACTTTTCTAAATGTGTGTGTTCCATCTCTCTCCCTTTCCAACATTTATTTTCCATGGCCTTTTTGACTAGTCTCGGTAATTCCAATAGATCTCTCTCTTAGTTTGACAATATTTCAAATATAATGTTTTGCTAGGATTGTTTTTTACCTTCCAAGATCCACATAAGCTTTTCACTTCCATATATGAGTAGAATAGGTTGAGAATAATCTAGTGTAGGCTTGAGTGACTTAACGAGTGTTTCCATGAGCTTTTGCAAGAGAACCTCACTTATGTTAGATATGCAACTTTTTGAAAACTCTTCACGATGCATTAAGGTAAAGGTTTGAAGTTTGCTTAAGTTCGAGAGCACTTGTTTTATTTTATTGCGGCATGTTCTTTAATGATAGTCTATCTTCCATAATGAAGTAGCCGGTCAAAATTTGAACCTTAAATGCTAAATACTTGAGAGAGCAATATGTATTGTTGTGTATAACTAAATGAAGGGAAGACATTGAAGGGCAACGGCGATTTCCAAATTAAGAAAAGATCTTGGACTTGCTCGAGGACGAGCACGGTTTAAGCATGGGGGTACGGTGACGGTCGATTTTGGTACACCTAGCTATAAGTTTACCGTCAACATTTGCACGTATTTGATATTCTAACCAATGGTACTAACCCCGGAGGTATCAAGTTCACTCTCGCATGTCGATTTTGGAGTTTGTTGTTTACGCAGGAAATTAACGTTAAAGAGGAGACTTTCAGGATAAGTTCATCAAGCACTTCAATAGAAGATCATGAAGCCCGTCACAAGTCAAGACGCGCGATGAACATGACTCCAAACGACCCAAGGACCGAAGCGTCAACATGCAAGTCTTCAGGGACTCAACCAGAAAACAGTGAAGCTTGCATGGCAAGGATTCAAGCCTAAACCGTGAAGGAAACGACGTCAAAGGCCCACATGCAAGTGCACACAAATAAGGGATCACGCGAGAAGCAACCGGGGAGCAAGACGGGGCCGAACCGAGGCCAAAACGTGCACGGGCCGGTCGGCCTAGGCTGGCCGGCCCAGCCTGATCCAAGCCCGGCTCGCGTCCCCCTTTTGCCCTAGGTGCTTGTCTATTTATTTCCTCCGCCTCCGCCGGCCGCCACATCCATCCTTTCATCAGAGAGCTGCCGAGACGAAGGAGAAGCGCCGGGAGGAAGCCGACGGCCGCCGCGAGTCCTCGAGTTGCCTAGGAGATGGCTTAGGCCATGCCCTAGCCACCATGGTTGGCCCCGCGTGGTGAAGCCATGGAGTTCGGAGCCGCGACTTGAATTCGTCACGTCGTTTGTATCTTCACCATTCGGTGATGTAACCATATCTTGTTATACTTTGATCTACTACGAGTTATACTTATTCATATGTGTAGCTACCATATGCCTTTAGTAGGACTAGATCGATTCATGGTGATTAGTCTTGTCTTGCGGACACACCATAGTAGTGCACGGACCAAGGTTGTTGCTCGGTGATGATTATCCTCGCGTAGTGACAGTACGAGAGGGGAGAAAGCGGCGATTGAACGTGCATCGGACCACTCCATATCGGATTACTCCATATCGCGTGTAATACTTATCATAGAATAGGTTTAGATTGGTTTATCACCTTGGCCGGAACGGCAACAAGAAGACGATAGGCTAGGTTTACCTTTGGTTTGCTTACCTTTATGGCTAGGTGGATGTGATCCATACATCCCTTCGTGTTTGTATGTTACCTTTATGCAATTAACACTTCACGTAGGGTTAGATCGGTAGATTAGATAGAGGACCTTGGTGGTTTGCTTCCGATCCTTGGAGTGACAAATCTAGGGAGAACCCTCCTTGGTGAAAAAGGCACCAAGTCACCCGTAGGCTTCTTTGTGAACTTGAGCACGGTTTTACACCGTCAACACCGTCGCCCCGACTCATCGGGTGTCATCATTGGCAACCATTTGCCGTTTACCCATGCTCACCATCGTCTCGCTGCCATGGATCTGTGTGAGTGTGCCTCGCTGGTGAGCGCGCACCTGCGCGGCGACGTCCTAGGCAGCAAGCCCCTGCAGTCTGCAGAGGTGCCGGCGGTTGCTGAGGAGCAACGGCAGAGTAATCCGTTTCATTGGCATAACATGCTGTTCTTGACAGAGATGAAGGGCCAAACAGGCATGGAGCCACAGAGGAATTGTGAACTGACGGCTCAATCTAGGAAAAGAAATTACTAAACTGCCCTCATTTTAAATAAATCGTCAGAATAATTAAAGGGGAGGATCTACCTATTCTTAGAGGAAACATATTTTCCTGTAGATAAGGTGCGGTTGTTCTAGGTTTGCTTCCAAATTGCGACTGACGCTGGAAAAAAATTGGCATCTCTAGAACTGTTTTTTATTTTTTATAGATGTGATGGATTTAAGCATTATAGTTGTTCCTGTCATTTTGTCTCAAAAGATCTCTCCTTATCCTTGACAATAACTTTAACTAAAATTTTATTCTGCCTCACTTTTTTCCCTAACAGCCATGACATGCAGTGAACACATCATTGTTAGTGTTAGTCATGAAGTGATTTCATTGTAAAGTGTATGATGGGACAAACGGTACAACATTTGCTTGGTAAGGCCTACTTCTGACATTCATGACAGTAGAGTTGATCTGTTGTCATATTTCGGACCTCATGTGTCCGGCAGATGTGATTGATCTATCGTATCACCATGGCTGTTGGAGTTTTGTCAGGAATTGATGGGGCCTGGTTTATAGCTATCTGCCTGTCGGATCTTAAGTGCTCTATGGTTGCTGATATGTCCTTTCAACTCTTTTCTCCATGGCTATGCTCTTCCTCTCAATTCGTTTTTCTCTAATGTCTCAAGTATGCTTAGAAAGAAAGCATGACGTCACCAATTTCCTATCATGTGGTTATAGATGTCCATTCGGGCCACCGGGACCGGCATGGCCCGATGAACTTCGTGTCGGGCCGGCCCCGGCACTACTCCTTGTCGTGTCATGCCGTGTAAGCCCACGGGCCGCACCGGCGGCCCAACCCCGAGCCCACGGGGCTGCTTTCGTGCCCGGCCCTACGCGCGTCCACGGGCGGCTTGCAACCCGCACCGGACCGCAAAGGAGGAGAGGATGGGGTGGGGAGTGCGGCACGGCCGGTGGTGGAGGAGCGCCGCCTCTCGGGTTCCCGCCGGTGCGCGGTGCGAGAGCCGTTGGGGATCGTGCAAGCCCCCGCGCGACCGTGCCATGTCACCGGTGCGGCTTCTAGCGGTCGGCCGACCGCTATCGCGCCTTGCAGCGGTCCCCGCGGCCGACCACGTGGCGCTGCCGGCCCTGAGTCGGGGAGGACCAGAGAAGCGGCTAGGAGAGCTCGAGGAGCAAGGAGATCAAGAGAATGGAGAGGAGCGCCGGAGGGGAATGGAGAGGATTGCAGCACCGACGGAGGGAGGCGCGACTGCGCTAGTGCTTCATCACCGGCAGATGGCCTTGCCGCAGATCTGCGCGGGCAGGGATGTTCGGAAGGGGAGCGACAGTGAGGGGAAATAGATAGGAGGCAGCGGTCGCAGGTAGGATGGAGGGGATTAGGGTTTTGGGGGATTGACTTTGGGTTGTTTATATATGAGGATAAGGACTAGGCGGCCGGCACGGGCCGGTTGCTATTTTTTGTGCCGGGCTATTGAGCCATCTATACATGTGGTTTGGCCAGAGGACAAGAGGAACCCATATCTCACATAGGTATCAGCGCGGGGAGACCTTTTAGGTAGCCTTAAATACATGTTGCCAACGAGAGAGAATCAAGTTTATGGATGCCAATTGGCACCGGTGTTCGGGGGAGGGTACAACGCTACGGCCGGTGGTTGCCTTTGCTCCATTTGTGTGATGTCGGTGTTTTAGGCCGGCAACCTACTACGGGGAGTACCCGAAGTAGATGAATGTGACTCGCCGAGATCGGTAACTCGAAGTAAGAGACACGTGGCACACAATTTAGACGGGTTCGGGCCGCGAGGTGCGTAATACCCTACGTCCGTATGCTTTGCGTAGCTCGGATTGATAGGGCACGATTACAAGATGGTGCAATAGTGCGCCGTGGGTTGTATGAGAGGAGATTGGATGAGGGGATCGGTCCCTCGCCTCGCCTTATATAGTCGGGAGGCGGGGTTACAAGTCGGAGTAGGGAGAGAGTACTAGTCGAGTACATCTAGGAGTCCTCTGTACAGTGCGGAACATGTACAGCTTCCTAACCGAGTACTACTCCTGTGTAGTCCTTGTGCTCCACGCCTTCAGGTGCCGTGTAGCGCAAGCCGGTAGTCCCGGGGGCCCACCGAGTAGTCGGTCCCGGTACCCACCGAGGTAGTGGGCCCGGGGAGGTCCATACGACAAGCCCCCGAGTACTTTGTAGTCAAGAAGGATAGCTTCAAGTAGTCTTGACGGCCTTAACGAGTAGTCCTCAAGCGTCCACCGAGCGCTACAAGTCGAAAGTCCTCAAGAGTAGTCGAAGCATCCCGAGGTCTGGAATGTACTCCGGTGATATTTGAGCAATCTTGAAGTCTTCTCGAGTAGTCCCAAGCGTCCTTGAAATACGCCTTCGAAGGTCTTCAAGAAATGCTCGTCTTGTCTTGAAACCGGAGCCGTCATGGAGGTGCGATTTGCGAGAACCGCACTCCACATGGAGTAGCCCCGAACCTCGAGCCGCGGGCTCGGGCCGAGGGTCCATCTGAAATCTTGGCAAGAAAACCCCGAAAAATCCGGAGAGAAAAAACCGAAGTACACGTGGCACGGAGCCCCCGAGCCTTGAGTCGAGTACTTCCTCTCGAATTGAAGGGTCTTCTTGGAGAATGTGTCCTGAGATGCTCTTGAGACTAGCCGCTTCCCCGGGTAGTCGAGTAGAAGTAGCCGAGCCCCCGAGGTGAGGCGCGTCGACTAGTAGAATACGAAGAGTCACGCGCGGCCGCCGAGTCGGCCCGCGCGTGGACTTATCCAGCCGTCCGTTGCGGAGGCGATTTGGCTTATAAATAGAAGCCAAAACCCTTAGGGTTTTTCACCCAAGTGAGCCGCAGTCATTTTCATTTGAATCTTGAAGCAAATCCACTCCCAGCGCCTGCTGCCGCCGTAGTAGATCTGAGCGCATCGCCACCCGAAGCCTTTAGGGTAGCCCCCGAGCGGATGCGAGTGAAAACTCCTTGCACTTGGAGAATGAAGCCGTCGGCTTGTCCAAGACATCCAAGGCCGGCGGGAAGAAGAGGGGCCGCACGAGAGGCCGCCGCGGCCGCCACCGGAGCGGCGCCGCCCGTGTCTCCACCGCGCGCCGATCCGAGCCGCGAGTGGAAGAGATCCAAGGTGAAGACGGAGGACCTACTGACCCTGCTGAACAGCGGGTTCATCAGGGAGAAGGAAGTGGATATGTGGAGATCCGCCGCCCGGAGATCCATATCCAATGGAGAAGGCCGAGGACGAGATCCCGATGTTCTCGCGGTTCGTGGAGCGCGGTCTGGCGCTCCCCGGCCGGCGACTTCGCAAAGGACTGCTCGGGTACTACGGCGTCGAGTACCTCAACTTGAACCCCAACGGCATCTTCCACACGTCGGTCTTCGTCCACTTCTGCGAAGCCTTCCTCGGAATCAAGACGCACTGGGTGCTCTTCCGGAAGTTCTTCCGCGTCAAGCCGCAACCCAGCGCCTCCAACCCCAGAGTAGTCGGAGGGGCCGGCATCCAGCTAAGGGAGGATGCCGCGGAGCAGTACCTAGCGTACAAGCTCGTCGACTTCAACACGGACTGGAAGACGAGGTGGTTCTACATCACGAACCACCACCCTGGTCTGCCGAAGCCAAGCGGACGGCAGCCCAGGCATCGTGAGTGGTGGAACACAGAACCCACCATGCAAGAGGGGATCCAGCTCCCCGAGCTGCTAGCACGCATTAGAGTGCTCGAGAGAAGGCGGGACCGAGGGCCGAGCATGTGGCCTTCGGTTTCATGAAGCGCGAGGATCCGGCCGGCGATGGCGCGGGATACGGCCGGGCTTCGAGTACACCGGCGACGACGACTCGTCGCGGATGCCGGGGGGCGAGCTGGACGACAACGGCATCGTCGAAAGGTTGTCGCGCATCTTCAAGGACATGCCGCCGTACACTGCGTGCCCGGTCGAGGAGTACTCCGCCGCGCGCCCGCCCAACGAGGTGAGTAGTCGTACCCCCCTCGTCGAGTAGTGAGTACTTGTAGTAAAGTTGCTGACGCCTTGTGTCTTGCGCAGGATGATGTGAAGCGGTTCGTCTCCGAGCCGCGCCGCCAGCCGGCGGGATCGAGATCCCGGCGGAGGGGAAGGCGAAGGAGCGCCGCGAAGTCAATGAAGGCGACGATCCCGTCATCGTGGAGGATTCCTCCGATGACGACGAAGAAGATGAAGAGATGCTTCAAGACCGCTTCCGGTGCGGTCGAGGTTTAGCCGTCCGGGCTTGCCTCATGTTCCACTTGTTCAAGACCCTCCGGCTAGCACGGAGGCTAGCCTTCCGCGCCGCCACGGAAGCCGCGCAACCCCGCCAAGAAGCGGGTGGCGAAGAAGATGAAGGTCTCAGAGACCACGCCTCCGGAGGTAAGTTATCTTGAGCGAGTAGTCGAGTACCCGTTATTCGAATACATTGCCGACGAGTAGTCTTCCTTTGTGTGCGGGAGGTGCCGCCGGCGGGAGCCCGGTCGAAGAGGGCGACGAAGGCATGTGGGACCGGTGGGAGAACCGGGCCGGAAGCCTAAGTCCGGCCCCCCACTGTCGAAGAACTCCTGGCGCAGCTGGAGCGCCAGCCCCCTGCTCCAGCAGAGAGCAGAGGACCCATGGCCGCCACCGTTGAAAAGGTGGTGACCTCTGGAGCGGAAGGTGAAGGAGCGCCGGCCGCCGCCGCCGTGAAGGAGGCAGTAGCCGCAGAGGCGGAGGAGGAGGCACCCGCCGAGGGTGGACTGGTTGATATTGCCAGCATCCTCGGTGCTCCGGCCGTGACCATCGTCCGGTCGAGCTTGTAAGTACCATGTCCTCACGAGTAGTACTTACTGCAAGAGTCGATTTTGTCCGACGACCCTCTATGAATATTTTTGCGAGAAAATCCACGGATCCGAGCCCGGGACGGGGACGAGCCCTCCTCGGCAATGGCGGAAGAAGTCGCGCCGCCCGTCGAGGAGGCCACTCCCAAGGCCCAAGCCGTGACCGAGCCCCCGGCTACCGAAGCGCCGCCGCCGAGAGGCGAGTGTAGTTGAAGGTGAGTACCCTTCTTGAAGGTGTAGAGCTCCGGGATGAGTAGTCGTATGCGGCGACGCCCACGTCGTGTTGTTGACGGAGTTCGAAGGTGGCGACATACCCGACGGGGGGGTACCGATGCGGGACTTGACACCGAAGCCCCGGAGGCCGCAGGGAGGAGCCCCGAGCCCGTGGGAGAGGTCGTCGAGAAGTCCGCCGGGGGGGAGGCGGCCACCACGTCACCAGAGATTGCTCTGGAGGTGGCTATCCGCTCCCCTGAGATCCAAGACGCAGAACCTATCCGTTCTGCGTCGATGACGGAGGCTACCTCGAGTAGCCGCGGCGGGATAGAACTTCTGGCGGACGATCTCGTGGAGCCGGCGACGGTAGCCAAGCACATGGAGGCGATCCGTCAAGCCGAACAATGGATGAGGGTACGTGACCGTAGCCTTAGAGTAGTCAATCCTTTGTCGGTTAGTACTCTTCTTGACTTGAGTTGTCTTGTGCGGGACGTCGCGGAGCGATCCCGCGAGAAGTCGAACTGCTTTGCGGGGGTTACGGCGACACCGTGCTCCGAGCCGAGGCCCCGGAGGAGCGGCTCGTGAAGTCGCGGAAGCATGCGGGCGCTATGCGGTCGAAGCTCGACGCCGCCTTCGCCAAGTACCACAACGACATCATGGAGTTGCGGGCGAAGGGCGACGAGTTGGTGCGGAAGAACAAAGGCCTCCGCAACAAGAATAAAGGTATGTCCTTTGACTTGTCGGGTACTTGTTGGAAGTCGTGAAGCCTCGACCCGTTGTTGTGTTTACGTGTTGCGAGCTTGAGGGTCGAGTGGAGCAGCCGAAGGCCTCGGAGGTGAGCATGAAGAACCTCTTCTACGGGAGCGAGGAAGCCCGCCGGTACTCGAGCTCGACTACAAGGAACTCGCCTTCGAGTGCGAGAAGCACATGAAGGCGCCGCGGATTGCTTCGACGGGGATCTCGTCAACTGCTACAAATCTTTGCAAAAGTTGAATGAAGATTGCGAGGCGTTGCGGGCCCAGCTGAGGGAGTTGGAGGAAGCCGCTCTCCCGATCGCGAGGCTCCTGGTGCCGCACCCGGGCGGCCCCAAGATCGCTCCCCTGGTGGATCGACTTCGTGAAGCACCAAGCCGGCTGGCCGCCTACGTCAAGCACATGGCCAAGTCGATCCCAAGACAAGTCTTGGCCTTCATGAAGTCGTACTTCCCGAAGGCTCCAGTGGAGGTGGTCGCCGGCGGGGTAGCCGCCAGCGCTCGGATGAGCGGTATGCGAGCTAGCCGCCGGAGCGGAGACGGCTCCCATCGCGGAGCGGTAGCCGAGAAGCCGAACCTCAAGTAGCCCCGTAATAAGTAGCTAGTAGCCATAGTTGTACGAGGAAACGAGTTGTAAAGAATTGTATCAAGTATCAATGAAATGAAATTTTTCCAGCAATGAGTACTCGTAACCGCGATCTCAGAGTGCGGAGCGCCCATCGTGGAGTAGGTGCGAGTAGTAGTACTCGGCTTTAGTAGTCCCGTCGTAGGGAGTAGACAGTAAACAAGTTGATGAACAATCAAGCTTTATTACTGAAGAAGTACACCTGGGTGGCCAGGGCCGTAGTTACAAGGTAGTCGCCTGGACCCGGAGGCCGCTTACGGCTAAGTGGCGGCCGGAGCGGGTAGCCGCTTGCAACTGGTGATCCGTAGGTAGCCGTGTGAGGCCGGATCGCGGATCCGTAGGTAGCCGCGCGGGGGCCGGATCTTGGAGTGTGGTCTCTTGGTAGACCGCTGCTAGAGTCCTTGACGCTCGTCGCGGCCCGGGGGGTCCGTAGGTAGCCGCGCGGGGCCGGACCCCGGAGGAGAGTAGTCCGGAGACTTGGAGCCGGGACCGGGGGGTCGCTTGCGGCGAGGGGTGTCGGTGTAGTCGTGTAGACTTGAACCCGGAGTAGTCGTGTAGACTAGGCGTAGAATCGACGAGTTGGTCGACGTTCCACGAGTTGTTGACGTCTTCGCCTTCAAGTGTTTGGAGGCGGTAGGAGCCCGGCCCGGTCACCTTAGCCATGGTAAAGGGGCCTTCCCGTGGGGAGCGCGAGCTTGTGGAGTCCTTCCGTGTTCCGGATACGGCGGAGGACAAGATCTCCAACGTTGAAGGAGCGTTCCTTGACGTTGCGATCATGGTAGCGTCGGATACCCTTCGGGTACCTTGCCGATTGGACGAGGGCGGCGCGGCCGAGCTTCTTCGAGGCCGTCGATGTCAACTCGTCTCCGTTGTCTTCGAGACGCCTTCGTCGTCTTGCTCCACCGCTCTGGCGAGTTCCATATGACGTCGGCGGGGAGGATGGCTTCGGAGCCGTAGACCGGGAAATAGGGGGATTGCCCCGTTGGCTTGGATGGTTGAGTCCGCGGCCCCCGCAGTGCGTTGGGTAGTTCCTTGATCCACTTGCCCCCTTTGGAGTTAGCGGCGTCGTGTAGCCGCTTCTTGAGGGCGTCAAGCACCATCCCATTGGCGCGCTCGGCTTGTCCGTTGGCCCGTGGATGGGCGGCCGAGACGTATCGGACGTCAATCCCGCTTGTTCTCGCGGTACTCCCCGGAAGCGGTGGTTGTTGAAGTTGGACCCCGGGTCCGTGATGATGCGGTGGGATAGCCCGTAGCGGTGTACGAGTTCATCCGGGAAGTCGAGCACTCTGTCGGCCTTGGGGCATGTGGCCGGCTTGACCTCGATCCACTTGGTGAACTTGTCGATAGCCACCGGTACCCTGTTGAATCCTCCCCGGCGCGGTTGGCGGTGGCCCAATCATGTCGAGCCCCCGGCGGGCAAAGGGCCGGGTTGGCGGTATGGTGACTAGCTTGTAGGCCGGGACGTGTTCTTTGCTTGGCGAAGAACGGCATCCTTGGCACCTTCGACGAGTTCTTCGGCATCGCCCAGGGCGTGGGCCAGTAGAAAGCTCGCCGGAAGGCCTTGCTGACCAGCGTGCGTGAAGACGCGTGGTTGCCGCAAACGCCCTTGTGGATCTCCTCCAAGATGTCCTTGCCTTCTTCACGAGGGACGCACTTCATGAGTACTCCGGGAAGATGCGCCCGCTTGTAAAGTTTGTCTCCGACGAGGACGTAAGACTTGGCGCGGCGGACGAGTTGTTCGGGCTGCGTTCTTGTCGGAGGGTACCTTCGCTCGCCGAGGTAGTCGATGAAGGGTTGCCTCCGGTCCACGTCGATCATCATGACCTCTCGCCCGGTGGTGGGTGGGCTGGTACGGTGGTCGGTGGCGCCGGCTCCGGGATGGATGGCGTGTGAAGCTCATGGACGAAGACGCCGCGGGTACTTGGGCGCGGGTGGATCCAAGCTTCGAGAGGACGTCCGCCGCAACGTTGTTGTCACGGACGATGTGATGGAACTCGAGACCATAGAATTTGTTCTCGAGCTTGCGGACTTCTAGGCGATGGCGTCCATGTTCTCCTTGTTGCGGTCCTAGGACTTGTTGACTTGGTTGATGACCCCTTGCGGAGTCGCCGTAGACTAGTAGCCTCTTGATGCCCGGTGAAGCCGCGAGGCGGAGCCCGTGTAGGAGAGCTTCGTACTCGGCTTCGTTGTTTGAGACCTTCCAAAAGATCTCAGGGACGTACTTGAGTTGTTCGCCCGTTGGAGAGATCGGGGAGTACCCCCGCGCTGCGCCCTCGAGGTTGAGTGAGCCATCGAAGTACATCACCCAATGCTCTGGTCGCACGGTGGGAGTAGGTAGGCGGTTCTCCCCGCCATTCCGCCATGAAGTCGACTAGTGCTTGCGACTTGATGGCTATGCGTGGCTTGAAGTCGATGGTGAGGGCGCCGAGCTCGACGGCCCATTTGGAGATTCTTCCGGTGGCGTCTTGGTTCCTCAGGATGTCGCCGAGCGGGTAGTCGGTGACGACGGCCAGACCGAGTACTCCCGGAAGTAGTGTCGTAGCTTCCGCGAGGTGATGAGTAGAGCGTACGGGAGCTTCGCACGGGCCGGTAGCGAGCCTTGGACTCGATAGAACCTCGCGACGAAGTAGGCGGGGCGGCCCCCGGACCGGGTAGGCGTGGCCGTCTTCCTGCGCCGCTCGACAACGATGGCGATGCTCGACCACGTGGGTAGTCGCGGCTAGGTAGAGCAATGAGGCGCTCGCCCTTGTGAGGAGCCGTGAGGATTGGCGGCTTTGACGGAAGTCTTTGAGCTGGGCAAGGGCTTGATCCGCCTCTGGAGTCCACACGAACTTCTCGTGATGCTTGAGTAGTTTGAAGAAGGGGAGGCCCCGTTCTCCTAGCCTCGAGATGAATATGTTCAACGCCGCCATGCACCCCGTCAGCTTCTGGACGTCCTTGATGCTCGTGGGAGCTTTCATGCTGGTGATGGCGGAGATCTTCTCGGGGTTGGCTTCAATGCCGCGGCGGGCGATGATGAAGCCGAGTAGTTTGCCGAAGGGACGCCGAAGACGCACTTGTTCGGGTTGAGCTTCCAGCGGTACTCGCGTAGCGATGCGAAGGTCTCTTCAAGGTCTTCGATGAGGGTACTGGAGTCCCTGGTTTTGACAACCACGTCATCCACGTAGGCCTCGACGTTCTTGTTGAGTTGCCGCTTGAAGCAGGCCTGGATGGCCCGTTGATAGGTAGCGCCGGCGTTCTTCAACCCGAATGACATGGTCGTGTAGCAGTACGCGCCAAACGGGGTGATGAACGCGGTCTTTTCCTGGTCTTCCTCCTTGATTGCGATCTGGTGGTACCCGAGTAGCGATCGAGGAAGCGAGAGCGGTCGCGGCCCGCCGTGGAGTCGATGACTTGGTCAATCCGCGGCAACCCGAAGGGGTCCTTGGGGGCGATGCTTGTTGAGGTCGGTGTAGTCGACGCACATCCTCCACTCGTTCGAGTTCTTCTTGCGGACGAGGACGGGGTTGGCGAGCCACTCAGGATGGAAAACTTCTCTGATGAAGCCAGCTGCGAGTAGCTTGGCGAGCTCCTTCTTGATGGCGTCCGTCTGTCGTCGGCGAAACGTCGGAGGTGTTGTCGCTTGGGGGTGGCCTTTGGGTCGACGTTAAGGCAGTGCTCAATCAGCTCCCTGGGCACTCCTGGCATGTCCGCTGGCTTCCACGCGAAGATGTCGCGGTTAGCCCGAAGAAAGCTGATGAGCGCATCTTCCTATTTGGGGTCGAGGCCGGCCCCGATGGTGGTGGTCTTCTTTGGGGTCGCTCGTTCCGAGGTCGACCGGTCCCGACGAGTACCTCCTCGGGTGGGCGAGGCTTGTTGGCGGCCGTCGGACTTCTGCGGGATGTCGAGTTCGCTCGTGGTGAGCTTCTTCGACGCGGCGTAGACCTCCATCATCGCGTTGGGTACTTGGTTTGTTGAAGCGATCACCACGGCCTCTGTATCGCAGTCGTGGGAGATCTTCAAGTCCCCTTGGAGGGAGAGTACACCGGCTGGACTTGGCATCTTGAGTACCAAGTAGGTGTAGTGGGGCACCGCCATGAACTTGGCGATGGCCGGTCTGCCGAGGATGGCGTGGTAGGAAGTCTCGAAATCCGCGACCTCGAACTTGATGTACTCGGTGCGGTAGTTATCCCGAGACGCCCCGAAGGTAATCGGCGATATGTTGACGGTGAATTTCCGTCAACCTAGAGTACTTGTTATACATTGGTTTCGATTATGATTTGCAACTAACCGGCCACTAGGCATACTAATGATATAACAAGTTCACACTTGCATGTCGATTTTGGAGTTTGTTGTTTACGCGGAAATCTACGCTAATGAGGAGACTTTCGGGATAAGTTCACCAAGCACTTTGGAAGAAGATCATGAAGCCCGACAAGAGTCAAGACACGCGATGAACATGACTCCAAATGACCCGAGGACCGAAGCGTCAACGTGCAAATCTTCGGGGACTCAACCGGAAAACGGCGAAGCTTGCATAGCAAGGATTCAAGCCTTAACCGTGAAGGAAACGACGTCAAAGGCCCACATGCAAGTGCACACGAATAAGGGATCACGGGAGAAGCAACCGGGGAGGAAACCGGGGCCGAACCGGGCCGAAGTGGGCACGGGCCGGCCGGCTCGGGCCGGCCGGCCCGGCCCACTCCGGGGGTCGGTTCGGTCCCCCCCTTTGCCCTAGATGTTCATCTATTTATTCCCTCCGCCGCCGTCGACCGACACATCGAACAAATCATCCTACCGACGCCAATCACCGAGAAAACCGCCGCCGCAAGATGAGGGAGAGAGTTAGATGAGCTCGTGGCAAGGATCAACGCCGGCAGAGAGAAGGAAGCAAGACGAGGACTCCAAGCCGCTGGCCTAGGGGTGTTCCCAAGCTTCTTCGCCGCCATCTTCATCGACGACGTTCTCCGGAGTCTCCATCACCCCTATGTGCTTCAATCCGTGTAAGATGATGGGGTAATGTCTCCGTTCATCCCTAGGGTTAGATGGATACATGCTATGTGATCGCTACTTGATTCGTGGTTTCAATATATTGTTTTCATGTTGATGATGCTTTGATGATTGAGGTTAGCTACCATGTTTTTCGGGCGTATGATATTCGCTACTCCCATAGATTCCATCAACATACCGTGTCCATCATAGGTCTAGTCACGATTACCTTCGCATAGTGACAGTACGAGAGGAGGGAAAGGGCGAAACCGTGGTCACAACCCCCGGTAGATTGGTTTACCGCTTTCGTGTAGTAGTTGCATATCATGTTATCCTAGATCCTAGGGAGGGAACGCTTATCTTTCTTAATCACTCTCTTGTGCTCACCCTTTACCATCTAGTTTAACCCTATATTTGTTTGATCAACTTAACTTAGATTAACTTAGGTTAGATTGTTTTACTTTTAGATTAATACTCTCTTTCAAAGGTTTTCCATTCAACTAGATTAGTACTTGGTTAAGCGCTAGTAATCCCCTTGCTCCGCGGATTGACAAGAACCTTGGGAATCCCATGGTGAAAAAGGTGTAGGTCCGTATGCTTGCGGATCGTAGGTGGATACGAGTTTTATCCGTCAACAAGCCCCTTTTTTTACGCGCCGTTGCCGGGGAGAAAGCCGATTTGCTACGTTTAATCTAGAATTAATTTTGTTGATTACTAACACCTAACCCTTATTTTCTAAAAAAAAAAAAATCTTTTTTGTTTTTCTTTCTACTTTTCTTGTGCCTAGATGGATTTGTTCACCTCACCATTGGAAGACGAAGAGATGTCGCTAAGGAAGCTAGCAATGCCGTCAATGGAAGACATTGAGATGCAAAAATCAGATTTGACGTTTGCTACAAACCACTACGAAGTGAAGCACGGAATCATCGAGTTAGTGGCGACAAAACCATTTAGAGGATTGGAGGATGACAACCCATATAGACACATTAAGGAATTCACGATGTTATGCAACACGGTGCAACAAAAAGGAGTTCCGGCCGCTTGGTTTAAGTGGAATCTTTTTCCATTCTCTCTCGAAGATGAAGCGCGAAGATGGTACACACTTGCGTCCGTTGAAGCAAAAGGAAATTGGGATGAGCTAGTGAAGAAGTTTCTTTTGAAGTTCTTTCCCATAAGCAAGGTCCAAGACTTAAGGAGGCAAGTGCTCACTTTCAAGCAAGGAGAGGATGAAGGAATTGATGAAGCATGGGACCGTTTTAATGAACTACTTGAACGAGACCCGAACTTGGGATTTTCCGGTGACTTGATGTTGCATACCTTTTATTTTTCACTAACCCCTAACTCGTCTCGTTTTGTAAGCATGTGTGCAGGCGGTGATATAATGGATAAAACAATTAGTGAAGCCGCACAAATCTTACAAAGGATAAGCAATGGACAAAGAATGCAACGAGATTGGCAAAGATGTTGTCGAGAGGAGCAAAATGACAAAAGCAAGCCCAAGGTGCTTGCTGAAATTTCTGAAAAAGATGAACCGAAGGTCAAGGAAGATGAACCGACCATACAAGAAAGTGAAGATCCACTTCCCAAGGTAAGAGAAGTCATTTCGGATGTTAAAAATGTTGAAACTAACATGAATATAGGCCGAAGTATGTGGAATGCTAGACCATTGGCGGAGTTCAAGCAATCCGGTTGGGTTCAAGTTGATTTCGCCCCACTAATCAACTATGGAAGGAAGGAGGAACGCCGACACGTTGCCAAACTAGTTGAAGATATGTTTGATCAAGAGATGAGTGGAGAGTCGATCCAAAAGATGTTTGAAGAAGAAATTGAAGCGAAGAGATGAAGGATGGATCGACCGGTTTGACAACTCAAAGATTTATGATGAAGGAAGAGAAGAGTACAACCGTGATGAGCCTAGTGACTCAAAGGATAAATGGGAGGAGATAGGACTCAAGCTAGATGATAGCTTGTGTGCTATTGAAGCCTACACACTAGCAAATCAAGACATGGAAGTACTCAAGGATGAAGGAAAGAGTGAATCAACAATGAGCGATCTTGACGACATGTGGTACATGGAAGATAAAGAAAGAAACATACAAGTCTTTGAAGATGAAGACCTGGTTGATAAAGAAGACTTCAAAGAAGAAATGAATGCGTACATAGTTGAAGGAGTACATGTTCCACATGATGAGATGGAGGGGATGCAAAAAGGTAACAAAGAGACACCTTCACTTGTTGAGATCGATTCGCCTTCAACACCGCTTGATGAACCAAATATCACTCTTGTTGAAAAGGCTCTAAGGCCAAGGTACGCGCTGAAATCTCAAGATATTATTGGTATTGATGTTGATAAATTCAAATACTCATGCTCAACCAATAGTATGAATGATAGTTTAATGTCTATGCCTTGTTCCAATAGTGATCATGTTGATAGGCTAGATTTTCTTGAGAGTGAAAAAGAGGAAACATTTATGTTCGATCCAATTAATCTCACACCTAAACAACCTTTGACTAATGATGAGCTAAGTGCTATGCATGAAACATATGCTTCTTTTATTTACACCTTGACTTGTTGCTACAATTCACATGTGGTGTTAATTATGGACGCGTATGTTTACAATAAGTTTTGTAAATCTCGATCATGCTTTGCGCTTGGTCAAGCTAATGACCCTAAAGAATCATATGTCGGGAAAGGCCCGATTTTAACTAACCATGTAAACAAAGCTTGAATAATGAAAAAAAAGAAGTCATGCCTAAAAGAGTTGCAAGATAAATCATCAACCTCTCCGAATCCCGCGATGGATGCTGCTGTCTTCATCAATTTGAGAGCTTGTTCAGAGGTGTACAAATGAAGAAAATGAGATATCCAGAAGCTCCATCAAGTTACCATTCCAACGCATCAAGAACCAACAAGTTTGAAGACCCGTGCAAGGAGTTATGGAGAAAACATTGAGCGTTGCGCGTTCTGAAATTTCAGGACAGATTTCATCGCCGAAGTAAAACGGACGTAACTCTCTTGTCCGGAGTCCGATTTGAGCAAATAAAGACTCGTTGGAAAGGAAATTTTGTGCACTGTGCAATGGAGTAGCGCTTGAGTATACTTTCTTTTCTAGACATTAAAAAAATTCATGGAGTGAAGGAAGCACCGAAGGATGATAAAGAAGGAGATAACGATGAAACAAAAGGATACTTTGGGCAAGTCTTCTATAAGTGATCAAGCACAACATGGGAAGTAAATCAAAGCTGCATTGGTACCTTTTCTTCTTGCATGAAGGGCCATGGCTATGCAACGAAAAGAAGGTATGTGAGAAAGTTGAGCTTTATGACTTTAAATGAAGCGCTTTTCGGGAGGCAACCCGTTTCTTTATGTTTTTATTCCTTTCTTAGAGAGAATAAAGAATGACACCATCTTATGATGATCAACTTGTGGTTATTAATCTAAGTTTAGTTTTCTTTTTAGAACCACCATCATGTTCATGCTCATATTTATTTATTTGCATGCATTGCATTTTGTTATCAATGTGATGTTTCTTTGCATGTACATGTTTTGCATATAGTTGGCTTGGTTGTTTTACGGCTCAATGATGTATGCTTTCATATCCATGTTAATGCTCCAGCTGGCATTTTCCTTTTGTGATGTTGTGTAAACGTGGTGTTTAAACATGATTGCGGACCATCATCATTAAGTTCGATAAACCTTGCTAGCTTTTCATATGTTTTCATGTTGCATTGGTTAGTTTATAAGCTTTGCAATGCGCTTAATTTTCCTTGTGCTATAAGGGTTATTGATTTAGGGATAGACATGGTGTTTTAACCCTTGATAAATAAACCTTTATGGCTATGGAGAAATTCGGCAACCTAGTTGTAAACATGGTGTTTAGAACTAGGTGAAAACATTGTCTTTGTTTATATGCTTTCCTATCATGTGCATACACACCTTACACCACGTACACTCATTAGGTTTTTATTCCTCATTAAACTAATTATGCCACAAGTTAAGAATCTTAGGAGACATTGTTGTATTGTTGGCAATTCTATCTACTCCCAACCGTCACCTTGGGGGTAGAATGTGCGTTTAAAACGTCTTACAGGCAAGATAAAGACTCTCACTACAAGGAAATTGAAGGATGGCTAAGAAGTGCTTTGTCTTCTTCTTCCATGACTAGCAAAATGCTAAGCATGGGGGAGACCCTGAATCTTCAACACGGAAGTGCAACATGACACTCCGGATCAATGCGCAAGAAGCCACCAATCTCATCAAAATTCTGCATGGTCTCGAAGGGAAAACACTGGATATTTTTGGATATTTAGAAGCCCCATGAAGTTATGATTCCAACAAATCAAGAATCAAGACAATCGGAGGTTCCTACAAGCGGTTATGCCCGAATCACCGAGTGCAACACGTCCTGAAATCAGTTTTGGACAGCACACAGCGCTGAAGTAAAATGGACATAGCTCCCTTGTTTGAACTCCGTTTTTGATGAATGACCACACGTTGGAAAGATAATTTCATAAACTTTTCAATAGAGCTATATTTCGATATATGTTTAGTTCTGGACAGAGGGGGAAATCCATGAAAAAGAGACAGCAAGGAGATGATGAGAACAAGAAAGAGGAGATGGTGATGACAACATTGAAGAGAAGGGTGACCAATGACTCCATTAAGCATACAAGATCAAATTCAGAAGTTTAGGAGCATTAATAAATCAAGACAAAAGCAAAAGCCACATCGATACATGGAGATGTCGGAAGAAGGCAACAAAGAATTACAATGGTAACATCTCCATGGACCTTCTCTTTTCCAAACACAAATGCTTGTAAGTATGCCTTCAACATCAACTAGGTGCAACCTTTTGTTTTTCTCTTCAAACAATAACATGGCTACTAGGAGGACAACCTAGGTTTCTTTTTACTTTCAATAGATAAGCATGACCATGTGTTCACCTCGATGTTCTATATTGCCTATGCTTACGGAAAGATGATGAAACTTGCCGCTTTGTTTTACCTACATGAAGTTATACATGTCTTGGCTAATTGCTCTCTATAATATGATCTGAAATTAATTTAAATACTGGCTCTTTTATTTGTGGAGGTGAAATGACTATGCTCTAGACCCACATACATATCTTTGCTCTTTGATTTAAGTTTATGGATAGCCGGATAACTTGTTGTTTTTATGAAAACTTAACTTTTATGCTATCTACATGTTTGTGATGCTCTTGCAAAGTTCTACCTACCAAAGGCATATACATATATGTTTTATGATAACAAAACCTGTAAATTGCAAACATATGTTTTGATGAGTTGGATTAGGATTGATTTCTATGGTTCGAGACTAAGAAGTCTGGTCATTCCTTTGTGTAACTTTTTCATGCTAGCCTTTTTGTCCATGCATTGTGGGTTTTCACATCGAAAATTTCACAAACTTCGCTGGGCATCCACCCTAAACCAAAAACATCTTTTTGTGATCACCTCCTTATCCACAACCGAATTTGAGTATGGAGTAAAATTCTCGATGGAGATTCAAATATTCCGCAAGATTATGGAATCTATACTTACTTTAGCAGTCATTTCCCCTCTCTTTTATGCTCGAGGACGAGCATCGTTCAAGCATGGGGGAGGAGTCATTCTCTCGACACAAATGCTATATAAGTATTATGTTGCAAAAAGTTTTGAGGAGCAAAAGAAAACAAGAAAAAAATGAAAAATGAAAAAAATATGATAAGAAGAAAAGAAAAGTAAGAAAAATAGGAAGAATAAAGTGAAAAAAAGAAAGAGAGAAAAAATGAGAAGGAAATAAAATAAGGAAAAAAATAAAGATGCTCCTCGGTTCTTTTTGCTTCATAAGTTCTCAAGTGCCTTGATGATAAATCCATACTCAAATCTTCCAACCATGTGCAATCCGATAACGAGGACTTCACTCGTGCCTCGGGATCATCCATTTGCCACTTGCACATGTCCACTTATCTAAATGTGTGTGTTTCATCCCTCTCTCTTTCCAACATTTATTTTCCATGGCCTTTTTGACGAGTCTCGGTAATTCCAATAGACCTCTCTCTTAATTTGATAATATTTCGAATGTATGTTTTGCTAGGATTATTTTTAACCTTCCAAGCTCCACAAAAGCCTTCCACTATCACATATGAGTAGAGTAGGTTGAAAATAATCTAGTATAGGCTTGAGTGACTTGATGAGATGAGTGTTCCATGAGCTCTTGCAAGAGATTTTCACTTATGTTGGATATGCATCTTTTTGAAAATCTTCCATGTGACAAGGTAATGGTTTGAAGTTCACTTAAGTTTGAGAGCATCGTGTTAAATGTGGCTTGTTCTTTATTGTTAGTCTATCTTCCATAATGAAAAAGAAGCCGGTCACAACTTGAACCTTAAAAATAAATTTTTAAGAGAGAGCAATTTGTCTCGTCATGAATGACTAAGTGCAGGGATAACATTGGAAGGCAACATTGATTTCCCTTTTAAAGCAAGGATTACTTACTCGAGGACGAGCAAGGTTTAAGCATGGGGGAGATGTTGACGGTGAATTTCCGTCAACCTAGAGTACTTGTTATACATTGGTTTCGATTATGATTTGCAACTAACCGGCCACTAGGCATACTAATGATATAACAAGTTCACACTTGCATGTCGATTTTGGAGTTTGTTGTTTACACGGAAATCTACGCTAATGAAGAGACTTTCGGGATAAGTTCACCAAGCACTTTGGAAGAAGATCATGAAGCCCGACAAGAGCCAAGACACGCGATGAACATGACTCCAAATGACCCGAGGACCGAAGCGTCAACATGCAAATCTTCGGGGACTCAACCGGAAAAACGGCGAAGCTTGCATAGCAAGGATTCAAGCCTTAACCGTGAAGGAAACGACGTCAAAGGCCCACATGCAAGTGCACACGAATAAGGGATCACGGGAGAAGCAACCGGGGAGGAAACCGGGGCCGAACCGGGCCGAAGTGGGCCCGGGCCGGCCGGCTCGGGCCGACCGGCCCCGCCCCACTCGGGGTCGGTTCGGTCCCCCCCTTTGCCCTAGATGTTCATCTATTTATTCCCTCCGCCGCCGTCGACCGACACATCGAACAAATCATCCTACCGACGCCAATCACCGGAAAACCGCCGCCGAAAGATGAGGGAGAGAGTTAGATGAGCTCGTCGCAAGGATCAACGTCGGCGGAGAGAAGGAAGCAAGAGGAGGACTCCAAGCCGCCGGCCTAGGGGTGTTCCCAAGCTCCATCGCCGCCATCTTCATCGACGACGTTCTCCGAGTCTCCATCACCCCTATGTGCTTCAATCCGTGTAAGATGATGGGGTAATGTCTCCGTTCATCCCTAGGATTAGATGGATACATGCTATGTGATCGCTACTTGATTCGTGGTTTCAATCTATTGTTTTCATGTTGATGATGCTTTGATGATTAAGGTTAGCTACCATGTTTTTCGGGCGTATGATATCCGCTACTCCCATAGATTCCATCAACATACCGTGTCCATCATAGGTCTAGTCACGAATACCTTCGCGTAGTGACGATACGAGAGGAGGGAAAGGGCGAAACCGTGGTCACAACCCCCCGGTAGATTGGTTTACCGCTTTCGTGTAGTAGTTGCATATCATGTTATCCTAGATCCTAGGGAGGGAACGCTTTTCTTTCTTAATCACTCTCTTGTGTTCACCCTTTACCATCTAGTTTAACCCTAGATTTGTTTGATCAACTTAACTTAGATTAACTTAGGTTAGATTGTTTTACTTTTAGATTAATACTCTCTTTCAAAGGTTTTCCATTCAACTAGATTAGTACTTGGTTAAGCGCTAGTAATCCCCTTTCTCCGCGGATTGACAAGAACCTTGGGAATCCCGTGGTGAAAAAGGTGTAGGTCCGTATGCTTGCGGATCGTAGGTGGATACGAGTTTTATCCGTCAACACGGTACCACCGAGCCCGGTGGGATAGCCGCGTTGCTCGGGACGATGCCGTAGAAGGGCGTGCTTGCTCTTGGTGAGCATGGGGGTGACGTCGAGGTTCATCTTCTTTAAGGTTTTGGTGAAGAGGACGTTGAGCCCACTTCCACCAACGATGAGCACCTTGTTGAGCTTGGAACCCGCCACCGTTGGCTTCGGGACGAGGGGGAACCGTCCCGGTTCGGAGAAGGCTGGTCCATTGGTCCGCGCGGGAGAAGGTGATGGGTACCTACGACCACCGAGAGGGGTCGGGACCGCCGGCTCGATGGACATTACTTCACGGCGGGTAGCCTTCTCGCTCCCCGCCTGGCCGGGCGGTCCGCCGAAGAGGACGTTGACGGTCTTCTCGGGTTCTTGGAAGTCGTTGTTGTCGCCGTCCTTCTTCTTGCCCTTTTGGTCGTGAGGGTGCGGTGGCTCCGGCGTGTCCTTGAGTGCATGCCCGAGCCGGTAGCACCGCTCGGTAGTGTGGTTGCCATTTGGATGCCACGGGCACTTCTCCTTCGGCGGGTCCTTGAACCCGCCGAGTTCTTCTTCGAGTTCCCTTTCGCGGGCGCCGGATAGCCGCGATGGTGTTGTCCGGCTTGCGCTTGCGGTTGGGACCCGAGTAGTTGTTGTTGTTGTTGTTGTTGTTGCGGCCGCCTTGGTTTGCATTGCTTGCGCCGCCGCCGCCCCGGTTCTCGCTTGGACTTGCCGAGGATGGCGTCGTACTTGGCGTTGGCCTTGTCCTCTTCATCCGCCCGGGACGTGATCATGTCCTTGAGGTGGGGGATGGACTCGGGGCGGCGACGACCGAAGTCCTCGAAGGTGCGGCGATGGTAGAGGCCGTCCCGGAAGAGGTCAATGACCTCCTTGTCGGTGACGTCGACGACGGTAGCGCGCTTGTCGAAAAAGCGGCGCATGTACTTGCGGAGGGTCTCGCCCTCGTTCTCGCTTGATCATGGCAAGGTCCATGCGAGTACCCGAACGGCCCATGGCGCCCGCGAAGTTGCTCGTGAACTGCTCCTTCGCCCGGGTCCCACTTGTCGATCGAGTGCTTGTCCGGCGACTCGAGCCATGTGAGTGGAGCTTGGTCCGGACGAAGGGGAAGTAGAGGCATTTGGTGTCGCCGTTGCCGCCGCCGTTCTCGATGGAGAGGGCGTAGCATCGGAGCCACCGGATGGGATCCTCCTTCGCGTCGTACTTGGTGATCCCCAAAGGTTTGAACTTTTCGGGGAGGAGCGAGGTTGCGGCCGGGGTGAGAAGGCGGGGGAAGCCGTCGCCCTCGGCGGCGGTGGTCGACTTCTTCCGCCGCAACTCCTCAATCTTCGGCGAGCGTCGTACCCGCCATGAGAGGCACCGGAGGCGTGGGCGTTCGCGTGGCCTTGGCCGCCGCGGCCGCCGCCGCCTCCGGCTCTCTGTTGGCCCCGTGGTTGGAGCCGCCGCCGTCGGCCGCCGCCGCCGTCGGGGTCGTTGCCGCCGCCACCGGCCGGAGCGCGGTGGGGAACGACTTCTCGGTTGCCTTGGTCTTGCCGTGAAGGTCCACCGGCGTTGGAGCGGCGGCGGTTTGGGTCGGCGGAAGGTCGGCTCGAGTACGGTTGGGGGGCCGGCGTTGCTGCGACTGGTAGCTTCGTTGTCGCGGGGTTTAGCTGGGAGAGGTTGGTTGACTCTGTTGTTGACCCGCATGAAGTAGGCTTCTTCAGCGAGCTTGGCGATGACCTCTCCAGCGTGTATGCCCTGGGCCTGGCGTGCGATCGTTGTGATCGACATGAGGCATTGCTCAGGGGTGGTGTGTACTCTGCTCTCGGCCGCCTCGAGAGCTTCCGCCGGGTTGCGGATGGGGAGGTTGTCTCCGAGCCGCCGGCGTTGTTCGGCCGCGCTTCTCGTTGCGTTCGCGTCGAGCGTCCCCGTTGGCCGCGGTCTCGTCCGCGAGTGCGTTGGCGGACGGCTCATCCGCGGAGATGTCCTCCGTGTACCCGTCTTCGGCCGTGCCCGAGGGTCTCGGGGTGTCGCCGGCAACCATGAAGACTTGGCGATCGGGGGTGCCAAGGCCGGACTCGCAGGGTGCCACCTCGGTTGGTGTGTTGGAGTCGGCTGGGCCGGTGGTGTTCCCTCTCGAAACGAGTAGTGAGTCGATGTAGGCGACGTATCGTGAGTCCCCCTTCGCCGGGTCGGCGGGCTTGCGGTCCGGCCGCAGACGTATCTTCGGCCGGCGTCGATTTTATGACCGGCCCGCAGGCCGGCCCCGACAAGGGAAGCTCGTGGAGTCGTATTCGGACTCGGGCTTCTCGGGGGTCCGACCCGAAGTCGAACTCGTAATCCGGGTTCGAGTAGAACTCGGAGAGAGGGCCGGAGTCCGAAACGTGATCGGGGACGGCGTCGGAGTCCGAGTTATACTCGGTTGCGGGCTCCTTGCCGACCCGGCGTGGAGTAGGAGCCCCCCGTGCGGGCCCGCCCGAGGACGCGGGGCCACGCGCGGAGCGCCGGTGTGGTGAAGGGGCCGCCCGTGATGGCCGAGCGGCCCGGCTCGCATGCGATGGCCCATGGCGACGTCGGGTTCGAGTTGGAGACGGACTCGAGCTCGAAGTCGCCGTG
Organism: Cenchrus americanus; assembly: GCA_947561735.1. Taxonomy (NCBI): domain Eukaryota; kingdom Viridiplantae; phylum Streptophyta; class Magnoliopsida; order Poales; family Poaceae; genus Cenchrus; species Cenchrus americanus. The sequence goes on from OX387239.1 coordinate 9,568,609, forward strand.
GTGGTTGAAGAGCGAAATTTCGCCGAACTTGCCGGCGAGTTCGCCCGTGACGACTTCGGGGAGCGTCACGAGGCTCCGTCCTCGGGTTGGGCCGCATAGTCGCGCGGCGGGAAGGAGCCCGCACCATCGGCGCGTGCGGACCCGGGTGCGCCGAAGACGAAGGTGTCGCCGCGGTTGAAGGCGACAGTTGGCTTGATGTGGACGGAAGCCGCCGAGTTCGCCATGTGATCTCGAGCGAGAGCCCCTACCTGGCGCGCCGGTGTCGGTGTTTTAGACCGGCAACCTACTACGGGGAGTACCCGAAGTAGATGAATGTGACTCGCCGAGATCGGTAACTCGAAGGAAGAGACACGTGGCACACAATTTAGACGAGTTCGGGCCGCGAGGTGTGTAATACCCTACGTCCCGTATGCCGCGTAGCTCGGATTGATAGGGCACGATTACAAGATGGTGCAATAGTGCGCCGTGGGTTGTATGAGAGGAGATTGGATGAGGGGATCGGTCCCCGCCTCGCCTTATATAGTCCGGGAGGCGGGGTTACAAGTCGGAGTAGGGAGAGAGTACTAGTCGAGTACGTCTAGGAGTCCTCTATACGATGCGGAACATGTACGGCTCCCTAACCGAGTACTACTCCCGTGTAGTCCTTGTGCTCCACGCCTTCGGTGCCGTGTAGCGCAAGCCGGTAGTCCCGGGGCCCACCGAGTAGTCGGTCCCGGTACCCACCGAGGTAGTGGGCCCAGGGAGGTCCATACGACATGTGAGCTTACCGAAACTCGGCATGGAGGCAAAGCCAGCAATATGGGTGGAAGGCATGATATTTTCTTCAACTTAATTATAGCTACACTTGTACTCTAGAACAACAAGGCTCAACTTTGTGTGAACAGTAGGATAACCATCATTGTCAATTCACTGTTTTGCAATGGCAAGAGTTAAAATTAAAAGAATTCTCTTTTTTCAATAAAAGAACTGAAACATTCTACTTGTGGTTAATAGATGACACATAATACATGTGAGGTTGTAATCGGTGATTTGTTACTAATTCTATCCTTTTGTTGGCTAAGAAGGAATGCATTACGATGTTATCTGAATCCTACGTTCTCTCAAAATCAGTTCCTATCTCTATATAACGAATCCTGGGTCCAAGCTCGGCCATCTCATCGGGCCACGTCGCCCTTGTTTCTCCGCCACAGGATCTCCAATCTACGGTCACATGCGCTGGCTCTCGATGCTTCGCGTTTGCCACGGACATTACTGACTTCTCTCAGGTTGCGGACCCACAGCCGGCCGGCGGCCGCAATCACTTCCCCTCCGCACCGCTCATCTCCTTGGTAGAGAAGCCGCGGATTCGGTTCGACGACGATTCCGACGGTTCGGCGGCTGCCCGGCCTCCCGGTGCGCACAACGTGGAGCTTCTCTTTCCCACGCTCGCCCTAGCTTAGCTCGAGGGACACCGGTTGGGGGCGCTAGAACTCCACCTGTAGATGTCGAGGTCACCGCCACCGACGACATTGTACTCATTGCCCCATCATCATCTCCTCCCGCCGGTCGGTCAGCCCCCGTCTTCTCAAAATCCCGTAGGTCGGTCGCTCAATCCCGAACTCCTGTCTTCTCAAAATCATCTATGAATTGAGCCTTAGGCTGGCAGGTTGCAGCTTTGCAGGTACACAAGAGTTCAAGAAGAAGGATACATCTTCGAGAGGAACAACTGTTCCTCTGCAGTTTCAGATTAATTCTTTCCTCTGATCTCACAATTTTGAGCAATTTTCTTCGATTGTGAAAATTTATGAGTAAATATTTTTTTTGTGCTTTCCCGAGTGATGGTTTGATACTATAATTTTATATCTTGGATTCAGACTGCTGTCCAAAGCCTTATAGTTTCTGAAATGAGCGAACAATTTTTTGAAGGAAAAAGTGGATTTTTTATCCTTCAAGTATTGCAAAAGTGTGGTATTCATCCCATATGTTTCATTTGGTGCAAATCATCCCTAGGTAATTCTGGTTTAACAGTGATTTATCGAAATCTATCAACGGTGTATGCCAGGTAATCATTTGATTACTCAGTAATCATTGGCTATGGATGCAATGTGCTATGTTGGATATATAAAGCTCACAATTTTTTAGTAAATTCTCTAATTGGATATTCAATAAATTCTTTCTAATTTTTTTAAGGAAACTGATTCACACTCAATTATTATAGAAATTGACTAACATAAGTTGTGGCTAGACAGTAATTAGCTATGGATTCAAAATAAACATGTTCAAAGTATTGTCATGCTGACATTAATGCGAAATATGCATTACATTTCTTTCATGTAATTACCCAATTTATTACTAACTTTTGTACAAGGAAAGGCATTGACCAACAACAGTGCCACGACCATGGGGCAAGCCCACTACATGCACTGCACGGCAAAGGCGCGCAGGTTTTCTAATGTATCTTATTTGCAAGACCAGTTACCTTGCATCGACTTTATGCATCGTAGAATAAACTGACAGTTGTGCATCCTTGATAATAATCTTAACTAACGTTTCAATATTTGTTCATCCTAGCTCTAGATTTATGTTCAAAGGTAGGCATTGAAGATATCCCTTTTAGTGTTAGTCATGAAGCTATTTCATTGAAAAGCGGTTGGGAAAAGTACAATATTTCATTGGCAAGCAAACTTCAGACATTTGTAACAGTAGAGAAGATCTACTATCATCTTCAGACATTTGTAACAGTAGAGAAGATCTGCTATCATCTTCTGGTGCTTCTCTTGCATCTAGGAGACGTCAGTGATCTATCGAATTCGAATCACCATGGCTGCAGGAGTATTGTCAAGAATTGGTAGTGCCACTTTACAGCCATTTGCTTGTCAAATCTCAATTTCTCAAAGATTTTGTTGTGTCCTTCCAGTTGTTTTTGAATGGATATGACCTTCCACTTGCTTCAGTTTTCTCTAATGTCTCAGGTATGTTCAGAAAGAAAGCAAGAGTTCATCAACTTCCTTTCACATGGTTTGGCTAGACGTCAAGAGGAAATCATATCTCACACTAGTAGCAGCGCCGGGAGACCTTTTAAATACATGTTGCCAAGAGAGAGAATCAAGTTTATGTATGCCGATGGGTTGTGATGTGTCATTTGTGTGAGCTTCCTAAACCTCTGGCATGAAGACAAAACAACAACCAGGGTGGAACACATGATAGTTACTACACCTTACACTTTCGCGTGTTGCAGAACAAGTCTCAGCAACTTTGGTTGAACATTAGGGCCACCATCATTATTGGCATTTCGAAATCAATATTTTTTTCCATGACGAGAGCTATATATATGCTGCTACATCAAAACTGAATTCTCTTTCAGACAAAATAACTGAAAAAGTCTACTTCTGGTTAAGTTTACTACAGCTTACTATATATCTGCCTGTATTTAAATTAGTTGGTTCTATAATAATGCACCAAAGCTATACATATATGTTGGCATACAACAATTGTTTAAGACTATATTGATTTCATTTACTTTGTGCTTATCAAATAAAAAGAAAGAAAATATATGGCAAGAAGGGTTCATATTGAAGATCACCCAAATCTTTTGTTCAATAGGTATATGTCTCTCTTTCGCTCTCCTGATCTCTGCGCAAACTTTATACTTCCTACCACTGGCATTCAAATATTTCGTTTGTACTTTTTGTGCAAAAAGTTTTTAAGTACCAAGTTACTGAAGCAATGAAAATTACGTGGTCCACATGTAGGCAGGAAAATCGGTGATTTGGTACTAATTGTATCCTTTTGTTGGCTAAGAAGGAATGCATTATGATGTTATCTGAATCCTATGTTCTCTCAAAATCAGTTCCCATGTACCTTATTTGCCGTACCAGTTACCTTGCATCGACTTTATGCATTGTACAATCGGTAAACTGTGCATCCTTGACAATAATTTTAACTACCTTTTCAATATCTGTTCGTTCTTGCTCTAGATTTATTCAAAGGTAGGCGTTGAAGACAGCACTCTTAGTGTTAGTCATGAAGCGATTTCATTGAAAAGCGGTTGGGAAAAGTATAGTATTTCATTCGCAAGCCAACTTCAGACATCTGTAACAGTAGAGAAGGTCTATCGAATTTCATCTTATGGTGCTTCTTTTGCATCTAGGAGACGTCAGTGATATATCGAATTCGAATCACCATGGCTGCTGGATTTTCGTCAAGAATTGGTAGTGCCCGCTTTACAGCCATTTGCTTGTCAAATCTCAATTTCTCAAAGGTTTTGTTGCATCCTTGGAGTTGCTTTTGAACGGATATGACCTTCCACTTGCTTCAGTTTGCTCTAATGTCTCAGGCATGTTCAGAAAAAAAAAGCAAGAGTTCATCAATTTCCTTTTACATGGTTTGGCTAAACGGCAAGAGGAATTAATATCTCACACTAGTAGCAGCCGGCAGGAGACCTTTTAAATACATGTTACCAAGAGAGAGAATCAAGTTTATGTTGTGATGCTTGATTTGTGTGAGCTTTCAAAAACTATGGCATGAAGCCAAAACAATAAAGAGGGTGGAACACATGATAGTTATTACACATTATACTTTCACAAGTTGCAGAACATGTCTCAACTTTGGCTGAACATTAGCCACACCATCATTGGCATTTTGAAATCGATATTTTTTCCATGATGAGAGCTATATGCTGCTACTTCAGAACTGAATTCTATTTCAGACAAAAGAACTGAAAAATTCTACTTCTGGTTAAAAGATGGGACATATTTGTATGATGTTTTATGCTCTACTTTAGTTCACTACAGTTTACTATATATCTTCCTCTGTTTAAATTAGACTGATAATATAAAGATGCCCTTGCGTTGCTACGGGTCCTTTCAACAAAAAAAAAAAAAAGAGAAGAACAATTCTTTTTAGCAAATGTTGTGGATGGGGGGAAGGAAGCAAGATATTTGGGTGTGCAAAGAACAGAATCATCGCTTGATCTTTTTCCTCTTCTTTTTGTACTCTGTTTGATCTTGTTCCAATTCATACCATCTTCCTTTTTCCATTTTAATTCTGTTTGGGAGTAGACACTTCTGTTGTAGTTGGTGAAGGGTGAGAGGATCATGGTTTAATTAAATAAGAAGTGAGGACATTTTCTATAAACATGAAGAACGAAAAAAAACACCTACATATATCTAATATACATATTTAACATTACGTGAAGGTTATATATAGATACATAATAAAGCATGTGACACCGAAAAGATTAAGGAGGTGGTGGGCTTGTCGCGAAGTAGCTGGGCTCATCACGAGTCAACAGTGTTTTGATATGGCCATGGGAAATTGGAAATGAAGGTTGCCGAAGCGAGAGAACGGCAATGTCATAAGCTATTCTTTTAAGATGTAACACATAAGGCTATTAAATTTTCCTAATAAACATGTATGTGTCACATGTGCTGTTATGTTACTATGAGAAAAATATCTACTCATTTGATGATATCATTGGTGATCTCACCTTAATTTAGTTTTTTACCGCACAGAGTTCAGCTACCCTGATGGTTTGCTGGCCGCTGTTTTGTTTTTTGAGATTTTTTTAGATTAATCTGTCCGCTGCCGTCTGGCTGGCATCCCAAAATATTGGCCGAGCTGGGCTGTATAGCAGGCGGTTTTGCTCGCTATTGCTGCTGGGGCTAACGATTGTTGGGCCGCTTGCGCACGACAATGTCCCGTTCTCACTGCAACTGCTCTCCCTTTTCCCTTATCTATCGCTACCATATGGACCCAGCAGTCAGGATCTTCTTCAACCTCTCGATGGACCCAGCAGTCAGGATATTCTTCATAGCCCCAGCCTTGCTTTGGTTAAGAAGGAATGCATTACAATGTGATCTGAATTGTACGTTCTCTCAAAATCAGTTCTCATGTACCTTATTTGCAAGACCAGTTACCTTGCATCGACTTTATGCATCCTAGAATCGGTAAACTGACTGTTGTGCATCCTTGACACTATTCTTAACTAACTTTTCAATATTTGTTCATTCTAGCTCTAGATTTACGTTCAAAGGTGTAACACCCTAATTTTCACTTTTGTGTTCAAATAAAAATTTGCTTAGCAACCATCGTTCTCGTTTAAGGAATATAAGGTGTTTGTGCTTTTCTTTAATCATTTTTGCTAATTAAATAATGAAATATAGGAGTTTACTTTTGCTACATGCTGGAGCGTTTATTTTTGATTGGTTGAATACAAACTTGTGTTTGAATCTTTTGTTTCAAAAGTAGAAAACCCTTCCTTTCTCCTTTTTCCTGTTTCCTGTGCAGCCCAAGTGTCGAAGTCCGGCCGCGCCCCCTCCTCTCCGCCGCCTGAGCACCCTCACACCCCGCCGCTCCTCAGCCCGGCTCGGCGGCGGCCCCGGCGCGGCCCGGTGCCGCGCGCCCCGCCGGCCACCGCCGGCCCGATGGGCGGGTCCCGCCCCTCATCCCCGACCATGGGTCGGAGTCCGACCAGGGCAGGGACCCCGACCCCGAGCCGGCCTTTGTGCGCGCCCCTGGTCACGGGCCCGCACGCCAAGGTGCTCCCCGCTTCCTATAAAAAGCGCCGCCCTTGCTGCGCCGCCCTCTTCGCCTCGAAACCCTAGCCCAAGTTCGCGCCGCGCCGCCGCCAAACCCTAGCGCCGCAGCCGTGAGTGTCACACCCGACTTTCCGAAGAAAACCAAGTGCATACCTATATGCATGCCGGATCAAGTTTCATGCATATAGTGACATATAAGTGAATACGAAAACGGTATCACGTAAGGACAAAGGGAGATTATCGAGTATTACGCTTTATCCCGGAAACGAAGGCTCCAAACATCACGGGCGATCGGCGGGGGTTGCGTACGCCTAGCACCGGCAACATCTTCACAAGACTTCATAGCAGCTTCCTCATTCCGAGCAACATTGTTTATAGCAAGGGTGAGCACTTGTCGTACTCGGCAAGTGTGGGGAAAAAGAATGAATGCAAAGGCTTCATAGTGGACTGGGCTATAAGCATTTAAGCAATTTTAGTTGGTCAAATTTTATTAGCACCGATTACTAATAAAGTATAAGTTTATGTTAACCCACATTAAGCATAAGGTAAGAAATACGCCACAAGCACATGGCAAGCATAACCGGAGAGAGAGCGATTTAAGTCCATCTTCAAGTTTGATTATCATGTGAGGGTCCGAGCCGCTCTTGACCGTGAGCACGGCTAATCGATTAGTTTTACACTCGCAGAGGTTGTACATCTTTACCCTCAAGTCGCGTAAAGGTCCCGAAGAACTTTAAACCCAACCATGCGATGCCGCGCATGCATCATACCACACTTCCGAGGTGTGATTGCATAGGGACGCTACGAGGCCTTTACAAAGAGTCCTCCCGTTCGTATTAGTCCATAGTAGTATGTAGTAGAGGCTATCTTTCGTACCACACTTCTATTACGGACGGTAAGCCATAGAGTCTTCCGTTCCATCACCGCTCCGGGATAGAAGAGCCATAAAAGCATTCCTCCGTCCCCAACCTACTATGCGAGTAATAACCACACAAAGACTTCCCTAATTACTCGGCCAAGACCGAGCCATATAGTCCTTGTGGTTGCACCGTTGTCCCGGGTGGTTCTCCATGTTCCGATTAAACATATGGTCTTGTATTAAACATTCAAAGATATAGCACAAAGGTATAGCATTCATCATTATTGTTCATTAAAACCACCATAACCCAGGTATAGCAGCTAAGCATAACTACCCAACATAAAGATAAACCCGGTTAACAAGGATTGACAATCAAAGACTAGGATAAACCTTAATAGGAACCCATCAAAATTAATGCAAGCATATGCAATGAGTGATTAAATATTGTTCTTAGGACAAAAGATCAAGGACACACTTTCCTTTAACCAAAGTAATGTCGTTGCTCAGAATATCTTCAACTTCAAGCTCTTCCAAGCTTCTCGAACGGCGTTCACTTTAAGCGCATCAATCATCGGGCACAAACATACACAAAGTAAACAAACAAGAATATACTGAGAACAAAGCACCAATCATAAGAAAGCTTTAAAAGAACGCACTAAAGGATAGACTTGATTAGATGGATCACTAAAGAACACAAAGGGTGCTTGGAAAGGCTTGGTTAGCTTTGAAGAGATGGTTATGAAAGATTGAGCAAGGGCGGGAAAGATCACACTTCGATTGAGTTGAGAAAAGAACGTCTAACAAACGTTTTGCATAAATGAGAGAGCAAGGCTATGAGCTAGGTTCATTTTATTTAACAAAACAATTATAAAGGATATTTCGAAATAAAATACCCTATGTTGACATTAATGCAATATTAAACTTTATTTATGAAACCGGTATAAAAACTAGACAAGTTTTATTAATAAAGATTCATATATGAATTAACCGATTAACCATTTAAGTTAGAAAAACTAAACTATATGAAAAATCTAAACGAAACTTTGTAATTCGAGTTCATAATATTATTATCAAAAACAGCATTAAATTGGTATTAATCAAAATTAACATTTATTTATAAAGCCGGAGTAAAAGCCTAATCAACTTTTAATTGTAAAAGTTAATTAATATTTGACTTATGGAAAACCGAGTAAAAGATCTAATTAGATTTTATTCATAAAAGCATGTAAGGTAATCATTAATCAAATTAAATTTGATTATGAAAAACGATATTTAGATCTATATTGCTTTTATTTATAAAAGACATGCGTAACTAGGCATTAATCAAAATTAATATTGATTTTATTTTCAAAAACAAAACGTGGTGAAAACACATCACTAACGCGTGCTTTACATTATTATGAATCTAACGCAACTTGGACGGATGGAATCGGAGCTAAAACGAGAAAGATGTGAACTTTTAAAAATCTAGGGACCCGGATGCGAGAGATCGGTAACTTCCATAGAGTTTTCTGCGAAAACTCGGGGCATATACATAATTATGTATAAAAACTAGAGGGCCTTCACACAAGATTCATTGGGTGGACCGGATCGATGGATCTAATCTTTCCGGGGGTTTTCGAGGAAAGGTGCAAGACTCATAGATTAGATCCGATCATTACACAAAAACCTAGGGGTCTATACGTAAAACACCACATCTTCTTCTATCTCCGGCACTTGGTCACGCCGACGGACGGGGAGCTCCGCCGTCCTTGTCGCCCGGCGGTTAGGGGCGGCCTCGAGCACGTCCAAGGTGGGGAAAAGGGATAGGAGATCGAGGGGGTTCCGGGGAGTCGCTCACCACGGGCGGAGAGGGACGACAAGGTGGCCGGCGGCGGCTCCACGCGGCGGTGATGCTCCGGTGCTTCCCCGGCCGTGGGAAGAGGCCGAGGAGGCACGGCTCGACGTCGCGGAGCTTCGGCCGGTCGCGGCTTCCCCAATCGCGGCCTCCACGCGCCGAATCGAGCGGTGGCGGCGCTAGCTTCGGGCGGCGGCGCGGTCTTCGCGTAGGCGCACGCATGGCCCGGCGGAGGCGGCGCGGCGGCTAGGGTGCGCGGCTACGGCCCCCGCCTTTATGGGCGCGCGGGGGCCGGTCGGGCGCGGCACGCACGCCAAGAAAGGCGCGCGCCGGGCCGGTTAGGCCTCGGGCGGCCGATGGGCCTAGCCGGGCTCTCGGTTGGGCCGAAGCGAGTGGGTGCGGGCGCGGGCGGACCGGGTCGGGACTCCGGGCTCGGCCCGTTAGGAATAGGATAGGTTTTTTTTTTCTCTTTTTTTCCGAAATATTTTCCGGTGCATACGTAATTCCGGAAAAAGTCCGTAAAATACGTTAAAGCACGAAAAATAGTCGAATATCCCGAAAATTCCAGGAAAATTCCTAGAGCTAGATTAATACATGAACAATCCAAATAAAGCATTTGGTGCTCATGAAAAAGATTTTAGAGCCTTCTAATAAATAGAAATAGCTCAAGGAAAATGAGAATAAATTTCGAAAAAAACCCGGAAAATTCTCGGGAGAGTTTGGACGGCTCCTAAACGCATCTTTGAAACCTTTTTACACTCAAGAATCACTAGATGCATCGGCATGAATGCAAAACACATAACTTTTATTTAATTTAGAAAATCAATCAAAGGATTTTTCCTATACTATATTCCCCGTAAAGAAAATAAATGTTGGAAAATTTTTAAAATTATGAGAAAATTGTTATTTAATTATTCTCTCTATTCACATCCCGAAATTGGAAATTTCGGGGTGTGACAAATCTACTCCTCCTTAAACGGAATCTCGTCCCGAGATTCGAAGAAAGAAGAAGCAAGGAGGAGGGAGATAAACAAGAACATTGCGATCGAAGTAGGTAGGCGGTCACCCTCTTTTGTTGATCGATGTGAAACCTTCAATCTTTTTCTTCGATGATTGTTGGAGTCTTCATCGAATGAGCTAGGTGGGACAAAAGCAAGCACAAGGTGGGAAGGAAGGTAGAGTGATGTCTTCTTTTCTTCATCTTGCATCTGCCTTTGACTTCCTTCCGGTAACACCTCTAGTGAGTTGAAACAAAGAAAGATGACAATGATGTGGGAGGTACAAAAGAGAAACCCAACTAGCCAACTGATGTTATTGCGGATGTAAGACCCACAATACACCAACACTCACTTCAAAGAAATGAATCAATCAAGTTCATAAAACCAAGCATCATCATGCAAACACACAATTCCACCAATCAAGGCATAGCTAAAGGGGAACGACACTACACGTTGTTAATGAAGTCAGGGGGTATCCTCCTAATAGATCAGATATATCTCCCAGCAAGGATATCCATAAATAATGGATTTTTCCCAAATCAAGGAGTACGAAATTATGAGTTCAACCCAACTGGAATCACCTCAATCGGAGGTTTAGAACTCGAGATACGAATTAAACAAGATGAATATGTCAGCAGTGTTGGCAGATTCTGAATGCTCCACTAACTCGTATGTATCTCCATGCATACAAAACGAATACTGCTGAATTTTGGATAGATTGAAGCTGATGAAATTCCTGAACTACTCCAATTGGATTTACCTCAATCGGAGGTCTATAGCCCGAGATATAGAATATTGAAGGTAACTAGGTCAGCAGAGTTTACAGTTTCAGATAGCTCCAATGTTTCGAGCATAACTCCTGGAACATGCACTGGATAGGGCTGAATTTTTGATAGAAATTCACGTATGAAATTTAGGGACTAACCCAACTGGTTTCATGTCGATCGGAGTTCTGTAGCTCAAGATAAAATTGAAACAGTGCTGATGTGTCAGAGAGCTGCGCGAATAGATAGAATGTTAAGGGTAACAGTTCTACCAAGAAATCAAGGGGGTGTTATTGCTCGAGGGCATGAATAGGCGCGGTAGAATAGATGTCCAAGGAGAGTGAAGATAAATATACAAGAATTCATGGTATAGAGAAGAGAAGATGGTTAAGATGTGAGATCCTTCATCAGAGAGGTCAAAGATAAGGTAAGGAGGGATTGCAGTACAAAAGAGGCATTAAGAAACGACCAGCACTAACTAGGCTTACGTCCTACAGTCGTTACAGCTCTGATACCACTCTGTCACACCCGACTTTCCGAAGAAAACCAAGTGCAAACCTATATGCATGCCAGGATCAAGTTTCATGCATATAGTGACAAATAAGTGAATACAGAAACAGTATCACGTAAGGAAAAAGGGAGATTATCGCAGTATTACGCTTTGTCCCGAAAACGAAGGCTCCAAACATCACAAAGGGCGATCGGGGGGTTGCGTACATCTAGCACCAGCAACATCTTCACAAGACTTCATAGTAGCTTCCTCTTTCTGAGCAACAAAGTTTATAGCAAGGGTGAGCACTTGTCGTACTCAGCAAGTGTGGGAAAAAGAATGAATGCAAAGGCTTTATAGTGGACTGGGCTATAAGCATTTAAGCAATTTTAGTTGGTCAAATTTTATTAGCACCTGATTACTAATAAAGTATAAGTTTATACCAACCCACATTAAGCATAAGGTAAGAATTACGCCACAAGCACATGGCAAGCATAACCAGAGAGAGAGCGATTTAAGTCCATCTTCAAGTTTAATTATCATGTGAGGGTCCAAGCCACTCTTGACCGTGAGCACGGCTAATCGTTTAGTTTTACACTCTGCAGAGGTTGTACATCTTTACCCACAAGTCGCGTAAAAGTCCCGAAGAACTTTAAACCCAACCATGCGATGTTGCGCATGCATCATACCACACTTCGAGGTGTGATTGCATAGGAACGCTACGAGGCCTTTACAAAGAGTCCTCCCGTGCGTATTAGTCCATAGTAGTATGTCGTAGAGGCTATCTTTTGTACCACACTTCTATTACGGACGGTAAGCCATAGAGTCTTCCGTTCCATCACCGCTCCGAATAGAAGAGCCATAAAAGCATTCCTCCGTCCGCAACCTACTATGCGAGTAATAACCACACAAAGACTTCCCTAATTACTCGGCCAAGACCGAGCCATATAGTCCTTATGGTTGCACCGTTGTCCCGGGTGGTTCTCCATGTTCCGATTAAACATATGGTCTTGTATTAAACATTCAAAGATATAGCACAAAGGTATAGCATTCATCATTATTGTTCATTAAAACCACCATAACCCAGGTATAGCAGCTAAGCATATCTACCCAACATAAAGATAAACCCGGGTTAACAAGGATTGACAATCAAAGACTAGGATAAACCTTAATAGGAACCCATCAAAATTAATGCAAGCAAAGCAATGAGTGATTAAATATAGTTCTTAGGACAAAAGATCAAGGACACACTTGTCTTTAACCAAAGTAATGTCGTTGCTCGTAATATCTTCAACTTCAAGCTCTTCCAAGCTTCTCGAACGGCATTCACTCTAAGCGCATCAATCATCGAGCACAAACATACACAAAGGAAACAAACAAGCATACTAAGAACAAAACACCAATCATAAGAAAGCTTTAAAAGAACGCACTAAAGGATAGGCTTTATTAGATGGATCACTAAAGAACACAAAGGGTGCTTGGAAAGGCTTGGTTAGCTTTAAAGAGATGGTTATGAAAGATTGAGCAAGGGCCGGAAAGATCACACTTCGATTGAGTTGAGAAAAGAACGTCTAACAAACGTTTTGCATAAATGAGAGAGCAAGGCTATGAGCTAGGTTCATTTTATTTAACAAAACAATTATAAAGGATATTTCGAAATAAAATACCCTATGTTGACATTAATGCAATATTAAACTTTATTTATGAAACCGGTGTAAAGAACTAGTCAAGTTTTATTAATAAAGATTCATATATGAATTAACCGATTAAGCATTTAATTTAGAAAAACTAAACTATATGAACAATCTAAACAAAACTTTGTAATTCGAGTTCATAATATTATTATCAAAAACAGCATTAAATTGGTATTAAACAAAATTAACATTTATTTATAAAGCCGGAGTAAAAGCCTAATCAACTTTTAATTGTAAAAGTTAATTAATCATTAAGCAAAGGGCGGCCTCGAGCACGTCCAAGGTGGGGAAAAGGGATAGGAGATCGAGGGGGTTCGGGGAGTCGCTCACCACGGGCGGAGAGAGACGAAGAAGGTGGCCGGCGGCGGACCTCCATGGCGGCGGCGGCGGCGGCTTCACGCGGCGGTGATGCTCCGGTGCTTCCCCGGCCGTGGGAAGAGTCCGAGGAGGCACGGCTCGACGTCGCGGAGCTTCGTCCGGTCGCGGTTTCCCCAATCGCGGCCTCCACGCGCCGAATCGAGCGGTGGCCGGCGCTAGCTTCGGGCGGCGGCACGGTCTTGCGTAGGCGCACGCATGGCCCGGCGGAGGCCGCGCGGCGCCTAGGGCGCGCGGCTACGGCCCCCGCCTTTTATGGGCGCGCGGGGGCTGGTCGGGGCGCGGCACGCACGCCAAGAAAGGCGGCGGCGGCGCCGGTCGGTTAGGGCCTCCGGGCGGCCGATGGGCCTAGCCGGGCTCTCGGTTGGGCGGAGCGAGCGGGTGCGGGCGAGGGCGGACCGGGTCGGGCCTCGGGCTCGCCCGTTAGGAATAGGATAGGTTTCTTTTTCTCTTTTTTTTTCCGAAATATTTTCCGAAGTGCATACGTAATTCCGGAAAAAGTCCGGAAAATACGTTAAAGCACGAAAAATAGTCGAAAAATACCAAACATTCCGGGAAAATTCCTTGAGCTAGATTAAGACATGAACAATCCAAATAAAGCATTTGGTGCTCATGAAAAAGATTTTAGAGCCTTCTAATAAATAGAAATAGCTCAAGGAAAATGAGAATAAATTCCAGAAAAAACCCGGAAAATTCTCGGGAGAGTTTGGACAGCTCCTAAACGCATCTTTGAAACCTTTTTACACTCAAGAATCACTAGATGCATCGGCATGAATGCAACACAAATAACTTTTATTTAATTTAGAAAATCAATCAAAGGATTTTTCCTATACTATATTCCCTGTAAAGAAAATAAATGTTGGAAAATTTTTAAAATTATGAGAAAATCGTTATTTAATTATTGTCTCTATTCACATCCCGAAATTGGAAATTTCGGGGTGTGACAATGAGGCCACCCCGTTCGCCGCTCTTCCGTCGCCGTGAAGGTCGCTCGGAGCTTCGCCGCAAGGTGTGGGACCCGTAGGTGCCGCTCGTTTTCGTCACGGTGCTTCCCATCGCCGAGACGGGGTCGCCGGACTTGCTCCGCCGCAGCCGACCACCCCGCCGCCCTTTGCGCCATCGCCGCCGCCTGCGGCGTCCGCCCCGGTACCGTAGTGGAGTTCGCGCGCTCACACGCTTCGTCTAGGCGTAGTCGGCATGGCAAAAGGGGCACCCCATCCCTAGGTCCCGTTTGCGCCGGCGAGCGAGCCGCCGGCGCCGCCGAAGCCGCGCCACCATCGACCGGCCGCCGCCTCCTGGGCGCTTGCGAGTGTCCTGGACCACCCGATCATGATCCAACGGATCGGGTCAGCGTTGACCCGAGTCTGCGCCGTCAAACCCGCGTCGCCGCGCCCGCATGCCATCTGAGCCGCCGGATCTTGATCCGACGGATTAGATCCGTCCGCCTCAGGTCAAACCCGCCACCGCCGGTCAACCCCCGCTTTGACTTCGCGGTTTTGCAAAGAAAACCTCGTGGTTCTTTAGTTTTGCAAGCCGGTCCTCCCACCATTATAGTTTCATCGCGGATAGGTCCAGTTTTCTTCGTTTTAGCCCAAAAAGTTTAGTTTTCTTTACCCATTAGTCTCTGATCTTGTTTACGCTATATCTTAATCGTTTTAGCTCCGTTTTTAGCATTCTTTATGTCCATGCGATCTTCTCGATGAGTAGAACAGTTTTATGTCTCTATTTTGTTCTATCGATCTTGTTTGGTGATTGTTTCGAATTTATTCTATTGTATGCTTGTATGTGAATGTGTGGAGCGTAGAGTACGAGTTGTTCGAGGATTTCGCCGCCGTTGAAGACTTTCAAGACCCCGAGCAGCTTCAGGAGCTGGTAGAAGGCAAGTCCTTGCTGCATTCCCATTGGTCCTATTACAACATGCATTTTAGTTACACCGTATTTATTTATTGCTTTGCACTAATATGATGGGCCCGATTACTTAAGGATTTCCTAGTGTTGTTTATCCTCTGCCTTGATCAACCTGGGTTTACTTTATGTTGGGTAGAACTTGCTAGAGCTTTACTTTGTTGGTTTCATGTGGTTTAATGAACACTTGTCAATTTGGCTTTACTTCTTCTATCATTCATGGAATGCAAGAACACTTTATGCCTGTAAATTGGAACATGGAGCGACCACCCAGGAAAACAGTACAACCACAAGACATATGGCTCTGTCTTGGCTAAATAACTAGAAAACTTGGTGTTAGGCATGCTTTTACCTGAAAGGGGTTGGGGCTGACGGTAGATGGTGTATAGACCTGCTCTGGCGGGGAGTTGGGCTTGGCTAAGACACGGTACCAGCTAGGAAGCTTTATGCGCTGCACTGATCAGGTAACCTAGCGAGCAGCCTGCACTCGTAAAGGCCTCGTAGAATCCCTATGCAGCCACACCTCGGTAGTGTAGTATTGTGCCTACTTTTGCACAGAATGGTTGGGTCCAAAACTCTTTTGGGTTTTTACGCGACTTGCGGGTAAAGATGTACAACCTCTGCAGAGTATAAAACTGAATAGTTAGCCGTGCCCACGGTCAAGGGCGGCCTGGACCCTCACATGAGTAATTTATGAAAGATGGAACTTTTAAACTTGTGCATTGCATTCAATGGTTCCGTTGCACTTGTTAATTGGGTTTGGTATATACTTTCACTTGTTAGTAACAGTTTCTTAATAAAACTTGACCAACTAAAATACTGACTTGCTTTACAACCATCAGCTTCCACCATAAAGCCTTGCATGTTGTTATAGAACTTTTCCCTTGTTGAGTACGACATGTGCTCATGCTTGTTGTTTCTATATCGCATCTACACTACCCGCATGCTTTGCTCGGACGGACACTTTGAGGACTACCCCGGAGAGTTCGATGAGTTCTAGGTGCTTGTTCTCCGGTCGGTACTCGTCGAGGACTTCTACGTTTGTTTCTTTTCCGTTGTTAGGTACTCGAACGATTCTTAGATTGAGACATTCGGTCATGTAATAAATGTTTAATACTCTCTTTATGCTTTACACCGTGTGTTGGTATTCATTGAGTCGATGCATGTGTGTAACTTGATCCTGGCGCACATGTATCCTTACATTCGGATTTGCCTTTAAATCCGGGTGTTAGTCACTCTTAGTGTTAGTCATGAAGCCATTTCATTGAAAAGTGGTTGGGAAAAGTACAATATTTCATTCGCAAGCAAACTTCAGACATTTGTAATAGTAGAGAAGATCTACTATCACCTTGAGGTGCATCTCTTGCATCTAGGATATGTCAGTGATCTATTAAAATCGAATCACCATGGCTGCAGGAGTTTTGTCAAAAATTGGTAGTGCCCACTTTACAACCATTTGCTTGTCAAATCTCAATTTCTCAAAGCTTTTGTTGTGTCCTTCCCATTGTTTTTGAATGGATATGGCCTTCCACTTGCTTCAGTTTTCTCTAATGTCTCAGTTATGTTCAGAAGGAAAACAAGAGTTCAATTTCCTTTCACATGGTTTGGCTAGACGGCAAGAGAAAATCATTTCTCACACTAGTAACAGTGTTGGGAGACCTTTTAAATACATGTTGCCAAGAGAGAGAATGAAGTTTATGCATGCCCAATGGGTTGTGATGCTTGATTTGTGTGAGCTTACTAAAACTCTGGCATGAAGCCAAAACAATAACTAGGGTGGAACACATGATAGTTACTACACCTTACACTTTCGCATGTTGCACAAGTGGCGCATGTTGCCGTTCATTTCTTCGCCCAGCTCGGACCTAGGTATCGCATGTTGACTGCGACAGATAAGCGGCGCGGCTGGGTCTGGGTATCAAACCACATGTGAGGAGTTGAATGTGATGGAGAAGGAGAAGGGCCGCATGTTGGAGATGATGAAGATGCTTCGTGTTTTCACCAGCTCGGCCCTCGGTCAGATTCGGAGCCCATTGATGGGTTCTAGATTCAGGGGCCATTAACCATATGACTAGGGAGAGAGGTGTCTTCTACGGGCTTCACACCAATGTCCATAGGACCATATGCTTTGGGGATGGATCTGTTGTGGCCATCGAGGCTTGCAGCTCTACTGTCTTTGAATGCAGAATGGCGAGCATCGTGCCTCTGACCGGTCTTTACTACATACTGAAGTTGCAGGCAAACATTGTCAGCCTCAGTCAATGGGAGGGTTCCAGCTACCACATCGTCCTCGACATTGGTGTCCTCATCATCCAGGAGCCTGGACGCAAGCTACTCTCCCAGGTGAAGCACTCATCCACACACTTGTACATGCTAGAGCTTAAGATTGGGCACCCAGTGTGTCTTTCAACCCAGAGCACCGAGATGGCCTGGTGCTGCCACTCATGATTCAGGCACATCGGCTTCCGCTTGTTGCTCCATCACCATGGTGTTCGGCCTACCACTTGCTAGAGCAAGCAAATATGCAATGCCAGCCTCGCCGGCAAGTACCGTCAGACATCCTTCCCCGAGTAAGCACACCAGTGTGCAAGCGGCATCCTCAACCTCGTTCATGGTGACCTATGTGATCCCATCTCCCCCACCACTCTGAGCGGCCACAAGTACTTCTTGATTCTGGGTGGTGGAGCGCCGAAACCAGACCATTGGTCCCATGGTGCACTGCATGCTCAAAGCCAAGGACTTGCTAGGGTACTTCTTGGGAGAAGCCATCACCACCGCCGTCCACATCTTGAACCGGGCGCCAACGTGTGCTGACAGTAAGACACCATAGTTCAAAGCCTTGCATGGCGTGCGGCCACACGTCTAGTACTTTAGGACATTTGGGTGCATCGGCCATGTGAAGAACACATGCTCAGGGCTAAATAAGCTAGAGGATCACAGAAACATAATGATCTCTGTTGGCTATGAGAATGGCTCCAAGGCGTACCACTTAGTCGACCCCAACTTCGAGCACGTAGTCATATCTAGGAATGTTGACTTCAACGAGGCCGGTGCATGAAGGTGGACTGATCAAGACGGCGCCAACACCGCGGACACAGGGTCCTTTACCATGGAGTACACAGAGGAGTACATGCCCATGCATCGACGATAGAGAACGTGAGTGCGACGCCACACACCACGTCTCCAGCTGACGTTCCCATGATGCCTGAGCCTACTGCACCGGCCACTCCGACCAGTTCGTGTATCTGCCGCCGGATGATGAGCTAGACATGGACGACGACCACGATGACGACACTCCATTGCGATTCCGCACCATCGACACCATCATTAGCACCGTAACCTCACTTGCTCGGGTTGGGTGTATGGAACCTCGATGTTGAGCTCATTTCACCTCTACGGAGGAGCCCACCACATTTACCACCACGAACGCGAGCTTTGCTAGAGGGTGGCCAGGACAAAGGAGATGAACTCAATCACCGACAACACCACCTAGGAACTTGTTGACCTCCCACCGCAGCACACCTAGCTATAAGTTTACCATCAACATTTGCACGTATTTGATATTCTAACCAATGGTACTAACCCCCCCGGAGGTATCAAGTTCACTCCCGCATGTCGATTTTGGAGTTTGTTGTTTACGCAGGAAATTAACGTTAAAGAGGAGACTTCCAGGATAAGTTCATCAATCACTTCAATAAAATATCATGAAGCCCGTCCCAAGTCAAGACACGCGATGAACATGACTCCAAATGACCCAAGGACCGAAGCATCAACTTCAAGTCTTCAGGGACTCAACCAGAAAACAGCGAAGCTTGCATGGCAAGGATTCAAGCCTAAACCGCGAAGGAAACGACGTCAAAGGCCCACATGCAAGTGCACACAAATAAGGGATCACGCGAGAAGCAACCGGGGAGCAAGACGGGGCCAAACCAGGCCAAAATGGGCCTGGGCCGGTCGGCCTAGGCCGGCCGGCCCAGCCTGATCCAAGCCCGGCTCGCGTCCCCCTTTTGCCCTAGGTGCTTGTCTATTTATTGCCTCTGCCTCCGCCGGCCGCCACATCCATCCTTTCATCAGAGAGCCGCCGAGACGAAGGAGAAGCGCCGGGAGGAAGCCGACGGCCGCCGCGAGTCCTCGAGTTGCCTAGGAGATGGCTTAGGCCATGCCCTAGCCACCATGGTTGGCCCTGCGTGGTGAAGCCATGGTGGAGTTCCGGAGCCGCGACTTGAATTCGTCAAGTCGTTTGTACCTTCACCATTCGATTATGTAACCATATCTTGTTATACTTTGATCTACTACGAGTTATACTTATTCATATGTGTAGCTACCATATGCCTTTAGTAGGACTAGATCGAATCATGGTGATTAGTCTTGTCTTGCGGACACACCATAGTAGTGCACGGACCAAGGTTGTTGCTCGGTGATGATTATTCTCGCGTAGTGACAGTACGAGACGGGAGAAAGCGGCGAGTGAACGTGCATCGGACCACTCCATATCAGGTTACTCCATATCGCGTGTAATCCTTATCATAGTATAGGTTTATATTGGTTTATCACCTTGTCTGGAACGGCAACAAGAAGGTGATAGGCTAGGTTTACCTTTGGTTTGCTTACCTTTATGGCTAGGTGGGTGTGATCCATACATCCCTTCGTGTTTGTATGTTACCTTTATGTAATTAATACTTCACGTAGGGTTAGACCTGTAGGTTAGATAGAGGACCTTGGTGGTTTGCTTCCCATCCTTGGATTGACAAATCTAAGGAGAATCCTCCTTGGTGAAAAAGGCACCAAGTCACCCGTAGGCTTGCGGTGAACTTGAGCACGGTTTTACACCGTCAACAAGCCCCTTTTTCTGGCGCCGTTGCCGGGGATCGGCAACTCGAACCCTAGGGCGATCTATCTTTCTTTTAACTAACCCTAATTTTATCATTGCATATACGCTTGCTTTCTTGTTTGTGTCCTTGAAAGTAGGTGGAAAACTAGACACAAAGCGATCGAGAAAAGTTCTCGACATTCGGACTTCAACAAGTCCAACCTTGCTCAACCTAGTTTATGGCTACACATGTTTTGCTCCTTAGTGGTAGGTGCTAACCTTGGTTAGTGGACCAACATCTGCTATTGAGCCCCCACCTAAAGCAAACAAAGATGAACAAGGTATGCCTACATGTGTCAATTAAGTTTGTAGACTAATGTCTTTTGGAGGATTGTTTGTCCAAGCTATAGGTTTCGGAAACGACCATGTCAAGCATGATGGAGGAGGATTCCATTACCATCATGCTCATGCAGCGGTGGTTATGATTTTTGAAGCCAAGGGATGTGTGACATAATGCCCTAAAAACTTCAAGATGAAGACCACACGCACATCTCCTGATCGATGGACGAAAGGATAATGATGTCATCGCGATGTTTGCATGAGGCTCAGCAGAGAAAAATTAGATATATTTGGATTTTAAGAAGCTGCATGAAGTCTACGCTCCAACGAATCAAGCGGCAAGGCAATCGGAGGTTCCTACAAGCAGATATGGCCGAATCACCGATGGTTGCACATGCTGAAATTCTGGACAGCAAGCAGTGCTGAAGTGAAACAGCCATAGCTCCCTCATTCGGACTCCGATTAAGGCGAATGAGAACCCATTGGAAAGGTAATTTTATAAAGTTTTCAATAGAACTATATTTTGCTATATGTTCTGTTCTGGATGCAGGGGTAAATCCATGAAGAAGAGGCAGCAGCAAGGAGATGATGACAAGATAGAGGAGATGGACACAATGATAATAAATAGAAGATGGGGCAATGGTTCCACAACACATACATGATGAAATTCAGAAGCTAAAGACTAAAACAAACCCTCCGGAGCAAGGATGAATGAAGACACAAGAGGCACTGTCGGTGTTTTGGACCGGCAACCTACTACGGGGAGTACCCGAAGTAGATGAATGTGACTCGCCGAGATCGGTAACTCGAAGGAAGAGACACGTGGCACACAATTTAGACAGGTTCGGGCCGCGAGGTGCGTAATACCCTACGTCCTGTATGCTGCGTAGCTCTGGATTGATAGGGCACGATTACACGATGGTGCAACGGTGCGCCGTGGGTTGTATGAGATTGGATGAGGTGATCCTGAGATCGGTCCCTGCCTCGCCTTATATAGTCCGGGAGGCAGGGTTACAAGTCGGAGTAGGGAGGGAGTACTAGTCGAGTACGTCTAGGAGACCTCTATACAAAGTGCGGAACGTGTACGAGTCCTAACCGAGTACTACTCCCCGTGTTGTCCTTGTGCTCCACGCCTTCGGGTGCCGTGTAGCGCAAGCCGGGTAGTCCCGTGGGCCCACCGAGTAGTCGGTCCCGGTACCCACCGAGGTAGTGGGCCCGGGGAGGTCCATACGACAAGCCCCCGAGTACTTTGTAGTCGAGAAGGATAGCTTCCAGTAGTCTTGACGGCCTTAACGAGTAGTCCTCAAGCGTCCCTGAGTGCTACAAGCCAAAAGTCCTCAAGAGTAGTCGAAGCATCCCGAGGCTGGAATGTACTCCAGCTGAAATTTGAGCAATCTTGAAGTCTTCTCGAGTAGTCCCAAGCGTCCTTGAAATCTGCCTTCGAAAATCCTCAAGAAATGCCTGTCTTGTCTTGAAGCCGAAGCCGTCGTGGAGATGCGATTTGCGTAACCGCAATCCACATGGAGTAGCCCCCCGGAGCCTCGAGCCGCGGGCTCGGGCGAGGATCCATCCGAATTCTTGGCAAGAAAATCCCGAAAAATCCGGAGAGAAAAAACCGAAGGACACGTGGCACGGAGCCCCCGAGCCTTGAGTCGAGTACTTCCTCTCGAATTGAAGGGTCTTCTTTGAGAATGTGTCCCGAGATGCTCTTGAGACTAGCCGCGTCCCGGGTAGTCGAGTAGAAGTAGCCGAGCTCCCGAGGTGAGGCACGTCGACTAGTAGAATGCGAAGAGTCACGCGGCGGCGACGACGACACGTCGCGGATGCGGGGGGCGAGTTGGATGACAACGACATCATCGAGAGGTTGTCGCGCATCTTCAAGGACATGCCGCAGTACACGGCGTGCCCCGTCAAGGAGTTTTCCGCCGCGCGCCCGCCCAACGAGGTGAGTACCGCACCCCCCTCGTCGAGTAGTAGGCACTTGTAGCAGAGTTGCTGACGCCTTGTGTCTTTTACGCAGGATGATGTGAAACGGTTTGTCTCCGAGCCGCAGCCACCGCCGAGCGGGGTCGAGATCCCGGCGAGAGGGGAAGGTGAAGGAGCGCCGCGTCGTTGGAGAAGACGACGATCCCGTCATCGTGGAGGATACCTCCGATGACGAAGAAGACGAGGAGACGCTGCAGGACCGCTTCCAGTTGCGGTCGAGGTTTAGCCGTCCGGGCTTGCCTCACGTACCACTCATCCAAGACCCTCCGGCTAGCCTGGAGGCTGGCCTTGCCGCGCCGCCGAGGAAGCCGCGCAACCCCGCCAAGAAGCGGGTGGCGAAGAAGATGAAGGTCTCGGAGACCACACCTTCGGAGGTAAGTCATCTTGAGCAGAGTGGTCGAGTACCCGGTGATCGAGTACGGTGCTGACGAGTAGTCGTCCTTGTGTGCAGGAGGTGCCGCCAACGGAGCCCGTGGAGGAGGGCGACGAGGGCATGTGGCCCACAGTGGGGGAACCGGTAGGAAGCCGAAGTCCAGCCCCCCACGCGTCGAAGATCTTACGGCGCGGCTCGGAGCGCCCGCCCCGCTCCGGTGGAGAGCGAGTACCCGCGGCCGCCGCCGCGTGCGGAGGTGGAAGCCACAGGGACGCAGAAGACGTCTGCGCCGGCCGCTGCCACCGTGCCGGAGGCAGTAGCCGAAGAGGCGGAGGAGGAAACGGGCGCCGAGGGTGGACTGGTTGACATTGCCAGCATCCTCGGTGCTCCGGCCGTGACTATCGTCCGGTCGAACTTGTAAGTACCACGTCTTCATGAGTAGTACTCGTTGCAGTAGTCGATGGTTGCCTGACAAACTTCTGTGAACACTTGTGCAGAAAATCCACAGATCTAAGCTGGGACGGGGAAGAGCCCGCGACAGCGGAGGCAGGAGAGGCCGTGCTGCCCGTCGAGGAGCCCACTCCTGAGGCCCAAGCCATGACCGAGCCCCCGGCTGCCGAAGCGCCGCTGCCAGAGGCGGCCATAGTCGAAGGTGAGCACCCTTCTTGAAACCGCGGAACTCCGGGACGAGTAGTCGTAGGCACTGATGTGCGTGTTCCTTGTTGACAGGCGCTGAAGGGGGTGACATCCCTGCAGGGGTACCCATGCGGGAGTTGACACCAGAGGTCCCGGAGGCCGCGGAAGGAGCCCCCGAGCGCGAGGGTGAAGTCGTCGAGAAGTCTGCCGGGGGAGAAGCGGCTACCACGTCGCCAGGGGTCGCCCTGGAGGTGGCGGTCCGATCCCCCGAGATCCAAGACGCGGAGCCGATCCGCTCGGCGCCGATGATGGAGGCTACGTCGAGTAGCCGTGGCGGGATTGAGCCGCCGGCCGACGATCTCGTCGAACCGGCGATGTTGGCGCAGCACCTGGAGGCGATGCGACGAGCCGAGCAAAGGATGAAGGTACGTAGTCGTAGCTTCCCGAGTAGTCCATCCTTCGCGTAGAGTACTCGCTTGACTTGATCTTGCCTTGTGCGGGGACGTCGCGGAGCGATCCCGCGAGAAGTCGATCATGCCGCAAGGCTACGGCGACACCGTGCTCCGAGCCGAAGCCCCGGAGGAGCGGCTCGTGAAGTCGCGGAAGCACGCGGCCGCGATGCGGTCGAAGCTCGACACCGCCTTCGCCAAGTATGACAACGATGTGATGGAGCTGCAGGGCGAAGGGTGATGACTCGGTGCGGAAGAACAAGGGCCTCCGCAACAAGAACAAATGTATGCCTCTTGACTTGTCGGGTACTTGTTGGAAGTCGTTAAGGCTCGACCCGTTGCTTTGTTTGCGAACTCGAGGGCCGGGTGGAGCAGGCGAAGGCCTCGGAGGTTAGCATGAAGAACCTCTTCTACGGGAGCGAGAAGCCCGCCGGTACTTGAGCTCGACTACAAGGAGCTCGCCTTCGAGTGCGAGAAGCACATGGAGCCGCGGATTGCATCTCGACGGGATCTCGTCAAGCTGCTACAAATCTTTGCGAAGTTGAACGAAGATTGCGAGGCGCTCCGAGCTCACTCGAAGGACCTTGAGGAGGCCGCCCTTCCGATCGCGAGGCCGCCGGTGCCGCACCCGGCGGCCCCAAGATCGCTCCTCTCGGCGGATCGACTTCGTGAAGCACCAAGCCGGCCGGCCGCCTACGTCAAGCACATGGCGAAGTCAATCCCGAAGCAAGTGCTAGCCTTCATGAAGTCGTACTTCCCGAAGGCTCCGGTGGAGGTAGTTGCGGGCGGGGTAGCCGCCAACCGCTCGGATGAGCGAGACGCGTAGCCGTTGGAGCGATGGCTCCCATCACGGAGCGGGTAGCCGAAAAGTTGAACCTCCGGTGGCTCCGCATAGATAGCTTAATAGCCATAATTGTACAGAGACAGCTTGTAATGAACTTTTCATATCAATGAAATAAAGTTGTTCCGAAGAATGAGTACTCTAACCGCGATCTCGCAGTGCGGAGCGCCCATCGTGGAGTAGGTGCGAGTAGTAGTACTCGGCTTTAGTGGTCCCATCGTAGGGAGCAAGGCAGTAAACAAGTTGATAAAAAATCAAGCTTTATTACCGAAGAAGTACACCTGGGTGGCCGGGGGTCGTAATTACAAGTAGTCGCCTGGACCCGGAGGCCGCTTACAGCTAAGTGGCGCTGGAGCGGGTAGCCGCTTGCGGTCGGTGATCCGTAGGCGGCCGTGGAGGCCGGATCGCGGATCCGTAGGTAGCCGTGGGGCCGGATCTTTGGAATGTGGTCTCTTGATAGACCGGCGCTAGAGTCCTTGACGCTCGTCGCGGCCCCGGGGTCCGTAGGTAGCCGCACGGGGCGGACACGGAGGAGAGTAGTCCGAGACTTGGAGCCGGGACCCCGGAGGGTCGCTTGCGGCAAGGGGCGTTGATGTAGTCGTGTAGACTTGAACCCCGGAGTAGTCGTGAGACTAGGCGTAGAATCGACGAGTTGGTCGACGTTCCACGAGTTGTTGACCTCTTCGCCTTCGGTGTTTGGAGGCGGTAGGAGCCCGGCCCGGTCACCTTAGCCACGGTGAAGGGGCCTTCCCATGGGGAGCCGAGCTTGTGAAGTCCTTCCGTGTTCGGATACGGCGGAGGACAAGATCTCCAACGTTGAAAGAGCGTTCCTTGACGTTGCGATCATGGTAGCGTCGGATACCCTCCAGGTATCTTGCTGATTGGACGAGGGCGGCGCGGCGAGCTTCTTCGAGACTGTCGATATCAACCCGTCTGCTGTCTTCTGAGACGCCTTCATCGTAGTGCTCCACTGCTGGCGAGTTCCATATGACGTCGGCAGGGAGGATGGCTTCGCAGCCGTAGACCGGAAGTAGGGGGGATTGCCCCGTTGGCTTGGATGGTTGGGTCCGCGGCCCCCGCAGTGCGTTGGGTAGTTCCTTGATCCACTTGCCCCCTTTGGAGTTAGCGGCGTCGTGCGGCCGCTTCTTGAGGGCGTCGAGCACCATCCCATTGGCGCGCTTGACTTGTCCGTTGGCCCGTGGATGGGCGACTGAGACGTATCTGACGTCGATCCCGCTGTTCTCGCAGTACTCCCGGGCCGGTGGTTGTTGAAGTTGGACCCCAGGTCTGTGATGATGCGGTGGGGTAGCCCATAGCGGTGTACGAGTTCATCCAGGAAGTCGAGTACTCTGTCAGCCTTGGGGCATGTGACCGGCTTGACCTCGATCCACTTGGTGAACTTGTCGATGGCCACCAGCACCCTGTTGAATCCGCCTGGCGCAGTTGGTAGTGGACCAATCATGTCGAGCCCCCGGCGGGCAAAGGGCCGGGTTGGCGGTATGGTGACTAGCTTGTAGGCCGGGACGTGCCGCCGCTTGGCGAAGAACCGGCATCCTTGGCACCTTCGACGAGTTCTTCGGCATCGCCCGTGGCCGTGGGCCGCAGAAGGCTCGCCGGAAGGCCTTGCTGACTAGCGTGCGTGAGGACGCGTGGTTGCCGCAGATGCCCTTGTGGATCTCCTCCAAGATGTACTTGCCTTCTTCGCGGGGAACGCACTTCATGAGTACTCCAGAAGATGCACCCCGCTTGTAGAGCTTGTCTCCGACGAGGACGTAAGACTTGGCTCGGCGGACGAGTTGTTCGGCCGCGTTCTTGTCGGAGGGGACCCTCTCGCTCGGCCGAGGTAGTCGATGAAGGGTTGCCTCCAGTCCACGTCGATCATCATGACCTCCCCGCCCGGCTGGTGGATGGGGCGGGGCGGTGGTCGGTGGCGCCGGCTCCGGATGGATGGCGCGTGAAGCTCGTGGACGAAGACGCCCGCGGGTACTTGGGCGCGGGTGGATCCGAGCTTCGAGGGGACGTCCGCCGCGACGTTGTTGTCGCGGACGATGTGGTGGAACTCGAGACCGTAGAATTTGTTCTCGAGCTTGCGGACTTCTAGGCAGTAGGCGTCCATGTTCTCCTTGTTGCGGTCCCAGGACTTGTTGACTTGGTTGATGACCACTGCGGAGTCGCCGTAGACTAGTAGCCGCTTGATGCCAAGTGAAGCCGCGAGGCGGAGCCCGTGCAGCAGGGCTTCGTACTCGGCTTCATTGTTTGAGACCTTCCAGAAGATCTGCAGGACGTACTTGAGTTGTTCGCCCGTTGGAGAGATCAGGAGTACCCCTGCGCCTGCGCCCTCGAGGTTGAGTGAGCCGTCAAAGTACATCACCCAATGCTCTGGTCGCACGGTGGGAGTAGGTAGTCGGTTCTCCCGCCACTCGCCATGAAGTCGACTAGTGCCCGCGACTTGATGGCGGTGCGTGGCTTGAAGTCGATGGTGAGGGCGCCGAGCTAGACGGCCCCACTTGGAGATTCTTCCGGTGGCGTCCGGGTTCCTCGGGATGTCGCCGAGCGGGTAGTCGGTGACGACGGAAACCGAGTACTCCCCGGAAGTAGTGTCGTAGCTTCCGCGAGGTGATGAGTAGAGCGTACGAAGCTTCCGCACGGGGCCGGTAGCGAGCCTTGGACTCGATAGAACCTCGCCGACGAAGTAGACCGGGCGCCGGGACCGGTAGGCGTGGCCGTCTTCCCCGCCGCTCGACAACGATGGCAAGATCGACCACGTGAGTAGTCGCGCAAGGTAGAGCGATGAGCGCTCGCCCTTGTAGGGAGCCGTGAGGACTGGCGGCTTTGACAGGAAGTCCTTGAGCTGGGCAAGGGCTTGATCCGCCTCCGGAGTCCACACGAACTTCTCGTGATGCTTGAGAAGTTTGAAGAAGGGGAGGCCCCGTTCTCCTAGCCTCGAGATGAACCTGTTCAACGCCGCCATGCACCCCGTCGGCTTCGGACGTCCTTGATGCTCGTGGGAGCTTTCATGCCGGTGATGGCGGAGATCTTCTCGGGGTTGGCTTCAATGCCACGCTGGCTGATGATGAAGCCGAGTAGTTTACCCGAAGGTACGCCGAAGACGCACTTGTTCGGGTTGAGCTTCCCGGCGGTACTCGTGTAGTGATGCGAAGGTCTCTTCAAGGTCGTCGATGAGGGTACCGGAGTCCCTCGGTTTTGACAACCACGTCATCCACGTAGGCCTCGACGTTCTTGTTGAGTTGCCGCTTGAAGCTGTGCCCGGATGGCCCGTTGGTAGGTAGCGCCGGCGTTCTTCGGCCCGAATGACATGGTCGTGTAGCAAGACGCGCCAAATGGGGTGATGAACGCGGTCTTCTCCTGGTCTTCCTCCTTGATTGCGATCTGGTGGTACCCGGAGTAGCAGTCGAGGAAGCAGAGCAGGTCGCAGCCCGCCGTGGAGTCGATGACTTGATCAATCCGCGGCAACCCGAAGGGGTCCTTGGGGCAGTGCTTGTTGAGATCAGTGTAGTCGATGCACATCCTCCACTCGTTCGAGTTCTTTTTGCGGACGAGGACGGGGTTGGCGAGCCACTCAGGGTGGAAGACTTCTCGGATGAAGCCGGCCGCCAGGAGCTTGGCGAGCTCCTTCTTGATGGCGTCCCGTCTGTCGTCGGCAAAGCGTCGGAGGTGTTGTCGCTTGGGGGTGGCCTTTGGATCGACGTTGAGGCAGTGCTCGATCAGCTCCCTGGGCACTCCTGGCATGTCCGCTGGCTTCCACGCGAAGATGTCGCAGTTAGCCCGAAGGAAGCTGATGAGCGCGTCTTCCTATTTGGGGTCGAGGCCGGCCCCGATGGTGGTGGTCTTGCTGGGGTCGCCTGTTCCGAGGTCGACCGACTTGACGAGTACCTCCTCAGGTGGCTGAGGCTTATTGGCGCTGTCAGACTTCTCTGGGATGTCGAGTTCGCTCGTGGCAAGCTTCTTCGACGCGGCATAGACCTCCATCATTGGGGTGGGTACTTGGTTTGTTGAGGCGATCACCACGGCCTCTGTGTCGCAGTCGTGGGAGATCTTCAAGTCCCCCGGGAGGGAGAGTACGCCGGGCCGGACTTGGCATCTTGAGTACCAAGTAGGTGTAGTGGGGCACCGCCATGAACTTGGCGATGGCCGGTCTGCCGAGGATGGCATGGTAGGAAGTCTCGAAATCCGCAACCTCGAACTTGATGTACTCGGTGCGGTAGTTATCCCGAGACGCCCCGAAGGTAATCGGCGCACCACCGAGCCTAGTGGGATAGCCGCGTTGCACGGGACGATGCCTTAGAACGGCATGCTGCTCTTGTCGAGCATGGGGGTGACGTCGAGGTTCATCTTCTTCAAGGTCTTGGTGAAAAGGACGTTGAGCCCGCTTCCACCGTCGATGAGCACCTTGTTGAGCTTGGAACCCGCCACTGTTGGTTTCAGGACGAGAGGGAACCGTCCTGGCTCGGAGAAGCTAGTCCACTGGTCCGCGCGGGAGAAAGTGATGGGTACTTCTGACCACCTGAGAGGGGTCATGACCGCTGGCTCGATGGACATCACTTCGCGACGGGTAGCCTTCTCCCGCTCCCGCCGGGCGCTCCGCCGAAGAGGACGTTGACGGTCTTCTCGGGTTCCCGGAAGTCGTCATTGTCGCCGTCCTTCTTCTTGCCCTTCGGTCGTGAGGGTGCGGTGGCTCCGGCGTATCCTTGAGTGCATGCCTAAGCCGGTAGCACCGCTCCGTAGTGTGGTTGCCGTTCGGATGCCACGGGCACTTCTCCTTCGGCGGATCCTTGAACCCGCCGGAGTTCTTCTTCGGGTTCCCTTTCGGAGGGCGCCGGATAGCCGCGAAGGTATTGTCCGGCTTGCGCTTGCGGTTGGAACCCGAGAAGTTGTTGTTGTTGTTGTTGTTGCGGCCGCCTTGGTTTGCATTGCTGCCGCTGCCGCCGCCCTGGTTCTGCTTTGTCTTGCCGCGGATGGCGTCGTACTTGGCGTTAGCCTTGTCCTCTTCGTCCGCCCAGGACGTGATCATGTCCTTGAGGTGGGGAATGGACTTGGGGCGGCGACGACCGAAGTCCTCGAAGGTGCGACGGTGGTAGAGACCGTCCTGGAAGAGGTCGATGACCTCCTTGTCGGTGACGTCGACGACGGTAGCGCGCTTGTCGAAGAAACGGCGCATGTACTTGCGGAGGGTCTCGCCTTGTTCCTGCTTGATCATGGCGAGGTCCATGCGAGTACCCGTGCGGCCCATGGCGCCCGCGAAGTTGCTCGTGAACTGTTCCTTCGGCCGGTCCCACTTGTCGATCGAGTGCTTGTCCGGCGACTCGAGCCATGTAAGTGGGGCTTGGTCCGTGCGAAGGGGAAGTAGAGGCACTTGGTGTCGTTGTTGCCGCCGCCGTTCTCGATGGAGAGAGCGTAGCATCGGAGCCACCGGATGGGATCCTACTTCGCGTCGTATTTGGTGATCCCCAAAGGCTTGAACTAGTCGGGGAGGAGCAGGTTGCGAAGCCGAGGTGAGAAGGCGGGGGAAGCCGTCGCCTTCGGCCGGCGGTGGTCGACTTCTTCTCGCCGCAACTCCTCGATCCTCTCGGCGAGCATCGTACCCGCCATGAGAGGCACCGGAGGCGTGGCTATGCGGGTGGCCGCGGCCGCCGCGGCGCCGCCGCCTCCGGCTTTCTTGTTGGCCCCGTGGTTGGAGCCGCCGCCGTCGCCGCCGCCGCCGTCGTGGTCGTTGCCGCCGCCACCGGCCGGAGCACGGTGGGGGACGACTTCTCGGTTGCCTTGCTCTTGTCGTGAAGGTCCGCCGGCGGTGGAGCGTCGACGGTTTGGGTCGGCTGGGATGTCGCCCCGAGTACGGTTAGGGACCGGGGTCAGCGCTGCGACTAGTAGCTTCGTTGTCGCGAGGCTTAGCTGGGGGAGGTTGGCTGACTCTCTTGTCGACCCGCATGAAGTAGGCTTCTTCAGCGAGCTTGGCGATGACCTCTCCAGCGCGTATGCCCTGAGCCTGGCGTGCGATCGTTGTGATCGACATGAGGCATTGCTCAGGAGTGGTGTGGACTCTGCTCTCGACCGCTTCGAGAGCTTCCGCAAGGTTGCGGATGGGAAGGTTGTCTCTGAGCCGCCGGCGTCGTTCGTTGCGCTTCCTGTTACGTTCGCGCCGGCGTCCCCCGTTGGCGTCGGTCTCATCCGCGGGGGCATCGCGAGCCGGCTCGTCCGCGGAGATGTCCTCCGTGTACTTGTCCGCGGCCGTGCCCGAGGTTCCCGGGTGTCGCCGGCAGCCATGAAGACTTGACGATCGGGAGTGCCGAGGCCGGACTCGAAGGCGCCACCCTCGGTGGGTGTGTTGGAGTCGGCCGGGCCAGTGGTGTTCCCTCCTGGAACGGTAGTGAGTCGATGTAGGCGACGTAGCGTGAGTCCTCCTTCGTCAGTTCAGCGGGCTTGCGGTCTGGCCAGTAGACGTATCTTCCGGCGGGCGTCGATCTTATAACCAGCCCAGAGGCTGGCCCTGACAAGGGAAGCTCGGAGGAGTCATCTTCGGACTCGGGCTCCTCAGGGTCCGACCCAAAGTCGAACTCGTAGTCCGGGTTCGAGTAGAACTCGGAGAGAGGGCTGGAGTCCGAGAGGTGGTGGGGGACGGCGTCGGAGTCCGAGTTGTACTCGGTTACGGGCTCCTTGCCGGCCCGGCGAGAAGTGGGAGCCCCCCGTGCGGGCCCGACCGAGGACGCGGGGGCCATGTACGGGGCGTAGGCGTGGTGAGGGGGCCGTCCGCGATGGCCGAGCGGCCGGCTCGCAAGCGATGGCCCATGGCGACGTCGGGTTCGAGTTGGAGACGGACTCGAGCTCGAAGTCGGCGTGATGGTCGAAGAGCGAAATTTCGCCGAACTTGCCGGCGAGTTCGCCCCGTGACAACTTCGGGAAGCGTCGCGAGGCTCGTCTTCGGGTTGGGCCGCATGGTCGGCGGCGCCGGAAGGAGCCCGCGCCATCGGCAGTGCGGCACCCGTGCGCCGAAAACGAAGGTGTCGCCGCGGTTGAAGGCAACAGCTTGGCTTGATGTGGACGGAAGCCGTCGAGTTCGCCATGTGATCTCGAGCGAGAGCCCCTACCCGGCGCGCCACCGTCGGTGTTTTGGACCGGCAACCTACTACGGGGAGTACCCGAAGTAGATGAATGTGACTCGCCGAGATCGGTAACTCGAAGGAAGAGACACGTGGCACACAATTTAGACAGGTTCGGGCCGCGAGGTGCGTAATACCCTACGTCCTGTATGCTGCGTAGCTCTGGATTGATAGGGCACGATTACACGATGGTGCAACCGTGCGCCGTGGGTTGTATGAGATTGGATGAGGTGATCCCGAGATCGGTCCCCGCCTCGCCTTATATAGTCCGGAGGCGGGGTTACAAGTCGGAGTAGGGAGGGAGTACTAGTCGAGTACGTCTAGGAGACCTCTATACGGTGCGGAACGTGTACGAGTCCTAACCGAGTACTACTCCCGTGTTGTCCTTGTGCTCCACGCCTTCGGGTGCCGTGTAGCGCAAGCCGGTAGTCCCGTGGGCCCACCGAGTAGTCGGTCCCGGTACCCACCGAGGTAGTGGGCCCAGGGAGGTCCATACGACGAGCACCACTCAACACATGATGATGTTGAAAGCGAACCACGACGGATTTCCTAAAGGCAACATGAAGCCGCATGGCTACTTTGGATTCTCGCACAAGTAACCATGGCTTCACGACAATAAAAAGGTAAGTGAGAAAGTCAAGCTCTATGACTTTAAATGAAGCGCTTTGCGGGAGGCACCCGATCTTTTTATATATCTATATAAAATATGACAAGTCTACATTGTGTTCTTTATTTGAAAACTTCAAGTAACACCATACCATTGCTCTAATAAATGTCATAACCACACGTTGTATCCTAAAGGGAACTGCTATTCATCAACCAGGGTGTTGAATAATATTCAACACCCAAACGCCGTGCCTCCCCTCCGTTAGTTTAGTTATGTATCATCTCTTAATAGTTCATGAAGTAAAATGATTCTAACATTTACTACTCCATAAATTAAATGCATGGCCAATAACTATGCGTTCATGCAGGCACACAAATCAACAATGGAATTAATTGAGTCCATGTTAATTGACATAATTAATGCAATATTTACTAGCATTCACCTGCATGCATGCACGAGTCAACAAAGGTATTTCAATTATCGACATAATTAATAAAATAATTACCAAATAGCACATACTAATGCACAAGGAGTTTCCTTTTTCTAAAATTTGTACCGCAATCAACGTTGTTGGTCAGTTTTGAAAAAAAAATTGTAGCTATAAATATATACTACACCATTGGCTAACTTATGTTGATCCAAATAAAGGTCATCACTGCAATGGTTGTTACCTTGTTGGTAAGGTGGTGTCCTCGGCACACTTGGCATGTGCTCTTCTTCTACCTCACACATGGTGATACCCTAACGCTCTCGACTCTTTTCCTACCCGCAGGACCGGTGTACATGGTGATGCAGAGAAACGACTATGGCCCTCCCCCAACATGCACGGCGAGGACATGGTTGTCAACCCGTAGCCACACGACTCGGCAAATGGCAGCTCGCAAAGCAGAGTTGATATATGCCTCACGCTTGCGGCCCTCGTCATTCGTGGCATGGTGCTAAATCCATGCCCCTCCTCGACAAGATCGATTCCCTTGGTCCCGCCTCTGAGGCGTTTAGAGCAACTCTCGCACCAAACTTCTCTATTCTATCATCTTGCAAAGCAGTCATAATTCGAGGTTCGGCCTTATCTTCTCGTTTAGGTATGTATGAAAGTATTTTCGTACTTTGCGTCAAGAATTTTGTTCTTGGTGGCGGGTCAAGGCATAATGAGCACCATAATTAGAACTTGTTGGCGAATATAAGGAGTTGATTGGAGCATTATGCAAATATTACTTCTTAAAATAACTAAAAATTACCAAAGAATAAAAATTACTTCCGAGGATAAATGAAAAATAATGTCAACAATAATAATGTCGTATTGTTGGGAAGGAATAAACGACCATGAACAAATTAGAGACCAAAGAAGTAAATTCTCAGCCAAAACAATAAATAATTTGGCGTATGCTCTATTTTGACCTCTCGAGAATGAAAAGGAGTAAATATGTGTTAACCGTGACTCACAATGTAGAAAGTTTTGAAAATTACACACATATATTATTTACTACCTTTTGAATTGGTCTAGTGAGTTTTACTACCTTTTGATAAAAATGTAGTAGGTAAGCTATCAAGATGGGACTCTCTAAGGTCTTACAGATGCGTCACAACCGTTGATGGTCATGAATCCTCATCAAACAAGTACTCGTACCTGGTAGAAGGATTAAATGAGCTACATTCATGTGGGGTCATCGTGTAACTCGCGCCAATGGGTTCCAATGAACATTAAAATAGATGCTCGACACGCTTGTCATTCAATCAAATGGGATAATTTTGCTACTTGGAGATCAAATGGAGTAATTTTGCTGCTTGGTGGGCTCGACGAAGCTTAGGCCAGTGCATTGAATATTAGAGAACAAATAAGTAATTTGTCAGCCCAAAGAGGAGTAAGAAGTAATCTTATAAAGTAATAAAAATTTGACTAATTACACTTATATAGACAAAGAGAGTAATAGTCCATACAAATGAGAAATAATTTCAAAACACTGCAGGACCCAACGTTCCATGCAAGGTTAATTGGCACCTATCCAAACATATGTAAGCGTCAATCAGTATTGCACCTTGCAATCAATGTTTTGCATGCATGTAAGGCTAGTTATTTCTCTCCTAAAATCCAGCACGCGTTAAGCCTGTGTGTACGCATGCCTAAATTAATGACTAGAATCCCTCTCTCAACTTGCATTTATATGTCAATACAAAATACTGCAGTCAATACTTCAATTGAAAGTATGTAGTCCCTCGCTTGCCGGACGACACGTCAAAAAAGTTGTGGAAACTAAACACACTACATGATTTTTACGATCACATCACCGAAGAAGCAAATTTTACATGGCCGTAACTCCATTGACGAAATCGTATTTCACTTGCGACCACTACCACCTACGAATTGTTGGTGCCCTTATCGTTGTGCCGAGCATGAGAGATGGCTCGGCCGCCTCGCAAGATAAAAATAAACTGAAAGTGGTTTGTCGGCACAATGGCATCATCGATGGCGGCCCCGCGCTCCGCGCATAGCGAGAAGATGGCGGAGGAATGAAGGAATCAACAACGGTGATGCAAAACCCCTCCCAACTAATTTTTACAATCGTCTTCTATAAAGAAGGTTTTACTTCTTAGTGATAAAAAATAGAGTAATTATGTGATTACAAGGTCTCGTCAAAGCTCCGACCATGGCACCGCCCGCACATCCCACATGATAAATATCGAAACTCAATAAATGGATGTGAAAAACTAACTCGATATGTTTTTACTACTCCAAAGTACAAAGAAATAATTCTATGATTACCATGTCTTGTTGGACCTCCGTTAGCTCCGGACGGTGGGTGTTAAATAATATTCACCACCCTGCGTGGTGAATATCCTTGTCCTATACACACACACACACACACACACACACACACACACACACACACACACACACACACACACACACACACACACACACACACACACACACACACACACACACACACACACACACACACACACACACACACACCAGTGAGTACTTTGCTACTTGAATTTTGGAAAACTTGTAGACCCCTTTTTTGTGTAGTGTTTAGAGTCTTTTTATTTGTGTCTTTAGAGAGAAATATGAAGCATGATCCCTTTTGATTCTAAACTGGGGGCTAGTTAACTTAGGCTAACTTTTGCTTTTGGTTTAGATCACCACCATATCATGTCATTTTGTTCATTCATAATCATGTTTTATTTCATTCCACTTTGTTCTCCACCTTTGCATTATGTTGCATGTTGCATCTCATCTTTTATAACCCTTAAAAAAATATCATCTTTACCTAAACCTTCCTATCAAACCACACCTAGAACCTAGGCCAACAAAGGGAGGGATTGACTTATGTCAATCCGACCAAGTCTATCCCTATCCCTTTCTAATTAAAGTTTTGATTAGCCTGATCCTAAACCCTTAGAAAAAACCCTCATACCTTTAGTAATCCTAAAACCATAGGTTTGTTTTTCATCCGAAAACCTAACCCTTGCTTTTCTTCTTTTTCAAAACCACCTTAGATAGAATTTCTTCACCCGACTTATCTTTTCAAAATTCTTGTCTTAAGCCAAAAATATAGGATACCTATAAGCCTTACCTTAAAACCTTGTTAGCATGTTTTAAAGTCTTTTGATAAAACTTTTGGCAAGACTCTACCTCTCATGTCATCACTAAGGAACAACATCGAAAGCCTTTTCAAGCATTGCTAGCCCTTTTTACTAACCCCTTTTTGCATTTGCATTTTGCATCAACCCCTTTGTTCTATTGTGCATAGGTTAGCTTGGCTTCTTCGCGAAACTTTTTGATGAATGCTTTATTTCCTTAATGGTGCTTCGCGCGCGAGGCATTTTCTTTTGCGATCTTGTGTAAATGTGGTGTTTAGACTTGATTGCGTTCAATCATCATTTGAGTTTTTAAAGCCTTGTTAATTTATATTGCATAAGTTGGTTTATAAGCTTTGCAATGCGCTTTAACTTTCTTGCGGCATAAAGAGTTATTAACCTTGAAATGAACATGGTGTTTTGACCTTGGTTAAATCTTTATGGTTATATAGAATAAAGCAATCTAGTTGTAAATATGATGTTTAGAACTTGGTGCAAACATTGTAATTGTTTATATCCCTTCCTTTCATTCGCATTTTCACCTACACGCACGTACACCCATTAGGTTCTTCTTTTCTTCTTGCCGGTAAGCTTTGCCACAAGTTAAGGTCTTAGGGATGCATTTGGTTTGTTGGCAATTGTTTCTACTCCCGACCATCACCCCGGGGGTAGAATGTGGATTAGATTTGTTTTGTAGTCATGGAGAAGTGTTCCCATGAGTTATTGACCAATTGCAATCAACATCGTTAGTCATCTACAAGGCTTGAAAGGGAAGTTTCTGTTTTCATCAAGATTTGAGCACATGTTCAGAGATGTACAATAGAAGAAAATTTAATATTCAGAAGCTCCTTCAAACCTTCTTTCCAATGCATCAAGAATCATCAATTTTGAAGACCTGTACAATGAGATATGGCAAAACCATTGAGCGCTGCGCAGTCTGAAATCAGCCTTGGACAGATTGCATCGCCGGAGTAAAATTGGCACAACTCTCTTGTTCGGAACCCGTTTCATGCATATGATGGCTCGTTAGAAAGATAATTTCATAAACTTCAACGTGGAGCGGTGTTGCAGTACATTTTCTGTTCTGGAGGAAAAATAAAAGCTGTGGACATGAGGCAGCAACAAAGGACGGCATTGAAGTTGATGATGACGATATGACGAAGGATTAGACCCACATACTTTATGTTGCTCTTTGATTTAAGTTTACCGATGACCTATGCCTTGTACTTGTTTTATTTAAAATTATTATGCTATCTACATTGTGAATCTCTTGCAAGGCTCTACCTACCAAAGCCTATACACATACAAGTACTTTAATGATATAACTTTTAGTTTGCAAACCTATATCTTGATGAGTTGGATTAGGATTGATTTCTGTGGTACGAGACTAAGAAGCTGGTCATTCCTTTGCGTATCTTTTTCATTCTAGCCATTCTTGTCCATGCATTGTGAGTTTCTACATTGGAAATTTCACAAACATCGCTGGGCATCCACCCTAAACCCAAAACATCTTTTTGTGATTACCTCCTTGACCACAACCCAAATTGAGTATGGATGATCTTTCAATGAATTTTTTGAAGATTTTCTGGCAAGATTTCAAGCGAGTTTCGACATGGAGGATGCCCTTGAAGATTTCAGAAGATTTATAAAGGAATACAAGGATTTTGTACTTCTTTAGCAACTATAGCCCCCTCACTTCTATGCTCGAGGACGAGCAATCATTTAAGAATGGGGGAGGATTGCTATAGCAAGTACTTAAAGTACCCATGCCACACTTCGATCTCGAGCTTCACATGTTAGTTGTGCTATGTTCAATGCTAAAATTGGAGGATTTTAGTTCTGAAAATTATCTTAAAACCCTTGTAATAAAGGTTAGAAAAACCTATTTTTCCAAGTTGAGAGTAAGAAAAAAAATCCTATACAAAGCCAATTTTTTTTGCTCCACCATAAGTGTCATTAGCACGATAAGTTAAGCTAGGATCCTTCTCTCTTGTGTGTTTTAATTTCGAGCAATGATCATGTTCTTGTGCTTATGTTTTGTTGCTAGCCTCGTCATACATTTGGTAACATGACTTTCACATTGGAAGTCCCGTACATCGCCGAATTCCATACCCAACCCTATACATCTCTTTTGTACATCGCATTTCTTGAACAGAACCTACTTTCATAGTTTTGTCTCGTCTCTAGCATGGTTTAATTAAAATTTCAGATTGTATGCATGCGAGAAAGAGAGGAGTTCGAGCTTCGAAAAGTTATCAAGAGAGGGAAAAATAAAGAGAAACGTATGAGTATGGAAAAGAATGAAAGAAGAAAAAGAAAAAGAGAAAAAGAGGAGGTAGCAATAAAGATATGAGAGGGATGGATCAAGTGAAAGAAAAGAAAAATAAAGTGTAAGGAAGGATGTCACGTTGTTGAGAGACGAAACTTTCATTCTTTTTCATGTGCAATCCGACAACGAGGACGTCATCGGTGCCTTATAGTCACAATTTTCTTTTGCCCTTGCACATGTCCACCATTCTAAATCTTCTCATCCTTGATATCCCTACATATGGTTAATTCTCATGATCATTGGCTTTGAATGGTAAACAATCATTAGAGGAAGTTCTTAGTTTGACAACACTTGTGTTGATTGCACTAGCCCTACCTATAGCTCCACTTTACATGTTATATGAGAGACTTATGGGAGGTGAGAGTTTTATAAAATTGGTTTAGGATAGCCACCTCATATGTGTGACTTGACAGAGCTTGGAGAAAGGTTTTTGTCTAATACTTGTTGCAGGAATTTTGTTTTTAAAATCATAAAAACCCTCCGATGGAAGCAAAGAAGTAAGCATGGCTGAAATTGAAGACTTCGAGTGAAGAGTTTGAGTTGTGTGGTAAATCTTGACATGGTACTATGTTGCTTAAAAGTTCAGAGGAGCATATAAAATGATGAATAAAAGAATGAAAAAATAAGAAAAGAAAAAACAGAAAAAGAGAAAAATAAAAATGCTCCTCGGTTCTTTTTAGCTTCATTTAAATCTTATAGAGCTTTGAAGACAAGTCCATACTCAAACTTTTCTAACCATGTGCAATTCCATAACGAGAACTACATCTGTGTCTCGGGGTCACCCATTTGCCACTTGCACATGTCCACTTATCTAAATGTGTGTGTTTCATCCCTCTCTCTTTCCAAC
This sequence comes from Cenchrus americanus, assembly GCA_947561735.1. Classification (NCBI taxonomy): domain Eukaryota; kingdom Viridiplantae; phylum Streptophyta; class Magnoliopsida; order Poales; family Poaceae; genus Cenchrus; species Cenchrus americanus. The sequence continues at coordinate 9,607,963 of OX387239.1, forward strand.
ATTTATTTTCCATGGCCTTTTTGACGAGTCTCGGTAATTCCAATAGATCCCTCTCTTAGTTTGAAAATATTTCAAATATAATGTTTTGCTAGGATTGTTTTTACCTTCCAAGCTCCACATAAGCTTTTCACTTCCATATATGAGTAGAATAGGTTGAGAATAATCTAGTGTAGGCTTGAGTGACTTGATGAGTGTTTCCATGAGGTTTTGCAAGAGAACCTCACTTATGTTAGATATGCAACTTTTTGAAAACTCTTCATGATGCATTAAGGTAAAGGTTTGAAGTTTGCTTAAGTTCGAGAGCACTTGTTTTATTTTATTGCGGCATGTTCTTTAATGATAGTCTATCTTCCATAATGAAGTAGCCGGTCAAAATTTGAACCTTAAATGCTAAATACTTGAGAGAGCAATATGTATTGTTGTGTATAACTAAATGCAGGGAAGACATTGAAGGGCAACGCTGATTTCCAAATTAAGCAAAGATCTTGGACTTGCTCGAGGACGAGCACGGTTTAAGCATGGGGGTCTGTTGACGGTCGATTTTGGTACACCTAGCTATAAGTTTACCGTCAACATTTGCACGTTTTTGATATTCTAACCAATGGTACTAACCCCCCGGAGGTATCAAGTTCACTCTCGCATGTCGATTTTGGAGTTTGTTGTTTACGCAGGAAATTAACGTTAAAGAGGAGACTTTCGGGATAAGTTCATCAAGCACTTCAATAGAAGATCATGAAGCCCGTCACAAGTCAAGACACGCGATGAACATGACTCCAAATGACCCAAGGACCGAAGCGTCAACATGCAAGTCTTCAGGGACTCAACCGTAAAAAACGCTGAAGCTTGCATGGCAAGGATTCAAGCCTAAACCGTGAAGGAAACGACGTCAAAGGCCCACATGCAAGTGCACACAAATAAGGGATCACGCGAGAAGCAACCGGGTAGCAAGACGGGGCCGAACCGAGCCAAAACGGGCTCGGGGCCGGTCGGCCTAGGCCGGCCGGCCCGCCCGATCCAAGCCCGGCTCGCGTCCCCCTTTTGCCCTAGGTGCTTGTCTATTTATTGCCTCCGCCTCCGCCGGCCGCCACATCCATCCTTTCATCGAGAGCCGCCGAGACGAAGGAGAAGCGCCGGGAGGAAGCCGACGGGTGCCGCGAGTCCTCGAGTTGCCTAGGAGATGGCTTAGGCCATGCCCTAGCCACCATGGTTGGCCCGTCGTGGTGAAGCCATGGTGGAGTTCCGGAGCCGCGACTTGAATTCGTCAAGTCGTTTGTATCTTCACCATTCGGTGATGTAACCATATCTTGTTATACTTTGATCTAGTACGAGTTATACTTATTCATATGTGTAGCTACCATATGCCTTTAGTAGGACTAGATCGAATCATGGTGATTAGTCTTGTCTTGCGGACACACCATAGTAGTGCACGGACCAAGGTTGTTGCTCGGTGATGATTATCCTCGCGTAGTGACAAGACGAGAGGGGAGAAAGCGGTGATTGAACGTGCATCGGACCACTCCATATCGGATTACTCCATATCGCGTGTAATCCTTATCATAGAATAGGTTTAGATTGGTTTATCACCTTGGCCGAACGGCAACAAGAAGACGATAGGCTAGGTTTACCTTTGGTTTGCTTACCTTTATGGCTAGGTGGATGTGATCCATACATCCCTTCGTTTTTGTATGTTACCTTTATGCAATTAACACTTAGGGTTAGACCGGTAGGTTAGATAGAGGACCTTGGTGGTTTGCTTCCGATCCTTGGAGTGACAAATCTAGGGAGAACCCTCCTTGGTGAAAAAGGCACCAAGTCACCCGTAGGCTTGCGGTGAACTTGAGCACGGTTTTACACCGTCAACGCCGTCGCCCCGACTCATCGAGTGTCATCATTGGCAACCATTTGCCGTTTGCCCATGCTCACCATCGTCTCGCCGCCATGGATCCGGGTTAGTGTGCCTCGGCCGGTGAGCGCGCACCGCGCGGCGACGTCCTAAGCGAGCAAGCCCCCCCAGTCCGCGCAGAGGTGCCGGCGGTTGCCGAGGAGCAACGGCGGAGTAATCTGTTTCATTGGCATAACATGCCGTTCTTGACGGAGATGAAGGGCCAAACGGCATGGAGCCACGGAGGAATTGTGAACCGACGGCTCAATCTAGGAAAAGAAATTACTAAACCGCCCTCATTTTAAATAAATCGTCAAAATAATTAAAGGGGAGGATCTACCTATTCTTAGAGGAAACATATTTTCCCGTAGATAAGGTGCGGTTGTTCTAGGTTTGCTTCCAAATTGCGACTGACGCTGGAAAAAAAATTGGCATCTCTAGAACTGTTTTTTATTTTTTATAGATGTGATGGATTTAAGCATTATAGTTGTTCCTGTCATTTTGTCTCAAAAGATCTCTCCTTATCCTTGACAATAACTTTAACTAAAATTTTATTCTGCCTCACTTTTTTCCCAGACAGCCATGGCATGCAGTGAACACATCATTGTTAGTGTTAGTCATGAAGCGATTTCATTGTAAAGTGTATGATGGGACAAACGGTACAACATTTGCTTGGTAAGGCCTACTTCTGACATTCATGACAATAGAGTTGATCTGCTGTCATATTTCGGACCTCATGTGTCCGGCAGATGTGAGTGATCTATCGTATCACCATGGCTGTTGGAGTTTTGTCAGGAATTGATGGGGCCTGGTTTATAGCTATCTGCCTGTCGGATCTTAAGTGCTCTATGGTTGCTGATATGTCCTTTCAACTCTTTTCTCCATGGCTATGCTCTTCCTCTCAATTCGTTTTTCTCTAATGTCTCAAGTATGCTTAGAAAGAAAGCATGACGTCACCAATTTCCTATCATGTGGTTATAGATGTCCATTCGGGCCGCCCGGGACCGGCATGGCCCGATGAACTTCGGGTCGGGCCAGCCCGGCACTACTCCTTGTCGTGTCATGCCGTGTAAGCCCACGGGCTGCACCAGCGGCCCAACCCCGAGCCCGCGGGCTGCTTTCGTGCCCTGCCCTACGCGCGTCCACGGGCGGACTGCAACCCGCACCAGGCCGCAGAGGAGGAGAGGATGGGGTGGGGAGTGCAGCACGGCAGTGGTGGAGGAGCGTCGCCTCCTGGGTTCCCGCCGGCTCCGCGGAGCGAGGCCGTTGGGGATCGCGCGAGCCCCCCGCGCGACCGTGCCATGTCACCGGTGCGGCTTCTAGCGGCCGGCCGACCGCTATCGCGCCTCGCAGCGGTCCCCGCGGCCGACCACGCGCCGGCCCGCCGCTCTGAGTCGGGGAGGACCAGAGAAGCGGCTAGGAGAGCTCGAGGAGGAAGGAGATCAAGAGAATGGAGAGGAGCGCCGGAGGGGAATGGAGAGGATTGGAGCACCGACGGAGGGAGGCGCGACTGCGCTAGTGCTTCATCGCCGGCAGATGGCCTTGCCGCAGATCTGCGCGGGCAGGGATGTTCGGAAGGGGAGCGACAGTGAGGGGAAATAGATAGGAGGCAGCGGTCGCAGGTAGGATGGAGGGGATTAGGGTTTTGGGGGATTGATTTTGGGTTGTTTATATATGGGGATAAGGACTAGCGGGCCGGCACCGGCCGGTTGCTATTTTTTGTGCCGGGCTATTGAGCCATCTATACATGTGGTTTGGCCAGAGGACAAGGGGAACCCATATCTCACATAGGTATCAGCCCGGGGAGACCTTTTAGGTAGCCTTAAATACATGTTGCCAACCGAGAGAATCAAGTTTATGCATGCCAATTGGCCTGGTGTTCAGGGAGGGTACAACGCTACGCTGATGGTTGCACTGCTCCATTTGTGTGAGCTTACTGAAACTCGGCATGGAGGCAAAGCCAGCAATATGGGTGGAAGGCATGATATTTTCTTCAACTTAATTATAGCTACACTTGTACTCTAGAACAACAAGGCTCAACTTTGTGTGAACAGTAGGATAACCATCATTGTCACTTCACTGTTTTGCAATGGCAAGAGTTAAAATTAAAAGAATTCTCTTTTTTTCAATAAAAGAACTGAAACATTCTACTTGTGGTTAATAGATGACACATAATACATGTGAGGTTGTAATCGGTGATTTGTTACTAATTCTATCCTTTTGTTGGCTAAGAAGGAATGCATTACGATGTTATCTGAATCCTACGTTCTCTCAAAATCAGTTCCTATCTCTATATAACGAATCCTGGGTCCAAGCTCGGCCATCTCATCGGGCCACGTCGCCCTTGTTTCTCCGCCACAGGATCTCCAATCTACGGTCACATGCGCTGGCTCTCAATGCTTCGTGTTTGCCACGGACATTACCGACTTCTCTCGGGGTGCGGACCCGCGGCCGGCCGGCAGCGCAATCACTTCCCTCTCGCACCGCTCATCTCCTTGGTAGAGAAGCCGCCGATTCGGTTTGACGACGATTCCGACGGTTCGGCGGCTGCCCGGCCTCCCGTGCGCACAACGTGGAGCTTCTCTTTCCCACGCTCGCCCTAGCTTAGCTCGAGGGACACCCGCTTGGGAGCGCTAGAACTCCACCGTAGATGTCGAGGTCACCGCCACCGACGACATTGTACTCATTGCCCCATCATCATCTCCTCCCGCCGGTCGGTCCCCCTGTCTTCTCAAAATCCCGTAGGTCGGTCGCTCAATCCCGAACTCCCGTCTTCTCAAAATCATCTATGAATTGAGCCTTAGGTCGGCAGGTTGCGGCTTTGCGGTACACAAGAGTTCAAGAAGAAGGATACATCTTCGCAGGAACAACCTGTTCCTCTGCAGCTTCGCATTAATTCTTTCCTCTCGATCTCACAATTTTGAGCAATTTTCTTCGATTGTGAAAATTTATGAGTAAATATTTTTTTTCTCGCTTTCCCGAGTGATGCTTTGATACTATAATTTTATATCTTGGATTCGACTCGCTGTCCAAAGCCTTATAGTTTCGAAATGAGCGAACAATTTTTTGAAGGAAAAAGTGGATTTTTTATCCTTCAAGTATTGCAAAAGTGTGGTATTCATCCCTTATGTTTCATTTGGTGCAAATCATCCCTAGGTAATTCCGGTTTAACGGTGATTTATTGAAATCTATCGGTGTATGCCAGGTAATCATTTGATTACTCGGTAATCATTGGCTATGGATGCAATGTGCTATGTTGGATATATAAAGCTCACATTTTTTTAGTAAATTCTCTAATTGGATATTCAATAATTTTTTTCTAATTTTTTTAAGGAAACTGATTCACACTCAATTATTATAGAAATTGACTAACATAAGTTGTGGCTAGACAAGAATTAGCTATGGATTCAAAATAAACATGTTCAAAGTATTGTCATGCCGACATTAATGCGAAATATGCATTACATTTCTTTCGGTAATTACCCAATTTATTACTAACTTTTGTACAAGGAAAGGAATTGACCAACAACGGTGCCACGACGGGGCAAGCCCGCTACATGCACCGCGCGGCAAAGACGCGCGGGTTTTCTAATGTATCTTATTTGCAAGACCGAGTTACCTTGCATCGACTTTGTGCATCGTAGAATAAACTGACCGTTGTGCATCCTTGATAATAATCTTAACTAACGTTTCAATATTTGTTCATCCTAGCTCTAGATTTATGTTCAAAGGTAGGCATTGAAGATATCCCTTTAGTGTTAGTCATGAAGCTATTTCATTGAAAAGCGGTTGGGAAAAGTACAATATTTCATTCGCAAGAAAACTTCAGAAATTTGTAACAGTAGAGAAGATCTACTATCATCTTCAGACATTTGTAACAGTAGAGAAGATCTGCTATCATCTTCTGGTGCTACTCTTGCATCTAGGAGACGTCAGTGATCTATCAAATTCGAATCACCATGGCTGCATGAGTATTGTCAAGAATTGGTAGTGCCACTTTACAGCCATTTGCTTGTCAAATCTCAATTTCTCAAAGATTTTGTTGTGTCCTTCCAGTTGTTTTTGAATGGATATGACCTTCCACTTGCTTCAGTTTTCTCTAATGTCTCAGGTATGTTCAGAAAGAAAGCAAGAGTTCATCAATTTCCTTTCACATGGTTTGGCTAGACGGCAAGAGGAAATCATATCTCACACTAGTAGCAGCGCCGGGAGACCTTTTAAATACATGTTGCCAAGAGAGAGAATCAAGTTTATGTATGCCGATGGGTTGTGATGTGTCATTTGTGTGAGCTTCCTAAACCTCCGGCATGAAGATAAAACAACAACCTGGGTGGAACACATGATAGTTACTACACCTTATACTTTCGCATGTTGCAGAACAAGTCTCAGCAACTTTGGCTGAACTACAGCTTACTATATATCTTCCTCTATTTGAATTAGTTGGTACTATAATAATGCACCAAAGCTATACATATATGTTGGCATACAGCAATTGTTTAAGACTATTGATTTCATTTACTTTGTGCTTATAAAATCAAAAGAAAGAAAATATATGGCAAGAAGGGTTCATATTGAAGATCACCCAAATCTTTTGTTCAATAGGTATATGTCTCTCTTTCTCTCTCCTGATCTCTGCGCAAACTTTATACTTCCTACCACTGGCATTCAAATATTTCGTTTGTACTTTTTGTGCAAAAAGTTTTTAAGAACCAAGTTACTGAAGCAATGAAAATTACGTGGTCCACATGTAGGCAGGAAAATCGGTGATTTGGTACTAATTGTATCCTTTTGTTGGCTAAGAAGGAATGCACTATGATGTTATCTGAATCCTATGTTCTCTCAAAATCAGTTCCCATGTACCTTATTTGCCGTACCAGTTACCTTGCATCGATTTTATGCATTGTAGAATCGATAAACTGTGCATCCTTGAAAATAATTTTAACAAACTTTTCAATATTTTTTCATTCTTGCTCTAGATTTATTCAAAGGTAGGCATTGAAGACAGCACTCTTATTGTTAGTCATGAAGCGATTTCATTGAAAAGCGGTTGGCAAAAGTGCAGTATTTCATTCACAGACCAACTTCAGACATTTGTAACAGTAGAGAAGATCTATCGAATTTCATCTTATGGTGCCTCTCTTGCATCTAGGAGACGTCAGTGAATCACCATGGCTGCTGGATTTTCGTCAAGAATTGGTAGTGCCCGCTTTACAGCCATTTGCTTGTCAAATCTCAATTTCTCAAAGGTTTTGTTGCATCCTTGGAGTTGCTTTTGAACGGATATGACCTTCCACTTGCTTCAGTTTGCTCTAATGTCTCAGGCATGTTCAGAAAAAGAAAGCAAGAGTTCATCAATTCCCTTTTACATGGTTTGGCTAGACGACAAGAGGAATTCATATCTCACACTAGTAGCAGCCGGCAGGAGACCTTTTAAATACATGTTGCCAAGAGAGAGAATCAAGTTTATGTTGTGATGCTTCATTTGTGTGAGCTTTCAAAAACTATGGCATGAAGCCAAAACAATAAAGAGGGTGGAACACATGATAGTTATTACACATTATACTTTCACAAGTTGCAGAACATGTCTCAACTTTGGCTGAACATTAGCCACACCATCATTGGCATTTTGAAATCGATATTTTTTCCATGATGAGAGCTATATGCTGCTACTTCAGAACTGAATTCTATTTCAGACAAAAGAACTGAAAAATTCTACTTCTGGTTAAAAGATGGGACATATTTGTATGATGTTTTATGCTCTACTTTAGTTCACTACAGTTTACTATATATCTTCCTCTGTTTCAATTAGACTGATAAAGATGCCCGTGCGTTGCTACGGGTCCTTTCAAAAAAAAGAGAGAAAAACAATCATTTTAGCAAATGTTGTGGATGGGGGGAAGGAAGCAAGATATTTGGGTGTGCAAAGAACAGAATCATCGCTTGATCTTTTTCCTCTTCTTTTTGTACTCTGTTTGATCTTATTCCAATTCATACCATCTTCCTTTTTCATTTTAAATCTGATTGGGGATAGACACTTCTCTTGTAGTTGGTAAGGGGTGAGAGGATCATGGTTTAATTAAATAAGAAGTGAGGACATTTTCTATAAACATGAAGAATGAAAAAACACCTACATATATCTAATATACATATTTAACATTACGTGAAGGTTATATATAGATACATAATAAAGCATGTGACACCGAAAAGATTAAGGAGGTGGTGGGCTTGTCGCGAAGTAGCTGGGCTCATCACGAGTCAACAGTGTTTTGATATGGCCATGGGAAATTGGAAATGAAGGTTGCCAGAAGCAGAGAACGGCAATGTCATAAGCTATTCTTTTAAGATGTAACACATAAGGCTATTAAATTTTCCTAATAAACATGTATGTGTCACATGTGCTGTTATGTTACTATGACAAAAATATCTACTCATTTGATGATATCATTGGTGATCTCACCTTAATTTAGTTTTTTACCGCACAGAGTTCAGCTACCCTGATGGTTTGCTGGCCGCTGTTTTGTTTTTTGAGATTTTTTTTTTAGATTAATCTGTCCGCTGCCGTCTGGCTGGCATCCCAAAATATTGGCCGAGCTGGGCTGTATAGCAGGCGGTTTTGCTCGCTAGTGCTGCTGGGGCTAACGATTGTTGGGCCGCTTGCGCACGACAATGTCCCGTTCTCACTGCAACTGCTCTCCCTTTTCCCTTATCTATCACTACCATATGGACCCAGCAGTCAGGATCTTCTTCAACCTCTAATGGACCCAGCAGTCAGGATATTCTTCAACCTCAAGGGACACGACGGCCGCCCCAAAACTTTACAGTTTTAGGGCATAGCCCCAGCCTTGCTTTGGTTAAGAAGGAATGCATTACAATGTGATATGAATTGTACGTTCTCTCAAAATCAGTTCTCATGTACCTTATTTGCAAGACCAATTACCTTGCATCGACTTTATGCATCGTAGAATCGGTAAACTGACTGTTGTGCATCCTTGACAATATTCTTAACTAACTTTTCAATATTTGTTCATTCTAGCTCTAGATTTATGTTCAAAGGTGTAACACCCTAATTTTCACTTTTGTGTTCAAATAAAAATTTGCTTAGCAACCATCGTTCTCGTTCAAGGAATATAAGGTGTTTGTGCTTTTCTTTAATCATTTTTGCTAATTAAATAATGAAATATAGGAGTTTACTTTTGCTACATGCTGGAGCATTTATTTTTGGTTGGTTGAATTCAAACTTGTGTTTGAATCTTTTGTTTCAAAAGTAGAAAACCCTTCCTTTCTCCTTTTTCCTGTTTCTGTGCAGCCCAAGTGTAGAAGTCCGGCCGCGCCCCCTCTTCTCCGCCGCCTGAGCACCCTCACACCCCGCCGCTCCTCAGCCCGGCTCGCTGGCGGCCCGGCGCGGCCCGGCCGCGCGCCCCCGCCGGCCACCGCCGCCGATGGGCGGGTCCCGCCCCTCATCCCCGACCATGGGTCGGAGTCCGACCGGGCGGGGACCCCGACCCCGAGCCGGCCTTTGCGCGCGCCCCCGGTCGCGGGCCCGCACGCCAAGGCGATCCCCGCTTCCTATAAAAATCGCCGCCCTTGCCGCGCCGCCCCCTTCGCCTCGAACCCTAGCCCGAGTTCGCGCCGCGCCGCCGCCAAACCCTAGCGCCGCAGTCGTGAGTGTCACACCCGACTTTCCGAAGAAAACCAAGTGCATACCTATATGCATGCCGGGATCAAGTTTCATGCATATAGTGACATATAAGTGAATACGTAAACGGTATCACCTAAGGAAAAAGGGAGATTATCGAGTATTACGCTTCATCCCGGAAACGAAGGCTCCAAACATCATAGGCGATCGGCGGGGGTTGCGTACGCCTAGCACCGCAACATCTTCACAAGACTTCATAGCAGCTTCCTCTTTCTGAGCAACATTGTTTATAGCAAGGGTGAGCACTTGTCGTACTCAGCAAGTGTGGGGAAAAAGAATGAATGCAAAGGCTTTATAGTGGACTGGGCTATAAGCATTTAAGCAATTTTAGTTGGTCAAATTTTATTAGCACCTGATTACTAATAAAGTATAAGTTTATACCAACCCACATTAAGCATAAGGTAAGAAATACGCCACAAGCACATGGCAAGCATAACCAGAGAGAGAGAGCGATTTAAGTCCATCTTCAAGTTTGATTATCATGTGAGGGTCCAGGCCGCTCTTGACCGTGAGCACGGCTAATCGATTAGTTTTACACTCTGCAGAGGTTGTACATCTTTACCCTCAAGTCGCGTAAAAGTCCCGAAGAACTTCAAACCCAACCATGTGATGCCGCGCATGCATCATACCACACTTCCGAGGTGTGATTGCATAGGGACGCTACGAGGCCTTTACAAAGAGTCCTCCCGTGCGTATTAGTCCATAGTAGTATGTCGTAGAGGCTATCTTTCGTACCACACTTCTATTACGAACGGTAAGCCATAGAGTCTTCCGTTCCATCACCGCTTCGGAATAGAAGAGCCATAAAAGCATTCCTCCGTCCCCAACCTACTATGCGAGTAATAACCACACAAAGACTTCCCTAATTACTCGGCCAAGACCGAGCCATATAGTCCTTGTGGTTGCACCGTTGTACCGGGTGGTTCTCCATGTTCCGATTAAACATATGGTCTTGTATTAAACATTCAAAGATATAGCACAAAGGTATAGCATTCATCATTATTGTTCATTAAAACCACCATAACCCAGGTATAGCAGCTAAGCATAACTACCCAACATAAAGATAAACCCGTGTTAACAAGGATTGACAATCAAAGACTAGGATAAACCTTAATAGGAACCCATCATAATTAATGCAAGCAAAGCAATGAGTGATTAAATATAGTTCTTAGGACAAAAGATCAAGGACACACTTGCCTTTAACCAAAGTAATGTCGTTGCTCGAATATCTTCAACTTCAAGCTCTTCCAAGCTTCTCGAACGGCGTTCACTCTAAGCGCATCAATCATCGGGCACAAACATACACAAAGGAAACAAACAAGCATACTAAGAACAAAACACCAATCATATGAAAGCTTTAAAAGAACGCACTAAAGGATAGGCTTGATTAGATGGATCACTAAAGAACACAAAGGGTGCTTGGAAAGGCTTGGTTAGCTTTAAAGAGATGGTTATGAAAGATTGAGCAAGGGCCGGAAAGATCACACTTCGATTGAGTTGAGAAAAGAACGTCTAGCAAACGTTTTGCATAAATGAGAGAGCAAGGCTATGAGCTAGGTTCATTTTATTTAACAAAACAATTATAAAGGATATTTCAGAAATAAAATACCCTATGTTGACATTAATGCAATATTAAACTTTATTTATGAAACCAAAGTAAAGAACTAGTCAAGTTTTATTAATAAAGATTCATATATGAATTAACCGATTAAGCATTTAATTTAGAAAAACTAAACTATATGAACAATCTAAACGAAACTTTGTAATTCGAGTTCATAATATTATTATCAAAAACAGCATTAAATTGGTATTAATCAAAATTAACATTTATTTATAAAGTCGGAGTAAAAGCCTAATCAACTTTTAATTGTAAAAGTTAATTAATCATTAAGCAAATTAATATTTGACTTATGGAAAACCGAGTAAAATATCTAATTAGATTTTATTCATAAAAGCATGTAAGGTAATCATTAATCAAATTAAATTTGATTATGAAAAATGATATATAGATCTATATTGCTTTTATTTATAAAAGACATGCGTAACTAGGCATTAATCAAAATTAATATTGATTTTATTTTCAAAAACAAAACGTGGTGAAAACACATCACTAACGCGTGCTTTACATTATTATGAATGTAACGCAACTTGGACGGATGGAATCGGAGCTAAAACGAGAAAGATGTGAACTTTTAAAAATCTAGGGACCCGGATGTAGAGATCATGAACTTCCGGGGAGTTTTCTCGCGAAAACTCGGGCATATACATAATTATGTATAAAAACTAGAGGGCCTTCACGCAAGATTCATTGGGTGGACTGGATCCGATGGATCTAATCTTTCCGGGGGTTTTCGAGGAAAGGTGCAAGACTCATAGATTAGATCCGATCATTACACAAAAACCTAGGGGGCTATACGTAAAACACCACATCTTCTTCTATCTCTAGCACTTGGTCACGCCGACGGACGGGGAGCTCCGGCCGTCCTTGTCGCCGGCGGTTAGGGGCGGCCTCGAGCACGTCCAAGGTGGGGAAAAGGGATAGGAGATCGAGGGGGTTCGGGGAGTCGCTCACCACGGGCGGAGAGGGACGACAAGGTGGCCGGCGGCGGACCTCCATGGTGGCCGGCGGCGGCTTCACGCGGCGGTGATGCTCCGGTGCTTCCCCGGCCGTGGGAAGAGGCCGAGGAGGCACGGCTCGACGTCGCGGAGCTTCGGCGGTCGCGGCTTCCCCAATCTCGGCCTCCACGTGCCGAATCGAGCGGTGGCCGGCGCTAGCTTCGGGCGGCGGCGCGGTCTTCGCGTAGGTGCACGCATGGCCCGGCGGAGGCGGCGCAGCAGCTAGGGCGCGCGGCTACGGCCCCCGCCTTTTATGGGCGCGCGCGGGGCTGGTCGGGCGCGGCACGCACGCCAAGAAAGGCGGCGGCGGCGCGGCGGCCGGTTAGGCCTCCTCGGGCCGGCCGATGGGCCTAGCCGGCTCTCGGTTGGGCCGAAGCGAGCGGGTGCGGGCGCGGGTGGACCGGGTCGGGCCTCCGGGCTCGGCCCATTAGGAATAGGATAGGTTTTTTTTCTCTTTTTTTCCGAAATATTTTCCGGTGCATACGTAATTCCGTAAAAAAGTCCGGAAAATACGTTAAAGCACGAAAAATAGTCAGAAAATCCCAAAAATTCCAGGAAAATTCCTAGAGCTAGATTAAGACATGAACAATCCAAATAAAGCATTTAGTGCTCATGAAAAAGATTTTAGAGCCTTCTAATAAATAGAAATGGCTCAAGGAAAATGAGAATAAATTCCAGAAAAAACCGGAAAATTCTCGGGAGAGTTTGGACGGCTCCTAAACGCATCTTTGAAACCTTTTTACACTCAAGAATCACTAGATGCATCGGCATGAATGCAACACACATAACTTTTATTTAATTTAGAAAATCAATCAAAGGATTTTTCTTATACTATATTCCCCGTAAAGAAAATAAATGTTGGAAAATTTTTAAAATTATGAGAAAATCGTTATTTAATTATTCTCTCTATTCACATCCCGAAATTGGAAATTTCGGGTGTGACAAATCTACCCCCCTTAAACGGAATCTCGTCCCGAGATTCGAAGAAAGAAGAAGCAAGGAGGAGGGAGATAAACAAGAACATTGCGATCGAAGTAGGTAGGCGGTCACCCTCTTTTGTTGATCGGTGTGAAACCTTCAATCTTTTTCTTCGATGATTGTTAGAGTCTTCATCAGAATGAGCTAGGTGGGACAAAAGCAAGCACAAGGTGGGAAGGAAGGTAGAGTGATGTCTTCTTTTCTTCATCTTGCATCCACCTTTGACTTCCTTTCGGTAACACCTCTAGTGAGTTGAAACAAAGAAAGATGACAAGGATGTGGGAGGTACAAAAGAGAAACCCAACTAGGCAACTGATGTTATTGCAGATATAAGACCCACAATACACCAACACTCACTTCAAAGAAACGAATCAATCAAGTTCATAAAACCAAGCATTATCATGCAAACACACAATTCCACCAATCAAGGCATAGCTAAAGGGGAACGACACTACACGTTGTTAATGAAGTCAGGGGGTATCCTCCTAATAGATCAGATATATCTCCCAGCAAGGATACCCATAAATAATGGATTTTTCCCAAATCAAGGAGTACGAAATTATGAGTTCAACCCAACTGGAATCACCTCAATAGGAGGTTTAGAACGCGAGATACGAATTAAACAAGATGAATATGTCAGCAGTGTTGGCAGATTCTGATTGCTCCACAAATTCGTATGTATCTCCCTGGATACAAAACGAATACTGCTGAATTTTGGACAGAGTGAAGCTGATGAAATTCCTGAACTACTCCAATTGGATTTACCTCAATCGGAGGTCCATAGCCCGATATGTAGAATATTGAAGGTAACTAGGTCAGCAGAGTTTACAGTTTCTGATAGCTCCAATGTTTCGAGCATAACTCCTGGAACATGCACTGGATAGGGCTGAATTTTTGATAGAAATTCACGTATGAAATTTAGGGACTAACCCAACTGGTTTCATGTCGATCGGAGTTCTGTAGCTCGAGATAAAATTGAAACAGTGCTGATGTGTCAGAGAGCTGCGCGAATAGATGGAATGTTAAGGGTAACACTTCCACCAATCAATCAAGGGGTGTTATTGCTTGAGGGAATGAATAGGCGAGGTCGAAGAGATGCTCAAGGAGAGTGAAGATAAATATACAAGAATTCATGGTAGGGAGAAAAGAAGATGGTTAAGATGTGAGATCCTTCATCAGAGAGGTCAAGGATAAGGTAAGGAGGGATTGTAGTACAAAAGAGGCATTAAGAAATGACCAGCACTAACTAGGCTTACGTCCTACGGTCGATACAGCTACGATACCACTCCACACCCGACTTTCCGAAGAAAACCAAGTGCATACCTATATGCATGACAGGATCAAGTTTCATGCATATAGTGACATATAAGTGAATACGAGAAACGGTATCACGTAAGGAAAAAGGGAGATTATCGAGTATTACGCTTTATCCTGGAAACGAAGGCTCCAAACATCACAGGCAGTCGACTGGGGGTTGTGTACGCCTAGCACCAGCAACATCTTCACAAGACTTCAAAGCGACTTTCTCTTTCTGAGCAACATTGTTTATAGCAAGGGTGAGCACTTGTCGTACTCAGCAAGTGTGGGGAAAAAGAATGAATGCAAAGGCTTTATAGTGGACTGGGCTATAAGAATTTAAGCAATTTTAGTTGGTCAAATTTTATTAGCACCTGATTACTAATAAAGTATAAGTTTATACCAACCCACATTAAGCATAAGGTAAGAAATACGCCACAAGCACATGGCAAGCATAACCGAGAGAGAGAGCGATTTAAGTCCATCTTCAAGTTTGATTATCATGTGAGGGTCCGGGCCACTCTTGACCGTGAGCACGGCTAATCGATTAGTTTTACACTCGCGAGAGGTTGTACATCTTTACCCACAAGTCGCGTAAAAGTCCCGAAGAACTTTAAACCCAACCATGCGATGCCGCGCATGCATCATACCACACTTCCGAGGTGTGATTGCATAGGGACGCTACGAGGCCTTTACAAAGAGTCCTCCCGTGCGTATTAGTCCATAGTAGTATGTCGTAGAGGCTATCTTTCGTACCACACTTCTATTACGAACGGTAAGCCATAGAGTCTTCCGTTCCATCACCGCTTCGGAATAGAAGAGCCATAAAAGCATTCCTCCGTCCCCAACCTACTATGCGAGTAATAACCACACAAAGACTTCCCTAATTACTCGGCCAAGACCAGAGCCATATAGTCCTTGTGGTTGCACCGTTGTACTTGGGTGGTTCTCCATGTTCCGATTAAACATATGGTCTTGTATTAAACATTCAAAGATATAGCACAAAGGTATAGCATTCATAATTAATGTTCATTAAAACCACCATAACCCAGGTATAGCAACTAAGCATAACTACCCAACATAAAGATAAACCCAGGTTAACAAGGAATGACAATCAAAGACTAGGATAAACCTTAATAGGAACCCATCAAAATTAATGCAAGCAAAGCAATGAGTGATTAATATAGTTCTTAGGACAAAAGATCAAGGACACACTTGCCTTTAACCAAAGTAATGTCGTTGCTCAGAATATCTTCAACTTCAAGCTCTTCCAAGCTTCTCGAACGGCGTTCACTCTAAGCGCATCAATCATCGGGCACAAACATACACAAAGGAAACAAACAAGCATACTAAGAACAAAACACCAATCATAGAAAGCTTTAAAAGAACGCACTAAAGGATAGGCTTGATTAGATGGATCACTAAAGAACACAAAGGGTACTTGGCTTGGTTAGCTCTAAAGAGATGGTTATGAAAGATTGAGCAAGGGCCGGAAAGATCACACTTCGATTGAGTTGAGAAAAGAACGTCTAGCAAACGTTTTGCATAAATGAGAGAGCAAGGCTATGAGCTAGGTTCATTTTATTTAACAAAACAATTATAAAGGATATTTCAGAAATAAAATACCCTATGTTGACATTAATGCAATATTAAACTTTATTTATGAAACCGAGTGTAAAGAACTAGTCAAGTTTTATTAATAAAGATTCATATATGAATTAATCGATTAAGCATTTAATTTAGAAAAACTAAACTATATGAACAATCTAAACGAAACTTTGTAATTCGAGTTCATAATATTATTATCAAAAACAACATTAAATTGGTATTAATCAAAATTAACATTTATTTATAAAGTCGGAGTAAAAGCCTAATCAACTTTTAATTGTAAAAGTTAATTAATCATTAAGCAAATTAATATTTGACTTATGGAAAACCGAGTAAAATATCTAATTAGATTTTATTCATAAAAGCATGTAAGGTAATCATTAATCAAATTAAATTTGATTATGAAAAATGATATATAGATCTATATTGCTTTTATTTATAAAAGACATGCGTAACTAGGCATTAATCAAAATTAATATTGATTTTATTTTCAAAAAGAAAACGTGGTGAAAACACATCACTAACGCGTGCTTTACATTATTATGAATCTAACGCAACTTGGACGGATGGAATCGGAGCTAAAACGAGAAAGATGTGAACTTTTAAAAATCTAGGGACCCGGATGCAGAGATCAGGAACTTCCAGGGAGTTTTCTGCGAAAACTCAGGGCATATACATAATTATGTATAAAAACTAGAGGGCCTTCACGCAAGATTCATTGGGTGGACCGGATCCGATGGATCTAATCTTTCCGGGGGTTTTTGAGGAAAGGTGCAAGACTCATAGATTAGATCCGATCATTACACAAAAACCTAGGGGGCTATACGTAAAACACCACATCTTCTTCTATCTCTAGCACTTGGTCACGCCGACGGACGGGGAGCTCCGGCCGTCCTTGTCGCCGGCGGTTAGGGGCGGCCTCGAGCACGTCCAAGGTGGGGAAAAGGGATAGGAGATCGAGGGGGGTTCGGGGAGTCGCTCACCACGGGCGGAGAGGGACGACAAGGTGGCCGGCGGCGGACCTCCATGGTGGCCGGCGGCGGCTTCACGCGGCGGTGATGCTCCGGTGCTTCCCCGGCCGTGGGAAGAGGCCGAGGAGGCACGGCTCGACGTCGCGGAGCTTCGGCGGTCGCGGCTTCCCCAATCTCGGCCTCCACGTGCCGAATCGAGCGGTGGCCGGCGCTAGCTTCGGGCGGCGGCGCGGTCTGCGTAGGTGCACGCATGGCCCGGGCGGAGGCGGCGCAGCAGCTAGGGCGCGCGGCTACGGCCCCCGCCTTTTATGGGCGCGCGGGGGGCTGGTCGGGCGCGCCACGCACGCCAAGAAAGGCGGCGGCGGCGCCGGCCGGTTAGGCCTCGGGGCGGCCGATGGGCCTAGCCGTGCTCTCGGTTGGGCCGAAGCGAGCGGGTGCGGGCGCGGGTGGACCGGGTCGGGCCTCCGGGCTCGGCCCGTTAGGAATAGGATAGGTTTTTTTCTCTTTTTTTCCGAAATATTTTCCAGTGCATACGTAATTCCAGAAAAAGTCAAGAAAATACGTTAAAGCACGAAAAATAGTCGAAAAAATCCCAAAAATTCCAGGGAAAATTCCTAGAGCTAGATTAAGACATGAACAATACAAATAAAGCATTTGGTGCTCATGAAAAAGATTTTAGAGCCTTCTAATAAATAGAAATAGCTCAAGGAAAATGAGAATAAATTCCGAAAAAACCCGGAAAATTCTCGGGAGAGTTTGGACAGCTCCTAAACGCATCTTTGAAACCTTTTTACACTCAAGAATCACTAGATGCATCGGCATGAATGCAACACACATAACTTTTATTTAATTTAGAAAATCAATCAAAGGATTTTTCCTATACTATATTCCCTGTAAAGAAAATAAATGTTGGAAAATTTTTAAAATTATGAGAAAATCGTTATTTAATTATTCTCTCTATTCACATCCTGAAATTGGAAATTTCAGGGTGTGACAAATCTACCCCCCTTAAACGGAATCTCGTCCCGAGATTCGAAGAAAGAAGAAGCAAGGAGGAGGGAGATAAACAAGAACATTGCGATCGAAGTAGGTAGGCGGTCACCCTCTTTTGTTGATCGGTGTGAAACCTTCAATCTTTTTCTTCGATGATTGTTAGAGTCTTCATCGAATGAGCTAGGTGGGACAAAAGCAAGCACAAGGTGGGAAGGAAGGTAGAGTGATGTCTTCTTTTCTTCATCTTGCATCTGCCTTTGACTTCCTTCCGGTAACACCTCTAGTGAGTTGAAACAAAGAAAGATGACAAGGATGTGGGAGGTACAAAAGATAAACCCAACTAGGCAACCGATGTTATTGCAGATGTAAGACCCACAATACACCAACACTCACTTCAAAGAAACGAATCAATCAAGTTCATAAAACCAAGCATCATCATGCAAACACACAATTCCACCAATCAAGGCATAGCTAAAGGGGAACGACACTACACGTTGTTAATGAAGTCGGGGGTATCCTCCTAATAGATCAGATATATCTCCCAGCAAGGATACCCATAAATAATGGATTTTTCCCAAATCAAGAAGTACGAAATTACGAGTTCATCCCAACTGGAATCACCTCAATCGGAGGTTTAGAACTCGAGATATGAATTAAACAAGATGGTCATGTCAGCAGTGTTGGCAGATTCTGATTGATCCACAAATTCGTATGTATCTCCTTGGATACAAAACGAATACTGCTGAATTTTGTACAGAGTGAAGCTAATGTAATTCCTGAACTACTCCAATTGGATTTACCTCAATCGGTGGTCTATAGGCTGAGATATAGAATATTGAAGGTAACTAGGTCAGCAGAGTTTACAGTTTCTGATAGCTCCAATGCTTCGAGCATAGCTCCTAAAACATGCACTGGATAGGGCTGAATTTTTGATAGAAATTCACTTATGAAATTTAGGAACTAACTCAACTGGTTTCATGTCAATCGGAGTTCTGTAGCTCGAGATAAAATTGAAACAGTGCTGATGTGTCGGGGAGCTGCGCGAACAGATAGAATGTTAAGGGTAACAGTTCTACCAACAAATCAAGGGGGTGTTTATTGCTTGAGGGCATGGACAGGCGAGATAGAAGAAATGTTCAAAGAGAGTGAAGATAAATACACAAGAATTCATGGTATGGAGAAAAGAAGATGGTTAAGACGTGAGATCCGTCGTCAGAGAGGTCAAGGATAAGGTAAGGAGGGATTGTAGAACCAAAGAGGCATTAAGAAACGACCAATACTAACTAGGCTTACGTCCTACGGTCGATACAGCTACGATACCACTCTGTCACACCCGACTTTCCGAAGAAAACCAAGTGCATACCTATATGCATGACAGATCAAGTTTCATGCATATAGTGACATAAAAGTGAATACAGAAACAGTATCATGTAAGGAAAAAGGGAGATTATCAGAGTATTACGCTTAATCCTGGAAACGAAGGCTCCAAACATCACAGGCAGTCGACTGGGGGTTGCGTACGCCTAGCACCAGCAACATCTTCACAAGACTTCATAGCAGCTTCCTCATTCTGAGCAACATTGTTTATAGCAAGGGTGAGCACTTGTCGTACTCAGCAAGTGTGGAGAAAAGAATGAATGCAAAGGCTTTATAGTGGACTGGGCTATAAGCATTTAAGCAATTTTAGTTGGTCAAATTTTATTAGCACCTGATTACTAATAAAGTATAAGTTTATACCAACCCACATTAAGCATAAGGTAAGAAATACGCCACAAGCACATGGCAAGCATAACCAGAGAGAGAGCGATTTAAGTCCATCTTCAAGTTTGATTATCATGTGAGGGTCCAGGCCGCTCTTGACCGTGAGCACGGCTAATCGATTAGTTTTACACTCTGCAGAGGTTGTACATCTTTACCCTCAAGTCGCGTAAAAGTCCCGAAGAACTTCAAACCCAACCATGCGATGCCGCGCATGCATCATACCACACTTCCGAGGTGTGATTGCATAGGGACGCTACGAGGCCTTTACAAAGAGTCCTCCCGTGCGTATTAGTCCATAGTAGTATGTCGTAGAGGCTATCTTTCGTACCACACTTCTATTACGAACGGTAAGCCATAGAGTCTTCCGTTTCATCACCGCTCCGAATAGAAGAGCCATAAAAGCATTCCTCCGTCCCCAACCTACTATGCGAGTAATAACCACACAAAGACTTCCCTAATTACTCGGCCAAGACCGAGCCATATAGTCCTTGTGGTTGCACCGTTGTACCGGGTGGTTCTCCATGTTCCGATTAAACATATGGTCTTGTATTAAACATTCAAAGATATAGCACAAAGGTATAGCATTCATCATTATTGTTCATTAAAACCACCATAACCCGGGTATAGCAACTAAGCATAACTACCCAACATAAAGATAAACCCGGGTTAACAAGGATTGACAATCAAAGACTAGGATAAACCTTAATAGGAACCCATCAAAATTAATGCAAGCAAAGCAATGAGTGATTAAATATAGTTCTTAGGACAAAAGATCAAGGACACACTTGCCTTTAACCAAAGTAATGTCGTTGCTCGAATATCTTCAACTTCAAGCTCTTCCAAGCTTCTCGAACGGCGTTCACTCTAAGCGCATCAATCATCGGGCACAAACATACACAAAGGAAACAAACAAGCATACTAAGAACAAAACACCAATCATATGAAAGCTTTAAAAGAACGCACTAAAGGATAGGCTTGATTAGATGGATCACTAAAGAACACAAAGGGTGCTTGGAAAGGCTTGGTTAGCTTTAAAGAGATGGTTATGAAAGATTGAGCAAGGGCCGGAAAGATCACACTTCGATTGAGTTGAGAAAAGAACGTCTAGCAAACGTTTTGCATAAATGAGAGAGCAAGGCTATGAGCTAGGTTCATTTTATTTAACAAAACAATTATAAAGGATATTTCAGAAATAAAATACCCTATGTTGACATTAATGCAATATTAAACTTTATTTATGAAACCGAAAGTGTAAAGAACTAGTCAAGTTTTATTAATAAAGATTCATATATGAATTAACCGATTAAGCATTTAATTTAGAAAAACTAAACTATATGAACAATCTAAACGAAACTTTGTAATTCGAGTTCATAATATTATTATCAAAAACAGCATTAAATTGGTATTAATCAAAATTAACATTTATTTATAAAGCCGGAGTAAAAGCCTAATCAACTTGTAATTATAAAAGTTAATTAATCATTAAGCAAATTAATATTTGACATATGGAAAACCGAGTAAAAGATCTAATTAGATTTTACTCATAAAACATGTAAAGTAATCATTAATCAAATTAAATTTGTTTATGAAAAATGATATATAGATCTATATTGCTTTTATTTATAAAAGACATGCATAACTAGGCATTCATCAAAATTAATATTAATTTTATTTTCAAAAACAAAACATGGTGAAAACACATCACTAAAACGTGCTTTAAATTATTATGAATCTAACGCAACTTGAACGGATGAAATCGGAGCTAAAACGAGAAAGATGTGAACTTTTAAAAATCTAGGGACCCGGATGTAGAGATCGGGAACTTCCGGGGAGTTTTCTGCGAAAACTCGGGGCATATACATAATTATGTATAAAAACTAGAGGGCCATCACGCAAGATTCATTGGGTGGACTGGATTTGATGGATCTAATCTTTCCGGGGGTTTTCGAGGAAAGGTGCAAGACTCATAGATTAGATCCGATCATTACACAAAAACCTAGGGGGCTATACGTAAAACACCACATCTTCTTCTATCTCTAGCACTTGGTCACGCCGACGGACGGGGAGCTCCGGCCGTCCTTGTCGCCGGCGGTTAGGGGCGGCCTCGAGCACGTCCAAGGTGGGGAAAAGGGATAGGAGATCGAGGGGGTTCGGGGAGTCGCTCACCACGGGCGGAGAGGGACGAGAAGGTGGCCGGCGGCGGACCTCCATGGTGGCCGGCGGCGGCTTCACGCGGCGGTGATGCTCCGGTGCTTCCCCGGCCGTGGGAAGAGGCCGAGGAGGCACGGCTCGACGTCGCGGAGCTTCGGCCGGTCGCGGTTTCCCCAATCTCGGCCTCCACGTGCCGAATCGAGCGGTGGCGGCGCTAGCTTCGGGCGGCGGCGCGCGGTCTTGCGTAGGTGCACACATGGCCGGGCGGAGGCGGCGCAGCAGCTAGGGCGCGCGGCTACGGCCCCCGCCTTTTATGGGCGCGCGGGGGCTGGTCGGGCGCGGCACGCACGCCAAGAAAGGCGGTGGCGGCGCCGGCCGGTTAGGCCTCCGGGCCGGCCGATGGGCCTAGCCGGGCTCTCGGTTGGGCCGAAGCGAGCGGGTGCGGGCGCGGGTGGACCGGGTCGGGCCTCCGGGCTCGGCCCGTTAGGAATAGGATAGGTTTTTTTCTTTTTTTTCCGAAATATTTTCCAGTGCATACGTAATTCCAGAAAAAGTCCAGAAAATACGTTAAAGCACGAAAAATAGTCAGAAAATCCCCAAAATTCCAGGAATATTCCTAGAACTAGATTAAGACATGAACAATCCAAATAAAGCATTTGGTGCTCATGAAAAAGATTTTAGAGCCTTCTAATAAATAGAAATAGCTCAAGGAAAATGAGAATAAATTCCAGAAAAAACCCGGAAAATTCTCGGGAGAGTTAGGACAGCTCCTAAACGCATCTTTGAAACCTTTTTACACTCAAGAACCACTAGATGCATCGGCATGAATGCAACACACATAACTTTTATTTAATTTAGAAAATCAATCAAAGGATTTTTCCTATACTATATTCCCTGTAAGAAAATAAATGTTGGAAAATTTTTTAAATTATGAGAAAATCGTTATTTAATTATTCTTTTTATTCACATCCTGAAATTGGACTTCAGGGTGTGACAAATCTACCCCCTTAAACGGAATCTCGTCCCGAGATTCGAAGAAAGAAGAAGCAAGGAGGAGGGAGATAAACAAGAACATTGCGATCGAAGTAGGTAGGCGGTCACCCTCTTTTGTTGATCGGTGTGAAATCTTCAATCTTTTTCTTCGATGATTGTTGGAGTCTTCATCAGAATGAGCTAGGTGGGACAAAAGCAAGCACAAGGTGGGAAGGAAGGTAGAGTGATGTCTTCTTTTCTTCATCTTGCATCTGCCTTTGACTTCCTTCCGGTAACACCTCTAGCGAGTTGAAACAAAGAAAGATGACAAGGATGTGGAAGGTACAAAAGAGAAACCCAACTAGGCAACTGATGTTATTGCAGATGTAAGACCCACAATACACCAACACTCACTTCAAAGAAACGAATCAATCAAGTTCATAAAACCAAGCATCATCATGCAAACACACAATTCCACCAATCAAGGCATAGCTAAAGGGGAACGACACTACACGTTGTTAATGAAGTCAGGGGGTATCCTCCTAATAGATCAGATATATCTCCCAGCAAGGATATCCATAAATAATGGATTTTTCCCAAATCAAGAAGTACGAAATTATGAGTTCAACCCAACTGGAATCACCTCAATAGGAGGTTTAGAACGCGAGATACGAATTAAACAAGATGAATATGTCAGCAGTGTTGGCAGATTCTGAATGCTCCACTAATTCGTAGGTATCTCCCTGGATACAAAACGAATACTGCTGAATTTTGGACAGAATAAAGCTGATGAAATTCCTGAACTACTCCAATTGGATTTATCTCAATCGGAGGTCCATAGCCCGATATGTAGAATATTGAAGGTAACTAGGTCAGCAGAGTTTACAGATTCTGATAGCTCCAATGTTTCGAGTATAGCTCCTGGAACAAGTACTGGATAGGGCTGAATTTTTGGTAGAAATCCACTTATGAAATTTGTGAACTAACCCAACTGGTTTCATGTCAATCGGAGTTCTGTAGCTCGAGATAAAATTGAAACAGTGCTGATGTATCGGAGAGCTGCGCGAATAGATAGAATGTTAAGGGTAACGAGTTCTACCAATAAATCAAGGGGGTGTTATTGCTTGAGGGCATGGATAGGCGAGATCGAAGAAATGTTCAAGGAGAGTGAAGATAAATATACAAGAATTCATGCTATGGAGAAAAGAAGATGGTTAAGATGTGAGATCCTTCATCAGAGAGGTCAAGGATAAGGTAAGTAGGGATTGTAGTACAAAAGAGGCATTAAGAAATGACCAGTGCTAACTAGGCTTACGTCCTACAGTCGATACAGCTCTGATACCACTCTGTCACACCTACTTTTCCGAAGAAAACGAAGTGCATACCTATATGCATGCCAGGATCAAGTTTAATGCATATAGTGACATAAAAGTGTATACAGAAACAGTATCACGTAAGGAAAAAGGGAGATTATCGAGTATTACGCTTTATCCCGGAAACGAAGGCTCCAAACATAACGGCAGTCGACGGGGGTTGCGTACGCCTAGCACCAGCAACATCTTCACAAGACTTCATAGCAGCTTCCTCATTCTGAGCAACATTGTTTATAGCAAGGGTGAGCACTTGTCGTACTCGGCAAGTGTGGGGAAAAAGAATGAATGCAAAGGCTTTATAGTGGACTGGGCTATAAGAATTTAAGCAATTTTAGTTGGTCAAATTTTATTAGCACCCGATTACTAATAAAGTATAAGTTTATGCCAACCCACATTAAGCATAAGGTAAGAAATACGCCACAAGCACATGGCAAGCATAACCGAGAGAGAGCGATTTAAGTCCATCTTCAAGTTTGATTATCATGTGAGGGTCCGAGCCACTCTTGACCGTGAGCACGGCTAATCGATTAGTTTTACACTCGCGAGAGGTTGTACATCTTTACCCACAAGTCGCGTAAAAGTCCCGAAGAACTTTAAACCCAACCATGCGATGCTGCGCATGCATCATACCACACTTCCGAGGTGTGATTGCATAGGGACGCTACGAGGCCTTTACAAAGAGTCCTCCCGTGCGTATTAGTCCATAGTAGTATGTCATAGAGGCTATCTTTCGTACCACACTTCTATTACGAACGGTAAGCCATAGAGTCTTCCGTTCCATCACCGCTCCGGAATAGAAGAGCCATAAAAGCATTCCTCCGTCCCCAACCTACTATGCGAGTAATAACCACACAAAGACTTCCCTAATTACTTGGCCAAGACCGAGCCATATAGTCCTTGTGGTTGCACTGTTGTCCTGGGTGGTTCTCCATGTTCCGATTAAACATATGGTCTTGTATTAAACATTCAAAGATATAGCACAAAGGTATAGCATTCATCATTATTGTTCATTAAAACCACCATAACCCAGGTATAGCAGCTAAGCATAACTACCCAACATAAAGATAAACCCGTGGTTAACAAGGATTGACAATCAAAGACTAGGATAAACCTTAATAGGAACCCATCAAAATTAATGCAAGCAAAGCAATGAGTGATTAAATATAGTTCTTAGGACAAAAGATCAAGGACACACTTTCCTTTAACCAAAGTAATGTCGTTGCTCGAATATCTTCAACTTCAAGCTCTTCCAAGCTTCTCGAACGGCATTCACACTAAGTGCATCAATCATCGGGCACAAACATACACAAAGGAAACAAACAAGCATACTAAGAACAAAACACCAATCATAAGAAAGCTTTAAAAGAACGCACTAAAGGATAGGCTTGATTAGATGGATCACTAAAGAACACAAAGGGTGCTTAGAAAGGCTTGGTTAGCTTTAAAGAGATGGTTATGAAAGATTGAGCAAGGGCCGGAAAGATCACACTTCGATTGAGTTGAGAAAAGAACGTCTAACAAACGTTTTGCATAAATGAGAGAGCAAGGCTATGAGCTAGGTTCATTTTATTTAACAAAACTATTATAAAGGATATTTCAGAAATAAAATACCCTATGTTGACATTAATGCTATATTAAACTTTATTTATGAAACCGGTGTAAAGAACTAGTCAAGTTTTATTAATAAAGATTCATATATGAATTAACCGATTAAGCATTTAATTTAGAAAAACTAAACTATATGAACAATCTAAACGAAACTTTGTAATTCGAGTTCATAATATTATTATCAAAAATAGCATTAAATTGGTATTAATCAAAATTAACATTTATTTATAAAGCCGGAGTAAAAGCCTAATCAACTTTTAATTGTAAAAGTTAATTAATCATTAAGCAAATTAATATTTGACTTATGGAAAACCGAGTGAAAGATCTAATTAGATTTTATTCATAAAAGCATGTAAGGTAATCATTAATCAAATTAAATTTGATTATGAAAAACGATATATAGATCTATATTGCTTTTATTTATAAAAGACATGCGTAACTAGGCATTAATCAAAATTAATATTGATTTTATTTTCAAAAACAAAACGTGGTGAAAACACATCACTAACGTGTGCTTTACATTATTATGAATCTAACGCAACTTGGACGGATGGAATCGGAGCTAAAACGAGAAAGATGTGAACTTTTAAAGATCTAGGGACCCAGATGCAGAGACCAGGAACTTCCAGGGAGTTTTCTGCGAAAACTCAGGGCATATACATAATTATGTATATAAACCAGAGGGCCTTCACGCAAGATTCATTGGGTGGACTGGATCTGATGGATCTAATCTTTCCGGGGGTTTTCGAGGAAAGGTGCAAGACTCATAGATTAGATCCGATCATTACACAAAAACCTAGGGGGCTATAAGTAAAACACCACATCTTCTTCTATCTCCCGCACTTGGTCACGCCGACGAACGGGGAGCTCCGCCGTCCTTGTCGCCGGTGGTTAGGGGCGGCCTCGAGCACGTCCAAGGTGGGGAAAAGGGATAGGAGATCGAGGGGGTTCGGGGAGTCGCTCACCACGGGCGGAGAGGGACAACAAGGTGGCCGGCGGCGGACCTCCATGGCGGCGGCGGCGGCTTCACGCGGCGGTGATGCTCCGGTGCTTCCCCGGCCGTGGGAAGAGGCCGAGGAGGCACGGCTCGACTTCGCGGAGCTTCGTCCGGTCGCGGTTCCCCAATCGCGGCCTCCACGCGCCGAATCGAGCGGTGGCCGGCGCTAGCTTCGGGCGGCGGCGCGGTCTTCGCGTAGGCGCACGCATGGCCCGGCGGAGGCGGCGCGCAGCCTAGGGCGCGCGGCTACGGCCCCCGCCTTTTATGGGCGCGCGAGGGGCTGGTCGGACGCCGCACGCACGCCAAGAAAGGCGGCGGCGGCGCCGGCCGGTTAGGCCTCCGGGCGGCCGATGGGCCTAGCCGGCTCTCGGTTGGGCGGAGCGAGCGGGTGCGGGTGCGGGCGGACCGGGTCGGGCCTCCGGCTCGGCCCGTTAGGAATAGGATAGGTTTTTTTTCTCTTTTTTTTTCCGAAATATTTTTCAGTGCATACGTAATTCCAGAAAAAGTCCAGAAAATACGTTAAAGCACGAAAAATAGTCAGAAAATCCCAAAAATTCCAGGAAAATTCCTAGAGCTAGATTAAGACATGAACAATCCAAATAAAGCATTTGGTGCTCATGAAAAAGATTTTAGAGCCTTCTAATAAATAGAAATAGCTCAAGGAAAATGAGAATAAATTCCGGAAAAACCCGGAAAATTCTCGGGAGAGTTTAGACGACTCCCTAAACGCATCTTTGAAACCTTTTTACACTCAAGAATCACTAGATGCATCAGCATGAATGCAACACACATAACTTTTATTTAATTTAGAAAATCAATCAAAGGATTTTTCCTATACTATATTCCGTGTAAAGAAAATAAATGTTAGAAAATTTTTAAAATTATGAGAAAATCGTTATTTAATTATTCTCTCTATTCACATCCCGAAATTGGAAATTTCGGGGTGTGACAAGGAGCCACCCCCGGTCGCCGCTCTTCCGTCACCGTGAAGGTCGCTCGGAGCTTCGCCGCAAGGTGTGGGACCCGTAGGTGCCGCTCGTTTTCGTCACGGTGCTTCCCATCGCCGAGACGGGGTCGCCGGACTTGCTCCGCCGCGGTCGACCGCCCCCGCCGCCCTTTGCGCCGTCACCGCCGCTCGGCGTCCGCCCCGGTACCGTAGTGGAGTTCGCGCGCTCACACGCTTCGTCTAGGTGTAGTCGGCATGGCAAAAGGGGCACCCCATCCCTAGGTCCCGTTTGCGCCGGCGAGCGGCCGCCGGCGCCGCCGAAGCCGCGCCACCGCCGACCGGCCGCCGCCTCCCGGGCGCTTGCGAGTGTCCCGGACCGCCCGATCGTGATCCAACGGATCGGGTCCGGCGTTGACCCGAGTCCGCGCGCGTCAAACCCGCGCCGCCGCGCGCCCGCATGCCATCGAGCCGCCGGATCTTGATCCGACGGATCGATCCGTCCGCCTCGGGTCAAACCCGCCACCGTCGGTCAACCCCCGCTTTGACTTGGCGGTTTTGCAAGGAAAACCTCGTGGTTCTTTAGTTTTGCAAGCCGGTCCTCCCACCGTTATAGTTTCATCGCGAAAACCTAGAGCTAGATTAAGACATGAACAATCCAAATAAAGCATTTGGTGCTCATGAAAAAGATTTTAGAGCCTTCTAATAAATAGAAATAGCTCAAGGAAAATGAGAATAAATTCCAAAAAACCCGGAAAATTCTCGGGGAGTTTGGACAGACTCCTAAACGCATCTTTGAAACCTTTTTACACTCAAGAATCACTAGATGCATCGGCATGAATGCAACACACATAACTTTTATTTAATTTAGAAAAAATCAAACAATGGATTTTCCTATACTATATTCCCTGTAAGAAAATAAATGTTGGAAAATTTTTAAAATTATGAGAAAATCGTTATTTAATTATTCTCTCTATTCACATCCTGAAATTGGAAATTTCAGGGTGTGACAAATCTACCCCCCTTAAACGGAATCTCGTCCCGAGATTCGAAGAAAGAAGAAGCAAGGAGGAGGGAGATAAACAAGAACATTGCGATCGAAGTAGGTAGGCGGTCACCCTCTTTTGTTGATCGGTGTGAAACCTTCAATCTTTTTCTTCGATGATTGTTAGAGTCTTCATCGAATGAGCTAGGTGGGACAAAAGCAAGCACAAGGTGGGAAGGAAGGTAGAGTGATGTCTTCTTTTCTTCATCTTGCATCCGCCTTTGACTTCCTTCCGGTAACACCTCTAGTGAGTTGAAACAAAGAAAGATGACAAGGATGTGGGAGGTACAAAAGAGAAACCCAACTAGGCAACCGATGTTATTGCAGATGTAAGACCCACAATACACCAACACTCACTTCAAAGAAACGAATCAATCAAGTTCATAAAACCAAGCATCATCATGCAAACACACAATTCCACCAATCAAGGCATAGCTAAAGGGGAATGACACTACACGTTGTTAATGAAGTCGGGGGTATCCTCCTAATAGATCAGATATATCTCCCAGCAAGGATATCCATAAATAATGGATTTTTCCCAAATCAAGAAGTACGAAATTATGAGTTCAACCCAACTGGAATCACCTCAATAGGAGGTTTAGAACGCGAGATACGAATTAAACAAGATGAATATGTCAGCAGTGTTGGCAGATTCTGATTGCTCCACAAATTCGTATGTATCTCCCTGGATACAAAACGAATACTGCTGAATTTTGGACAGAGTGAAGCTGATGAAATTCCTGAACTACTCCAATTGGATTTACCTCAATCGGAGGTCCATAGCCCGATATGTAGAATATTGAAGGTAACTAGGTCAGCAGAGTTTACAGATTCTGATAGCTCCAATGTTTCGAGTATAACTCCTGGAACATGCACTGGATAGGGCTGAATTTTTGAAAGAAATTCACTTATGAAATTTAGGGACTAACCCAACTGGTTTCATGTCAATCGGAGTTCTGTAGCTCGAGATAAAATTGAAACAGTGCTGATGTATCAGAGAGCTGCGCGAATAGATAGAATGTTAAGGGTAACAGTTCTACCAATAAATCAAGGGGGTGTTATTGCTTGAGGGCATGAATAGGCGAGGTCGAATAGATGTTCAAGGAGAGTGAAGATAAATATACAAGAATTCATGGTATAGAGAAGAGAAGATGGTTAAGATGTGAGATCCTTCATCAGAGAGGTCAAGGATAAGGTAAGGAGGGATTGTAGTACAAAAGAGGCATTAAGAAATGACCAAGCACTAACTAGGCTTACGTCCTACAGTCGATACAGCTCTGATACCACTCTGTCACACCCGACTTTCCGAAGAAAACCAAGTGCATACCTATATGCATGACAGGATCAAGTTTCATGCATATAGTGACATATAAGTGAATACAGAAACAGTATCACGCAAGGAAAAAGGGAGATTATCGCAGTATTACGCTTTATCCTGGAAACGAAGGCTCCAAACATCACAGGCAGTCGACGGGGGTTGCGTACGCCTAGCACCAGCAACATCTTCACAAGACTTCATGGCAGCTTCCTCATTCTGAGCAACATTGTTTATAGCAAGGGTGAGCACTTGTCGTACTCAGCAAGTGTGGGGAAAGAATGAATGCAAAAGCTTTATAGTGGACTGGGCTATAAGCATTTAAGCAATTTTAGTTGGTCAAATTTTATTAGCACCTGATTACTAATAAAGTATATGTTTATACTAACCCACATTAAGCATAAGATAAGAAATACGCCACAAGCACATGGCAAGCATAACCAGAGAGAGAGCGATTTAAGTCCATCTTCAAGTTTGATTATCATGTGAGGGTCCAGCCACTCTTGACCGTGAGCACGGCTAATCGATTAGTTTTACACTGCAGAGGTTGTACATCTTTACCCACAAGTCGCGTAAAAGTCCCGAAGAACTTTAAACCCAACCATGCGATGCTGCGCATGCATCATACCACACTTCCGAGGTGTGATTGCATAGGGACGCTACGAGGCCTTTACAAAGAGTCCTCCCGTGCGTATTAGTCCATAGTAGTATGTCATAGAGGCTATCTTTCGTACCACACTTCTATTACGGACGGTAAGCCATAGAGTCTTCCGTTCCATCACCGCTCCGAATAGAAGAGCCATAAAAGCATTCCTCCGTCCCCAACCTACTATGCGAGTAATAACCACACAAAGACTTCCCTAATTACTCGGCCAAGACCGCAGCCATATAGTCCTTATGGTTGCACCGTTGTCCCGGGTGGTTCTCCATGTTCCGATTAAACATATGGTCTTGTATTAAACATTCAAAGATATAGCACAAAGGTATAGCATTCATCATTATTGTTCATTAAAACCACCATAACCCAGGTATAGCAGCTAAGCATAACTACCCAACATAAAGATAAACCCGTGTTAACAAGGATTGACAATCAAAGACTAGGATAAACCTTAATAGGAACCCATCAAAATTAATGCAAGCAAAGCAATGAGTGATTAAATATAGTTCTTAGGACAAAAGATCAAGGACACACTTTCCTTTAACCAAAGTAATGTCGTTGCTCGAATATCTTCAACTTCAAGCTCTTCCAAGCTTCTCGAACGGCATTCACACTAAGCGCATCAATCATCGGGCACAAACATACACAAAGGAAACAAACAAGCATACTAAGAACAAAACACCAATCATAAGAAAGCTTTAAAAGAACGCACTAAAGGATAGGCTTGATTAGATGGATCACTAAAGAACACAAAGGGTGCTTAGAAAGGCTTGGTTAGCTTTAAAGAGATGGTTATGAAAGATTGAGCAAGGGCCGAAAAGATCACACTTCGATTGAGTTGAGAAAAGAACGTCTAACAAACGTTTTGCATAAATGAGAGAGCAAGGCTATGAGCTAGGTTCATTTTATTTAACAAAACAATTATAAAGGATATTTCGAAATAAAATACTCTATGTTGACATTAATGCTATATTAAACTTTATTTATGAAACCGGTGTAAAGAACTAGTCAAGTTTTATTAATAAAGATTCATATATGAATTAACCGATTAAGCATTTAATTTAGAAAAACTAAACTATATGAACAATCTAAACGAAACTTTGTAATTCGAGTTCATAATATTATTATCAAAAATAGCATTAAATTGGTATTAATCAAAATTAACATTTATTTATAAAGCCGGAGTAAAAGCCTAATCAACTTTTAATTGTAAAAGTTAATTAATCATTAAGCAAATTAATATTTGACTTATGGA
Organism: Cenchrus americanus; assembly: GCA_947561735.1. Taxonomy (NCBI): domain Eukaryota; kingdom Viridiplantae; phylum Streptophyta; class Magnoliopsida; order Poales; family Poaceae; genus Cenchrus; species Cenchrus americanus. The sequence goes on from OX387239.1 coordinate 9,640,081, forward strand.
AAACCGAGTAAAAGATCTAATTAGATTTTATTCATAAAAGCTTGTAAGGTAATCATTAATCAAATTAAATTTGATTCTGAAAAACGATATATAGATCTATATTGCTTTTATTTATAAAAGACATGTGTAACTAGGCATTAATCAAAATTAATATTGATTTTATTTTCAAAAACAAAACGTGGTGAAAACACATCACTAACGTGTGCTTTACATTATTATGAATCTAACGCAACTTGGACGGATGGAATCGGAGCTAAAACGAGAAAGATGTGAACTTTTAAAAATCTAGGGACCCGGATGCGAGATCGGGAACTTCCGGGGAGTTTTCTCGCGAAAACTCGGGCATATACATAATTATGTATAAAAACTAGAGGGCCTTCACGCAAGATTCATTGGGTGGACCGGATCCGATGGATCTAATCTTTCCGGGGGTTTTCGAGGAAAGGTGCAAGACTCATAGATTAGATCCGATCATTACACAAAAACCTAGGGGGCTATAAGTAAAACACCACATCTTCTTCTATCTACGACACTTGGTCACGCCGACGAACGGGGAGCTCCGGCCGTCCTTGTCGCCGGTGGTTAGGGGCGGCCTCGAGCACGTCCAAGGTGGGGAAAAGGGATAGGAGATCGAGGGGGTTCGGGGGAGTCGCTCACCACGGGCGGAGAGGGACAAGAAGGTGGCCGGCGGCGGACCTCCATGGCGGCCGGCGGCGGCTTCACGCGGCGGTGATGCTCCGGTGCTTCCCCGGCCGTGGGAAGAGGCCGAGGAGGCACGGCTCGACTTCGCGGAGCTTCGTCCGGCGCAGCTTCCCCAATCGCGGCCTCCACGCGCCGAATCGAGCGGTGGCCGGCGCTAGCTCGGGCGGCGGCGCGCGTCTTCGCGTAGGCGCACGCATGGCCCGGCGGAGGCGGCGCAGCAGCTAGGGCGCGCGGCTACGGCCCCCGCCTTTTATGGGCGCGCGGGGGCTGGTCGGACGCCGCACGCACGCCAAGAAAGGCGGCGGCGGCGCCGCCGGCGGTTAGGCCTCGGGCCGGCCGATGGGCCTAGCCGGCTCTCGGTTGGGCGGAGCGAGCGGGTGCGGGTGCGGGCGGACCGGGTCGGGCCTCCGGCTCGGCCCGTTAGGAATAGGATAGGTTTTTTTCTCTTTTTTTCCGAAATATTTTTCGGTGCATACGTAATTCCAGAAAAAGTCCAGAAAATACGTTAAAGCACGAAAAATAGTCAGAAAATCCCAAAAATTCCAGGAAAATTCCTAGAGCTAGATTAAGACATGAACAATCCAAATAAAGCATTTGGTGCTCATGAAAAAGAAGCCTTCTAATAAATAGAAATAGCTCAAGGAAAATGAGAATAAATTCCAGAAAAAACCCGGAAAATTCTCGGGAGAGTTTGGACAGCTCCTAAACGCATCTTTGAAACCTTTTTACACTCAAGAACCACTAGATGCATCGAGATGGATGCAACACACATAACTTTTATTTAATTTAGAAAATCAATCAAAGGATTTTTCCTATACTATATTCCGTGTAAAGAAAATAAATGTTAGAAAATTTTTAAAATTATGAGAAAATCGTTATTTAATTATTCTCTCTATTCACATCCCGAAATTGGAAATTTCGGGGTGTGACAAAGGAGCCACCCCGCCGCCGCTCTTCCGTCGCCGTGAAGGTCGCTCGGAGCTTCGCCGCAAGGTGTGGGACCCGTAGGTGCCGCTCGTTTTCGTCACGGTGCTTCCCATCGCCGAGACGGGGTCGCCGCACTTGCTCCGCCGCGGTCGACCGCCCCCGCCGCCCTTTGCGCCGTCACCGCCGCTCCGGCGTCCACCCCCGGTACCGTAGTGGAGTTCGCGCGCTCACACGCTTCGTCTAGGTGTAGTCGGCATGGCAAAAGGGGCACCCCATCCCTAGGTCCCGTTTGCGCCGGCGAGCGGCCGCCGGCGCCGCCGAAGCCGCGCCACCGCCGACCGCCGCCGCCTCCCCGGGCGCTTGCGAGTGTCCTGGACCGCCCGATCGTGATCCAACGGATCGGGTCAGACCCGAGTCTGCGCCGTCAAACCCGCGCCGCCGCGCCCGCATGCCATCTGAGCCGCCGGATCTTGATCCGACGGATCAGATCCGTCCGCCCGGGTCAAACCCGCCACCGCCGGTCAACCCCCGCTTTGACTTGGCGGTTTTGCAAAGAAAACCTCGTGGTTCTTTAGTTTTGCAAGCCGGTCCTCCCACCATTATAGTTTCATCGCGGATAGGTCCAGTTTTCTTCGTTTTAGCCCAAAAAGTTTAGTTTTCTTTACCCATTAGTCTCTGATCTTGTTTACGCTATATCTTAATCGTTTTAGCTCCGTTTTTAGCATTCTTTATGTCCATGCGATCTTCTCGATGAGTAGAACAGTTTTATGTCTCTATTTTGTTCTGTCAGTACTGTTTGGTGATTGTTTCTGAATTTATTCTATTGTATGCTTGTATGTGAATGTGTGGAGTGTAGGGTACGAGTTGTTTGAGGATTTCGCTGCCGTTGAAGACTTTCAAGACCCCGAGCGCTTCGGGAGCCGGTAGAAGGCAAGTCCTTGCTGCATTCCCATTGGTCCTATTACAACATGCATTTTAGTTACACCGTATTTATTTATTGCTTTGCACTAATATGATGGGCCCGATTACTTAAGGATTTCCTAGTGTTGTTTATCCTCTGCCTTGATCAACCTGGGTTTACTTTATGTTGGGTAGAACTTGCTAGAGCTTTACTTTGTTGGTTTCATGTGGTTTAATGAACACTTGTCAATTGGGCTTTACTTCTTCTATCATTCATGTAATGCAAGAACACTTTATGCCCGTAAATTGGAACATGGAGTGACCACCCAAGAAAACAAGACAACCACAAGACATGTGGCTCTGTCTTGGCCGGATAACTAGAAAACTTGGTGTTAGGCATGCTTTTACCCGAAAGGGGTTGGGGCCGACGGTAGATGGTGTATAGACCCCGCTCCGGCGGGGAGTTGGGCTTGGCTAAGACACGGTACCGCCTAGGAAGCTTTATGCGCCGCACCGATCGGGTAACCTAGCGAGCGGCCTCCGCACTAGGGGATCTTCGTAAAGGCCTCGTAGAATCCCTATGCGGCCACACCTCGGTAGTGTAGTATTGTGCCTACTTTTGCACGTAATGGTTGGGTCCAAAATTCTTTTGGGTTTTTACGCGACTTGCGGGTAAAGATGTACAACCTCTGCAGTATAAAACCGAATAGTTAGCCGTGCCCACGGTCAAGGGCGGCTCCGGACCCTCACATGAGTAATTTATGAAAGATGGAACTTTTAAACTTGTGCATTGCATTCAATGGTTCCGTTGCACTTGTTAATTGGGTTTGGTATATACTTTCACTTGTTAGTAACAGTTTCTTAATAAAACTTGACCAACTAAAATACTGACTTGCTTTACAACCATCAGCTTCCACCATAAAGCCTTGCATGTTGTTATAGAACTTTTCCCTTGTTGAGTACGACATGTGCTCATGCTTGTTGTTTCTATATCGCATCTACACTACCCGCATGCTTGCTCGGACGGACGCTTTGAGGACTACCCCGGAGAGTTCGATGAGTTCTAGGCGCTTGTTCTCCGGTCGGGTACGCTCGTCGAGGACTTCTACGTTTGTTTCTTTTCCGTTGTTAGGTACTCGGACGATTGTTAGATTGAGACATTCGGTCATGTAATAAATGTTTAATACTCTCTTTACTCTTTACACTGTGTTTTGGTATTCATTGAGTTGATGCATGTGTGTAACTTGATCCTGGCGCACATGTATCCTTACATTCGGATTTGCCTTTAAATCCGGGTGTTAGTCACTCTTAGTGTTAGTCATGAAGCCATTTCATTGAAAAGCGGTTGGGAAAAGTACAATATTTCATTCGCAACCAAACTTCAGACATTTGTAACAGTAGAGAAAATCTACTATCATCTTCTGGTGCATCTCTTGCATCTAGGATATGTCAGTGATCTATTAAAATCGAATCACCATGGCTGCAGGAGTTTTGTCAAAAATTGGTAGTGCCCACTTTACAACCATTTGCTTGTCAAATCTCAATTTCTCAAAGCTTTTGTTGTGTCCTTCCCATTGTTTTTGAATGGATATGGCCTTCCACTTGCTTCAGCTTTTCTCTAATGTCTCACTTATGTTCGGAAAGAAAACAAGAGTTCAATTTCTTTTCACATGGTTTGGCTAGATGGCAAGAGAAAATCATTTCTCACACTAGTAGCGTTGTTGGGAGACCTTTTAAATACATGTTGCCAAGAGAGAGAATGAAGTTTATGCATGCCCAATGGGTTGTGATGCTTGATTTGTGTGAGCTTACTAAAACTCTGGCATGAAGCCAAAACAATAACTAGGGTGGAACACATGATAGTTACTACACCTTACACTTTCGCATGTTGCACAAGTGGCGCATGTTGCCGTTCATTTCTTCGCCCAGCTTGGACCTAGGTATCGCATGTTGACTGCGACAGATAAGCGGCGCGGCTGGGTCTGGGTATCAAACCACATGTGAGGAGTTGAATGCGATGGAGAAGGAGAAGCGCCGCATGTTGGAGATGATGAAGATGCTTCGTGTCTTCACCAGCTCGGCCCTCGGTCAGATTCGGAGCCCATTGATGGGTTCTAGATTCAGGGGCCATTAACCATATGACTAGGGAGAGAGGTGTCTTCTACGAGCTTCACACCAATGTCCATAGGACCATCTGCTTTGGGGATGGATCTGTTGTGGCCATCGAGGCTTGCAGCTCTACCGTCTTTGAATGCAGAATGGCGAGCATCGTGCCTCTGACCGGTCTTTACTACATACTGAAGTTGCAGGCAAACATTGTCAGCCTCAGTCAATGGGAGGGTTCCAGCTACCACATCGTCCTCGACATTGGTGTCCTCATCATCCAGGAGCCTGGACGCAAGCTACTCTCCCAGGTGAAGCACTCATCCACACACTTGTACATGCTAGAGCTTAAGATTGGGCACCCAGTGTGTCTTTCAACCCAGAGCACCGAGATGGCCTGGTGCTGCCACTCATGATTCAGGCACATCAGCTTCCAGTTGTTGCTCCATCACCATGGTGTTCAGCCTACCATTGCTAGAGCAAACAAATATGCAATGCCGGCCTCACCGGCAAGTACCGTCAGACATCCTTCCCCGAGTAAGCACACCAGTGTGCAAGCGGCATCCTCAACCTCGTTCATGGTGACCTATGTGATCCCATCTCCCCCACCACTCTGAGCGGCCACAAGTACTTCTTGATTCTGGGTGGTGGAGCGCCGAAACCAGACCATTGGTCCCATGGTGCACTACATGCTCAAAGCCAAGGACTTGCTAGGGTACTTCTTGGGAGAAGCCATCAGCACCACCGTCCACATCCGGAACCGGCGCCAACGTGTGCCGACGGTAAGACACCATAGTTCAAAGCCTTGCATGGCGTGCGGCCACACGTCTAGTACTTTAGGACATTTGGGTGCATCGGCCATGTGAAGAACACACGCTCGGGGCTAAATAAGCTAGAGGATCACGAAACATAATGATCTCTCGTTGGCTATGAGAATGGCTCCAAGGCGTACCACTTAGTCGACCCCAACTTCGAGCGCGTAGTCATCTCTAGGAATGTTGACTTCAACGAGGCCGGTGCATTGAGGTGGACCGATCAAGACGGCGCCAACACCGCGGACACGGGGTCCTTTACCATGGAGTACACGAGAGGAGTACATGCCCATGCATCGACGATAGAGAACGTGAGTGCGACGCCACGCACCACGTCTCCGCTTGACGTTCCCATGATGCTTGAGCCTACCGCACCGCCACTCCGACCGGCTCGTGTATCCGCCACCGGATGATGAGCCGGACATGGACGATGACCACGATGGCGACACTCCATTGCGATTCCGCACCATCGACACCATCATTAGCACCGAACCTCACTTGCCCGGTTGGTCCGTATGGAACCTCGATGTTGAGCTCATTTCACCTCTACGGAGGAGCCCACCACATTTACCACCGCAGAACGCGAGCTTTGCTAGAGGGTGGCCGGGACAAAGGAGATGAACTCAATCACCGACAACACCACCTAGGAACTTGTTGACCTCCCACCGCAGCACACCTAGCTATAAGTTTACCGTCAACATTTGCACGTATTTGATATTCTAACCAATGGTCCTAACCCCCGGAGGTATCAAGTTCACTCTCGCATGTCGATTTTGGAGTTTGTTGTTTACGCAGGAAATTAACGTTAAAGAGGAGACTTTCGGGATAAGTTCATCAAGCACTTCAATAGAAGATCATCAAGCCCGTCACAAGTCAAGACACACGATGAACATGACTCCAAATGACCCAAGGACCGAAGCATCAACTTCAAGTCTTCAGGGACTCAACCAGAAAACAGCGAAGCTTGCATGGCAAGGATTCAAGCCTAAACCGCGAAGGAAACGACGTCAAAGGCCCACATGCAAGTGCACACAAATAAGGGATCACGCGAGAAGCAACCGGGGAGCAAGACGGGGCCAAACCAGGCCAAAACGGGCTCGGGCCGGTCGGCCTAGGCCGGCCGGCCTAGCCCGATCCAAGCCCGGCTCGCGTCCCCCTTTTGCCCTAGGTGCTTGTCTATTTATTGCCTCTCGCCTCCGCCGGCCGCCACATCCATCCTTTCATCAGAGAGCCGCCGAGACGAAGGAGAAGCGCCGGGAGGAAGCCGACGGCCGCCGCGAGTCCTCGAGTTGCGTAGGAGATGGCTTAGGCCATGCCCTAGCCACCATGGTTGGCCCTGCGTGGTGAAGCCATGGGGGAGTTCCGGAGCCGCGACTTGAATTTGTCAAGTCGTTTGTACCTTCACCATTCGGTGATGTAACCATATCTTGTTATACTTTGATCTACTACGAGTTATACTTATTCATATGTGTAGCTACCATATGCCTTTAGTAGGACTAGATCGAATCATGGTGATTAGTCTTGTCTTGCGGACACACCGTAGTAGTGCACGGACCAAGGTTGTTGCTCGGTGATGATTATTCTCGCGTAGTGACAGTACGAGACGGGAGAAAGCGGCGAGTGAACGTGCATCGGACCACTCCATATCGGGTTACTCCATATCGCGTGTAATCCTTATCATAGTATAGGTTTAGATTGGTTTATCACCTTGTCTGGAATGGCAACAAGAAGACGATAGGCTAGGTTTGCCTTTGGTTTGCTTACCTTTATGGCTAGTTGGGTGTGATCCATACATCCCTTCGTGTTTGTATGTTACCTTTATGTAATTAATACTTCACGTAGGGTTAGACCTGTAGGTTAGATAGAGGACCTTGGTGGTTTGCTTCCCATCCTTGGATTGACAAATCTAAGGAGAATCCTCCTTGGTGAAAAAGGCACCAAGTCACCCGTAGGCTTGCGGTGAACTTGAGCACGGTTTTACACCGTCAACAAGCCCCTTTTTCCTCGGCGCCGCTGCCGGGGATCGGCAACTCAAAACCTAGGGCGATCTATCTTTCTTTTAACTAACCCTAATTTTATCATTGCATATACTCTTGCTTTCTTGTTTGTGTCCTTGAAAGTAGGTGGAAAACTAGACACAAAGCGATTGAGAAAAGTTCTCAACATTCGGACTTCAACAAGTCCAACCTTGCTCAACCTAGTTTATGGCTACACATGTTTTGCTCCTTAGTTGTAGGTGCTAACCTTGGTTAGTGGACCAACATCTACTATTGAGCCCCCACCTAAAGCAAACAAAGATGAACAAGGTATGCCTACATGTGTCAATTAAGTTTGTAGACTAATGTCTTTTGGAGGATTGTTTGTCCAATCTATAGGTTTCGGAAACGACCATGTCAAGCATGATGGAGAAGGATTCCATTACCATCATGCTCATGCAGCGGTGGTTATGATTTTTGAAGCCAAGGGATGTGTGACATAATGCCCTAAAAAACTTCAAGATGAAGACCAAAATTAGATATATTTTGCATCGATGGACGAAAGGATAATGATGTCATCGCGATGTTTGCATGAGGCTCAGCAGAGAAAAATTAGATATATTTGGATTTTAAGAAGCTGCATGAAGTCTACGCTCCAACGAATCAAGCGGCAAGGCAATCGGAGGTTCCTACAAGCAGATATGGCCGAATCACCGATGGTTGCACATGCTGAAATTCTGGACAGCAAGCAGTGCTGAAGTGAAACAGCCATAGCTCCCTCATTCGGACTCCGATTAAGGCGAATGAGAACCCATTGGAAAGGTAATTTTATAAAGTTTTCAATAGAACTATATTTTGCTATATGTTCTGTTCTGGATGCAGGGGTAAATCCATGAAGAAGAGGCAGCAGCAAGGCGATGATGACAAGATAGAGGAGATGGACACAATGATAATAAATAGAAGATGGGGCAATGGTTCCACAACACGTACATGATGAAATTCAGAAGCTAAGGACTAAAACAAACCCTCCGGAGCAAGGATGAATGAAGACACAAGAGGCACCACTCAACACATGATGATGTTGGAAGCGAACCACGACGGATTTCTTAAAGGCAACATGAAGCTGCATGGCTACTTTGGATTCTCGCACAAGTAACCATGGCTTCACGACAATAAAAAGGTAAGTGAGAAAGTCAAGCTCTATGACTTTAAATGAAGTGCTTTGCGGGAGGCAACCCGATCTTTTTATATATCTATATAAAATATGACAAGTCTACATTGTGTTCTTTATTTGAAAACTTCAAGTAACACCATACCATTGCTCTAATAAATGTCACAACCACACGTTGTATCCTAAAGGGAACTGCTATTCATCAACCAGGGTGTTGACTAATATTCAACACCCAAACGCCGTGCTTCCCCTCCATTAGTTTAGTTATGTATCATCTCTTAATAGTTCATGAAGTAAAATGATTCTAACATTTACTACTCCATAAATTAAATGCATGGCCAATAACTATGCGTTCATGCAGGCACACAAATCAACAATGGAATTAATTGAGTCCATGTTAATTGACATAATTAATGCAATATTTACTAGCATTCACCTGCATGCATGCACGAGTCAACAAAGGTATTTCAATTATCAACATAATTAATAAAATAATTACCAAATAGCACATACTAATGCACAAGGAGTTTGCTTTTTCTAAAATTTGTACCGCAATCAACGTTGTTGGTCAGTTTTGAAAAAAAAATTGTAGCTATAAATATATACTACACCATAGGCTAACTTATGTTGATCCAAATAAGGGTCATCACTGCAATGGTTGTTACCTTGTTGGTAAGGTGGTGTCCTCGGCACACTTGGCATGTGCTCTTCTTCTACCTCACACATGGTGATACCCTGACGCTCTCGACTCTTTTCCCTATCTCCCGGGACCGGTGTACATGGTGATGCAGAGAAACGACTATGACCCTCCCCCAACATGCACGGCGAGGCCATGGTTGTCAACCCGTAGCCACACGACTCGGCAAATGGCAGCTCGCAAAGCGAGTTGATATATGCCTCACGCTTGCGGCCCTCGTCATTCGTGGCATGGTGCTAAATCCATGCCCCTCCTCGACAAGATCGATTCCCTTGGTCCCGCCTCTGAGGCGTTTAGAGCAACTCTTGCACCAAACTTCTCTATTCTATCATCTTGCAAAGCAGTCATAATTCGAGGTTCGGCCTTATCTTCTCGTTTAGGTATGTATGAAAGTATTTTCGTACTTTGCGTCAAGAATTTTGTTCTTGGTGGCAGGTCAAGGCATAATGAGCACCATAATTAGAACTTGTTGGCAAATATAAGGAGTTGATTGGAGCATTATGCAAATATTACTTCTTAAAATAACTAAAAATTACCAAAGAATAAAAATTACTTCCGGAGGATAAATGAAAAATAATGTCAACAATAATAATGTCGTATTGTTGGGAAGGAATAAACGACCATGAACAAATTAGAGACCAAAGAAGTAAATTCTCAGCCAAAACAATAAATAATTTGGCGTATGCTCGATTTTGACCTCTCGAGAATGAAAAGGAGTAAATATGTGTTAACCGTGACTCACAATGTAGAAAGTTTTGAAAATTACACACATATATTATTTACTACCTTTTGAATTGATCTAGTGAGTTTTACTACCTTTTGATGAAAATGTAGTAGGTAAGCTATCAAGATGGGACTCTCTAAGGTCTTACAGATGCGTCACAACCGTTGATGGTCATGAATCCTCATCAAACAAGTACTCGTACTCGGTAGAAGGATTAAATGATCTACATTCATGTGGGGTCATTGTGTAACTCGCGCCAATGGGTTCCAATGCACATTAAAATAGATGCTCGACACGGTTGTCATTCGATCAAATGGGGTAATTTTGCTACTTGGAGATCAAATGGAGTAATTTTGCCGCTTGGTGGGCTCGACGAAGCTTAGGCCGTGCATTGAATATTAGAGAACAAATATGTAATTTGTCAGCCCAAAGAGGAGTAAGAAGTAATCTTATAAAGTAATAAAAATTTGACTAATTACACTTATATAGACAAAGAGAGTAATAGTCCATACAAATTAGAAATAATTTCAAAACAACTGCAGACCCAACGTTCCATGCAAGGTTAATTGGCACCTATCCAAACATATGTAAGCGTCAATCAGTATTGCACCTTGCAATCAATGTTTTGCATGCATGTAAGGCTAGTTATTTCTCTCCTAAAATCCAGCACGCGTTAAGCCTGTGTGTACGCATGCCTAAATTAATGACTAGAATCCCTCTCTCAACTTGCATTTATATGTCAATACAAAATACTGCAGTCAATACTTCAATTGAAAGTATGTAGTCCCTCGCTTGCTGGACGACACGTCAAAAAAGTTGTGGAAACTAAACACACTACATGATTTTTACGATCACATCACCAGAAGAAGCAAATTTTACATGGCCAGAACTCCATTGACGAAATCGTATTTCACTTGCAGACCACTACCACCTACGAATTGTTGGTGCCCTTATCGTTGCGCCGAGCATGAGAGATGGCTCAGCCCGCCTCGGTAAGATAAAAATAAACTAAAAGTGGTTTGTCGGCACAATGTCATCATCGATGGCGGCCCCTCGCTCCGCGCATAGCGAGAAGATGGCGGAGGAATGAAGGAATCAACAACGGTGATGCAAAACCCCTCTGTCGGTGTTTTAGACCGGCAACCTACTACGGGGAGTACCCGAAGTAGATGAATGTGACTCGCCAAGATCGGTAACTCGAAGGAAGAGACACGTGGCACACAATTTAGACAGGTTCGGGCCGCGAGGTGCGTAATACCCTACGTCCTGTATGCTGCGTAGCTCTGGATTGATAGGGCACGATTACAAGATGGTGCAATAGTGCGCCGTGGGTTGTATGAGAGGAGATTGGATGAGGGGATCGGTCCCTGCCTCGCCTTATATAGTCTGGGAGGCAGGGTTACAAGTCGGAGTAGGGAGAGAGTACTAGTCGAGTACGTCTAGGAGTCCTCTATACAGTGCGGAACATGTACAGCTCCCTAACCGAGTACTACTCATGTGTAGTCCTTGTGCTCCACGCCTTCGGTGCCGTGTAGCGCAAGCCGGTAGTCCCGGGGGCCCACCGAGTAGTCGGTCCCGGTACCCATCGAGATAGTGGGCCCGGGGAGGTCCATACGAAAAGCCCCCGAGTACTTTGTAGTCGAGAAGGATAGCTTCAAGTAGTCTTGACGGCCTTAACGAGTAGTCCTCAAGCGTCCCCGAGCGCTACAAGTCGAAAGTCCTCAAGAGTAGTCGAAGCATCCCGAGGCCGGAATGTACTCCCGATCGATATTTGAGAAATCTTGAAGTCTTCTCGAGTAGTTCCAAGCGTCCTTGAAATCGCCTTCGAAGGTCTTCAAGAAATGCCTGTCTTGTCTTGAAACCGGAGCCGTCATGGAGGTGCGATTTGCGAACCGCACTCCACATGGAGTAGCCCCCGAACCTCGAGCCGCGGGCTCTGGCTGAGGGTCCATCCGAAATCTTGGCAAGAAAACCCCGAAAAATCCGGAGAGAAAAAACCGAAGGACACGTGGCACGGAGCCCCGAGCCTTGAGTCGAGTACTTCCTCTCGAATTGAAGGGTCTTCTTGGAGAATGTGTCCCGAGATGATCTTGAGACTAGCCGCTTCCCCGTGTAGTCGAGTAGAAGTAGCCGAGCCCCCGAGGTGAGGCGCGTCGACTAGTAGAATACGAAGAGTCACGCGCAGCCGCTGAGTCAGCCGCGCGTGGACTTATCCAGCCGCCCGTTGCGGAGGCGATTTGGCTTATAAATAGAAGCCAAAACCCTTAGGGTTTTTCACCCAAGTGAGCCGCAGTCATTTTCATTTGAATCTTGAAGCAAATCCACTCCCAGCCGCCTGCTGCCGCCGTAGTAGCTGCGAGCGCATCGCCACCCGAAGCCTTTAGGGTAGCCCCCGAGCGGATGCGTGTGAAAACTCCTTGCACTTGGAGAATGAAGCCGTCGCCGTCCAAGACATCCAAGGCCGGCGGGAAGAAGAGGGGCCGCACGGAGGCCGCCGCGGCCGCCACCGGAGCGGCGCCGCCGTGTCTCCACCGCGCGCCGATCCGAGCCGCGAGTGGAAGAGATCCAAGGTGAAGACGGAGGACTCGCCGACCCCCGCCGAACGGCGGTTTCATCGGGGAGAAGGAAGTGGATATGTGGAGATCCGTCGCCGGAGATCCATATCCAATGGAGAAGGCCGAGGACGAGATCCCGATGTTCTCGCGGTTCGTGGAGCGCGGTCCGCGCTCCCGGCCCGGCCGACTTCTTCAAACGACGCTCGGGTACTACGGTGTCGAGTATCTCAACTTGAACCCCAACGGCATCTTCCACACGTCGGTCTTCGTCCACTTCTCGCGAAGCCTTCCTCGGAATCAAGCCGCACCGGGTGCTCTTCGGAAGTTCTTCCGCGTCAAGCCGCGACCCGGCACCTCCAACCCCGCAGTAGTCGGAGGGGCCGGCATCCAGCTAAGGGAGGATGCCGCGAAGCAGTACCTGGCATACAAGCTCGTCGACTCCAACACGGACGGAAGACGAGGTGGTTCTACATCACGAACCACCACCCTGGCCTGCTGAAGCCAAGCGGACGGCGGCCCGGCATCGTGAGTGGTGGAACACAGAGCCCACCATGCAAGAGGGGATCCGGCTCCCCGAGCCGCTAGCACGCATCGAGTGCTCGGAGAAGCCGGACCGAGGGCCGAGCATGTGGCCTTCGGTTCATGAAGCGCGGGATTCGGCCCGCCGATGGCGCGGGATACGCCGGGCTTCGAGTACACCGGCGACGACGACTCGTCGCGGATGCGGGGGCGAGTTGGACGACAACGACATCGTCGAAAGGTTGTCGCGCATCTTCAAGGACATGCCGCCGTACACGGCGTGCCCGGTCGAGGAGTACTCCGCCGCGCGCCCGCCCAACGAGGTGAGTAGTCGTACCCCCCTCGTCGAGTAGTGAGTACTTGCAGTAAAGTTGCTGACGCCTTGTGTCTTTGCGCAGGATGATGTGAAGCGGTTCGTCTCCGAGCCGCAACCGCCACCGAGCGGGATCGAGATCCCGACGGAGGGGAAGGCGAAGGAGCGCCGCGAAGTCAATGAAGGCGACGATCCCGTCATCGTGGAGGATTCCTCCGATGACGACGAAGAAGATGAAGAGACGCTTCAAGACCGCTTCCAGGGCCGCGGTCAAGGTTTAGCCGTCCGGGCTTGCCTCATGTTCCACTTGTTCAAGACCCTCCGGCTAGCACGGAGGCTAGCCTTGCCGCGCCACCACGGAAGCCGCGCAACCCCGCCAAGAAGCGGGTGGCGAAGAAGATGAAGGTCTCGTAGACCACGCCTCCGGAGGTAAGTTATCTTGAGCAGAGTAGTCGAGTACCCGTTATTCGAATACATTGCCGATGAGTAGTCTTCCTTTGTGTGCGGGAGGTGCCGCCGGCGGAGCCCGTCGAAGAGGGCGACGAAGGCATGTGGGACCCGTGGGGGAACCGGCCGGAAGCCGAAGTCCGGCCCCCCACCGTCGAAGAACTCTCGGCGCGGCTGGAGCGCCGGCCCCCTCGCTCCCGGCGGAGAGCGAGAGGACCCATGGCCGCCACCGTTGAAAAGGTGGTGACCTCTCGGAGCGGAAGGTGAAGGAGCGCGGCCGCCGCCGCCGTGAAGGAGGCGGTAGCCGCGAGAGGAGGAGGAGGAGGCGCCCGCCGAGGGTGGACGGTTGATATTGCCGGCATCCTCGGTGCTCCGGCCGTGACCATCGTCCGGTCGAGCTTGTAAGTACCATGTCCTCACGAGTAGTACTTACCGCAAGTAGTCGATTTTGTTCGACGACCCTCTCGTGAATATTTCGCGTAAAATCCACGGATCTGAGCTGGGACGGGGACGAGCCCTCCTCAGCGGTGGCGGAAGAAGTCGCGCCGCCCGTCGAGGAGGCCGCTCCCAAGGCCCAAGCCATGACCGAGCCCCCGGCTACCGAAGCGCCGCTGCCGGAGGCGAGTGTAGTTGAAGGTGAGTACCCTTCTTGAAGCTGTAGAGCTCCAGGATGAGTAGTCGTAGGCGCTGACGCCCATGTCGTGTTGTTGACAGGTGCTGAAGGTGGCGACATCCCTGCGGGGGTACCGATGCAGGAGTTGACACCAGAAGCCCCAGAGGCTGCAGGAGGAGCCCCCGAGCCCGTGGGAGAGGTCGTCGAGAAGTCCGCCGGGGGGGAGGCGGCCACCACGTCACCAGAGATTGCTCTGGAGGTGGCTATCCGCTCCCCTGAGATCCAAGACGCAGAACCTATCCGTTCTGCGTCGATGACGGAGGCTACCTCGAGTAGCCGCGGCGGGATAGAACTTCTGGCGGACGATCTCGTGGAGCCGGCGACGGTAGCCAAGCACATGGAGGCGATCCGTCAAGCCGAACAATGGATGAGGGTACGTGACCGTAGCCTTAGAGTAGTCAATCCTTTGTCGTTGAGTACTCTTCTTGACTTGAGTTGTCTTGTGCAGGACGTCGCGGAGCGATCCCGCGAGAAGTCGAACTCGCGGGCAGGTTACGGCGACACCGTGCTCCGAGCCGAGGCCCCGGAGGAGCAGCTCCCGAAGTCGCGGAAGCACGCGGCTGCTATGCAGTCGAAGCTCGACGCCGCCTTCGCCAAGTACCACAACGACATCATGGAGTTGCAGGCGAAGGGCGACGAGTTGGTGCGGAAGAACAAAGGCCTCCGCAACAAGAATAAAGGTATGTCCTTTGACTTGTCGGGTACTTGTTGGAAGTCGTGAAGCCTCTGACCCGTTGTTGTGTTTCTGTGTTGCAGAGCTTGAGGGCCAGGTGGAGCAGCTGAAGGCCTCGGAGGTGAGCATGAAGAACCTCTTCTACGGGAGCAGGAAGCCCGCCAGGTACTCGAGCTCGACTACAAGGAACTTGCCTTCGAGTGCGAGAAGCACATGGAGCTGCGGATTGCTTCGACAGGGATCTCGTCAACTTCTACAAATCTTTGCGAAATTGAACGAAGATTGCGAGGCGTTGCGGGCCCGGGAGGGGAGTTGGAGGAAGCCGCTCTCCCGATCGCGCGGCTCCCGGTGCCGCACCCGGCGGCCCCAAGATCGCTCCCCTGGTGGATCGACTTCTTGAAGCACCAAGCCGGGCTGGCCGCCTACGTCAAGCACATGGCCAAGTCGATCCCAAGACAAGTCTTGGCCTTCATGAAGTCGTACTTTCCGAAGGCTCCAGTGGAGGTGGTCGCCGGCGGGGTAGCCGCCAACTGCTCGGATGAGCAGTACGCAGAGCTGCTGGAGCAGATGGCTCCCATCGCGGAGCAGGTAGCCGAGAAGCCGAACCTCCAGTAGCCCTGTAATAAGTAGCTAGTAGCCATAGTTGTACAGGAAACAATTGTAAAGAATTGTATCAAGTATCAATGAAATGAAATTTTTCCAGCAATGAGTACTCGTAACCGCGATCTCAGAGTGCGGAGCGCCCATCGTGGAGTAGGTGCGAGTAGTAGTACTCGGCTTTAGTAGTCCCGTCGTAGGGAGTAGACAGTAAACAAGTTGATGAACAATCAAGCTTTATTACTGAAGAAGTACACCCCGGTGGCCGTGGCCGTAGTTACAAGGTAGTCGCTCGGACCGGAGGCCGCTTACGGCTAAGTGGCGCTGGAGCGGGTAGCCGCTTGCAGCGGGTGATCCGTAGGTAGCCGTGTAGGCTGGATCGCAGATCCGTAAGTAGCCGCGTGGGGCTGGATCTTGGAGTGTGGTCTCTTGGTAGACCGCTGCTAGAGTCCTTGACGCTCGTCGCAGCCCAGGGTCCGTAGGTAGCCGCGCGGGCTGGACCCTGGAGGAGAGTAGTCCGGAGACTTAGAGCCAGGACCCGGGGGGTCGCTTGCGGCGAGGGGTGTCGGTGTAGTCGTGTAGACTTGAACCCCGGAGTATTCGTGTAGACTAGGCGTAGAATCGACAGACTTGGTCGACGTTCCACGAGTTGTTGACGTCTTCGCCTTCAAGTGTTTGGAGGCGGTAGGAGCCCGGCCCGGTCACCTTAGCCACGGTAAAGGGGCCTTCCCATGGAGAGCTGAGCTTGTGGAGTCCTTCCGTGTTCTGGATACGGCGGAGGACAAGATCTCCAACGTTGAAGGAGCGTTCCTTGACGTTGCGATCATGGTAGCGTCGGATACCCTCCGGGTACCTTGCCGATTGGACGAGGGCGGCGCGGCGCCGAGCTTCTTCGAGGCCGTCGATGTCAACTCGTCCGTCGTCTTCTTCGAGACGCCTTCGTCGTAGTGCTCCACCGCCGGCGAGTTCCATATGACGTCGGCGGGGAGGATGGCTTCGGAGCCGTAGACCGAGGAAATAGGGGGATTGCCCCCGTTGGCTTGGATGGTTGAGTCCGCGGCCCCCGCAGTGCGTTGGGTAGTTCCTTGATCCACTTGCCCCCTTTGGAGTTAGCGGCGTCGTGTAGCCGCTTCTTGAGGGGGTCGAGCACCATCCCATTGGCGCGCTCGACTTGTCCGTTGGCTCCGTGGATGGGCGACCGAGACGTATCGGACGTCAATCCCGCCGTTCTCGCGGTACTCGCAGGCGGTGGTTGTTGAAGTTGGACCCCGTGTCCGTGATGATGCGGTGGGGTAGCCCGTAGCGGTGTACGAGTTCATCCGGAAGTCGAGTACTTTGTCGGACTTGGGGCATGTGACCGGCTTGACCTCGATCCACTTGGTTAACTTGTCGATAGCCACCGGTACCACTCGTTGAATCCTCCCCGGCGCGGTTGGCGGTGGCCCAATCATGTCGAGCCCCCCGGCGGCAAAGGGCCGGGTTGGTGGTATGGTGACTAGCTTGTAGGCCGGGACGTGTTGCCGCTTGGCGAAGAACCGGCATCCTTGGCACCTTCTCGACGAGTTCTTCGGCATCGCCCGGGCCGTGGGCCGCAGAAAGCTCGCCGAAAGGCCTTGCCGACCGCCGTGCGTGAAGACGCGTGGTTGCCGCAAACGCCCTTGTGGATCTCCTCCAAGATGTCCTTGCCTTCTTCACGAGGGACGCACTTCATGAGTACTCCGAAGATGCGTCCCGCTTGTAAAGTTTGTCTCCCGACGAGGACGTAAGACTTGGCGCGGCGGACGAGTTGTTCGGCCGTGTTCTTGTCGGAGGGTACCTTCTCGCTCGCCGAGGTAGTCGATGAAGGGTTGCCTCCGGTCCACGTCGATCATCATAACCTCCTCGCCCGACCGGTGGGTGGGCCGGGTACAATGGCTCGGTGGCGCCGGCTCCGGGATGGATGGCGCGTGAAGCTCATGGACGAAGACGCCCGCGGTACTTGGGCGCGGGTGGATCCAAGCTTCGAGAGGACGTCCGCCGCAACGTTGTTGTCACGAACGATGTGATGGAACTCGAGACCATAGAATTTGTTCTCGAGCTTGCGGACTTCTAGGCGCATGGCGTCCATGTTCTCCTTGTTGCGGTCCCGGGACTTGTTGACTTGGTTGATGACCACCGCGGAGTCGCCGTAGACTAGTAGCCGCTTGATGCCCGGTGAAGGCCGCGAGGCGGAGCCCGTGTAGGAGAGCTTCGTACTCGGCTTCGTTGTTTGAGACCTTCCAAAAGATCTCGGGGACGTACTTGAGTTGTTCGCCCGTTGGAGAGATCGGGGAGTACCCCCGCGCCCGCGCCCTCGAGGTTGAGTGAGCCATCGAAGTACATCACCCAATGCTCGGTCGCACGGTGGGAGTAGGTAGGCTGGTTCTCCCGCCATTCTCGCCATGAAGTCGACTAGTGCTTGCGACTTGATGGTCGTGCGTGGCTTGAAGTCGATGGTGAGGGCGCCGAGCTCGACGGCCCATTTGGAGATTCTTCCGGTGGCGTCTGGGTTCCTCAGGATGTCGCCGAGCGGGTAGTCGGTGACGACGGAGACCGAGTACTCCTGGAAGTAGTGTCGTAGCTTCCGCGAGGTGATGAGTGGAGCGTACAGAAGCTTCGCACGGCCGGTAGCGAGCCTTGGACTCGATAGAACCTCGCCGACGAAGTAGACCGGGCGCCCGGACCGGGTAGGCGTGGCCGTCTTCCCGCCGCTCGACAACGATGGCGCATCGACCACGTGGGTAGTCGCAGCCTAGGTAGAGCGAGAGGGCGCTCGCCCTTGTGAGGAGCCGTGAGGATTGGCGGCTTTGACAGAAGTCTTTGAGCCGCGCAAGGGCCGGATCTCGCCTCGGAGTCCACACGAACTTCTCGTGATGCTTGAGTAGTTTGAAGAAGGGGAGGCCCCGTTCTCCTAGCCTCGAGATGAATCGTTCAACGCCGCCATGCACCCCGTCGCCCTTCGGACGTCCTTGATGCTCGTGGGAGCTTTCATGCGGTGATGGCGGAGATCTTCTCGGGGTTGGCTTCAATGCCGCGCCGGGCGATGATGAAGCCGAGTAGTTTGCCCGAAGGGACGCCGAAGACGCACTTGTTCGGGTTGAGCTTCCGGCGGTACTCGCATAGCGATGCGAAGGTCTCTTCAAGGTCGTCGATGAGGGTACTGGAGTCCCTGGTTTTGACAACCACGTCATCCACGTAGGCCTCGACGTTCTTGTTGAGTTGCCACTTGAAGCGGTGCCCGGATGGCCCGTTGATAGGTAGCGCCGGCGTTCTTCAACCCGAATGACATGGTCGTGTAGTAGTACGCGCCAAACGGGGTGATGAACGCGGTCTTTTCCTGGTCTTCCTCCTTGATTGCGATCTGGTGGTACCCGCAGTAGCGATCGAGGAAGCGAGCAGCGGAGTCGCGGCCCCGCCGTGGAGTCGATGACTTGGTCAATCCGCGGCAACCCGAAGGGGTCCTTGGGGTAGTGCTTGTTGAGGTCGGTGTAGTCGACGCACATCCTCCACTCGTTCGAGTTCTTATTGCGGACGAGGACGGGGTTGGCGAGCCACTCGGGATGGAAAACTTCTCGATGAAGCCGGTGCGAGTAGCTTGGCGAGCTCCTTCTTGATGGCGTCCCGTCCGTCGTCGGCGAAACGTCGGAGGTGTTGTCGCTTGGGGGTGGCCTTTGGGTCGACGTTAAGGCGGTGCTCGGTCGGCTCTCCGGGCACTCCCGGCATGTCCGTCGGCTTCCACGCGAAGATGTCGCGGTTAGCCCGAAGAAAGCTGATGAGCGCGTCTTCCTATTTGGGGTCGAGGCCGGCCCCGATGGTGGTGGTCTTGCTGGGGTCGCCTGTTCCGAGGTCGACCGTCCTGACGAGTACCTCCTCAGGTGGCTGAGGCTTGTTGGCGCTGTCAGACTTCTCTGGGATGTCGAGTTCGCTCGTGGCGAGCTTCTTCGACGCGGCGTAGACCTCCATCATCGCGTTGGGTACTTGGTTTGTTGAAGCGATCACCACGGCCTCTGTATCGCAGTCGTGGGAGATCTTCAAGTCCCCTTGGAGGGAGAGTACACCTACCGGACTTGGCATCTTGAGTACCAAGTAGGTGTAGTGGGGCACCGCCATGAACTTGGCGATGGCCGGTCCGCCGAGGATGGCGTGGTAGGAAGTCTCGAAATCCGCGACCCCGAACTTGATGTACTCCGTGCGGTAGTTATCCCGAGACGCCCCGAAGATAACCGCGCACCACCGAGCCCGGTGGGATAGCCGCGTTGCTCGGGACGATGCCGTAGAAGGGCGTGCTGCTCTTGGTGAGCATGGGGGTGACGTCGAGGTTCATCTTCTTTAAGGTTTTGGTGAAGAGGACGTTGAGACCGCTTCCACCGTCGATGAGCACCTTGTTGAGCTTGGAACCCGCCACCGTTGGCTTCGGGACGAGGGGGAACCGTCCCGGGTTCGGAGAAGCCGGTCCATTGGTCCGCGCGGGAGAATGTGATGGGTACCTCCGACCACCTGAGGGGGGTCGGGACTGCTGGCTCGATGGACATTACTTCACGGCGGGTAGCCTTCGCTCCCGCCTGCGGGCGCTCCGCCGAAGAGGACGTTGACGGTCTTCTCGGGTTCTTGGAAGTCGTTGTTGTCGCCATCCTTCTTCTTGCCCTTTTGGTCGTGAGGGTGCGGTGGCTCCGGCGTGTCCTTGAGTGCATGCCCGAGCCGGTAGCACCGCTCGGTAGTGTGGTTGCCATTTGGATGCCACGGGCACTTCTCCTTCGGCGGGACCTTGAACCCGCCGTAGTTCTTCTTCGAGTTCCTTTTCGCAGGCGCCGGATAGCCGCGACGGTGTTGTACGGCTTGCGCTTGCGGTTGGGACCCGAGTAGTAGTTGTTGTTGTTGTTGTTGTTGCGGCCGCCTTGGTTTGCATTGCTGCCGCCGTCGCCGCCCGGTTCTCGCTTGGACTTGCCGCGGATGGCGTCGTACTTGGCGTTGGCCTTGTCCTCTTCATCCGCCCGGACGTGATCATGTCCTTGAGGTGGGGGATGGACTCGGGGCGGCGACGACCGAAGTCCTCGAAGGTGCGGCGATGGTAGAGGCCGTCCCGGAAGAGGTCGATGACCTCCTTGTCGATGACGTCGACGACGGTAGTGCGCTTGTCGAAAAAGCGGTGCATGTACTTGCTCGGGGTCTCGCCCTGTTCCTCGCTTGATCATGGCAAGGTCCATGCGAGTACCCGAACGGCCCATGGCGCCCGCGAAGTTGCTCGTGAACTGCTCCTTCGGCTGGTCCCACTTGTCGATCCGGTGCTTGTCCGGCGACTCGAGCCATGTGAGTGGAGCTTGGTCCGGACGAAGGGGAAGTAGAGGCATTTGGTGTCGCCGTTGCCGCCGCCGTTCTCGATGGAGAGGGCGTAGCATCGGAGCCACTGGATGGGATCCTGCTTCGCGTCGTACTTGGTGATCCCCAAAGGTTTGAACTTGTCGGGGAGGAGCAGGTTGCGAAGCCGGGGTGAGAAGGCGGGGAAGCCGTCGCCTTCAGCAGCGGTGGTCGACTTCTTCCGCCGCAACTCCTCAATCTTCTGGCGAGCGTCGTACCCGCCATGAGAGGCACCGGAGGCGTGGCTGTTCGCGTGGCCTTGGCCGCCGCGACTGCCGCCGCCTCCAGCTCTCCTGTTGGCCCCGTGGTTGGAGCTGCCGCCGTCGGCCGCCGCCTCCGTCGGGGTCGTTGCCGCCGCCACCGGCCGGGCGCGGTGGGGAACGACTTCTCGGTTGCCTTGGTCTTGCCGTGAAGGTCCACCGGCGTTGGAACGGCGGCGGTTTGGGTCGGCGGAAGGTCGGCTCGAGTACGGTTGGGGCCGGCGTTGCGCGACTAGTAGCTTCGTTGTTGTGAGGTTTAGGCCGGGAGAGGTTGGTTGACTCTCGTTGTCGACCCGCATGAAGTAGGCTTCTTCGGCGAGCTTGGCGATGACCTCTCCCGGCGCGTATGCCCCGAGCTCGGCGTGCGATCGTTGTGATCGACATGAGGCATTGCTCGGGGGGTGGTGTGTACTCTGCTCTCGACCGCCTCGAGAGCTTCCGCAAGGTTGCGGATGGGGAGGTTGTCTCCGAGCCGCCGGCGTCGTTCGCCGCGCTTCTCGTTGCGTTCGCGTCGAGCGTCCCCGTTGGCCGCGGTCTCGTCCGCAGTGCGTTGGCGAGACGCCTCGTCTTCGGAGATGTCCTCTAGGTACCGTCTTCGGCCGTTCCCGAGGGTCCCGGGGTGTCGCCGGCAGCCATGAAGACTTGGCGATCGGGGGTGCCAAGGCCGGGACTCGCAGGGTGCCACCTCGGTTGGTGTGTTGGAGTCGGCCGGGCCGGTGGTGTTCCCTCCCCGGAACGGTAGTGAGTCGATGTAGGCGACGTATCGTGAGTCCCCCTTCGCCAGGTCAGCAGGCTTGCGGTCCGGCCGCAGACGTATCTTCCGGCCGGCATCGATTTTATGACCAGCCCAGAGGCTGGCCCTGACAAGGGAAGCTCGTGGAGTCGTCTTCGGACTCGGGCTCCTCAGGGTCTGACCCGAAGTCGAACTCGTAATCCGGGTTCGAGTAGAACTCGGAGAGAGGGCCGGAGTCCGAAACGTGATCGGGGACGGCGTCGGAGTCCGAGTTATACTCGGTTGCGGGCTCCTTGCCGGCTCGGCGTGGAGTAGGAGCCCCCCGTGCGGGCCCGACCGAGGACGCGGGGGCCACGCGCGGAGCGCCGGTGTGGTGAAGGGGCCGCCCGGGATGGCCGAGCGGCCCGGCTCGCATGCGATGGCCCATGGCGACGTCGGGTTCGAGTTGGAGACGCGACTCGAGCTCGAAGTCGGCCGTGGTGGTTGAAGAGCGAAATTTCGCCGAACTTGCGGCGAGTTCGCCCGTGACGACTTCGGGGAGCGTCACGAGGCCCGTCCTCGGGTTGGGCCGCATGGTCGCGGCGCTGGAAGGAGCCCGCGCCATCGGCAGTGCAGACCCAGGCGCCGAAAACGAAGGTGTCGCCGCGGTTGAAGGCGACGGTTGGCTTGATGTGGACGGAAGCCGTCGAGTTCGCCATGTGATCTCGAGCGAGGCCCCCTACCTGGCGCGCCAGCTGTCGGTGTTTTAGACCGGCAACCTACTACGGGGAGTACCCGAAGTAGATGAATGTGACTCGCCGAGATCGGTAACTCGAAGGAAGAGACACGTGGCACACAATTTAGACGAGTTCGGGCCGCGAGGTGCGTAATACCCTACGTCCCGTATGCCGCGTAGCTCGGATTGATAGGGCACGATTACAAGATGGTGCAATAGTGTGCCGTGGGTTGTATGAGAGGAGATTGGATGAGGGGATCGGTCCCCGCCTCGCCTTATATAGTCCGGGGAGCGGGGTTACAAGTCGGAGTAGGGAGAGAGTACTAGTCGAGTACGTCTAGGAGTCCTCTATACGGTGAGGAACCAAGTTGAGAAGTACCTTGGTTCGTGTGTGATGAGTGATTGACCGGATGGTTTGAAGCTTTGTGTGTGTAGTGTTGAGTTGTGTTGTGTGTGTTTTATTTTGTGTATTTGCCTTATTGTTTATGTGGTGTGTTGTCAATGCACTCGTGAGGAGTGGTTGACAACGTTGTGTGGACTGACTCTTGGCCTAGTATTGCAGGTGTTGGTTGCGGCTTGGTTTGCGTTGGTGCAGGTGAAGAACAGGCGTGAAAGGTCTTAGCCTTGCGGGGCCTCCGAGGAGTGGAGAGACAAGTAGGCTTGGTTCGAGGGACCCGGTGGCCGACGGGATCAAGTGCGAGCCGCATGGTGCAAGAAGAGCAAGACGAAGTCATGGACATGGAGCCGGTGCATCGGTGGTGGCCAAGTCAAGGAACGAGGCAAGACTGAGTAGACCGTCCGGGCGCCGGGAGGTGAAAGGCTTGGCGGGCTCGACGCTTGGCGTGGTGAGGCCGGGCCGTGTACGCGGGGTTTGGTGGTTTGGCCACAAAACCATCGGAGGAGGGTTTCTCGGTTTGGGCCTCAAAACCGAGCCCGAGGGCCCGGCGTGACGGAGACGCGTATCCGGTGCGTCGGGAAGCTTCGAGGCGGGCGACACGCGGCATGATCTAGGTGCTTGCGTCGGGAGGACGTGAAGGCCCGATGGATGCGCGGCCGTCCGATGGTGAACTTCATGTGTTGACCAAAATGCCCCCGTGAGGGCTTGTGTTGTACTCCTAGTGTAGGGGCACTTCGGTCTTTTCGGAGGGCCTATATATAGGAGGAGGGGGCTGAATTTTCAGCCAACTCTTGGGCTAGAGGCGGCCGTACTCTTTCATTTTGGAGTGCTTTGGGAGAGAGGGAGAGAGGGGAGAGTGGCTCTTTGATTGGAGCTTTTTGCCATCTTAGATTTGGTTTCTAGGAGTGGCTTGTAATCGATTGGACAAGATATTCATAGTGATTTCTTCCTCTAAATCTTGTGCCAATCTTTCTATTCCCGAGTTTCTTTTATTGCTTTTTCGGAGCTCTTTTTGTGCTATTTTCGTGCTTGGCTCGATTCGTTGTTTCTAGGACGTTTGGCTCCGGATTTCTTTGAGGGGATCATGGATGGATGCCTTGCGCACCTTTGGTGATGATCTTGACCCCTCAAACGCTGGGAATCGGGCTCAATTTGGTGAGAATTGGATGAACTCGGGTTTGTGATTTGAGTGCACGAGATTTGCAATTCCGGTTGATTGGATTGGTTTAGGGTTCCAAGATTTTGGGCATAGCTTCACGTAGTGACGCTTCTTATCTACCCAAAATTTGGGGTCAATCCGTCCAACGGTTTAGGAGATCCATCGATTGGAAGTTTGAGGTTGTTTCTCGTGTTCCTCGGCTGTGCTGATTCGCACCAGGTGGACCGTCCGCGAGGTCACCGTGGACCGTCCGCGAGGTAGCCGCGGACCGTCCGCGAGGTCACCGCGGACCGTCCGCGAGGTGCCTCGACGGCCCCACCGTTCTTCGTGTTCTTGCGGATTCTTGAGCGCCTCTCTTTCGATCCATTTTGTCCGTGGGTTTTTGGTGCATGAAGTTTGCGGACGGTCCGTACTAGAGTGTCGGACGGTCCGTGACGAGGCGGACGGTCCGCGGGTCCCTCACGGACGGTCCGTTTTTCTCGGTGCAGTACTGGAGGTTCGGGTAGCAATTTCGGACGGTCCGTGCCCTCCTCGCGGACAGTCCGCCCCCTCCCTCGCGGACAGTCCGCCCGGACACTGCGGACGGTCCGCCTGGTGCTTTCCAGATTGCCTAAGACCCTTGCTTTTTGAGTTGTGTTTCCGCGTTGGATTGGTTTGGGATTTGTTCCTAGGCTTCTTGGTAGTTCCTTTGAGGTTGTTTGAGTACTGTTTGGGATCTTGTTTGTGCTTGTGGGTTCGTGGAGTTGCGATTGGGGTATAGGCCGAATTCAACCAAAGGGAAGAATTTTTATCGGCTCCTATTCACTCCCCCCCTCTCTAGTCGCCATCCGATCCTTCAATTGGTATCAGAGCCGGTTGTGGATTCTTTTGGCTCTAACAAGTCTTGAATCCTTAGGGTGACTAGAGGAAAGAGGTGCTTTTGCTTGCGACCTTGGTTTGCACGTTTTGAGTCCGACGATTTGGAGTTGTGTCCTTGGAAAACCATAACTTGAGATACCTTCAGTAAAACGGGCATAACTTTTCGCTCGGTGCTCCGTTTTGGCTCAAATTTTTACGGGGTTTCGTGACTCCATTTGTAGGTGAAATTTTGGGGTGCTCCGTCTAAAGATCATTTTGGGGTCTTCAAAATTCAGAAAAAAAAATCAAGAAGATAATTGAAAAATCCTCATTTATGTCTCTTGCGGCTTTGTCTTGTTTCTTCTGGATTTTCTCTAGACTTCATTTCACCTTATCTTGAGCTGAAATTTTTTGTGCCTCTATCTTTGGTGCTCCTTGTTCAGTGGTAAAATTTTGGGAAAAAGATAAGATCCTTTGCTATTGAACTCGTCAGTAGTTGTTAGAGAATTGAGGCTTTTTGAGTGCTTTCTTTGCATCGTTGCTTGTTCCTTGAGCTTGGTTTCGGCTAATCCTAACCGGTACTTTGTTTATGGCACCAAGTTCTTCTCCTTGTGGTTCTTTGAGCAGGAGGAGTATGGAGGTTGAGGCGGAAGCCGAAGTGGAGGAGATGATATCTCTCATCGAGGACTATCGAGATGGTGACATCAAGAAAGGCAAGCTCTACCACAAGCTAGGAGGCATGAACCAAGGTACACTTGCCAAAGCTATCTTGATCCTATGCAATAGGTTGGATGATTGTGAGTGTGATTGTGGAGACTTGCATAGGAGAAACATAGATTTGTGTGATGCCTTGCATAGGAAGAATGAGAAGATGAAATGCTCTCTTACTAGGTTGAAATGCGGTATGGCTCATTGGATGTCTCGTGCTTTGAATTCTTGCACTTCTTGTAACACCATGCATGCTAAAAATGATGCTTTGATTGCTTCCATTGCATGCTTGAAATCTGAAATTAAGGTGTTAAATTTCAAAGCTTCTTTGCCTTGCAAATCTTGCGATGCCTTGTGTGCTGAAAATGAGAAATTAAAAGATGAAGTTAATTGGTGCAAAATGCATGTTGAAGTTTTTATAAGAGCATGCGACAATATTGATTTTGAGAATGATGAATTGAGGTCATCTCTTGCTAACTTGCAATCTGAAATTGACTTGTTGAAATCCAATGCTTCTATGCCTTGCAACTCTTGTGTTGTTTTGAATGATGAGCTTGATATGGCTAGGAGTAAGATTGCTTTGTTAGAGACAAGTGCTTCTTTACCATGTGTTTCTTGTGAGTCTTTGCATGCTGAAATTAATGAATTAAAATTTACTCACACCACATGTGTAGATGATCTTGAGCATGCTAGGGCTGAAATCTGTGATATAAAATCCATGCCTTGTAGCAAGTGCTCTTTGTTTTTTGTAGAGGATTCTTGCCATACTTCTTGTGATGATGGTGATGATGCTTTGATGGGTGTAAATGATGATACTTGTTCATGTGGTCTCATTTGCACTTCATGCATTGATTTGGAAAGTGAAGTTTTGGCTTTAAAGAAAATGCGCGATGATATGAGCGCCAAGTTGGTTGAGCATGATGAGATGAGTGCCAACCTTGAGAAAGAAAACGAACTCTTGCGTACCACATATGCTAAATGCATTGAAGAAGAAATCAATAATTTGAGAAATATGACATGTGGTACTTGTGAGCGCCTCAAGTCTCAAAATGAGGTTTTGCGCACAAGGTGCAAGAGTCTTTGTGCCAAGGGTTTGTATTCTCACTTCTCTTGTCAACCGGAGTCGACTTCTTCTCTTGAGTATGAGTCTTTGGATGGTGGTAAGTGTGCTAGTGCCATGGATAGCTCTCTCATAGCTACTCCTAAGCTTGTTGCTTCTTCCGGTGTTGCCCAAGGTGATTTGAATGGAAAGGGTGCCTCCCACATATTTGGAACTCATATTCCCAAGCCGAGGTTCCAATGCACCTTTTGCAAGAAGGATGGGCATACCGTTGAGTTTTGCTTTCGCCGTGTCAAGCACGAGCGACGTGTGCGTGCTAAAGCTTTTAAGAAGCCACATAGCCCGTCTCATGGCACGTGTGATTCTAATGTGGGAACCAAGTTGGATGTTGGGGTTGATGCTTCATGCTCTAAGTCCCAAGGGACTTCCCACTTACAAGAGAATGGTAATTCATCTACTCGCACCGTGCCTCTCGATAGGCCTTTGTACCATTGCTCTCACCGTGGGAAGGATGGGCATCAAGAGAGCTTTTGCTACCGCCGGCAAGGAGAATACGGCGAGGAGGTGCCTCTAGGCCTTTGGTTGTTCATAGCCCTTCTCATGGCATGAACACTTGTGAGCCTAAGAAGGCGCGATTTGTGGATGGGTTTTATGACACTCTTTCTAGTGAGTTAGGCCATGCTCGTGGACATGCTTCTAGTGTTTCTTGTGTTGGTCCGCGACATGCTTCCCCGTGGTGCTTGTGTTGGTTCTTCTCCTACGACCCCGAAGGATCTTTGCCTTTTTGCTTGTGGTAGCACTCGACTTTCTTCGCGAGTGACTCCTTTGAGGCATGGTTCAAAGGGTGTTCGAAAGACTTTTCATTCCAACCGGCATTTGCATCATGCTAACCCACATGATAGTTTGTGTGCACCACTTACCCGTGTGACCAAATCTTGGATTCCCAAGTACGTGCTTGCTAACCCTTTGGGATCCAAGGCTCGGTCTTTCTTGTCTACTTGTGTGTAGGTATGGAGACGCGGTTGGAGAACATGAGCTCAATGGAGACATGATGGTTCTCCACACCGTTTTGGATGGCTCTTGAAAGCCTTTGTACACATGTATAGTGAGTTTTCTTTTCCCCTTGTACTCTCTTGTATATACTTGTGTCTTGCTTGTGTGAAAACCATGGTAGGCTAGCCACCTTGTTCATGATAGCTTTGTGATCTTG
This sequence comes from Cenchrus americanus, assembly GCA_947561735.1. Lineage (NCBI taxonomy): Eukaryota > Viridiplantae > Streptophyta > Magnoliopsida > Poales > Poaceae > Cenchrus > Cenchrus americanus. The sequence goes on from OX387239.1 coordinate 9,668,322, forward strand.
AATATCTATCTTGCTATCTTTGTATGATTTTATGGTGGGTGATATTTATGAACATCATGTCATGCTTTATGGTTGATTGCTCGGTTATGTCATGTTGTTCATCCATATTTTTTTTGTCTAGCTCAATGGTACCTTTCTTGTTAGCATGTTTATCCCCCATATCTATCTTGTCATGCTAGCTTTGTAATATATGTTGGTGGATGATCCATGTGATCTTGTATCATGCCTTTGTTTAGTTCTTGTATATTGTTTGGCATGTTGTTCTTTGGTATCATTTTGGTTTAGTGTTGTACCTTGTTGACATACTTGCTTGCCCATGCTTATTCATATTTGTGGAATCATGTTACAATGCTCTATTTATGTTAATTGATATTATCAATGCTTTGTGTAGCATGTTGTGAGCTTTCCTTGGAGTTTTGGGCTTGTCTTGTCTTCGAGTTGTGTTGTTGTTCCTCTTTTCGTTGGTTTTAGAGTTTTTCCTTGCTCTTCCTTTTCCTTGCTTTTGCTTTGTTAGTTGCCCTTGGTTGAGGGGGAGCTTGGCTTCTTTTGATAGGGAATTTGATTCCAAGAAGGGTTGTGGCTTTTTGGGCAGTCTTTGTGATCCTCCAATTGATATTCCTTCTATGGTATTCAATTGGGATCTTTGCGGTTTTGCAATTGGTACTTTTTCTATGGTACTCAATTGGGACCTTTGGTGGCTCTTCTCTCGCTTGGAGCGATTCTTGGTTGGTGTGTTCCCTCGTGAGCTTTATTGGTGTTAAGTCAAGTTCCTTGTCTCCCTATGCATTCTCGCATTGCATTTGTATCATATATCATGATGTATAGACTTTGGTAGGTTTGACATTTGTGTCTCGCATCCCGTCATATATCATGTTCATTTTGATGTACATATCTACCTATGTTGCATTTGTATCATATTGCATTTTAGGATGATGAGCTTCTTCCATATGCCTCATTTGAGTTTCTTTGGCTACTTGTGAGATATTGGTCATGTGTGTGGAGAAATAGCTATGTGAGGCTATGCTCTTGGAATATTTGAGATATATGTGTTGTGAGATAGCCTTTTTGAATCAAATGCTAAACTTGACTAAATTTGATGAAATGTGCTCCACTCATGTGTAGTAGTATATCCATGTCACTTTTTGGTCTAAATATGCCTTTCATGCTTAGATTGTGCTTGGATGTCTCTTTCTTGCATTTGGGCCAAAGGCCGATATCATTGTGAATGTTTAGCCTATGTTGCATTCATGGAGGAGCATAAGCTTCTTTTTGCCGCAAAGGCACTTCATGTACCATGAAATGAATCAATCTTGAAAAGAAGTGCATAATGCTTGAAAAATGCTCCATCCATCATGTCTATGCTTAAAATGTCTTATCTTTCACATATGGGTGCTAAACATGTTGCATGATGTTCACCGGTGGAGAAGTCTCCCCGAAGTGGACACATGGCTCATGAGCTTTGACATGACATGCTTTGCTTTATGGGTGTTTGCCATGATCTTTTGCTTGAGAATTTGATATCCTTGTATGATCTTTGAATGGTATTCATGTTTGTGGCTCAAGTGTGACATGGATAGGCTTTTACATATGAAGCGAGCCTTCTTTTGATAAAAGCTGCTTAAATCTGAAAATTTTGCTTTGTCACATGCTTGAATTTATATATATTACTTGTGGCAATGCTTTGACTATGCTATGATTCATGTGTGTGATCTTTGTCTCATCTTTAGCCTTTGACACTAGATTTGGCCTATTTGAGAAGCTCATGTGGTTGTTTATATGCTTTGTTTTGCATTTCGCATTTTCACCTTGCTTCATACATTGTCAACAAGGGGGAGAAGAGGTGAGCTTAATGAAAAATTCAGAAAACTGCATTTAAAATTTGGGAGTTTGCTCCACTTGTTCGGGGGAGCTTGCATTTGTGTAGGGGGAGCTTTGGTGTGTCTCCTTTGTTTGCCTGAGTTGTGCTTTGGTGGTTGCTTTTTGCTCTATCACGTGTGTTTAGGGTGAGCTTTGTATGCTCTTTGTCCCTAGTGCATGTGTTTAGGGGGAGCTTGTGAGCTTGGTGTGCTCTTTTCTCTATCTCATGAGTTTAGGGTGAGCTTTGTATGCTCTTTGGTCCTAGTTCATGTGTTTAGGGGGAGCTTGTGATTTTTGTGCTCTTGTGCCGGTGGTGTTGAGCCCCTTTGCCTCTTCTTGAGGAGCCGGCGGTTGACTTATGTTTTCGATTATTCCATGATCGGTGTTGAGCCCTTTGTGCCTCTTCTTGAGGGATCATGCATTCTTGTCTTGTCTCGGTTGTGTCGAGCCGTTGCCCATGTCTTTGGGGACCGAGACATTGAGTTGGCATTTGTGGTTTCTCTCATGCCAAGTGACCTTGTTCTTTGCTCATGTGTGGTTTTCTTTCACTTGGATGAGGTGTTCGGTCTTTGCCCTCTCAAACCATTTCTTTGTGCTCACTTGTTGTCAATCCGCTCCTCAAGGGGGAGAAATTTGGAAAATCAAGTTGATATGAACCTTGATTTGATGGTGATGAGCGGTTGACAAGTGTTTTGGTAAGAGTTTTATAGCACTTTGGGTTGAGCATTTTGGTTTGGTGGTTTTTAGGGATTGCATGTTGGTAGTGTGTCTCTTCGTTTTCACTTAGCCCTTGTGCTTGCTTTGGTTTCGAGAGGAATTTGTCGGAGCATGTTTTTATCCCTTCTCACTTCAAGTGGCCTTTTGTTTGCTTTTTATTGGCTTTGTGGCGCTTGAATGAGTTCTTATTTGCTTTTTGACCTTCTTTTGTCAATGCACTCATCAAGGGGGAGATTGAGGAACCAAGTTGAGAAGTACCTTGGTTCGTGTGTGATGAGTGATTGACCGGATGGTTTGAAGCTTTGTGTGTGTAGTGTTGAGTTGTGTTGTGTGTGTTTTATTTTGTGTATTTGCCTTATTGTTTATGTGTTGTCAATGCACTCGTGAGGAGTGGTTGACAACGTTGTGTGGACTGACTCTTGGCCTAGTATTGCAGGTGTTGGTTGCGGCTTGGTTTGCATTGGTGCAGGTGAAGAATAGGCGCGAAAGGTCTTAGCCTTGCGGGGCCTCCGAGGAGTGGAGAGACAAGTAGGCTTGGTTCGAGGGACCCGGTGGCCGACGGGATCAAGTGCGAGCCGCATGGTGCAAGAAGAGCAAGACGAAGTCATGGACATGGAGCCGGTGCATCGGTGGTGGCCAAGTCAAGGAACGAGGCAAGACTGAGTAGACCGTCCGGCGCCGGAGGTGAAAGGCTTGGCGGGCTCGACGCTTGGCGTGGTGAGGCCGGGCCGTGTACGCGGGGGTTTGGTGGTTTGGCCACAAAACCATCGGAGGAGGGTTTCTCGGTTTGGGCCTCAAAACCGAGCCCGAGGGCCCGGCGTGACGGAGACGCGTATCCGGTGCGTCGGGAAGCTTCGAGGCGGGCGACACGCGGCATGATCTAGGTGCTTGCGTCGGGAGGACGTGAAGGCCCCGATGGATGCGCGGCCGTCCGATGGTGAACTTCATGTGTTGACCAAAATGCCCCCGTGAGGGCTTGTGTTGTACTCCTAGTGTAGGGGCACTTCGGTCTTTTCCGGAGGGCCTATATATAGGAGGAGGGGGCTGAATTTTCAGCCAACTCTTGGGCTAGAGGCGAGCTTTGTACTCTTTCATTTTGGAGTGCTTTGGGAGAGAGGGAGAGAGGGGAGAGTGGCTCTTTGATTGGAGCTTTTTGCCATCTTAGATTTGGTTTCTAGGAGTGGCTTGTAATCGATTGGACAAGATATTCATAGTGATTTCTTCCTCTAAATCTTGTGCCAATCTTTCTATTCCCGAGTTTCTTTTATTGCTTTTTCGGAGCTCTTTTTGTGCTATTTTCGTGCTTGGCTCGATTCGTTGTTTCTAGGACGTTTGGCTCCTTCTTTGAGGGGATCATGGATGGATGCCTTGCGCACCTTTGGTGATGATCTTGACCCCTCAAACGCTGGGAATCGGGCTCAATTTGGTGAGAATTGGATGAACTCGGGTTTGTGATTTGAGTGCACGAGATTTGCAATTCCGGTTGATTGGATTGGTTTAGGGTTCCAAGATTTTGGGCATAGCTTCACGTAGTGACGCTTCTTATCTACCCAAAATTTGGGGTCAATCCGTCCAACGGTTTAGGAGATCCATCGATTGGAAGTTTGAGGTTGTTTCTCGTGTTCCTCGGGCCGTGCCGATTCGCACTCGGTGGACCGTCCGCGAGGTCACCGTGGACCGTCCGCGAGGTAGCCGCGGACCGTCCGCGAGGTCACCGCGACCGTCCGCGAGGTGCCCGACGGCCCCCACCGTTCTTCGTGTTCTTGCGGATTCTTGAGCGCCTCTCTTTCGATCCATTTTGTCCGTGGGTTTTTGGTGCATGAAGTTTGCGGACGGTCCGTACTAGAGTGTCGGACGGTCCGTGACGAGGCGGACGGTCCGCGGGTCCCTCACGGACGGTCCGTTTTTCTCGGTGCGCATCGGGAGGTTCGGGTAGCAATTTCGGACGGTCCGTGCCCTCCTCGCGGACGGTCCGCCCCCTCCTCGCGGACGGTCCGCCGGACACTTGCGGACGGTCCGCCCGGTGCTTTCCGCATTGCCTAAGACCCTTGCTTTTTGAGTTGTGTTTCCGCGTTGGATTGGTTTGGGATTTGTTCCTAGGCTTCTTGGTAGTTCCTTTGAGGTTGTTTGAGTACTGTTTGGGATCTTGTTTGTGCTTGTGGGTTCGTGGAGTTGCGATTGGGGTATAGGCCGAATTCAACCAAAGGGAAGAATTTTTATCGGCTCCTATTCACTCCCCCCCTCTCTAGTCGCCATCCGATCCTTCATACGGTGCGGAACATGTACGGCTCCCTAACCGAGTACTACTCCCCGTGTAGTCCTTGTGCTCCACGCCTTCGAGTGCCGTGTAGCGCAAGCCGGTAGTCCCGGGGGCCCACCGAGTAGTCGGTCCCGGTACCCACCGAGGTAGTGGGCCCGGGGAGGTCCATACGACACCCTCCCAACTAATTTTTACAATCGTCTTCTATAAAGAAGGTTTTACTTCTTAGTGATAAAAAATAGAGTAATTATGTGATTACATGGTCTCGTCAAAGCTCCGACCATGGCACCACCTCGCACATCCCACATGATAAATATCGAAACTCAATAAATGGATGTGAAAACTAACTCAAATATGTTTTTACTACTCCAAAGTAGAAAGAAATAATTCTATGATTACCATGGCTTGTTGGACCTCCGTTAGCCTGGACGGTGGGTGTTAAATAATATTCACCACACCTTGCGTGGTGAATATCCTATGTCTATATATATATATATATATATATATATATATATATATATATATATATATATATATATATATATATATATATATATATAGATATATATATAGACACACACACACACACATTGCTACTTGAATTTTGGGAAACTTGTAGACCCCTTTTTTGTGTAGTGTTTAGAGTCTTTTTATTTGTGTCTTTAGAGAGAAATATGAAGCATGATCCCTTTTGATTCTAAACTCGGGAGCTACTTAACTTAGGCTAACTTTTGCTTTTGGTTTAGATCACCACCATATCATGTCATTTTGTTCATTCATAATCATGTTTTATTTCATTCCACTTTGTTCTCCACCTTTGCATTATGTTGCATGTTGCATCTCATCTTTTATAACCCTTAAAAAAATCTCATCTTTACCTAAACCTTCCTATCAAACCACACCTAGAACCTAGGCCAACAAAGCGAGGGATTGACTTATGTCAATCCGACCAAGTCTATCCCTATCCCTTTCTAATTAAAGTTTTGATTAGCCTCATCCTAAACCCTTAGAAAAAACCCTCATACCTTTAGTAATCCTAAAACCATAGGTTTGTTTTTCATCCGAAAACCTAACCCTTGCTTTTCTTCTTTTTCAAAACCACCTTAGATAGAATTTCTTCACCCGACTTTTCTTTTCAAAATTCTTGTCTTAAGCCAAAAATATAGGATACCTATAAGCCTTACCTTAAAACCTTGTTAGCATGTTTTAAAGTCTTTTGATAAAACTTTTGGCAAGACTCTACCTCTCATGTCATCACTAAGGAACAACATGGAAAGCCTTTTCAAGCATTGCTAGCCCTTTTTACTAACCCCTTTTTGCATTTGCATTTTGCATCAACCCCTTTGTTCTATTGTGCAAAGATTAGCTTGGCTTCTTCGCGAAACTTTTTGATGAATGCTTTATTTCCTTAATGGTGCTTCGCGCGCGGGGCATTTTCTTTTGCGATCTTGTGTAAATGTGGTGTTTAGACTTGATTGCGTTCAATCATCATTTGAGTTTTTAAAGCCTTGTTAATTTATATTGCATAAGTTGGTTTATAAGCTTTGCAATGTGCTTTAACTTTCTTGCGGCATAAAGAGTTATTAACCTTGAAATGAACATGGTGTTTTGACCTTTGTTAAATCTTTATAGTTATATAGAATAAAGCAATCTAGTTGTAAACATGATGTTTAGAACTTGGTGCAAACATTGTAATTGTTTATATCCCTTCCTTTCATTTGCATTTTCACCTACACACACGTACACCCATTAGGTTCTTCTTTTCTTCTTGCTAGGTAAGCTTTGCCACAAGTTAAGGTCTTAGGGATGCATTTGGTTTGTTGGCAATTGTTTCTACTCCCGACCATCACCCCGGGGGTAGAATGTGGATTAGATTTGTTTTGTAGTCATGGAGAAGTGTTCCCATGAGTTATTGACCAATTGCAATCAACATCGTTAGTCATCTACAAGGCTTGAAAGGGAAGTTTCTGTTTTCACCAAGATTTGAGCACATGTTCAGAGATGTACAATAGAAGAAAATTTAATATTCAGAAGCTCCTTCAAACCTTCTTTCCAACGCATCAAGAATCATCAATTTTGAAGACCTGTACAATGAGATATGGCAAAACCATTGAGCGCTGCGCAGTCTGAAATCAGCCTTGGACAGATTGCATCGCCGGAGTAAAATTGGCACAACTCTCTTGTTCGGAACCCGTTTCATGCATATGATGGCTCGTTGGAAAGATAATTTCATAAACTTCAACGTGGAGGGGTGTTTCAGTACATTTTCTGTTCTGGAGGTAAAATAAAAACTGTGGACATGAGGCAGCAACAAAGGACGGCATTGAAGTTGATGATGACGATATGACGAAGGATTAGACCCACATACTTTATGTTGCTCTTTGATTTAAGTTTACCGATGACCTATGCCTTGTACTTGTTTTATTTAAAATTATTATGCTATCTACATTGTGAATCTCTTGCAAGGCTCTACCTACCAAAGCCTATACACATACAAGTACTTTAATGATATAACTTTTAGTTTGCAAACCTATATCTTGATGAGTTGGATTAGGATTGATTTCTGTGGTACGAGACTAAGAAGCTGGTCATTCCTTTGCGTATCTTTTTCATTCTAGCCATTCTTTTCCATGCATTGTGAGTTTCTACATTGGAAATTTACAAACATCGCCGGGCATCCACCCTAAACCCAAAACATCTTTTTGTGATTACCTCCTTGACCACAACCCAAATTGAGTATGGATGATCTTTCAATGAATTTTTTGAAGATTTTCTCGGCAAGATTTCAAGCGAGTTTCGACATGGAGGATGCCCTTGAAGATTTGAGAAGATTTATAAAGGAATACAAGGATTTTGTACTTCTTTAGCAACTATAGCCCCCTCACTTCTATGCTCGAGGACGAGCAATCATTTAAGAATGGGGGAGGATTGCTATAGCAAGTACTTAAAGTACCCATGCCACACTTCGATCTCGAGCTTCACATGTTAGTTGTGCTATGTTCAATGCTAAAATTGGAGGATTTCAGTTCTGAAAATTATCTTAAAACCCTTGTAATAAAGGTCAGCAAAACCTCTTTTTCCAAGTTGAGAGTAAGAAAAAAAATCCTATACAAAGCCAATTTTTTTTTGCTCCACCATAAGTGTGATTAGCATGATGAGTTAAGCTAGGATCCTTCTCTCTTGTGTGTTTTAATTTCGAGCAATGATCATGTTCTTGTGCTTATCTTTTGTTGCTAGCCTCGTCATACATTTGGTAACGTGACTTTCACATTGGAAGTCCCGTACATCGCCGAATTCCATACCCAACCCTATACATCTCCTTTGTACATCGCATTCCTTGAACAGAACCTACTTTCAAAGTTTCTTCTCGTCTCTAGCATGGTTTAATTAAAATTTCAGATTGTATGCATGCGAGAAAGAGAGGAGTTGAGAGCTTTGAAAAGTTATCAAGAGAGGGGAAAATAAAGAGAAACATATGAGTATGGAAAAGAATGAAAGAAGAAAAAGAAAAAGAGAAAAGAGGAGGTAGCAATAAAGATATGAGAGGGATGGATCAAGTGAAAGAAAAGAAAAATAAAGTGAAGGTAGGATGTCACGTTGTTGAGAGACGAAACTTTCATTCTTTTTCATGTGCAATCCGACAACGAGGACGTCATCGGTGCCTTATAGTCACAATTTTCTTTTGCCCTTGCACATGTCCACCATTCTAAATCTTCTCATCCTTGATATCCCTACATATGGTTAATTCTCATGATCATTGGCTTTGAATGGTAAACAATCATTAGAGGAAGTTCTTAGTTTGAGAACACTTGTGTTGATTGCACTAGCCCTACCTATAGCTCCACTTTACATGTTATATGAGAGACTTATGGGAGGTGAGAGTTTTATAAAATTGGTTTAGGATAGCCACCTCATATGTGTGACTTGACAGAGCTTGGAGAAAGGTTTTTGTCTAATACTTGTTGCAGGAATTTTGTTTTTAAAATCATAAAAACCCTCCGATGGAAGCAAAGAAGTAAGCATGGCTGAAATTGAAGACTTCAAGTGAAGAGTTTGAGTTGTGGGGTAAATCTTGACGTGGTACTATGTTGCTTAAAAGTTCGGAGGAGCATAAAAAATGATGAATAAAAGAATGAAAAAATAAGAAAAGAAAAAACAGAAAAAAGAAAAATAAAAATGCTCCTCGGTTCTTTTTAGCTTCATTTAAATCTTAGAGAGCTTTGAAGACAAGTCCATACTCAAACTTTTCCAACCATGTGCAATTCCATAACGAGAACTACATCTGTGTCTCGGGGTCACCCATTTGCCACTTGCATATGTCCACTTTTCTAAATGTGTGTGTTCCATCTCTCTCCCTTTCCAACATTTATTTTCCATGGCCTTTTTGACTAGTCTCGGTAATTCCAATAGATCTCTCTCTTAGTTTGACAATATTTCAAATATAATGTTTTGCTAGGATTGTTTTTTACCTTCCAAGATCCACATAAGCTTTTCACTTCCATATATGAGTAGAATAGGTTGAGAATAATCTAGTGTAGGCTTGAGTGACTTAACGAGTGTTTCCATGAGCTTTTGCAAGAGAACCTCACTTATGTTAGATATGCAACTTTTTGAAAACTCTTCATGATGCATTAAGGTAAAGGTTTGAAGTTTGCTTAAGTTCGAGAGCACTTGTTTTATTTTATTGCGGCATGTTCTTTAATGATAGTCTATCTTCCATAATGAAGTAGCCGGTCAAAATTTGAACCTTAAATGCTAAATACTTGAGAGAGCAATATGTATTGTTGTGTATAACTAAATGCAGGGAAGACATTGAAGGGCAACGCTGATTTCCAAATTAAGCAAAGATCTTGGACTTGCTCGAGGACGAGCACGGTTTAAGCATGGGGGTCTGTTGACGGTCGATTTTGGTACACCTAGCTATAAGTTTACCGTCAACATTTGCACGTATTTGAAATTCTAACCAATGGTACCCCCGGAGGTATCAAGTTCACTCTCGCATGTCGATTTTGGAGTTTGTTGTTTACGCAGGAAATTAACGTTAAAGAGGAGACTTTCAGGATAAGTTCATCAAGCACTTCAATAGAAGATCATGAAGCCCGTCACAAGTCAAGACGCACGATGAACATGACTCCAAACGACCCAAGGACCGGAGCGTCAACATGCAAGTCTTCAGGGACTCAACCAGAAAATAGTGAAGCTTGCATGGCAAGGATTCAAGCCTAAACCGTGAAGGAAACGACGTCAAAGGCCCACATGCAAGTGCACACAAATAAGGGATCACGCGAGAAGCAACCGGGGAGCAAGACGGGGCCGAACCAGACAAAACGGGCCGGGCCGGTCGGCCTAGGCCGGCCGGCCCGGCCCGATCCAAGCCCGGCTCGCGTCCCCCTTTTGCCCTAGGTGCTTGTCTATTTATTGCCTCTCGCCTCCGCCGGCCGCCACATCCATCCTTTCATCGAGAGCCGCCGAGACGAAGGAGAAGCGCGGGGAGGAAGCCGACGGCCGCCGCGAGTCCTCGAGTTGCCTAGGAGATGGCTTGGGCCATGCCCTAGCCACCATGGTTGGCGCCGCGTGGTGAAGCCATGGTGGAGTTCCGAAGCCGCGACTTGAATTTGTCAAGTCGTTTGTACCTTCACCATTCGGTGATGTAACCATATCTTGTTATACTTTGATCTACTACGAGTTATACTTATTCATATGTGTAGCTACCATATGCCTTTAGTAGGACTAGATCGAATCATGGTGATTAGTCTTGTCTTGCGGACACACCATAGTAGTGCACGGACCAAGGTTGTTGCTCGGTGATGATTATTCTCGCGTAGTGACAAGACGAGAGGGGGGAAAGCGGCGATTGAACGTGCATCGGACCACTCCTTATCGGATTACTCCATATCGCGTGTAATCCTTATCATAGAATAGGTTTAGATTGGTTTATCACCTTGGCGGAACGGCAACAAGAAGACGATAGGCTAGGTTTACCTTTGGTTTGCTTACCTTTATGGCTAGGTGGATGTGATCCATACATCCCTTCGTGTTTGTATGTTACCTTTATGCAATTAACACTTCACGTAGTGTTAGACCGGTAGGTTAGATAGAGGACCTTGGTGGTTTGCTTCCGATCCTTGGAGTGACAAATCTAGGGAGAACCCTCCTTGGTGAAAAAGGCACCAAGTCACCCGTAGGCTTGCGGTGAACTTGAGCACGGTTTTACACCGTCAACACCGTCGCCCCGACTCATCGGGTGTCATCATTGGCAACCATTTGCCGTTTACCCATGCTCACCATCGTCTCGCTGCCATGGATCTGTGTGAGTGTGCCTCGCTGGTGAGCGCGCACCTGCGCGGCGACGTCCTAGGCAGCAAGCCCCTGCAGTCTGCAGAGGTGCCGGCGGTTGCTGAGGAGCAACGGCAGAGTAATCCGTTTCATTGGCATAACATGCTGTTCTTGACAGAGATGAAGGGCCAAACAGGCATGGAGCCACAGAGGAATTGTGAACTGACGGCTCAATCTAGGAAAAGAAATTACTAAACTGCCCTCATTTTAAATAAATCGTCAGAATAATTAAAGGGGAGGATCTACCTATTCTTAGAGGAAACATATTTTCTAGGTTTGCTTCCAAATTGCGACTGACGCTGGAAAAAAATTGGCATCTCTAGAACTGTTTTTTATTTTTTATAGATGTGATGGATTTAAGCATTATAGTTGTTCCTGTCATTTTGTCTCAAAAGATCTCTCCTTATCCTTGACAATAACTTTAACTAAAATTTTATTCTGCCTCACTTTTTTCCCAGACAGCCATGGCATGCAGTGAACACATCATTGTTAGTGTTAGTCATGAAGCGATTTCATTGTAAAGTGTATGATGGGACAAACGGTACAACATTTGCTTGGTAAGGCCTACTTCTGACATTCATGACAATAGAGTTGATCTGCTGTCATATTTCGGACCTCATGTGTCCGGCAGATGTGAGTGATCTATCGTATCACCATGGCTGTTGGAGTTTTGTCAGGAATTGATGGGGCCTGGTTTATAGCTATCTGCCTGTCGGATCTTAAGTGCTCTATGGTTGCTGATATGTCCTTTCAACTCTTTTCTCCATGGCTATGCTCTTCCTCTCAATTCGTTTTTCTCTAATGTCTCAAGTATGCTTAGAAAGAAAGCATGACGTCACCAATTTCCTATCATGTGGTTATAGATGTCCATTCGGGCCGCCCGGGACCGGCATGGCCCGATGAACTTCGTGTCGGGCCAGCCCGGCACTACTCCTTGTCGTGTCATGCCGTGTAAGCCCACGGCCGCACCCGCCGGCCCAAACCCGAGCCCGCGGGCCGCTTTCGTGCCCGGCCCTACGCGCGTCCACGGGCGGCTTGCAACCCGCACCAGGCCGCAGAAGAGGAGAGGATGGGGTGGGGAGTGCAGCACGACAGTGGTGGAGGAGCGCCGCCTCCTGGGTTCCCGCCGGTCTGCGGAGCAGAAGCCGTTGGGGATCGCGCAGGCCCCCGCGTGACCGTGCCATGTCACCAGTGCGGCTTCTAGCGGTCGGCCGACCGCTATCGCGCCTCGCAGCGGTCCCTACGGCCGACCACGCGGCGCTGCCGGCTCTGAGTCGGGGATGACCAGAGAAGCGGCTAGGAGAGCTCGAGGAGGAAGGAAATCAAGAGAATGGAGAGGAGCGCTGGAGGGGAATGGAGAGGATTGCAGCACCGACGGAGGGAGGCACGACTGCGCTAGTGCTTCATCGCCGGCAGATGGCCTTGCCGCAGATCTGCGTGGGCAGGGATGTTCGGGAGGGGAGCGACAGTGAGGGGAAATAGATAGGAGGCAGCGGTCGCAGGTAGGATGGAGGGGATTAGGGTTTTGGGGGATTGATTTTGGGTTGTTTATATATGGGGATAAGGACTAGCGGGCCGGCACCGGGCCGGTTGCTATTTTTTGTGCCGGGCTATTGAGCCATCTATACATGTGGTTTGGCCAGAGGACAAGAGGAACCCATATCTCACATAGGTATCAGCGCGGGGAGACCTTTTAGGTAGCCTTAAATACATGTTGCCAACAGAGAGAATCAAGTTTATGCATGCCAATTGGTCTGGTGTTCAGGGAGAGTACAACGCTACGCTGATGGTTGCACTGCTCCATTTGTGTGAGCTTACTGAAACTCGGCATGGAGTCAAAGCCAGCAATATGGGTGGAAGGCATGATATTTTCTTCAACTTAATTATAGCTACACTTGTACTCTAGAACAACAAGGCTCAACTTTGTGTGAACAGTAGGATAACCATCATTGTCAATTCACTGTTTTGCAATGGCAAGAGTTAAAATTAAAAGAATTCTCTTTTTTCAATAAAAGAACTGAAACATTCTACTTGTGGTTAATAGATGACACATAATACATGCGAGGTTGTAATCAGTGATTTGTTACTAATTCTATCCTTTTGTTGGCTAAGAAGGAATGCATTACGATGTTATCTGAATCCTACGTTCTCTCAAAATCAGTTCCTATCTCTATATAACGAATCCTGGGTCCAAGCTCGGCCATCTCATTGGGCCACGTCGCCCTTGTTTCTCCGCCACAGGATCTCCAATCTACGGTCACATGCGCTGGCTCTCGATGCTTCGCGTTTGCCACGGACATTACTGACTTCTCTCAGGTTGCGGACCCACAGCCGGCCGGCAGCGCAATCACTTCCCTCTGCACTGCTCATCTCCTTGGTAGAGAAGCTGCGGATTCGGTTTGACGACGATTCCGACGGTTCGGCAGCTGCCCGGCCTCCCAGTGCGCACAACGTGGAGCTTCTCTTTCCCACGCTCGCCCTAGCTTAGCTCGAGGGACACCAGTTGGGGGCGCTAGAACTCCACTGTAGATGTCGAGGTCACTGCCACCGACGACATTGTACTCATTGCCCCATCATCATCTCCTCCCGCCGGTCAGTCAGCCCTGTCTTCTCAAAATCCCGTAGGTCAGTCAGTCAATCCTGAACTCCTGTCTTCTCAAAATCATCTATGAATTGAGCCTTAGGCTGGCAGGTTGCAGCTTTGCAGGTACGCAAGAGTTCAAGAAGAAGGATACATCTTCAGAGGAACAACTGTTCCTCTGCAGTTTCAGATTAATTCTTTCCTCTGATCTCACAATTTTGAGCAATTTTCTTCGATTGTGAAAATTAATGAGTAAATATTTTTTTGTGCTTTCCTGAGTGATGGTTTGATACTATAATTTTATATCTTGGATTCAGACTGCTGTCCAAAGTCTTATAGTTTCTGAAATGAGCGAATCATTTTTTGAAGGAAAAAGTGGATTTTTTATCCTTCAAGTATTGCAAAAGTGTGGTATTCATCCCTTATGTTTCATTTGGTGCAAATCATCGCTAGGTAATTCTGGTTTAACAGTGATTTATTTAAATCTATCAGCGGTGTATGCCAGGTAATCATTTGATTACTCAGTAATCATTGGCTATGGATGCAATGTGCTATGTTGGATATATAAAGCTCACAATTTTTTAGTAAATTCTCTAATTGGATATTCAATAATTTTTTTCTAATTTTTTTAAGAAAACTGATTCACACTCAATTATTATAGAAATTGACTAACATAAGTTGTGGCTAGACAGTAATTAGCTATGGATTCAAAATAAACATGTTCAAAGTATTGTCATGCTGACATTAATGCGAAATATGCATTACATTTCTTTCATGTAATTACCCAATTTATTACTAACTTTTGTACAAGGAAAGGCATTGACCAACAACAGTGCCACGACCACGGGGCAAGCCCGCTACATGCACTGCGCGGCAAAGGCGCGCAGGTTTTCTAATGTATCTTATTTGCAAGATCAGTTACCTTGCATCGACTTTATGCATCGTAGAATAAACTGACAGTTGTGCATCCTTGATAATAATCTTAACTAACGTTTCAATATTTGTTCATCCTAGCTCTAGATTTATGTTCAAAGGTAGGCATTGAAGATGTCCCTTTTAGTGTTAGTCATGAAGCTATTTCATTGAAAAGCGGTTGGGAAAAGTACAATATTTCATTGGCAAGCAAACTTCAGACATTTGTAACAGTAGAGAAGATCTACTATCATCTTCAGACATTTGTAACAGTAGAGAAGATCTGCTATCATCTTCTGGTGCTACTCTTGCATCTAGGAGACGTCAGTGATCTATCAAATTCGAATCACCATGGCTGCATGAGTATTGTCAAGAATTGGTAGTGCCACTTTACAGCCATTTGCTTGTCAAATCTCAATTTCTCAAAGATTTTGTTGTGTCCTTCCAGTTGTTTTTGAATGGATATGACCTTCCACTTGCTTCAGTTTTCTCTAATGTCTCAGGTATGTTCAGAAAGAAAGCAAGAGTTCATCAATTTCCTTTCACATGGTTTGGCTAGACGGCAAGAGGAAATCATATCTCACACTAGTAGCAGCGCCGGGAGACCTTTTAAATACATGTTGCCAAGAGAGAGAATCAAGTTTATGTATGCCGATGGGTTGTGATGTGTCATTTGTGTGAGCTTCCTAAACCTCTGGCATGAAGACAAAACTACAACCAGGGTGGAACACATGATAATTACTGCACCTTATACTTTCGCATGTTGCAGAACAAGTCTCAGCAACTTTGGTTGAACTACAGCTTACTATATATCTTCCTGTATTTCAATTAGTTGGTACTATAATAATGCACCAAAGCTATACATATATGTTGGCATACAGCAATTGTTTAAGACTATTGATTTCATTTACTTTGTGCTTATAAAATCAAAAGAAAGAAAATATATGGCAAGAAGGGTTCATATTGAAGATCACCCAAATCTTTTGTTCAATAGGTATATGTCTCTCTTTCTCTCTCCTGATCTCTGCGCAAACTTTATACTTCCTACCACTGGCATTCAAATATTTCGTTTGTACTTTTTGTGCAAAAAGTTTTTAAGTACCAAGTTACTGAAGCAATGAAAATTACGTGGTCCACATGTAGGCAGGAAAATCGGTGATTTGGTACTAATTGTATCCTTTTGTTGGCTAAGAAGGAATGCATTATGATGTTATCTGAATCCTATGTTCTCTCAAAATCAGTTCCCATGTACCTTATTTGCCGTACCAGTTACCTTGCATCGACTTTATGCATTGTACAATCGGTAAACTGTGCATCCTTGACAATAATTTTAACTACCTTTTCAATATCTGTTCGTTCTTGCTCTAGATTTATTCAAAGGTAGGCGTTGAAGACAGCACTCTTAGTGTTAGTCATGAAGCGATTTCATTGAAAAGCGGTTGGGAAAAGTATAGTATTTCATTCGCAAGCCAACTTCAGACATCTGTAACAGTAGAGAAGGTCTATCGAATTTCATCTTATGGTGCTTCTTTTGCATCTAGGAGACGTCAGTGATATATCGAATTCGAATCACCATGGCTGCAGGAGTTTCGTCAAGAATTGGTAGTGCCCGCTTTACAGCCATTTGCTTGTCAAATCTCAATTTTTCAAAAGTTTTGTTGCATCCTTGGAGTTGCTTTTGAACGCATATGACCTTCCACTTGCTTCAGTTTGCTCTAATGTCTCAGGCATGTTCAGAAAGAAAGCAAGAGTTCATCAATTCCCTTTTACATGGTTTGGCTAGACGACAAGAGGAATTCATATCTCACACTAGTAGCAGCCGGCAGGAGACCTTTTAAATACATGTTGCCAAGAGAGAGAATCAAGTTTATGTTGTGATGCTTCATTTGTGTGAGCTTTCAAAAACTATGGCATGAAGCCAAAACAATAAAGAGGGTGGAACACATGATAGTTATTACACATTATACTTTCACAAGTTGCAGAACATGTCTCAACTTTGGCTGAACATTAGCCACACCATCATTGGCATTTTGAAATCGATATTTTTTCCATGATGAGAGCTATATGCTGCTACTTCAGAACTGAATTCTATTTCAGACAAAAGAACTGAAAAATTCTACTTCTGGTTAAAAGATGGGACATATTTGTATGATGTTTTATGCTCTACTTTAGTTCACTACAGTTTACTATATATCTTCCTCTGTTTAAATTAGACTGATAATATAAAGATGCCCTTGCGTTGCTACGGGTCCTTTCAACAAAAAAAAAGAGAAGAACAATTCTTTTTAGCAAATGCTGCGGATGAGGGAGGGAAGCAAGATATTTGGGTGTGCAAAGAACAGAATCATCGCTTGATCTTTTTCCTCTTCTTTTTGTACTCTGTTTGATCTTGTTCCAATTCATACCATCTTCCTTTTTCATTTTAAATCTGTTTGGGAGTAGACACTTCTGTTGTAGTTGGTGAAGGGTGAGAGGATCATGGTTTAATTAAATAAGAAGTGAGGACATTTTCTATAAACATGAAGAACGAAAAAACACCAACATATATCTAATATACATATTTAACATTACGTGAAGGTTATATATAGATACATAATAAAGCATGTGACACCGAAAAGATTAAGGAGGTGGTGGGCTTGTCGCGAAGTAGCTGGGCTCATCACGAGTCAACGGTGTTTTGATGTGGCCATGGGAAATTGGAAATGAAGGTTGCCGTGCAGAGAACGGCAATGTCATAAGCTATTCTTTTAAGATGTAACACATAAGGCTATTAAATTTTCCTAATAAACATGTATGTGTCACATGTGCTGTTATGTTACTATGACAAAAATATCTACTCATTTGATGATATCATTGGTGATCTCACCTTAATTTAGTTTTTTACCGCACAGAGTTCAGCTACCCTGATGGTTTGCTGGCCGCTGTTTTGTTTTTTGAGATTTTTTTTTAGATTAATCTGTCCGCTGCCGTCTGGCTGGCATCCCAAAATATTGGCCGAGCTGGGCTGTATAGCAGGCGGTTTTGCTCGCTATTGCTGCTGGGGCTAACGATTGTTGGGCCGCTTGCGCACGACAATGTCCCGTTCTCACTGCAACTGCTCTCCCTTATCTATCACTACCATATGGACCCAGCAGTCAGGATCTTCTTCAACCTCTGGTGGACCCAGCAGTCAGGATATTCTTCAACCTCGTGATGGACACGACGGCCGCCCCAAAACTTTTTAGTTTTAGGGCATAGCCCGAGCCTTACTTAAAATACAAGAGGGTTTAACAACGTTTACAGCCCACGTAAAGAACTCCACATAGGAACCGCCCAAAAACTGGATGGGGAATTCGTTTTCCAACGTCTCCCGTACCGAAAATTGCAATAAAATTGAACCCCATCAACCTCCTACCTGTTTTCCTACCAGAATTTATCTGCATTCGAGTTTAATTTAGATTTGGATTGGAACGGGAAAATCAAATAGACGGTGGTTCGGACAATGCAACGACGGACGAAAATTGACGGTCCAAGGCAGAACGCACAAAGGATTCGTTCCTTGCTTTAATATTAGGTTGAGAGATGGTACTACTATAATGCACCAAAGCTAAACATATATGTTGGTATACAACAATTGTTCAAGACTATATTGATTCGATTTACTTTGTGCTTAGAAAATCAAAATAAAGAAAATAGATGGCAAGATGGGTTCATGTTGTTTGCAAGATTCTCCTAACAGTAACCATCACCAAAATCATTTGCTCAATGGGCATATGTCTCTCTTTGGCTCTCATGATCTCTGGGCAAACTTTATACTACCTACCACTAGCATTGAAATATTTCATTTGTACTTTTTATGCAAAAAGTTTTTAAGTCCAAATCTACTAAGTGTACCAAGTTACTGAAGCAATGAAAATTAAGTGGTCCACATGTAGGCATGAAAATCGGTGATTTGTTACTAATTGCATCTTTCTTTTGGCTAAGAAGGAATGCATTACAATGTGATATGAATTGTACGTTCTCTCAAAATCAGTTCTCATGTACCTTATTTGCAAGACCAATTACCTTGCATCGACTTTATGCATCGTAGAATCGGTAAACTGACTGTTGTGCATCCTTGACAATATTCTTAACTAACTTTTCAATATTTGTTCATTCTAGCTCTAGATTTATGTTCAAAGGTGTAACACCCTAATTTTCACTTTTGTGTTCAAATAAAAATTTGCTTAGCAACCATCGTTCTCGTTCAAGGAATATAAGGTGTTTGTGCTTTTCTTTAATCATTTTTGCTACATGCCGGAGTATTTATTTTTGGTTGGTTGAATTCAAACTTGTGTTTGAATCTTTTGTTTCAAAAGTAGAAAACCCTTCCTTTCTCCTTTTTCCTGTTTCCTGCGCAGCCCAAGTGTCGAAGTCCGGCCGCGCCCGTCGGTGTTTAAACCTTTCGACCTCCATGGGAGGTACCCGCAAAGAAAGTAGAAGGTGGGGATCGCCATGATCCGGAACCCGAAAGTACGCGCGAGGACACAAGACACACGATTTATATAGGTTCGGGTAGCTAGAGTAGCTACCCTACGTCTCGTTTGGAGCAAGATTGCGCCCCGTGCTTGGTGTTGTTCCCCGGAGGGATTATGGTATGTCCTCCTAGGTACCCGACCCTCCTTTATATAGTCCGGGGGGTGTGTTCCTAGTCGGTTACAAGGCAGGAGTCCTAGTAGAATTACACGGAGCGAGTCCTAGTAGGAGTACAGGGGAATTCTAGTAGGAGTCCGTCTTCTACTCTTCCTCCTTCCTTGCATGAGTACCCGGGGTGTATGCCCGACAAGCCCCCGAGCACGTTGGAGTCGAGAGTAGTAGTTCGAGTAGTCTTAAAGCCTCTTCGAGTAGTTCTTGAGCGTCCTCGAGTACTGCTTGGAGAAGCCTTCAATAGTACTTGAACTGCCACGAGGCTGGAAGGTGGTCCAGTTCATCAATCTTGAAGTCGATGTTATATGGAAGTGCGGTTGCAAAATCGCACTCCATATGGAGTAGCCCCCCAAGCCTTAGGTTGAGTTGTAGACTCGGGCCGAGGGTCAATCTTGATTCTCGCTTCCGTCTTGAAAAAATCAACTAATGGGTGTAGCCTAGTAGCCCCCGAGCCTTGGAAAGATTGAAGAATCGGTCCGAGGGTCTTCGGTGTTTGCGGAAGTCATCATCCGAGTACTCTTTTAGCGTTCGGCCCCCGAGCTCGTCGCCGGAGAGCCGTAGGAGCCACGCGAGTAGTTGTTGGTGCTCGAGCCCCCGAGCTAGAGAGCTAGCGGAGACTACTCGAGTTGTTATCGAGTAGTAATTTGGTGTGTAGCCCCCGAGTTTGGGAACTAGCCGCGCGGTAGAGGTACGCGAAGCGTACGGAAAGTCGTCGCCGGAGCTTGACCCGAAAGTAGAGATGCGTACATTATGTAGCATTTTTGTAGAAATTGAATCTACAAATGACAAATACAAATATGAATATAGATGTAAATGTCATGTGTCATGCTCTTGTTGTGGTCGTAAGGCGTCGAGTAGTTAGCCTGATGCGGTTTAGCGCCCAGTCTCTGTGGTCGCTATTTAGCCATAGCCGCTGGGGCCGTGGAGGCATGACAGGAGAGCTGGTTTAAGCGCCCGGTCTCTGAGGAGCCTATTTAGCCGTAGTCGCCGGGGACGTGGAGGCATGACGGAGAGCCGAGGCTTTGCGCGGATCAAGGCGTGTGCTACTGTAGCGAGACCATTAAGAGGTAGACAAAGGTAGTCGACATGGCGACAAGAGAGAGCACGTTTGCTCGTTGTTCTGCATGGCGGAGAGCAAGATTGCGCAGTGCCTCCTCAGGGTGTAGCCGTTATGCGCCTCCAGCACTAAGTACATGAAACGTCGTGGCAAGAGCCTCCTAATTTGGTGTACCAAGCTTGTGACAGTCAGTCAACAATCCCCAAGGAATAACTGGCACGGTGTAGCTCTGCTAGCAGGTAGCCGTTGAGAGGAGTACACGAAGTAGTCTTTGGCGTTGGTTCCTGTATGTGGATAGAAAGCCAAAGAAAAAATAATTATTGAAATAAGTGACTTAGCTTAATTCGAGGACGAGTGTCGACGAAGCCGTGGCGGTCGGTGATGGAGCCGCGATGGTTGGAGCCGAAGTCGACTAGTTGGAGGTGGATCCGGACTAGTTGTTGATGCCGCGGGAGCCGTCCTTGACTAGTTTTCTAGTTGAAACTAGTCGAGATAAGTAGTTGAGTAGTCGTACGTCGAGTCGATGCGGCGGATGTCGGTGTAGTCGTGCCCTCTTGTGTGCATCAAGTGAAGGTCTTCAAGCGTCATGGTACGCCTTGTGTGCACGTAGAGAAAAGAGCCAATGTTGATCTTTACGTGCATGCATCACGAGATGCTTTTCTCCGACTCTTTTATTCAAAAGTCCACAAGTGGGACGCCTCCACAAGGTCCGGAGCCCGAGTTTGATACGGATTGGATCAAGAAGCCATGAACTTGTCAACTGCTCGGACTCCAACTCGGCGACTACACATCCGCACCAGGACAACTCACGAAACCAAACCAGTCATGCAGAGCCAGCCAAATCCGTCTTGGACTTAATATCGACGCAGCGAATCATCAATTAGTTGGTGAATATGCAGTGTCGAGTAGATTGATTTTTTTGCTAGATGGAGTCCTTCGAATCCGCCGATGATCGTGACGATCGCCCCACGGTGGGCACCGCGTTGTCGGTGTTTAAACCTTTCGACCTCCATGGGAGGTACCCGCAAAGAAAGTAGAAGGTGGGGATCGCCATGGTCCGGAACCCGAAAGTACGCGCGAGGACACAAGACACAAGATTTATACGAGTTCGGGTAGCCGGAGTAGCTACCCTACGTCTCGTTTGGAGTAGTATTGCGCCCGTGCTTGGTGTTGTTCCCCGGAGGGATTGTGTATGTCCTCTTAGGTACCCGACCCTCCTTTATATAGTCCGGGGGCGTGTTCCTAGTCGGTTACAAGGCAGGAGTCCTAGTAGGATTACACGAGCGAGTCCTATTAGGAGTACGGGGGAATTCTAGTAGGAGTCCGTCTTCTACTCTTCCTCTTTCCTTGCATGAGTACCGGGGGTGTATGCCCGACGGCGCCCCCTCTTCTCCACCGCCCGAGCACCCTCGCACCAAGCCGCTCCTCGGCTCGGCTCGGCGGCGGCCCCGGCGCGGCCCGGTGCGCGCGCCCCGCCGGCCGGCCGCCGGCCGACGGGCGGGTCCCACCCGTCATCCCCGACCTTGGGTCGGAGTCCGACCGGGCGGGGACCCCGACCCCGAGTCGGCCTTTGCGCGCGCCCCCGGTCGCGGAGCCCGCACGCCAAGGCACTCCTCGCCGCCTATAAAAGCCGCCGCCCCTTGCTGCGCCGCCCCTTCGCCACGAAACCTTAGCCCTAGTTCGCGCCGCACCGCCGCCAAACCCTAGCACCGCCGCTGTGAGCCACCCCGTTCGCCGCTCTTCCGTCGCCGTGAAGGTCGCTCGGAGCTTCGCCGCAAGGTGTAGGACCCGTAGGTGCCGCTCGTTTTCGTCACGGTGGTTCGCATCGCCGAGACAGGGTCACCGGACTTGCTCCGCCGCGGTCGACCGCCCCGCTGCCATTTGCGCCGTCGCCGACGCTCTGGCGTCCGCCCTGGCACCGTAGTGGAGTTCGCGCTCACACGCTTCGTCTAGGTGTAGTCCGCGCTGCAAAAGGGGCACCCCAGCCCTAGGTCCCCTTTGCGTCGGCGAGCAATCACCGGGCGCCGCCAAAGCCGCACCACCGCCGGCCGGCCGCCGCCTCATGGGCGCTTGCGAGTGTCCTGGACCGCCCGATCGTGATCCAACGGATCGGGTTAGTGTTGACCCGAATCCGCGCCGGTCAAACCCGCGCCGCCGCGCCCGCATGCCATCTGAGCCGCCGGATCTTGATCCGACGGATCAGATCCGTCCGCCTCGGGTCAAACCCGCCACCGCCGGTCAACCCCCGCTTTGACTTGGCAGTTTTGCAAGGAAAACCTCGTGGTTCTTTAGTTTTGCAAGCCGGTCCTCCCACCGTTATAGTTTCATCGTGGATAGGTCCAGTTTTCTTCGTTTTAGGCCAAAAAGTTTAGTTTTCTTTACAGTTTAGTCCCTGATCTTGTTTACGCTATATCTTAATCGTTTTAGCTCCGTTTTTAGCGTTCTTTATGTCCATGCGATCTTCTCGACGAGTAGAGCAGTTTTATGTCTCTATTTTGTTCTGTCAGTACTGTTTGGTGATTGTTTCCGAATTTATTCTATTGTATGCTTGTATGTGAATGTGTGGAGCGTAGAGTACGAGCTGTTCGTGGATTTCACTGCCGTTGAAGACTTTCAAGACCCTGAGCAGTTTCAGGAGCTGGTAGAAGGCAAGTCCTTGCTGCATTCCCATTGGTCCTATTACAACATGCATTTTAATTACACCGTATTTATTTATTGCTTTGCACTAATATGATGGGCCCGATTACTTAAGGATTTTCTGGTGTTGTTTATCCTATGCCTTGATCAACCTGGGTTTACTTTATGTTGGGTAGAACTTGCTAGAGCTCTACTTTGTTGGTTTCAGGTGGTTTAATGAACACTTGTCAATTTGGCTTTACTTCTTCTATCATTCATGTAATGCAAGAACACTTTATGCGTGTAAATTGGAACATGGAGCGACCACCTAGGAAAACAGTACAACCACAAGACATATGGCTCTGTCTTGGCCGAATAACTAGAAAACTTGGTGTTAGGCATGCTTTTACCTGAAAGGGGTCGGGGCTGACGGTAGATGGTGTATATACCTGCTCTGGCGGGGAGTTGGGCTTGGCTAAGACACGGTACCAGCTAGGGAGCTTTATGCGCTGCACTGATCAGGTAACCTAGCGAGCAGCCTGCACTAGGGGATCGTCGTAAAGGCCTCGTAGCATCCCTATGCCGCCACACCTCGGTAGTGTAGTATTGTGCCTACTTTTGCACATAATGGTTGGGTCTAAAACTCTTTTGGATTTTTACGCGACTTGCGGGTAAAGATGTACAACCTCTGCAGAGTGTAAAACTGACTAGTTAGCCGTGCCCACGGTCAAGGGCGGCTTGGACCCTCACATGAGTAATTTATGAAAGATGGAACTTTTAAACTTGTGCATTGCATTCAACGGTTCCGTTGCACTTGTTAATTGGGTTTGGTATATACTTTCACTTGTTAGTACCAGTTGCTTAATAAAACTTGACCAACTAAAATACTGACTTGCTTTACAACCATCATCTTCCACCATAAAGCCTTGCATGTTGTTATAGAACTTTCCCTTGTTAAGTACGACATGTGCTCATGCTTGTTGTTTCTATATCGCATCTACACTACCCCGATGCTGCTCAGACGGACGCTTTGAGGACTACCCTGGAGAGTTCGATGAGTTCTAGGCGCTCGTTCTCCAGTCAGCTGCCTATGGAGGACTTCTACGTTTGTTTCTTTTCTGTTGTTAGCTACTCGAACGATTGTTACATTGAGACATTCGGTCATGTAATAAATATTTAATACCCTCTTTACGCTTTACAATGTGTTTTGGTATTCACTGAGTCGATGCATGTGTGTAACTTGATCCTGGCGCACATGTATCCTTACATTCGGATTTGCCTTTAAATCCGGGTATGACAAAAGGTAGGCATTGAGGACATCACTCTTAGTGTTAGTCATGCAGCCATTTCTTTGAAAAGCGGTTGGGAAAGGTACAATATTTCATTCGCAAGCAAACTTCAGACATTTGTAACAATAGAGAAGATCTAGTATCATCTTCTGGTGCATCTCTTGCATCTAGGAGATGTCAGTGATCTATCGAAATCGAATCACCATGATTCCAGGAGTTTTGTCCAGAATTGGTAGTGCGCACTTTACAACCATTTGCTTGTCAAATCTCAATTTCTCGAAGCTTTTATTGTGTCCTTCCCGTTGTTTTTGAATGGATATGGCCTTCCACTTGCTTTAGTTTTCTCTAATGTCTCAGTTATGTTCAGAAAGAAAACAAGAGTTCAATTTCCTTTCACATGGTTTGGCTAGACGGCAAGAGAAAATCATATCTCACACTAGTAGCAGTGTTGGGAGACCTTTTAAATACATGTTGCCAAGAGAGAGAATCAAGTTTATGCATGCCAATGGGTTCTGATGCTTCATTTGTGTGAGCTTACTAAAATTCTGGCATGAAGCCAAAACAATAACTAGGGTCGAACACATGATAGTTACTACACCGTCCACTTTCGCATGTTGCACAAGTGGCGCATGTTGCCGTTCATTTCTTCGCCCAGCTCGGACCTAGATATCGCATGTTGACTGCGACAGATAAGCGGCGCGGCTGGATCTGGGTATCAAACCACATCTGAGGAGTTGAATGTGATGGAGAAGGAGAAGGGCCGCATGTTTGAGATGATGGAGATGCTTCGTGTCTTCACCAGCTCGGCCCTCGGTCGGATTCGGAGCCCATTGATGGGTTCTAGATTCAGGGGCCATTAACCATATGACTAGGGAAAGAGGTGTCTTCTACGAGCTTCACACCAATGTCCATAGGACCATCTGCTTTGGGGATGGATCTGTTGTGGCCATCAAGGCTTGCAGCTCTACCGTCTTTGAATGCAGAATGGCGAGCATCGTGCCTCTGACCGGTCTTTACTACATACTGAAGTTGCAGGCAAACATTGTCAGCGTCAGTCAATTGGAAGGTGCCGGCTACCACATTGTCCTCGACATTGGTGTCCTCACCATCCAGGAGCCTGG
This sequence comes from Cenchrus americanus, assembly GCA_947561735.1. NCBI lineage: Eukaryota > Viridiplantae > Streptophyta > Magnoliopsida > Poales > Poaceae > Cenchrus > Cenchrus americanus. Next base: position 9,693,733 of record OX387239.1, read on the forward strand.
ACGCAAGCTACTCTCCCAGGTGAAGCGCTCATCCACACACTTGTACATGCTAGAGCTTAAGATTGGGCGCCCAGTGTGTCTTTCTACCCAGAGCACCGAGATGGCCTGGTGCTGCCACTCATGATTCAGGCACATCAGCTTCCAGTTGTTGCTCCATCACCATGGTGTTCAGCCTACCACTGCTAGAGCAAGCAAATATGCAATGCCAGCCTCGCCGGCAAGTACCGTCACACATCCTTCCCTGAGTAAGCACACCGGTGTGCAAGCGGCATCCTCAACCTCGTTCATGGTGACCTATGTGATCCCATCTCCCGAGCGGCCACAAGTACTTCTTGATTCTTGTCGACGATCTCAACCGCTTCATGTGGTTGGTGCTCCTAGCATGCAAGGATCGTGCTGAATCCTTGATCAAGAACTTCCAAGTGGGCGTCGAGGTGGACACAGGGCGCAAGCTGAAGATCCTCCACACTAATCGTGCGAGGGTGGGGGGTTCACTTCTATTCGGGTTGGCAAGTATTGTGCAGAGCGCGGGGTGCACTAGAAGCTCACTGTCCCAAAGACCCCTCAGCAAAATGGGGTGGTGGAGCGCCGAAACCAGACCATTGGTCCCATGGTGCAGTGCATGCTCAAAGCCAAGGACTTCTAGGGTACTTCTTGGGAGAAGCCATCAGCACCGCCGTCCACATCTTGAACCGGGCGCCAACGTGTGCTGACAGTAATACACCATAGTTCAAAGCCTAGCATGGCGTGCGGCCACACGTCCAGTACTTTCGGACATTTGGGTGCATCGGCCATGTGAAGAACACGCGCTCAGGGCTAAATAAGCTAGAGGATCGCAGAAACATAATGATCTCCATTGGCTATGAGAAAGGCTCCAAGGCGTACCACTTAGTCGACCCCAACTTCGAGCGCGTAGTCATCTCTAGGAATGTTGACTTCAACAAGGCCAGTGCATGGAGGTGGACTGATCAAGACGGCGCCAACACCTCGGACACAGGGTCCTTTACCATGGAGTACACAGAGGAGTACATGCCTATGCATCGACGATAGAGAACGTGAGTGCGATGCCACGCACCACGTCTCCAGCTGACGTTCCCATGATGCCTGAGCCTACTGCATCGGCCACTCCGACTAGTTCGTGTATCTGCCGCCGGATGATGAGCTGGACATGGACGACGACCACGACGATGACACTCCATTGCGATTCCGCACCATCGACACCATCGTTAGCAACAGAACCTCACTGCCCGGGTTAGCTGTATGGAACCTCGATGTTGAGCTCATTTCACCTCTACGGAGGAGCCCACCACATTTGCCACCGCAGAACGCGAGCTGTGCTAGAGGGTGGCCAAGACAAAGGAGATGAACTCAATCACTGACAACACCACCTAGGAACTTGTTGACCTCCCACCGCAGCACCGCGCCATCGTCTTCAAGTGGGTTTACAAGGTGAAGCGGGACGAGCATGGCAACATCATCCCATATAAGGCACGGCTCTTGGTGAAGGGATACGTCCAATGTGTTGGTGTCGACTATGATGAGGTGTTCGCACCCATCGCGCGCCCGGAGTTTGTGCGCTTGATGCCGGTCGTAGCGGGGCACCAAGGATGGGAGGTCCACCACATGGATGTGAAGAGCGCATTCCTCAACAAGTGAGCTCAAGGAGGAGATTTACGTCGCGCGACCATCCGGCAATTCATCGTCATGGGATCTTAGCACAAGGTCTTGTGCCTCGTGGAAGGTGTTGTACAACCTCAAGTGGGCACCCGGGGCATGGAATGCCAAACTCAACGCCACCATGGTGGTGCTTGGTTTCCGGAGGAGTAGCTCGGAGCATGTGTGTACATGCTCTTGCGGGGGGACACCGACTCATTGTCGGCGTCTACATCAATGACCTAGTGATAACAAGGAGTAGCGACAACAAAGTGTCTTAGTTCAAAGCTAAGATGCGGGAGGTCTTTTGCATGAACGACGTTGGCCTCCCGTCATACTACCTTAGCATCGAGGTCCACCGGAGCGATAGTGGCATCACATTCCATCAAGCCGCCTATGCCGACAAACACCCGGAGAGTAGCGGGATGCGGGCTCGAAGTTGAGCAAGGACAATGCCACCCCGGTTGTCGACGAGACATAGTATAGGTGGATCACTAGTGGCCTTTGGTATCCGGTACACACACGGCCGGATCTTGCCTACGGCATGGGCTACCCGAGCCAATTCATGGCATCACCACACGAGGAGCACTTGGCCGCGGTGAAGCATATACTTCGGTATGCCGCTAGAATTCGTGGCTATGGGTTGCACTATGAGAAGAATGGCGGCCCACTCAAGTTGATCGGCTACGGTGACGTCGACATGGCCGGGGACATTGACACCCGTAAGAGCACCGGTGTTATCATCTTCTTAATTTCACGGGGACAGCCCAATCACTTGGCAATCCACCAAGTAGAAGGTCATTGTTATGTCCTCCTCGTGAGGTAGAGTACATCATGGTGGCGGTCGCCGCATGACAGGGCATCTAGTTTGTCCGTCATCTCAACGACCTCATTGGAGTGGAGGCCGCAAAGGTCTTGGAGATCGGGGTGGACAACATGTCCGCCATCGTCCTCGCCAAGAACCCGGTCTTCCACGATCGTTGGAAGCACATCGACACCCGCTACCACTACATTCGGGAGTGCATCGAACGGGGTAAGATCGTCATCGACTACATCACAACGAGAGGTGCGGATCACAAACATCCTCACCAAGGAGCTCGGTCGCATCCGCTTCCGGGAGTTGCGTGCCGGGATCGGTGTCAAGGACCTACCAAGTGACTCGATCAAAGGCTAAGGGGGGAGACCTTGGAAATTAACCCTCAATCGATCACCATCATGTACATAGTTTGTTGGCTTTGTTTCCTAGCGTGTCGAGGTGCGGTTTGTTGCACCGGTTGAGCCCCTCACGCCATGCTCACGTGCCCGGGTGCATCCGCATCGGGGTGTCGTGTGGAGGTGGCGAAGGCCATGGGATGGCATGGACATTGCCGTCGCCCCGACTCATCGGGTGTCATCATTGGCAACCATTTGCCATTTACCCATGCTCACCATCGTCTCGCTGCCATGGATCTGGGTGAGAGTGCCTCGCTGGTGAGCGCGCACCTGCGCGGCGACGTCCTAGGCAGTAAGCCCCTGCAGTCTGCAGAGGTGCCGGCGGTTGCTGAGGAGCAACGGCGGAGTAATCCGTTTCATTGGCATAACATGCTGTTCTTGACGGAGATGAAGGGCCAAACAGGAGAACAACCGCGGTAGCGTGGTGGACTGGTTGGCTATGGAGGCATGGAGCCACAGAGGAATTGTGAACCGACGGCTCAATCAAGGAAAATAAATTACTAAACTGCCCTCATTTTAAATAAATCGTCGAATAATTAAAGGGGAGGAACTACCTATTCTTAGAGGAAACATATTTTTTTGTAGATACCGAGATGTCCTGGACATGACCAAATTATCGATAAGGTATGGTTGTTCTAGGTTTGCTTCCAAATTGCGACCGACGCCGGAAAAAAATTGGCATCTCTAGAACTCGTTTTTATTTTTTATAGATGTGATGGATTTAAGCATTATAGTTGTTCTGTCATTTTGCCTCAAAAGATCTCTCCTTATCCTTGACAATAACTTTAACTAAAATTTCATTCGCCTCACTTTTTTCCCCTGACACCCATGACATGCGGTACTCCTTTACCTATTTAAATGTTTAATCATCCTTGCTCCGGATTTATGTTCACAGTAGGTACCCATTGAACACATCATTGTTAGTGTTAGTCATGAAGCGATTTCATTGAAAAGTGTATGATGGGACAAACGGTACAACATTTGCTTGGTAAGGCCTACTTCGACATTCATGACAATAGAGTTGATCTCGTCGTCATATGACCTCATGTGTCCGCGGATGTGAGTGATCTATCGTATCACCATGGCTGTTGGAGTTTTGTCACGAATTGATGGCGCACGATTTATAGCTATCTCGCCCGTCGGATCTTAAGTGCTCAATGGTCGCCGATATGTCCTTTCAACACTTTTCTCCATGCCTATGCTCTTCCTCTCAATTCGTTTTTCTCTAATGTCTTAGTATGCTTAGAAAGAAAGCATGTCCATTCGGGCCGCCCGGGCCGGCACGGCCCGATGACCTTCGTGTCGGGCCAGCCCGGCACTACTCCTCGTCGTGTCGTGCGGTGTAAGCCCACGGGCCGCACCGGCGGCCCAACCCCGGCCCGCGGGCTGCTTTCGTGCCCGGCCCTACGCGCGTCCACGGGCGGCCGCGGCCCCGCACCGGGCCGCAAAGGAGGATAGGATGGGGTGGGGAGTGCGGCACGGCGGTGGTGGAGGAGCGCCGCCTTCGGGTTCCCGCCGGTCCGCGGCGTGGCCGCCGGGGACCGCGCCGGCCCCCCGCGCGACCGTGCCGCGCCACCGGTGCGGCTTCTAGCGGTCGGCCGACCGCTACCACGCCTTGCGGCGGTCCCCGAGGCCGACCCCCGGTGCTTGCCGGCTCCGAGCCGGGGAGGACCGGAGGAGCGGCTAGGAGAGCTCGAGGAGGAAGGAGATCGGGAGAATCGAGAGGAGCACCGGAGGGGAATGGAAAGGATTGCGGCACCGACGGAGGGAGGCGCGGCTGCGCTAGTGCTTCGTCGCCGGCGGACGGCCTTGCCACAAATGCGCGGGCGGGGAAGGTCGGAAGGGGAGCGACAATGAGGGGAAATAGATAGGAGGAAGCGGGCGCGGTAGGATGGAGGGGATTAGGGTTTTGGGGGTTGATTTTGGGTTGGTTATATATGGGGATAAGGACTAGCGGGCCGGCACCGGGCCGGTTGCTATTTTTTGTGCCGGGCCAGGCAGCCTGCCGTGCTGGCATAGCGGCCCAAGCCCGGGCACGGCATACGGGTCGTGCCAGCCCAGGCACGGTGATCACCGGGTCGTGCCGTGCTTGGGTCGGGCCACATATTCCCGTGCTTTCGGACGGGCTGTCTTGCTGCGGGCTATTGAGCCATCTATACATGTGGTTTGGCCAGAGGACAAGGGGAACCCATATCTCACATAGGTATCAGCCCGGGGAGACCTTTTAGGTAGCCTTAAATACATGTTGCCAACCGAGAGAATCAAGTTTATGCATGCAAATTGGTCCGGTGTTCGGGGAGGGTACAATGCTACGCTTATGGTTGCAATCGCTCCATTTGTGTGAGCTTACCGAAATTCGGCATGGAGGCAAAGCCGCAATATGGGTGGAAGGCATGATAATTTCTTCAACTTAATTATAGCTACACATGTACTCTAGAAGAACAAGGCTCAACTTTGACTGAACAAAGTAGGATAACCATCATTGTCAATTCACTATTTTACAATGGCAAGAGTTAAAATTAAAAGAATTCTCTTTTTTCAATAAAAGAACCGAAACATTCTACTTGTGGTTAATAGATGACACATAATACATGTGAGGTTGTAATTGGTGATTTGTGTTACGGGCCGCCCACACCGGGGCCGGCGCGGCCGGGGGTGGTGGCGCCCCCCGGGCCCATCACCTATTTCGGCCGCCGTTTCCGTAATCGTGGCTAGTTGGTTTCCTTTTCATAGATGGATTACTTTCCTTAGATATTTTTGTAATTGGAGATATATACTCCCGAACCGAGAAGGATTGAATAAGTTGGCAATCAATCGATTGCTGGCCTCAAGGGCCACCCCTAACGCTTGCGCCGCCTCCCCGTCTCCTCCTCCCGCGCGCCCCCTTTCCTTCTCCCTACGAACACGGCGCACCGGCACCGCCATCGTCCACCGCCTCCGCCTCCCTCTCACTCGTACTCCCCGCGAGAGATCCCCGGTAGGGGCTAGGACCCCTATCAACCCGGTACCGGCCTATGCCGGGCGACGACGACAAGACGAAGGACACCGGTCGGAGCCCACCTTGGCCGAGCTCGCCAAGATCATGCGGGAGACACCGCTCGGCCGTCAAGGACACGGGCGCCCGCGTCCGGGCGCTCGAGGTGGCCGGCCGGGCCACCACCGTTGCCATGCCGAACGGGTTTACGTATGGGCCGTCGGGTTATGGTGGCATTCCACTTACTTCCGCGCCGTCTACGACGATCCCCGGGTGACATCGGCGCCGAAGCCGATCACGGAGATCCTGTTTCCCCACTCGCCGTCGCAGCCACCACTCTTCATCGACCGGCCTAACCCATCGGTGATCGGCCGCACGACAGGCGGTGCCGCAAGGGGCGCCTCCAACACCCACCGAGCCTACCAACAACCCCCTCTCGACGGCGCGGGCGGCGGCGCATTCCCGGTGCTTGGGTGTTCCGCGCTTCGGCAAGTTGGAGTTCCCCTCCTACGACGGTTCCGTCGATCCGCTAAACTGGTTGCGCCGTTGCGAACAGTTCTTCCACGGCCGACGGACCGCGCCACCGACCGCGTCCGCCTCGCTTCTTACCACCTGCCGAGAGTTGCCCGGACGTGGTACTACGCCCGGAGATTGACGAGGGCGTACCGACCTCGGGATCGCTTCACGGACTCGTGCCATCAACGGTTCGGCCCGGCGCTGCGCACCAACCGCCTCTCCGAGCTGGCGCGTCTTCCCTTCACGGGCTTGGTCCAGGAGTACCAGGAACGCTTCAATGAACTCGTCTGCCACACCGACGACCTTCTGCCACACCAGAAAGCCGACCTGTTCATCGGCAGTCTCCCGGACCATATCCGGGTCGACGTCGAGCTGTGCCACCCGGACGATCTTCAGACGGCCATGTACTTGGCACGGGCTTACGAACGGCGCATGGCGGCGTCGCAGCTCCCGTCCGCGCCCCGTCTGTCCAGGGCGCCCACGCGCTTCCCGCCGCCACCACCGCCACGTGCACCCCCCCCCGGCGCTTCTCGCGCCGCCCACGGGTGCATCCACCGCAGCGGCACCGCCACCGGCCCGAGTGCGCACCCCCGCGCCCCTTCCGCCGTCTCACACCGGCCGAGATGGGGGAGCGTCGCCGCACAGACTGCGCTACAACCGCGACGAACCGCTTCATTCGCGGGCATCAATGCAAGCGGCTCTTCCACCTCCTCATCATCGACGATCCGGAGGACGGCGCGGCCGACGCCGAAGCGGAGGCCGCCTTGCATGCGGCATTCATGGCGGAGCAGCCCATGCGGGAGAGGGCGGGCGACCCCCACCGAGGAGATGTCGCGCGTGTCGCTCTACACGATCGCGAGCATCTACACCGGGGACACCATCGTGATCCCGGTCTTCGTCAATGGCCGGCGCTTGGAAGCCCTCGTCGACACCGGCTCCTCCCACACCTTCGTCGACACGGCGGTTGCGCGACGCATCAAGCCGGAGTCCGAGTCGGCCAACTTCGTGTGATGGTCGCCAATGGCGACAAGGTGCCATGCGCGGCGGTGGCGTGAGGCATTCTGATGCTCGTCGGGCGCGAAGAGTTCCCCATCACCTGCTTCAGCATCGACCTCGGTGGTTTCGACTTGGTGCTAGGCGCTGACTACCTACGCACCCTCGGCACTATCTTGCTGGATCTCGACTCCCTCCGCATGGCGTTTTAGTGGCGGGGATGGCGTGTGTTTTGGTGGGGGCTTGGGGCGCCCCCATTCGGAGGGGCCCGAGGCGCACGCCCACTCCGTCGACGCCGACCCCCGACCGGCCCTTCATCGACGACCTGCCGGGAGTACGATGACGTCTTCGCCAAGCCACACGGGCTCCCACCTGTCCCGCCCCTACGACCACGGATCCACCTTCGCCCGTGACGGCACTAGTGGCGGTTCGGCAATACCACTACCCCGAGCTGCGTAAGGATGAGCTTGAGCGCCGGTGTTCCGCCATGCCGGCACAAGGCATCGTCCGGCCGAGCACGTCGCCGTTCTCTCGCACCGGTGGTGCTTGTCAAAAAAGCCGACAACTTGTGGCGCTTCGCATCGACTACCGCGCCCTCAACGACAAGACGTCCAAGGACAAGTTCCCGATCCCGGTGGTCGACGAGCTCCATGGAGCGTGCTTCTTCGGCAAGCCGGACTGCGCTCGGGGTATCATCAGGTGCGTATGCACCTGTCTGACGTGGAGAAGACGGCGTTCCGTACCCATCACGGCCACTTCGAGTTCCCGGTGATGTCGTTCGGTCTCTCCAATGCACCGGCTACCTTCCGGACGTACGCTCATGAATGACGTCCTCCAGCCTTTCTTACATCGGTTTGTGCTTGTTTTCTTTGATGACATCTTGATCTACGGTTCGTCTTGGACCGAGCACTTGCGGCACATACGCCTCGCACTCGAGGCCCTCCAATGCCATAGCCTCCACGTCAAGCGTTCCAAGTGCTCCTTTGGCGAGCGCTCGGTGGCCTATCCGGGCCATGTCATCTCCGCTAACGGCGTCGCCATAGACGGCGACAAGGTGGAGGTGGTCGCCTCCAAGCCGGAGCCTCGGTCGGCGCGGGGCGTTCGCGGCTTCCTGGGCCTTGCGGGATACTACCGCAAGTTCATCTGCGACTTCGGCTCCACGCGCCTCCTCCGCAAGGAGGCCTTCGCCTGGACGCCAGAGGCGGCGGAGGCCTTCGCGACGCTCAAGCGGGCGCTGTCTACGGGACCAGTGCTCCAGATGCCGGACTTCAGTCGGCAATTCATCGTCGACTGTGACGCCTCGGGCACGGGCTTCGGCGCCATGCTCCACCAGGGGGAGGGACCCCTGGCCTTCTTCAGCCGCCCATTCGCTGCTCGCCACAGCAAGCTGGCGGCTTATGAGCGGGAGCTCATCGACCCGGTACGGCCGTGCGGCACCGGCGCCCCCTACCTCTGGGGCCGGCATTTCCTTGTCCGCACCGACCACTACGACTTGAAATTCCTCCTCGACCGGCGGTTGTCCACCGTTCCTCAACATCGGTGGCTCGGCAAGCCGTTTGGGTTTGACTTCACGGTGGAGTACCGCCCGGGAGCCCGAACTTCGTGGCCGACACCCCGTCCCGTCGTGATGAGGCGCCTCCGACACGCCATGGGTGCTAGCGATCTCGGGGCCGACGTTCGCCTTCCTCGACGAGCCGTGGGCGGCCACCCTACGGACGCCGAGGCCGGCCGCCTCACACGGCGCCTCCCGGGCCGGCGAGCCGGGGGGCGCCCGGCGCTTGGCCGATGGTCTTCTCCTCCACGGCAAGCGCATTTTCATCCCCGACACCGCCGACTTGCGCACGCGCGCCCGGACCTGGTTCATGCGGTGGGTCATGAGGGCGTACGAAGATGCTCCGGTGCCTTCGTGCGAGTTCTACATCCCACACGACAAGTGTCTTGTCCAGGACCATGTACGGACATGCGCGACGTGCCGCCGCAACAAGACCCGGATGCTCCGGTCGGCGGCTGCTGCCGTGCCCCTTGAGGTGCCTTCCTAGGTCCGGGTGGACATCTCCATGGACTTCATCGAGGGGCCGCCTAAGATCCATAGGCACTCGGTGATCCCGACAGTGGTGGACCGATTCTCGAAGTACGCACACTTCATTCCACCGAGCCACTCGTACACGGCCGCCTCCGTCGCCCGTGCCTTCATCGACGGGGTTGTCCGCTTGCACGGCTACCCGAGTTCCATCGTCGGTGATCGGGACCCGGTCTTCACCGGCCGCCCGTGGAGGGACCTCTTCAAGGCGTCCGGCGTACGGCTTCGCTTCGGCACGGCGTTCCACCCCCCGGACGGATGGCCGGTCGGAGGTGGTCAACAAGCCGATCGCCATGTACCTCCGTTGTGTGATCGGCGACCACCCACGAGTCCGGGTGGACCGGCTTTCTTGGGCGGAGTATTGCTACAACACTTCATATCACACGGTGCTCCGCGCGATGCCATTTGAGGTGGTGTACGGCCGACCCCCGCCACCTCTCCTTCCCCATGCGCCGGGCATTGAGGCATCGAGAGGAGGCCTCTCGGCTACTCCGTGACCGCAACTCCTTCCTCACCGACATCGGGGAACGGCTCCTTCAAGCTCGCAACTATGCCAAGCACTACTACAATCGTCGTCATCGCGAGTTGGAGTTTTCCGTTGGGGATTGGGTTTGGCCGCGCCTCTCGCATCGCCCGACTCGGTCCCCGGAGCCGCGGGCAAAAGAGAAGCTCGGCCCTCGATACACCGGGCCATTACACATTGTCAAGCGCATCGGGCGGGTGGCCTATCGCTTGGCATTGCCGGAAGGCACTCGTCTCCACGACGTCTTCCACGTCGGCCCGCCGAATCCCTTCTACGGCGCTCCGCCACCCGCGCCCCCTCCTCTACCGGCTCTAGAGGAGGGCCGCCCGATGTACATTCCGACGAAGGTACTACGGGCTCGGTGGACGCTTGACTCTTGGGAGCTGCGGGGTCGAATGGGAAGGCGAGCCGACAAGGTCACCTAGGAACCGCTCCAAGACTTCAAGGCGCGCTTTCCTCGCATTCCGGCTCGAGGACGAGCCGTTTGTGGAGGAGGGGAGAGATGTTACGGGTCAACCACACCGGGGCCGGCGCGGCCGGGGGTGGTGGCGCCCCCCGGCCCATCACCTATTTCCGCCGCCGTTTCCGTAATCGTGGCTAGTTGGTTTCCTTTTCGTAAATGGATTACTTTCCTTAGATATTTTTATAATTGGAGATATATACTCCCGAACCGGGAAGGACCGAATAAGTTGGCAATCAATCGATTGCTGGCCTCAAGGGCCACCCCTAACCCTTGCGCCGCCTCCCTCGTCTCCTCCTCCCGCGTGCCCCCCTTTCCTTCTCCCTCGCAAACACGGCGCACCGGCGCCGCCGTCGTCCACCGCCTCCGCCTCCCTCTCACTCGTACTCCCCGCGAGAGATCCCCGGTAGGGCTAGGTACCCTAACAATTTGTTACTAATTCTATCCTTTTGTTGGCTAAGAAGGAATGCATTACGATGTTATCCGAATCCTACGTTCTCTCAAAATCAGTTCCTATCTCTATATAACGAATCCTCGGGTCCAAGCTCGGCCATCTCATTGGGCCACGTCGCCCTTGTTTCTCCGCCACGGGATCTCCAATCTACGGTCACATGCGGCGGCTCTCAATGCTTCGTGTTTGCCACGGACATTACGACTTCTCTCGGGTTGCGGACCCGCGGCCGGCCGGCGCCGCAATCACTTCCCTCTCGCACCGCTCATCTCCTTGGTAGAGAAGCTGCTGATTCGGTTTGACGACGATTCCGACGGTTCGGCGGCTGCCCGGCCTCCCGGTGCGCACAACGTGGAGCTTCTCTTTCCCACGCTCGCCCTAGCTTAGCTCGAGGGACACCGTTTGGGGGCGCTAGAACTCCACCTGTAGATGTCGAGGTCACCGCCACCGACGACATTGTACTCATTGCCCCATCATCATCTCCTCCCGCCGGTCGGTCAGCCCTGTCTTCTCAAAATCCCGTAGGTCCGTCGATCAATCCTGAACTCCTGTCTTCTCAAAATCATCTATGAATTGAGCCTTAGGCTGGCAGGTTGCAGCTTTGCAGGTACGCAAGAGTTCAAGAAGAAGGATACATCTTCAGAGGAACAACTGTTCCTATGCAGTTTCAGATTAATTCTTTCCTCTGATCTCACAATTTTGAGAAATTTTCTTCGATTGTGAAAATTTAAGAGTAAATATTTTTTTGTGCTTTCCTGAGTGATGGTTTGATACTATAATTTTATATCTTGGATTCAGACTGCTGTCCAAAGTCTTATAGTTTCTGAAATGAGCGAATCATTTTTTGAAGGAAAAAGTGGATTTTTTATCCTTCAAGTATTGCAAAAGTGTGGTATTCATCCCATATGTTTCATTTGGTGCAAATCATCCCTAGGTAATTCTGGTTTAACAGTGATTTATCGAAATCTATCAACGGTGTATGCCAGGTAATCATTTGATTACTCAGTAATCATTGGCTATGGATGCAATGTGCTATGTTGGATATATAAAGCTCACAATTTTTTAGTAAATTCTCTAATTGGATATTCAATAAATTCTTTCTAATTTTTTTAAGGAAACTGATTCACACTCAATTATTATAGAAATTGACTAACATAAGTTGTGGCTAGACAGTAATTAGCTATGGATTCAAAATAAACATGTTCAAAGTATTGTCATGCTGACATTAATGCGAAATATGCATTACATTTCTTTCATGTAATTACCCAATTTATTACTAACTTTTGTACAAGGAAAGGCATGCCACGACCACGGGGCAAGCCCACTACATGCACTGCGCGGCAAAGGCGCGCAGGTTTTCTAATGTATCTTATTTGCAAGACCAGTTACCTTGCATCGACTTTATGCATCGTAGAATAAACTGACAGTTGTGCATCCTTGATAATAATCTAACTAACGTTTCAATATTTGTTCATCCTAGCTCTAGATTTATGTTCAAAGGTAGGCATTGAAGATGTCCCTTTTAGTGTTAGTCATGAAGCTATTTCATTGAAAAGCGGTTGGGAAAAGTACAATATTTCATTGGCAAGCAAACTTCAGACATTTGTAACAGTAGAGAAGATCTACTATCATCTTCAGACATTTGTAACAGTAGAGAAGATCTGCTATCATCTTCTGGTGCTTCTCTTGCATCTAGGAGACGTCAGTGATCTATCGAATTCGAATCACCATGGCTGCAGGAGTATTGTCAAGAATTGGTAGTGCCACTTTACAGCCATTTTCTTGTCAAATCTCAATTTCTCAAAGATTTTGTTGTGTCCTTCCAGTTGTTTTTGAATGGATATGACCTTCCACTTGCTTCAGTTTTCTCTAATGTCTCAGGTATGTTCAGAAAGAAAGCAAGAGTTCATCAACTTCCTTTCACATGGTTTGGCTAGACGTCAAGAGGAAATCATATCTCACACTAGTAGCAGCGCCGGGAGACCTTTTAAATACATGTTGCCAAGAGAGAGAATCAAGTTTATGTATGCCGATGGGTTGTGATGTGTCATTTGTGTGAGCTTCCTAAACCTCTGGCATGAAGACAAAACTACAACCAGGGTGGAACACATGATAATTACTGCACCTTATACTTTCGCATGTGAAATCAATTTTTTGAACATTAGGCACACCATCATTATTGGCATTTCGAAATCAATTTTTTTTCCATGACGAGAGCTATATATATGCTGCTACTTCAAAACTGAATTCTCTTTCAGACAAAATAACTGAAAAAAGTCTACTTCTGGTTAAAAGATGGGACATATTTGTATGACGTTTTATGCTCTACTTTAGTTCACTACAGCTTACTATATATCTTCCTCTATTTGAATTAGTTGGTACTATAATAATGCACCAAAGCTATACATATATGTTGGCATACAGCAATTGTTTAAGACTATTGATTTCATTTACTTTGTGCATATATGGCAAGAAGGGTTCATATTGTTTGCAAGCTCTCCTAGCCATAACCATCACCCAAATCTTTTGCTCAATAGGTATATATCTCTCTTTCGCTCTCCTGATCTCTGCGCATATACTTCCTACCAATGGCATTCAAATATTTCGTTTGTACTTTTTGTGCAAAAAGTTTTGAAGTACCAAGTTACTGAAGCAATGAAAATTACGTGGTCCACATGTAGGCAGGAAAATCGGTGATTTGGTACTAATTGTATCCTTCTGTTGGCTAAAATGGAATGCATTATTCTACCAAAATCAGTTCCCATGTACCTATTTGCCGTATCAGTTACCTTGCATCGACTTTATGCATTGTAGAATCGGTAAACTGTGCATCCTTGACAATAATTTTAACTAACTTTTCAATATCTGTTCATTCTTTCTCTAGATTTATTAAAAGGTAGGCATTGAAGACAGCACTCTTAGTGTTAGTCATGAAGCGATTTCATTGAAAAGCGGTTGGGAAAAGTACAGTATTTCATTCGCAAGCCAACTTCAGACATCTGTAACAGTAGAGAAGGTCTATCGAATTTCATCTTATGGTGCTTCTCTTGCATCTAGGAGACGTCAGTGATCTATTGAATTCGAATCACCATGGCTGCAGGAGTTTCGTCAAGAATTGGTAGTGCCCGCTTTACAGCCATTTGCTTGTCAAATCTCAATTTCTCAAAAGTTTTGTTGCATCCTTGGAGTTGCTTTTGAACGGATATGACCTTCCACTTGCTTCAGTTTGCTCTAATGTCTCAGGCATGTTCAGAAAGAAAGCAAGAGTTCATCAATTTCCTTTTACATGGTTTGGCTAGACGGCAAGAGGAATTCATATCTCACACTAGTAGCAGCCGGCAGGAGACCTTTTAAATACATGTTGCCAAGAGAGAGTATCAAGTGTATGCATGCCAATTGGTTGTGATGCTTGATTTGTGTGAGCTTCCTAAGACTATGGCATGAAGCCAAAACAATAAAGAGGGTGGAACACATGATAGTTATTACACCTTATACTTTCACAAGTTGCAGAACAAGTCTCAACTTTGGCTGAACATTAGGCACACCATCATTGGCATTTCGAAATCGATATTTTTTTCCATGACGAGAGCTATATGCTTCTACTTCAGAACTGAATTCTCTGTCAGACAAAAGAACTGAAAAATTATACTTCTGGTTAAATGATGTTACATATTTGTATGATGTTTTATGCTCTACTTTAGTTCACTACAGCTTACTATATATCTTCCTCTGTTTAAATTAGACTGGTAAAGATGCCCTTGCGTTGCTACGGGTCCTTTCAACAAAATAAAAAAAGAGAAGAACAATTCTTTTTAGCAAATGCTGCGGATGAGGGAGGGAAGCAAGATATTTGGGTGTGCAAAGAACAGAATCATCGCTTGATCTTTTTCCTCTTCTTTTTGTACTCTGTTTGATCTTGTTCCAATTCATACCATCTTCCTTTTTTCCATTTTAAATCTGATTGGGGATAGACACTTCTCTTGTAGTTGGTGAGGGGTTGGTTTAATTAAATAAGAAGTGAGGACATTTTCTATAAACATGAAGAATGAAAAAACACCTACATATATCTAATAAACATGTATGTGTCACATGTGCTGTTATGTTACTATGAGAAAAATATCTACTCATTTGATGATATCATTGGTGATCGCACCTTAATTTAGTTTTTTACCGCACAGAGTTCAGCTACCCTGATGGTTTGCTGGCCGCTGTTTTTTTTTTTGAGATTTTTTTTAGATTAAGCTGGCCGCTGCCGTTTGGCTGGCATCCCAAAATATTGGCCGAGCTGGGCTTTATCGCAGGCGGTTTTGCTCGCTATTGCTGCTGGGGCTAACGATTGTTGGGCCGCTTGCGCCCGACAATGTCCCGTTATCACTGCAACTGCTCTCCTTTTTCCCTTATCTATCACTACCATATGGACCCAGCAGTCAGGATCTTCTTCAACCTCTGATGGACCCAGCAGTCAGGATATTCTTCAACCTCAAGGGACACGACGGCCGCCCCAAAACTTTACAGTTTTAGGGCATAGCCCCAGCCTTGCTTTGGCTAAGAAGGAATGCATTACAATGTGATCTGAATTGTACGTTCTCTCAAAATCAGTTCTCATGTACCTTATTTGCAAGACCAGTTACCTTGCATCGACTTTATGCATCGTAGAATCGGTAAACTGACTGTTGTGCATCCTTGACACTATTCTTAACTAACTTTTCAATATTTGTTCATTCTAGCTCTAGATTTATGTTCAAAGGTGTAACACCCTAATTTTCGCTTTTGTGTTCAAATAAAAATTTGCTTAGCAACCATCGTTCTCGTTTAAGGAATATAAGGTGTTTGCGCTTTTCTTTAATCATTTTTGTTAATTAAATAATGAAATATAGGAGTTTACTTTTGCTACATGCTGGAGCATTTATTTTTGGTTGGTTGAATTCAAACTTGTGTTTGAATCTTTTGTTTCAAAAGTAGAAAACCCTTCCTTTCTCCTTTTTCCTGTTTCCTGCGCAGCCCAAGTGTCGAAGTCCGGCCGCGCCCCCTCTTCTCTGCCGCCTGAGCACCCTCGCACCCCGCCGCTCCTCGGCCCCGGCTCGGCCGGCGGCCCCGGCGCGGCCCGGCGCCGCGCCCCCCCCGCCGCCACCGCCGGCCGATGGGCGGGTCCCGCCCTCATCCCCGACCATGGGTCGGAGTCCGACCGGGGCGGGGACCCCGACCCCGAGCCGGCCTTTGCGCGCGCCCCCGGTCGCGGGCCCGCACGCCAAGGCGCTCCCCACTTCCTATAAAAATCGCCGCCCTTGCTGCGCCACCCCCTTCGCCTCGAAACCCTAGCCCAAGTTCGCGCCGCGCCGCCGCCAAACCCTAGCGCCGCCGCCGTGAGCCACCCCGTTCGCCGCTCTTCTGTCATCATGAAGGTCGCTCGGAGCTTCGCCGCAAGGTGTGGGACCCGTAGGTGCCGCTCTTTTTCTTCACGGTGCTTCGCATCGCCGAGATGGGGTCGTCAGACTTGCTCCGCCGCGGTCGACCGCCCCACCGCCCTTTGCGCCGTCGCCGCCGCTCTGGCGTCCGCCCGGCACCGTAGTGGAGTTCCCGCGCTCACACGCTTCGTCTAGGCGTAGTCAGCATGGCAAAAGGGGCACCCCATCCCTAGGTCCCCTTTGCGCGGCGGCGATCGCCGGCGCCGCCGGCCGCGCCACGCGCCGACCGGCCGCCGCCTCCGGGCGCTTTCGAGTGTCCCGACCGCCCGATCGTGATCCAACGGATCGGGTCAGTGTTGACCCGAGTCTGCGCCGTCAAACCCGCGCCGCCGCGCCCGCATGCCATCTGAGCCGCCGGATCTTGATCCGACGGATCAGATCCGTCCGCCTCGGGTCAAACCCGCCACCGCCGGTCAACCCCCGCTTTGACTTGGCGGTTTTGCAAATAAAACCCCGTAGTTCTTTAGTTTTGCAAGCCGGTCCTCCCACCGTTATAGTTTCCTCGCGGATGGGTCCAGTTTCCTTCGTTTTAGCCCAGGAAGTTTAGTTTTCTTTACAGTTTAGTTCCCGATCTTGTTTACGCTATATCTTAATCGTTTTAGCTCCGTTTTTAGCGTTCTTTATGTCCACGCGATCTTCTCGACGAGTAGAATAGTTTTATGCCTCTGTTTTGTTCTGTCAGTGCTGTTTGGTGATTGTTTCTGAATTTATTCTATTGTATGCTTGTATGTGAATGTGTGGAGCGTAGAGTACGAGTTGTTCGAGGATTTCGCTGCCGTTGAAGACTTTCAAGACACTGAGCAGTTTCAGGAGCTGGTAGAAGGCAAGTCCTTGCTGCATTCCCATTGGTCCTATTACAACATGCATTTTAGTTACACCGTATTTATTTATTGCTTTGCACTAATATGATGGGCCCGATTACTTAAGGATTTCCTAGTGTTGTTTATCCTCTGCCTTGATCAACCTAGGTTTACTTTATGTTGGGTAGAACTTGCTAGAGCTTTACTTTGTTGGTTTCATGTGGTTTAATGAACACTTGTCAATTTGGCTTTACTTCTTCTATCATTCATGTAATGCAAGAACACTTTATGCGTGTAAATTGGAACATGGAGCGACCACCTAGGAAAACAGTACAACCACAAGACATATGGCTCTGTCTTGGCCGAATAACTAGAAAACTTGGTGTTAGGCATGCTTTTACCGAAAGGGGTTGGGGCGACGGTAGATGGTGTATAGACCCTGCTTCCGGCGGGGAGTTGGGCTTGGCTAAGACACGGTACCGGCTAGGAAGCTTTATGCGCCGCACCGATCGGGTAACCTAGCGAGCGACCGCACTAGGGGATCTTCGTAAAGGCCTCGTAGAATCCCTATGCGGCCACACCTCGGTAGTGTAGTATTGTGCCTACTTTTGCACGGAATGGTTGGGTCCAAAACTCTTTTTGGGTTTTTACGCGACTTGCGGGTAAAGATGTAGAACCTCTGCGAGTATAAAACTGAATAGTTAGCCGTGCCCACGGTCAAGGGCGGCCTGGACCCTCACATGAGTAATTTATGAAAGATGGAACTTTTAAACTTGTGCATTGCATTCAATGGTTCCGTTGCACTTGGTAATTGGGTTTGGTATATACTTTCGCTTGTTAGTAACAGTTGCTTAATAAAACTTGATCAACTAAAATACGGACTTGCTTTACAACCATCAGCTTCCACCATAAAGCCTCGCATGTTGTTATAGAACTTTTCCCTTGTTGAGTACGACATGTGCTCATGCTTGTTGTTTCTATATCGCATCTACACTACCCAGATGCTGCTCAGGCGGACGCTTTGAGAACTACCCTGGAGAGTTCGATGAGTTCTAGGCGCTCGTTCTCCAATCGGCTGCCTGTGGAGGACTTCTACGTTTGTTTCTTTTCCGTTGTTAGGTACTCGGACGATTGTTAGATTGAGACATTCGGTCATGTAATAAATATTTAATACCCTCTTTACGCTTTACAATGTGTTTTGGTATTCACTGAGTCGATGCATGTGTGTAACTTGATCCTGGCGCACATGTATCCTTACATTCGGATTTGCCTTTAAATCCGGGTGTTAGTCACTCTTAGTGTTAGTCATGAAGCCATTTCATTGAAAAGTGGTTGGGAAAAGTACAATATTTCATTCGCAAGCAAACTTCAGACATTTGTAATAGTAGAGAAGATCTACTATCATCTTCTGGTGCATCTCTTGCATCTAGGAGATGTCAGTGATCTATTGAAATCGAATCACCATGGCTGCAGGAGTTTTGTCAAAAATTGGTAGTGCCCACTTTACAACCATTTGCTTGTCAAATCTCAATTTCTCAAAGCTTTTGTTGTTTCCTTCCCGTTGTTTTTGAATGGATATGGCCTTCCACTTGCTTCAGTTTTCTCTAATGTCTCACTTATGTTCAGAAAGAAAACAAGAGTTCAATTTCCTTTCACATGGTTTGGCTAGATGGCAAGAGAAAATCATTTCTCACACTAGTAGCAGTGTTGGGAGACCTTTTAAATACATGTTGCCAAGAGAGAGAATCAAGTTTATGCATGCCCAATGGGTTGTGATGCTTGATTTGTGTGAGCTTACTAAAACTCTGGCATGAAGCCAAAACAATAACTAGGGTGGAACACATGATAGTTACTACACCTTACACTTTCGCATGTTGCACAAGTGGCGCATGTTGCCGTTCATTTCTTCGCCCGACTCGGACCTAGGTATCGCATGTTGATCGCGACGGATAAGCGACGCGGTCGGGTCCGGGTATCAAACCACATGTGAGGAGTTGAATGCGATGGAGAAGGAGAAGCGCCGCATGTTGGAGATGATGAAGATGCTTCGTGTCTTCACCAGCTCGGCCCTCGGTCAGATTCGGAGCCCATTGATGGGTTCTAGATTCAGGGGCCATTAACCATATGACTAGGGAGAGAGGTGTCTTCTACGAGCTTCACACCAATGTCCATAGGACCATCTGCTTTGGGGATGGATCTGTTGTGGCCATCGAGGCTTGCAGCTCTACCGTCTTTGAATGCGAGAATGGCAAGCATCGTGCCTCGACCGGTCTTTACTACATACTGAAGTTGCAGGCAAACATTGTCAGCCTCAGTCAATGGGAGGGTTCCGGCTACCACATCGTCCTCGACATTGGTGTCCTCATCATCCAGGGAGCACTGGACGCAAGCTACTCTCCCAGGTGAAGCACTCATCCACACACTTGTACATGCTAGAGCTTAAGATTGGGCACCCAGTGTGTCTTTCAACCCAGAGCACCGAGATGGCCTGGTGCTGCCACTCATGATTCAGGCACATCAGCTTCCAGTTGTTGCTCCATCACCATGGTGTTCAGCCTACCACTGCTAGAGCAAGCAAATATGCAATGCCAGCCTCACCGGCAAGTACCGTCAGACATCCTTCCCCGAGTAAGCACACCAGTGTGCAAGCGGCATCCACAACCTCGTTCATGGTGACCTATGTGATCCCATCTCCCCCACCACTCCGAGCGGCCACAAGTACTTCTTGATTCTGGGTGGTGGAGGACCGAAACCAGACCATTGGTCCCATGGTGCACTACATGCTCAAAGCCAAGGACTTGCTAGGGTACTTCTTGGGATAAGCCATCGGCACCACCGTCCACATCCGGAACCGGGCGCCAACGTGTGCGACAGGTAAGACACCATAGTTCAAAGCCTTGCATGGCGTGCGGCCACACGTCCAGTACTTTAGGACATTTGGGTGCATCGGCCATGTGAAGAACACACGCTCAGGGCTAAATAAGCTAGAGGATCGCAGAAACATAATGATCTCTGTTGGCTATGAGAATGGCTCCAAGGTGTACCACTTAGTCGACCCCAACTTCGAGCGCGTAGTCATCTCTAGGAATGTTGACTTCAACGAGGCCGGTGCTCGGAGGTGGAGTGATCAAGACGGCGCCAACACCGCGGACACAGGGTCCTTTACCATGGAGTACACAGAGGAGTACATGCCCATGCATCGACGATAGAGAACGTGAGTGCGACGCCACGCACCACGTCTCCAGCTGACGTTCCCATGATGCCTGAGCCTACTGCACCGGCCACTCCGACCAGTTCGTGTATCTGCCGCCGGATGATGAGCTGGACATGGACGACGACCACGATGGCGACACTCCATTGCGATTCCGCACCATCGACACCATCATTAGCACCAGAACCTCACTGCCCGGGTTGGCTGTATGGAACCTCGATGTTGAGCTCATTTCACCTCTACGGAGGAGCCCACCACATTTACCACCGCAGAACGCGAGCTTTGCTAGAGGGTGGCCAGGACAAAGGAGATGAACTCAATCACTGACAACACCACCTAGGAACTTGTTGACCTCCCACCAGAGCACACCTAGCTATAAGTTTACTGTCAACATTTGCACGTATTTGATATTCTAACCAATGGTACTAACCCCCCGGAGGTATCAAGTTCACTCTCGCATGTCGATTTTGGAGTTTGTTGTTTACGCAGGAAATTAACGTTAAAGAGGAGACTTCCAGGATAAGTTCATCAATCACTTCAATAAAATATCATGAAGCCCGTCCCAAGTCAAGACACGCGATGAACATGACTCCAAATGACCCAAGGACCGAAGCATCAACTTCAAGTCTTCAGGGACTCAACCAGAAAACAGTGAAGCTTGCATGGCAAGGATTCAAGCCTAAACCGTGAAGGAAACGACGTCAAAGGCCCACATGCAAGTGCACACAAATAAGGGATCACGCGAGAAGCAACCGGGGAGCAAGACGGGGCCGAACTAGGCCAAAACGGGCCTGGGCCGGTCGGCCTAGGCTGGCCGGCCCAGCCTGATCCAAGCCCGGCTCGCGTCCCCCTTTTGCCCTAGGTGCTTGTCTATTTATTGCCTCTGCCTCCGGCGGCCACCACATCCATCCTTTCATCAGAGAGCTGCCGAGACGAAGGAGAAGCGCCGGGAGGAAGCCGACGGCCGCCGCGAGTCCTCGAGTTGCCTAGGAGATGGCTTAGGCCATGCCCTAGCCACCATGGTTGGCCCTGCGTGGTGAAGCCATGGTGGAGTTCCGGAGACGCGACTTGAATTCGTCAAGTCGTTTGTACCTTCACCATTCGGTGATGTAACCATATCTTGTTATACTTTGATCTACTACGAGTTATACTTATTCATATGTGTAGCTACCATATGCCTTTAGTAGGACTAGATCGAATCATGGTGATTAGTCTTGTCTTGCGGACACACCGTAGTAGTGCACGGACCAAGGTTGTTGCTCGGTGATGATTATCCTCGCGTAGTGACAGTACGAGAGGGGAGAAAGCGGCGATTGAACGTGCATCGGACCACTCCATATCGGATTACTCCATATCGCGTGTAATACTTATCATAGAATAGGTTTAGATTGGTTTATCACCTTGGCCGGAACGGCAACAAGAAGACGATAGGCTAGGTTTACCTTTGGTTTGCTTACCTTTATGGCTAGGTGGGTGTGATCCATACATCCCTTCGTGTTTGTATGTTACCTTTATGTAATTAATACTTCACGTAGGGTTAGACCTGTAGGTTAGATAGAGGACCTTGGTGGTTTGCTTCCGATCCTTGGATTGACAAATCTAGGGAGAATCCTCCTTGGTGAAAAAGGCACCAAGTCACCCGTAGGCTTGCGGTGAACTTGAGCACGGTTTTACACCGTCAACAAGCCCCTTTTTCTGGCGCCGTTGCCGGGGATCGGCAACTCGAACCCTAGGGCGATCTATCTTTCTTTTAACTAACCCTAATTTTATCATTGCATATACTCTTGCTTTCTTGTTTGTGTCCTTGAAAGTAGGTGGAAAACTAGACACAAAGCGATTGAGAAAAGTTCTCAACATTCGGACTTCAACAAGTCCAACCTTGCTCAACCTAGTTTATGGCTACACATGTTTTGCTCCTTAGTGGTAGGTGCTAACCTTGGTTAGTGGACCAACATCTGCTATTGAGCCCCCACCTAAAGCAAACAAAGATGAACAAGGTATGCCTACATGTGTCAATTAAGTTTGTAGACTAATGTCTTTTGGAGGATTGTTTGTCCAATCTATAGGTTTCGGAAACGACCATGTCAAGCATGATGGAGAAGGATTCCATTACCATCATGCTCATGCAGCGGTGGTTATGATTTTTGAAGCCAAGGGATGTGTGACATAATGCCCTAAAAAACTTCAAGATGAAGACCACACGCACATCTCCGGATTGATGGACGAAAGGATAATGATGTCATCGCGATGTTTGCATGAGCCTCAGCAGAAAAAAATTAGATATATTTGGATTTTCAGAAGCTGCATGAAGTCTACGCTCCAACGAATCAAGCGGCAAGGCAATCGGAGGTTCCTACAAGCAGATATGGCCGAATCACTGATGGTTGCACATGCTGAAATTCTGGACAGCAAGCAGTGCTGAAGTGAAACAGCCATAGCTCCCTCATTCGGACTCCGATTAAGGCGAATGAGAACCCGTTGGAAAGGTAATTTTATGAAGTTTTAAATAGAACTATATTTTGGTATATGTTCTGTTCTGGATGCAGGGGTAAATCCATGAAGAAGAGGCAGCAGCAAGGCGATGATGACAAGATAGAGGAGATGGACACAATGATAATAAATAGAAGATGGGGCAATGGTTCCACAACACGTACATGATGAAATTCAGAAGCTAAAGACTAAAACAAACCCTCCGGAGCAAGGATTAATGAAGACACAAGAGGCACCACTCAACACATGATGATGTTGGAAGCGAACCACGACGGATTTCCTAAAGGCAACATGAAGCTGCATGGCTACTTTGGATTCTCGCACAAGTAACCATGGCTTCACGACAATAAAAAGATAAGTGAGAAAGTCAAGCTCTATGACTTTAAATGAAGCGCTTTGCGGGAGGCAACCCGATCTTTTTATATATCTATATAAAATATGACAAGTCTACATTGTGTTCTTTATTTGAAAACTTCAAGTAACACCATACCATTGCTCTAATAAATGTCACAACTACACGTTGTATCCTAAAGGGAACTGCTATTATTCAACACCCAAACGCCGTGCCTCCCCTCCGTTAGTTTAGTTATGTATCATCTCTTAATAGTTCATGAAGTAAAACGATTCTAACATTTACTACTCCATAAATTAAATGCATGGCCAATAACTATGCGTTCATGCGGGCACACAAATCAACAATAGAATTAATTGAGTCCATGTTAATTGACATAATTAATGCAATATTTACTAGCATTCACCTGCATGCATGCACGAGTCAACAAAGGTATTTCAATTATCAACATAATTAATAAAATAATTACCAAATAGCACATACTAATGCACAAGGAGTTTGCTTTTTCTAAAATTTGTACCGCAATCAACGTTGTTGGTCGGTTTTGAAAAAAAATTGTAGCTATAAATATATACTACACCATCGGCTAACTTATGTTGATCCAAATAAGGGTCATCACCGCAATGGTTGTTACCTTGTTGGTAAGGTGGTGTCCTCGGCACACTTGGCATGTGCTCTTCTTCTACGTCACACATGGTGATACCCTAACGCTCTCGACTCTTTTCCTACCTGCGGATCGGTGTACATGGTGATGCGAGAGAAACGACTATGACCCTCCCCCAACATGCACGGCGAGACCATGGTTGTCAACCCGTAGCCACACGACTCGGCAAATGGCGGCTCGCAAAGCGAGTTGATATATGCCTCACGCTTGCGGCCCTCGTCATTCGTGGCATGGTGCTAAATCGATGCCCCTCCTCGACAAGATCGATTCCCTTGGTCCCGCCTCCGAGGCGTTTAGAGCAACTCTCGCACCAAACTTCTCTATTCTATCATCTTGCAAAGCGATCATAATTCGAGGTTCGGCCTTATTTTCTCGTTTAGGTATGTATGAAAGTATTTTCGTACTTTGCGTCAAGAATTTTGTTCTTGGTGGCGAGGTCAAGGCATAATGAGCACCATAATTAGAACTTGTTGGCAAATATAAGGAGTTGATTGGAGCATTATGCAAATATTACTTCTTAAAATAACTAAAAATTACCAAAGAATAAAAATTACTTCCGGAGGATAAATGAAAAATAATGTCAACAATAATAATGTCGTATTGTTGGGAAGGAATAAACGACCATGAACAAATTAGAGACCAAAGAAGTAAATTCTCGGCGAAAACAATAAATAATTTGGCGTATGCTCGATTTTGATCTCTCGAGAATGAAAAGGAGTAAATATGTGTTAACCGTGACTCACAATGTAGAAAGTTTTGAAAATTACACACATATATTATTTACTACCTTTTGAATTGATCTAGTGAGTTTTACTACCTTTTGATGAAAATGTAGTAGGTAAGCTATCAAGATGGGACTCTCTAAGGTCTTACAGATGCGTCACAACCGTTGATGGTCATGAATCCTCATCAAACAAGTACTCGTACCTGATAGAAGGATTAAATGAGCTACATTCATGTGGGGTCATCGTGTAACTCGCGCCAATGGGTTCCAATGCACATTAAAATAGATGCTCAACACAGTTGTCATTCGATCAAATGGGATAATTTTGCTACTTGGAGATCAAATGGAGTAATTTTGCTGCTTGGTGGGCTCGACGAAGCTTAGGCCAGTGCATTGAATATTAGAGAACAAATAAGTAATTTGTCAGCCCAAAGAGGAGTAAGAAGTAATCTTATAAAGTAATAAAAATTTGACTAATTACACTTATATAGACAAAGAGAGTAATAGTCCATACAAATGAGAAATAATTTCAAAACAACTGCAGGACCCAACATTCCATGCAAGGTTAATTGGCACCTATCCAAACATATGTAAGCGTCAATCGGTATTGCACCTTGCAATCAATGTTTTGCATGCATGTAAGGCTAGTTATTTCTCTCTTAAAATCCGGCACGCGTTAAGCCCGTGTGTACGCATGCCTAAATTAATGACTAGAATCCCTCTCTCAACTTGCATTTATATGTCAATACAAAATACTGCAGTCAATACTTCAATTGAAAGTATGTAGTCCCTCGCTTGCTGGACGACACGTCAAAAAAGTTGTGGAAACTAAACACACTACATGATTTTTACGATCACATCACCAGAAGAAGCAAATTTTACATGGCCAGAACTCCATTGACGAAATCGTATTTCACTTGCGACCACTACCACCTACGAATTGTTGGTGCCCTTATCGTTGCGCCGAGCATGAGAGATGGCTCGGACGCCTCGGTAAGATAAAAATAAACCGAAAGTGGTTTGTCGGCACAATGGCATCATCGATGGCGGCCCCACGCTCCGCGCATAGCAGAAGATGGCGGACGAATGAAGGAATCAACAACGGTGATGCAAAACCCCTCCCAACTATTTTTTACAATCGTCTTCTATAAAGAAGGTTTTACTTCTTGGTGATAAAAAATAGAGTAATTATGTGATTACAAGGTCTCGTCGAAGCTCCGACCATGGCACCGCTTGCACATCCCACATGATAAATATCGAAACTCAATAAATGGATGTGAAAAACTAACTCAGATCTGTTTTTACTACCCCAAAGTAGAAAGAAATAATTCTATGATTACCATGGCTTGTTGGACCTCCGTTAGCCTGGACGGTGGGTGTTAAATAATATTCACCACGCTGCGTGGTGAATATCCTTGTCCTATATATATATATATCATACATATATATATATGTATGTATGTATATATATATATATATATATATATATAGATATATATATAGACACACACACACACACATTGCTACTTGAATTTTGGGAAACTTGTAGACCCCTTTTTTGTGTAGTGTTTAGAGTCTTTTTATTTGTGTCTTTAGAGAGAAATATGAAGCATGATCCCTTTTGATTCTAAACTGGGGGCTAGTTAACTTAGGCTAACATTTGCTTTTGGTTTAGATCACCACCATATCATGTCATTTTGTTCATTCATAATCATGTTTTATTTTATTCCACTTTGTTCTCCACTTTTGCATTATGTTGCATGTTGCATCTCATCTTTTATAACCCTTAAAAAAATCTCATCTTTACCTAAACCTTCCTATCAAACCACACTTAGAACCTAGGCCAACAAAGGGAGGGATTGACTTATGTCAATCCGACCAAGTCTATCCCTATCCCTTTCTAATTAAAGTTTTGATTAGCCTGATCCTAAACCCTTAGAAAAAACCCTCATACCTTTAGTAATCCTAAAACCATAGGTTTGTTTTTCATCCGAAAACCTAACCCTTGCTTTTCTTCTTTTTCAAAACCACCTTAGATAGAATTTCTTCACCCGACTTTTCTTTTCAAAATTCTTGTCTTAAGCCAAAAATATAGGATACCTATAAGCCTTACCTTAAAACCTTGTTAGCATGTTTTAAAGTCTTTTGATAAAACTTTTGGCAAGACTCTACCTCTCATGTCATCATTGATCAACAACATCGAAAGCCTTTTCAAGCATTGCTAGCCCTTTTTACTAACCCCTTTTTGCATTTGCATTTTGCATCAACCCCTTTGTTCTATTGTGCATAGGTTAGCTTGACTTCTTCGCGAAACTTTTTGATGAATGCTTTATTTCCTTAATGGTGCTTCGCGCGCGGGGCATTTTCTTTTGCGATCTTGTGTAAATGTGGTGTTTAGACTTGATTGCGTTCAATCATCATTTGAGTTTTTAAAGCCTTGTTAATTTATATTGCATAAGTTGGTTTATAAGCTTTGCAATGCGCTTTAACTTTCTTGCGACATAAAGAGTTATTAACCTTGAAATGAACATGGTGTTTTGACCTTGGTTAAATCTTTATAGTTATATAGAATAAAGCAATCTAGTTGTAAACATGATGTTTAGAACTTGGTGCAAACATTGTAATTGTTTATATCCCTTCCTTTCATTCGCATTTCACCTACACGCACGTACACCCATTAGGTTCTTCTTTTCTTCTTGCCAGGTAAGCTTTGCCACAAGTTAAGGTCTTAGGGATGCATTTGGTTTGTTGGCAATTGTTTCTACTCCCGACCATCACCCCGGGGGTAGAATGTGGATTAGATTTGTTTTGTAGTCATGGAGAAGTGTTCCCATGAGTTATTGACCAATTGCAATCAAGATCGTTAGTCATCTACAAGGCTTGAAAGGGAAGTTTCTGTTTCCATCAAGATTTGAGCACATGTTCAGAGATGTACAATAGAAGAAAATTTAGTATTCAGAAGCTCCTTCAAACCTTCTTTCCAACGCATCAAGAATCATCAATTTTGAAGACCTGTACAATGAGATATGGCAAAACCATTAAGCGCTGCGCAGTCTGAAATCAGCCTTGGACAGATTGCATCGCCGGAGTAAAATTGGCACAACTCTCTTGTTCGGAACCCGTTTCATGCATATGATGGCTCGTTGGAAAGATAATTTCATAAACTTCAACGTGGAGGGGTGTTTCAGTACATTTTCTGTTCTGGAGGAAAAATAAAAGCTGTGGAAATGAGGCAGCAACAAAGGATGGCATTGAAGTTGATGATGACGATATGACGAAGGATTAGACCCACATACTTTATGTTGCTCTTTGATTTAAGTTTACCGATGACCTATGCCTTGTACTTGTTTTATTTAAAATTATTATGCTATCTACATTGTGAATCTCTTGCAAGGCTCTACCTACCAAAGCCTATACACATACAAGTACTTCAATGATATAACTTTTAGTTTGCAAACCTATATCTTGATGAGTTGGATTAGGATTGATTTCTGTGGTACGAGACTAAGAAGCTGGTCATTCCTTTGCGTATCTTTTTCATTCTAGCCATTCTTGTCCATGCATTGTGAGTTTCTACATTGGAAATTTCACAAACTTCGCTGGGCATCCACCCTAAACCCAAAACATCTTTTTGTGATTACCTCCTTGACCACAACCCAAATTGAGTATGGATGATCTTTCAATGAATTTTCTGAAGATTTTCTGGCAAGATTTCAAGCGAGTTTCGACATGGAGGATGCCCTTGAAGATTTCAGAAGATTTATAAAGGAATACAAGGATTTTGTACTTCTTTAGCAGCTATAGCCCCCTCACTTCTATGCTCGAGGACGAGCAATCATTTAAGAATGGGGGAGGATTGCTATAGCAAGTACTTAAAGTACCCATGCCACACTTCGATCTCGAGCTTCACATGTTAGTTGTGCTATGTTCAATGCTAAAATTGGAGGATTTTAGTTCTGAAAATTATCTTAAAACCCTTGTAATAAAGGTTAGCAAAACCTATTTTTCCAAGTTGAGAGTAAGAAAAAAAATCCTATACAAAGCCAATTTTTTTTTGCTCCACCATAAGTGTGATTAGCACGATGAGTTAAGCTAGGATCCTTCTCTCTTGTGTGTTTTAATTTCGAGCAATGATCATGTTCTTGTGCTTATATTTTGTTGCTAGCCTCGTCATACATTCGGTAACATGACTTTCACATTGGAAGTCCCGTACATCGCCGAATTCCATACCCAACCCTATACATCTCTTTTGTACATCGCATTCCTTGAACAGAACCTACTTTCAAAGTTTCGTCTCGTCTCTAGCATGGTTTAATTAAAATTTCAGATTGTATGCATGCGAGAAAGAGAGGAGTTGAGAGCTTTGAAAAGTTATCAAGAGAGGGAAAAATAAAGAGAAACGTATGAGTATGGAAAAGAATGAAAGAAGAAAAAGAAAAAGAGAAAAGAGGAGGTAGCAATAAAGATATGAGAGGGATGGATCAAGTGAAAGAAAAGAAAAATAAAGTGAAGGAAGGATGTCACGTTGTTGAGAGACGAAACTTTCATTCTTTTTCATGTGCAATCCGACAACGAGGACGTCATTGGTGCCTTGTAGTCACAATTTCCTTTTTCCCTTGCACATGTCCACCATTCTAAATCTTCTCATCCTTGATATCCCTACATATGGTTAATTCTCATGATCATTGGCTTTGAAAGGTAAACAATCATTAGAGGAAGTTCTTAGTTTGACAACACTTGTGTTGATTGCACTAGCCCTGCCTATAGCTCCACTTTACATGTTATATGAGAGACTTATGGGAGGTGAGAGTTTTATAAAATTGGTTTAGGATAGCCACCTCATATGTGTGACTTGAGAGAGCTTGGAGAAAGGTTTTTGTCTAATACTTGTTGCAGGAATTTTGTTTTTAAAATCATAAAAACCCTCGATGGAAGCAAAGAAGTAAGCATGGCTGAAATTGAAGACTTCGAGTGAAGAGTTTGAGTTGTGGGGTAAATCTTGACGTGGTACTATGTTGCTTAAAAGTTCGAGAGGAGCATAAAAATGATGAATAAAAAATGAAAAATAAGAAAAGAAAAAAACAGAAAAAAGAAAAATAAAAATGCTCCTCGGTTCTTTTTAGCTTCATTTAAATCTTAGAGAGCTTTGAAGACAAGTCCATACTCAAACTTTTCCAACCATGTGCAATTCGATAACGAGAACTACATCCGTGTCTCGAGATCACCCATTTGCCACTTGCATATGTCCACCTTTCTAAATGTGTGTGTTCCATCTCTCTCCCTTTCCAACATTTATTTTCCATGGCCTTTTTGACTAGTCTCGGTAATTCCAATAGATCTCTCTCTTAGTTTGAAAATATTTCAAATATAATGTTTTGCTAGGATTGTTTTTACCTTCCAAGATCCACATAAGCTTTTCACTTCCATATATGAGTAGAATAGGTTGAGAATAATCTAGTGTAGGCTTGAGTGACTTAACGAGTGTTTCCATGAGCTTTTGCAAGAGAACCTCACTTATGTTAGATATGCAACTTTTTGAAAACTCTTCACGATGCATTAAGGTAAAGGTTTGAAGTTTGCTTAAGTTCGAGAGCACTTGTTTTATTTTATTGCGGCATGTTCTTTAATGATAGTCTATCTTCCATAATGAAGTAGCCGGTCAAAATTTGAACCTTAAATGCTAAATACTTGAGAGAGCAATATGTATTGTTGTGTATAACTAAATGAAGGGAAGACATTGAAGGGCAACACTGATTTCCAAATTAAGCAAAGATCTTGGACTTGCTCGAGGACGAGCACGGTTTAAGCATGGGGGTCTGTTGACGGTCGATTTTGGTACACCTAGCTATAAGTTTACCGTCAACATTTGCACGTTTTTGATATTCTAACCAATGGTACTAACCCCCGGAGGTATCAAGTTCACTCTCGCGTGTCGATTTTGGAGTTTGTTGTTTACGCAGGAAATTAACGTTAAAGAGGAGACTTTCGGGATAAGTTCATCAAGCACTTCAATAGAAGATCATGAAGCCCGTCACAAGTCAAGACACGCGATGAACATGACTCCAAATGACCCAAGGACCGGAGCGTCAACATGCAAGTCTTCAGGGACTCAACCAGAAAATAGTGAAGCTTGCATGGCAAGGATTCAAGCCTAAACCGTGAAGGAAACAACATCAAAGGCCCACATGCAAGTGCACACAAATAAGGGATCACGCGAGAAGCAACCGGGGAGGAAGACGGGGCCGAACCGAGGCCAAAACGGGCTCGGGCCGGTCGGCCTAGGCCGGCCGGCCCAGCCTGATCCAAGCCCGGCTCGCGTCCCCCTTTTGCCCTAGGTGCTTGTCTATTTATTGCCTCTGCCTCCGCCGGCCGCCACATCCATCCTTTCATCAGAGAGCCGCCGAGACGAAGGACAAGCGCTGGGAGGAAGCCGACGGCTGCCGCGAGTCCTCGAGTTGCCTAGGAGATGGCTTAGGCCATGCCCTAGCCACCATGGTTGGCCCTGCGTGGTGAAGCCATGGTGGAGTTCCGGAGCCGCGACTTGAATTCGTCAAGTCGTTTGTACCTTCACCATTCGATTATGTAACCATATCTTGTTATACTTTGATCTACTACGAGTTATACTTATTCATATGTGTAGCTACCATATGCCTTTAGTAGGACTAGATCGAATCATGGTGATTAGTCTTGTCTTGCGGACACACCGTAGTAGTGCACGGACCAAGGTTGTTGCTCGGTGATGATTATCCTCGCGTAGTGACGATACGAGAGGGGAGAAAGCGGCGATTGAACGTGCATCGGACCACTCCATATCGGATTACTCCATATCGCGTGTAATACTTATCATAGAATAGGTTTAGATTGGTTTATCACCTTGGCCGGAACGGCAACAAGAAGACGATAGGCTAGGTTTACCTTTGGTTTGCTTACCTTTATGGCTAGGTGGATGTGATCCATACATCCCTTCGTGTTTGTATGTTACCTTTATGCAATTAACACTTCACGTAGGGTTAGACCGGTAGGTTAGATAGAGGACCTTGGTGGTTTGCTTCCGATCCTTGGAGTGACAAATCTAGGGAGAACCCTCCTTGGTGAAAAAGGCACCAAGTCACCCGTAGGCTTGCGGTGAACTTGAGCACGGTTTTACACCGTCAACACCGTCGCCCCGACTCATCGGGTGTCATCATTGGCAACCATTTGCCATTTACCCATGCTCACCATCGTCTCGCTGCCATGGATGCGGGTGAGTGTGCCTCGGCCGGTGAGCGCGCACCGCGCGGCGACGTCCTAGGCGGTAAGCCCCTGCCGATCGTAGAGGTGCCGGCGGTTGTCGAGGAGCAACGGCGGAGTAATCCGTTTCATTGGCATAACATGTTGTTCTTGACGGAGATCAAGGGCCAAACGAGGCATGGAGCCACGGAGGAATTGTGAACCGACGGCTCAATCTAGGAAAAGAAATTACTAAACTGCCCTCATTTTAAATAAATCGTCAGAATAATTAAAGGGGAGGATCTACCTATTCTTAGAGGAAACATATTTTCCTGTAGTTAAGGTGCGGTTGTTCTAGGTTTGCTTCCAAATTGCGACCGACGTTGGAAAAAAAATTGGCATCTCTAGAACTATTTTTTATTTTTTATAGATGTGATGGATTTAAGCATTATAGTTGTTCCTGTCATTTTGTCTCAAAAGATTTCTCCTTATCCTTGACAATAACTTTAACTAAAATTTTATTCTCGCCTCACTTTTTTCCCTAACGACCATGACATGCGGTGAACACATCATTGTTAGTGTTAGTCATGCGGCGATTTCATTGTAAAGTGTATGGTGGGACAAACGGTACAACATTTGCTTGGTAAGGCCTACTTCTGACATTCATGACAGTAGAGTTGATCTGTTGTCATATTTCGGACCTCATGTGTCCGGCAGATGTGATTGATCTATCGTATCACCATGGCTGTTGGAGTTTTGTCAGGAATTGATGGGGCCTGGTTTATAGCAATCTGCCTATCGGATCTTAAGTGCTCTATGGTTGCTGATATGTCCTTTCAACTCTTTTCTCCATGGCTATGCTCTTCCTCTCAATTCGTTTTTCTCTAATGTATCAAGTATGCTTAGAAAGAAAGCATGATGTGACCAATTTCCTATCATGTGGTTATAGATGTCCATTCGGGCCGCCCGGGACCGGCATGGCCCGATGAACTTCGTGTCGGGCCAGCCCGGCACTACTCCTTGTCGTGTCATGCCGTGTAAGCCCACGGGCTGCACCAGCGGCCCAACCCCGAGCCCGCGGGCTGCTTTCGTGCCCGGCCCTACGCGCGTCCACGGGCGGCCTGCAACCCGCACCGGGCCGCGAGGAGGAGAGGATGGGGTGGGGAGTGCGGCACGGCCGGTGGTGGAGGAGCGCCGCCTCTCGGGTTCCCGCCGGCTGCGCGGAGCGAAGCCGTTGGGGATCGCGCGAGCCCCCGCGCGGCCGTGCCATGTCACCGGTGCGGCTTCTAGCGGTCGGCCGGCCGCTATCGCGCCTCGCGGCGGTCCCCGCGGCCGACCACGCGGCGCTGCCGGCCTCTGAGTCGGGGAGGACCGGAGAAGCGGCTAGGAGAGCTCGAGGAGGAAGGAGATCAAGAGAATGGAGAGGAGAGCCGGAGGGGAATGGAGAGGATTGCAGCACCGACGGAGGGAGGCACGACTGCGCTAGTGCTTCATCGCCGGCAGATGGCCTTGCCGCAGATCTGCGTGGGCAGGGATGTTCGGGAGGGGAGCGACAGTGAGGGGAAATAGATAGGAGGCAGCGGTCGCAGGTAGGATGGAGGGGATTAGGGTTTTGGGGGTTGATTTTGGGTTGGTTATATATGGGGATAAGGACTAGCGGGCGGCACCGGGCCGGTTGCTATTTTTTGTGCTTAGGGCTATTGAGCCATCTATACATGTGGTTTGGCCGGAGGACAAGAGGAACCCATATCTCACATAGGTATCGGCGCGGGGAGACCTTTTAGGTAGCCTTAAATACATGTTGCCAACGAGAGAGAATCGGGTTTATGCATGCCAATTGGCCTGGTGTTCGGGGAGGGTACAACGCTACGGCGATGGTTGCCTTTGCTCCATTTGTGTGAGCTTACTGAAACTCGGCATGGAGGCAAAGCCAGCAATATGGGTGGAAGGCATGATATTTTCTTCAACTTAATTATAGCTACACTTGTACTCTAGAACAACAAGGCTCAACTCTGAGTGAACAGTAGGATAACCATCATTGTGAATTCACTGTTTTGCAATGGCAAGAGTTAAAATTAAAAGAATTCTCTTTTTTCAATAAAAGAACTGAAACATTCTACTTGTGGTTAATAGATGACACATAATACATGCGAGGTTGTAATCAGTGATTTGTTACTAATTCTATCCTTTTGTTGGCTAAGAAGGAATGCATTACGATGTTATCTGAATCCTACGTTCTCTCAAAATCAGTTCCTATCTCTATATAACGAATCCTGGGCCATCTCATTGGGCCACGTCGCCCTTGTTTCTCCGCCACGGGATCTCCAATCTACGGTCACATGCGGCGGCTCTCAATGCTTCGTGTTTGCCACGGACATTGCGACTTCTCTCGGGTTGCGGACCGCGGCCGGGCGGCAGCCGCAATCACTTCCCTCTCGCACCGCTCATCTCCTTGGTAGAGAAGCTGCGGATTCGGTTTGACGACGATTCCGACGGTTCGGCGGCTGCCCGGCCTCCCGGTGCGCACAACGTGGAGCTTCTCTTTCCCACGCTCGCCCTAGCTTAGCTCGAGGGACACCGGTTGGGGGGCGCTAGAACTCCACTTTGTAGATGTCGAGGTCACCGCCACCGACGACATTGTACTCATTGCCCCATCATCATCTCCTCCCGCCGGTCGATCGGCCACTGTCTTCTCAAAATCCCGTAGGTCGGTCGATCAATCTCGAACTCCTTGTCTTCTCAAAATCATCTATGAATTGAGCCTTAGGGGTGGCGAGGTTGCGGCTTTGCGGTACGCAAGAGTTCAAGAAGAAGGATACATCTTCGGAGGAACAAGCTGTTCCTCTGCAGTTTCGAATTAATTCTTTCCTCTCGATCTCACAATTACGAGCAATTTTCTTCGATTGTGAAAATTTATGAGTAAATATTTTTTTGTGCTTTCTGACCGATGGTTTGATACTATAATTTTATATCTTGGATTCGATTCTTGTCCAAAGTCTTATAGTTTCGAAATGAGCGAACAATTTTTTGAAGGAAAAAGTGGATTTTTTATCCTTCAAGTATTGCAAAAGTGTGGTATTCATCCCTTATGTTTCATTTGGTGCAAATCATCCCTAGGTAATTCCGGTTTAACGGTGATTTATTGAAATCTATCGGCGGTGTATGCCAGGTAATCATTTGATTACTCGGTAATCATTGGCTATGGATGCAATGTGCTATGTTGGATATATAAAGCTCACAATTTTTAGTAAATTCTCTAATTGGATATTCAATAAATTCTTTCTAATTTTTTTAAGGAAAGCTGATTCACACTCAATTATTATAGAAATTGACTAACATAAGTTGTGGCTAGACAATAATTAGCTATGGATTCAAAATAAACATGTTCAAAGTATTGTCATGCTTGACATTAATGCGAAATATGCATTACATTTCTTTCGAGTAATTACCCAATTTATTACTAACTTTTGTACAAGGAAAGGAATTGACCAACAACGGTGCCACGACGGGGCAAGCCCGCTACATGCCTTGGCGCGGCGAAGACGCGCGGGTTTTCTAATGTACCTTATTTGCAAGACCAGTTACCTTGCATCGACTTTATGCATCGTAGAATCGGTAAACTGACTGTTGTGCATCCTTGACAATATTCTTAACTAACTTTTCAATATTTGTTCATTCTAGCTCTAGATTTATGTTCAAAGGTATGCATTGAAGACATCACTCTTAGTGTTAGTCATGAAGCCATTTCATTGAAAACGGTTGGGAAAAGTACAATATTTCATTCACAAGCAAACTTCGGACATTTGTAAAAGTAGAGAAGATCTACTATCATCTTCTGGTGCTTCTCTTGCATCTAGGAGACTTCAGTGATCTATCGAATTCGAATCACCATGGCTGCAGGAGTTTTGTCAAGAATTGGTAGTGCCCACTTTACAGCCATTTGCTTGTCAAATCTCAATTTCTCAAAGCTTTTGTTGTGTCCTTCCAGTTGTTTTTGAATGGATATGGCCTTCCACTTGCTTCAGTTTTCTCTAATGTCTCAGGTATGTTCAGAAAGAAAGCAAGAGTTCATCAATTTCCTTTCACATGGTTTGGCTAGACGGCAAGAGGAAATCATATCTCACACTAGTAGCAGCGCCGGGAGACCTTTTAAATACATGTTGCCAAGAGAGAGAATCAAGTTTATGTCTGCCAATGGGTTGCGATGCTTCATTTGTGTGAGCTTCCTAAACCTCTGGCATGAAGCCAAAACAACAACCAGGGTGGTGTCGGTGTTTTGGACCGGCAACCTACTACGGGGAGTACCCGAAGTAGATGAATGTGACTCGCCGAGATCGGTAACTCGAAGGAAGAGGCACGTGGCACACAATTTAGACAGGTTCGGGCCGCGAGGTGCGTAATACCCTACGTCTGTATGTTTGCGTAGCTCGGATTGATAGGGCACGGTTACGGGATGGTGCAACAAAGGCGCCGTGAGTTGAGATTGGATGAGGTGATCCGGGATCGGTCCCCGCCTCGCCTTATATAGTCGGGAGGCGGGGTTACAAGTCGGAGTAGGGAAGGAGTACTAGTCGAGTACGTCTAGGAGACCTCTACACAATGCGGAACATGTACGGAGTCCTATCCGAGTACTACTCGTGTCTTTGTCCTTGTGCTCCACGCCTTCGGGTGCCGTGTAGCGCAAGTCGGGTAGTCCCGTGGGGCCCACCGAGTAGTCGGTCCCGGTACCCACCGAGGTAGTGGGCCCGGGGAGGTCCATACGACAA
Organism: Cenchrus americanus; assembly: GCA_947561735.1. Taxonomy (NCBI): domain Eukaryota; kingdom Viridiplantae; phylum Streptophyta; class Magnoliopsida; order Poales; family Poaceae; genus Cenchrus; species Cenchrus americanus. The sequence goes on from OX387239.1 coordinate 9,730,276, forward strand.
GCCCCCGAGTACTTTGTAGTCGAGAAGGATAGCTTCCGGTAGTCTTGACGGCCTTAACGAGTAGTCCTCAAGCGTCCCCGAGTGCTACAAGTCAAAAGTCCTCGGGAGTAGTCGAAGCATCCCGAGGCCGGGAATGTACTCCGGTCGATGTTTGAGCAATCTTGAAGTCTTCTCGAGTAGTCCCAAGCGTCCTTGAAATCCGCCTTCGAAGGTCTTCAAAAATGACCGTCTTGTCTTGAAGCCGGAGCCGTCAAGAAGATACGATTTGCGGAACCGCAATCCACGTAGGGTAGCCCCCGGAGCCTCGAGCCGCGGGCTCGGGCGAGGATCTATCCGAAGCCTTCGCGAGAAAATCCCGAAAAATCCGGAGAGAAAAAACCGAAGGACACGTGGCACGGAGCCCCCGAGCCTTGAGTCGAGTACTTCCTCTCGAATTGAAGGGTCTTCTTGAAGAATGTGTCCTGAGATGCTCTTGAGACTAGCCGCGTCCCAGGTAGTCGAGTAGAAGTAGCCGAGCCCCCGAAGTGAGGCGCGTCGACTAGTAGAATACGAAGAGTCACGCGCAGCCGCTGAGTCAGCCGCGCGTGGACTTATCCGGCCGCCCGTTGCGGGGGCGTTTTGGCTTATAAATACAAGCCGAAACCCTTAGGGTTTTTCACCCAAGTGAGCCGCGATCATTCGCCACTTGAATCTTGAAGTAGATCCACTCCAACGAGCACCGCCGCCGCAGAGATCCAAGCGCATCGCCACCCGAAAGCCGTAGGGTAGCCCCCGAGCGGATGCGAGTGAAGACTCCTCGTTCTTGGAGGATGAAGCCGTCCCCGTCGAAGACGTTGAAGGCCGGCGGGAAGAAGAGGAGCCATGCGAAGGCTCGCCGCGGCCGGTGCGGAGCGGCGCCGCCCACGTCTCCACCGCGCGGCGGCCCAAGCCGCGAGTGGAAAAGGTCGAAGGTGAAGACCGAGGACTTGCGACCCCGTTGAACTCCGGTTCATCGGGGAGAAGGAGATCGATATGTGGAGATCCGCCGCGGAGATCCCTATCCAATGGAGAAGGCGCAAGACGAGATCCCGATGTTCTCGCGCTTCGTGGAGCGCGGGCTTGCGCTCCCAGCGAGCGATTTCTTCAAAGGGCTTCTCAGGTACTATGGCATCGAGTACCTCAACTTGAACCCCAACGGAATCTTCCACACTTCGTCTTCGTCCATTTCTGCGAAGCATTCTTGGGGATCAAGCCGCATTGGATTCTCTTCGGAAATTCTTCCGCGTGAAGCCGCGACCCCGCGCCTCCAACCCCGCAGTAGTCGGCGGGGCCGGGATCCAGTTGAGGGAAGATGCCGCCGAGCAGTACCTGGCGTACAAGCTCGTGGACTCCAACACGGATTGGAAGACGAGGTGGTTCTATACCACGAACCACCATCCCGAGCTGCCGAAGCCGAGCGGACGGCAGCCCAAGCACCAAGAGTGGTGGAACACGGAACCCACCATGCAAGAGGGGATCCGGCTCCGGAGTTGCCGGGACGAATCAAGGCCCCGCGTGATGCGGGACCGAGGGCCGAGCATGTGGCCTTCGGTTTCATGAAGCGTCGGATCCGGCCCGGCGTCGGCGCGGGATACGATGGGCTTCGAGTACACCGGCGACGACGACACGTCGCGGATGCGGGGGGCGAAATTGAAGACAACGACATCATCGAGAGGTTGTCGAGGATCTTCAAGGACATGCCGGAGTACACGGCGTGCCTGTCGAGGAGTTCTCCGCCGCGCGCCCGCCCAACGAGGTAAGTAGCCGTACCCGCCTCGTCGAGTAGTAGGCACTTGTAGCAGAGTTGCTAACGCCTTTTGTGTCTTTTTGATGCGGGACGATGTGAAGCGGTTTGTCTCCGAACCGCAGCCACCACCGAGCGGAATTGAGATTCCAGCGGTGGAGAAGGTGAAGGAGCGCCGAGTAGTCGGAGACGACGACGATCCCGTTATCGTGGAGGATACCTCCCGATGACGAAGAAGACGAGGAGACGCTGCAGGACCGCTTCCCGACCGCGGTCGAGGTTTCAGCCGTCCGGGCTTGCCTCATGTGCCTCTCATCCAAGACCCTCCGGCTAGCACGGAGGCTAGCCTTGCCGCGCCGCCGAGGAAGCCGCGCAACCCTCGCTAAGAAGCCAATGATCGAGTACGGTCGACGAGTAGTTATCCCCATGTGCGGGAGAGGCCGCCGGCGGGAGCCCGTGGAGGAGGGCGATGAGGGCGTGTGGCCCACAGTGGGGGAACCGGCTGGAAGCCGAAGTCCAGCTCCCACTGTCGAAGAACTTCGGCGCGGTCCGGAGCGCCGCCCCCCCCCGCCCCGCGAAGGGGGCGCAGTACCCGCGACCGCCGCCGCCGGAGGGGATGGGGAGCCGCGGGGGCGCGAGAGAACGTCTGCGCCGGCCGCCGCCACCGTAGAGGAGGCGGTAGTCGAGGAGGCGCAAGAAGAAACGCCCGCCGAGGGTGGACTGGTTGACATCGCCGACATCCTCGGTGCGCCGGCCGTGACTATCGTCCGGTCGAACTTGTAAGTATCACGCCTTCATGAGTGGTACTCATTGTAGTAGTCGATGTTATCTGATGAACCTTTGTGGATACTTGTGCGAGGAAAATCCACCGACTTGAGCCGGGACGGAGAGGAGCCCACGACGGCGAGAGGCGAAAAGGCCGCGCCGCCCGTCGAGGAACCCGCTCTAGAAGCCCAAGCCACGACCGAGCCCCCACCGCCGGCGGCGGCGCGGGAGGCGGTCATAGTCGAAGGTGAGTACTCTTCCCGGAAGCCGTAGAGCCCAAGAAGAGTAGTCGAGAATGCGATGCGCGTGTTCCTTGGTGACGGGCCGAAGGGGGTGACATCCCCGCGGGGGTGCCCGTGCAAGAGTTGACACCGAGAGGCCCCGGAGGGCTGCGGTAGGTGCCCCCGAGCCCGTGGGAGAAACCGTCGAGAAGTCCGCCGAGGAGGAGGCGGCTGCCACGTCGCCAGGGGTTGCCCTGGAGGTGGCGATCCGGTCTCCCGAGATCCAAGACGCGGAGCCTATCCGCTCGGCGCCAATGACGGAGGCCACGCCGGGTAGCCGTGGCGGGATTGAGCTGCTTGCCGACGACCTCGTCGAGCCGGCGGTGTTGGCGCAGCATCTGGAGGCGATGCGACGAGCCGAACAGTGGATGAAGGTACGTAGCCGTTGCCTCCCGAGTAGTCAATCCTTTTCGTTGAGTACTCTGTTTGATTTTGAACTTGTCCTCTGCAGGACGTCGCGGAGCGGTCCCGCGAGAAGTCCAATGCCGCAAGGCTATGGGGACACGGTCTTTGCGAGCCGAAGCCTTGGAGGAGCAGCTCGTGAAGTCGAGGAAGCACGCGGCCGCCATGCAATCGAAGCTTGACGCCGCCTTCGCCAAGTATCACAACGATGTGATGGACTTGCGGGCGAAGAGCGACGAGCTGGTGCGGAAGAACAAAGGCCTCCGCAACAAGAATAAAGGTATGTCTCTTGACTTGTCGGGTACTTGTTAGGAGTCATCAAGCTCTGACCCGTTGTGTGTGTTCCGATGTTGCAGAACTCGAAGGCCAGGTGGAGCGTCTGAAGGGCTCGGAGATCAGCATGAAGAATCTCTTCTACCGGAGCGGGAAGCTCGCCGGGTACTTGAACTCGACTACAAGGAGCCGGCCTTCGAGTGCGAGAAGCACATGGAGTTGCGAATTGCTTCCGACCGGATCTTGTCAATCGCTACAAATCCTTGCGAGAAGTTGAACGAGGACCGTGAGGCGCTCCGGCCCCGCTCGAAGGACCTTGAAGAGGCCCGCCCTCCCGATCGCGAGGCTCTCGGTGCCGCACCCGGCGGCCCCAAGATTGCTCCGTTGGCGGATCGACTTCGTGAGGCGCCAAGCCGGGCGGCCGCCTACGTGAAGCACATGGCCAAGTCAATCCCGAAGCAGGCCGGCCTTCATGAAGTCGTACTTCCCGAAGGCCCCGGTGGAGGTAGTCGGCGGCGGAGTAGCCGCCAACCGCTCGGACGAGCGAAGTATGCGCAGTTGCCGGAGCGAGATGGCTCCCATCGCGGAGCGAGGTAGCCGATAAGTTGAATCTCCGGTAGCCCCGCATAGATAGCTAGTAGCCATGGTTGTATAGGAAATAGTTGTAATGAACTATCTCATATATCAATGAATTGTGAAGTTCCATCAATGAGTACTCGTAACCGCGATCTCGCAGTGCGGAGCACCCATCGTGGAGTAGGTGCGAGTAGTAGTACTCGGCTTGGTAGTCCCGTCGCGGGGAGTAGACGATAAAGAAGTTGATGAACAATCAAACTTTATTGCGAAGAAGTACACACCGGGTGGCCGGGGCCGTAGTTACGAGTAGTCGCTTGGACCGAGGGCCGCTTACGGTCGAGTAGTACCGGAGCGGGTAGCCGCTTACGGTGAGTGATCCGTAGATAGCCGTGTAGGGCCGGATCGCGGATCCGTAAGTAGCCGCGCGGCCGGATCTTAGAGTGTGGCCTTCTTGGTAGACCGCTGCTAGAGTCCTTGACGCTCGTTGCGGCCCGGGGTCCGTAGGTAGCCGCACGGGCTGGACCTGGAGGAGGGTAGTCCGGAGACTTGAAGCCAGGACCCGGAGGGTCGCTTGCGGCAAGGGGGTGTTGATGCAGTCGTGTGGACTTGAACCCCGGAGTAGTCGAGTAGACTAGGCGTAGAATCGACAAAGCGGTCGACGTTCCACGAGTTGTTGACTTCTTCGCCTTCAAGTGTTTGGAGGCGGTAGGAGCCTGGCCCGGTCACCTTAGCCACGGTGAAGGGTCCTTCCCGTGGGGAGGGCGAGCTTGTGAAGTCCTTCCGTGTTCTGGATACGGCGGAGGACAAGATCTCCAACGTTGAAGGAGCGTTCCTTGACGTTGCGATCGTGGTAGCGTCGGATACCCTCCAGGTACCTTGCTGATTGGACGAGGGCGGCACAGCGAGCTTCTTCGAGGCTGTCGATATCAACTCGTCTGCTGTCTTCTGAGACGCCTTCGTCGTAGTGCTCCACTGCTGGCGAGTTCCATATGACATCGGCAGGGAGGATGGCTTCAGAGCCGTAGACCAGGAAGTAGGGGGATTGCCCCGTTGGCTTGGATGGTTGAGTCCGCAGCCCCCAGAGTGCGTTGGGTAGTTCCTTGATCCACTTGCCCCCTTTTGAGTTAGCAGCGTCGTGTAGCCGCTTCTTGAGGGCGTCGAGCACCATCCCGTTGGCGCGCTCGACTTGTCCGTTGGCCCGTGGATGGGCGACGGAGACGTATCTGACGTCGATTCCGCCGTTCTCGCGGTACTCCCCGGGCCCGGTGGTTGTTGAAGTTGGACCCCGGTGTCCGTGATGATGCGGTGGGGTAGCCCGTAGCGGTGTACGAGTTCATCCGGGGAAGTCGAGTACTCGTCGCCCTTGGGGCATGTGACCGGCTTGACCTCGATCCACTTGGTGAACTTGTCGATAGCCACCGATGCCGGTTGAATCCTCCCGGCGCGGCTTGGCGGTGGCCCAATCATGTCGAGCCCCCGGCAGGCAAAGGGCCGGGTTGGTGGTATGGTGACTAGCTTGTAGGCGGGGACATGTTGTCGCTTGGCGAAGAACCGACATCCTTGGCACCGTCGACGAGTTCTTCGGCATCGCCCGGGGGCCGTGGGCCGGTAGAAGGCTCGCCGGAAGGCCTTGGCCGACCGGCGTGCGGGAGGACGCGTGGTTGCCGCGACACCCTTGTGGATCTCCTCCAAGATGTCCTTGCCTTCTTCGCGAGGAACGCATTTCATGAGTACTCCGGAAGATGCGCCTCGCTTGTAAAGCTTGTCGCCGACGAGGACGTAAGACTTGGCGCGGCGGACGAGTTGTTCGGTTGCGTTCTTGTCGGAGGGGGACCTTCGCGCCGCCGAGGTAGTCGATGAAGGGTTGCCTCCGGTCCACGTCGATCATCATGACCTCTGCCCGGCCCGGTTGGTTAGCCGGGACGATGGTCGGTGGCGCCGGCTCCGGATGGATGGCGCGTGAAGCTCATGGACGAAGACGCCCGCGGGTACTTGGGCGCGGGTGGATCCGAGCTTCGAGAGGACGTCCGCCGCAACGTTGTTGTCGCGAACGATGTGATGGAACTCGAGACCGTAAAATTTGTTCTCGAGCTTGCGGACTTCTAGGCGATGGCGTCCATGTTCTCCTTGTTGCGGTCCCGGGACTTGTTGACTTGGTTGATGACCACCGCGGAGTCGCCGTAGACTAGTAGCCGCTTGATGCCAAGTGAAGCCGCGAGGCGGAGCCCGTGTAGAAGGGCTTCGTACTCGGCTTCGTTGTTCGAGACCTTCCGGAAGATCCGCGGGACGTACTTGAGTTGTTCGCCCGTTGGGGAGATCGGGGGAGTACCCCCGCGCTGCGCCCTCGAGGTTGAGTGAGCCGTCGAAGTACATCACCCAATGCTCGGTCGCACGGTGGGAGTAGGTAGGCGGTTCTCCCGCCACTCGCCATGAAGTCGACTAGAGCTTGCGACTTGATGGCCGTGCGTGGCTTGAAGTCGATGGTGAGGGCGCCGAGCTCGACGGCCCATTTGGAGATCCTTCCGGTGGCGTCCGGGTTCCTCGGGATGTCGCCGAGTGGGTAGTCGGTGACGACGGAGACCGAGTACTCCCGGAAGTAGTGTCGTAGCTTCCGCGAGGTGATGAGTAGAGCGTACGGAAGCTTCGCACGGCCGGTAGCGAGCCTTGGACTCGATAGAACCTCGGCCGACGAAGTAGGCCGGGCGCCCGGGACCGGGTAGGCGTGGCCGTCTTCCTCGCCGCTCGACAACGATGGCGATGCGACCACGTGAGTAGTCGCGGCGAGGTAGAGCGATGTGCGCTCGCCCTTGAAGGGAGCCGTGAGGACCGGTGGCTTCGACGGAAGTCCTTGAGCCGGGCAAGGGCTTGGTCCGCCTCCGCTGTCCACACGAACTTCTCGTGGTGCTTTAGTAGTTTGAAGAAGGGGAGACCCCGTTCTCCTAGCTTCGAGATGAATCTCTGTTCAATGCCGCCATGCACCCCGTCGGCTTACGGACGTCCTTGATGCTCGTGGGAGCTTTCATGCTTGGTGATGGCGGAGATCTTCTCGGGGTTGGCTTCGATGCCGCGTTGGGCCGATGATGAAGCCGAGTAGTTTGCCCGAAGGCACGCCGAAGACGCACTTGTTCGGGTTGAGCTTCCGGCGGTACTCGCGTAGCGATGCGAAGGTCTCTTCAAGGTCGTCGATGAGGGTACCGGAGTCCTCGGTTTTGACAACCACGTCGTCCACGTAGGCCTCGACGTTCTTGTTGAGTTGCCGCTTGAAGCGGCTGCCCGGATGGCCCGTTGGTAAGTAGCGCCGGCGTTCTTCAACCCGAAAGACATGGTCGTGTAGCAGTACGCGCCAAACGGGGTGATGAACGCGGTCTTCTCCTGGTCTTCCTCCTTGATTGCGATCTGGTGGTACCGGAGTAGCGATCGAGGAAGCGAGAGCGAGTCGCGGCCCGCCGTGGAGTCGATGACTTGATCAATCCGTGGCAACCCGAAGGGGTCCTTGGGGCAATGCTTGTTGAGGTCGGTGTAGTCGACGCACATCCTCCACTCGTTCGAGTTCTTCTTGCGGACGAGGACGGGGTTGGCGAGCCACTCAGGATGGAAGACTTCTCGATGAAGCCGGCAGCCGAGTAGCTTGGCGAGTTCCTTCTTGATGGCGTCCCGTCCGTCGTCGGCGAAGCGTCGGAGGTGTTGTCGCTTGGGGGTGGCCTTTGGGTCGACGTTGAGGCAAGTGCTCGATCGGCTCCCCCGGGCACTCCCCGGCATGTCCGTCGGCTTCCACGCGAAGATGTCGCGGTTAGCCCGAAGGAAGCCGATGAGCGCGTCTTCCTATTTGGGGTCGAGGCCGGCCCCGATGGTGGTAGTCTTGGTGGGGTCGCCCGTTCCGAGGTCGACCGGCTTGACGAGCACCTCCTCGGGTGGCCGAGGCTTGTTGGCGGCTGTCGGACTTTTCGGGATGTCGAGTTCACTTGTGGCAAGCTTCTTCGACGCGGCGTAGACCTCCATCATTGGGGTGGGTACTTGATTTGTCGAAGCGATCACCACGGCCTCTCGTATCGCGGTCGTGAGAGATCTTCAAGTCCCCTTGGAGGGAGAGTACGCCACCTTGGACTTGGCATTTTGAGTACCAAGTACGTGTAGTGGGGCACCGCCATGAACTTGGCGATGGCCGGTCCGCCGAGGATGGCATGGTAAGAAGTCTCGATATCCGCGACCTCGAACTTGATGTATTCGGTGCGGTAGTTGTCGCGAGACGCCCCGAAGGTAACCGCGCACCACCGAGCCCGGTGGGATAGCCGCGTTGCTCGGGACAATGCCGTAGAAAGGCATCTTGCTCTTGTCGAGCATGGGGGTGACGTCAAGGTTCATCTTCCCGAGAGTCTTGGTGAAGAGGACGTTGAGCCCGCTTCCACCGTCGATGAGCACCTTGTTGAGCTTAGAGCCCGCCACTGTTGGTTTCAGGACGAGAGGGAAGCGTCTGGTTCGGAGAAGCCGGTCCATTGGTCCGCGCGGGAGAAGGTGATGGGCGTCTCCGACCACCGAGAGGGGTCATAACCGCCGGTTCAATGGACATCACTTCACGGCGAGTAGCCTTCGCTCCCGCCCGCAGGGGTAGTCCGCCGAAGAGGACGTTGACGGTCTTCTCGGGTTCTTGGAAGTCGTCGCCGTCCTTCTTCTTGTTCTTCGATCGTGAGGGTGCGGTGGCTCCGGCGTATCCTTGAGCGCATGCACCGAGCCGGTAGCACCGCTCGGTGGTGTGGTTGCCGTTTGGATGCCACGGGCACTTCTCCTTCGGCGGGTCTTTAAACCCGCCGGAGTTCTTCTTCGAGTTCCCTTTCGGGGGACGCCGGATAGCCGCGACGGTGTTGTCGGCTTGCGCTTGCGGTTGGGACCCGAGAAGTTGTTGTTGTTGTTGTTGTTGTTGCGGCCGCCTTGGTTTGGGTTGCCGCCTTGCCGCCGCCGCCTTGGTTCTCGCTTGGACTTGCCGCGGATGGCGTCGTACTTGGCGTTGGCCTTGTCCTCTTCTTCCGCCCGGGACGTGATCATGTCCTTGAGGTGGGGAATGGACTTGGGGGCGGCGCCGGCCGAAGTCCTCGAAGGTGCGGCGATGGTAGAGCCCGTCTGGAAGAGGTCGATGACCTCCTTGTCGGTGACGTCCACGACGGTAGCGCGCTTGTCGAAGAAGCGGCGCATGTACTTGCGGAGGGTCTCGCCTTGTTCCTCGCTTGATCATGGCAAGGTCCATGCGAGTACCCGAACGGCCCATGGCGCCCGCGAAGTTGCTTGTGAATTGCTCCTTCGGTCGGTCCCACTTGTCGATTGAGTGCTTGTCCGGCGACTCGAGCCACGTGAGTGGGGGCTTGGTCCCGAGCGAAGGGGAAGTAGAGGCACTTGGTGTCGCCGTTGCCGCCGCCGTTCTCGATGGAGAGAGCGTAGCATCGGAGCCACCGGATGGGATCTGCTTCGCGTCGTATTTGGTGATCCCCAAAGGCTTGAACTTGTCGGGGAGGAGCAGGTTGCGAAGCCGGGGTGAGAAGGCAGGGAAGCCGTCGCCTTCAGCGGCGGTCGTCGACTTCTTCTGCCGCAACTCGTCGATTCTCTGGCGAGCATCGTACCCGCCGTGAGAGGCGCCGAGGCGTGGCCGTGCGCGTGGCCGCGGCCGCCGCGACCGCCGCCGCCTCCGGCTTTCTTGTTGGCTCCGTGGTTGGAGCCGCCGCCGCCGCCGCCGCCGCCGTCGGGGGTCGTTGCCGCCACCACCGGCCGAGGCACGCGTGGGGGACGACTTCTCGGTTGACGTTGTCTTGTCGTGAGGGTCCGCCGGCGGTGGAGCGTCGACGGTTTGGTTCGGCCGGGATGTCGCCCCGACTACGGTTGGGACCGGGGTCAACACTTGCGACTAGTAGCCTCGTTGTCGCGAGGCTTAGCTGGGAGAGGTTGGGTGACTCTCTTGTCTACCCGCATGAAGTAGGCTTCTTCGGCCGAGCTTGGCGATGACTTCTCCGGCCCGTATGCCCCGAGCCCGACGTGCGATCGCCGTGATCGACATGAGGCATTGCTCGGGAGTGGTGTGAACTCTGCTCTCGACGCCGAGAGCTTCCGCAAGGTTGCGGATGGGAAGGTTGTCCCTAAGCCGCCGGCGTCGCTCGTTGCGCTTCTCGTTACGTTCGCGCCGGCGTCCCCGTTGGCGTCGGTCTCGTCGCGGGGGCATCGGCGGACGGCCTCGTCCGCGGAGATGTCCTCCGTGTACTTGTCCGCGGCCGTGCCCGAGGTTCCCGGGTGTCGCCACGGCCATGAAGACTTGACGATCGGGGGTACCCAAGCTTGGCTCGAAGGTGCCACCTCGCTTGGTGTGCTTGAGTCGGCTTGGGCTAGTGGTGTTCCCTCCTGGAACGGTAGCGAGTCGATGTAGGCGACGTAGCGTGAGTCCTCTCGTTGTCGCCTCGGCGGGTTTGCGGTCCGGCCGCAGACGTATCTCCCGGCCGGTGTTGATCTTATAACCGCCCCGCAGGCCGGCCCCGACAAGGGAAGCTCAGAGGAGTTGTCTTCGGACTCAGGCTCCTCAGGGTCCGACCCGAAGTCGAACTCGTAGTCCGGGTTCGAGTAGAACTCGGAGAGAGGGCTGGAGTCCGAGACGCGGTTGGAGACGGCGTCGGAGTCCGAGTTGTACTCGGTTACGGGCTCCTTGCCGGCCCGGCGTGGCGTAGAAGCCTCCGTGCGGGCCCGGCTGGGAACGCGAGGGCCACGCACAGAGCGCTGACGTGGAGAGGGGACCGCTGCGATGGGCGAGGAGCCGGCTCGCATGCGATGGCCCATGGCGACGTCGGGTTCGAGTTGGAGACGGACTCGAGCTCGAAGTCAGCGTGGAGGTTGGAAAGCGAAATTTCGTCGAACTTGCCGGCGAGTTTGCCCGCGACAACTTCGGGGAAGCGTCACGAGCCCCGTCCTCGAGTCGGGTTGCATGATCAAGCGGCGGCGCCGGAGAGAGCCCGCGCCATCGGCGGTGCGGACCCAAGCCCCGAAGACGAAGGTGTCGCCACGGTTGAAGGCGACGGTTGGCTTGATGTGAACGGACGCCGTCGAGTTCGCCATGTGATCTCGAGCGAGAGCCCCTACCCGGCGCGCCACGGTCGGTGTTTTGGACCGGCAACCTACTACGGGGAGTACCCGAAGTAGATGAATGTGACTCGCCGAGATCGGTAACTCGAAGGAAGAGGCACGTGGCACACAATTTAGACAGGTTCGGGCCGCGAGGTGCGTAATACCCTACGTCCCGTATGCCGCGTAGCTCGGATTGATAGGGCACGGTTACGGGATGGTGCAACGGTGCGCCGTGAGTTGAGATTGGATGAGGTGATCCGGGATCGGTCCCCGCCTCGCCTTATATAGTCCGGGAGGCGGGGTTACAAGTCGGAGTAGGGAAGGAGTACTAGTCGAGTACGTCTAGGAGACCTCTACACAATGCGGAACATGTACGAGTCCTATCCGAGTACTACTCTCGTGTTTGTCCTTGTGCTCCACGCCTTCGGTGCCGTGTAGCGCAAGTCGGGTAGTCCCGGGGCCCACCGAGTAGTCGGTCCCGGTACCCACCGAGGTAGTGGGCCCGGGGAGGTCCATACGACAGGTGGAACACATGATAGTTACTACGCCTTATACTTTCGCATGTTGCAGAACAAGTCTCAACTTTGGCTGAACATTAGGCTCACCATCATTATTGGCGTTTCGATATCAATATTTTTTCCATGATGAGAGCTATATATGCTGCTACTTCAAAACTGAATTCTCTTTCAGACAAAAGAACTGAAAAAGTCTACTTCTGGTTAAGAGATGGGACATATTTGTATGATGTTTTATGCTCTACTTTAGTTCACTACAGCTTACTATATATCTTCCTGTATTTAAATCAATTGGTACTATAATAATACACCAAAGCTATACATATATGTTGGTATACAACAATTGTGTAAGACTATATTGATTCGATTTACTTTGTGCTTATAAAATCAAAGAAATAAAATAGATGGCAAGAAGGGTTCATATTGTTCGCAAGATTTTCCTAACCATAACCATCACCCAAATCTTTTGCTCAATGGGTATATGTCTCTCTTTCGCTGTCCGGATCTCTGCGCAAACTTTATACTTCCTACCACTGGCATTGAAATATTTCGTTTGTACTTTTTATGCCAAAAGTTTTTAAGTCCAAATCAAAAGTGTACCAAGTTACTGAAGCAATGAAAATTACGTGGTCCACATGTAGGCACGAAAATTGGTGATTTGTTACTAATTGCATCCTTCTGTTGGCTAAGACGGAATGCATTATGATGTTATTTGAATCCTACGTTCTCTCAAAATCTGTTCCCATGTACCTTATTTGCCATATCAGTTACCTTGCATCGACTTTATGCATTGAAGAATCGGTAAACTGTGCATCCTTGACAATAATTTTAACTAACTTTTCAATATTTGTTCATTCTTGCTCCAGATTTATTCAAAGGTAGGCATTGAAGACAGCACTCTTAGTGTTAGTCATGAAGCGATTTCATTGAAAAGAGGTTGGGAAAGTACAGTATTTCATTCGCAGGCCAACTTCAGACATCTGTAACAGTAGAGAAGATCTATCGAATTTCATCTTATGGTGCTTATCTTGCATCTAGGAGACGTCAGTGATCTATCGAATTTGAATCACCATGGCTGCAAGAGTTTCATCAAGAATTGGTAGTGCCCTCTTTACAGCCATTTGCTTGTCAAATCTCAATTTCTCAAAGGTTTTGTTGCATCCTTGGAGTTGCTTTTGAACGGATATGACCTTCCACTTGCTTCAGTTTGCTCTAATGTCTCAGGCATGTTCAGAAAGAAAGCAAGAGTTCATCAATTTCCTTTTACATGGTTTGGCTAGACGGCAAGAGGAATTCATATCTCACACTAGTAGCAGCCGGCAGGAGACCTTTTAAATACATGTTGCCAAGAGAGAGTATCAACTGTATGCATGCCAACTGGTTGTGATGCTTGATTTGTGTGAGCTTCCAAAAACTATGGCATGACGCCAAAACAATAAAGAGGGTGGAACACATGATAGTTATTACACCTTATACTTTCACAAGTTGCAGAACAAGTCTCAACTTTGGCTGAACATTAGGCACACCATCATTGACATTTCGAAATCAATATTTTTTCCATGACGAGAGCTTATGCTGCTACTTCAAAACTGAATTCTCTTTCAGACAAAAGAACTGAAAAATTCTACTTCTGGTTAAACGATGTTACATAGTTGTATGATGTTTTATGCTCTGCTTTAGTTCACTACAGCTTACTATATATCTTCCTCTATTTAAATTAGATGGTACTACAATAATGCACCAAAGCTAGACATATATGTTGGTATACAGCAATTGTTCAAGACTATATTGATTCAATTTACTTTGTGCTTATAAAATCAATAGAAATAAAATAGATGGCAAGAAGGGTTCATGGTCTTTTGCAAGATTCTCCTAACAGTAACCATCACTAAAATCCTTTGCTCAATGGGCATATGTCTCTCTTTCGCTCTCCTGATCTCTGGGCAAACTATATACTTCCTACCACTGGCATTGAAATATTTCATTTATACTTTTTATGCCAAAAGTTTTTTAGTCCAAATCAACTAACTGTACAAGTTACTGAAGCAATGAAAATTACATGGTCCACATGTAGGCATGAAAATCAGTGATTTATTACTAATGGCATCCTTCTATTGGCTAAGAAGGAATGCATTATGATGTTATCTGAATTGTACGTTCTCTAAAAATCAGTTCTCATGTACCTTATTTGCAAAACCAGTTACCTTAAATCGATTTTATGCAGTGTAGAATCTGTAAACTGACTGTTGTGCATCCTTAACAATAATCTTAACTAACTTTTCAATATTTGTTCATTCTTGCTCTCGATTTGTGTTCAAAGGTAGGCATTGAAGACAGCACTCTTAGTGTTAGTCATGAAGCGATTTCATTGAAAAGCGGTTGGGAAAAGTACAATATGTCATTCGCAGGCAAACTTCAGACATCTGTAACAGTAGAGAAGATCTACTACCATCTTCTAGTGCTTCTCTTGCATCTAGGAGACGTCAGTGATCTATCGAATTCAAATCACCATGGCTGCATGCAGGAGTTTTGTCAAGAATTGGTAGTGCCCACTTTACAGCCATTTGCTTGTCAAATCTCAATTTCTCAAAGCTTTTGTTGTGTCCTTCCAGTTATTATTGAATGGATATGACCTTCCACTTGCTTCAGTTTTCTCTAATGTCTCAGGTATGTTCAGAAAGAAAACAAGAGTTCATCAATTTCCTTTCACATGGTTTGGCTAGACGGCAAGAGAAAATCATATCTCACACTTGTAGCAGCGTTGGGAGACCTTTTAAATACATGTTGCCAAGAGAGAGGATCAAGTTTATGCATGCCAATGGGTTGTTATGCTTCATTTGTGTGAGCTTCCTAAAACTTTGGCATGAAGCCAAAATAATAACCAGGGTGGAACACATGATAGTTACTACACCTTACACTTTCGCATGTTGCACAAGCGGCGCATGTTGCGGTTCGTTTCTTCGCCCAGCTCAGACCTAGATATCGCATGTTGACTGCGACAGAGAAGTGACGCAGCTGGATCTGGGTATCAAACCACATGTGAGGAGTTGAATGTGATGGAGAAGGAGAAGGGCCGCATGTTGGAGATGATGGAGATGCTTCGTGTCTTCACTAGCTCGGCCCTCGGTCAGATTCGGAGCCCATTGATAAGTTCTAGATTCAAGGGCCATGAACATATGACTGGGGCGAGAGGCGTCTTCTACGAGCTCGACGTTGGTGTCCTCACCATCCAGGAGCCTGGACGCAAGCTACTCTCCCAAATGAAGCGTTCGTTCACACACTTGTACATGTTGGAGCTCAAGATTGGGCTCCCAGTGTGTCTTTCTATCCGGAGCACCGAGATGGCCTGGCACTGCCACTCATGATTTGGGCACATCAGCTTGCAGTTGTTGCACCATCACCATGGTGTCCGGCCTGCCACTGCTGGAGTAGGCTAATCTGCGATCCCTGCCTCGCCGGCAAGCACCGTTACACATCCTTCCCCGAGCAAGCACACCGATGTGCAAGCGGCATCCTCAACCTGGTTCATGGTGACCTTTGTGATCCCATCTCCCCCACCACTTCGAGCGGAAACAAGTACTTCTTGCTGCTCATCGATGATCTCAACCGCTTCATGTGGCTGGTGCTCCTGCCATGCAAGGATCACGCTGAATTCTCGATCAAGAACTTCCAAGTGGGCATTGAGGTGGACACAGGGCACAAGCTGAAGATCCTCCACACTGATCGTGCTGGAGGGGTCGCTTCTGTTCGGTTTGGTAGGTATTGTGCAGAGCGCGGGGTGCACCAGCAGCTCACTGCCCCTTAGTCCCCTCAGCAGAATGGGGTGGTGGAACGCCAAAACCAAACCATTGGTCCCATGGCGCACTGCATGCTCAAAGCCAAGGACTTGCTAGGGTACTTCTTGGGAGAAGTCATCACCACCGCCGTCCACATCTTGAATCGGGCGCCAACGTGTGCCGACGGTAAGACACCATAGTTCAAAGCCTAGCATGGCATGCGAACACATGTCCACTACTTTAGGACATTCGGGTGCATCGGCCATGTGAAGAACACGCGCTCAGGGCTAAATAAGCTGGAGGATCGCAGAAACCCAATGATATCTGTCGGCTATCAGAACAGCTCCAAGGTGTATCGCTTCTTCGACCCCAACTTCGAGCGTGTCGTCATCTCTAGGAATGTTGTCTTCGACGAGACCAGTGCATGGAGGTGGACTGATCAAGACGGAGCCAACACCGCAGACAAAGGGTCCTTTACCATGGAGTACATAGAGGAGTACGTGCCCATGGCATCGATGATAGAGAACGTGAGTGCAACGCCGCGCACCACGTCTCCAGCTGATGTTCCCATGATGCCTAAGCTTACTGCACCGGTCACTCTGACTAGTTCGTGTCTCTGCGGCCGAATGATGAGCTGGACATGGACGACGACACTCCATTGCGATTCCGCACCATCGACACCATCATTGTTACCAGAACCTCACAGCCTGAGTTGGTTGCATGGAACCTCGATGTCGAGCTCATTTCACCTCTGTGGAGGAGCCCACCACATTTGCCGCCGCAGAACACGAGCTGTGCTAGAGGGTGGCCAAGACGAAAGAGATGAACTCGATCACTAAGGACACTCCCAACCCAGACTCTATGGTAGAGTCCAGAGTCATTAATTACACTACCACATAGGCAAATTGCTGATGTGGCAAGCAATTTAATGATGAGAGAGGGGGTGAAATCTTGGAAACCAAGTCTAAGTTAGACTCCAAGTCTACACACAAAACGAAGCCCGTGCGGATCCCGTGTGGCTGCCCGCATGCACAACTTGTCCTCATATTTGATAAAGCGAGAGTAGAAGATCAGAGAGGAATATTAGATAGACTCCATGGTAAAAAATCTGCATTGGAGAACATAGTTTCTTGTGATGGAGTCTTCGACATAAAGACTCTATGAGTAGAGTCTGGGTTGGGAGTGCCCTAACAACACCACCTGGGAACTTGTTGACCTCCCACCAGGGCGCCATCGTCTTCAAGTGGGTTTACAAGGTGAAGCGGGATGAGCGCGGCAACATCGTCCCGTACAAGGCACGACTCATGGTGAAGGGATACGTCCAACGTGCTGGGTTGACTACGACGAGGTGTTTACTCCCGTCGTGTGCCTAGAGTCTGTGCGCTTGATGCTGGTTGTAGCGGGGCACCAAGGATGGGAGGTCCACCACATGGACGTGAAGAGCGCATTCCTCAACGGCGAGCTCAAGGAGGAGGTTTACGTCGTGCAGCCCTCCGGCAATTCATCGTCATGGGAGCTGAGCACAAGGTCTTGCGCCTATGGAAGGTGGTGTATGGCCTGAAGTGGGCACCCAGCCTAGAATGCCAAACTCGACGCCACCATGTTGATTCTTGGTTTCTAGAGGAGTAGCTCGGAGCATGGTGTGTACATGCTCTTGCAGGGGGGACACCGGCTCATTGTCGGTGTCTACATCAATGACCTAGTGATAACAAGAAACAGCAACAACAAATTCTCTTAGTTCAAAGTTGAGATGCAAGAGGTCTTTTGCATGAACGACCTTGGCCTCCTATCCTACTACCTTAGCATCGAGGTCCACCAGAGCGATAGTGGCATCACACTCCATCAAGCCGCCTATGCCGACAAACACCTGGAGAGCAGCGGGATGCGGGCCTGAAGCTAAGCAAGGACAGTGCCACCCCAACTGTCGACGAGACGTTGTACAGGTGGATCACTGGTGGCCATTAGTATCTGGTACACACATGTCCAGATCTTGCCTGCGGCATGGGGACCTGAGCCAATTCATGGCATCACCACACGAGGACCACTTGGTTGTCGTGAAGCGTATACTTCGGTATGTCGCTGGAATGCGTGGCTATGGGCTGCACTATGGGAAGAATGGCGGCCCACTCAAGCTGATCGGCTACAGTGACGTTGACATGGCTGGGGACATCGACACCCGTAAGTGCGCCAGCGACATCATTTTCTTAATTTCACAGAGACAGACCAATCAATTGGCAATCCACCAAGTAGAAGGTAATTGCTCTATCCTCCTATGAGGCAGAGTACATCACGGTGGCAGTCGCTGCATGACAGGGCATCTGGTTTGCCCGTCTTCCAACGACCACATCGAAGTGGAGGTTGCAGCGCCGAAGATCAGGGTGGACAACATGTCTGCCATCGTCCTCACCAAGAACCCAGTGTTCCACGATCGTTGGAAGCACATCGACACCCACTACCACTGCATTCGGGAGTGCATCGAACGGGTACGATCGTCATCGACTACATCAACAGAGGTGCCGATCACAGACATCCTCACCAAGGAGCTCGGTCGCGTCCGCTTCCAGGAGTTGTGTGCTAGGATCGGTGTCAAGGACCTACCAAGTGACTCGATCAAAGGCTAAGGGGGGGGAAACGTTGGAAATTAACTCTCAATCGATCACCATTATGTACATAGTTTGTTGGCTTTGTTTCCTAGCACGTCAGGTGCAGTTTGTTGCACCGGTTGAGCCCTACACATCGTGCTCACGTGCCTGGGTGCATCTGCATCCTTAGGGAATCGTGTGGAAGTGGCTAAGGCCATGGGATGGCATGGCCCAGTAGATGTCGTGCACCTTGCACTTTCGGTGAGATTAGCTTACGTTCTAGGTAGTTAGCACCTGTGATCTTTATATTCCTGAGCAATCAATGAAAATTGTTGCTACGTTTTTCTGCAGCACTAAATACTCTGCTTTTTCTTGCTATGTTCTTGTGTGCATGTTCTCCAAGGTTCGCCGGCGACTCAAGTCCGGTGCATCTCAGACAATTCAATTTTTTGCTTGTTCGCACGTTGCATGGATCACTATAGTAGATTCCTAAAAACTAGTTGAAAGGCTCCATCCTTTTGATGTCTTGTCAGAAATGAGAACGAAGCATTGGCCGACGAGCCCCTCCATGATGATGCCCAAGCTGGTGAGCTCATACCCGTCGCCATGAAACTCCGATGCGCCGGCGTGGTGTGCTTTGACGCAAATGGGGGAAGAGTGCCTAGAATTGATGGACCATTTTTCTAAGCTCTCATGAACACTTGTTCAGAACACAAGGATTCTACAAGGTTTCGACCCATGAAACAGATTCGATTTAGCAAGTGTTAAAAAGATATATGTAGTTCACAAGCATCTTACAATATTACTAATTATTGGAGGCTCCTTTTGAAGCATTCACGTGAAGCCACCTAAGATCCTATGTGGACACTTTAAAAAAAGAGAAAAAGCAAAGGAGCCTCCACGTGAAGCAACCTAAGATCCTACGAGGACATGGCAATAAAGTAGAGTAGAATTACCTATCTATGACATTATGAAGAAATAACTCAAAAGCCACACCACTGTAGTGTGGCGGCTGGGGTGCTGTGCAAAAGGTTTAAAAAGGTTTTTGAGTCAAATACATCTTTGTGTTGATATGACAGAAGTATGCAATCAATAACAAATCATCCATTCTAGTTCGGCAAATTCCTCACCAGATTCTCATTTATTTCGTTTCCTAGCAGAAACTGTGCCAACCCAAATTATAGCACCTAGCTACTTGGCATACGCAAGCTAGCATACAGCATTTCGTATACGTGTGGTGATCAGAATTTCATCACGCAAAACAGCAGCATTGCTCAGGGGCGTTAATCCTCGCTGCTCGTGGGTCTGGACCTGACAAAACTTTGCTGGGACGGACGGGGTAGACGATGCAGTTGCCTCCTTTGTACTTCATGCCTTTGCACAAAGTGTTGCAGTCGATATAAACGGAGCATTTCCCCACGCATACGCCTTCACCTGCATTCGGATCACGTAACGCTCATTATTAATTACTTGCACTTGCAAATGGTAGATATCGCAAAACTAGCTAGGATTTTTCAATTAAAACAGGAGGTAGGAGTTATATATATATAGTGGGAGATTAGAATCTAATAGCTATATGCATAGTTTCATGTAGCGGCTGGAATATTGAAATGTATTCCCGTTTCTAAATTAAAAAAGCTAGACTTGTGTGTGTGTGTTTGTACATGCAAGAAATTTTCATGTAAAGGGAAGAAAGATGAGAGAGACATTACCGGTTGAGAAAAGGATGGCGACGACGGTTACTGCGATGACAATGATCTTGCAAAGAGCAGAAGAAACCGTTTGCGCCATCTCTGATCTCTCTGTTGATCTACGCGCGGAAGAAAATGGAAATGGTATGAATTGTCTCTTGATCCCTGCTTGATGTCGTATATATCAACATATATATAGCCTTTTTGGTCCATTATTGTAGGACCAACTAGTGATCTAAGTATAGGAAGATATATGGTATTTACTTTACTAGTACTTATTATTCCAGTAATTCAATTAGCATAATTCACTGATTTTCATGCCTAATTAGGTGTAGGAGATCTGCTGACGGCATGCATATGACGATACAATCAATGCAGGTCATGCCAATATAATTCCCATGCCAATATATACTCATGACTTTATTTGAGCAAAAAGTTATATATAGAAAAGGAAGATCTTGCAATTAATATGACTTTTTCTGTCATCAGTTGGTGGGTTATTAGACAATTTTTTCGCACTCCAGATCTTTAATCGTGGTCAGAAATCACATTCTTGAAAAGGAATATTTATTTCGCTCTCGATTATATAAAGAATCCTATTTTAGGCAGCGAACAAATTAACATTTGGCCAGGAGCGAAAACAGCAACTCGGCTGCAATAGCATGTGCAGGGAATCCTCAGGGTATTGCAGGGAATCCAAAGGATCGCATCATGCAGATACGTCCAGGAAATTAGGAAAAGAAGTTTTTGAATAACACATGCAACGTCCCGACATGCTGGCTTCATCGAACAGCAAAATTCTGTCACGACGATCAAGATGACGACGCCTCGGAGATCTTTTTCGTAACGGTCGCTAAAATACCCGGAATCGAACACGTACGTATAGATTCACCAGTGGTTGCCCAAGTTAAGTGCTTAAACCACCAGTTCCAAAAAAAAAAAGTTAGCTGCTCAAATATACTAGTACTTCTGGTTTTTATATTTAGATGAAGTTCAGACAAAATGTTTGACTTGCTGCCGGAACAAATGTTGGTCGGGAGCGTCTACTATTCCTGAACGCAGGGAGTAATAATAACCTAACTACTCAAGAAAATTACGTGTGTTATAATTTCATTCTCGTTGAATAAACTATGACTTCATAAAAAGACTAAATATTCAAAAATTATACTAGGCAGTATTTGCATTATTGTTTTACACTTCGAGCCCCTTCATCATGCTACTCGTTGTTGGACACGTGAAGCCGAACTAAAGCGAAATCAATTTCGAGAAAACATATACGAACTCAACCGAACAAGTTTTTCACATATATCTTTTAAAAAGAAATCATAAAACTTGTTTGAATATGACTCTTCTCTAGCTAGAAGAAGTCTAAATTCTACCACAACCGCAGGCATCCCAATAGTTCCACGTAATAGATAAAAAGATGTCAAAAAGGATTGTGATCAATGCAAACCTATTCGCAAACTCAATTTTACATAAGGAAAAGGATTATGTATACACAATCAACTTTCATCTTCAATTTTCCCTAAACAAACATATTTACCTGTCACAACAAATTTTCATCTTTAGGTACTAAATAAATACTGATTTATTCATTAAAATAGTGGAGTTCTCAAAACATAACTAGTGCTGATCATGTAAAAATAAATCATATTTTACCAGGTTCAAACATTATTTGGGCAAAACAAAAGAAGTTTATGCAATCAAAAAATGATACCTATTTTTCAAAGACAATATTAGAAATCTTTGACCATATAAAACAATACATTAGATGCTAATTACTCGCTCAATCCTATAGTTAGAATTACATGACAACTTGAAGATGATATGGTCTATTATTCTATAACATGTATATTTGACTATTGTTTTCTATATTAAACTATACTTATATCCAATAAATATCATGATAGCACATTTCAAAAAAACAATTATTACAGCGAGGATATCGAAGTTTTAAAAGGTACCAGATCTTTTTAGGGGGTGTGTTACCAAGAGCACATGATAAGCACCACGAGCTTATAAGTTTTTTTTACCAAACACAAGAAGTTTATTGTAGCTTATTTCATAAGCGGCTTGAAGAGTGCATATGAGACGCGTGGGCCCTACTACATTAACTTATTTTTTCTTTCCACTACTCCTCGCTCCCTCCACATCTACCTCTTTGGTCATTGTTGGGGACCGACGAGGCCCCCCCCACACACAGGCGGACCGGCCACCACCAAGCGTAAAGGACCCACTGTCAAGAGGCCTTCATCGTAGGGGCAATCAAGACAATCAAGACAATCACATAATATTCATCACATAGTCCACCAACGATCAAATAATCGACAAATTCATCACATAGTCCACCAACGATCACATAATCGACAAATTCATCACATAGTCACGAACTACAAGTCATAATGGTCCAGTGCAAGTCACAAATGTCCAAATGAAAATAAAAGTAGCTAAGTCCACGAACTCACTCGTCCGCCTACTGATCATGCGGCGACCGGGACCCCCGACCCCCCGTGGGCGGCCGCCGTGGCCACGGGAACCACCCGCACGCCCGTGGCATCCCCCGCGAACCGTGAGGCCGCCGAAGGCCGGGTCTCGGCCACGGGCCGGTGGCACCCACCGCATCCCACCCCAAGGAGTCCGCCGAGCCGGCGGGGACCCGTCGTATGCTTGCAGCCCATCATTTGATGCCGCGGATAGATCCCCGCGTAGAATTTAAAGTGTTAATTAGAAATTTCGACAAGACCTCCCCCCGCACCGTGAGGTATTAAGAACCTGCAAGAAAAAGCCTCAACACGAAGGTCGGGCCACAATAAATGTCTTCTCACGGCTCGATGGCCGGACACATGTCATGTGGTGTCGTACGACACGTGGTCAAATTGACATAAATGAATGTACAAGGTTTTCAGCATTTGTATGAAGTCAGGCTAGGTCACTACTAGAAAAAAATAGCAGGGTTCAAAGTAACTCACCGGAGAAATAGCGGCCGGTCGAGTGAGTGGAGGAATGAATGCTCGTGGTAGTGGAGGGAGTTGCACCTGCGGTAGTGGAGGGAGTTGCACCTGTGGCGCCACCGCGTGACTAAGGTTTTCCAAGTACTTAAGCACGGAGGACATCCGCCGAGTGTGGGCCGACCGTAACGCCTCCATCTCGCTTCGTATGGACCTCGGCCATCGGCCGCAGTGCTCATTGGATTGCCTTTGCGTCTCTTCTACCCCGCCTCTCCCCGCTCGGCCTTCTCTCGCCGCAAGTTGGGCCTACAATATTTGATCCAAAAATTAGAATATAAAGTAATCATATGTAAATATCAATGGACGACAAAGACAACGAAAATAACTCCGGAACCGCTCGTTCAACGTCCGCGTAGCAAGGGCCGACTATATATGGGCGGGGGCGAGCTCGTGCCCCTATCTCGAGATCGAACCGCCGCGAGCGTCGGAACAGAGGACGGAACAAGGAGACTGTCACCCACATGGTACCGTCCATGCATCCTGCCTTCTCCGCTCCTCACGACACTTTCTCCATCAAGAGGCTCTGTCACTGGATCGAAGTCTGGCCCACGAACCTCCCTTGCCGTCGTGACGTACCTTGTGATGCGGGACTGGATTGTCGGGTTACTATACGCCTCGGGTGGGTCGTCCACGTTGAAGGCGACGTCGGCCTTGGCCTTGCCCTTGTGTGCTATGCCATATGCCCGGAGCTCGCCGCAAGGCTGATTCTCATGTGCCTGAGACTGCAAGAAACAACAATGTGGGTGTTAGAAAAACAACAATGTGGGTGTTAGAAAACAACAAAGTGGGTGTTAGAATAATTGAGAGTTAGACAACAACAAATCGAAATAAATAAATAAATAAATAAATAAACGTACCCATCTACGACTGAACTCGCGAAGGTTAATGGGGCCTTGGTGGTGTGCCGGACCTGCCATCTTCAAACGCCGCTCCCGGCGCTCGAGGTGCTTTGCCTCCCAATCCGGCTCAAACCACTTGTTCACAATTGCCCTCCAAACGTGAGGCCGGTCGGCACACCACCACGGGGGCACCTGCAAGTCATCAAGTGCATACCGTACAAAAACATCAAATTGAGCAAATGTAATCTCATAAAAATGAATTGACGCATATTTATACCTCCATGTATTGTTCTTGAGTGAGCCGGAGGTTTCGCATGTCCGATTTTCGGACTTTCTCATGTCGCTGAGCCTTCCAGACCATGTTTTGCGAGACGCGGGACTCGTAAATCATATCAGTGACAAGTTTGCGACAAATGAACATGGCGTTGTCATTCGCCCGCGCCTCGTATCCCGGAAAAACTCGTAGAAATCCCCGCACATAAAAGTGTTGTCAATACACGAGCCAAATCCAATTAAGTCGAAAAAAATAATTTATTGATAGGAAAAACACACCCAAAACTCGAAACCACCCGACGGCCTTGTTCGGAACACCCGCCCGGCCGGATCCTGGACATCGGGCATGAGGGCGTAGTGGTCAAACGACGTCACCGGCACCTCTCGGCGAGCATCTCCCTCGCCAACCCACACGAACCCGGGGTAGTGAAGCTCGACCGTAACGCCCAAGATGCCATTGGGAAGACGGTTATGACCACCGGACTCTCGATCTTCCACCCCCCGCCAAAATGATTCACAAAATGTATTAGTTTGAATGTGAGTTTGAAGAGAACCAATGAAAAGGTTAAGAAAAGTTACCGTGTTCCCTCGGGTCTAATAATCGGGCGGTTCGCGGGTAGTATGGGTCGGTCTGGAAGTCTCGAATGGCCTCGCACATAGACCTTGGGCCTAGCCTCCACCCCCCGCCTCCTCCTCGTCCTCCTCCTCCTCCCCGCCCTCCTCCCTCCCCCCCGCACCTCATCATCCTGCTGCTGCACCTCCTCCTCCTCCTCCTCCTCCTCCTCCTCCTCCTCCTCCTCCTCCTCCTCCTCCTCCTCCTCCTCCTCCGTCGCAACCGGAGAGGGTGCACTCTTGCGACCCGTGGCTCCAGACGAACCGGAAGGTACCACGGAGGGGGACCTCGACACCCTCCTCATCATCCCGGAGCCCAAAGCCTCGTCCTGGTACAAGTCATTGAGGTTCCTCACCAAACGGCCGTGCTTTGCCTCGGCACCTTCTTCTTTGGCGGCATCTTGGATCAAACACCTGAAATAAACAAGAGTAAATCAATTAGTACATAATTACATTTAAATATAAATTAGTAATACATAAGAAACACGTTATACTAGTACATGAAACAAAATATCCTAGTAAATTATAGACATATTTACAATTAGTACGGATCTTACATGTTTTAGAAATAATCATCATAATCCGGAATATTTGGATCGTAGTCATCATCACTATCTCGCATGTCCATAGACTCAACGCCGTGCTCCAAAGGCGGAACGGTGTCATCATCATCATTGTCATTGCCTAAACGTAATCGCTCAAGTAATCTTAGGTCGTCATCATTTTGAACCTCTTCGCATCATCGCCGTCGACACCCATTTCATTGTCTACTTCCATTTCGATCGCTTGGGTTAAGTCTATCTCAAAGCTCCCCTCTAGCCCATCCTCTTGGAAGAAATCTCCGTCATATGTGTTTGGGTCTAGTAGGTGGTAATCTTCATTGCCTGGAGCAGGTAGTTTACCGTGTGGCGATACCTTGTACACAACACTCCAACCCCGGGAGACGCTTGTCGCTTTTACAAGGGTATGAGAGGTAATATACTTGTGTGGTCTCGTTGGGCCACAATATAGACATCGTGCCCCGGGTACACGGATGATCGCTTAATTTCGACGAGCCCAAGATTCTTATTTTGTCTCATACCGCGAGCGTTTGGATCAAACCAATGGCACTTGAATATGACAGGTTTAAGAGGTTTGCAACCATGATACTTGAGCATTGTCAATCCATTCTTGTGTCACACGACCATTTGGTGCCCATCCTTTGTACATCCACTCACGGTCACCCATTCTATATCATATCAACGAGTCATATGAAATATATTGCATCATCTACACGATGCCTACACATTCTAATAGGTAAAGATAGGTCCTAATCCCACCCGTGAATGCGTAGATGGGGTTAGTTCCTATGGTCTACTCCGATCCGAGACGAATTTTCGGCAGCACCTCCCCATTGTTCTCCAAATACACGTCCCATTAGGGAGATTGTGTATCCGGAGAACAACGGGGAGGTGCTGCCGAAACTCTATCTCGGATCGGAGTAGACCATAGAAACTAACCCCATCTACGCATCCACGGCCGTCCAAAAACGTGGACAATTCGAAACGAGATACAACAATAAATATGCAAAGATTTGCATATTTCAAACTCGTATCTCTTTCGAATGGGAGACGCCTAACTAGGTTTCGCGATCTACAACATCTAGGAACTTGATGGCGAGGCGAGGGGCGTGCTCACCTAGTGACTTGATGGCGAGGCGAGGGCGGGCGGCAAGACCGGGGTCGACCGGGCCTCCGAGACAATGTGAGCGCGAACTCCAACTCCTTCTTCGGCGGTGCCAACCGGGCCTCCTTCCCGCAAAAATAGATCAATGATGGGTGTTTAGTCAAAATTTCGGCGAAGCACCTCCCCCCCGTACGGTGAGGTTTCCAAAACCCGCAAAAAAAAGGCACGACACGACGGTCGGGCTACACATGGGGTTTCTTCCAACGGCTCGATGGCCGGAAAATCACATGTAGTGCCCCCATGCGATCCACGAGTCTCACCTAGGTGATCGACAAATCACCCCTCTTGCTCCCAAAAAAGCTTCCGGTGGTCAGTGCGGCATCTCAAGGCATCTCTTCCTATAAAATTGATATGCATTAGATGTATATATGAAAACAAAAATTAGAGACATGATAAATTTGCTATTCTACATCACTAATTCGTCAAGACACCTAAAATTTGATCACCAAAATCTCTAATTTATATATCCAACATCACTAATTCATCACTAATTTGTAACTAAATTACCGAAATCGAGAGGAAGTCGAGAGAGCACTCACAAGGGGTGAAGCACCAAGGTTGGATGCGTTCGTGGCAATGGATCCTTCGACGTCTCCTAACCCTCCTCCACGTCGGCCTTCTCCATCTCCTCTCGTGGCGGCGGAGTCGGGGCGGGGGTCGGGGCGGGGGCGCGGGGCGCGGCGCGGGGCGCGGGCGGGGGTCGGGGCCGGGGGCGGTGGCGGCGGAGCGGGGCGGGGCGGGGTCGGGGCGGGGCTCGGCGCGCGCGCGGGACGGGGCGGGGCGGGCGGGGGCGGGCGGCGGGGGGGTGGTGGCGGCGGGGGCCGGGCGGCGGGGTGGTGGCGGCGGGGGTGGCGGCGGCGGGGGTGGTGGCGGCGGGACCGGTGGGCTAAGTGAGCGGGGTCGTGGCGGCGGGACCGGGCTGGGTAGGCCAAATATCAAGACCTTCGCCGAGAGCCAAGATCTAGGGCTCTCGGCGAAGCTGCTAAAAATTTTAAAATAAAAAAACTTATTGAAAAAAAAATAAAAAATCGTGCTGCCTGCTAAAAATAAAAAAAAGCTACCTTCGCCGAGAGCCAAGGGTACGGCTCTCGGCGAAGGTCCCCTTCACCGAGAGCAAAACACTCACCGAATGTTGTTTTCATCAAATTTTATCTAAAAATAGCAAATAAATTTGAAATTTCGATAAAACTTAACATGTCACTAGATATGTTGTGTATTGCTTATAAAAAAGTGGTTGCACTCAAATTCAAAATGAAAATTCACAAAGAGAGCAAACCAAGTGGTATGAGTTCAAATTTTCTGAAACTTCTCGTTCGATGTTCCGGTTTCTAAAGAGTGTACGTGTCAACTTGTTCAAAACACTCTCTACTATTTATCACGATCTATATGTATGATATCACGACCACTCGACAAAAATCGTGATTTTTCAACTTCATTTGAATTTTATATAATTTTTTTACCTTGCTACCACACGATCTTCATCTTGATACGAGAACCAAATGCAAGAAAATTGAGCTTCATTTTATGTACATGGTCTTAGAGATGTCTCATGAACATGAATACCATTTTTCGAACAAATTTGCTCTATGATTTTATGCACTTGCAGTTCATATCGGACGTATAAGAAACAAATACAAAGAAAGAAGTGAAATTGTTAAATATAGCTAACAAAGACAAAATGGTGCCAATTTTGAACATGTATATTGTTTGTGTGTATGTGGTTCAAGGAGAAAGTTTGGACTCGTAAATGTGATTTTTTTTTTTTGAAAATTCGCCGTGAGCAAAAAAAAACACTCACCGAAGGTATAAAGCTCTCGGTGAAAGTGTCTCTACGCCATGTGTTTTTCCTTCGCCGAGAGCCTAACATACGGGCTCTCGGCGAATTTAACGGCCGTAGGCGGCCGTGGCGGCTGTTCCTTCCGAGCCGTCGGCCGAACCCTTCGCCGAGAGCCGCGGATAGAAAGCTCTCGGCGAAGGTGCTGATCACCGTGGGCCGGTCCTTCGCCGAGAGCCGACCTTGCGCTCTCGGCGAAGAGGGCCTTCACCGAGAGCTGCAGATTTGGCTCTCGCCGAAGCTTCCAGCTCTCGGTGAAGACTCGTTTCCGGTAGTACCTATCTATGACATTATGAACAAATAACTCAAAAGCCACACCACTGTAGTGTGGCGGCTGGGGTGCTGTGCAAAAGGTTTAAAAAGGTTTTTGAGTCAAATACATCTTTGTGTTGATATGACAGAAGTATGCAATCAATAACAAATCATCCATTCTAGTTCGGCAAATTCCTCACCAGATTCTCATTTATTTCGTTTCCTAGCAGAAACTGTGCCAACCCAAATTATAGCACCTAGCTACTTGGCATACGCAAGCTAGCATACAGCATTTCGTATTCGTGTGGTGATCAGAATTTCATCACGCAAAACAGCAGCATTGCTCAGGGGCGTTAATCCTCGCTGCTCGTGGGTCTGGACCTGACAAAACTTTGCTGGGACGGACGGGGTAGACGATGCAGTTGCCTCCTTTGTACTTCATGCCTTTGCACAAAGTGTTGCAGTCGATATAAACGGAGCATTTCCCCACGCATACGCCTTCACCTGCATTCGGATCACGTAACGCTCATTATTAATTACTTGCACTTGCAAATGGTAGATATCGCAAAACTAGCTAGGATTTTTCAATTAAAACAGGAGGTAGGAGTTATAGTGGGAGACTAGGTGATACCCCGCGCGTTGCTGCGAGAATTTTTTAAACAAAATTTCAAGGTGAAATGTGAAAGTAGTGACACCAAAGATATTACATGCCAATATTCGTTTGTAAGCTCATTATATATGAAAGCATGTTATTTTGTTGAGAGTGGATCATTCTAAAATCGTCAGCGGGAATTTTGTGGTGTGATATGCATGCTATAAGCCACAGAAAATCGATTTAAGACATAAATATGTGATTTGGTGGATGATGACATGGCGTATAGTGGATGGTGACATGGCGCATAGTGGATGATGACGTGGAATGCTTGCATGTTGAGAGAAATCCAACCATGGCTTGTAGTGGGTCTCACCTATATAAGTTTTATAGATGAGAATCTAATAGCTATATGCATAGTTTCATGTAGTGGCTGGAATATTGAAATGTATTTCCGTTTCTAAATTAAAAAAGCTAGACTTGTGTGTGTGTGTGTACATGCAAGAAATTTTCATGTAAAGGGAAGTAAGATGAGAGAGACATTACCGGTTGAGGAAAGGATGGCGACGACGGTTACTGCGATGACAATGATCTTGCAAAGAGCAGAAGAAACCGTTTGCGCCATCTCTGATCTCTCTGTTGATCTACGCGCAGAAGAAAATGGAAATGGTATGAATTGTCTCCTGATCCCTGCTTGATGTCGTATATATCAACATATATATATAGCCTTTTTGGTCCATTATTGTAGGACCAACTAGTGATCTAAGTATAGGAAGATATATGGTATTTACTTTACTAGTACTTATTATTCCAGTAATTCAATTAGCATAATTCACTGATTTTCATGCCTAATTAGGTGTAGGAGATCTGCTGACGGCATGCATATGACGATACAATCAATGCAGGTCATGCCAATATAATTCCCATGCCAATATATACTCATGACTTTATTTGAGCAAAAAGTTATATATAGAAAAGGAAGATCTTGCAATTAATATGACTTTTTCTGTCATCAGTTGGTGGGTTATTAGACAATTTTTTCGCACTCCAGATCTTTAATCGTGGTCAGAAATCACATTCTTGAAAAGGAATATTTATTTCGCTCTCGATTATATAAAGAATCCTATTTTAGGCAGCGAACAAATTAACATTTGGCCAGCAGCGAAAACAGCAACTCGGCTGCAATAGCATGTGCAGGGAATCCTCAGGGTATTGCAGGGAATCCAAAGGATCGCATGTTGTTTTCATCAAATTTTATCTAAAAATAGCAAATAAATTTGAAATTTCGATAAAACTTAACATGTCACTAGATATGTTGTGTATTGCTTATAAAAAAGTGGTTGCACTCAAATTCAAAATGAAAATTCACAAAGAGAGCAAACCAAGTGGTATGAGTTCAAATTTTCTGAAACTTCTCGTTCGATGTTCCGGTTTCTAAAGAGTGTACGTGTCAACTTGTTCAAAACACTCTCTACTATTTATCACGATCTATATGTATGATATCACGACCACTCGACAAAAATCGTGATTTTTCAACTTCATTTGAATTTTATATAATTTTTTTACCTTGCTACCACACGATCTTCATCTTGATACGAGAACCAAATGCAAGAAAATTGAGCTTCATTTTATGTACATGGTCTTAGAGATGTCTCATGAACATGAATACCATTTTTCGAACAAATTTGCTCTATGATTTTATGCACTTGCAGTTCATATCGGACGTATAAGAAACAAATACAAAGAAAGAAGTGAAATTGTTAAATATAGCTAACAAAGACAAAATGGTGCCAATTTTGAACATGTATATTGTTTGTGTGTATGTGGTTCAAGGAGAAAGTTTGGACTCGAAATGTGATTTTTTTTTTTGAAAATTCGCCGTGAGCAAAAAAAAACACTCACCGAAGGTATAAAGCTCTCGGTGAAAGTGTCTCTACGCCATGTGTTTTTCCTTCGCCGAGAGCCTAACATACAGGCTCTCGGCGAATTTAACGGCCGTAGGCGGCCGTGGCGGCTGTTCCTTCGAGCCGTCGGCCGAACCCCTTCGCCGAGAGCTGAGGATAGAAAGCTCTCGGCGAAGGTGCTGATCACCGTGGGCCAGTCCTTCGCCGAGAGCCAGACCTTGCGCTCTCGGCGAAGAGGGGCTTCACCGAGAGCTGCAGATTTGGCTCTCGCCGAAGCTTCCAGCTCTCGGTGAAGACTCTGTTTCCGGTAGTACCTATCTATGACATTATGAACAAATAACTCAAAAGCCACACCACTGTAGTGTGGCGGCTGGGGTGCTGTGCAAAAGGTTTAAAAAGGTTTTTGAGTCAAATACATCTTTGTGTTGATATGACAGAAGTATGCAATCAATAACAAATCATCCATTCTAGTTCGGCAAATTCCTCACCAGATTCTCATTTATTTCGTTTCCTAGCAGAAACTGTGCCAACCCAAATTATAGCACCTAGCTACTTGGCATACGCAAGCTAGCATACAGCATTTCGTATTCGTGTGGTGATCAGAATTTCATCACGCAAAACAGCAGCATTGCTCAGGGGCGTTAATCCTCGCTGCTCGTGGGTCTGGACCTGACAAAACTTTGCTGGGACGGACGGGGTAGACGATGCAGTTGCCTCCTTTGTACTTCATGCCTTTGCACAAAGTGTTGCAGTCGATATAAACGGAGCATTTCCCCACGCATACGCCTTCACCTGCATTCGGATCACGTAACGCTCATTATTAATTACTTGCACTTGCAAATGGTAGATATCGCAAAACTAGCTAGGATTTTTCAATTAAAACAGGAGGTAGGAGTTATAGTGGGAGACTAGGTGATACCCCGCGCGTTGCTGCGAGAATTTTTTAAACAAAATTTCAAGGTGAAATGTGAAAGTAGTGACACCAAAGATATTACATGCCAATATTCGTTTGTAAGCTCATTATATATGAAAGCATGTTATTTTGTTGAGAGTGGATCATTCTAAAATCGTCAGCGGGAATTTTGTGGTGTGATATGCATGCTATAAGCCACAGAAAATCGATTTAAGACATAAATATGTGATTTGGTGGATGATGACATGGCGTATAGTGGATGGTGACATGGCGCATAGTGGATGATGACGTGGAATCTTTGCATGTTGAGAGAATTCAACCATGGCTTGTAGTGGGTCTCACCTATATAAGTTTTATAGATGAGAATCTAATAGCTATATGCATAGTTTCATGTAGTGGCTGGAATATTGAAATGTATTTCCGTTTCTAAATTAAAAAAGCTAGACTTGTGTGTGTGTGTGTACATGCAAGAAATTTTCATGTAAAGGGAAGTAAGATGAGAGAGACATTACCGGTTGAGGAAAGGATGGCGACGACGGTTACTGCGATGACAATGATCTTGCAAAGAGCAGAAGAAACCGTTTGCGCCATCTCTGATCTCTCTGTTGATCTACGCGCAGAAGAAAATGGAAATGGTATGAATTGTCTCCTGATCCCTGCTTGATGTCGTATATATCAACATATATATATAGCCTTTTTGGTCCATTATTGTAGGACCAACTAGTGATCTAAGTATAGGAAGATATATGGTATTTACTTTACTAGTACTTATTATTCCAGTAATTCAATTAGCATAATTCACTGATTTTCATGCCTAATTAGGTGTAGGAGATCTGCTGACGGCATGCATATGACGATACAATCAATGCAGGTCATGCCAATATAATTCCCATGCCAATATATACTCATGACTTTATTTGAGCAAAAAGTTATATATAGAAAAGGAAGATCTTGCAATTAATATGACTTTTTCTGTCATCAGTTGGTGGGTTATTAGACAATTTTTTCGCACTCCAGATCTTTAATCGTGGTCAGAAATCACATTCTTGAAAAGGAATATTTATTTCGCTCTCGATTATATAAAGAATCCTATTTTAGGCAGCGAACAAATTAACATTTGGCCAGGAGCGAAAACAGCAACTCGGCTGCAATAGCATGTGCAGGGAATCCTCAGGGTATTGCAGGGAATCCAAAGGATCGCATGTTGTTTTCATCAAATTTTATCTAAAAATAGCAAATAAATTTGAAATTTCGATAAAACTTAACATGTCACTAGATATGTTGTGTATTGCTTATAAAAAAGTGGTTGCACTCAAATTCAAAATGAAAATTCACAAAGAGAGCAAACCAAGTGGTATGAGTTCAAATTTTCCGAAACTTCTCGTTCGATGTTCCGGTTTCTAAAGAGTGTACGTGTCAACTTGTTCAAAACACTCTCTACTATTTATCACGATCTATATGTATGATATCACGACCACTCGACAAAAATCGTGATTTTTCAACTTCATTTGAATTTTATATAATTTTTTTACCTTGCTACCACACGATCTTCATCTTGATACGAGAACCAAATGCAAGAAAATTGAGCTTCATTTTATGTACATGGTCTTAGAGATGTCTCATGAACATGAATACCATTTTTCGAACAAATTTGCTCTATGATTTTATGCACTTGCAGTTCATATCGGACGTATAAGAAACAAATACAAAGAAAGAAGTGAAATTGTTAAATATAGCTAACAAAGACAAAATGGTGCCAATTTTGAACATGTATATTGTTTGTGTGTATGTGGTTCAAGGAGAAAGTTTGGACTCAGAAATGTGATTTTTTTTTTTGAACATTCGCCGAGAGCCAAGGGTACGGCTCTCGGCGAAGGTCCCCTTCACCGAGAGCAAAACACTCACCGAATGTTGTTTTCATCAAATTTTATCTAAAAATAGCAAATAAATTTGAAATTTCGATAAAACTTAACATGTCACTAGATATGTTGTGTATTGCTTATAAAAAAGTGGTTGCACTCAAATTCAAAATGAAAATTCACAAAGAGAGCAAACCAAGTGGTATGAGTTCAAATTTTCTGAAACTTCTCGTTCGATGTTCCGGTTTCTAAAGAGTGTACGTGTCAACTTGTTCAAAACACTCTCTACTATTTATCACGATCTATATGTATGATATCACGACCACTCGACAAAAATCGTGATTTTTCAACTTCATTTGAATTTTATATAATTTTTTTACCTTGCTACCACACGATCTTCATCTTGATACGAGAACCAAATGCAAGAAAATTGAGCTTCATTTTATGTACATGGTCTTAGAGATGTCTCATGAACATGAATACCATTTTTCGAACAAATTTGCTCTATGATTTTATGCACTTGCAGTTCATATCGGACGTATAAGAAACAAATACAAAGAAAGAAGTGAAATTGTTAAATATAGCTAACAAAGACAAAATGGTGCCAATTTTGAACATGTATATTGTTTGTGTGTATGTGGTTCAAGGAGAAAGTTTGGACTCGAAATGTGATTTTTTTTTTTGAAAATTCGCCGTGAGCAAAAAAAAACACTCACCGAAGGTATAAAGCTCTCGGTGAAAGTGTCTCTACGCCATGTGTTTTTCCTTCGCCGAGAGCCTAACATACAGGCTCTCGGCGAATTTAACGGCCGTAGGCGGCCGTGGCGGCTGTTCCTTCGAGCCGTCGGCCGAACCCCTTCGCCGAGAGCTGCGGATAGAAAGCTCTCGGCGAAGGTGCCGATCACCGTGGGCCGGTCCTTCGCCGAGAGCCGGACCTTGCGCTCTCGGCGAAGAGGGCCTTCACCGAGAGCTGCAGATTTGGCTCTCGCCGAAGCTTCCAGCTCTCGGTGAAGACTCGTTTCCGGTAGTACCTATCTATGACATTATGAACAAATAACTCAAAAGCCACACCACTGTAGTGTGGCGGCTGGGGTGCTGTGCAAAAGGTTTAAAAAGGTTTTTGAGTCAAATACATCTTTGTGTTGATATGACAGAAGTATGCAATCAATAACAAATCATCCATTCTAGTTCGGCAAATTCCTCACCAGATTCTCATTTATTTCGTTTCCTAGCAGAAACTGTGCCAACCCAAATTATAGCACCTAGCTACTTGGCATACGCAAGCTAGCATACAGCATTTCGTATTCGTGTGGTGATCAGAATTTCATCACGCAAAACAGCAGCATTGCTCAGGGGCGTTAATCCTCGCTGCTCGTGGGTCTGGACCTGACAAAACTTTGCTGGGACGGACGGGGTAGACGATGCAGTTGCCTCCTTTGTACTTCATGCCTTTGCACAAAGTGTTGCAGTCGATATAAACGGAGCATTTCCCCACGCATACGCCTTCACCTGCATTCGGATCACGTAACGCTCATTATTAATTACTTGCACTTGCAAATGGTAGATATCGCAAAACTAGCTAGGATTTTTCAATTAAAACAGGAGGTAGGAGTTATAGTGGGAGACTAGGTGATACCCCGCGCGTTGCTGCGAGAATTTTTTAAACAAAATTTCAAGGAGAAATGTGAAAGTAGTGACACCAAAGATATTACATGCCAATATTCGTTTGTAAACTCATTATATATGAAAGCATGTTATTTTGTTGAGAGTGGATCATTCTAAAATCGTCGTGGGAATTTTGTGGTGTGATATACATGCTATAAGCCAAAGAAAATCGATTTAAGACATAAATATGTGATTTGGTGGATGATGACATGGCGTATAGTGGATGGTGACATGACGCATAGTGGATGATGACGTGGAATGCTTGCATGTTGAGAGAATTCAACCATGGCTTGTAGTGGGTCTCACCTATATAAGTTTTATAGATGAGAATCTAATAGCTATATGCATAGTTTCATGTAGTGGCTGGAATATTGAAATGTATTTCCGTTTCTAAATTAAAAAAGCTAGACTTGTGTGTGTGTGTGTACATGCAAGAAATTTTCATGTAAAGGGAAGTAAGATGAGAGAGACATTACCGGTTGAGGAAAGGATGGCGACGACGGTTACTGCGATGACAATGATCTTGCAAAGAGCAGAAGAAACCGTTTGCGCCATCTCTGATCTCTCTGTTGATCTACGCGCAGAAGAAAATGGAAATGGTATGAATTGTCTCCTGATCCCTGCTTGATGTCGTATATATCAACATATATATAGCCTTTTTGGTCCATTATTGTAGGACCAACTAGTGATCTAAGTATAGGAAGATATATGGTATTTACTTTACTAGTACTTATTATTCCAGTAATTCAATTAGCATAATTCACTGATTTTCATGCCTAATTAGGTGTAGGAGATCTGCTGACGGCATGCATATGACGATACAATCAATGCAGGTCATGCCAATATAATTCCCATGCCAATATATACTCATGACTTTATTTGAGCAAAAAGTTATATATAGAAAAGGAAGATCTTGCAATTAATATGACTTTTTCTGTCATCAGTTGGTGGGTTATTAGACAATTTTTTCGCACTCCAGATCTTTAATCGTGGTCAGAAATCACATTCTTGAAAAGGAATATTTATTTCGCTCTCGATTATATAAAGAATCCTATTTTAGGCAGCGAACAAATTAACATTTGGCCAGGAGCGAAAACAGCAACTCGGCTGCAATAGCATGTGCAGGGAATCCTCAGGGTATTGCAGGGAATCCAAAGGATCGCATCATGCAGATACGTCCAGGAAATTAGGAAAAGAAGTTTTTGAATAACACATGCAACGTCCCGACATGCTGGCTTCATCGAACAGCAAAATTCTGTCACGACGATCAAGATGACGACGCCTCGGAGATCTTTTTCGTAACGGTCGCTAAAATACCCGGAATCGAACACGTACGTATAGATTCACCAGTGGTTGCCCAAGTTAAGTGCTTAAACCACCAGTTCCAAAAAAAAAAAAAGTTAGCTGCTCAAATATACTAGTACTTCTGGTTTTTATATTTAGATGAAGTTCAGACAAAATGTTTGACTTGCTGCCGGAACAAATGTTGGTCGGGAGCGTCTACTATTCCTGAACGCAGGGAGTAATAATAACCTAACTACTCAAGAAAATTACGTGTGTTATAATTTCATTCTCGTTGAATAAACTATGACTTCATAAAAAGACTAAATATTCAAAAATTATACTAGGCAGTATTTGCATTATTGTTTTACACTTCGAGCCCCTTCATCATGCTACTCGTTGTTGGACACGTGAAGCCGAACTAAAGCGAAATCAATTTCGAGAAAACATATACGAACTCAACCGAACAAGTTTTTCACATATATCTTTTAAAAAGAAATCATAAAACTTGTTTGAATATGACTCTTCTCTAGCTAGAAGAAGTCTAAATTCTACCACAACCGCAGGCATCCCAATAGTTCCACGTAATAGATAAAAAGATGTCAAAAAGGATTGTGATCAATGCAAACCTATTCGCAAACTCAATTTTACATAAGGAAAAGGATTATGTATACACAATCAACTTTCATCTTCAATTTTCCCTAAACAAACATATTTACCTGTCACAACAAATTTTCATCTTTAGGTACTAAATAAATACTGATTTATTCATTAAAATAGTGGAGTTCTCAAAACATAACTAGTGCTGATCATGTAAAAATAAATCATATTTTACCAGGTTCAAACATTATTTGGGCAAAACAAAAGAAGTTTATGCAATCAAAAAATGATACCTATTTTTCAAAGACAATATTAGAAATCTTTGACCATATAAAACAATACATTAGATGCTAATTACTCGCTCAATCCTATAGTTAGAATTACATGACAACTTGAAGATGATATGGTCTATTATTCTATAACATGTATATTTGACTATTGTTTTCTATATTAAACTATACTTATATCCAATAAATATCATGATAGCACATTTCAAAAAAACAATTATTACAGCGAGGATATCGAAGTTTTAAAAGGTACCAGATCTTTTTAGGGGGTGTGTTACCAAGAGCACATGATAAGCACCACGAGCTTATAAGTTTTTTTTACCAAACACAAGAAGTTTATTGTAGCTTATTTCATAAGCGGCTTGAAGAGTGCATATGAGACGCGTGGGCCCTACTACATTAACTTATTTTTTCTTTCCACTACTCCTCGCTCCCTCCACATCTACCTCTTTGGTCATTGTTGGGGACCGACGAGGCCCCCCCCACACACAGGCGGACCGGCCACCACCAAGCGTAAAGGACCCACTGTCAAGAGGCCTTCATCGTAGGGGCAATCAAGACAATCACACGAGCCATCTGGGGGTGAGAAGATCTCTCCCCGAGAGCTGCAGGCTCCCGGGAAGGCACCCTGGGAAGCACCGTCTGAGGGGAAGACCGCCGACAGGGTGAGGGGCGGAAGGCACCCGAGAAGCGAGGAGAACATAAGGGCAAACACGAGGCCACATGTCAGGGGGAGGGGGCAAGTGCCCACACTGTAGACACACATGGGGAGGCGTCATACCAGGGAAAATACTAGAATGCCCTTCCGCGGGTCGGGGGTTGCCCCGAGTCCGTACCGGAGTTGTACCGGGGTTAAAACGGACATTGTACCAAAAGGGGTTAAAGAGGCCTATGAAAGGGGAGCCATCTCCATGTATTTGAATTCAGTTATACTAGTGACTCAGTCCTCTAGTAGCTCTCCTGAGCCTTCCGCACGAGTCAAGAGCCCACTCTTTACTATTTGGGTTTAGTAACCACCAACAGTCATATAGACATGTTAATGAGGTGTAATAGAATCATTGTCTACTAAGGGCACTCCCTATGGTAGAAACAAGATGCGATGTCCAAGAAAATTATGTCACCAAAATTTATTCGTAGAAAATATATCTCACAATGGATGGAGTCTTCATAAATGTAAGAATTTCTTCCCTCCATTATCCTTTTCTTCCTCCCAACCTTCCAGGTCATGAGCTTCTCCCTCGGTCAGCGAGCGGCATGCAGCGAACCAATGTGAAGTAGCCGGCAGCCGGTGGACCAGTGCGTGGTGCCTCTCGCGGTGGCGCGGGCACTCCCTCTGTGGCGCGCGCGAGCTCCCACAGCAGCGCTTGCTGGCACAGTGGCACGAGAGGTCGTCGCAGCAGAGCTCCTGCGGCGGCACTGAAGAGCACGGCGTGCTCCCGCGACAACCCTTCCTCAGGAGAGCTCCCTCGGTGAAGCTTCTGCGACGATGTTCCGCTGGCGGGCACGGTGCGCTCTGTCAGCTGATCTCCCGTGGCGGCACTGAGAAGTGGGCGGACGGCATGCGCGTGGCGATGGCGAGCTCACCGCGGACGGCGATGGTGCGGAGTAGGTGAGCGAGGCGGGTGCGCGACAAGGTCACGACGCAGCCAAGAAACTACTGGTTTCTCCCCAATGCTCATTTCATCATTCCATGTGCGTTGAGTCGAGTAAAGAGGCAATTTCTTTGAAAGGAAACAATTTCCGGCGTCTCTCATCGCTTTGTTCATTTATTTGTTGTCATGTCATCATTTTTTATTATGTGGAGAAACCATCATTAATATACCATTAGGACTGTCCTAAAGAGACTTATCATAAGCTCATACAACCAAAACACCCCTTGAGCTTCTTATAAGCCTCCTCATAAGAGGTGCTTATATATGGTGTTTATCATAATAAGCTCTTGGTAGCGAAACAGGGGCCTTAATTAATAAGGATGGACATGCATATATTGTTGGACACATTAAGCCGAACTGTGAAGTGAAATCAATTTTCTTGAAACATTTTAAAGTGGACAATGTTTCTCGAAAACATTAAATATATAAACCTGTTCGAACAAAGATTTTCAAAAAAAAAATGAAATTTGTTCCAAGTTTCCATGTCTAGAACTTGTTCGAATTATCCTTCAAGTAAGACAGCATCCGAGTACGTCGTTGCACGTAAAAAAAAAAAGACGACAATCACTTGCACAAACCTGCAAATTTCGTGAGCTCTATCTGCTGACACGACACGCGTGCTCCTATTTCCCTTTCCATCCACGCCTCTCTCTCTCTCTCTCTCCTGAACGCACGGCACAGATCTCATCTCCTGGTTGCAGTTGCAGTGAAAAAGTCTGACGAAAGCTAGCGAACAAAAGGGATCGCTTGCGAGTTTCTGCGCCACACAACGGCTACAAATACGCGCGCCCCCACGCGGTTCACCTTCAGCCAAGCTCTAGAAATCCGTGACTTGGACGCACCTGTTGTTCTTCCTCCTCCTTCCAAGATCCCACCCCCCACCTCTCTCTCCCTCCTCTCCCTCCCATGGCTCCCACTGCTCAGGTACTGCAAATGCGATTCAACCATGTCATTTACGTACTCGACGTGCAATTGCAAATGGGTCGTCTTCTTGTTCTTCTCTACTACTACTACCACCCTACCACCAGCAGGCGGCGTCGGCACGGGCGGAGGAGAAGAGCTGCAAGGCCGCCGCCGTCGTCGCCAATGGCGTCGTTGGCAATAAGGCGGCGGTGAGGTGCCACCCGGCGCTGGCGGAGCACAAGCAGGCGTCCATCAGGGGCGTGGTGGGCGAGCTGCTGGCGAGCGCCGGCGGCGGCGGCAGGAGCCTCATCTCGCTCGGCGTCGGCGACGCGTCGTCGCACGAGTGCTTCCGCCGCGGCGGGGGGTTCGCCGCCGAGGCCGTCGCCGGCGCCGCCAGGTCAGGGGCGTTCGACTGCTACGCGCCGTCCTACGGCTTCCCCGCCGCCCGCCGGTGAGTACACACACTTGCGCCGATCGAGCATTCAATTTGCATGCATTTGTTCCAAACTCTCCTTTTCTTTTTCTTTGTTTTGATGTTGGGGGTGCGAATGAAGAAATTGCTGAGCTAGTAGTAGTGGTGATAAGGTTCACTGGTCCTCTGGGCCAGGAAATATTCAGATCCTTTTTTTAACAGAATTTTGGTGTATATATAATGCAGCACGTGACCAAACACTGGCACGATGAATTAATTAATGGTGATATTCTCAATCATGAGTACTATATATGGTCCTATTTGGATTCATACGTTAGAGTCAGTTTAAGTTAGTTGGGGCTCAACTAGACTTACAGTATTTAAACATTAGAGTTAGATTGAGCTAGTTTGCATCTAGCCTATCCAATTGGAGCTAATTCTCGCGGGGACCACCAGAAAAGTGATTTTCTCTCCCTCCCTCCGGTTCCCACACTCCACACATGATTGCCCCCCCCCCCTCTTGTTCCCCCATTGCAAAAGCGCATTGCACGGGATCCCATCGCAATTCCCCATTCACTAGCCCGTCTGCCTTCCGCGACGCCATGGTTCTGCTTGCATGCACCGACACCCTATGCCAAGCCCTCCCTTCGATGCGACGGTTTCGACCTAAACTCGCATGCGCCGTCGTCGTCATTTGTGTGTGGGAAGAGGTCACATAGCCATCGGCCACAACAAATCTTGCTGGAAAAGAATGTTTAACGGAGCCGGATGATTGGGAAAGTGCATTTATTGATCTAACCCAATCTAACCCTTGAATTCAAACACCTTTAAAGCTAGAGTTAGTCCAGGGTTAGGAACTAACTCTAACCTCTAGCTTAGTTAGAGTATCAAAGAGGGCCTATGTTTTTCTTAACAGACTGCGAAAGCTTACACTTTCCCGAATTTTTATTAGCAAAAGAGAGTTGACTCAGTTTATAAGGAAAACCGGGCCGAAAAACCATACAACTCCGGTCTAGCGACCACACAACTAGAGGGGTTAAACTTCAAACAACTCAGGTCCGCGGACCAAACAACTCCGGTTGGTTGGATTAGGACCTCAACACGCACCGCTCAACTCGAAATGAAAACACAACTCTGCTGGGTCGGATTGGGACGTCGACACAAGCCACAACTCAACACACACCGCTCAACTCAAAAAGAGGGCCTATGTCATCATGATATTTGGGTGTGTAGCTAGTGGTGATAAGGTTCACTGCTCCTCCGAGAAGTATGTCATATCATGATATTTGGGGGTGTAGACTAGATGCAAAATTAGGATCAACGTCAAAACGCTGAGATGACAAAAACTATGCATATCTGACAAAAACCGTCGGTTTAACTGAAACTTTCCACAAACAGAACTAACGTACACACGCTCACATCACGTATGGCTCCACTATCACATCTCCTTCGCGCACCACCGTACGTGATGATGATGATGATGTTGCTCTAATCTGTCTCATTATTAGTTGTTATAAATTAATGACATGCTTAATAATCTAGAGAAGTTTGTGTTGATGAAGTCATCGTATAACCTGACAAAGCAGCAAGACTACGATTAGGCGGCTATGACGACTCGCCAAAATGACAGTATAATTGCGGACCAGGAAATAAAAGCGAAACCAAGCAAAATCTGGCGCCCATCTGGGACATGGCAGAATGGAACGTAACATGCATGGCTCCAGTACACACCACTCTCTCCGTCGCACGAGCTTTTCCCCAGCCCATCTTATCGAACCGGTCTTTGTCCACGTGGCATCCAAGCTGGCTGCCACGTCGGCTCTCGGTCTCGGCAAACCTTTTTCTCACAAGCTAAGAACGGTGTCCACCGAGATACCAACTTGCATTTTTACCATTTCCCAAGCTCGTAGCCCAGTAGATTGTAAGGCGGTCGTGCAGTGGCAGATTGCAGCCACGTGTCACAAATGATGCAACACGTGCCTGTAAAATGACCACTCGAAAAAGAACCGACGGACAAGAAGATGAGCACGATAATACGGCCTTTTCCGATCACTGTTTTATTCCCTGTAGCTCCCTTTCAGATCCAGAGTCGCATTCATGCCCATACGGCCAATTAAATTCAGATTCAGAGTCATATTCGTGCCCATGCAGCCAAGTAAATTTGTAAAAGCTAAATGTAGATTTTGCACAATTACCACAGAATTTACAAAGCTTTGCTTGAGAGAAAAGATGTTAAATTGTGCATACGCATGGTTTTATGGAATTTTTTGGTCTTGGCAACAGCACCAAGCTTGGTGCCTGCCATCTCTGATAATGCTTGAAGTTAAAAATGTGTGCCTCCCTGAACCCAACAACAGCGCGGTGGCTGAGTACCTGTCCGCCGGCGTGCGCCACCGAACCTGCGACCCCGACGTGTTCCTGACGGCGGGGGGCACGGGCGCCATCACCGCGATCGCCACGGTGCTCGGCGGGGCTCCGGGAGCCAACATCCTCCTGCCACGGCCGGGGTTCACGCCGTACGAGGCCGCCTTCCAGATTGCCGGCGCCGAGCCTCGGTTCTACGACCTGCTGCCGCGGCGTGGGTGGGAGGCCGACCTCGCCATGGTGCGCGCACTGGCTGACGGCTCCACGGCTGCCATTGTCGTCATCAACCCCAACAATCCTTGCGGCGCTGTATACTCTGCACACCACCTTCTCCAGGTAGGTAACCATTTCACTGCAAAGTTCATTGGCAGTTTCGTGACTAATCCATTTCACTTGCATCTGATAAAGAAAAACCTTCCACTTAACAATATACTATGCAGCAAGAATCTACCCCTTGCAGGTTCATATGATCCTCATGTCCATGCTTTAAAGCTACAGTTGACGTCATGTCACTGAATTCTGCAGATTACTGAAACTGCAAGAGACTTGGGGATCCCAGTCATAGCAGATGAGGTATATGCACATATGGTCTTTGGTGGTAGCAAATTCATCCCAATGGCCTCCTTCGCACACATCGCCCCTGTTATCAGCATTGGAGCTCT
The DNA here is from genome assembly GCA_947561735.1 of Cenchrus americanus. Classification (NCBI taxonomy): domain Eukaryota; kingdom Viridiplantae; phylum Streptophyta; class Magnoliopsida; order Poales; family Poaceae; genus Cenchrus; species Cenchrus americanus. The sequence goes on from OX387239.1 coordinate 9,773,628, forward strand.
GTCAAAGAGATTCATGCTTCCAGGATGGCGTCTTGGTTGGTTGGCATTCTGTGACCCTAATGGTGCACTCAAACATGTAAGGCACTTCACTCTTACCATGCTTTAAATTTCTCCATATGTGCGTTCATATGAAGATTTATAATTTTCATCTTCAAAAGGTCAGAACAGCTACTGAGATGCTGCTGAATGTGACTTCTGGCCCTGCCTCAATAATTCAGGTCAGGATACAATTCTAAAAAATGACAACATGTAAATCAGTGGATACATACATACTAATTCGGGTGAAATTTGTTGACAAACAGGCAGCAGTTCCTGAGATTCTTTCAAATGAACACCATGAGTTCCATCAGAATGTTGTTCACCTGCTTGAGTCTGCAGCTGACACTCTGTACAGAAGAGTGAACCAGATTGAAGCCTTGCAGTGCTACTCAAAGCCTGAGGGCTCGATGTTTATGATGGTTAGTGAGATATACAACAGATTCAGTATTCAGTAGTTTGCTAGTTCCTTATATACAGATTTGTTCACAAAATTCTGCAGGTTGAAATCAACACTTCAATTTTGCACGGTGTTGCTGATGACATAGATTTTGCTCGTGAATTGATCAAAGAAGAATGTGTCCTGGTTCTGCCTGGTATAGTTCACTAAATTTGTTGTAATATTGATTATCTAACCTATGTCAAAGTGCCGTGATCTTGGGTACATAAAGCTGAACATTTGCATTTGGTTAGCTTGATATTCTACAAGTTTCTTCATGCGGAACGGTCAATCTACTTTAAATTGATCTGAAATGACACCGTATACCTCTTTTTCTTTCTTATTTTCAGGATCTGTCATTGGGTTAAAGAACTGGGTTAGGATATTTTTTGGAGCACCAGTTAGTTTAATACTAGAAGCCTGCGACAGGATTGATTTGTTCTGCCGTAGGAGGACAATCAAACAAAAGGACTGAAATTTTTGACTTACTGAAGCCAGGAAGTAAGGTTTTTGTTAGCCCAGTAAGATGTATATGTCTTGATTCTATTTTCTAAGATGTCTTCTTTATTTACCAAATTTGAGGTTTGTATATAAAATCTGAGAAAAACTATCAGGTTATTATCTATAGCTGAATAAAAGGTTACACAAAATTTCAGGAAATGGTGTACTTGTGTATAGCATTTCTTTACTTGTGCCTTTGACTTCACAAGATGCAGTGCCATTATTTGTCTTTCCAATGATCAGATGACAATAAAAAGCAGAGCAAGCTAACTTCAAGATAAGATGCTGACAGTTCAGCAAGCTAACTTCAAGATAAGATGCTGACAGTTCTAATCTGTGCAATGCATCCAAATTTCACAATAGCAGCAGTTCCAGATAACAAATATTATATTAACTGTTCTAGTCTTGTAGTTGTAGATACTGATAGGATAGTATGTAGGCCGTCCTTTTGACCTTAATTAACAGCCAATGTACTAGTGCTACAGCAGAGCAGACAAGGACAAAAATAAGAAAACTATTGAAAAACTGAATTACTTGGATTGTGTTAAAACTGTTGGCGTGCTGAAAATTACTAACTAGAGCTTAACCCGAAGCAAAAGCAGTGTGAAAAAATATAAATTGTTGTATTTTAAGAAAACACAAGTGTTCTACAGTTAGTACCAGCAATGCATTGCTAGTCTTTATATTATTACTGTTTTTTCATGTGGCTTATGTTTAATTTAATCTCTAGCCTCAAACCTTTGCTTGGGACTCTTTATCGTTCTTACATGATTTGAAAAAGGCCACTATCTGGCTAAAAAACAGTTCTATGCAGCAACAAGGACCTATGCAGCAGCCAGCAGGCAGCAGGCTTGACACTAAGCATACAATGCATGTTACAGAATTAGTGTTTTCTTCTAACTATCCTGATAAATTGTACAAGAACTACTAACAATATGACATCAGATTCTTGACTCTTATCATAAGCTCCCCATGACTTCCTGCTTGTTCAAGGAAAAAAAGTCCCCAATGACAAATTTTCATGTATCAATCCAAGATGCTCTAACCCAAGTACCAAAATTGACCAATGAGCAACAGATGCAAGCAAAATTGTCCATATATAACTTTATTTCATAGTAAAGAGCGGTGTCACCATATACCAAGTATCATAAGTAGCAAGACTGGTTATTCCGAGTAATACATACTCGAGGAAGTGAACAAAAAGCGAGTAAAAGAGCTAGCTGTTCACCGACTACGGGCGGCGTAGATAAATGAAGCAGCTGCTATCACTGTCGAGGTAGCTGGGCACAGCCATGTCCAGACCTCATTCTTCTCACTGCGCTCCGCCTCGGCAACTGCAAGCTGCAGCTGCTCAAGCTTTTGGTTCAGATCACCAGTTTCAAACTCCTTGCCCTCAACTTCTGCCTTCAGAGTCCCAATCTCAAGATCCTTCTTGACAGTACACACCTCAAGCTCCCCAATAGCCAACCTCAGTTTTTCTGTTTCGGCTTTCTGCTGCTCAAGTGCTTTAAGGACTGAATCCCTCTCACCTTCCAGGCAGGAATTCTTCCCCTCAAGATCGTTACAAAGAGCACGGAGGTCAGCAATCGAACCGTAGAGCTTCTCCAATTCATCCCTCAAGTTCCCCACCTCAGCATCTTTATCATGAACCATGCCCAACAAAGCATCCTTCTCAGCCTGAATCTGGTCAACCTTACCCTTCAGTGCTTCCAATTCACCCTCCATCCTTTTCCTCTCAGCATCATGTTCCGCAGCAGCAGCCTCATTCGCCTTCACCACTCCGTCAATCTCGCTCTGGAGCCCAGACACTTCAGCGACCACCATGCTGTGCTTCTCACCCGCCTCCGCAAGATCAGCTTGGAGCATCTCCACCTCCTTCTTTGCGGCGGCCTTCTCTATCTTCATTTCCTCCATCTCCAACTCCAATTCATTGTTCCTGGCAATCTTTTCCGAGAGTTCAGCCTCCAAAAAATCAACCTTTGCCTCGAAATCCGCCTTTTGCGACTGCAGGGTCTCCAATTCATTCAGTTTCTCCTGAAGCTTCCCCTCCATCTCCTGCTTTTCCCACTCCCCGTTCCTCTTCAACTCATTGAAGCTTGATTCCAGCTCCGCCATCTGACACTCGACGGCACTCGCCGCCGCCTTCGCCGCTTCCAATTGCTCCTCCAATTTGCCCCTCTCCGCGAGCAGCTCCGCGGTCTTCGCCTCCAATCCGACAACCACGGCTTCCAATCCAGCGACTTTCTCGGCCGCCGCCACCGCCTCAGTGTCCATGGCGCCGATCCGCTCCGAGAGCGACTGGTTCTCCGCGGCGGTCGCCTCGAGCCGCGCGGCGGCGTCGGCCCCCGCAGCCGCCCCGCGCGCGGCCTCCGCCTCGGCGCGCCCGAGCTCCTCCCGCGCCGCCGCGAGGCGTGCCTCCAGCGCCGCGCGCTCCTCCTCCGCGGCGCGGAGCGGGGCCGCCAGCGCCGCCAGGAGCACCCGGCGCTCCGCGTCGGCGAGCGCGTCGGCGTCCTCCGAGACCTCGCTGAGCCGCGCCTCAAGCGCCGCCGCCCGCCTCTGCTCCTCCTTGGCCCTGAGGACGAACATTCGGTTGAGTTCCTGCAGCCGCTCCGCCTCCACGCCGTCCGGCTCCGCCGGCGCCGCCTCCTTCCCGTTGGCCGCCGGCTCCGCAGCCTCCGCCTCCTCCCCGTTGGCCGCCGGCTCCGCAGCCGGAGCCTCCTCCCCGTTGGCATCCGCCTCCGCCTCCGCGGGAACCGGCGGCGGATCCTGCTGATGCTCCTCCGCGGAAGCCATGGTCTCGGCGTCGGCGGCGACGGCGCCGCGCCTGCTCTTCTTATGGCCCTTGCCCATCGCTGCCCTTCCCTTCCCTTTCCGCCGCCGGCGCGTGACGTGTTCCCCACTAGGGTTCGCGTCAGGAGATGGTCCCCCCCCACGAAGCCTAGTCATCCCGAGCTAAATAGCTCCGGCCACCGCCCGCCGACGCGTGGGGCCCGGGAGGCGGGGAGGCCGAGCGGTCAGTGGCGCGCGGCGGGTGGGGGAGGTGGTGCGGCCGGCGCGACCGTTGGGAAGCGTGAATTCGAAACGGACGGCCGCGATGCCGCCGGGGCTTATCGCCTCCCCTCCCGGAGAGGATGCGGCGGCGACTCGTGTGGCCCTGCGTGTGTCTCCACCGCTCGCCATGGCTTTGGCCTTTGGGTTGTGTGAGAGCTTTTTTTGGTTGGGTGGCTGGGGATGCTTGCCATGGATTTTCTTGATCCAAGAAGGACCAAGTGACATGGGAGGTGTCTCTAAAGATTTGATTGTGTTATATTCATGTGGTTTGCAAGTAAAGTATTTGATCTTATGGTGTTTTGAGGTTGACCTCTCATTACTTTCAAAAAAAATGACCTCACATTGTCCTTGTGTAGTATAGGAGCTTCGAGTTTTTCCCCCTACAAACACAGATTTTTATATACCTTGGTAACCTTTTGTTGTGGGAAAATGTCGGTGTATGTCTACCGGAAGATGGATAATCATTCAAACTATAAATCCACTTGGCCCACAAAAAGAGCTCAACAAGGAACTATCCCATTAATAATATTCAGTCCATAATAATTATAAAATCCACATTTTTCTGAAATGTTGGATCAACATTTTTTCACCAACGTTGTCAATAATTTTTGAAAAATGTTCATTGATATTTTTCAAATGAACAAACAAATTTTCAACATTTTTTAGAAAATATTGAAAGTAACATTTTTCAACAGTTCAAAAAATGTTGAACTGACATTTCAAAAAATGTTGAATCAATATTATTCAAATTGCTAAAAATGAAAAAAAATTGTTGGCCGCTCCGGCGTCGTCTGCGGCGGAGCTCCGACCGCCGCTAGCCACCACCACCGGATCTGCAGCCACCACCGAATCTGCAACGACCGAGGGAAGGAGGGAAGGTCGTGCTCGAGAGGAGCATCCCGCTGTCGCCGTGGCTGCCAAGCCTCCACCGCGCCCGGGCCTCCAGCGCGTCGGCAGGGATGACGAGGACGCGAGGTGACGGTCGCGGGTAGCTGCTCGATGTGCTCCTCCCCCACAAGATCTTGCTCCATGTCGGCCGGATCTTGTGCCGCCGCTGGATCTTGCGCCGGGAGGAGGAGGAGGAGGGGGCGGTGGCACCGTTGGAGTAGGGGATGACGATGTGCGCCGGGATGGACGGAGTAGGCCATCGGGAGCCCTCCGCGACCACTGGAGCACCGATCTCTGGCTACCGCCGTGGCCGCCGGCGCCGACCTATGGTCACCGCTGTGGCCACCAGATCTAGCGCCGAGAGAGACCAGAGGGGGTGGCCGAGATGGAGAGGCGGGAGAGGATGCCGCCGGAAGCCCTCCGCGGCTGCCGGGAGCACCGAGCTCAGGCCGCTGCCGCGACCACCGGATCTGGCGCCGGGAGAGGAGGAGGGAGGGGGAGACGGGCGCGCTGGTGACGGTGGGGGGAAGAGGAGGTGTGGCGCGGGGACAGAAGGGCCGACCGCCTGGCTTGCGCCGTCGGAGGGGAGGACGACCCTCGGGCCTCGGCTTCTCCGCCCGCAGGAGGAAGGGCGGTGGGCGGCGAGGCACGAAAGGGGGCGGGGGTGGGGTGTGGGGGGATCTTGGGTTGAGGACTGAGGGTGGGGCTTATATACCGGCGGGTGGATTTGGGCCGGCAGGGGTTATGGGCTTGTGGGGGAAGAAGCAGGCCCACTCGGTCGGCGGAGGGGAAATTGTCGGTGTTTTAGACCGGCAACCTACTAAGGGGAGTACCCGAAGTAGATGAATGTGGCCTCGCCGAGATCGGTAACTCGAAGGAAGAGACACGTGGCACACAATTTAGACAGGTTCGGGCCGCGAGGTGCGTAATACCCTACGTCCTGTATGCTGCGTAGCTCTGGATTGATTGGGTACGATTACAAGATGATGCAATCTTACGCCGTGAGATGAGATGATGAGAGAGGGGTCCCTGCCTCGCCTTATATAGTCCGGGAGGCAGGGTTACAAGTCGGCTTTAGGGAGAGAGTACTAGTCGAGTATGTCTAGGAGTCTTCCATACGGTGTGGGACATGTACGGCTTCCTAACCGAGTACTTCTCCTCTCGTAGTCCTTGTGCTCCACGCCATCGGGTACCGTGCGGCGCAAGCCGTAGTCCCAGGGGCCCACCGAGTAGTCGGTCCTGGTACCCATCGAGGTAGTGGGCCCAGGGAGGTCCATACGACAAGCCCCCAAGTACTTTGTAGTCGAGAAGGATAGCTTCAAGTAGTCTTGACGGCCTTAACGAGTAGTCCTTCAGCGTCCCTGAGTACTACAAGTCAAAAGTCCTCAAGAGTAATCGAAGCATCCCGAGGCTGGAATGTACTCCAACTGATGATTGAGCAATCCTGAAGTCTTCTCGAGTAGTCCCAAGCGTCCTCGAGTGCTGCCCTTGAAGGTCTTCAACAATGCCCGTGTTGTCTTGAAGTTGGAACTGATATGGAAGTGCGATTGCAAAATCGCACTCCATATGGAGTAGCCCCCGAGCCTTAGGTTGAGTTGTAGACTCTGGATGAGGGTCCATCTGAAGTTTTGACAAGAATATCCCGAAAAATCCGGAGAAAAAACCGAAGCACACGTGGCACGGAGCCCCCGAGCCTTGAGTCGAGTACTTCCTATCGAATTGAAGGGTCATCTTGCAGAATGTGTCCTGAGACGCTGTTGAGTCTTGCCACTTCTCAGGAAGTCGAGTTGAAGTTGCTGAGCCCTCGAGGTGAGGCGCGTCGACTAGTAGAAGTTGAAGGGTCACGCGCGGCCGCTGAGTCAGCCGAGCGTAGACTTATCCATCCGGCCGTTGAGGGGCCGCGTTGACTTATAAATAGAAACCAAACCCCTTAGGGTTTTTCACCCTACGCAGCTGTAGCCATTCCCAGCAGATCTAGCCAGGGATCGCCACTGGTGCGCACCGCCGCCGCTGAGTAGAGCTTAGATCCAGGTGCGCCGCCGTAGGAAGCCACCACTGCAGCCCCCGAGCGAATGCGCGTGAAGACACCGTGCACCTTGAGGATGAAGCCATCTCTGTCGAAGACCACGAAGGCCGCCGATGAAAAGAAGAGGGCCCGTGAGGAGGCCGCCGGATCTGCCGCAGGGACATCTCCGCCGGTGTCCCCGCCGCGGCCAGATCCAAACCGCGAATGGAAGAAATCCAAGGCAAAGACGGAAGACTTGCTGGCCCTTCTCAACAGTGGATTCCTACGGGAGAAGGAGGTGGACATGTGGAGGGCCGCCGCCGGGGATCCGTACCCCATGGAGAAGAATCCAGACGAGATCCCGATGTTCGCGCGGTTCGCGAAGCGCGGACTGTCTCTCCCGGCGAGCGACTTTTTCAAGGGGCTCATGGGGTACTACGGCATCGAGTACCTCAACCTCAACCTCAACCCCAACGGTATCTTCCACACCGCCGTCTTCGTACATTTCTGCGAAGCTTTTCTGGGGATCAAGCCCCATTGGATCTTGTTCCGGAAGTTCTTCCGGGTGAAGCCGCAACCCAGCGCCAGCAACCTGCGAGTAGTCGGAGGAGCGGGAATCTAGATGAGGGAGGACGCCGCCAAGCAGTACCTCTCCTACAAGTTGATAGACTCCAATCAGGACTGGAAGGCCAAGTCAGGACTGGAAGGCCAAGTGGTTCTACGTCACGAACCACCACCCGGAGCTGCCGAAGCCCAGCGGGAAGCAGCCCAAGCATCGTCCGTGGTGGAACTCGGAGCCGACGATGCAAGAAGGGATCCAGCTGCCCGAGTTGTTGGCGCGGATCAAGGCGCTGAGGGAAGCCGGGCTGAGGGCCGAGCACGTGGCCTTCAGCTTCATGAAGCGCAGGGTGCAGCCGCTGATGGCTCGCGACACCCTGGGGTACGAGTAAGCCATGCAATGTGGCCCGGAAGCGTGTGGCCAAGAAATTGAAGGTCGCGGAGACCACGTCCCAAGAGGTAAACCATCTTGAGCAGTGTAGTCGAGTACTGATGTCTCGAGTTCATGTGTGGACGATGAAGTTTCCTTGCTTGCAGGAGATGCCGCCTACCGATCCCGTTGAGCAGGGCGACGAAGGCGACTGGGACACGGTGGGGGAGGCTGCTGGTAGTCGCAGCCCAGCCCCCACTGTCGAGGAGCTTTTAGCGCAGATGGAGCGCCAGCCCCCTGCTGCTCAAGGGAGCACGGAACCTGCTGCTGCTGCTGTTGCGGAAGAGGCAGCGTCCGCAGAGGCGCAGGAGGAGGCGCCTGCCAAGGCGAGATTGGTCGACATCGCCAGTATCCTCGGCGCCCCAACCGTGACGGTAGTCCGGTCGAGCTTGTAAGTGTTGGTTCTTCCCGAGTAGTACTTGATGTGTAGTCGTACTTGATTGACAACCGGCTTGTGTACTCTGCAGGAAATCGACGGACTTGTCCTGGGAGGGGGATGAACCTGCCTCAGCGGTGGCAGAAGAAGAAGCCGCGCCGCCCGCTGTGGAGTTCGCTCCCGCCCTTCAGGCGGAGCCCGAGGCGCCGGCCGCTGAGGCTACGTTGCCCGAGGCCAGCGTGGTTGAAGGTGAGTACTGTGCTGAGGTCGAAGTGCCCTCGTAGAGTAGTCGTAGTCACCATGTTGACTGATACACTTGTCTCCTTGTCGACAGGTGCTAAGGCCGAAGGAAGCGAGATCCCGTCGGTGGTGCCCGTAGAGGACGTGGCACCGGAACTCGGAGGCCGCCACGAAGCCCCCGAGCCGTTGAAGGTAGCCGCCGGAGAAGCCGCTGCGACCACTGAAGGAGGAGGGAACGACTCGCTACCAGAACCCGCTCTGGAGGTGGTTGTCTGCTCGCCGAAGATCCAGGACGCAGAGCCAATCCGCTCGGCGCCGATGACCGAGGCCGCTACGAGTAGTCGTGGCGGGATCGAGTTGTTGGCGGACGATCTGGTCTACCCAGCAACGGTGGCTCGACACCTTGAAGCGGTGTGCCAAGCCGAACAATGGATGAAGGTGAGTAGTCATAACCCTTGAGTAGTCAATCCTTTAGCGTTGAGTACCCATCTGATGTGTGTTGTCTGCGCAGGACGTTGCTGAGAGGTCCCGCCTGAAGTCAGAGATGCTTCAAGGGTACGGCGATGCGGTGCTTCGGGCTGAGACATTGAAGGATCAACTCGTGAAGTCCCGGAAGCACGCCGCCGCCATGCAGTCAAAGCTGGACGCCGCCTTCGCCAAGTACCATAATGACGTCCAAGAGATGCGGTGCGAAGAGCGACGACTTGGTGCGGAAGAACAAATCTCTCCGCAACAAGAACAAAGGTACATCGTTTGTCTTGTTGAGTACTTGTTGGAGGTCGAGAGGTAGTCTAACCCGCCGTGCCTTGTTGATTGCAGAGCTTGAGACTCGAGTTGATCAGCTGAAGGCTTCGGAGACTCGATCGAAGAACCTTTTCTACCGGGAGCGGGAGGCCCGCCAGGTACTGGAGTTTGATTATAAGGAGCTTGCTTACGAGTGCGACAAGCACATGGAGCTCGTATTGCATCGGACCGTGACCTCATCAATGCTACAAATCATTGCGAAGGCCGAACGAGGATTGCGAGAAGCTACGGGCCCGGCTCAAGGAACTTGAAGAAGCCACGCTCCCCATCGCAAGGCCGCCGGTGCCTCATCCTCGGCGGTCCCAAGATAGCGCCGCCGGTGGACCGGTTGAAGGAAGCCCCCGCGCCGGGGCGACCTACGTGAAGCATTTGGCGAAGTCGATCCCGAACCAAGTGCTGGCCTTCATGAAGTCGTACTTCCCGAAGGCTCCCGTAGATGTAGTCGCCGGCGGGCTAGCCGCCAACTACACCGACGAGCAAGATGCGCGGAGCCGCCGGGAGCGAGATGGCGCCTATTGCAGATCAAGTCGCTGAGAAGCTCAATCTCCAGTAGCCCTGTAATAGTTAGCTCGTAGCGTAGTTGTACAAAAACAATTGTAACGAAATTGTTTAAGTATGAATGAAGAAAAATTTCCATCAATGAGTACTCGTTGCCACGATCTTTGAGTGCGGAGTCCCACCATGGAGTTGTCGCGAGTAGTCGTACTCGGTAGTAGTCCCGTTGAGGGAGGAAGACAAGATAAGCGCTTGATGAACAATCAAACTTTATTACCGAAGAAGTACACCTAGATAGCCAGGGCTGTAGTTACAAAGTAGTCGCCAGGACCCGGAGGCCGCCTACGGCTAAGTAGTGCTAGGGCATGTAGCTGCTTACAGCAGTAGATCCGTAAGTAGCCGTGTAGGCTGGATCTAGGAGTACATGGTCTCTCAGTAGACCTGCTAGAGTCCTTTGTCGCTCGTTGCGTGCCGGATCCGTAGGTAGCCGCATGGGCCGGATTCCGGAGAGGAGTAGTCCGCAGACCGGTGCCCGGACCGGAGGCCGCTTATAGCGAAGGGGTTGTCCGAGACTAGTGCGTGGACCCGGAGGCCGTGAAGCATCCCCTCATCGGAGGTGACTAAATATGACACAAATACCGGTCCCGGGAGGCTGGTAACACATTTATTACAACAGGTGGAATCAGTCTTTTACATCACGGCGACACAGAGGGCACGGTAGTGCCAACGCTACAATGAACAACACCAATGCTAACGACCACACTACAATAGCAAAGGCTTCCATAGCCTCCTCAGAGTACCACACCATGGAAGCTTTCGGTAGGGGCCCTGGGTACACAGGCACGGTTGGGTGTAGGGCACGACCTACTCAACGTCTTCGGGAATGTAATCGGGATCCTCCTCTGTAAAATAGTTAGTAAAACAAGGGTGAGCACATACGTACTCAGCAAATCCAACCCCACCCACGGAGGGGGCTTATAAGCGAGAATCATGCATAAAGTATAACAAGGATCAAGTTATGGTTCATTTTGCAAACTCATTTACCCATGCGGGGGTTCATTTCAAAAAGGTTTTCGCAAATCATTGTCATAACCCAAGTAACTCAACAGCTTTAGGGAAACCACCGTGGAACTACCGGACTTCCCGTCCGTCGTAGCCCGTGCACACGGCCACACACTTCGCCGGAAAACAACTCACGCCGTAAAACATCCCATCCCAAACACTAGTTTTTGTGACCACACCGTGACTCGTCCAATACAAAGGACACGGCTATTCGAATAGGTTTGACACTGCGGCAGAGGTTGTACATCTTTCCCCACAAGTAGGGTACCGTCACACGGACACCTCGGCGCGGTGACGGATCCTATCATAGCCATTACCCACCTCGGCCTAACACTACGAGCCACCACGGAAGCACCCAAGGGGTTATATCACATAACCCGGGGCGTACCTCACACGGAGCGTACCCCTACTCCTTGGTCTTCCGTCGCTCACCCGCACACCGGATGGCAAGTAGATTAACCAAAGGGATTTATGCTAAGCCGTTGCCACATACAACGGTCGAGTGGTTGTACGAGGGTTTGGGTCGGGTGAGATGTCACGCAACCCGGTCCTTAACCGACAAGATGGACAACTCCCACACGCTCAACCACACGGTACGAGCTCACCCATACTCCCGACACACGCGTCCATCCCGTCTACCCGCTTCTTTACTCATTTTCCAAGCATATCCCCTTTTTGTTTTTAAAGCACTCACACATTTTGAAAACACTCACGCATTTTAAAGCAAGCATTTTAGGCCAAAACAAGGTTCAATCATGGCAATCAAAGGTGGCTATCCTACCGTGTTTTGCGGTAAAACAATATGCAATTTATAATACGGGTACGGGGTATATTTGTAAAACTAGGACAGAAACATTCATCAAAGGATGAGGGTGAACTTGCCGTCTTCGAAGTCTTCGGGGAGTGCCGGCTCGACGTTCGGGGCTTCGGGCTCCTCGCCGCGGTAGTCGGCCTCGACCTCCGCTCGGGGTACCTTCCTCCGTCTACTTCGTCGGCTATAGCGCACACATAGGCAAGCAAGCAATATTAGCACACATATTTCCGCCGAGCTTGAGGAGGGGAAATGAGCGGCGAGGGGGTATGTATATAAGTTCTAGGGAGGGGGTTGGTTCGGCGGGGGTACTACCGGGAAGGGTGTGGTGAAGTTTGGATAGAATCGTGCATGAAATGTTGGGTTAAATAGGGGTTATAGGGATTAAGGACCTATTAGTAATTTCTATTAATGGAGGAGGGGGTGATTATGATAACATAAACTTGGTTAGGGCCTGGTTGTAAATTATTTAGGGTTTGACAAAGATTTAATCTATAATTAACTATTAACTCGGGGGCTATTTGAAAAGAATAAAGAGAGAGAGAGAGAGAGAGAGAGAGAGAGAGAATAGGGACATGGGTTTAGGGGGAAAAAGGAAAGAGCAGGGGAGGTTTTTGGCTAAAACGCCATCTTCTTCCCCTTTGGCTCGCATCGAAAAAGAGGGGGAGCGACGGTGGCCGGCTCGGGAGGAGGGGGGCGCCGGCGGCTCTAGCGCGGCGGCGGCCGGGGAGTAGGGCAATACTGAGAGGGGGACGAGGGGATCTTATCCCCGTGCTCAGCTTGGACCGAGGCGGCGCGAGGAGTGCGGATCGGCGGCGGCGGTCGGGAGGGAGGCGGCGGTGCTAGGGGTGGCGGCGCCGTGGTGCTCGGGGAGGCTGCGGATGCGGTGTGGTGCGGCGAGGGGATGGTGCTGCGCCCTTTTATAGGCGGCCTAAGGCGGTTCGGGGGGGGGGGGGAGGATATTTCGGCGGGAGGCCGCCGGTGAGCTCGTGCTTCTTCTCGAAGTCCGGCGGGACTCCGCGGCGACCGGCGACGCGACGGCTCAAGCCGCGGCGGGTCAACACGTGCGGGAGGGTTAGGCCGGCCGTGGTGTCGGCCGGCGTCAACCCGCCCGACGCGACGGCTCGGATGGCGGCCGGCCGCGCTCCGGCCGGGCACCGGCGACCCGGCCCGGCGCGGCCCGCGGTGGCGTGAGGAGGAGGGGTCCTTGCCGGCTTGGAGGCGTGCCGAGGAGGGGGCGGCGTGCGAGCGTGCGGGCCCCGAGTCAACGGCGTCGGGGGCGCCGGTCGGGGGCGCGGGGTCCCGGCCGAGCGGGGCGGGAGGAGGAGGAAAGGAGGGAGAGAGAAGAAGGAAAGGGAAGGGAAAAAGAAAAAAGGAAAAAGGAAAAAGGAAAGGAGAATAGGAAGAGAAGAAAGAAAAAGAAAGGAAGAAAAGAGAAAAAAATAGAAAAAGGGAGAAAAAGAATTTGGGAAAAATTTAGAAAATTAGGGAAAAATGTTAGGGAAATTAGAGGAAGGGTTTTGCGGGATTTTTCCGATTTCCGGCGTCGGCGCATTTTCCGGACGGCGGTGATGGCGAGGCGGACCGGCCGGCGGGACCGCGGCGTGCGCGGGATTCCCGGCACGGTGGCCGACCGCGGCGTTGGGAAGGCACGTGTGGGTGGCCGGCCCGGTGCGGGCGGTGCCGGCGGGATTCGCGGTACGCGCGCGGGGGTGAGAGGGAGGGACGGTGATTAGGGTTTGAAGGGGGTAATTGAGCTCGGGCGGACGCTTTTGAAAATACGCATGATTTATTAGGTGATTTATTTGGAGCTAAAAATGCGGGCGTTACAAACCTACCCCACTTAAAATGAATCTCGTCCTCGAGATTTGGCTAAGTTTCGAATAGGTGCGGAAACTCCTTCTTCGGTGCGTCCTCTCGTTCCCAAGTAGCTTCTTCCACCCCGTGTCCGCTCCATTGGACTCTCGCACACCCGTACTTCTGACGTTCTTGTCCGCTTGACCACAGTGTCTAAGATCTTGACGGGCACCTCCTGGTACCTAAGGTCTGGCTGTAGATCGATGGTCTCCACTGGTACTCGCTTTTCTTCCAGAACCTTCAAACATCGGCGTAGCTGCGAGATGTGGAACACTGGGTGTATATCTGACATTTCTTCGGGTAGCTCCATCCGTTATGCTACTGCTCTAACTCTCCTTAGCACTTTATACGGTCCGATGTACCGAGGGGCCAACTTCCCGTGTACTTGAAATCGCCGAGTCCCCCGGATGGGTGAAACCTTGAGGTAGACGAAGTCTCCCGGATTGAAGCTCGCTTCACGCCTTTTCTTGTCCGCGTAGCTCTTCTCCGTCGGGACCGGGCGGCTCTCAACTTTTCTCGGATATCGGCTACTCGCTCCTCGACTTCCTTTATAAGTGCGGGCCCAACCAGGGCACGCTCTCCTACTTCTGACCACATCAGGGGTGTCCTACATTTTCTCCCGTATAGTGCTTCGAATGGCGACATTCCCAGACTCGCTTGGTAGCCGTTGTTGTAGGAAAATTCTGCATATGGCGGGCTCGCTCCCGCCTCTTTGCCATAGGTGAGGACGCATGCTCTCAGCATATCTTCCAAAATTTGATTCACCCTTTCGGTCTGTCCGTCTGTCTGCGGGTGGTACGCTGAGCTGAAGTCTAGCTTGGTGCCCATGGCTTTGTGCAGGCTTTTCCAGAACCTAGAGGTGAACTGGGTCCCTCTATCTGAGACTATTCTGCTAGGCACTCCATGCAGCTTTACTATATTTTCTATGTAGAGTTTTGGTCGGGCATACTCCCCGGGTACTCATGCAAGGAAGGAAGAATAGTAGAAGACGGACTCCCGGTAGAATTCCCCCCGTACTCCTACTAGGACTCGCTCTCGTGTACTCCTACTAGGACTCCTCGCCTTGTAACCGACTAGGAACCCGCCCCCCGGACTATATAAAGGAGGGCCGGGTACCTAGCCGCACATCCCCAATCCCCTCCGGGACAACCAACACCAAGCGCGGGCGCCATACTTGATCCCCCAAACAGACGCGGGGTTCGCCATCTTGGCGGCCGAACCCGTATAAATCTTGTGTCTCGTGTCCTTGCGCATACCTTCGAGTTCTCGGTCTCCCGATCACGATCCCCACCGCACAATCTACTACCTCGGGTACCCCCTTGGTAGGTTTGCCGGTCTAAAACACCGACACCGGCGCGCCGGTAGGGGTGATCATCACCACCGGGCGAATTCGAAGGACCCTCGTCAACAAGATCAATCCTCTCGTCGACTCGCCGAGATCCATTAAAGCAAGTCGCCTTGCTCTTGTCAAAGCGGAATCAATCTTCCTACGCCGCGCTTCCGGTTGCTTTGGCACGTCGCGCGGCTCGTCATGCGGCTCGCCGCGCCGCTCGTCGTCGACTACTCCAGGCTCGTCGACTACTCCGCCTACGCCGCGCGTCCGGGTGCCTCGGCTCGTCGCGCGGCTCGTCACGCGGCTCCTCGCGCGCGCTCGTCGTCGACTACTCCAGGCTCGTCGTCGACTACTTCGCCTACGCCGCGCGTCCGGGTGCCTCGGCACATCGCGCGGCTCGTCATGCGGCTCGCCACGCCGCTCGTCGACTACTCCGCCTCACCTAGGCTCGTCGTCGACTACTTCGTCTTCGCCGTGCGTCCCGGGTGCCTCGGCACGTCGCGCGGCTCGTCACGCGGCTTGTCGCGCGCGCTCGTCGTCGACTACTCGTCGTCGACTACTTCGTCTTCGCCGCGCGTCCGGGGTGCCTCGGCACGTCGCGCGGCTCGTCACGCGGCTCGTCGTGCGCTCGTCGTCGACTACTCCCGCCTCGCCCGGGCTCGTCGTCGACTACTTCGTCTTCGCCGCGCGTCCCGGGTGCCTCGGCACGTCGCGCGGCTCGTCACGCGGCTCGTCGTGCCGCTCGTCGTCGACTACTCCGCCTCGCCCGGGCTCGTCGTCGACTACTTCGTCTTCGCCGCGCATCCGGGTGCCTCGGCATGTCGCACGGCTCGTCACGCGGCTTGTCACGCCGCTCGTCGACTACTTCCGCCTCGCCCGGAGGGCTCGTCGTCGACTACTTCGTCTTCGCCGCGCGGCCCGGGGTGCCTCGGCACGTCGCGCGGCTCGTCCACGCGGCTTGTCACGCCGCTCGTCGTCCACTACTCGTCGTCGACTACTTCGTCTCCGCCGCGCGTCCCGGGTGCCTCGGCACGTCGCGCGGCTCGTCACGCGGCTTGTCACGCCGCTCGTCGTCGACTACTCGTCGTCGAGTACTTCGTCTTCGCCGCGCGTCCGGGGTGCCTCGGCACGTCGTGCGGCTCGTCACGCGGCTTGTCGTGCCGCTCATCGTCGACTACTCGTCGTCGACTACTTCGTCTTCGCGCGCGCGTCCGGGTGCCTCGGCACGTCGCGCGGCTCGTCACGCGGCTTGTCACGCCGCTCGTCGTCGACTACTCGTCGTCGACTACTTCGTCTTCGCGGCGCGTCCGGTGCCTCGGGACGTCGCGCGGCTCGTCACGCGGCTTGTCGTCGACTACTCGTCGTCGACTACTCGTCGTCGACTACTTCGTCTTTGCCGCGCGTCCGGGTGCCTCGGCACGTCGCGCGGCTCGTCACGCGGCTTGTCGCGCCGCTCGTCGTCGACTACTTCGCCTCACGCAGGCTCATCGTCGACTACTCCGCCTACGCTGCGCGTCCGGGTGCCTCGGCACGTCGCGCAGCCCGTCACACGGCTCATCATCGACTACTCCGTGCGCCGCGACTTCGTCTTGCGGCCACACTGGCTTTACTTCAGCCACACCGTACGTGGTGACTACTTGTCTCGCGGCAACACTGGCTCGGCTTCGAGTATGCCGCGCGCCGCCACGACGTCGTCTTCCGGTCGCATCGCGTCGACCCTTCATCTTGACTAGTTTTCCAAACTAGTCGAGAACGGCGATCACGCCCCCAACAACTAGTCGGAATCAACTCGACTAGTCGACTTCAACAACAACCGTCGCGGCTCCATCGCCACGGCTTCATCTACAAGTACGCCTGTGCAACAGACTAAGTCATTTATTTAAATGACTACCGTTCTCTTGGCTTGTTTTCCTCATCATGTAGGACTACTTGCCGACTACTCATTTGTGTATGCTTCTCGGCGGGTTTTCACGGGAGCTACACTCTCGCCGACTACTCTTGGGGCATATCAATCAAGTCGCCGCGAGTCTACTTCATCAACTCGGGGGCTATCCCTAGGAGGCGATTCTAAAGTCCGCTACGCGCGGCAATCTAAAGTCGACTTCTAAAGTCGCATTCTAAAGTCCGCTCCGCGCGGCAACTTAAAGTCGACGCTGGTCGCATCTTCGCCTACTTCGGTGGCATACTACGTGTGTAAGCTTCGATGGAACCTAGCTGTAAGCGGCCCTCGGGTCCTGGCGACGATGGAACCTAGCTGCACGTGGTCTTCATGCTCCGTACCATGGGTCCAAGTACCCTAAGTACTCGCGCTCCGTACCTTGGGTCTGAAATCCATGGCCCGTGCACGCAAGTCCACTCCGGTCGCACCTTCAAGTCCACTACGGTGGCAACCATACCTTGGGTCTGAAATCCATGGCTCGGGTACTTAAGCCCACTCCGGTGGCACAAGCCGCTCCCGGCGGCAACTGTACTTTGGGTCTGAAATCCATGGCTCAGGTACTCAAGCCCACTCCGGTGGCACAAGTCGACGCTAATCGGTCGCATCCAAGCCCACTCCCGGGCACAAGCCGACTCCGGTCGCACCCTCAAGCCCGCTCCGGCGGCAACTGTACCTTGGGTCTGAAATCCATGGCTCAGGTACTTAAGCCCACTCCGGTGGCACAAGCCGACTTCGGTCGCAATCTTAAGTCCGCTTCGGCGGCAAAACTACTCGTTTTTTCTGATTTTTTATTCGCTTTGGCTTTCCGGAAAGTGCTTTTTCGTTTTTTGCATCTTAAAGTCGACTTCTAAAGTCGCACCTTAAAGTCCGCTCTACGCGGCAAACTAAAGTCGACTTCGGTTTTCAAGTCGCATCTCAAAGTCCGCCCCGCGCGGCACAAAGTCGACTTCGGTTTTTAAGTCGCATTCTAAAGTCCGCTCTGACGGCACGACTACTTCTCAAGCTCCACGGCTCGACGCCAAACCGCTACTTGGAATCTCTCCCGGCTCGGGGGCTACTTGAAGATAACTTCAACATGCTTCGCTCGCTCTCAAGCTCGGGGGCTCCTCACCAATCACTACTCGACGTGGCTCATACGGCTCTCTTATCTCGGGGGCTACACGCTGCAAGAGTACCGGATGATAGCTTCGCGAACACCGAAGACCCTTGGATTGATTACCTAATCATTTCAAGGCTCGGGGGTCGCTATGCTACACCCATCATTCAAATTTTTCAAGACCGGTGAGCCGGACCACCTTCCGGCCCTCGCGGCGGCTCAAGTACTATTGAAGGCTTCTCCAAGCGTACTCGAGGACGCTCAAGAACTACTCGAAGAGGCTTCAAGACTACTCGAACTACTACTCTCGACTCCAACGTGCTCGGGGGCTTGTCGGGCATACTCCCCGGCACTCATGCAAGGAAGGAAGAATAGTAGAAGACGGACTCCGGTAGAATTCCCCCGTACTCCTACTAGGACTCGCTCCGTGTACTCCTACTAGGACTCCTGCCTTGTAACCGACTAGGAACCCGCCCCCCGGACTATATAAAGGAGGGCCGGGTACCTAGCCGCACATCCCCAATCCCTCCGGGGACAACCAACACCAAGCGCGGGCGCCATACTTGATCCCCCAAACAGACGCGGGGTTCGCCATCTTGGCGCCCGAACTCGTATAAATCTTGTGTCTCGTGTCCTTGCGCATACCTTCGAGTTCTCGGTCTCCCGATCACGATCCCCACCGCACAATCTACTACCTCGGGTACCCCCTTGGTAGGTTTGCCGGTCTAAAACACCGACAGCTTTGCCAACTTCTCTCCACCATAAGTGGTCCGTACGGGTAGAAAGTGAGCGACTTTAGTGAGTCGATCCACGATCACCCATATGGAGTCATGTCCCTTTCCGAGTCCTTGGCAACCCTACTACGAAGTCCATACCTATCTCGTCCCACTTCCATACCGGGATTGGTAAGGGTTGCAACGATCCGTAGGCTTCGATGTTCGGCTTTGATCCTCCGACAAGTGAATCGGGCAATATCGCCTTTCATCCCATTCCACCAATACTTCGTTTTAAGTCCATGTACATCTTGGTGGATCCCGGGTGAATAGAGTATGCCGAGTTGTGTGCCTCATCCATGATGGTCCGTCGAAAATCTCCGCCTTCGTGCACGCATATCCCGTTTTTGTACCACGGGGTGCCTTGGTCATCTACTCGAAGTCGTGGGCCTTGTTCTCTCCGGTATGCTTGCGGATCTTCATCGGGTTTTCATCTCGTCTCTTGGGCCTTTCGGATCTCTTCCTCTAGGGTAGGCCGAACACTCAGTGGCGGACGTAGCCTTGGGGGACGATGTGTACGTTGAGCCGTGCCATCTCCTCTTGCGCCGGGCACTCTTGGGTGCCGCCTTCTCGTAGGTTTTCCGCTCGGGGCATCCGCTACTACATTGGCCTTCCCCGGGTGGTAGTGAATCTCTAGGTTATAGTCCTTGACTAGCTCTAGCCACCTTCTTTGCCTTAGGTTCGGTCGGGCCGGGTGAAGATGTACTTTAGACTCTTGTGGTCCGTGTAGATTTCACACTTGTTCCCGATCGATAGTGTCTCCGGATCTTCGGGGCATGCACTACGGCCGCAAACTCCGCATCATGGGTGGGATAATTCTGCTCATGGGGTTTGAGCCGACGGGGGGCATATGTCACTACCTTCCCATCCCGCATGAGAACACATCCCAACCCTTGTCGAGAGGCATCGCAATACACGACAAAGTTCCGTTGAATGTCCGGCGGGGTCGCACTGGGCCGTGGTCAACCTCTTCTTCAACTCTTGGAAACTTCTCTCGCGGGCCTCGGTCAAGTTGAACTTCTTCTCCTTCTTGAGCAGCTCCGTCATGGGCCGGGCGATCTTGGAGAATCCTTCAATAAATCTCCGGTAGTACCCTCGCTAAACCTAGGAAACTTCTAATCTCGCTCACGTTGGTTGGTTGCCGCCGCTGGAGACCTGTCTCAACTTTCCCGGGTCTACAACTACTCCTTCTGCGGTCGAATATGCCCAAGGAAGGATATTTTCTCTAGCCAAAATTCACACTTGCCGAACTTGGTGTATAGCTTGTGTACCCTCAATTTTCCCAGCACTACTCGAAGATGTTGTTCATGCTCCTCCACGCTCTTGGAGTAAACAAGTATGTCGTCAATGAAGACTACGACAAACTTGTCCAGCTCTTCAATGAACACCTTATTCATGAGGTACATGAAGTATGCTGGTGCATTGGTTAGTCCAAAGGACATCACCGTGAACTCATACTGCCCATAGCGAGTGACAAAGGCGGTCTTGGGGATGTCACTTTCCCTAATCTTGAGCTGGTGGTACCCTGATCTTAGATCCACCTTCGAGAAATACTTGGCTCCCTTCGCTTGGTCAAACAGGTCATCTATTCGGGGAAGAGGGTACTTGTTTTTAATAGTGACCTCGTTCGGCGAGCGATAATCCACACACATCCTCATGCTCTTATCCTTCTTCTCCACGAAAAGCACCGGGGCTCCCCATGGTGATGAGCTTGGTCCGATGAACCCACTTCGCCGGGAGTTCTCGCTAACCGCTTCTTCAATTCTCGCCAACTCGGGGCCGCCATCCTATAGGGTCTCTTGGCTATGGGAGAGGTTCCAGGGATAAGGTCGATTACGAATTCTATATCCCTGTCTGGTGGCATTCCAGGGAGTTCTTCGGGGAACACATCTGGGTATTCTCGTACTACTGGGACATCTTCTATGGACTTGGCTTCTATGTTGAAAACCATTATATCCGGCCTGTGTCCTCGGGTGTGGCAGGTCACTTGTATCCCGTCTGGGTTGGTCAGGTGCACTACTTTATCGGCGCAACTTATGAGGCCATGATGTTGGCTTAACCAGTCCATCCCAAGGATCACATCTATCCCCTTGGATTTCAGTACTACCAGGTCTGCTAGGAACTCTACCCCACTTAAAATAATCCTTACCCGGAGGCATCCCAGTTGACACTTAATGTCACCTCCGGGCGTTCGAGTTATTAGGGGTGCTTTGAGTAGTACTGTGGGTATGCTATGCTTTTCCACAAAGCTTGAGGATATGAATGAGTGCGATGCTCCCAAATCGAATAGTATGGTAGCCAAAACTGAGCTGACCAGGAACTCACCGAGTACTACGCCTTGTGCTTCCTGTGCCTCCCCGCGCATTGATGTGATTGACCCGGCTCGTCCATACGACCGCCGGGGCCGCCTCATCCGCCGGTTGCCGTTGTTGTTGCCGAAGTTATTGTTGCCGAGCACCGCATACGGTTGGCTCCCCGACACTAGTGGCCTTGGCCCATTTACCGAGTTGGAGTAGGTGGTGGTGGTTTGCTTTTTGGCATACGGGCGCTGGCGATGAAGTGCCCGGTTTCTCGGCGTGAAGCACACTCGGGAGCTATTGTTGTTGTTGGCGGTGATCCGGCCGGTGTTGTTCCGTGGGGGCTTCATGGCACTCGGTTGTAGGAGGGCTTGAACTCGGGCTCGGGGGCTTGCGAGCCCGTGGCTTGGGATTGGGTTCTCGTATCGCATGGGAGCTTGGAACCCGGACATGGGGTGTCTAAAGTTTCTCGGCCTCCGGGACCGCTCTTGTCGCTTGGCCTTGTGTTCCATGAACTTGCGATTGTTTTCCTTCTTCTCTTCGGCCCTTGCTCTATCCGTGAGTATTGCCATGTTCATGAGGGTGTTAAAGTCCGGTAAATCGAGGAGTCGACAGTTGTCCTCGCTTCCGGAGTCACCCCTTCTTGAACATTTCTTGCTTTTTGGAATCTCTATCCACTTCCTCGGGGGCATAGCGTGCCGGCTCTATGAACCGGTACGTGTATTCCTCCACGGACATGTTGCCTTGGCGGAGTTCGCGGAACTCGTCCGCCTTCCCCGAAGGACCGATACGGCGAACCGCAGAGGGGGGGGGGGGGAGTGAATGGGAGCCGATAAAAATTCTTCTCGATGGAGATGAGAACTCCAACAAGACGAACGCGGCTTCCAACACACGTCTCCGACTCACTACCCAAGTTGGCCAAGCCCACGTAGCCACCGGAGTGCCACCGGACCTAGGAACCAACACACACACCCTTCCGACTCGAGAACGCAAGCCGAACAACAAACCCCGAGTCTACGGACCCACACCGGTCGACCGGTGAGCACCACCGGTCGACCGGTCCCTCGCCGGTGAACCCGAGCAACTTCCACTAAGTGGCTCTACACCGGTCGACCGGTGAGACGCACCGGTCGACCGATGGCACGTAAAGCCCCCAAGGCACCAAACAAAGCCAACCGACCACCAAACGAACCCAAACTCGAAACAGCAGCACCACGGGACAACAAAGAACACACCAAGATGCTCACTCGAGCGAAAACCCACAAGGGCCTGCACCGGTCAGACCGGTCAAGAGCACCGGTCAGACCGGTGTAGCTCGGGCACTCGGGATGAACAGCACCCGCGGGTCAACTCCCCCAAATCCAAATATCGATCTCCCGAATCGCTCCACGGACTTGAACAAGACTTTGGGGATATCAGGAGCACCTCATGAGGAGTCCATAGCCAAGTTTAATCCCACGAAATCTCGTCCAAAAAGGAGGAATCGAAGAAATCCCGCCGAAAGCACTTCCAACCCAAGAACTCAAGAAACCCCAAATTCGAGCAACTTTTCTCACGGATTTGGGAGGGGAATCACAGCTCAAAGAACCACGAAGGGTTCCCGCAAATTTCCCCCACCGAATCACCAAGAGAAAAGCCCCAAAAACACTCCAAAGAAATCACCGAAGAGGGCTCCGAAAATCACCACCAAAAACAACCGGGTAAAACACATCCAAACCTTGAGGAATCACGCCGAATCATCTATACATGAAACAAGGATTCGTACAAGGTCTAGCAAGCCGCCCGATCATCCATCCCTCTCTACAAGATCTCTCCGTGAAGCTCTCTTGCTAGTCCTAAGGAAAACCTAGAGAAAATAGGTGGAAAATAGGAAAACTAATGAGCTAGGGTTCCAAGAGTTAGCCGCCATCCTCTCACCTCTTGGGTTATATGGAGGCAACCGAATGTCTAAAATGCCCTTCTCTAACAACTAGGGATACAAGCCCCTCAAGGGCGGATTTGGAATTCTTGATGTCTTCACCATCGGACGGATGCCCGGCGACCGCACCTCGCGTAGCCTCGACGCAAGCTATGCGATCCCGACGCGTGTCCTCCGCTTCGAAGATTCCGGACCGCGTCGTCGCACACCGGTCGACCGGTGCTCCTCACCGGCCGCACCGGTCCCCACCGGTCGACCGGGCGGACCCACCGGTCGGGACCGGCTCCGGTGCCGCCGCACCTCCGTCTTCGGTTCTCCGGTCTTGGCTTTGTGGATCAACCAAGGAACCCGGTGGTTTTCTCGGTGAACCACCGGAAACCCCGCGAACTCGGTGTAGCCTCCGCCAATCTCCACTCATGACTTGGCTCCCACGTAGTCCCGGCTCGACATTGGTTTTGAGGCTCAACCAAGAAACCGTCCACGACTTCATCTTGCTCGTTCATGCCACCATGCGGCCCGCACTTGACCCCCGCCGGCCACCGGGTCCCTCGAACGAAGCCTACTTGTCTTCTCCACACCCGGAGGCCTCACCGGCGACGACCTTTCGCACTTGTTCTTCACCCGCACCAACATGAGTCAAGCCGCAACCCGCACCCGCAATACTTAGCCAAGAATCGTCCACACAACGTTGTCAATCACTCATCACACAAGGAAGCGACCATCCACCGGTCCTCGAACCACACATGGTCCTCAATCTCCCCCTTGATGAGTGCATTGACAACACCCACACGAAAGTAACAAGAGAGAAAAGAAAAAGAAAAGAAACGAACAAAAAGAAACTCCAACAAGCGATCGAAAGCCAAACAAAGGCAAAGAGCAAGATCACTTGAAGAAGACAAGTCTCGGACCCCTTAGGCAAGGGCAACGGCTCGACACATCCGAGACAAGGCAAAGCTCAAGCAAAGAGCACAAACCACCGAAACAAAGCTCGAAAACTCACAAAGAGCTCCCCCTGCACACATGCAAGCTCCCCCTGAACCAATGCAACTCCCCCTGGACGAATGCATGCAAGAAACCACATGAAACAGGACAGCTGCAGCACTTTCAGCTCACACCGGTCAGACCGGTCATCACCACCGGTCAGACCGGTGCCTAACATATGTACAGGACCAGCACTCACACCGGTCAGACCGGTGCTCATCACCGGTCGACCGGTGTACAACGAGAGCCGTAAATGGCTCGAAACCACCTCGAAAACCTTCTAAACGCGTCCAACAAGCCATTTCAAGCTCAAACTTCTCCCCCTTGTTGGCAATGCATGAATCAAGCCAAAAATGCAAAACTTTCAACCTAGAGCTTCTCAAATATACAAAATTCAACATAGGATGCTACACATGTCCAAATGAGCAAGGTAGATACTCTACGGCTTCGTATCGATCTCAACTACATGATCACCAAGTTTCACAACCATTGGACGAAGCTAAGATGGATTTTGGCAATTTTGCGAAAAACTTGCCTCTCATGAGCAAAGTCCTAAACATGATCAAAGCATATCAAAATGGCAAAGCCACACAAACTTCATGCTAGGACAGCCATTCTAATCATAAGACCATCACAAACACCCACAAGCACCTCATGTCATGTCAAAGCCACCGAGCCATGTGCCTACTTCTATGTATGAGACTTCTCATTGGTAGGCATCATGCAACGGTTTAGCACCCAAAGCAAATTAAATTCAGCACATATGACATGGGAGCATATTTTCCAAGCATTTTTCATTTCATTTTCAGATTTGTAAATGGTACATGAAATGTCTTTGCGACAAAAAGGAACTTATGCTCCTCCACAAGATAAATCAAGAGGGCTAAGCATTCATGATGGCAAATGAGCCTTTGGCCCCATATGATCAATAAACTAGCTATCCAACCACAAATTAAGCATAGCAAGGCCACAAAGACATGTCAAGAGCATGTAAAGGCATTTACACATGAGAGAGCATACATGTGACATTTTTCAAAAGCATAGCTATCAACCATGGATTATTCATCAAGATCATCAAGAGCTAAGCCAAACTAACCGTAGCATACCAAACAAGCTCACAAAGACATATATCTCATTCCATGGTGAACAATGTATATGAGAGAAGCTTTTCCTAACCAATGCATATGATACAAAATGCATGCAATCTAAGATACAAGGATGCCTATACATCATGTTACATATGCCATGCCAAAAGCAAGAAATGCACAAAGGAAAGCTATACATATGCTACAAACCGGCTCCTCGAGGGGAGGCAAAACGGGCTCGACACCACCGGCAAAAGAGAGCTCCCACACACCCAACTCAAGAAATCAAACACACACCAAGTTCCCCCCGCAAACGAGTGAAAGTTGCTTGATCTAGGGGTTTGGTGAAAATATCGGCTAGTTGGTCATGTGTGGGTACATGAATCAAAGCTATCTTTCCTTTCTCAACATTGTCTCTCAGAAAATGGTACCTCACTTCTATGTGCTTGGTTTTGGAATGGAGCACTGGGTTCTTTGCAACGCTTATGGCACTGGTGCTATCACATTGAAGTGGGACATGGGTATACTCCTCACCAAAGTCACTCATGGTGTAGGTGATCCAAAGGAGCTGAGAGCAACAACTAGCGCGGCAACATACTCGGCCTCGGTCGTGGATTGAGCTACGCTCGACTGTTTGCGAGAAGACCAAGACACCAAAGAAGAACCCAAAAACTGGCAAGTCCCAGAAGTGGACTTCCTATCCAACCGACACCCGGCAAAATCCGCGTCTGAAAAACCATGAAGCGCCAAAGAAGAGGACGCGGAGTACCAAAGGCCGAAGTCGGGAGTGTGACGCAAGTACCCGAAAATTCTCTTCACTGCTTGCCGATGCGAAGTCCTCGGAGACGCTTGAAAACGAGCGCACAGACACACTGAGAACTGTATGTCCGGCCTCGTCGCCGTCAAGTAGAGGAGTGACCCGATCATGCTTCGGTACTCCTTCTGATCCACGTGTTCACCTTCCTCGTCCGCATCAAGAGCCGTAGTCGTACTCATCGGCGTCGTCATAGCCTTGGAGTCCTCCATCTTGAACTTTCTCACAATGTCCTTGGTGTACTTAGCTCCGGTGCACAAATGTACCTTCCTTTGATTGCTTGATTTGTAGCCCGAGGAAGAACCGCAACTCGCCCATCATGCTCATCTCAAACTCCCCGCTCATATCATCCGCAAACCTCGCAACAAGAGAGTTAGACGAGCCACCAAAGACAATATCATCCACGTACACCTCGCACAATCGAGATATCTCCTCGCCCCCGCCTCGGCAAAAACAAGGTCCGATCGACCTTCCCCATCTCAAAACCTCTCTCAAACAAGAACCCCCTCAACCTCGCCATACCAAGCTCTAGGCGCCCGCTTCAACCCATACGGCGCCTTCCTCAACTTGTACACCCCGTGGGGGTACTTCTCACTCTCAAACCCCGAGGTCGTCTCACATACACTTCTTCCTCCAACACTCCATTCGTAAAAGCACTCTTCACATCCATTTGGTGCAACTTGAACCCTTTAGCCACGAAAAAGGCTAGAAGGATCCTAATCGCCTCCAAACGGGCTACGGGAGCAAAGGTCTCCTCGTAGTCAATCCCCTCCTTCGACCGCGAACCCCCGAGCAACAAGTCTCGACTTGTTCCTCACAACCTCACCCTTCTCTCCCTCTTTGTTTTTCCACACCCACTTTGTACCAATCGGCTCACACCCCGGGGGGAGGGTCAACCAACTCCCACACCCGATTCCTCTCAAAGTTCTCCAACTCCTCATGCATCGAGTTAACCCAATTGTGATCGGATAGTGCGTGTCCAATGTCTTTGGGCTCGAAAGAAGCAACAAACGCAAAGCATGAGCAAAATGGGAATTGTTCCGAACCCTCGACCGTGTAGTGCGTTCATTCATGTCGCCGATGATCCTCGAAGCTGGGTGATCCACTTGAACTCGCCGAGGAGGTTCTCGCCTCGAAGCTACCTCCCCCTCAACATCAGCTTCTCCTCGTTCTTGATTTGTCGTCGTAGGTGTAGCAGAGGGTCCATCCATCATCGTAGTCGAAGTAGTGGGTACATGTTCAGCCGGGGGAACCGCACCGCCATCCTCATCATCTCCATGTTCATGCTCCTCCTCCCCGAAAGATCTCCTCGCCAAGCTCATCATCACCCGCACACTCAAAGACAAGCCGACTATGTGGCTCGTCTCGTCGAAGGTTACCTCGCAAGTCTCCACGATTTGGTTAGTTTCAAGATTGAGCACACGATATGCTCTAGAATGAGATGCATAACCAAAGAAAATGCCATCGACAGACCTAGCCTCAAACTTATCCAACTTCCCCGCCTTTCTTCGAATGAAACACTTGCAACCAAAGACATGGAAGTGACTCACCTTGGGTGTGCGACCATGCATCAACTCATAGCATGTCTTCTTCTTGTGCACTCGAGGTATATCCCGTTCGACACATAGCATGCGGTATTCACCGCCTCGGCCCCAATACCTCCTCGGAGTCCTATGCTCATCAAGCATCGTCCGAGCCATCTCGCACAAGGTCCTCGTTCTTCCTTTCCACAACACCATTCCGGGGAGGCGTATACGGACTTGAAAACCGGTGCTCAAGACCCAAGTCATGGCAAAAGGTTTCAAAACGAGAGTTCCTGAATTCCGAGCCATTATCACTGCGGATAGCTCGTATGGCATCTCCGTGCCTCTCGTTCCTCAACCTCAAGACTAGATCTCGAACAAAACCAAACGTCTCCCCCTTTTCCTCGAGAAAGAACACCCACGCATACCGAGAATAGTCGTCCACCACAACAAGGACATACCACTTCCCACCCGCGATCGCACACGAGCTGGGCCAACAAGGTCCATATGGAGCAGCTCGCATGGACGCTCAGTCATCACATCGGTGAGAGGTGGGTGAGAAGAGGCCACCATCTTGGCATGCCTACACGGAGCACAAACCAACTCTTTCTCAAGCCTCAACCGTGGCAATCCTCTGACCAAATTGAGTTTACTCAAGCGAGACAAAAGGTCAAAGCTCAAGTGACCCAACTTCCTATGCCACTTCCACAACTCACTCGAAGAACCAGCCCAAGAAACAACGCTCAACACCCGAAGACCGAGAAAAATCAGCTCGAAACACCTGACCCTCGGGAACGACCATACAGACAAGGTCCCCTCGAGAGTCCACAATCCGAGAACCACCAGGCCGAAACAACACCTCAAAACCCTCATCCAACAACCGAGACACAAAAGCAAATTGTACCCCGCCGATTGAACAAGAGCAACACGCCTCGCAGTGATCTTGTCACTCACTTTTATCTCACCTTCCGAAAGCACACGCCCACGCCCATTGTCCCCAAAAGTGATGTACCTCTTCGTCACCACCGGACGAGACTTGAGAACCACCCCCTGTCTCCGGTCATATGCCTCGAACAACCGGAGTCAATCAACCAAATGTTCTTCAAGTCTCCCACCCGAAAATCAAAAATAGGCACGTGAGCGAACAAACGACTCAAAGACCGGGGTTAGTACCAAAGGAGGAAAACCGAAGTGCCGAGCCATTTGCTCGAAAGTGGGGTTAGCACCAACCAAAGCATCTCTCCTACCAAAGCTACCTCCACGAACACCACCACGGTAACCACCCTGAGGGAACCACCCCTCTCTCGCTTGGAGGAGGACCAAAACCACGCAAGAAAGCCCGTGGAACGTCCTTCCTCTCCAACTCAACGCCACGACTCCTCCAATCCCCGTATTGAGCACGAGGAGGAGAGCGCCTAGCAACCGACCACCCGCACTCTTTCCAGCCCCAACCACCGAACCACGACCACCGTAAACAACCCTCGCACCCGTACGAGCTCGAAACCCGAACATCCGTCCGTCCCAGCCCGCACCGGTCCGACCGGTGCCCCACACCGGTCCGACCGGTGTGACCCGGACAAAGAACACCACCCCGCAGCCTTCCTCTCTCCCCAAGCCCGAACTTGTCCTCACAATCGCCTTGCCCCCGGGCATCCGCATACGAGGCTCAAGTACACCATCGGAAGGGTGGTACTTGTCCTTGTTTGCCCACTCCTTCCTCATTCTCTCCTCTCGCTTCCTCTTGAAGCAAAACTCCTCCTTATGGCCATCTCTCCCACAATAGCCACAATGGAACCTCACAAGCTTAGGCTTTGGCTTGGGATGTGGTCGCTCACTCGGTTTCTCTCCACTTGCCTTCTCACTCTCCTTCCCAAAGAACACTTTCCCCGAAGTGCTCACAAACTTGATAGGCTTTTGTAGGTCATTTGTGGGTGTAGGAAACACGGGTGGAGCCGGGGTTGTGTCTAGCCGATTCCTTAGATGGTTAGGTTTTGGTGGGAACTCATTCTTGTGGTGGGTTTTTGGTGGCTCCGGATATTCTCTCCACTTCCCTCACCAACCTTGTTTGCTCCAAGCCCCTCACCATCTTGCCTCTTAAAGGCCTCAATCATCATCCTCAACCGAGGCTCGTGGACCGGACAACCACCCCATCAACTTCCTCAAATCATCATTCTCATCCCGCAAATGGTCAACATAATGTGCAAGCTCCAAATTTTTCAATGCATGCATTTCACGGGTAGAGCAAGATGTAGGCATGGGTTCCTTCAATTTAGCCTCGAGCGAACTAGTGTAAGCATGCATCTCATCAATCTTAGCATGCAAAACGGGGCATGAAGTGCAAGCACCTAGCAAAGCAGTCTAGACTTAAGCTCGACCACCTCAACCCTAAGCACATCTAGTTCCTCACACTTGGAGGCATGCTTCTCCTTAAACAAAGCAAGATCGGCAAGGAATATGGAGCAATCAAGACAATCATTCTCATCGAAACAACGGAGTAGCCTTAAGCGAATCAATCTCAAGCTTGCTATCAAGCCCCCGTGTCTCTAGCTCGGCCCACTCTAGCCCTAGCATCCTCGAGTGAAGCCCTAAGCTCTTTCCTCATTTTCTTAGCCTCTCTAAGCATGTCATCACGGTTATCAAGCAAAGAGCCAAGCCTCTCATTCTCCCGGCGCAAGAAGGGAAGTTCATCACGCACCTCGTCGTCGGACTCGAGTCCGAGTCGCTCCGTGTGCTCTTCTTGCTGCCGGAGCTCAACGCCATGGTGCGAAGCCATCTCTCGCGAAGCGGCTCGGCCCGCTCGGGTTCTTGGACGACTTCTTGTTCTTGCGGCGATCTCCCTCGTCTTCGCCGGCCGCTCGAGCTCGAGGTGGAGTACGCGGAACCGGAGTCGACGTCGCTCGCTCCAACCATCGCCCGGCCTTGCCTCGGCCCTCCTTCTTCCTCGATCGTCGCTCGTCCTTGTACTTGTTCTTGTGCTTGCTCTTGTGGTCGCGCCTCGAACGGTACTTGCCATCGTTCATCCTCGGCTTGTGCTTGTAGCCGTCCTTGCTCTCGGCCTTCTCGGGCGCCGGCGACGAAGTGTCCCGGCTTGCCGCACCGGAAGCCGTGTCCTCGTGTTCCTCCTCATGTTCACACGGGTCTCGTGCGGCCTCTCGAACCGCCTCGTCAACGGCGCCGGCTCGTCCTCTCCAAGGTCATCAAACTCCTCATCCGGCATAGACATCAAAGAGGAAAACGAGAACATCCCGGTGGATGGGTTAGAGTTAGTCTTTCCTTTGGAACCACCAACGAGGGCAAGACTATGGGAATCGCTCGGTCCCTCGAGCTTGGCGATCATGCCCCTATCCACCTCGGCCCGACTTGAGCTTCGAGAACAGGCTCGTTCACCGTCGAGTATCATACCTCTCCGACTCGACTATGGCCTCGAACTTTCCGCCCCATATCGTACGATCCAAAGAGTGTAAGAGCTTGACCGCTCTATCATGATCATCGTACGGGAGCACGTCCACATTGGCCCTCATGTTGTTCACCACCACCGTGAACCTCTCGAAACAAGGCATCGATGGACTCACCGGGGAGATGAGTGAAGTTCTCGTACTCTCTCCGTAGGTCGCATACAACCGTGCTCGAACACTCGGGCGTTCCCAACATGAGCCTCCTTCAACACCGCCCAAATCCTACAAGCCAAGTGCTCGGTGTGCACCCGATCGAACTCGGCCGACACAAAGCACGAAACAAGTAGTCGACCGCCTTATTGTTGGCGTCGAATCCGTCCCTCGACCCCCGGAGCAAGGAAATCCATCGGTCGGACATAGCCCGTGTCCACCGTGACATCCCAAAGCAACCGACCCTTTCCGCGGAGGAACGCACCCATCCGCTTGCTCCACATCCGGTAGTTCTTGCCATCGAAGTGTGGAGGACCCGAACCCCGTTCCCGGTACGCCATCCTTGGATCTTAGACCGGTTAGAGTCAACAAAGACCCGAACCGGCTCGATACCACTTGAAGGACCGATACGGCGAACCGTAGAGGGGGGGGGGAGTGAATGGGAGCCGATAAAAATTCTTCTCGATGGAGATGAGAACTCCAACAAGACGAACGCGGCTTCCAACACACGTCTCCGACTCACTACCCAAGTTGGCCAAGGCCACGTAGCCACCGGAGTGCCACCGGACCTAGGAACCAACACACACGGCCTTCCGACTCGAGAACGCAGCGGAACAACAAACCCCGAGTCTACAGACCCACACCGGTCAGACCGGTGAGCACCACCGGCCGACCGGTCCCTGCTGGTGAACCTGAGCAACTTCCACTAAGTGGCTCTACACCGGTCAGACCGGTGAGACGCACCGGTCAGACCGATGGCGACCGTAAAGCCCCCAAGGCACCAAACAAAGCCAACCGACCACCAAACGAACCCAAACTCGAAACAGCAGCACCACGGGACAACAAAGAACACACCAAGACGCTCACCCGAGCGAAAACCCACAAGGGCCTGCACCGGTCGGACCGGCCAAGAGCACCGGTCGGGACCGGTGTAGCCTGGGCAGCTCGGGATGAACAGCACCCGCGGGTCAACTCCCCCAAATCCAAATCTCGATCTCCCGAATCGCTCCACGGACTTGAACAAGACTTTGGGGATATCAGGAGCACCTCATGAGGAGTCCATAGCCAAGTTTAATCCCACCAAATCTCGTCCAAAAAGGAGGAATCGAAGAAATCCCGCCGAAAGCACTCTCAACCCAAGAACTCAAGAAACCCCAAATTCGAGCAACTTTTCTCACGGATTTGGGAGGGGAATCACAGCTCAAAGAACCACGAAGGGTTCCCGCAAATTTCCCCCACCGAATCACCAAGAGAAAAGCCCCAAAAACACTCCAAAGAAATCACCGGAAGAGGGCTCCGAAAATCACCACCAAAAACAACCGGTAAAACACATCCAAACCTTGAGGAATCACGCCGAATCATCTATACATGAAACAAGGATTCGTACAAGGTCTAGCAAGCCGCCCGATCATCCATCCCTCTCTACAAGATCTCTCCGTGAAGCTCTCTTGCTAGTCCTAAGGAAAACCTAGAGAAAATAGGTGGAAAATAGGAAAACTAATGAGCTAGGGTTCCAAGAGTTAGCTGCCATCCTCTCACCTCTTGGGTTATATGGAGGCAACCGAATGTCTAAAATGCCCTTCTCTAACAACTAGGGATACAAGCCCCTCAAGGGCGGATTTGGAATTCTTGATGTCTTCACCATCGGACGGATGCCCGGCGACCGCACCTCGCGTAGCCTCGACGCAAGCTATGTGATCCCGACGCGTGTCCTCCGCTTCGAAGATTCCGGACCGTGTCGTCGCACACCGGTCGACCGGTGCTCCTCACCGGCCGGACCGGTCCCCACCGGCCGACCGGCCGGACCCACCGGTCAGACCGGTCTGGTGCTGCTGCACCTCCGTCTTCGGTTCTCCGGTCTTGGCTTTGTGGATCAACCAAGGAACCCAGTGGTTTTCTGGTGAACCACCGGAAACCCCGCGAACTCGGTGTAGCCTCCACCAATCTCCACTCATGACTTGGCTCCCACGTAGTCCTGGCTCGACCTTGGTTTTGAGGCTCAACCAAGAAACCGTCCACGACTTCATCTTGCTGTTCATGCCACCATGCGGCCCGCACTTGACCCCGCTGGCCACCGGGTCCCTCGAACGAAGCCTACTTGTCTTCTCCACACCTGGAGGCCTCACCGGCGACGACCTTTCGCACTTGTTCTTCACCCGCACCAACATGAGTCAAGCCGCAACCCGCACCCGCAATACTTAGCCAAGAATCACTCCACACAACGTTGTCAATCACTCATCACACAAGGAAGCGACCATCCACCGGTCCTCGAACCACACATGGTCCTCACTTCCGCTTCGGTGTGGCCTCCGGGATGTGGTAGCGACGGAACTCCTACACGAATTCATCCCATGTGATGGCGGAGGGATCCTTGGGCGCCGCGCAGTAATTTTCCCACCGAGCTAGGGCTGTCCCGTGAGCCGGGTGAGCTGCCAGAGAACCTTGTCGCGGTCCTCGCGCTTGAAGGGCTCTAGTTCCCTCGGGATGGCTCTCGGCCAATCGTCGGCATCCAAAGGATTCACCGACTCGCCAAAGGTGGGAGGCTTAGTCCCGAGGAACTCGATCGGCTTCTCGTTCATGCCCAAAACTCGAGGTCTTGGGCGGTTGACGGCGTTGAAGATAGCCTCCATCGGGACGGTCCGTTGGCCAAGACTTGTGCCAAGTCAACGGGAGGGGGTGGCGGTGGCAGGACCACGTTCTCTCCTCCATCTTCATTTTGGTTAACTTCCTGGTCGTGGAGACGCTCCCTCCGATCGGCTTGCGATCCTTCCGCGTCCGATCGGTGGGTCCTGACAGGGCGCCTGGAAACCATCTGTAAAGAAATGGGTTTTCTAAGAGGTCTAGTTTTATGTGATGTTTAAGTGGATTAGATCGGGTTTCTTTTTGAAAAGGCAGGGTCTACTCCTGCCGGTAAGCACACAACAAGCACATAGCAAACAAGCAAGCACAAATAAGTTTTTATTACAAACCAGCGAGGAGGATACATCCCGACTACGCGGACACATTACACGACTAAGGACTAAGGGCGCGACTTGGACCAGTACGGCTTCATTCCCTGGGTCTTGGGGCACACTACTCGCGAGGGGAGCTGTCTTCTGGGGTCGAGTGTTCTTCCAGCGGAATGAGCAGCTCGTCATCATTCCCGCCTTCGGGGTTTCCGTTTTCCTGAGGCTGTGCTGCGGCTTCGGTCGTCGTTGGGGGTTCGGCGACTCCTGGTGGTGCTGGCGGGACTTCGATAGTTCCTCCCCAACCCACAAGGGGTGTTCCCAGCAGGACTTGAGCTTCTCCAATGGCTGGAACGGGTGTTCCGCCGTTGGTCCATTCTTGCATGTGTTGGTCCTGGATTCTCCTGAGGCTTTCCCCGGGCAACCGCTTCACTTTGCTTATGGCGGCCGCAGTCCTTGCTTCAGCTTGAGCCACTCGGACTTGGTGCATCCTCACTGTGACTTCGCCTTGCTCGGCCGGCCGATTTGTTCCCTCAAGTGCCCGGCTTGGTCATCAAAGAGCTTATCCAAGGAGACAAGGTAGGCGACTACGTGGTACGACAGGGTCTTCTTGGTGGCGGCGTCGTTCCGGGTTTCTCATGCGGGCCCCGCCAAACCGGGGTTCGATGGCGGGAGGGAAGTACCTCATTGGTGTGGGGACGAGGTGTTCTTCGTAGATCCCGCACGGTAGCGGAGGTCTTTTCGAGGGCCAAAGGATAGGTGTCTCGGTGTCGAAACCCTGTGGCGGTCACGCGCCACGGCTCGATGTTGGTGTGGCGGTTGCTTCTAGCGACGGAGAGGACCACTCTACAGCGAAGAGTGCCGAGTTGCTCGTACTCTCTGCTGTAGTACCTAGGGCGCTCAATGATACCGAGGCGCTCCAGGGAGTTGATGAGAAGGCGAGCAAAACCAGGCTCCTCCTGGCACACGCCTTGGGTCCATCCATCTTCCGCCATCTGAAAACAAAGGTAGAGTTGAACAGGTTGTGGTGGGGTACAAGAGATGGATAACTTTATTTGGTAGCAAGGTTGGGGTACATCCTTCGGGGTACACTTATTATTACTAGGACTCAGTTTCTAGCCTAGACACCCTAGTCTTATCCTCATGGTGATTCTTCCTCTAGCTGGATACGGCGCTTCTTCGATGGAAGATCTTGCTCCGCATCTCATCTTCGGTCCGGGTCCCTTTGTCCCGGTGGGTTTCTTCGGGTTCATCTTCTTCTCGCTCCGGCCCCTTCATCTCTCGCTTCTACACTCCTTTAGTTCGTCCCATAGGGCCTTATGGGCCAACGAGTGCGCGCTCTTTCCCTAAGATACTCTTGCTTCGTGTTGTGTAGTTCAACTTCGCTATGGTTGTCTTTACCCTCTCTAGTTCTATCCTCTCGCTCCGCTCTTTCCGCTCCGTCAATCTGTTTGCTTCGCCTTCGTGGGCTTGCTCCCGATAAAGGTGGTCTAGGCCTCCGAGGTAGATGGATAGGTGGGAAACCGCCTCTTCTAAGTCTTCGTCCTCTCGTTCTAGTCCTCTCATGCGATCAATCCACGAGCGTCCTCTTCCTCCGGGAGGGTGGAAAGAATCCCATTGGAGTCCTTCGGAGGTGCCGTCTATAAACCACTCGTAGCCGCCGGCAGGCCTTCCGAGCGCCATGGGGTAGGTGTCGGCAAAGCGAAAACCGATGGTGGAGACGAACCATGGTTCTATGTCGGGGTAAAGCGTGCTTCTTCCCACAAAGATCGCAGCTTACACCGAGGGGTGCCGTAGCGTTCGTACTCCCGTAGACGAACTCGGGCGGATCCCTTACTCCGACGCGCTCTAGGCCGAGTAGCAACAAAGTTAGGGAGGCCAGCCGGACAGGGGCAAATTCCTCCGTTCCATTCGGGGTTAGCCATCCGGAAACGAGGCAAGAATCAAGGTAAGGATTTGGGAAAAGGTGAGCTTAGGAAAGGAAAGGTTAGAGAAGGCCGGAGGAGGTCTCGTATCCTAGGGGTCATGTCCTACGGCCAACCTACGGCTCGATACCACCCGAAGCGTCCCCTCATCGAGAGGTGACTAAATGTGACACAAATACCGATCCTAGGAGGCCGGTAACACATTTATTACAACAGGTGGAATCGGCTTTTACATTACGAACGACACGAGAGGGCACGGTAGTGCCAATGCTACAATGAACAACACCAATGCTAACGACCACACTACAATAGCAAAGGCTTCCATAGCCTCCTCGGGGTACCACACCATGGAAGCTTTCGGTAGGGGCCCCGGGTACAAAGGCACGGTTGGGTGTAGGGCACGACCTACTCAACGTCTTCGGAATGTAATCGAGATCCTCCTCTCGTAAAACAGTTAGTAAAACAAGGGTGAGCACATACGTACTCAAGAAATCCAACCCCACCCACGGAGGGGCTTATAAGCGTAATCATGCATAAAGTATAACAAGGATCGAGTTATGGTTCATTTTGCAAACTCATTTACCCATGCAGGGGTTCATTTCAAAAAGGTTTTTGCAAATCATTGTCATAACCCAAGTAACTCAACGAGCTTTTAGGGAAACCACCGTGGAACTACCGGACTTCCCGTCCGTCGTAGCCCGTGCACACGCCCACACACTTCGCCGGAAAACAACTCACGCCGAAAACATCCCATTCCAAACACTAGTTTTTGTGACCACACCGTGACTCGTCCAATACCGTGGACACGGCTATTCGAATAGGTTTGACACTCGCAGAGGTTGTACATCTTTCCCCACAAGTAGGGTACCGTCACACGGACACCTCGGCGCGGTACGGATCCTATCATAGCCATTTCCCACCTTAGCTAACACTACGAGCCACCACGGAAGCACCCAAGGGGTTATATCACATAACCGGGGTGTACCTCACACGAGCGTACCCCTACTCCTTGGTCTTCCGCCGCTCACCCGCACACCCGATGGCAAGTAGATTAACTAGTGGGATTTATGCTAAGCCGTTGCCACATACAACGGTCGAGTGGTTGTACGAGGGTTTGGGTCGGGTGAGATGTCACGCAACCCGGTCCTTAACCGACAAGATGGACAACTCCCACACGCTCAACCACACAGTACGAGCTCACCCATACTCCCGACACACGCGTCCATCCCGTCTACCCGCTTCTTTACTCATTTTCCAAGCATATCCCCTTTTTGTTTTTAAAGCACTCACACATTTTGAAAACACTCACGCATTTTAAAGCAACCATTTTAGGCAAAAACAAGGTACAATCATGGCAATCAAGGGTGGCTATCCTACCGTGTTTTGCGGTAAAACAATATGCAATTTATAATACGGGTACAGGGTATATTTGTAAAACTAGGACAGAAACATGCATCAAAGGATGAGGGTGAACTTGCCGTCTTCGAAGTCTTCGGGGAGTGCCGGCTCGACGTTCGGGGCTTCGGGCTCCTCGCTCGCGGTAGTCGGCCTCGACCTCCGCCGGGGTACCTTCCTCCGTCTACTTCGTCGGCTATAGCGCACACATAGGCAAGCAAGCAATATTAGCACACATATTTCCGCCGAGCTTGAGGAGGGGAAATGAGCGGCGAGGGGGTATATATATAAGTTCTAGGGAGGGGGTTGGTTCGGCGGGGGTACTACCGGGAAGGGTGTGGTGAAGTTTGGATAGAATCGTGCATGAAATGTTGGGTTAAAGAGGGGTTATAGGGATTAAGGACCTATTAGTAATTTCTATTAATGGAGGAGGGGGTGATTATGATAATATGAACTTGGTTAGGGCCTGGTTGTAAATTATTTAGGGTTTGACAGTATTTAATCTATAATTAATTATTAACTCAGGGGCTATTTGAAAAGAATAAAGAGAGAGAGAGAGAATAGGGGCATGGGTTTAGGGGAAAAAGGAAAGAGCAGGGGGTTTTTTTGGCTAATACGTCATCTTCTTCCCCCTGGCTCGCATCGAACGAGGGGGGGGGGGGGGGGGGCGACGGTGGCCGGCTCTGGAGGAGGGGGTGCCGGCGGTTCTAGCCGCGGCGGCGGCCGGGGAGTAGGGCAATACTGAGAGGGGGACGAGGGGATCTTATCCCCGTGCTCAGCTTGGACCGAGGCGGCGCGAGGAGGCAGATCGACGGCGGCGGTCAGAGGGAGGCGGTTGTGCTGTGGTGCTCAGGGAGGCTGCGGATGCGGTGTGGTGCGGCGAGGGGATGGTGCTGCCCTTTTATAGGCGGCCTAAGGCGGTTCGGGGGGGGGGGGGAGATATTT
Source organism: Cenchrus americanus (assembly GCA_947561735.1). Lineage (NCBI taxonomy): Eukaryota > Viridiplantae > Streptophyta > Magnoliopsida > Poales > Poaceae > Cenchrus > Cenchrus americanus. Next base: position 9,811,755 of record OX387239.1, read on the forward strand.
CCGGCGGAAGGCCGCCGGTGAGCTCGTGCTTCTTCTCGATGTCCGGCGGGACTCCGCGGCGACCGGCGACGCGACGGCTCAAGGCTGCGGCGGGTCAACACGTGCGGGAGGGTTAGGCCGGCCGTGGTGTCGGCGGCGTCAACCCGCCCGACGCGACGGCTCGGATGGCGGGCGGCCGCGCTCCGGCCGGGCACCGGCGACCCGGCCCGGCGCGGGCCCGCGGTGGCGTGAGGAGGAGGGGTCCTTGCCGGCTTGGAGGCGTGCCGAGGAGGGGGCGGCGTGCGGGCGCACGGCCCCGAGTCAACGGCGTCGTGGGCGCCGGTCGGGCGCGCGGGGTCCCGGCCGAGCGGGCGGGAGGAGGAGGAAAGGAGGGAGAGAGAAGAAGGAAATGGAAGGGAAAAAGAAAAAAGGAAAAAGGAAAAAGGAAAGGAGAATAGGAAGAGAAGAAAGAAAAAGAAAGGAAGAAAAGAGAAAAAAAAATAGAAAAAGGGAGAAAAAGAATTTGGGAAAAAATTAGAAAATTAGGGAAAAATGTTAGTGAAATTAGAGGAAGGGTTTTGCGGGATTTTTCCGATTTCCGGCGTCGGCGCATTTTCCCGGGACGACGGTGATGGCGAGGCGGACCGGCCGGCGGGGACCGCGGCGTGCGCGGGATTCCCGACACGGTGGCCGACCGCGGCGTTGGGAAGGCACGCGTGGGTGCCGGCCGGGTGCGGGCGGTGCCGGCGGGATTCGCGGCGCGCGCGCGCCGGGGTGAGAGGGAGGGACGGTGATTAGGGTTTGAAGGGGGTAATTGAGCTCGGGCGGGACAGGCTTTTGAAAATACGCATGATTTATTAGGTGATTTATTTGGAGCTAAAAATGCGGGCGTTACGGGCCGCTTACGGCGGAGGGGGTCTTGGTGTAGTCGTGTAGACTTGAGCCCCCGGGGTAGTCGTGTAGACTAGGCGTAGAACCGACAGAGCCGATCGACGTTCCATGAGTTGTTGACTTCTTCACCTTCAAGTGTCCGGAGGCGGTAGGAGCCCGGTCCGGTCACCTTTGCGACCGTGAAGGGACCTTCCCGGGCGAGCTGAGCTTGTGTAGTCCTTCCGTGTTCTGGATGCGACGGAGGACAAGATCACCGACGTTGAAGGAGCGTGCCTTGACGTTGCGATCGTGGTAGCGTTGGATACCCTCCAAGTACCTTGCTGATTGGACGAGGGCGGCGCGGCCGAGCTTCTTCGAGCCCGTCGATATCAACTCGTCTGTCGTCTTCGCAGACGCCTTCGTCGTAGTGCTCCACCGCCGGTGAATCCCATATGACATCGGCGGGGAGGATTGCTTCGGAGCCGTAGACCGGGAAGTAAGGGGATTCCCCCGTTGGCTTGGAGAGGCGAGTACGTAGCCCCCCGAGTGCATTGGGTAGTTCCTTGATCCACTTGCCTCCTTTAGAGTTAGCGATGTCGTGTAGCCGCTTCTTGAGAGCATCGAGCACCATCCCGTTGGTGCGCTCGACTTGTCCCGTTGGCCCGAGGATGGGCAACCGAGACGTATCGAACGTCGATCCCGCTATTCTCGCGGTACTCCCCGCAACCGGTGGTTGTTGAAGTTGGAGCCCAGGTCTGTGATAATGCGATGGGGTAGTCCGTAGCGATGCACGAGTTCATCCGGAAAGTCAAGTACTCTGTCAGCCTTGGGGCATGTGACCGGCTTGACCTCGATCCACTTGGTGGACTTGTCGATGGCCACCAATACTCTGTTGAATCCTCCTGGTGCAGTTGGCAGTGGCCCAATCATGTCGAGCCCCAAGCAGGCGAAAGGCCGGGTTGGCGGTATGGTGACTAGCTTGTAGGCCGGGACGTGTTGTCGCTTGGCGAAGTGCGGGCACCCTTGGCTCCTTCGACGAGTTCTTCGGCGTCGCCTAAAGCCGTGGACCGCAAAAAAGCTCGTCGGAAGGCCTTGCCGACCGGCGTGTGGGAAGACGCGTGGTTGCCGCGACGCCCTTGTGGATCTCCTCCAAGATGTCCTTGCCTTCTTGTCCGGGGACGCACTTCATGAGTACTCCCGAGAAGAGCGCCCCGCCTATAGATCTTATCTCGACGAGGACGTAGTACTTGGCGCGGCGGATGAGCCGCTCGGCCAAGTTCTTGTCCGAGGGAACCTTCGCTCGCCGAGGTAGTCGATGAAGGGTTTCCTCCGGTCCACGTCGATCATCATGACCTCCTGGCCAGCCGGGGGATGCGCTGGGACAGTGGTCGGTGGCGCCGGCTCCGGGATGGATGGCGCGTGAAGCTCATGGACGAAGACACCCACTGGTACTTGAGAGCGAGTAGAGCCAAGCTTCGACGGGACGTCCGCTGCAACATTATTGTCGCGGACGATGTGGTGGAACTCGAGACCATAGAACTTGTTCTCGAGCTTGCGGACTTCTAAGCGATGGCGTCCATGTTCTCTTGTTGCGGTCCCAGGACTTGTTGACTTGGTTGATGACTACTACGGAGTCGCCGAAGACTAGTAGCCGCTTGATGCCCAGGGGAAGCCGCGAGGCGGAGCCCGTGTAGTAGAGCTTCATACTCGGCTTCGTTGTTTGAGACCTTCCAAAAGATCTGCAAGACGTACTTGAGTTGTTCGCCCGTTGGAGAGATCAAGAGTACTTCGGCACGTGCGCCCTCGAGGTTGAGTGAGCCGTCGAAGTAAATCACCCGGTGCTTCGGTCGCTCGGTTGGAGTAGGTAGGCGATTCTCCCGCCACTCTGCCATGAAGTCGACTAGTGCCTGCGACTTGATGGCTGTGCGTGGTTTGAAGTCGATGTTGAGGGCGCCGAGTTCAACTGCCCACTTGGAGATTCTTCCAGTAGCATCTTGGTTCGCAGGATGTCACCGAGCGGGTAGTCGGTGACGACGGAGATCGAGTACCCCCGGAAGTAGTGTCGTAGCTTCGCGAGGTGATGAGCACTACGTACGAAGCTTCGTACGAGCCGGTAGCATGTCTTAGATTCGGACGGGACCTCGCCGACGAAGTAGGCCGGTCGGCCGGACCGGGTAGGCATGGCCGTCTTCCCCGCCGCTCGACGATGATGGCGATCGACCACATGAGTAGTCGCGGCGAGGTAGAGCGAAGGCGCTCGCCTTTGCGAGGGAGCCGTGAGGATTGGTGGCTTCGATAGGAAGTCCTTGAGCCGGGCAAGGGCTTGGTCCGCCTCTCGGAGTCCACACGAACATCTCCCGGTGCTTGAGTAGTTTGAAGAAGGGGAGCCCCCCGTTCTCCAAGCTTCGAGATAAATCCGTTCGGGGTCGCCATGCACCCGGTCGGCTTTTGGACGTCTTTGATGGACGTGGGAGCTTTCATCTTTGGTGATGGCGGAGATCTTTTCGGGGTTGGCTTCGATGCCGCGGTGGGCGATGATGAAGCCGAGTAGTTTGCCCGATTGTACACCGAAGACGCACTTGTTCGGGTTGAGCTTCCGGCGGTACTCGCGCGAGGATGCGAAAGTCTCTTCAAGATCGTCGATGAGGGTACTGGAGTTTCTAGTCTTGACGACCACGTCATCCACGTAGGCTTCGACGTTCTTGTTGAGTTGCCTCTTGAAGCAAGCCCGGATAGCTCGTTGATATGTGGCGCCGGCGTTCTTCAACCCGAAGGACATGGTCGTGTAGCAGTACGCGCCAAACGGGGTGATGAACGCGGTCTTCTCCTCGGTCTTCTTCCTTGATTGCGATCCGGGTGCTACCCGGAGTAGCGATCGAGGAAGCAGAGCAGTCGCGGCCGCCGTGGAGTCGATGACTTGGTCAATCCGCGGCAACCCGAAGGGGTCCTTGGGGCGAGTGCTTGTTGAGGTCGGTTTAGTCGACGCACATCCTCCACTCGTTCGAGTTCTTCTTGCGGACGAGGACGGGGTTGGCGAGCCACTCGGGATGGAAGACTTCTTTGAAGAAGCTAGCCGCAAGTAGTTTGACGAGTTCCTTCTTGATGGCGTCCTGCTCGTCGTCGGCGAAGCGGCGGAGGTGTTGTCGCTTCGGGGTAGCTTTAGGATCGACGTTGATGGAATGCTCGATCAACTCTCCGGGCACCCCCTCGGCATGTCCACCGGCTTCCACGCAAAGATGTCGCGGTTAGCCGGAGGAAGTTGATGAGCGCGTCTTCCTATTTGGGGTCGAGACCCGCCCCGATGGTAGTGGTCTTGCTGCGGTCCGCTCGTCCCGAGGTCAATTGTTTTGACCGAACCTCCTCGGTGGGCCGAGGCTTGTTAGCTTTGTCGACTTCTCCGGGGTATGAGTTCACTTGGGGCAAGCTTCTTCGACGCCGCATAGACCTCCATCATTGCGTTGGGTACTTGATTTGTGGAGGCGATCTCCACGGCCTTCCGTGTCGCGGTCGTGTGAGATCTTCAAGTCCCCTTGCGGTGAGAGTACACCGAGCCGGGCTTGGCATCTTGAGTACCAAGTAGGTGTAGTGTGGTACCGCCATGAACTTGGCGATAGTCGGTCGCCGAGGATGGCATGGTAGGACGTCTCGAAGTCCGCGACTTAAAACTTGACGTACTCGGTACGGTAGTTGTCCCGAGATTCCCCAAAGGTAACTGGCTGGACCACTGAGCCCAGTGGGATAGCCGCGTTCCCGGAGATGATGCCGTAGAAGGGCAAGGAGCCCTTGGTGAGCATGTGTGAGATGTCGAGGCCCATATTCTTCAAGGTCTTGGTGAAAAGGACGTTGAGCCCGCTCCCACCGTCGATGAGGACCTTGTTGAGCCCGGAGCCCGCGACCACTAGCTTCGGGACAAGAGGGAAACACCCTGGTTCGGAGAAGCTGGTCCATTGATCCGCGCGGGAGAAGGTAATGGGTACCTCCGACCACCCGCGAGGCGTCGAAACCGCCGGTTCAATGCTCATGACTTCTCGACGGGTAGCCTTTTGTTCCCGTCTGCCGGGTAGTCCGCCGAAGAGGACGTTGACGAGCCTTGTCGAGTTCTCGGAAGTCGTCGTTGCCTCCGTCGTTCTTCTTCTTGCCTTTCTTGTCATGAGGGTGCGGTGGCTCTGGAGTACTCTTGAGTGCCCGTCCGAGTTGGTAGCACTGCTCGGTGGTGTGGTTGCCGTCCAGATGCCACGGGCACTTCTCCTTCAGCAAGTCTTTAAAGCCGCTAGAGGTCTTCTTCGAGTTCTCCTTTGCGGGCGCCGGATAGCCACGACGGTGTTTTCGGCTTGCGCTTGCGGTTGGGACCCGAGTAGTTGTTATTGTTGCGACCGCCTTGGTTCCCGTAGTTGCCGCTGCTGCCGCCTGTGTTCTGCTTGCTCTTGCCACGGATGGCGTCGTACTTGGCATTGGCTTTTTCTTCTTCATCCGCCCAGGACGTGATCATGTCCTTGAGGTGGGGGATGGACTTGGGGCGGTGGCGACCGAAGTCTTCGAAGGTGCGACGGTGGTAAAGGCCGTCTTGGAAGAGGTCGATGACCTCCTTGTCGGTGACGTCGACTACGGTGGCGCGCTTGTCGATGAAGCGGCACATGTACTTGCGGAGGGTCTCGCCTTGTTCTGCTTCACCATGGCCGGGTCCATGCGAGTACCCGATCGGCCCATGGCGCCCGCAAAGTTGCTTTGGTGAACGCTCCTTCGGTGGTCCCACTTGTCAATCGAGTGCTTGTCCGGCGACTCGAGCCATTTGAGTGGGGCTTGGTCCGGGCGAAGGGGAAGTAGAGGCACTTGGTGTCATTGTTGCCGCCGCGTTCTCGATGGAGAGGGCGTAGCACACGAGCCACCGGATGGGATCCCGCTTCGCGTCATATTTGGTGATCCCCAAAGGTTTAAACTTGTCCCGGGAGGAGCAAGTTGCGAAGCCGAGGAGAGAAGGCGGGGAAGCCGTCGTTGTCACCGCGGTGGCGGACTTCTTCCGCCGCGGCTCTTCAATCTTCTCGCGGGCGTCGTAGCCGCTCCGTGAGGCTCCGGAGGCGTGGTCGTTCACGTGGTCTCGACCGCCGCGACCGCCCCCGCCGCCGGCCCTCTCGTTGGCCCCATGGTTGGATCTTCCGCCGTCGCGGCCGCCGCCGCCGGGGTCGGGTCCGCCACCGCCGGGGTCGCGGTGAGGGATGATCTCACGATTCTTTGTTGCCGCCTTGTGAGGGTCCGCCGGCGTTTGCACGAGTACGATTGGGCTGAGCCGGCAGCTCGGCTCGAGTACGGTTGCGGCCGAGGTCTGCGCTACGACTTGTAGCTTCGTTGTCGCGGTTCCTGGCGGGAGGAGGCTGGTTGACCCTGTTGTCGACTCGCATGAAGTAAGCGTCTTCTGCGAGCTTGGCGATGACTTCTCCAGCGCGTATCCCCTGAGCTTGGCGTGCGATCGCTGTGATCGACATGAGGCATTGCTCGGGGGTGGTGTGTACCCTGCTCTCGACTTGTTCGAGGGCCTCCGCAAGGTTGCGGATGGGTAAGCTGTCTCGGAGACGCCGGCGCCGTTCGTTCCGTCTTCTGTTGCGCTCACGTCGAGCGTCCCTGTTGGCGTCGGTCTCATCCGCGGGTGCTTCAGCAGACAGCTCGTCTGCGGAGATGTCTTAAAGGTACCGGTCCTGTGCCGTCCCTGAAGGTCCTGGTGTGTCACCGGCAGCCATGAAGAGTTGGTGATCGGGGTTGCCAAGGCTGGAGTCGGAGCTCGCCATCTCGAGCGAGTGGTGTTCCCTCCTGGAACAGGAGCGAGTCGAGCTAGGCGATGTAGCGTGAGTCCCCGCTTATCAGGTCGGCGGGCTTGCGGTCTGGCCAGTAGACAAATCTCCTGGCCGGTGTCGACGTTATAACCAGCCTGGAAGCCGGCCCTAATAAGGGTTGCTCAGTAGTGTTGTCTTCGGACTCGGGATCCTCAGGGACCGACCCGAAGTCGAACTCGTACGCGGAGTCCAAGTAGAAGCCGGAGAGGGGGGGTTGGAGTTCGAAGCGTGGCCGGGGGCGGTGTCGGAGTCCGAGTTGTACTCGGGTACGGGCTCCTTGTCGGCCCGGCGTGCGGAGAGGGAGCCTCCGTGCGGGCCTGCCGAGAGGTTGCGGGGACCACGCGTGGAGTGCTCACGGGGGTGGGGGGGCACATGCGATGGATGAGCAGCCGGCTCGCACACGGTAGCCCACGGGGACGTCGAGTTCGAGTTGGAAGCGGATCCGAGCTCGAAGTCGGCGTGTTGGTCGAAAAGCGAAATTTCGCCGAACTTGCCGGCGAGTTCGCCCGTGACTACTTCAGGAAGCGTCACGAAGCCGGTCTCCGGGTTGGGCGGCATGGTGAGGCGGCGTTGGAAGGATCCAGCGCCGTCAGCAGTGCAGACCCAGGCGCCGAAGACGAAGGTGTCACCGCGGTTGAAGGCGACGGTTGGCTTGATGTAGACAGGAGCCGTCGAGTTCGCCATGTGATCTCGGGCGAGAGCCCCTACAGCGCGCCGGTGTCGGTGTTTTAGACCGACAACCTACTAAGGGGAGTACCCGAAGTAGATGAATGTGGCCTCACCGAGATCGGTAACTCGAAGGAAGAGACACGTGGCACACAATTTAGACGAGGTTCGGGCCGCAAGGTGCGTAATACCCTACGTCTCGTATCTTTGCGTAGCACCTTGGATTGATTGGGTACGATTACAAGACGATGCAATCTTACGCCGTGAGATGAGATGATGAGAGAGGGGTCCCTGCCTCGCCTTATATATTCCGGGAGGCAGGGTTACAAGTCGGTTTAGGGAGAGAGTACTAGTCGAGTACGTCTAGGAGTCTTCCATACAGTGCGGGACATGTACAGCTTCCCAACCGAGTACTTCTCCTCTGTAGTCCTTGTGCTCCACGCCATCAGGTACCGTGCAGCGCAAGCCAGGTAGTCCCAAGGGGCCACCGAGTAGTCGGTCATGGTACCCACCGAGGTAGTGGGCCCAGGGAGGTCCATACGACAGACATGGGCTTTGCCATGCACCCTGGGCCATTGGCGCACAACAAAGATAATGTTAATAAATCCAAATTTCAAACAGAAAACACCAAAATTATCAAATGACATCAAATAAACACCAAATTTTCACAAAAGAACTTATGTTATCTACTGATTATAGATAAAACTTTAAATTCAAGATGTTTCAAATTTATTTTCATTTAATGGAAAAGATCTTAAACCGAGCTAAATAACATAAATAATTATACTTAATTCATAAAAATTATGAAATAAGTTTGCAAAATTTTCAAAAACTTACACAAAATAGGTGATGTTGCATATTGCTTATAGAAAACGAGATTGAAGTCAAAACTCAGTTTGAATCTCATGTTACCTACAAATCTAATAATATACTTAACTCTATGAAACTTCATTGGATATGGTTCAGTTTCTAAAAACAGTGTGTGAAAAATTCGTCAAAACCTTCTCTATTATTTACCACAACCTTATCATAGGATATCATGAACTCTTGACAAATCTCATAATTTTCAAACTTCATTTGCATTTTATACAATTAAATAAATTCTAAAACACTTGGATTTTCATTCTTCGTGAACTAAATGTTTGAAATTTCAACTAATTTCATGGGTAAGGTCTTAAAACGGGCTCAATTACACGAATATAATTTTTCCACAACCTTTACTCCATTACTTTATGCACTTGCAGTTCAAATTTGACGTATACGGCAAAAATTCTTTAAGTGACACATAATTGTTAAAAATAATAAAATTATCGAGACATGTATAAATTTGAAACATAGAGTACAAAATAATGTTCTTGTAGTGGATAAATTAAAAGGAGTACAAAAATCAATTTTTTTTAAAAATACTTTGCCGTGCGTTTTCCTACGACGCACGACAAAGAGAATGTCTTTGCCGCGCGTCTTGTGCTAGCGCACGACAAAGGCAACTAACAATTTAACGGAGGTAATGTTTGGTGGGAAAAAATGTTTGCCGTGCGGCAAGGAAAAACACATGACAAACTATTTGTTTGCCGTGCGCTAATATAAAAACGCACAACAAACTATTTTTTTACTGAACGTTTTTTTGCCGTGCACCCGAAAAATGCGCACGGCAAACATCCTCTTTGTCGGTGCCGGAAAAATGCGCACGACAAAGATCGTAACGCACATGGTAATAAGTAGGAGTATATTACAATATTTCTTTTCATTTTCATTTCAAAATACCTCATAAGCATGGGCTATTGGGGGGTTACCCGAAAAATTCGGATGATTCCCCTAATACAAGAGAGAGAGTTCTCAACACGTTCAAACACAAAGTGAGAGCGCAGAGAGACTGTGATTTCCTCTTCAGATTGCACAAGTTCCCAAAAGTCTGAATCCGTTTACACGTGCCCTCGCGCCCCCTTTTATAGGGAGATGAAGGGACTTTTACACACCAAAAACACCCTCAAGATCAGGGAATATTCCTAGTGTGAACGCATACAAGAATGTCTTTCTCGTCTAACATATTTACAAATCTGCCACTAGTTCACACTCAAAACCCGGACTTTTTGGGACAACAACTTTGACTTTGCTTCTTCGTCGGTTCGTGAATGTCTTCACGCGTGACTCCCGAACTGGGCCCTCGACAGATTCCCGAATCGGCCTTTGCTTCTTCGTCGGTTCATGCATGTCTTCGCGCGTGACTCCCGAACTAGGTCTCCGACAGATTCCCGAATCAGGTGCCCTCCGAAGTTCGTGCCATCGCCAACTCGAGGTTCCGGGCTTTTGCATGTTCGCGACTCCACGTCTTCACCGAATCATGATATCCGAACTTCACACATTCGCGAATCCGAGGCTTCGCAGGTTCCAGGCCTCCGAAAATCGTGAGCTCCCTGTTCCTGAAAAACATGCCTCAAGAACTTTGTCAAATCCTGACGTTTCGAGGGTGACGGGTTTTCCTGAATTCCCCAACACTAACCCCTCGGGGAAGCGGGTTGACTCCGACGATCCGATTCCACGAATATTTCAGAAATTTAGTAAAAAACGTCACCCTCGGAACGTCGGAGGGGACACGCGTCGCCCGGAAACCCTAAAACGGTTAAATCGAGGCAGGTTTCGCGGAACTACCCCCTCCCCGCCTCTATAAATAGGAGGCTCCCGCTGTTAAAAAATTTTACGGCTCTCCTGCTTTTTTACGATTCGCGAATCTTTCTGCTCGCAGAATCTCGTCTTCTACTGAAAAGTTCGCGATCTTCCGGTTTTCTTCGGATCTCTCTAAGGTATTATGTTATTTCTCTCTTTCAATTCTTACTTGTCATTTTTTGCTACAATGGTATCTTTGTTCTACGAACTTCATTCTCGAATGTTGTTCTTATTGCTTCGTATGTGTAACTCTGTTGGTTAGGTGGCTCGAGTTAAAAGCACCGCAAGACCCATGACTACCGAAGAACTCATCGCAGCTGGTCTCCCAGTTGATCCAATTGTCGAAGGTGTAAGAATGCTGCACCAACTGAAGATGCCGACTCTCCTAGCGGCTCCAGGAGTCGCGAGGACGGGGAGGTTCAATCAGATGACGACGAAGATATCGGGGATGTGGACGCCGGCGTCAGTGATCTGGTTAAAGCAAAGACTGCCGGACCGCTGCCACCCTCTCTTGCCTTCGGAGAGTCCAAGGTCATGACCAATATGATTCGGGAATATGAAAAAGCCGGTTTCTTCCTTCCAGGCGTTGGGCGAGCCCCACTTGATGAACAAATCCCTACCCCTGAGGGCTGAGAGGTTGTCGTCTTTCGTGACTTCTTCATCTGTGTACTCAAATTCCCCTGCGACCCGATTCTGCCGGCTATTTTGGATGCCTTTTCGGTGAAGATCCACCAACTTTCGCCGACATCTTTTCTTGAGGTGTCGAAATTCATTTAGATCATGAAGACCTTCGGTTGTAACCTCAGTGTCGACGCCTTTGCCAGATTCTACGAACTGGTAATTATTCCCAAGGTTATCAAGGCCAGCGACGGGCAGTTCTATCACACTCAACATGCGTGTTGCACCTTCAACACCCGGCGCCAGAACACCCGAAAAGGGATCACTCGAATTCAGATTGCTCCCTGCTGCAAGACCAACCTCACCGACGACTGGAACTCTCATTGGTTCTACTTGAAGGTCAACATGTCGGAAGTTTCTGGCTACACAGGCCCGGCTCACCCCCTTGTCCTGCCCTATCGCGCCCCTGACCGCGGTGAACACTGCCGAATTCAATCACCGGGCAGTGGGGATTAGAAACTGCGAGAGTGCATTTCATCTCGCCAGTACTATACTTGGTGGTCGCGACATCATTGAAGAGTTCGTTGCTGCCCGGATCTGGCCGATTTCCAGCGGTTGGGCTCCCATTGAGATTGTATATTTCAACGTCAACTGGGCAGCTCGAGAGGTGCCTTTCCCGAAGTTCGGGATTAAGCTTCGTGAAAATCAGAGCGCTGACACCTTCATGATCGAGATAGAAAAGAGAGTGAACGTCATGATAGGCGAATACACCATGAACGAATACAAGGCGTACACGGCTCTTGTGAGGCACAAGAAGAGGATCAATCGCGTGTTCACCGAGGTTTGTGGGGACAAGTCTTTCAGTTCTCGAGGTCTGGGTCCCAAGCTGAAGGTTCCGGCGGTTGCAGTGGCCAGTTGTTCGGCTGCCCCTATCAATGCCCCACGAATAAGATCTTCGAAGCGAGGCTCATCGGCTGTCAGTGAGAGCGCTTCCTCTGGGGTTAAGCCTTCCAGGACAAGATCTCTGGAATCGTCGAAGCGTAAGCGCAAGATCTCTTAACGAACTTCGGACACCGAGCTTCAGGCGGCTTCGGGCCTAGCCCAGATGAGTCGCAAAAAGTTGAAGAAGGCGGTGAAGAAGGTTTCTTCTATCGGGGTTCGGCGAGTTCCATCTTCCTTCGACGACGATGTCTTCGTGGGAGCGGATAGCCAGAAAGGTTTTTGCTTCTGGCCTCTGTTTAACTTTTGAGACAATTGTTCGTCAGGTTCTGAGAATGAGTTCGTGGATATTGATTCTTTTTCAGATGCTGCTCCCGAAGTTCGCAAAGAAGCCGTACTTCTTTATTGCTTCCTGAGACCACCGTTCTTCTTTGAAGTTACTGCCCCTGTTGAAGCCCCCGCTGCTGCCGATGTCCCTCTACCCACTCGCTCCCGTGATGAGGCTTCCCCCGAATTCACCAAGGAACTTGAACTCACCATTCAAAGGGGGGAGGATCCTACCGAATGTGCTCCCTTGCTCGAAGTTCGGGAGGTTGTTCCCGAAGATCAGGCTCCCTCTCCTTCTTTGGCCGCTTTTAACAAGAGTTTTGGTACGTCTCATCGTGGCGAGCTATTAAGTGTTGGTTTCGAGACAACTAGCATCGGGAGCAAGACGTCCAAGATTTTAACACTATGGAAATCACCTGTAATTGTTGATGAAACAGGAGGGGAGAGCTCGGAACAACCCGGAGGAGCTGCTCGGGATTCTGAGAAGGGGCCTCACCCTACTCCCGAAGCCACCCCTTCGTCTCAGGGTAAGGCTTCTTCTGGTTCGACGAAAAAGGTCACCATGCAGCACTTCAGCAAGCAAGGTTCGTTTCTTTTCATTACTTTTTCGCGCTTTTCCCGATTCTCGAATTTTGATCCGAAACTTTAATCACGAATTTTTCAGAGTTCAAGGATCTTCTCCATTCTTACTCTCCGTCGAAGCTGGCGCGTTTTCAAGAAGACTACGCCCTTAAGCATTCTATGCTCGGGAAAGTTGCAGTTGAGCGGCTTGCTGAACAGGAGAAGGCAAACAAGCAACATTCCCAGGAGTCTAAGGAACTCAAGCGTAGTTTCGCCCTCGCTCAGTCCGCGAACATCGATCTTGAGAAAAAGGTGGCTGAACTGGCGGAGGCCTTGAAGACCAGTCAAGACGAAAAGAAGATCACTGAGGCAGCACTTGAGCAGTCTTAGAAGGAGTTGGAAAAGGTTCAAAAGGCTCACGAAGACGATCTTAGTTTGATCGAAAATCTTCGAGAGAAACATGAGAGGGCTACGAAAACTGGCGAAGGTCTTCACATTAACAACACTAGTCTCACCAAGTCTTTGAGCACGAAAGATCGAAAAATTCTGGATCTTGAGAAAGCGCTGGCGGAGCAGGATGAGAACTCGAAGAAGAACATGTCCGAAATTCTGGAGAAGCTGAAGCTCCTTTATGAGGAATACAAGAAATCGCTGAACGAGTTTGGCGTTCGTCCTGCTCCTCTTCCGGATAATATTGAAATTCCCGAATTTATGGGTTGGATGGAGGCGGAATTCAAGGCCCTCTCTGAGGTAATCTCCGGTGCCAGCGACTTCGCAGCTGCCTTCTCCGTGGAGAGCATACTGAAGATTCTTCATGACTTCGACTGCGCCGATCTAGAGGAGTTCCGCGACAAGATCTCTTAGTTCCCCAGTGCCACGAGCACTTTGATAATTCGAGCTAACGAAGATGTTCAGGCCATCAAGAACAAATTCGCAAGGGAATTCTGGTTCGCCAGCGGGAAGGAGACCGTTAAGGTCATCGCGCGCGCTAAACTTGCTGAGGTAAATTTTTTGTACGATTTCGCCACTTGGACTGGCTATTGATGTTTCAGTTTCTTGAGTTCCCTTTACATTTGCTTTCTTATCCTTGTCGGTTTGAACGAGGAAGAAGATCGCGAGAATATCGTTGCGTCCCCTGAAGGGTCAACTTCGGCGAAGATTCTAGCGACTCGGGCGAAGGGGGTTCGGGCGGCGGCGGCAGTAGCGGCGATAAGGGCAGCAACAACGGCCAAGCACGGGCGTGATGAGAGTTCTCCGAAGGTGGACGTCACAAATTAGATGTTTTATCCGAACCTTGCACACCCTCAAGGCTGTCTGTATATTTTGTACATTCACTTAGCTTTTCTGAACTATTGTTTTTGTAAACTTAAACCTGCACAGGTCCTGCAAGCTGGGCCTGCACAGGACGTGATGCCACTACGAATTCATCAAGATAGGATGTTTGTTAGCGGCGAAGCCTGGCGCTTGTTTAAGTGAGCTCATCCCGAACAAGACTTCTTTGATTTTTGGCTCGAAACCACACTTAAGTTTTCTATGGGCTGTTTCGATCTTTCTTCCTTTTTCTTGTTTCGTAAGAAGGAACGTTCTGCATCCGCTACTTCGTGCTCCGCAAATATTCCGAAGACGGAGCCCCTTAGCCCCTTAGTAGACGCGTCCGACTTCGCTTACGTTAGCGATGTTGCCGAAGACAATAGCTGTAAACCAGGACATGTTGTGGAGCTTTCATTCTAGTTTTTGCACTATCTGCTGTAATTGTTGATGAACTATTTCGAAGTTTTTATGCAAATAAGGCAATGAATGAGTTTTTTCTTGAAAAAACGTCACCATCCCCCACCTTGCCGTTTTGCATGAAAACTTGAAGGCAAGTTGACGAAGTTTAGTATTCGAGTATTTTGATCGAGCATACTTTTGGGAAAAATCTTCGTTAGTTTTTGAAGATTTCAACCGTCGTTGCGCAAGTCGACAAAATTTGTTTTCGAATTTCGTGGACTTGATCCGATTGGCAGACTTGCCTTGGTTGATACTGCAACCCTCAGTTGCTTCAACCATGATTTTCTACGAATTTCCGCGGGAGCCCCTTGCTCTTTTATTTCAACAATATTTCAGCAATTTACGCTAAAGAAAAATCCGTAAACAACTCCTTACACATTCAACGGATCGAAATCATCATGCAAAACTTTTTCGGTGGAAATCCCTTCGCGGATGGGATTCTAGGCCACGACTTATTCTTTGTCTCGGGCCTTTTGGTGGGAATCCCTTCGTGGGTGGGATTTTAGGCCACAACTTGTTGTCTCTGGCCTTTTTTCGGTGGGAATCCCTTCGTGGATGGGAATTTTTAGGCCACAACTTGTTGTTGTCTCGGGTCTCTTTCTTCACGATGGAATTCAGGCTATCACGAAGCCTTTCTGACGAACTTTTTTCTCTTTTCACGATGGGATTCTGGCTATCACAAAGCCTTTCTCACGAACTTTTTTCTTTTTTTTCACGATGGGATTCTGGCTATCACAAAGCCTTTCTCACGAACTTTTTTATTTTTTCACGATGGGATTCTGGCTATCACAAAGCCTTTCTCACGAACTTTTTTTTTCACGATGAGACTCTGGCTATCACAAAGCCTTTCTCACGAACTTTTTTATTTTTTCACGATGGGATTCTGGCTATCACAAAGCCTTTCTCACGAACTTTTTTCTTTTTTCACGATGGGACTCTGGCTATCACAAAGCCTTTCTCACGAACTTTTTTCTTTTTTCACGATGGGATTCTGGCTATCACGAAGCCTTTGTCACGAACTTTTTTCTTTTTTCACGATGGAACTCTGGAAATACGCGATTTGGGGGAAGACTCTTTTTATACATATATCACAAAGAGTATTTACATAGGATCCGCCTCGTTAAAAACCTTGCCTTTTGATTTAGAGCCCCCTTTGCAAGGAAAAGAGTACGGTCCTTCTTATTTTAATACAACTAGGAAAAGGAAAACTAATGTTTTCTCCCGAAATCACTTATAGACACGTGATTTGGATTTTTTAGTTTTTTTAGAATACAAACTTGCCAAAATTGAAAAACTACTATATATTACATCTAGCTACAACTGGGGTTTTCATGGATAATACCTTTTTAGGGCATCGGCATTCCACGAATATGGCAACTCTTCGCCGGTTGCTCCATTAAGTGAAAAGCCCACGGCATGTCTATTTCCCTAGCGATGTAAGGCCCTTCCCAGGACTCATGAAGTTTTCCTGGGTTCTCCCAATTTTTCTTCCTTTTCAACACAAGATCACCAGTTTTGATGTCCTTTCGGACCACCTTCTTGTCTCTCCAAGCCCTTGTTTCTCTTTGGTATTTCTCAATGTTTTTACGTGGCTTCAAGGATCGTCGGCTTGATCATGTCCTTTTCCACCTTCTTATCGATTTCCTCTATCTCTTTTCCTTTCAAGACTCTCATGCTTTCATTCTTGATTTCCTCCGGTGTCATAGCCTCAGTGCCGAAAAGTAGGCGAAAAGGCGTGAAACTGTTGCTTTTGACACCTTGTGGTGTTGTGAGACCAGATCACCTTCGGTAATTCATCTACCCACTTTCCCTTCTTCTGGTCGAACAAGCATTTCTTGATTCTCGAAAAAAATCGGGCCATTGGCTCTCTCAAGCTGCCCCATTGGACTGCGGGTGATACAACGACGAAAATTTCGCACGAGTGCCCAAGGTTTTGCAATATTCTTTGAAGGTGTAGCGGTCGAACCGTTCGCCATTGTCAACGATTAGTTCTCTAGGAACCCCGAACCTGCGGACTATGTTACGCAAAAGAATTTCTCGAATTGTTGTTGCTTTGATATTTGTAAGTGGTTTTGCCTCCACCCACTTTGTGAAATAATCGGCCCCGCAACGAGGCCGCGAATCGGCGGTTGCCACGAGCCGTTGGCAACGGGCCCACTAGATCCATTCCCCACCTTTGCACGGAGCCAAGTCGGTGGAATTAAGTGAGCGGCATTGAAGGCGAGATTCTATTGATTCGCCGTTTTACGGCATGCTTCACCTTCGCCGAACTAATGTCTTGGCATCAATGTTTATGGTGGGCCAATAGAATCCTGCTTTATCGCCTTTCCGGCCAAAGCCACGGTGCCTATGTGCGCCCCACGAATCCTTGTGAATCTCCTTTAGAAGCTCCCCGACCTTTTTCGAAGGTGATGCACCGTAGCCAAGGTTCGGTGACTCTCGATTTGTATAGTTCTCCATTCACTACTTTGTATAGCCCCGAACCCTTTGCTTCAATCTTTTCTCTTCTAACTCATCTTGTGGTTCATCTTTGTCCTCTCGGATAAGCCATGATTTACTGCTCTCCAATCGGGAGTCTCCACTACATTCACGATTTTGGCCCTCGAATCCTTGATGGACGGTTCTCGATGATTTCGAAGAACACATCCGGGGTAGCTCTTGATTTCGGGCCTGCTTTGCTTTCGCCGGCTTATCTCGCCTCATTGTTGTCATCCCTTGGGATATCTTTGGGATCGAATAGCCTTTGAAGTGTTTTTCATTTCCCTTACTTTTTCTAGATACTTCATGAGAACGGGATTTCTTGCCTCACTTTCTTTCTCGATATGTTCTTGGATCACTTTCGAATCCGTTCTGATTATGAAGGTCTGCTGCCCCAAGGCTCTCATTTTCCTTAATGCCAACAGAAGAGCTTCGTATTCCGTTGTGTTATTCGTGGAATGTTCGTTGTTCGCGAATACGAGCCGAGCTGCGTATCTTATGACTACGCCCGTTGGGGATGTCACAACAGCCGAAATTCCAACCCCCTTGTAACACCGGGCTCCGTCGCACCTTGCTCTATCCAAGGTTCAGGTGCATTTTCCTCAAAGTTCTGAGTAGGCGAAGTCCAGTCCACGACAAAATCTACCAGCACTTGCGATTTTATTGCACTTCTTCTCTCGAAGTCTACCACATACTCAGAGAGTTCAGCGCCCCACTTGATGATTGTTGACGGTTAATAATTGTATCAAAGTTCGTTCGTGACTCGCAAGCGTACAAGTCTCCCGTCGTAGTCAAGGGACCCTTCTTCCCTCGAGTGGTGAACCCAAGGTATCGAATCCGTGGAACAAATGTGTGACGCAAGACTTAATCTATTAAAGCCAAGTAACTTCAATATTCGATAAAAGACCTAATGCATCTAAGTAAAAGACACAAAACGAATCTAATCTACTAAAAACCGGAGAAAACAAAGTAAGATTGGGTAGATAAACCGATCTAGAGGGATCGGGGTAAGCCTTTTGTTGAAGTTCCAAGCAAGAGAAGAAGTAGCAAATCGAATCTTAATAAAAGCCTCTTTAAATCGTGGTTTCCCGTCCAAATCCGAAAACATCCGGCTTTCGAGACCCCCGTTCTGTCACAACGTATCCCTATTCATGCGGGGAGCTTAGGGCGAGTCAAAAGACAAGTCGAGATTCTTTCGGAAGATCCGGCGTGTACCTCTAGCCACCGCGGCTACAAGAACACCCTATGTAATCTATCGTACGAATAGAATTGTAATAAGCAAAGCCGATCGAAAAACGAAATCTTCGAGGAAACACTTGATCGCTAAGAAAAGATTCAACTTGATAATTCAACTATGACAATGATACATACACAAGATCACCACCGGGATCCTTCCTTGATCTTGCTTCTAGCTCGGGAACTCCGACGTGGTCTTCCGTGCAAGGTTCCCACGTCGGCTAGGGAAACCCTAGTCAACTAGCTCGACCCTCTCCTCTACGAGATGGTGTCCCTCTCTTCTCTGCTTCTCGGCGGCCGAAGACGAAATCTTCTCCCGCGTGGCTCTCGGTCGGGGGACTATAAATAGCCCGATTGGCGGCTAGGGCAAAGGAGAGCGAGTTTGGGCCCAAAATGGGCACGGGCCGACCGCATCGGGCCGGCCGGCCCGGGCCCATTTAGGCCCGGCCCCGTGGGCTCCTTTGCCCCACGTCGGTTCCCTTGCTTCCTGGATGTTTCTCCCTTCGCATGTAGGTCCATGTCGTCGGTTTCTCTCCGAATTGGACTCAACTCCTTGTCTTGCAAGATTCGGCACTTTTACGGTCGGGTCCACGGAGTTTGTCGTCTTCTCGGATCAAGTCCCCGACTTCTTGGAGTTAAGTTTGCTTCATTGCATGACTTGTTCGGGGCTTCAAGGACTTGTCATGAGGTGCTTGATGAACTTATCCCGAAAGTCTTGCATTCAACACTAAAACCACCGCATAAACATTAAACTCCAAAACCGACATGCACACGTGAACTTGTTATACCACGGGGGTTAGTACCAATGGATAAGGTATAAAACTCATGCCAACACCGAAGGTAAACTCATGGCTAGGTTGACGGATTTTCACCATCAACATCTCCCCCATGCTTAAACCTTGCTCGTCCTCGAGTAAGCCTTCAATGGATATCATCATTGCTAAACAATGTTTAAACTTTGCACTTGATTACACATGAGAAAACATAATGCTCTCAAAATTTTAATTCATTAAAGTTCCATAATGTACTAGCCTTCATCTCTACGGAGGGGTAGATTTTTATTAAGCTTATCCCACAAGTATTAACATGCTCACAAAGTTTTAAATAGATCTCGAAATTTTTGAAATGAAGAACGAGATAAAGAAAAGCTAAACCAAATTCACAAATTTAAATCATCTCGTGTATTGCTCATAAACTCTCATCTCACTTGTCTCTCAAGCCTATATATTCTACTCCTTTCCCTCTCATATATATGTGGTAGGCTTTATATGGAGCTTTGGGAAAGTTTAGTCCTAACAAGATTTTATAAATGAGGTGTTGTCAAAACAAGACAAGCTTCTCATGGTCTTACCGAGACTCGTCAAAAAGGTCATTGGAAAATAATGTTAATCAAGGAGGGGAAAGAGAAAAATACACACTTTTAGATGAGTGGACATGTGCAAATGGCAAAGAGTGATCCCGAGGCCCAAAGAAAGTCCTCGTTATCGGATTGCACATGGTTGGAAAATGAGAATGGATCTTTTTAACTTGAAGCCTTGAATGCACTCTTAGAGAACCGGGGAGTTCACTTTACGCACATATATATTTTTTCTCTTTCTCATATTTCTCATTCTTTTCTTTCTTTCTTTCTTTCTTTCTTATATATATATATATTTTTCTTTCTTCACCTTGGAAGTCACGTACATCGCCGAATTTTTTCTTTCATCATTATATATATATTTTTTTAAAATACTCCCTTTTGAACTCTAAAACTGCACCGTACCTACCTCCTCCCCCATGCTTAGACGTTGCTCGTCCTCGAGCAAAGAGGCGAAAAATAAGGTAGGTACCGGAGATATTTTTCCTTGGAGAGATACTTGAAATCTTCAACGTTGGCACCGTCTTGCGATCTTCCTTGAATTGATGATCCATTCTCAACGATAGGTTGTGGTCAAGAAGGTAATCACAAAAAGATGATATTTGGTTTAAGGGTGGATATCCGGCGAAGTTTGTGAGATCACCGATGCGGGGATACACAATGCACGGATAAAAGGCTAGCAAAAAAAAGATAGATACGCAAAAACGGAATGACCAGCTTCTTAGTCTCGGGCCAGAGAAATCATGGCCTGCAATAACTCACTCAAAAATAAATCTTGTACACTAAGGTTTATGCACTCAAATATATATAAGGCTCGGATAGGTTGAGCAACACACAAGCGATATTTGTGACAAGGTTAGCAATATTTTTGAGCATAAAAGACATCTTTAATCTATTCATAACTTGAGAGCACATAAAACACTATGGGTCTTTATTTTAATCATAACCTCCGCTGAAAATTAAGCTAGTATTTAAATAAATTCAGATCTGTATTTTTAAGAGAGCACTAGCTTAAACATGCATAAATCGATTACAAAGATAAACAAAGCTGCAATTATAATCATATATCATCATGGCACGAATTTTGTAACTTTTCCAATGATATAATGGTGGTGTCTTTATTAATGGTGACATCAAGTTGAAATACAAACTGAAAATAAACAAACATGCTTGCTGAAATTTAAACAGAAAATACTACGCAAACACACATAAGCAAAAGCTGAAAATTGCAGAGAAAAAGAAAAGAAAAGAAAACTAAAGTTCCTAAATCTTCTAGTCCTCCGCCGGTGGTTGATGTTGATAATCTTGATAATAATACCCTTGCTCATAATACGATTGGACATTTCCTCCGACGAATTGTTTTGGCTCCACAAGCTGAAGGCGTCCAAGTTCAAAGGCGATATTTGCGTTGCCTTCACCAAGTTGAGTTGCGTTAGCTTGGATGGCTGCGATGTTTTGAGCGTTTCTTGCAGCATACCCTCCAATAATGGCCATGCTTTGTTGTGGTTGGGGATGATGAGCGTAGGACTCCGCGAAGTTAGCGTTGGGCACAACATAATTTTGTGGGGGTACCGGTGCACCACCCCCCCATGCTTGTCTTTGTGACCCTCCGTAATAACTTGGCGGAGGAGGGACCCCGCCGAATGGTTGCACATTGGGTTGTGCTCCACTCGCTTGTGCGGAGGATGTTCCCTCCTCTACGATTCTTCCTCTTTTGTTCTTTCTTGCGGGGACAAGTAATCCCTCTTCCAACCAATCTTCCCTTCCTTCGGTGAAAAGCCTAAGCCTCTCATTCGGAAGGGGTAGGTTCACAATGGCCAACCGATAACCTCCTCTCTCATCTCCACTAATGTATTTGCCTTGCCGCAAATACTCAAAACCGAGAGAGGTACCACGCAAAAGGTGAGCGGGGTTTCTTGCGATCCCCGGCCGCAAGGAAAAGGCCAACATGGAGAGGTAACACCCCGAACCAATATTACCCGCCCCCGATGTTGCTTCACAACACCAACGGTTGATCATGAGGTAAGAGGGGTCTATTGGCTGTCTGGCAATTAAAGCCGAGTATAGCCAATTCAACTCCGTGTCGGTCACCTTTGTTTCCTTCATCCTCCCCAATACCCTCTTGCACATCCAAGAGTGAAATATCCGGATAATGGGGTTGCGGATGCAATTGCGTTGTTGATGGGCTTCTCCGGAGATCATGTTCCAAAATCCCGCCAACATGCCGGGTGGCACGTCAACTTTCTCCGGAGCTCCCTTGTGGAATCCAAGCAGCTCCCTAACGTGCTCGTAGGGAACCACTTGTTCGATTCCCTCCAAACGGAATGACAAGCTTTGCACCCCATCATCATCAACGATGGGTGCAATAGTCATCAAAATTTCCAAGGCGTAACCCAAATGGGTGTCCACCGATATTCCGTTGGAGAACCGCACCCATCCGAGGTGCCCCAACATATAGTATATGTCGGTGCAAAAACCCAAGGTGTAGAGTGCTTGGTCGTCGAACTCGACGTTCGGCACAAGCCTCTTCTCAAGATTGGCGAGCCTCTCCTCCTCCTCCGCCGACAAGATGATGAAGCCGTACGAAGAGTGTGTCGGGGTGTAAGGAGGTGGTGCGGTTGAGCGAGTCGATCGTCGTGGTGGCGCGGGCTGCTCCTCCGTGTGCCCACGAGGTTCGGTGAACCTCATGGAAGTGCTTCTTGCAGCCCTCATACCACCAAGGAGGAGAGCATCGTTCCTCCTCGGTGGTGCCGAGTCCGTCTCCATGCTCCGGGGAGACTCGGAAACCGAGTGTCTCCTCGAAGACATAGTTGATGACGGCTTGGACGACGACAAACTCTTATTCTTGGAGAAGAGACTTGTGGTCTTCTTCCACATGGTTGCTGCACTCTTTCTTCAACTAAAATTCCGGGTTGCAACCGGTAAACTAGGCACTTAAACTCTTTGCTTCGGATGTGGACTTTGAGTGGATTAAGGATGTGGATTTTTTTTTCTTGAGCTATCAAGCTTGGGATGGTTGGCTATGTCTACGGAGGTTACGAGCACACAAACTTGAACACACAAACAAGGGAAGGAGAGGGAAGCTTGCCGGCGAAAACGGGAGCACGGGGGGCTCCTTAAATAGGTCGGCCGGCCGGCACAGGCCGGCCGGCCTGGGGGTCCTCCGGCTCCTCCCCGCCGCGTCTTTCTCCCGGCACGATCATTTCGCCTCTGCAACTTTCCTGCCCGCGTGCTCCACGAGTTGCACCGCCCAAACGCTCTCGTCCACTCCTCTTCTTGAATTATTGGTCCTCCCACTTGATGCTCCATGCTTTGGGTCATGTCCATGCTCCCTAGCTCCACTTGCTTCACATGCCACCATGAAAATCCTGCAAAGTTGATGCTTGCTGCCCACCATGCTTGTCCTTTGCATGTGGAATTGGTGAAAGTTGATAAAAGGGCATCCAATGGTGCATGCATGATTAATTCAAACTAGATTGCCTCCATTTAGGTGTGTTTAAGGTTAAGCACTCCTCTAATTCGAAATTTAAAATATTTTTCAGAGCCATGCAAGAGCTCAAGCATAATTTTAGAGAAGTTTTTAAACCATTAAAAACAAATGTAAGTCGAAAATATTTTTCGACTACGTCGATTTTGGTCTCACCGGTATAGTTTGCTTTCATCGGTTGAGAGCGAACATTTTCCGGCTTGATCATGGGGGCATAGGTTTAGGTTCTAATTTTGGCTAAATAAGAAAGATTTTGAATAAAACAAAATTAGAATAGGCTTAGAAAAATTCTAATCCTAGAGAAACCAAGGATAAAGATTTTTAAAACCAACCAAAAGCTTTGATTTCTAGGTTCACGCGAGTCCTACCACGTGCTGAATTTTATTAACACTTAAACATAAATCGTGGCTCTACTCGTGTGGTTTTAGCATGAAAAATAAGTCAACCTCAGCACCATAATGAGGGTGAAAGGTTGAGTTAAGGTTCTGAAATTATTTGGTTGAGGTTTCTTGAAAAGAAAAGAATCAAACAAGCACATAGGAGGGTTCATGCAAAGGGTTTATGATAAAGCAAACATTCAATCAAGAATTATGTCTCTAATATTGTTCAACCACTTCTAAGTCTAATGTCTTTGCGTAGTAAAACTCAAAAACTAAATTATTAAAAATACTCGAAAAACCTGGAATCGGGTTGTCCTCCCGGTAGCTTATTCTTGACTCGACGAAACGGGTTGCCTCCCGCCTAGCGCTTCGTTTATAGTCTATAGCTAGACTTCTTCACTTGATTACTCCGGATCAACGCTCTTTGCGGGCGTTGCAATCTTGGGTACCCACTTCCGCACCATCTTGGGCGCGGGCTTGTCTTCCGGCTTAGTTGGCTTAGTCATTTTTTTGGTCTTCACGGGCGGCTTCTCTTCCTTTGTCTTGACGGATGCAACACCTTCTTTGATTTTCGTTACGTTCATTTTTTTCGGCTCCTTCTTCTTTTTCAGCCCCTCCGTTTGTTTTGGTTCTCCCTTCACTCCAATCATGTTGCATGCCTCAATCCTTGGACGGAACTTGAAGGAACTCTTTTCTCCGTTGATATCGAACATGATCTCCCCCTTGCCAACATCAATAGTAGCTCCCACGGTCTTGAGGAACGGCCTCCCTAGGATGAGTGTCACACCTGGCCCAATTTGGATGGCCCATGAGTGGCCCATGAGCGCGGTGCGCGTGTTTAGTGCCACATTGCTAGTAGAGCAAGGGTGGAGCCAACTTATAAGCCTTTGTCCACCAGCCATACCACCCTTGGGTTAACCCTTTTACACGAAGCGAGGACGAAAGTGTAAGCAGGGTGCTATGTGTACGCGTGCTCGCCCCAACGGAAGGGCCGGGCGGTGCGGCTTTGGTGGGCGGGGGTGTTACAAATGGTATCGAGCCGACCCTCGCGGTTGCGCGTACGGGTCAGTGTGCGGACATAGGGCGCATGGCGCGTGTGGGCCTGAGATGGGACACACGGCATGGCATATGGGTCGGCACCGGACGTACGGTCGTGCGCTAAGAGGGAAGGTTCTCGGACATTTGCTCGGGTCAGTGTGCGGACATATGCATGTGCGTGTGGGCCTGGGATGGGGCACACGACATGGCGTATGGGTCGGCACCGGGACGGGTGAGTTGGACCGACGAGGACGTCGGGTTCTTTGAGGGGGGGTGAATGTCACACCCGGCCCAATTTAATTGGATGGCCCATGAGTGGCCCATGAGCGCTAGTGCACGTGTTTAGTGTCATATTGCTAGTTGAGTATGGGTGGAGCCAACTTATAAGCCTTTGTCCACCAGCCATACCACCCTCGGGTTAACCCTTTTACACGAAGTGAGGACGAAAGTTTAAGCAAGGTGCTATGTGTACGTGTGCTCGCCCCTACGGAACGGTTGGGCAGTGCGGCTTTGGTGGGCAGGGTGTTACAATGAGCGGCGGCTTCTCCCTCTCTCCCATCTCGAGCACAACGAAGTCGACGGGGATGAAGTGGTGTCCAATCTTCACGGGTACATCTTCAGCAATGCCCAAGGGATAGCGAACGGAGTTGTCTCCCAACTCCAAACATATTCCCGTAGGCTCCATCGGTAGGTGTAGCTTCTCGAACACATCCCTCGGCATGACACTCACACTAGCTCCAAGGTCGCATAACGCCTTCTCGAAGTTGAAAGAACCAACTGAACATGGAATTGTAGGGCACCCGGGGTCTTTTTGCTTCTCTAGCCCATAAGCAATAGCTGCACTACACTCCTCGGACATCTTGACATGATCTACCCCGAGTGTTGCTATCTCATATTTATTTGCAAGTATGTCTTTAAAGTAACGAGAATATGTAGGTACTTGTAGGGCATCTAGTAATGGCATGTTGATGCTAAGTCTACGCACAACTTCCACAAACTTCTCGAAGTGGTTGTCAAGTTTACCTCGGAAGTAGCGTGGCTTGAGTTGCGGTATCCTCGTGTCATCCTCCGGCATCTCGAATTCGGGTTCCTCGGTGACGATCCCCGTAACCTTCTCTTTAGCAGCTCCTTCCACCTCGGTGGATGGTTTAAGCTTCCTTGCTCCCGCGAAACGTTCCGGATCTTCGGTCTCCTTCCCCGAACGCGTTTGAATGGCCTTCGCCGATTCGGGACATTTGGGTTGTCCCGGAAGCTTCCCTTCATCATTAGTAAGGCGCCCCGCAAGTTGTCCCACTTGCGTCTCGAGCATCTTCATCATGTTGAGCACTTGATGATTGGAACTTCCGACCTCCGTCACTTTGTTATCGATGTTCTCCAACACCTTGTCTATGGTCTTGAACTTGGTGACGGTGTCCTTGTTGATCTTAGCTTGCTCATCCATGAACTCCTTCAATTGTATCCGAAGCGGCGCGTTAGGAATAGATGAGCTTGCATTAAATTGAGGCCTACCTTGCCCGTAGCGGAAGTTCGGCAATTCTCCCTTCCTCATGTAGTCGAGCACTTTGGCTTCCTCTGGACAATCTTTGCGGACATGGCCATACTCTCCACATTCTTCGCATGTGGACCTTGCTTCGGCGGCCTTCAAGTCTTGAGCCTCTTTCTTTTCTATCTCCATCTTCTCCAACCTCCTCATGAGCGAGTCGATCTTGCCCTCAAGTATGTCTTCCTTCTCCACTTGCAAGACTCCTTTGACGTTCCCCATGGGTTGAGCCGGATGTAGGCGCCGGATGACGCCCACGTGTCATTATCCACGACCTTCTTGAATAGCGTGAAAGCTTCCGTCGGTGTAAGCTCGATGATAGATCCTCCCGCCGATGCATCGATGATCGTCCTTGATGCCATGGTGAGTCCTTGATAGAACTTTTGCACGAGGTCTTCCTTCGGGAACTTGTGATGTGGAACCGCCCGGGTGTACTCGTTGAAGCGCTCAAATGCCTCCGAGATAGTTTACGTATGATATTGAACAAAGGTGGCAATCTTATTTCGCAAACTTTGAGTTTTACCCGGTGAGTAGTATTCCTTCATGAAGGCCTTCATCAACGTGTTCCAATTTTGCACCGTCTCCGCCGGTTGAGAGTGGAACCATTGCAAAGCCTTCCCGAGTAGTGAAAACGGAAAAAGCCTTGCCCTCATTTGATCTTGAGTCACCCCATCCATGTTGAAAGTCTGACATAGTTGAATGAATGCTTGGAGGTGAAGGTTCGGATCCTCTTTGCCGGTGAAGGGTGAATGTTGCACCATGCGGATTGTTGAGGTCTTGATCTCGAACGGTCTTCCGATCTCCTCGAGGTTCAAGATTGGTAGGTCGATGATGTCCGGGGTGCATAGCTCCCCAATCTTGCGTTCTTCCGGTGGTTGGTCACCCATTGGTGGAGGTCGATTCTCCCGCGGACTTTGAGGTGGTGAATTTTTCGGATATTCCGGCGATCATTTGTCTTCCGACTCCGAATCTACAAAATCCGCTTTTTAGCTTGATGTGCTTCGCGTCTCCTCGGCACTGTAAAGTTTTTCCGGATCATCCACAAAATTATTGGGTTTGTTGGAGAGGTAGCCGTCCATCTCCTCGTTAGGGTTAGCAATAAACAAAGTATGCAAAAAACTAGAAAGTAAAAACAAATCTATAAAAACTAGAGTTAGACAAACTAGATTAGATGTGTTTTGAGGATGATCAAAATTTAGTAGATGCAAAAATAAAAACAAACGAGAATACTGAAAATTACAAAAAAAGCAATAAAAAATCAAGTCTTGATCACTTGTTCCTCGGCAACGGCGCCGGAAAAAGGGGCTTGTTGACGGTTAATAATTGTATCAAAAGTCGTTCGTGACTCGCAAGCGTACAAGTCTCCCGTCGTAGTCAAGGGACCCTTCTTCCCTCGAGTGGTGAACCCAAGGTATCGAATCCGTGGAACAAATGTGTGACGCAAGACTTAATCTATTAAAGCCAAGTAACTTCAATATTCGATAAAAGACCTAATGCATCTAAGTAAAAGACACAAAACGAATCTAATCTACTAAAAACCGGAGAAAACAAAGTAAGATTGGGTAGATAAACCGATCTAGAGGGATCGGGGTAAGCCTTTTGTTGAAGTTCCAAGCAAGAGAAGAAGTAGCAAATCGAATCTTAATAAAAGCCTCTTTAAATCGTGGTTTCCCGTCCAAATCCGAAAACATCCGGCTTTCGAGACCCCCGTTCTGTCACAACGTATCCCTATTCATGCGGGGAGCTTAGGGCGAGTCAAAAGACAAGTCGAGATTCTTTCGGAAGATCCGGCGTGTACCTCTAGCCACCGCGGCTACAAGAACACCCTATGTAATCTATCGTACGAATAGAATTGGAATAAGCAAAGCCGATCGAAAAACGAAATCTTCGAGGAAACACTTGATCGCTAAGAAAAGATTCAACTTGATAATTCAACTATGACAATGATACATACACAAGATCACCACCGGGATCCTTCCTTGATCTTGCTTCTAGCTCGGGAACTCCGACGTGGTCTTCCGTGCAAGGTTCCCACGTCGGCTAGGGAAACCCTAGTCAACTAGCTCGACCCTCTCCTCTCCGAGATGGTGTCCCTCTCTTCTCTGCTTCTCGGCGGCCGAAGACGAAATCTTCTCTGCGTGGCTCTCGGTTAGGGGACTATAAATAGCCCGATTGGCGGCTAGGGCAAAGGAGAGCGAGTTTGGGCCCAAAATGGGCTCCGGGCCGACCGGACCCGGGCCGGCCGGCCCGGGCCCATTTAGGCCCGGCCCGTGGGCTCCTTTGCCCCACGTCGGTTCCCTTGCTTCTCGGATGTTTCCCCCTTCGCATGTAGGTCCATGTCGTCGGTTTCTCTCCGAATTGGACTCAACTCCTTGTCTTGCAAGATTCAACACTTTTACGGTCGGTCCCCCGGAGTTTGTCGTCTTCTCGGATCAAGTCCCCGACTTCTTGGAGTTAAGTTTGCTTCATTGCATGACTTGTTCGGGGCTTCAAGGTCTTGTCATGAGGTGCTTGATGAACTTATCCCGAAAGTCTTGCATTCAACACTAAAACCACCGCATAAACATTAAACTCCAAAAACGACATGCACACGTGAACTTGTTATACCACGGGGGTTAGTACCAATGGATAAAGTATAAAACTCATGCCAACACCGAAGGTAAACTCATGGCTAGGTTGACGGATTTTCACCGTCAACAATGATTCAGGTGGATGCCTCTCTATTTGCGAACAGATCATTCAGTGGCTGGTTTGTGATGACTCTTATCCTGTGACCCTCGAAGTAGTGCCTTAGCTTCCTTGCTGCCATAATGATCGCATATGCAATTTTTTCCAGTTCGGAATAGAAGATCTTGGAGCCAGACAAAGCTTCAGAAGCAAAATAAACAGGAATTTGTTTGAGTTTTCCTTCATCTTCCTTTTCTTGCACTAGCACCGCACTTACTGCCGAATTTGATGCAGACACATATAGCAGAAGTGGTGATTTTGGTTCGGGAGGACAGAGCTTGGTCATATTGGACAAGTAATCTTTCAATTCTGGAAAGCTCGTTTCGAGGTTCGGACCACTGGAAATTCTTGGCACTTCGGAGAACTTGGAAAAATGGTAAGCTTCTTTCTGCAGCCTTGGGAATGAACACGTTAAGGGCGACCACTCTCCCTGTCAGCTTCTGTACATCCTTTACTGAAACTGGGTCTTGCATTTCCACCAAAGCCCTGATCTTGTCGGGATTCGCCTCTATGCCCTTTGTTGAAACTAGACATCCGAGGACTTTCCCCTTGTGAATGCCGAATACGCATTTCTCCAGATTCAGTTTCAAGTTCGCTGCTCTCATATTCGCGAATGTTTCCGCTAAATCACTAATGTGATCTTTTCTGTGAACACTTTTGACGACTATATCGTCCACATACGCCAAGATGTTCCTCCGTTGCTGGGGATGAAGTACTATTGCTATCATTCTTGAGAATGTGCATCCTGCGTTCTTTAGCCCCTCTGGCATTCTCACGAAACAAAATGTCCCGAATGGGGTGATGAAACTTGTCTTCTCTTCGTCCTCTTTACGGACCCTTATCGATGATACCCGAGAGAACATGTCCAGGAGTGATAGCATTTCACTGTTGGCTGCATCATCCACGATTTTGTCTACCCTTTCCAAGGGGAAATCGTCTTTTTTGCATGCCTTGTTCAAATGCGTGAAGTCCACGCACATTCTCCACTTTCCATTTTTCTTCTTGGTGATGCTTGTGTTGGCTAGCCAGACCGGGTACTTCACCTCTCTGATTACTTGCGCGTCTTGCAATCTCTGAACTTCAGCTTCCACTGCTTTCACTTTTCCTTCGGCCATTTTCCGAAGTTTCTGCTTCTTGGGAGGTATTTTTTCGTTTGTCTCCAGGGCATGTTCGATGATGTCTCTGTCCACACCTTGCAGGTCCTTAGCTGACCATGAGAAAACATCTTTGTTCTTGTTCAGGAATTGTACGAGATCTTTGTCCTCTTCGGCACTGAGGTGCGCCCCTATTGTGACTGCTCTATCAGGCATGTCGTCCAGATACACTTTCT
This sequence comes from Cenchrus americanus, assembly GCA_947561735.1. Classification (NCBI taxonomy): domain Eukaryota; kingdom Viridiplantae; phylum Streptophyta; class Magnoliopsida; order Poales; family Poaceae; genus Cenchrus; species Cenchrus americanus. Next base: position 9,841,547 of record OX387239.1, read on the forward strand.
TGGTTTCGCCATCTGCAGCTATTTCAATTTTTTCTTTATCCCGCTTAGCCTCTTCGTAAGCTGTTTTCAGCTGGTACACATTTGTTTGGCCGGGCGTGTGGCCTTTTTCTATGTTTCTGTCCTCTTGCTGATTGCCGAACACCGTGATGACCCCTTTGCATTGGGCGCAGACATTTTCATGCATAAGAACTGCTGCCTTATGACTGCATCAAACTTGTTCATGAAACCTCTGCCGAAAATCGCGAGGTATGGGTGGTAAATGTCAACTACATCGAAAGTGAGACTCTCCGTTCTGGCATTTTCGAGATCTCCGAAGGAAACCGGGAGTGATATCTTTCCAACCGGCTTGATGGGCTTTCCTCCGAACCCTTGCAGCGGGTACTCTGGGGGGTCCAACATGTGCTGGCTCAGATTCATCTTTTCGAAAGTCTTCAAGAACAAGATATCCGCTGAGCTTCCATTGTCAACTAGGACTTTTCCTATGACCCACCCAGCTATGTTCACCTCAATGACCATGGCATCATTGTGAATCGCGGATTTCAGCCTGAAATCTTCTTCTGTGAAGGTGATTGGCACCTTTGCCCACTCCGGACGTGCAACTGGGCCGTCATTGATGATGGTGTTTACAGACCTGAAGTAATTGCTTCTTTGCTTCTTGGTCTCGAATTCCATTGCTGGCCCGCCCGTGATTGGCATGATAGTCCCGAACGATGGCAATGCTTTGGAATTCGAGGTCCCGAACTTGACCGAGGCCTTGACGAACTTTCGGAGGTGGTGGCAAGATTTCCCGAATTGGTTGTGGTTGCTTTGGATTGATCGGATTGCTTGCGGCCGAGGGAAAAGCGACGGCCGCCACGCCGGGCCGTGGTTCTTTGGAATTGCTGAACCGGGACGGGACGAACTTGACCGTGGGTTCGCGAATTGCGGCCGCCGAAATCGGGCGAAATTGGCTTGGCACGAGGATGCGATGCTCATTAGCGCCTTCTCTTGCTGAATTCTTGCCATGTTCTTCTTCGTTTATGGGCACCCTTCAGTGCTATGGCCCCTCCCATAATACTGGCAATAGAAGTAAGGATCTTTTGGGTTATGGTTCGTGAGTCTCGGGGGTCCTCTGCCTCTCCCCCTTCCTCTGGGATTGAACCCTCCCCTGGTGCTTGGCCTGTTGCTTTGTTCAGGTTGCGGTTTTTCGACGTTGTTGACATTTCGCGGATGCTGTGATGGTGCCCTCCTGTCATCTCTCTGTTGCCCTGTCTTGCCTCGTTCCGCTCGGCTACTCTCTTGCGATGGTCATCATCTGACAAAATGTACTTTCCCAATTCGCGAAAAAGTTCCTCAACCGACTTGGGTTTCTTTCTTGTGAGATGTGAAGCTATTGGCCCTGGAGTGAGGCCCTTGATCAACGCATTGGTTGTTGTTTTTTCATCAGCTTCGGGGATTTGGGATCTTTCTTTGCATGAACCTTCTCACGAAATTCCGCGGTGGCTCTTTGTCTTTACTCGCTTGCGTTGTACAAATCTGATGCTTCCGCAGTTGTGTCGTGGAACCTCTGAAATGCTTGCATGAACTTTGTCTTGAGGTCTACCCAGCTGTAGACTAAGTGTGGAGGCCGCAGTGAGTACCAATTCAGTACTGGTCCTTCGCAAGCAATGATGAAGGATTTGGACAATGCAACATCATCCCCTCCTGTCGAATTCACAGCTGATTCATATCTCATGAGGAATTGCCTAGAGTTTCCGAAGCCGTTGTACTTGAGGAAGAGACAGGCTTAAACTTCGGCGGCCAAGGTGCTGTTTGCAACCCTATAGATAGCGGCGATTCAGAATCCACGAAGTGTGAGATTCCGTTTCCCGTGAAGAAGTTTTCTTTCGGGGGTTCTCTTGGTGGCCCAGAGTTCTGGTGCGGTGATTCCTGCCACAGGGAACTGTTCTCTTGTTCTTTCATCTCATCAATTTCTCTTTGTATCACTTCGATTTGCTCTTTTGCTTTGTTTAGTTTCTCTAGCTTTTCAGAGATTTTTGTCTTCGCTTGCAATTGACTTGCGAATTTTTCTTTGTCTTTCTGCAGCTGCTGTATCTTTTGCTGAATGCTTTCCAGCTCCCTGTCTATGGTGTCATCATCGTCCTCAACATTCTCAAATTCTTGCTGTTCAGGAAGTTGTTCTTGGGTGTGGGCTGTCTTTTCTGCTCTTGCTTTCATCAGAGCTTCGAGCTTCGCTCTCCGCTCTTGGTCCGTTGTGTTAGAAGGTTCAGGAACGAAAGAGGTTTCATTCCTTTGGGTAGGATGGTGATCGTCTCGATTTGCCTCTGCTGGAACGTTCTTCTTGGATTTCTTCTGAGGTGGCATCGTGAGCTTTTCTTCGGCTGGAACACGGTGGGCGCCAATGTTGGGGGGGGGGGGGGTTACCTGAAAAATTGGGATGATTCCCCTAACACAAGAGAGAGAGAGTTCTCAACACGTTCAAACACAAAGTGAGAGCGCAGAGAGACTGTGATTTCCTCTTCAGATTGCACAAGTTCCCAAAAGTCTAAATCCGTTTACACGTGCCCTCGCGCCCCCTTTTATAGGGAGATGAAGGGACTTTTACACACCAAAAACACCCTCAAGCTCAGCGAATATTCCTAGTGTGAACGCATACAAGAATGTCTTTCTTGTCTAACATATTTACAAATCTGCCACTAGTTCACACTCAAAACCCGGACTTTTTGGGACAACAACTTTGACTTTGCTTCTTCGTCGGTTCGTGAATGTCTTCACGCGTGACTCCCGAATCGGGCCCTCGACAGATTCCCGAATCGGCCTTTGCTTCTTCGTCGGTTCATGCATGTCTTCGCGCGTGACTCTCGAACTGGGTCTCCGACAGATTCCCGAATCAGCCGCCCTCCCAAGTTCGTGCCATCGCCAGCTCGAGGTTCCGGGCTTCTGCATGTTCGCGACTCCACGTCTTCACCGAATCATGATCTCCGAACTTCACACATTCGCGAATCCGAGGCTTCGCGGGTTCCAGGCCTCCGAAAATCGTGAGCTCCCTGTTCCTGAAAAACATGCCTCAAGAACTTTGTCAAATCCTGACGTTTCGAGGGTGACGGGTTTTCCTGAATTCCCCAACATGGGCGAACCTGTGTGTGTGGTGGGGCTCACGACAAAGGCACGATTTCCTCTCGGCACAGACTTTGCCGAGAGCTTGCTCTTAGCAAAGCCCACACGGCAGTATCCAGCCGTCCTCTGGCCCCACGGCACACGCTTGCCGTGAGTATCTTTGCTCTCGGCAAAGAGTTGTGAAAAAGAATTAAAAAAAAGCCAAATCCAACACGGCAGGCCCACCGCCTGGCTGCCGTGGCCCTCCGCCGCCGCCACCACCACCAGACCTCCAGCCGCCGCCGCCGCGACGCATGTCCACGCAATAGGGGAGGAAGAGTTTTCACCAAAGTTTTTTAAAAATTTCCCAAGAAATTATGTTTTGTTCTCCGAATAATATTTACTAACTATTTTGTCCCTTTGTCTATTGTTGAGCATACAAACTACACTGCGTTTCTATTTTTTTTTAACATGTCATAGGGCCGTGTAAGTGTGATGTGTATTTCATGAAGACCGGTGATCCACGTGTAATAACAAACACGTTTGCGAAACTCAAACTTTTTATCACATCTCCTCTTTGTTCCCGTTACAAGATTTCAAACATTCGATATATATTTCCTCTTGAAAAATTACCACCTTTTTGTTTTTGAAGAAGCAGAAACGAGTCAAAAGATCTATCTGGTGGGTTTCCATATACGCCTTCCATCAGACCGATGCGCGACGAGCCTTTCTCGATCAGCTTGACTTCTGGCCGACGCAGCAGCACTTCTGACGCTGCGGCGGCACGCACACGCCGCCGTTCTTGTAGCCGCTCTTCAAGCACCAGTCGTTGCAGTTCCAGAAGGCGTCCGGGCACCCGGTCCGGCACACCGAGTACCCGCCGGCGGCCTTCGGGCCCACGTAGCCTTCTCCTCGCACCTCGCCGCCACCTCCCGCCGTCGCCGCCGCAGAGCGAACCGCAACTGAAATCATCCATGCAACAATGGCGCCCGCCGGTCAAACTGACCGTAGAAGATGGAGACAGGACAGAGGTTGGTTTGCTGCTTACCGGCGGAGAGGAGGACGACGGCCATGAGAAGCAGGTTCTTGCGTGCAGTCATGGTGTGCTGCTGACTTGACTTGCTGGTGATCTCTGTGTCTCTGTCAACCCAACTCTTACAGTTCAGATTTGGACGTAGGGTGCAGGAGTAGTTGAGCTGTCTGGCCTTAGCTTGATGTGGGTGAGGATATATGGTGTGTTAGTGACTCGGCAAAATTAAACATACTAATACTACGGCTTTGCTTGTGCCGAGATCTTTTAAATTGGTGCCCAAATCTTTTGTAGAATATAAGCACGTAGCTGTCACCTGCCAGGTAATTGAATTCAGCACACGCTAAATATATCTTGGGCAGGGTAAGCACATCGTGATGTTTAGCTGATAATAAACATATTCAACATGTGCATATAATATATGTATTTGTAGGATAAGCACATATTTTCATATTATTTGGCATATATTTGTGCCCAGCTAATAATAGTTTACTACACCATCCTTCCCAAATTAATTACTATTCATTTTTACTTTTTTAGGTACATATAAATTCTGATATGCACTTAGATACATAGCAAAATTTATGTATCTATAGTAAAATTAAAATGAATAGTAATTTTAGATGGAGGGAGTATACAACAGGAATTTTTTTTATATTTAATTTTTCATGATTTTCGAAAAATAAATGGTCGAATCAAAATTTTCGACAAATGTACATCGATGCCGAGGCCCACGACGGGCGGCTCCCGACGCCGTACCCCACGGCGTTAAGACTCTGTCGCCGTGGGACACGGCGAAAGGAGCCTATTCCCTGCGCCAGGCCATGCATCGCGGCGCTAGGACCCCCCCTCCGAGGGGCACGGTGGCGGGAGCCCGTCGCTGTGGAGCTCGGCAGCGGGGGTCTTTTTTTAGTTTTTAATTTTAAAACACTTTTAACTGTTGGAAAAGGACAAATTAATAAGTTGCATAATCACAAGGGAATGTAATCAACGACGAAGGATTAGTCACAAGGGAATATACATAATCACAAAGGGAAAAAAATTATACAAAATCATAGTACTACATCTAAATGCGCCGACCCGTCTTCCCCCTAAGAGCTCTAGCGCCGGCCCGAGTCCGGTCTCGGTCGTACGTCCGGGGGGTTCGGTGCCACGACGACCCACGGTCCTAGGGCTGGTCGGGAGACGGTGTCGCCGCCCTGCGACAAGCCCGGAGCATCCGGTGTCGATCTGCCGGCCGGTGTCGCTCCGCCGCCCGCCGGTGCCGCTCCGCCGCCCGTGGTCGCTCCGCCGGCCGCTAACCGTGACGGGCCGAGTCAAAACCGGTGGTGGTTGCGTCCACTGTGACGCGCCAACCTCGTCGGCCTGCTGCTCGGCGCCCTCCTCCATGTTCGCGAGAATGTCGTCTACCCTCATCTCATACCAGGGCAGCTGGTCCTCAGTGCCTGTGTCGAAACCACCGGGCTGAGTCTGGAACATAGGCGGAGTGGACGACGAAGGAATATCTGTCGCCTGAGACTGAAACGCCGGTTGTCTATACATCGACGGCGGCGTGCTGTCGAGGCCCGGCTGTCGGAATAGGCGGCGGTCGCCCTGTACGATTAGAATACAGTATAATCACAAACCCACAATAATTGCGTCCATTAGTTGAAAATAAGGTCTATTGAAAGTACTGCGCCGGGTGGAGCAAACGACCGCCGCACGTAAGTGTGCGGGCCTCGCGCCCGTGGAAGCCGCCTGTGCCCTCGGAGCCGTTAACCCGCCGACAAAGGTAGTAGGCGTCGGGCCGCGAAGCCACCGTCGAGGCGGAGCTCGAGGACGATGCTTGGGTGGCGCGGAAGGAGAGGAATCTCTACCGCCATGGCGTAGTTCACGCGCCGGAGTACCTCATGGCCGCGGCGAGGATCCTCTCGTACATGCCCCCGGTGCTCCTGAGGCCCCCAGGTCGAGCACTGCCCGATCGCGGTCGATGCGAGCTGCACGACCTCGGCCCGGCGTGTCGTGCGCACACAAAAGTAGAAACACATGTTTTAATAAAAGTCATATGAAAGTAATATGTTTGCAGTATCGTAGCTTACCGTTGTGTTGGCGGTCTAGTCTCGGCGCACGGGTAGATCGCGTCCGGCGGACCCCGTCGTCGTGTAGGACGGGTGGCGGTGGCGGGGGTAGCGAGCGCGTACGTCACCCGCGTCCGCGTCCTCGGTAGGTACCACCGAAGGTACGCTACCTAGGCGGTGGCGTCGTGAAGGCGGTGCTCGGTGACGACGTTCGCTCGTGCCCGGTGGACGCCCACTCGCCACGTACGGCCGCGGCTGTCGGCGAACGACGTCGATGTAGGCACGCCCTTACACGTCCACCTAGCATAGAACATGAAACATAAAATTATTGACAACCGAATATTTGTAATGGAAAATAATTAGAAGTGTCAAATGGTAGCTCACTCCGTGCGCGGTAGGCGGCGGACGTGGCGCAACGGGTATCGGTGCCTCCCGGAAGAGGCCGAACCGCCTCATCACCGGGTGGATGGCGTACTCCTCGACGTAGACGTCGAAGACCGCTTGTCGCCGTGTCAACCATTAGGCTCGGTCTCGGGAGCACGGGGAAAAGAGCCCCCGTAGTGCGCGGGCGGCGACAATGGCCGGAGCGTACAACGTCCACCGGACACGGGCATCGACCATCCAGTCGATCTGACCAACGAAGTCCTTGTAGGCCTTCTTCGGTTGCTCCCCAGCCCACACGTGCTACAAACAACGAGAAAAGTTAGGTGAATCGAACTGAAGAAGTCATAACGCGAAGAAAACATAAAGGGAGGTCATTACCTTCCGGAGACACCACAGAGAACCCATGGTGAGAAGGTCCGCTGGGTCGGTGCCGTCGGCCGCCTGCTCGTACTCCGAGAGGTCCGTCCCGGGCCGACCGACGTCGAAGCGCTCGTGGATCCACATCCGGAGCAAGAGAGGGCACCCCGGAAGATCGCCTCCCTACTCGCCGGCCTCGTCAACCGCCGAACACAACCCCCTATTGGTAGCTTCCGAACCGCGGCGCCCCGGCTGATGCGGGGCATCCGCTCGAGGGGTGCGTCGGCGATCCTCTCGAGCCCGGGGGATCATGCACTTTGCGACACGGAGTCTCCCGCCCGACTCGCGAACGGCACCCACCCGAATAGCCGGAGCGGGTAGACCTCCGGACAACTTTACGTCGTCGGTCGTCGGCATCATCCGCCATGTAGTCATCCTACAAATACACATAGGTCCGTCATCATATTCGTTTAAATGCATACAAACGTTGAAAATAAGAGCCGGAATCACGTACGCCGAACTCGTTGGATCGAAGTCCGGGTGGGCCCGTGGGTGTCGACGAAGGGCGGGTACGGTGCGGCGTGCGATCGTTCCGAGGAACGTTTGCGAACGAGCACGGAAGTCGGTCCGCCACGTCGCGGGGATGTCGATCGGCCCCATCGCCTCGCCGGCACGCAGGCTCCTCCCAACATCGCGGCGTCCTCTGGGCGAGAGTCATCTCGCCGACGGGGAGGTGGAATGTGTGCGTCTCTAGTCGCCACCGGTCCATAAACGCGGCGATCGGCGGGGCTTCGAAGTTGAACCGCGTCAACCGCTCCGCCCGGGAACCTCGGCTCGTAGCTCTGTCCCCCTCGACCAACCGCTCAACGGGGAGAAGTCTCCGCAGCGCGTAGCCTAAAAAAATATTAATTTACTTAGCACAATTACTATTGTAAAGAAAGGGGAATAAATAATAAATATGAATTAGGTACTTCGGAATCCACTTTGCGGGTGTATCGGCGGCAACGTGCGGGTCGTCCGACAACGTATCGCGCGGCGGACGGTCGAGAACGGCCGACACGAACGAGCGGTGCCTGCCGGTCCATCGCCTCGTTGAACAACTCCGTCCGTACGTAGTCCGACGGGGCCGCCATAATCGCAAAAAACATAATGTAATTAAATGTGTCAATTAGAACCATTTCCTAGTAGTGTAAATCAAATTTAAACGAATTATGTGAATTTAAATAATTTTCTACGAATTTTATAGCAATTTAATCAAATTATGTCAATCGTAACCATTTCCTAGAAGTGTAAATCAAATTTAAACGAATTATGTGAATTTAAATAATTTCTACGAATTTTATAGCAATTTAATCAAATTATGTCAATTGTAACTATTTTCTACAATTTTAAATCAAATTGAAACGAATTATGTGAATTAAAATATATTTGTGCGAAATTTATAGCAATTTCATAAATTTATGTCAATTGTAACTATTTTCCACAATTTAAATCACAATTAAACGAATTATGTGAATTTAAATAATATCCTACGAATTGTATAGCAATTTAATCAAATTATCTCAATTGTTACCATTTCCTAGAAGTGTAAATCAAATTTAAATGAATTTTGTGAATTTATATAACTTTCTATGAAATTTATAAAAAATTAATCAAATTATGTCAATTGTAACTATTTTGCGCAAATTTTAAATGAATTAAAACAAATTATGTGAAATTAAACATACCTAAGTTAACTAAACTAACTTTCTAAACTAAATTTAACTAAACTAGATTTCTAAACTAAATTTCTAAACTAAACTAACTAACTAATGTAAATTAACTAAACTAACTAACTAAACTTGACTAAATTTAGAAACATACCTCGAAGCGCTCCAAAGCGGTAGAAAGCCAAAGGTATGGAGGAGGAAGAGACGGAGGAGTGAGGGCGGCGGCGGGGGCTCGGTCCCTTATATAGGCGGCGGCGCCGCCGCGGCACACGGCGCTAGGGTCTTGACGCCGCGGGACAAGGCGTCGGGGAAATCCTAGCGTCGTGGGCCGCGGCGTCGGGACTCGGCCTCACCGGTCGGCCAGACGCCGACCGTTGGCATCTCCCCAAACGCCGTGGTCCACGACGTCGGGAACTCCTAGCGCCGTGGGCTACGACGCCGGATGTACATTTGTTGAAAATTTTGATTCAACCATTTATTTTTCGAAAATCATGATAAATTAAATATAAAAAAATTCATACAACGGTGTGAGCAATATATATATTGTTTGAATTTTTTTTGGTTCCATGGGGTGAGAAGTCGTGTACAATGCTCTGCCATCTCTCGTGCAGGTCATTGTGGAAGTGCTCCACCGCACAGAGCAAATTGGAGAGGGTACACACATATGATAGACGTCATGAGTGAAATATCAATAAATAGCAATAAAACGTACAAGAGTTAAACGATTACATTATCTCTTTATTACACTCAGACGATAGACTCGAAGGTCTTTACAACGATCAAATGATAACTATGAAGACGCAACTCCATCTTCATCTTACACGGGCACATGACTGGGGGCACGCAAGCCTCAAAACTCTTTGTAGTCGCTGAAGTACTCTTCTCCAGTGTTCTCCTGCGAACGGTGGCTAAGCAAGGGTGAGCACACTTATGGTTGGAGCTCAGCAAGTGGGGGAAGATGCAAGGCTATCAAGGATAGGCTAAGAGTTTTGCTGCGGTTAGCATTTTAATGTTGGTCAAATTTTTATTAGCAAGCACCTAATTACTAGATGTAAGTTTATACCAACCCACTTAAGCATTTAGGAAAGCATCTCCTCTCAAAAACCCACAAGAAACCACGATTTAATTCCATCTTTAAGTTTATTAATCATGTGAGGGTCCAGGCCGCTCTTGACCGTGAGCACGGCTGATCGATCAGTTTTCACTCTGCAGAGGTTGTACACTTTACCCACAGTTCGTGTTCCCCATGTCGCCCGGGTTTGCAAGGCCCTTAAACACTTCCGAGGTGAGTGGCTAGGGGTCCACTACGAAGCCTTTACAAAGGTATACAAAAGCACCAACAACCCACGACGATTCTGACTCGGGGCGGACCATAACCCTCCCTAGTGGTCGGCACCTTAGCAAAGCCGCTACACCAAAAGAACCGGGCTATACCCCCGCAACCCCGAGCCCCCTGTGTTCCTTTCGGATAAGGTCACCGGTACAATCACACATCTAATTAATTGACTAAGATAGAGCCATATGGACTTTGGTTGCCTTTGTTTTCTGGGTGGTTCTCCATGTTCCGATTAAACCATATGATCTTGTTATTAACCATAAGCACACACATATATATATCACCAAAGTTATCATGATCAACATTCATCATATTGTAAAAGATTCACTTAAACCATCCTAAGGTATAGCAACTAAGCATTTCTACCCCAAACCATTTATTTAAAAAGGTTATCCAAGGTAAAAGTGATAAAATTCTAGTCATGTCCTTAAAAAGGTGATTTTCCCATCAAATTTATGCAATATCATAAAAGATAAACTTAATTATCATGCAATTATATAGGACAAAGTAGAACATCCGGGGGGAGAAGACCACTTGCCTTCCTTGCTTAAACACTGGGGTTCTTCCTCTTCACACACTTGCTCTTGATCCACTCCAACTGGCCGTTCACTTGAAACTGACACGATGTCTACGAGCACACAAGAAAACATACAATAAATAAAACAATACACCAAGCAAAGGTAAACTGATCTGACAGAAGAAATAGACAACAAGGTAGCTTTAAAGAAAGGTGGCTAGAAAAGATTAGGTGTAAGAACATAGTTGATTCACCAAGAGAGAACAAGGGTTGGCTCAAGGAACGCGAACACAAAAGCACTAGGAACTATTGAGAGCTTTGGATGATCACAAACAAGAGCTAGCTATGTGCTTGGTATACTTTAATTAAATAAAGTCATGTGTATAGGTTATTTCAGAGAAATACCCTATTTATAATTAAGAAAGTTATATTTGTATTTAAAAGACGGCGTAAACTTAGTTCAATTTTACTTATAAACATTCAAGTATGATTTAAGCAAATTAAACATTTAATTTAAAAGAAACATGTAAAAGCATCTAGGCGCTTATTTTTATATTTCAAGTTATTCTAATCAAATTATAACTTAAAAAACATTTATATTCATATAATCAAATTAACAATTTAATTAAGAAAACTCGGGATAAACCTATATTACATTTTAGTAGAAAGCAAATTGCATAAACATTACTCAATTTAAGTTTGATTATGAAAACCAAGGTACACATCTAATTAGCTTTTAATTATAAGAAATATTTAACTAGTATTAAGCATATTAACTTTCTTATGAAAACACGTGTTGAACTCTAGCTAGATTTTAATTAGAAAAGCATGCATAATAAGATTTAATCATATTTGACATTTAAATAAATTATAAAACAAGGAACATGTACAACATTGGTCCTAACACGTAGTTTTAATTGATATGAGCCTAATGCAACTTGAAACGGTGGAAAAGAAGCTAAAACGCACAAGATTTGGCCAAAACAAGGTTCTAAAACCGACGGGCTTGAAAAGACGGTCGCGTGGACACCAAGAACGCTTAGAACGAGCTAGGACGGAAAAGATATGGCTAAAACAAGGTTCGGGGGCCTTTACGGCGTGAAGAAATAGGACTTCCGGGGGCTTATCCGCAAGAATCCGGGGGCTAAAACATAATTACACATATAAACCAAAGGTTTATAGTGTAAAAGATCAAGAATGGACCTCGATGGGAAGAACTAAAAAGGATAGGGTCTTAAACGTTGAAAACGGGACCTAACCGAATGGATTCTTAAAGGTGGAAGGCTATGGATGTGATATTCAAAACTGCAGGGGCTTATTTGCAAAAATGCACGGCGGCCGGCGGAAGGCTGATGGAGCGCCATGTGGCGAGCCGTGATTGGCCGGCCCGACACAATGCCGACGCAATGCCGTGGACCGTCGCACCGTGGACCGGGTCCATCGGTCCACCGTGGACCGAATCAAAGGGGTAAGAGCCCTTTTAATGCGGGCCGTTCAAATCGGATCGGGCGGTGGGGGTCGCATGCGGGTGGGTGGGCGGTCGCGGCCGCCTTCCGGGCGGCGGCGCGCGATGCCATCGGCGGCGCCTTGCCAGCCGGCTCGCCGGCGGCGGCCAAAAGGGCCTTCGACCACCAAACGATACAGGAAAAATTGCCAAAACGAAGAGGAGGCTAAAGGAATTTCACCTGGAGGCTCGGAAGGGAGGGAGGAGCATCGGAGAAGCGGATCGGCGGCGAGGGCAGAGCTCCGGTGAGGCGCTCCGGCGGCGCCGGTGACCTAAGGCATGAGGAGCTCGAGTAAATAGGGGAAAATGAAGAGAAGATGATGGGGAACACTTGGAGGTCTTCACCTTGGACAGAGACAGTCGGGAAGATGGCCGGTGGTGGAGGGTTCGGCGGCCGGCGGCGGTCCGCGGTGGCGGTGGGGTTCCTGTGGGTCTCCGGCGACGGGAAGGGGTAGAGGATGAGCGGCTCGGATCGACGAAGGTCCGGGCGATGCTCGTTCGTCCTCAAGATCGACGGAGTTAGCGAATCGGCATGGCAACACTGGCGGCGGCGGTCGGAATTCGACGGCGACGGCGCGAGCGCGAGGATGGGGGTGTGCAGGTGCGTGTGCGGTGTGGAAAGCGAGCGCGAGGGCTCCAGCACATCTCTTATAGCACAAGGGAGGGAGAGGGAGCGGCGACCGGGCCAATTGGCCATTCAATGGCCATGGCGGCCGGTGGGTTCAAGGCATTCAAGAGGGGAGAACTTTGATTAGGGCAATTAGAAGGGAGTAAAGGAGGGAGGAGTGAAGCTGAGACTTAATTGCGCATTAGAGGTGAGGATTGAAGAGGGGAGGCGCGGGAGATGGGGAGAAATGGCCGGCGGCGGCGGCCGGTTGTGTTGCGGGGGAGCCGGGCCGGAGGTTAGGGGTGACCACGACGGGTGGGCCCCGCCCGTTAGTGAGAGGGTGAGAGAGAGAGGGAGGGGAGTGCTGGCGCTTGGTGCTGGGCCGCGTGGGCCGGAAGTGGAGAGGGGAAGCGGGCCGCGCGGGGAGGAAGAGGAGGTGGCCGGGCTCATTGGGAAGGTTACATAGGTTTGTTTTTTCTTTTTCTTTTTCAAATCTTTTTTAATACATTTTAAATTCAAATCTTCACACAAATTTTTCCAACTTTTTTTCACAACTATTTTTAAGAATTTTCCCAAGTATTTCAATACTTTTAAAACCACACCACAACCAAAACTCATGCATTTCAACATGATGCACGGACACTTGATTGATTCTAATTTTATTCAAAATGATATTGAAATATTTAAAAGGCCAAATTTATTTGATAATTTATTTAATCCTTAGAAAAGCAAAACTAAAACACCACGTTGCTTACATTATTTTAGTGATGGAATTTTAGGGTGTTACGGCTATCCTCGGTGGAAGGTTCTCATGGAGGCCTATCTCCAAGCAAGGGACCTCAATGTTTGGAGAGTCACCGATGAGGGCATGAAAAATGGTACTAGAAAGGAAAAGCAATTTGATGTGATTGCTAAGAGTATCATTTTCAATAGAGTTTTTACTTGTGAAAATGCTCATGAGCTATGGAAAACCATCAAGGAGCAAAATGAGGGTTCAAAAGAAGTTGCCGATGAACGCTACGATTGTCTCCTTGAGAAATTCAATAGCTTTAAGCAACTTGTAAATGAAAATGCGAATCTATGAACTCACGCCTAAATGTGCTTGTCAATGAGATCAATGCGTTAGGTGTGAAGGACATCTCGGACTTGAACATCAACCGCAAGATCCTTCAAAGTCTCCGAAGCCCGATTATGACTTGGTGAAGGCAATCATCTATGAGAAGAAACTCGAAGATTTGAAGCCATCGCATATCTTGAGCAAGATCATGGCACATGAGCTTCAACTCATGCCCAAGTCAAAGAAGGTGCCCCAAGAAAAGCCCCAAGAACCATCCTCTCCAACTACAAGCCATGCTCTCTCGAGTCGACAAGGGAAGATGTTGAGTAGGATGGCTACTCATGGAAGCTCAAGCGAGGATGATGGTGATGATGGTGACGATGGAGATTCCTCAAGTAATGAAGAGGTTGAATCCATGGTGGCCGAGTACGTGAAGAAGATCTTCAAGTATGTGAAGAAAGTCAACATGTACGGCTACAACGTCCACTTGAGAGAAGGGCGTCATCATCAACACATCAAGTTCACCAAGATCAAGCACAAGCCCAAAAATAAGGTGGTCAAGGAGAGAAGACCAAGGCAAGAAGCAACCATCGCTGTCCGAGAGTGGACAAGTGGTGGAAAGTCAAGTTCTTCTAGCTCAAGTGATGAATCAAGAAAGAACTTAACCACCTGTTTCATGCAAGGTCCTTCATCATCACTACACATGTGCCTTATGGCCAAAGGTATGGAACGCAATGTAAGTGATGACGAATCCGACACCACCTCCCTCAATGATCTTGTTGAGCTAGTCCATGAGCAAAAAGGAATTCTTGAGAAACAAGCTAATGAAATTAAAGAACTCAATGCTCTCAATGATCTTAGTTCCACCCTTGCTACAAATTATGAACATTTGTTGTGCAAATTCAAATTGCTTAGCAAGGAGTGTGAGGAGATAAAATCTAAGCTTGAGAGCAATGAGACTAAAACATGTAATTCCTTTGAGCTTGATGAAACATCTATCCCTTGTGCAATTTCTATCTCCAAGGTAGATGCTTCAACTTCTTGCATTGATTTAATTGATGAATCTTGCTCACCATCTTGCCATGAGAATGTTGTTGTAGAAACATGTGATTATCTCATAGGCAAGGAAAATGATGAGCTCAAGCAAGAAGTGAAATGGCTCCAAGAGAGGTTGGCAAACTTGATGGGCAAGGGAAAGAATGATGAAGAACAAGTAGACATCTCTCAAGACATGAAGAGCAAAGTCCAACCTTCTCAAGATAAGCTGTGATCCCATGGTGAGGAAGCTTGAGAAGGGGGCAATCGTGACTTGCTACAAGTGTCATGAAGAAGGGCACGGGTTCTACAAATGCCCTCAATTTTTCAAGAAGATGTACAATGGCGCAAAGAAGAAGTTGAAGCCCACCATCAAGAGCTCCCTCATCTACACCAAGCCCAAGCTGCAAGAACAAGACAAATAGCAATACCTACGTCATCAAGAAGAAGGCAAATGGCAAGGTGGTTGCTCACAAGGTTGGGAAGATGAAGGAGGAGCGGGGTAGGAACCAACCCATTTGGGTGCCCAAGGAAGTCATCACCAACATGAAGGGGCCTCAAATGGTTTGGGTTCCGAAGGCCACTTGAAGGCCATGAGAGCGGGACTTGGGAGGCTTGGCACAATCAAGATGAGAATATTCAAGCCTATAAGCCACGCTTGCAAGTTGGACATGTGTTTCCCAAGTTCCCCGGTTGAGGTAATGGAAACTAGTACCTATCTCTTGTATCATTGTAGCTCCATTGCCTTGTTTAGGTTGCATTTTTTGCAATGTTTACATATGGTAGGTTGCTTGTGTCATGTGCTAACCCATAAGCAATCTACATGGTTTGATTAGTGTGTAGGAAAGCTACACTTGTTCTTTCATGGTGCATGTTTTCATATATATCTCTTTGCATCATGAGCAAGCCATAGGGTTAGCTTCCCTTTGTTGTAATAAACTATGTGCATACATTTGGTTGGTGATTCAAATACTAAATGCACACATTTAGGGGGAGCTCATCCTATGGTTTGGTTATGGGACTAACATTGTTTGTAGCTTATCTTATGTAGTCCCTTGACGACACGTTCGGTGCGGTGCTTCATTCTAAGAGAATGCTATTTCACTTTCAATGTGATCTAACATCGCTAAAAGAGTGAAAATAGCAATATGAGCTTCATGCTATTGAGTCATGTCCTTGCGAGCTTATGAATATAAGTTCAAAGGCAATGTACTCATACATTCCTAATTCTTGTGGCACCTGAAGTGTCTTCTATGCAAGCTTCTTCCAAGTGGTGTCACCTAGTGATATCATTTTCAAGTGGCTCATCTCAATGTGGTGCCAACAAGGTAGAGAGGATCAACCCTCCCCGGAGGTATGTAATGATCAAAAGACTACAAGTGATATCTACAAGTGGTAATGTAACAAGAACCCATCTGTCTTATCTCTTGTTCTTTAAGCTACCTCCTTGCATGATAGGCTCTAAGCTTCCTTGTCTTACGAGTTTGTAGTTGTGCACTTGGTTCTCACTACCCTTGTCTTACAAGTGGTATCCTTTTTGTGCGCACACTTAGGAGGAGCTTAGGTTGTATCATTCTAGTCTCATGAGCTTGTGATCCACCTTAGTTATTCTTCCATGTGGTATCTTCATTGATATCATACATACGGATCATGGTTCATGCGGCTTTCTCCCTTGCATTTAACATCTCTCCTTTGAGATATGTTTGCTAGGTCTTGCTAGTTTTCTTGGACCCTTTTGCTTTGGGACTTTTTTGGAGATTTTATCCCAAAGGGGGAGAATGTGAGACCAAAGCAAGCTTGTGGCTTAAGCTTACAAGTGGTTTCAAGGATATGAGACCAAAGGGGGTGCATGTGAACATGAAGAAGTTTGATGTAGGGGGAGTTTGGATGATGGTAAGCATCCAAGCAAGTGTAAGTGGTTCTAATTCTATCAATTCTTGCAAATTTATGCTTGCTTTGGTTGTGTTGTCATAAATCACCATAAAGGGGGAGATTGTAGCGAACATGGCCTCATATGCCATTAGTTCGAGTTTGATTTTGGTGATTCATGACAACATGATCATTGGGACTAACCTTATTGTTTTAGCATGTCTTTGTAGACACTTCTAGGTCCCAAGGATGCAAGAAAACTTCATGCAAAAATGAGAAAAACAAGAGTCAAAACCGAGCAAGAAAAGGAAAAGAAAAGACACCGTCGGATGAACCGACGGTCCCTCAATTACAAGCGTCGGTGCAATCGTCGGACGAGTTGGTACACGGGGCGAAACCCTAGGTACCGTCGGATGAACCGACGGTCCATTTCCTAGAAGCGTCGGACGAGTTGCGGAGGAAGAGCGGCGAAGACGAAGCACCGGATGATCCGAAGCGGTCCAAGTGGGGACCCCGACGAAGCACCGGATGATCCGACGGTCAAGTGGGGACCCCGTCGGTCGATCCGACGCTCGGTTTGAATTCATACGAGAGACACGCCAAGACGAAGCCTTCAACACCGGATGATCCGACGCCTTGGTCGGGGTAAGCGTCGGTCTATCCGACGGTCGGTTGGAAGCAAACGAGAGGCGACTTGGACGCAAGGTCTTCAGCACCGGATGATCCAACGTAGCGTCGGAGCAGTTGTGTCAGAGAACCTCAACGGCTACGTGACATGGGAGGGGCACCAGATGAACCGACGCCTTGGAAAATACAGCGTCGGATCATCCGACGGTACTATTTTCAGTGGACGTTAGCCAACGGCTAGTTTGATACCTTGGGCTATTTATACCCCCTCCACTCACCCATTTGAGGTTGCTGGATTGAGTGGAAGTGCTGAGAAGTTCAAGACACATTGAAGATCATATCCAATCCATCCAAGTGCTTAATTGCTCATCCTTAGACTTGCATATGCTTTGTGTATGTGCTTAGTGCTAGGCTTAGCTTAGAGCTGAGTGAGTGCAAGGTTGTGCCAACCTTGTGAGGTGATTCTTGAGTGGATCAAGTTGTACAAGGTTCGCCGGAAGCCTTGGGGCCTAAGTGGCTCACCGGCAATCGTCATCGACCCTCGGCTTGGTGTGGAGCGGCGAGGACACTTTCGCGGGGGACGTGGAGACCCCCTTCCTTGGTGGAGAAGCTCGTTAGTGGAGGCGGCATCAAGGTGACCAAGGGAGCTTGGCAAGTGCCTAAGTGGCTAGCCTTTGTGGCGAGTCAAGTGGTGCTCTTGGGAGAGACTTGGTGACCGGGAAGCAATACTCTTGTGTGAGTGCTTCAACAACGTGGACTAGGGGTGGCTTGCCTTTACTTTCCTAGAGTAGTATTATGCTAGGATTGACTATAGGTTGCAAACCTTGGTTTGGGATGGGAGTTTCACGGTAGAACAACCCCGCTTGCACATCTAGATAGTATGTTCTAGTTTACCTTTGTGTAAAATTAGTGAAGCCATAGGTTAAGGTTTTTAGTTGCCTAATTCACCCCTCCCCCTCTTAGGCTAACGGGCATCCGATTCCTTACTTTGGACATTTTGTTCGCCTCCTTTTGTGGTTTCTTTAGATTTGGATTGATCCATTTTGTTCATATCGGTGCAAACTAAGGCCGTCCACATTCGATGGTTTGACTGATTGAGTTGGGGATCAGCTTTTCTGCCCCTTTTCTTTCTTTCTTTATCCTTACAAATTAAACTTAGCAATCCCAATTAAATGTGTGTAGAATAATCACAGGAGGAGAACAAAAGCAATGATGCAAGTGGAGCAAGCCTTTGAGTTGTAGGCACAGCTTTGATTCTAATCTTTTATCTCAGCTGACCCATTCATGTTTCTCCACCTTTGCAAGTCCTTAGCAGAGCTCTGCAAGTGGAATCTGCTTAAAGAATAGATAATGCGGTAGCCTGTTTCATCTTAGAGTTTGCAAAGCATCCAGCCCCCTGCTACTAGAGAGACATGAACTGCCAGCAATTTGAACAAATTCTACTCCTAGTGGCAGCCGGTGGATTCCTTTGTTTTTCTCCATTGTCTCACAAACTTTAATAAGGTTTCATCGTCAACACAAACTGAGATTTTAACATCGTAGTTTCAGCAAAGTTTTGGACTAATATATGTGGAGCATGACAAGGACAGTACAATAGGAGCGTATGCTGGGGATTCAAAAGAAGTCTAAAAATGGAAAGATATATACACACACAACAGGAGAGATTGAAAGATGCATAGATCCATGTTCTATGCATGAGTCTTTGATTGTTTGTCATGCGTTTTTCTTGTGTAATCAATCACTAAGTGCGTGAGCAGCTAGTTAGGGAAGCATGCATATGCATGTATGTATGAATTGGCATGTGAAGCATACGTACTGACATGCAAGCAATGGGTACATTTTTGTAAACTCGTGCTTATACCTTTTTAAAAACTATATTTCTTATTGAAACGGAGACCACATTTTCAATCTCTATCCTCCCATTCACATCCTCTGTCTATCTTTAATAGGTGCCACAGCTGTTAACTTTTCTTAATTAGATTTTCTACAATAATTGAAAAGATTAAAAATCTTTTTTTAAGAACATTCGTTGGTGCATATACGCGATTGGTGATTTTTGACAGACATATATGGTGAAACTAGATAAAGAAAATGAACAACGAGAAAACTAGAATTAACAGTAACAGCAACGCAAGCAGATTCATTATTTCATCACGAGTCATGCCATACAAATGATCTACACTGATCATTATCCCATTATGGTTAAAGAAAAGCAAAGAAAGTTAAGTTAGCCGGAGTTGCAGATGCATTGGTCCCCCTTGATGTAGCCTCCCGGGTGGCCTGCCTTCGTGCAGCAGTCGTCGCACTCCGAGAAAGTGGAGCTCAATGAGTTGCACTCATCATCCTGCACCACGGGAGGAGACGCCGGAGACGCCGCTCGCCCTGCATCTGCAAAGCGAAGCCAACCAAAAACGTTACCAAAATGTTCATGTCAGATTGTTACAAAGATCAGGCGGAGAAGGACCGAAGTGAGGTTCATGTCACATCAGAGACATCAGGTTTACCGGCAGAGAAGCAGAATAAGTTGGCGACGATGGCGATGGCGACGATGAGGATCATCTTCCAGACGGCTGAATGAGACTTGGCCATACCTCTGACGCTGCCTGATCTAGTTTTGGGACTGAAGAAGGTGTTGGTGCTGCAGCTTTGTTTTGTTTGGAGTGTATATGTTCAATCCTTGTGTGATTTCTGGGTCGATATGTGAGGCTCTGGGTTTTTTATAGCCACTTACCCAGCATCCAGAAGCTCTTTTGCTGGCATGCATTGATTGTAGAGAATAACACAAGGATACGGCGTAGTAACCTACGTATCTTGTTGAACAGAAGCCTCATGGCATATTTAGCAGGAAAGTTACAACTCATTAATAATAGTAAATACTAATTAATGATTAATTAACTGGACAATATATGCTCTAGATCTTTATACAGGCTCAAGAACGGAGTTGAACGTTCCTTTATTTTTAATACCTTTTTTATTTTTCAAAATTATAAAATCGTACACTAGATTTCACGGTTTACAAAAATATCTGTATGCAGCAGACTCGTCTGACCAGTGGACGGAATCTGTTGTTGATAGTCTTGACAGCATTGGCTTCAGCAGAGCACGAGGAACAAAAAATGGTTTCTCCTGATTAAGAGAATTATTGTACCCCTCAAACAGTCCAACTATGTGGTGAATTCAATGATTTTTTTGAACATACAACACTCGACGATTGTGTTTCTATTGATATAGAAAAAAACATGAGTGATTGATAACGTGGTGTGGACTCACTCTTGGCTGAGTATTGCAGGTGCAGGTTGCGGCTTGATTTGCGTTGGTGCAGGTGAAGAGCGGGCGCGAAAGGTCATAACCTTGCGGGGCCTCCTAGGAGTAGAGAGACAAGTAGGCTCAGCTCGATGGACCCGGTGGCCGAACGGGATCAAGTGCGGGCCGCATGGTGCAAAGAAAAGCAAGATGAAGTCATGATAGGAGTTGGTGCAGGGCTGCGACTCACCCGAGTCTGCACATGGGGTTTGTGGTGGTTCACAACAAAACCGTCGGGTTACTTGGTTGAGCCACAAAACCAAGACCGGAGGCTCGACGGATGGAGACGGTATCTGGGCGCGCCGAGAAGCTTCGATGCCGGGGAACATAGGGATCGCGGGGCTTGCGTCGGGAGGACGCGGACTACGGTGAAGGTGTGGCCGCCCAATGAAGAATGATCCCTACTTGACCATCTTGCCCATGAGGGGTGTATATCTTCTTTTATGTTCTAGGGGTAGCTTGGTCATTGGCCCATCACAGAGAGACTTCATATATATATATAGCTCTAGGGTTCAGGGTAACTCATCCATCCGGACTGCTTCCTCATTTCCCTGCTCTTTAGGCTATATTTTCTTCATGATTTTGTAGAAAATCTGACCTCTGGTTGTATGGAAGCATTTATGGTTGCGTCGATTTCCTTCTCTTGGCTCGAGTGATTTTCGTGTCTTTTTCGGGCTATTTTGTGAGATTTTCGTGTGCGTCTTGACTCTTCTATTCTGAGGCATTTGTGTTCGGATTTCTTTGTGGGGATCATGTATAGATGTCTTGTGCATCTTTGTGCTTGATCTTGACCCCTCAAACTCCACATTTGGCCTCCGATTCGAGAATTTGGGTTGGAACCCTAGCTCTTTGTTCTTGAACTCGATAGTGATTCGATTCCCGGCGATAGTGTGTTTGAGGCTCCTAGTTTTTGGGTATAGCATCTCCTAGGACGCTTCTCCTTTCCCCAAAATCTTGTCGCAAACTGTGCGGCCGTTTGAGAAATCCATGTATGCCTAGGTGAGTTGACTTGCGTTTAGGATCTTCTGTTCGCGGGCTGCAAAAAGGACGGACGATCCGTGGGCTCCTATGTTCGTCGCGTGTTCGTCGTGTTCTTAAGCACATGATGTTTTATCGGTTGAATGGTTTGTTTTTGCTGCAGCTGGTTTGACGGCCGGTCCGTGTCCAAGTGACGGACGGTCCGCCGAGCCGTGTCAGACGGTCCGTATAGGTCGGGTGCATCTCTAGAGGTTATGTTGCATTTTACGGATGGTCCGTAGTCAACTCAAGGACGGTCTGCCAGAGTGCCACGGACGGTCCGCAACCCGTCCACAGACTGTCTGTCCTGGGCAGGCAGATTTTCCTAAGTCCTTTGGTTCTTGAGCTGTGCTTCTATTTTGCAACTTGTTTGGACTTGTTCCTAGGGTTGGTAGGTCCGCTGTGACTACTTGACCTTGGCAAGCTCGTGTGGGAATCCTTGGTTATGATTTGGGACTTAACTAGTTTTCTTTCGGAGAAATTTTTATCAGCTCCCATTCACTCACACCCTCTCTGGTCGCCTAATCGGTCCTTCAGTTGAGCCATTGTATATCTTAATAAAAATAGTAACCATATCAACGGACACATTCTACAGTCAAGATGACCCTTCAATTCTAGAGAAGTACTCGACTCAAGGCTCGGGGGCTCCATGCCACGTGTCTTTCGGTTTTTTCTCCGGATTTTTTCGGGATAAGATTGACATAACTTCAGATCAACCCTCAACTTGAATCTACGATTTGAACTAAGGCTCAGGGGCTAAATTCTATATGGAATGCGATTCTTGGAATCTCATTTTTCATATGGTTTTTCATCGCAAGATATCAAGACATCACGAGTACTATTTCAAGCCTTCGAGAGAAGCGCTCGGGAACGCTTGGCAACTACTCGAGAAGAATTCAAGACTACTCAAGTTCAGCTGGAGTACCTTCCAGCCTCGTGATGATTCAAGCATTCTTGAGAACTTCCGGCTTGTAGAACTCGAGGACGCTCAAGGACTACTCGCGGGGCCTTCAAGACAACTCGAAGCCATCTCACTTAGACTACAAAATATTAAAAAGGGATTAGATGCATGTGAATTATTCCTATCATGCAGAGAAGAAGCAACATTTGCCTGAAGATAGGTATCCTGACTGGAGCCTTCCTGGCGATCTCACAACACGGACCACCGTTTGACAATTGACAACATTGGGGTGTGCCTTCTAATTGCTAACTTACAAAAAAAAATTGGAAATCAGGTAGTGATTGAAGGGACTCTCGAGACTGATAAATAAATCAACAAGGCTCGTGTATGGAAGGTTACACTACACTGTCCAGCCATTTTTAAATTAGCATTCGCAATGCATTACATGTAAATCCAATCCCATGGAGAATAATCTTTAGCATCAAAACAAATTAAATAAAATTTGCTAACTTGTGCTCCACTGACAGCCGAGACCCAAACTTGAGTATATATACGAAAAATCTTATGCTCCACTGTAACCCAAATGCACACTTTTCATTTCCATGTTCTTCTGTGCACGCATTGCCTTCATCTGGCGGTACAGAAACGGTTGTATCTGTCTCAAGCCTTGAATGCTTTCTACCATATCAAAGATGTCACCTAAAGCACAATGAACAAGTGTGTGTGAGATGACCCGATTGCTGTTTGTACTGTCTGAGCTACTGACTGAAGGTGATAAAAAGATTTGGTTTGCTCCAATCTCTCAACTGAGCTACTGACTGTCTGAGCTACTGAACAACTTTCTTCCATATCAAAGATAGTTTGGAAATTATAAATTGCAAGCAGTGTCATCTGAGTATACCAGTGTACCACTACGTCTGGCAGGCATCTTTGAGATGCAATTTATTGGCAGTATGCAGTATATGTAGGCACAGTAATGCAATTTCAGTATTCAGTTCATACTTGGAACACTTTGATTCTTGCTCGTCCTATGAACATTGGAATGGCATGTTGTGCAGGTATCACGATATCTGTGTCTGTTAATTCAGTGCAGGTAGTTGGTACATCAATTCAGCATGAATCATTAATTATTCCGATGCAAATCTTTCAGTAATGGCTAACTGGTATATATCTTACAAAAAGAAAAAAATGAGCTAGATAGGTGAGCATTAATCCCACTCGACAAAAACAGAACCACAGTAGTGGACGCGAGATCGAGGTAAATAAAATGCAAGTCCAAAATCTTATAAATACGACAATATATGTGAATGTGATGTTGGTAATAATAATGCTGCTTCAACGTGGAATAGACCCTAGAACTTTGCTAAAATCCAAACGAAATCAAGTTTCAGTAAAGATCCTGGTACCAACCAGATGTATGTATACAATTCCCAAACCAATGCAGTAGTGGTCTGCTAAAATCTGAGAATTGTAATCTTTAGCTCCACTAGCAGTGAAACCAAAACTAGTAATTGATGGCACAGCAGGTTATTCATCTTAGAATTTCACGAGTGTGGAAAAATCTCCATCGTCTCAACCTCTTCCACTACCATGTTTGCTATTATCTTGATGACCTCTGCCAAATGAGAACTATTTCAATAGTGTGGATCTGAGCTCAGCCATCACTCTCATGGTGATGATTGGAGATGGCAAAAATCTTTGTTTTTCTCCAACATCTCAATCACTTTTGCGGATTGGAAAGTAGAAACTTGGTAGTAGAATTATCGTAGTATTAGTACCGGTATGTATATATGTAATGTAACCTGCCGAAACGTTTTGAGCAGGGACTTGCTGGTGGGTTGTGCATATGTATTTATATGCAGTAACGTGGCTGCAGTCCTAACAGCTCCGTTTTAGTTCCCAAAATATTCTCCAACCATCCATCACATCAATCTTTGGAGACTAATTAGGAGTATTAAATGTGGATTGATGACAAAACTCGTTCCACTATCTGAAACCACGAGACGAATCTAACATGCCTAATTATGCCATGATTAGACAATTCATGATACAGTAACCAATCTCTAATTAATGATTGATTAATTTGTCTTAATGGTTTGTGATTTATTTATCCATCCGTGTAATTAGTTTTGGGTTCTTTTACGGTGAACCATATCACCCCATACCACTTGTTGGAAAAGGACCAGTATGAAAGGATCCAACGGCTAAGATTAATTGTATACCACCACAACTTGCACATGTGGTATAGGGTGGTATACATAGGTGGTATGGGTGGTATAGGGGTATTATTGGAAGTTTTATCTCGGTGGCATAAACGAAATTTATGATTTCTTCATTTCAATTGTTTTTTCATTTCCATTTAGTGATATGGCAAATATTTTTTAAAAAGTTAAACAAAAATTTTCATTTCAAGTTTCAAAAATGAAAAATTCCAAATTTAAAAAATGAAAAATTTCAGTTTTTTCATTTCAAATTTTCGTGACATATTTCAAAATTTTAAAATTTCAAAATCGATTTTAATTTTTTTCCATTTCCTATGGCCATTTTTTCAAAATTCAAAAACAAAAATTCCAATTCAAAATTCAAAAATGATTTTTTTCCCAAATTTTTCTTTTCGAATTTTGCTTATGACATAAATTTTTTTTTCTTAGCCCGAGGTTGCCAAATCTATTAAAAGATTGCAAAAATTACCTATTTACCCTTACCAAAAATAATCCTATACTTGCATACCACCACTTGGTGATATGGTCCACCGTAAAAGAGCCCTTAGTTTTGTAATTAGTCTATGTCTAATCCTCCTAATAGGCCTTAAAATGGTAGCACAAAAATTTCTCCCTAAAGTTTCTCTCTAGCTACTCAAAAGAAAGACTTGAGATTGGTATGAGTGGTGGAGAAATTGCTAACTGACATTACCTTTGCTCCATCAGTCTCATCGCATGAACTAGCCCTTTCGTTCCTGCCAGAGCATCCATACAAGTATGGCAGGCTTCAGGCTTGTTACATACGCCAATGCATAATTTTTTTACAAGTATTTCCCTTTTTGAGTGGATAATATTTTTACAGTGATGGATCGGATAACGTGTTCTTGTCACACAATTGGCGCTTGCGCGACCAAAAGGGTTACGATGTGCAAATAAATATCCGGATGTTTAGTTCTAAAACACTAATTTATAAAGATCGAAAATTAAAAAATATTGACTTGATTGATACAGGGCCAATCTCGAGTGACCGCAACAGCCAATCTCCTGGGCTTGATCAGTTATCGAAAACAATTTTCGTTTAAATAAGGAAGCAATAGAGTATCATGTAGGCAGGGATGATCAGTATGGGTCTATATCTGAGGGGAATGAAAAAAAGATCACGGAATGACTAGATCAAGTTAGCAATAATGCTTTAATAAAAAAACTTCGATGCAACTTTATATGTAACTAACGTGCAGTTTTCAAGAAACCAAACCAAGAATTACATTTGCTCACCTTCCATGGCAGAAACATGTAGATGGATGGATAACCATATTCGGGTTCTAACAAGATGTGCCATTTCTTTTTTCCATTTAGAACATTGACCGTGCTAGAGTGAAATTGGCTAAGATCCAAGAATTACAGAATCTGATCAGTATGTTGTTTTGTCCTGAACGTAATGACATAATCTGAAAGAGCTGGAGAAAGGCCTGTGTAAATAAGATATATCATTGCCATTCATACTGCTTTCTCAAAGGCATCTATCTTTGCCAGAAGGTGGTAATTCCTAAAGAGGATTAGATAGCTGTCACTGTTTTGTTGGAGCTGACAAAAATACTTGGTTTCCTCCAACAGCTCAATTGTTTGTGCAAGGTTGTTGAGCGTGTAATCTCAATCATTTATTAAGACTACAGGTTTGTATACTACATGTCCAAGGAGCTTTCAGCAGGGTGATATTTTTTTGGTTTTCTGTTGAATATATAGCTGCTGAGTCCTCGCTCCATACGCATGGTGATTTTTTTGTGTGTGTTTTCTCTCAACTTGAAACAAAGGCATGATATAGGCATGAGTAGGGCGGATGAATATGCATGCATGACTGATGACTCCACAAGCTCCGATCCATGCATGCTCCGCTGGGTTGCAAAATTAATGGGAAGTCACCAAATATAATTCTTGCGGAACATGACTAGTTCTGAGCTCCTGGAATTATTTGGCTTCATTGCGTACTATCTGAAAAGCACAAGACTTAAGGTTGATGATTTTCCATGGCAAAAGCGTGTAAAAGATGAAGAAACAGATGGTCATGTTAACTAGATGTGTTGGATTGATCTCTCCACCAATGGGCACAACGGCCCATTGGGCCCTTGACTCGCGTCCGGATCGGGGACGCCCAGCCCGTTAGAAGGCTGGTGGGCCCCTGTCGCGCAGCACTGTAAGAGGGAGTGGGGGCCACGGGCTCAGAAAACGAGGTTCGCCGCCGCCACTGTAGACCCCACTCCAAAACCCTAGCCGACCGAGAGGGAGGTGCTGAAGCGATGGGATGCTCCACCAATGCCGCCACAGGACCTCGCCGCCGCCGCCCGTGTTTGCACTGCGCGTCGCAGCCTAGTGCAGAACATCATCGACAGAACCAGAGGTGCGAACACAGACTCGAGGTATGATTTACACAGTGTTCACCCACTCGATCTACTCCTAGTCGATCCGGCAAATCTATCAATGGTACCAGAGCCGTGCTAAGTTGTGGATCTTGTTTGGGAAAAGAAAGGAACGAAAAGATTCGATATGAATCAAAAGAAACAGAATAGATCGTAACCCTAACCCTAGATCTGAGAAAGGAAAGGGTGGTAGAGATGAGGCCCTACTAGGGGACTTACCTCGCTGCTCACCACCATGTGCGCACCGAGACAGAACCCGATCCACCGCTCGATGCCGCAGCGTCGGCGTGCGGACACGGGCCAAAGGGCACCGTCGCGAAACCGCTCGATGGCGGTGCGCTCTCCCTCGCAGGGAATGTGCTCGCCTGTGAGGGGACCCGCGGCGGTGCCGCCACCCTCTCCGGCTGCCATGGCCGTTTCTCTGGATCTTGCGGTTGCAGGGCTAGAGAAGAGGGAAAGGCGAACGAACAGAAAGAAAAGAAGGGAGTCCGCCGCGGTTTTTGGGCCATCGGCGCCCGTCCTTGCCGTCATCGGTGGACCTCCGACCACGGGTGCTCCTCCGCCTACTCCCTGTGCCTCCACGGTGGAAACCACCGTGCGTCTCTCTGATACGGGTGAGACAAGAAGAAGGGGGCAAGAGAGAAAGAGGTGAGGAGCAGGCCTCGGCCTCGCGCCGGCAACAGCGCCGCTCTTTGCCACCATAAGCAGACCGCCGGCGAAGGGCGCTCCGCCTACCGCCGCCCTTGCGTGCGAGAGATGCGGGGGAGAAGGAGGAATGGGTCTCGGGTTACAAGGGGTGACGGCCGCTGCCAGTTTTGTTCGGCCGAAGAGCGCGATCAGTCGTCCGATTCAGATCACCGCCGATCGACGGCCAGCAGCAGCCGGCGGCTCGCGGGCCGGATTCGGCCCCGGGCGGGCGCGGGCGCGGGCCGTTTCGGCGGCCCGGCCGTTGGTCGCCGGGGCTGCGCGGGCCCCGAGTGTGGCCGTGTGGAGGCCGGCCACGGGCTGTTTTCACCTCTAGGCCAAATACACAGTTGAACAGTACACCTTGTGATTTGTTTTGTTTATTTTTTCAGAAGCACATTTGAATGAATTTTGTCTAAGTTTTGATCTCTATTCAATTGGAACCAACGAGAAGATTGTTTAGGGATTAGAAAAGTGACAGAATTGCTTTCTGAATAGTATATTTCATGAATTTTATTCATGTTTTCCTCTGCAAACTTTAAATTGTTGTTCCCTTAGTTTAATTTGGAGATTAAATTAAAGGGAAAAGATGAGTAGAGAAAATTCATGTTAAAAGGAAAGATTATTCTGTTTGAATATTGATTCAAATCAAAGTTGTGACAAATTTGTCAAGGTTTTAACCTAACTCAATTTTGAACCAACGGGATAAATTGTTTAGAGAGTTGACCGATGTAAAGAAAAGTTTAGAAGTGTGATTGCTTTTGACAGAAATAAAAGTTTTCTGCTGCAATGTAAAAGTTTTACCCTCTAATTAAATTGGAACCAACGGGAAATTTTAATTAGTGGAGTAGAAACATATTCATTTAAAGTTAATTACGGTATTGTTATTTTCTGACCAACGTTGATGATAACAATATTATAATTAAAATGTGTCTTATATTTAAAGTTAAAGTCTCTGATATTTGCATCAAATTGATCAATGTTCAGAGAACTTAGAGATCAAGAAATGTAGTTTTTCATTTCTTGTTTCTGCTGTACAGTGATACTTATCTCTTAACTAAATTGGAACCAACGAGAAGATTTAATTGGAAAAACAATTTGAAAAGTTTTCCTGTGGGTTGTATCCACGTTAAAGTTAAAGTCAGCTTCCGCTGCATAAAGTTTAGATAAAGTTGCATTGGTTTTCATTGCCATTGTTTTGCTCAAAGTTTATGTCTGTACTCAATTATAGACACAGAGGATATTTTAGAAATACTTTTGATGAGTATTGATTCTAAATATAAAGTTTCATGATGTTGTCATTTTCTGACCAATGTTGATGACGGCAATACTGTGATATGATGGATTAATTCTAATTCAGTCGATGATGTTTTTGGAATTAACATAGATGGATGATGTTTTATTCTATTTTCTGCCTAACGGTGATATGGAATAGAACGTAAAGTTTTAAAAGCTTCATAATCTTAAAGTTTGGATTATTATTGAATATTTTCTCAGAGAAAAGATCTTTCTGCTTTCATTCATGAAAGCATTAAGAAAAATGAGCTGAGCACTTGTGGCTCAAGAAGAAGGACATAATATGAGGGACTATGTTCTATTTAAAAGAATGTCTTTCAAAAGTAAAGATTCTCGGATGCTAATGCAGAAAAGAGATAGATCATTGAGAGTCTTGAGAAATGTTTTTCATGTACTCTATGACAAGGAATTTATTTCCAGTTTAGTCATCATGATAAAAGTTGGACTAATTCATATGCATGTTTAATTTGACTTATGTTGAATTAATCATGTGTGTGTTACAGTTTATTCAGATTTATTTTTGAATTTGATGATTGAATGCAAGCCAATCTTGGCATGCAAGTCCCCTTTTCAGGTTATTACCTGAATGGAGAGGAAAGTTTGTGATACTCTCGCATGACGAGAAAAGTTCATAATAACTCCCACATGGCGGGAAAGGCTCTGAGAAATAACTGCATGATTGGTTAAAGTTGGCATAATGCTTATGTTAGACAATCCTTTATGGAAGGAAAAGTTTTGTGAAAGGACTCCTCCTGCAGGGCGGGAGAAAGATATAATGACTCATGTGCTTATTGTGTATCCCACACTTGGAAAGAGAATTTTTTGGAGTAGCTCCTGTGCTATTTTAATACTGTTTGTACATATCGTACTATAGTCATTAAGCACTTATGAGTTTAAAAAGAATCGAAAGTAATATGCAAACCTAAAGATAAAGAATGATATACGAGCTTGAGTTGCTTGAGTTTTTTTCAAAAGCATGGAAATAAAGAACTATGTTGAGTTCTTAAAGTGAAATGAGGAATGATGTACTCCCATATATGAGTTATGTAACAACCTTGTATGATATAGTCATGCAGACAACAGAAGTAATTGAAAGTGTTCTCAAAGTTTCCTCACTGATAATAGTTCTGAATGGTTTCGAAATTGTGACAAGAAAGTTTTGCCACATCTCGAGGGGGAGAAAGGAGAAAATCACCTACACTTCAGGAAAGTAATGCATTGTATGCATCACTTCAGGAAAGTAATGCATTGTATGCATTTAGAGTGTGATCTAAATGTGCTTGTCTGGGGGAGTACGACAGTCATAAATGTGATACCCCAAAAAGAAAAGAAATAGCTAAAATCCTGGACTTCTATAAGTTCGATAGGATGATAGCGATGTGACCAAAATTGTGAAAGAACAAACCCAAAACGAGAAAGTTTAAAGATAATCTATTATCTATAATTGATGGTAAGATCTGGGGGAGCCATTTATTTGGCCATCCGGATGAAAGAAAAGGCTGATATGGGGAGCCATTTTGTTGGCAATTCAGATAAAAGAAAAAGTTCTTTTATTTCTAATGAGACACATTGCCTTCTTGGAATACGAGAGCTATCAGGGGGAGCATGGTGGCTCGAGAAATTGACTTAGAGGAGAAGTGGGTATATACGCCCACTCTGATGATTCGATAGCTATTTCTCTTGACACTCGTGGCAACAGTATGGTAGATGATATGGAACCTGTCATTCAGGAGCCATTGAAACTTGTTGTTGTGCATGGTGAGAGCTGCTGCAGCCCCTTACGGTAGACGTATCAAAGGTTGAGGCACACAATGTGGCAGAGATTGAGGCCTCTATTAGGTCTCAAAGAGTTAAAAGTCTGATGGTTGCAAAGTTTGCAATATAGAAAAGTTCACGTTGAGATTTATTCCATCTCATGTGTAGAAACCATAAGAAGCACTTGTTTATTGAAAGTGGAACTGATGAATCCCGAGGAAACTTGGGACTCGTAAGTGATTCTCAATGAAGCCAAAACAGTAGGCTGTAATGGGTCTACAAGTCATGATGTGACTCCAAAGAGAATATGTGAACGCACAAAGCGCATCTTAAATCAAAAGTTTTTGTGCAAAGAGAATGAATGGACTACATTGAATTTTGTGGCACATCATGATCTGAGTTACATCAGATGAAAGTACTTCATGGCACAACCTAAGGGTTTTGTCATGTGAATAAAAGAAGAAAAGGAATGCTGCTTAAAGAAATCATTTTCGAATGATAACATTCAAAGATAAAGGATTTGGTTTTTGGGTTTAAAAGTTAATAAGAGGACAACATTTGAACAATGTTATAGAATGGGAAATTAATTTTCTAATAGTGCATATGTGATTGACATCTTACATGGTAGCAATAATGTCAATCTATTGTAAAAGGAGAAGAGGTTCTTGTCCTCAAAGTTCAAAAAAAATTTCGATGAATGTCTCACAGTTATAAGGATCGAGATTCACCGAGATAAAAGAAAAGGGGTATTAGGACTATCGCAAGAGGCATACTTAGAAAAGTTGCAAAGAAATATAGTATGCATGCGAGTAAACCTTCGTCTGTTCTCATTGTCAAGGGTAATGTTTCTGGGAACTTTTATGTTCCAAGAATCAACATGGAACGGATTAAAGGAATATGGTACCATATGCTTCTGCAGTTGGAAGCCTAATGAATGGAAAAGATAGAACTTACCTTGACATAGTTTGTATATCCGGGTTGTTTTGGCAATGTCCAATCAAACTATAGATCACTAGAATGGAATTAAGTGTATGAGCCTCATGCTAAGTTGAAAAGATCAAGTGCTCTCAAAAGGTTGTGAGTACAAAGATATTTTGTGAAATGGGTAGCGAAATCCACAATTGTCGCTAACTTTCACACTTGGAGTTTTTGTGTGGAAATGCTCCAAAGGGTTGACACAATTGTCATCAATGTGATGCAAAGATGTGGTATAGCATGATACGGTGGTATAACATTATACGAGGCTGAGGGACAGGCAAAATAGTTAATGAAACCTGTACCCGGAGTTGATAATGGTTGTCAACAGCAATCACCATTGAGGTAGTTCACTGCTATGACAACAAGTCAAGTGTGCAGCCAAACACATTGACACAAAAGTTATATGTTGTAAAGGAGTAAGTCCGGAATCATATTAAAGATATTGCGCATATAAGAGACAAGCGAGTGCTTGAGGATCCTCTTACGAAAAGTATATAACCCAGTGCGCTTACAGAGCACATGTGCAACATGGGCTTATGTCATAGTTTAAGATTTCGGATGATAAAGGGCCCATGTCTAAAGAATTTGTTTCAGTACAGATATGTGTATGGTAGCTGTTTAGTCCATCGGAGATTGACAGAAAAAGGATTGATCGTGACACCCTAAAATTCCATCACCGAAATTACTTAGCAACTTAAATTGTCTTAGGGATTTAGGGAGATTAAAATGCTAAATAAAATTGAGCTTTAAAAATATTAAAGATAATATAATAAAGTTAGAAACAACAAGTGTATGTGCATCATCTTTTGGCCGGCATGGTTTTGTTGCTTGAGTGGTCTCTAAAAAGTTTATAAAATATTTGAGAAAAGTTTGCAAGAGTTTGATTTGAATTTGGGTTGAAATGGATTTTGAAAATGAAGTTTGAAAAAGAAAAGAAAAAAAAAACAAAACCAGCACCCTTACCCTTTTGGCCCGGACGCCCAACCCGGTCTCCCCGCCGCCCACCGCTTCCCCCCCCCTTTCCCTTTTCTTTTTCGCGGCGGCGCCGACGGGCGGACCCCACCCGTCGCCCCTACTCCCCCTCCTTCCTTTCTTCTTCTCCCCCGCCCCGCCGGCCGCCCGCCGCACGCACTCGTCCAGGACCGTTAGATCACGCGCGGACGGGCCGGGATCGCGTACCCTTTCGTTTAAAGAGGGGTGGTCCACGGTGGACCCATGGACCGCGCCCACGGCCGGGTCCACGGTGCACGCGTGCGACGCCCGCCATTGGATCTAAGATCCACGGTGCGGAGTGGCAGATTTGATTAAGAGTCCCCGGGATTTCAAATATTAGCAGGCCGGTCCTTCCACCTTTGAAAATAATCACAGATAGGTCCTGGTTTTTGCAAACTAACCCCTGTCTACCCCGTTTAATTCTGTTTTAAGCCCTTTTCACTTCTTTTTGCACATAAACCCTCTGATTTGATTTATAAAAATGTTTTAGCGCCTGAATTTATTCATAAACAACCCCGTAAACATAGTTTTCTTGCAAATAGGCCCCCGAAAACTCGTTTTAATCATATCTTTCTCATTTTAACTCCGTTTTTAGCGTTCTATATACCGAAATGATCGTCTCGACGAGTAGAATCTTTTAAGCAGTAAATTTACCAGTTTTATTACTGTTTGGTGTACTGTTTTGTTTATTGATTGTTATCCATGTTTGACTCGTAGATATCGTGCCTCGTTTCGTCCGAGCTCCCCGTCGGAAGTGATCGGGAAGAACTTGTCTTTGAAGAGGATTTCACCCAGCTTGTAGAGGAAGGCAAGTGGATTTCCCCCCTCTGCATAATCTTTTTGAACCTATGACACTGCATGCTAAACAATGTTTACTATTCCTGTTGATATGCATAAATCTGATGGGCAAACACCTAGCTAAGGACTTGACTAGATGCTTTATCACTTTACCTTGATCAACCCTGTTTAAACAAATGTTTGGGGTAGATAAATGCTTAGCTTGCTCAACATAAGTTTGGTTATACTTGTTTATGTTATACATCTCAGTCTTGCTTATAAACATGTTCGTGCTTAAACCAAGATAACTTGATATAATCGGAACATGGAGAACCACCCAAGATAACAGTACAACCACAGTCCACATGGCTCTGGCTTAGCCAATTAATTAGGAGAGTGGGGTAGCTGATAGCTCTTTTCCGAGAGGGGCACAGGGGGCCGGAGTTGAAGGGGTATAGCCCGGTCCTTTTGGGGTAGCGACCTTGGCTAAGGTGTTGACCACTAGGGAGGGTTATGGCCGCTCCGCCGCCAGAATCGTTGCGGGGGCGTTGGTTTCTCTTCTTTCCTTTGTAAAGGCTTCGTAGTGGACCCCTAGCCACTCACCTTGGAAGTGTTTAAGGGTCTAGCTAACCCGGCAAGATGGGGAACACGAACCGTGGGTAAAGTGTACAACCTCTCGCAGAGTGTAAAAGCGATCGATCAGCCGTGCTCACGGTCACGAGCGGCTTGGACCCTCACATGATTAATAAACTTGAAGATTAATACAAATCATGGGTTGGAGGTTGGGTTTGAGGTTTCTTTTAAAGGTTAAGTGGGTTGGTATACACTTACATCTAGTAACTAGGTGCTTGCTAATAATACTTGACCAATTTATAAAATGCTTACCGCTGCAAACCATAGCCAATCCTTGATGGCCTTGCATTTTCCCCTACTTGCTGAGCTCCAACCATAAGTGTGCTCACCCTTGCTTACCGCTGTTCAGAGGAGAACGTCGGAGGTGAGGACGAGTATTGGAGCGACTTCGAGGAGTTCTAGGCATGCGGATCCCCCAGTCATCATGCCTGTGGATGTCAGCGATGGAGATGCTCGTCGTCATTTAGTTATCGTCTTGTTCGGACCTTCGAGTCCACCCTTATGGATGTAATAAAGGATGTCATACTGGTTTAAACTCTTGTACGTTTTGTTACAGCAATGGTATTACTCTCGATTTGTCTAATCATGTGTGTGTAAATGATCCTGGCGCACATATGAGATGCATTCGGTTTTCCTTGTAAAATCGGGTGTGACATTCACCGTGACGATAAAATATGCTCTATACACTGATCTGTAATGGAATGAGAAAAGAAGATAAAAGTATATGGTGAGATCAAGGGGGAGAATGTTGGATTGATCTCTCCACCAATGGGCCCAACGGCCCATTGGGCCCTTTACTCGCGTCCGGATCGGGGACGCCCAGTCCGTTAGAAGGCTGGTGCCCCCTGTTGCGCAGCACTATAAGAGGGAGTGGGGGCCACAGGCTCAGACAACGAGGTTCGCCACCGCCACTGTAGACCCCACTGCAAAACCCTAGCCGACCGAGACGGAGGTGCTGAAGCGACGGGATGCTCCACCGACGCCGCCACAGGACCTCGCCGCCGCCGCCCGTGTCTGCACCGCGCGTCGCTGGCTAGTGCAGAACATCATCGACAGAACCAGAGGTGCGAACACGGACTCGATGTATGATTTACACAGTGTTCACCCACTCGATATACTCCTAGTCGATCCGGCAAATCTATCCGATGTATTCCCATCCAGAACATCGTCCATGCTTGAGTTATCCACTAAAATTATGTATTCACAACTTAAATTACTCCATTTGTAGTGAAACCCAAATATAAGTTAATGGCATCATGTTTTCTCACGCTGATGGAGACGACTTGCACCATTGGCAATGATATAATTTTTATGCATGCGGTTTTTAGGGAAGCTAATAGGCTATGATTTTGGTAACTGTTGGAGCTTGAAGGCACAAGAGAATCAATTCGGATGGCAAGCAAAGCATTAAAAATTGTCGCTTTCGATATCTTTGTCAAGAATGGATAGAGAAACAATAATAGACTTTGCTTATGATTTTTTTCTTTCGTGAACTTTTATTTTCATTTCATTGATCAGTTTTTAAGCTGGATTGCTGTAAGAACTGGGTTGTGTGCCGTTACGTTGCAGAGGTCGGAGATAATTCCATTTTCTAAAAAAAAATAACTACAGGTGCCTGAACCTCAAGAATGACCTTGCTGGCTGCTTATCTTAATGCTTGGCTACAAAATGAGAATTGAGATTGCAGGAACAGTCCTTAATCTGTGGTTTCCTCGAATGTCTCACTGATTCGAAAATCATTTGTAAATTATTAAACAACACACTTATTTACACCAATGCAAGGGGTCGTCACTCCAAATTCAAAAAATGAGTCCACGGAACCACCTCGATGCATGCTTCGACTCCAGGCAAAATTAAAAGGAAATCAATATGCATAAATTATGTGGAATTTGGCTTTCTCCAGAACCTAATGAGAAATACGAAGTACTATTTAGAATAATGCCACTGAAGAGTGGAGTATACCACTGTAAATAAATCCGATCCATAGCCCTCAATAATGTAGCTTCACTCCATACTTTCTAAAACCACAGGAATTAGCTTTGATGACTTCCCATGGCAAAACCATGTCAAAATACAAACTATCAGATGGCCTTGAAAAATATATTATTTCCATCCCAACCGGAAGATTGTTCGTGGTCATGTGATTTTCAAACTTCAATTCTGCTTGAAGTGAACCTCATAGGTACAAGATGCTCCACCTGCTACTGTAGCAAGGATCCTCAAAACGTTAGTTGCAACCTCTAGAATTATTTCCGGTCGAACACACGAGTGCGCTGGATCGCGCGGTAGTCGAATATCACCTCGTCGAGGTTCTCAGCACGGGCCGGTCTAACCGTCCTGGGGGGCCGGTCTAACCGCCTTGGACAGGAACGTCGCCGAAAACCTAAGATCGCTGCCCCGGGAGGGACCCCGTCAGGGACAACGCGCCTAGGGTTGTTCTAAGGTCGGCAGGCCACTTAGAACGCCCTAAATCGCCGTAGAGACGAAGAAGGAAGCAAGGGGGTTGGAAAAGTAGGGTTGAAGATAAAAAGATAAATTGGATATGTTCGATTGGGTGATAGCCTGTCAATCGGCCACGACCCTTTATATTTACAGGGTGGGGAGGTCTTGCCCCTGCTGGAGTTGAAAGCCTAACAAATCTCGTGCTAAAATACAACTCCGATTAGATTTACAAAGCCTGAACCCAGTTAAACTGTCTGGGTCCCCCGGTCTAACCCCCCGGGTGACGTGGAGATCTTCCAGAAGCCATATCTCCCTCATCCGGACTCCGAATTGGATGTTCTATATATGTATCTTGATCTAATCGACGAGACCTATCCAATGGGGAAGTCCAAATTACCTTCTAAGGACTTTGTCCAGGACGGTCTAACCGGGGTACAGGGTGGTCTAACCGGGTTAGCCCAGAACTGCCATTTTTGGGTGTCAACATATGCCCCCCTGTTTTTAGTAGAGCTTGCGTACTAAAAAAATTCTAAAGTCGATTAAACACATTCCACCGACCATTTTGTCCTAAGGGCAATTCTCATTGAAATCGGCCATGTCTTCTTAATTGTCTTCAAGATCCATGCGCTCTGGAGACGAACTGTAATCAATAAGTTGCTTGTCGTCTTCTGGAGTAGTTACTGATGACAACTTATCATCGCAAGCCATGGGGACTGAAGAAGTGAAACGGAGCAGCGTCTCTAGTGAACCCGGTCTAACCGCCTGGCCAACCAGATTGACCGCCTCAAGCGGTTTAACCGTCACCTCAGGCGGTTTGACCGCCTCTGCTTGAGGTGTTGTTTTAGCTCTCCACTCCTTACCTTGCGGTACCATAGGCCTGTAGCTATTGAAGATCTTGTCCCTCTGTTCTTCCAACTCTTTTTCCTTCTTCTCTCACAACCTCAAGCGTTGAAGCTTCCTCCTTTGAGTGTGAGTCAAACCGGGAGGACACCATCTCGGTAGAA
Organism: Cenchrus americanus; assembly: GCA_947561735.1. Lineage (NCBI taxonomy): Eukaryota > Viridiplantae > Streptophyta > Magnoliopsida > Poales > Poaceae > Cenchrus > Cenchrus americanus. The sequence goes on from OX387239.1 coordinate 9,879,109, forward strand.
AGTACTTGGAGTTGGAACCACTTCCACTGGCCTCATGGTCACTAGTAGCAACAGATCCCTTTTGAGTAGATGTCCAAACCTGATTATTTAAAACAACCGGTCTTTTGCTATCTTTCTCAACGGGAACGTCCATCGTCCCAATCTGGATGATATCTTGACTAGTAGTCCTTTCTGGGTCACTATCCATCTCTTCAACCTTCTCCTCTCTGATCTTGGGCTTGTAGACTTGCTTCGGAGAAAGTTGAACTTTTCTGCGCAGGGCGGTCTAACCGCCTATAGGGGGCGGTCTAACCGAGTGGTCCTGGTGACCCTGTCCAGACTGACGTGGCATCCAGCGATCTCGTGTAGGTCGTGAAATCTGATCCAGAGCTGGCCTCCTTGATCCTCCCCGTCCAAGATGAAAAGATTGTTGATATGACACCCACATCACTCCATTGTTATCGTAGATCGGACGAAGCGAATCTGGAGTCCAAGCTGGAGTAAAGTGCCTTCCTTGCTGAGATGATTCACCCCTGAACCTGACAGCTGCCCTGGGAGGTGATGACGACCTCTCTTGATGTGTGGGTGACCTCATCCTTTTTTTAACGGCCGATCACTTGTAATGACCTTTTGTTTGGAGTATTTGTTGAAAAGCATGTCAAATGTGACCTTTTCCTTTGCAACACTCCCCTGATTCTTTGCCATGTTAAGCTTCCAATTTCCAATCTCAGGTCGCTTTGGTTTAAGCATCCTTGGGCGACCTTGGGCAGGGGCGGTCTGACCGCCTACCCCAGCCGGTTTAACCGCCCAGCCTTTTCAGGCTCAAGTGGTTGCCGACTGACAGGCGTGGATGACCCTTGCCCCCAAGTCTAGAAGCTTTAACAGTGATCTTGAATGTTTCTCTTCCATCAGGGGTTTTCACATAAGCAACTTCTCTTGTTAACTCTTTTTCTCTCAAGTCGAGATTTGCTTCCTCGACCACCACATTCTTGCCCTTGGTTGCTTCGACTTGATGTGGCCGAACCAAAACCTTGGGCTGCTGCAATTGCATGGTGTTGATAGGAAAAGGATGCTTGTCAACTTGCTTTTCATGAAGTACCAAACGACCTTCATTTATGGCCGACTGAATCTTGCGACGAAACACATTGCAATCATTAGTAGCATGCGAATAAGAATGATGATATTTACAATATGCACGTCGCTTTATCTCATCAAGTGGAGGCATGGTGTGAGATATATTAATATTTCCAAGTTTAAGCAATTCATCAAAAATGCGATCACACTTAGAAACATCAAAAGTAAATCTTAATTCTTCTTGCCGAACTTTACTAGCCGGATTAAGTGACACAAGAAAAAGATTTATCTTCAGAAGGCCACATAAATTCAGCACTATAAATTTCAGTCCCATCGTTCAAATTATTAGAAACATAATCAATTACATGAACATCAGACCGATGAGACTCAATTAGGGGCTAAAGATGAAAACCAAGCGAAGGCAGTAGACGTTAAAGATAAAGAGAACAAACGCACTTTAAAAGATTCATGGGCACTTGCTTCACCTAGTTGAGCAATATATTAGCTTATGTGCTCCCAAGTTGTACGATTGTCCTCACCACTAAATTTAATAAAATCAGGTACGCGCCAACCAGAGGGATAAGCGATAAGATCAAATTCGGCTTTATAAGGTTTTTGGTATAACCTAGAATTACCCATATCAATGCCGAATTTATTTTTAACCATGCTAGCTACTTGTTCCTTAAATTTATTAACTTCATCAATAGCAGCTAGTTGGGATTGCCTTGCAGCTGATAAATCTACTTTATTCACAAGAGGTGGATTCCCTGGAACACCCATCATCTGGTTAGACGGGCCGGTCAGACCGGCCATGGGGGGCGGTCTGACTGGGGTCGGCTCTGACAATGATGGTTGTCCCAGATAAAAACCAGTCAGCATGCCATGCACAGGTGTCTCAATTGAGGTTCCTGACGTTGCTGACAAGCTTGTTTGCAATACCCCTTGTGAATCTAATTGAGGGATAGCATCATTAGGAAAAATAAAACTATTACTTTTACCCTCAACTTTTTCTAAGCGAGCAATCATCTTAGCAACCTGACTATACCGATTACTAAAAACGGGCTTGAATTTATCAGATAATTCAGTAAGCTTTGTAGATAGATCAATTTCAGGCTTGCTTACAGTGGTGATTACCTCAATCTTGTCGTTGTTGACCGTGATCGCCGGCAACTCGAAATATTGAGTGATCGTCGCCTTGCCTGAGCGATCTTTTCTGGCACCAGAGAGGAACTTCTGCTTGATGTACTCCTGAAGCTCGATGTACTTCCTCTGGTCCTCTTCACTGAGATCTTCTATGTTCACCATGATCGGTTGTAAAACCAGATCTGCTCCCCAGCGGAGTCGCCAAAAGTGTGTTGACGCTTTTTCCGGTCGAACACACGAGTGCACTGGATCGCACGGTAGTCGAATATCACCTTGTCGAGGTTCCCAGCACGGGCCGGTCTAACCGCCCTGGGGGGCGGTCTAACCGCCTTGGACAGGAACGTCACCGAAAACCTAAGAACGTTGCCCCAGGAGGGACCCCGTCAGAGACAATGCGCCTAGGGTTGTTCTAAGGTCGGCAGGCCACTTAGAACGCCCTAAATCACCGTAGAGACGAAGAAGGATGCAAGGGGGTTGGAAAAGTAGGGTTGAAATTTGATATGTTCGATTGGGTGATAGCCCCTCAATCGGCCACGGACCTTTATATTTATAGGGTGGGAAGGTCTTGCCCCTGCTGGAGTTGAAAGACTAACAAATCTCGTGCTAAAATACAACTCCAATTCGGTTTACAAAGCCTGGACCCGGTTAAACCGCCAGGGTCCCCCGGTCCAACCGCCCGGGTGACGTGGAGATCTTCCGGAAGCCATATCTCTCTCATCACGACTCCGAATTAGACGTTCTATATATGGATCTTGATCTACTCGACGAGACCTATCCAATGGGGAAGTCCAAATTAACTTTTAAGAATTTTGGCCAGGGCGGTCTAACCGGGGTACAGGGCGGTCTATGATCACTACCAAACGGGAATGGGGAGTGCATCAAAAGCAAAACCGAGTGCGGTTCTCACTTCAGAAACTTTGTTTTTCTCCAACTTCCCAGTGACTTGGAGTTACTTGGTCCTTAATGTGGTCTCGTGGTAGAAAATATATAGGAGCTTGATTCAGCAGGGGCTTTGCTACCGATTGTAGTGTTTATATATTTTTGAGCTTTATTTATTTTTCTCTGCTGTTTGAAATAATATCAAAGTTAGCATGCAACCACGAGATTCGTAGCTATGCTGGGCTTGGTTTATCAATCCAATGCAACCAGCTCGATTATGTATTTATTCTTTATATTGTCTAATCTAAGAAATAAAACTAGTGGCTGCAGGGTCATATATGTGACGACACTCCTCGCCAATATCCTTACTCTTTCTGCGTGCTTGTTTGAGCTTTTTGATGAGTTATGGATTCATGGCAGTCAATTCCCAGAAGTTTCCCAGTCAATTAAGCTATTCATACCCGTTGGGCTTTTTTAAGGATACACGGTAGAGAGAGGACCTTTAGTTCCAGTTGGTAAGGAGTATAGGTCCCTAAAGTTCCAAGCGGGACTAATGATGAGAGACAAAAGGGGGTCAAAAAAATATTTGAAAATCCCCGGGAGGCCCACCTACATGCGCACGTCGCAAGTCACGCGATTTTTACGCAAAATATACGCGTGCGCGGGGATTAGAACTCATGACCTCCAACCTTACGCATAGCTTCCTCACCATCTCACCTACACAAAGACATCTAATTAGGTAGAGGATGCTATCCTCTTATAGTAACTTGTGGGAGACCCTTTAGTTCCGGTTGGTAACACGACCCGTGACAAAAGGCCCCCTTTAGTCACGGATTGGTGCTACCAACCGTAACAAAAGACCCCCTTTACTCTAGGTTCGTGTTACGAACCGTGACAAAGGGGGGGGGGGTCTTTTGTCACGGTTGGTGTATGAACCCGGACTAAAGGGGGTGAGCTCTCATGGCATTGGTGGCCACGTCGATGAAACTCCTTTAGTCCCGGCTCCAAAGTTGAACCGGGACTAAAGGGGCATACCAAAGCTCCTTTTTAACCAGTGATATGAATAGCTTAATTGGGCTTTTCATACCCGTTGGGCTTTTTTAAGGATATGGATTCATGGCACTCACTTCCCAGCAGTTTCCATGTGACTAGCTAGCCTTTGGGCTTTTCCCTTCGTCCATGGGGCATGACCGTAGCTTCGAGAGTCACATTGCAGTTTGCAGTGCCAGTGGTCAAGCTTTTGGTTGGCACGACACCACTGTGACTGTACTGTACTGCAGGCATGCAGGGATGAGAAATGAAGGCGAGAAGCAAAGCTGAGAGCAGACTTCTGGGTGAATAATGCAAGTGGCCTGAATTGAAAAACTGCATTTTTTTCATGCAAATTGCGTGACACTACTAGAAAAACGGGCATTTGTACGGGTTCATAACCCTCATTTGTACTGGGTATTGAACCGGTACAAAGCATCCGGTACAAATGTGATGGAGAATTTGTACCGGGCGAGATACCCGGTACAAATGCCTCACATTTGTACCGGGTGGTAATATTCCCTGGTACATATGTGTTTTGACGCGTGAGTCTCATCCGTCCCTCCTTGGCTTCCCTTTCCTTTTCTTTTTTTTTCTTTCTCTCATCTCATCTCAATCTCATCAACAAATTACAACAAGATTCACTAGATTCATCTCACACAAATCACCACACAATTCACAATTATATATTTACAAGAATCAATACTCGAATCATAGTCACGAAGTCACAAAATCACAATAAAAATCCCCACACCAATCACATGTTATTCACAAAACCAACACAAAAATGATCACAAGTTAACAGAATCACCAAATCGAGCCTCTCGGCCTCCACCCCGGACCTACCGCGTCGGACTGCGCTCGCCCGCCTGCGCTCCGCTCGCGCGCCGGCGCCCTCCCTCCCCGCGCTCCGCCTGCGCGCCACTCGCTTGCGCGCCACTCGTCCAATTCCTCCCGGTCCTGCAAGGATAATGAGATAGATGTGAGAGAAGAGAAGGAAGAAATAGATGAGAAAGAGAGAAGAATGAGGAGGAAGAGGAAAAGACAGTGCTCCCGGTAAAATAGAAGACAGGTGTGGGGAAGGAGAGGCTGGCAATTTTTTTCTAAGTCCCCCTGATTGATGGAATCACATTTGTACCGTGTCTTCTTTTTACCCAGTACAAATGCGACTACATTTATACCGGGCGGTGGCTCTGCCCGGTATAAATGTGAGGCCAACACATTTGTACCGGGTGGAGTCACCACCCGGTACAAATGTGAGGCATTTGTACCGGTGGGGAGGAGTGTCACACCCGATTTTCCGAAGAAAACCAAATGCATCTCATATGTGCGCCGGGATCAAGTTTACACACATATGATAGACGTCATGAGTGAAATATCAATAAACAAAGAATAAAAACGTACAAGAGTTAAACCATTACATTATCTCTTTATTACACTCGTACGTTAGACTCGAAGGTCTTTACAACGATCAAACGTTAACTATGAAGACACAACTACATCTTCATCTTCCACGGCACATGATCGGGGGGCACGCAAGCCTCAGAACTCCTCGTAGTCGCTGAAGTACTCCTCTCTAGTGTTCTCTTCTGAACAGCGGGTAAGCAAGGGTGAGCACACTTATGGTTGGAGCTCAGCAAGTGGGGGAAAGATGCAAGGCCATCAAGGATAGGCTAAGAGTTTTGCTGCGGTTAGCATTTTAATGTTGGTCAAGTTTTATTAGCAAGCACCTAAATACTAGATGTAAGTTTATACCAACCCACTTAAGCATTTAGGAAAGCATCTTCTCTCAAAACCCACAAGAAATCACGATTTAATTCCATCTTCAAGTTTATTAATCATGTGAGGGTCCAGGCCGCTCTTGACCATGAGCACGGCTGATCAATCAGCTTTACACTCTCGCAGGTTGTACACTTTACCCACGCTTCGTGTTCCCCATGTTGCCCGGGTTGATCGGACCCTTAAACACTTCCGAGGTGAGTGGATAGGGATCCACTACGAAGCCTTTACAAAGGAAAGAAGAGAAACCAACGCCCGCAACGATTACAGAAGGCGGAGCGGACCATAACCCTCCCTAATGGTCGCACCTTAGCCAAGGCTGCTACCCCAAAAGAACCGGGCTATACCCCTTCAACTCCGCCCCCCGTGCCCCTCTCGGAAAAGAGCTATCGCCTAACCCACTCTCCTAATTAATCGGCTAAGCCGCAGCCATGTGGACCGTGGTTGTACCGTTATCCCGGGTGGTTCTCCATGTTCCGATTAAACCATATGATCTTGTTATTAACCATAAGCACACACATACATGTATATCATCCAAGTTATCATGATCAACATTCATCATATTGCATAAGATTCATTTTAACCATCCCAAGTTATAGCAACTAAGCATTTCTACCCAAAACATTTATTGAAAATGGGTTGTCCAAGGTAATGAGGGTAAAAGTCTAGTCATGTCCTTAAAAAGGTGATTTCCCATCAAATTTATGCAATACAACATTTAAATGTAAACTTAGTTATCATGTAAGTTGTGTGGGACAAAAGTAGAATATGCAGGGGGAGAAGTCCACTTGCCTTCCTTGCTTAAACACTGGAGTTCTTCTTCAAACACTTGCTCTTGATCCACTTCAATTGGTTGCTCACTTGAAACCGGCACGGTGTCTACGAGCACACAAGAAAGCATACAATGAACAAAACAATACACCAAGCAAAGGTAAACCGATCCGACGGAAGAAACAGTATAACAAGGTAGCTTTAAAGAAAGGTGGCTAGGAAAGATTAGGTGTAAGAACATAGTTGATTCACCAAGAGAGAACAAGGGTTGGCTCTAGGAAAGCGAACACAAAAGCACTAGGAACTATCGGAAGATTTGGATGATCATAAACAAGAGCTAGCTATGTGCTTGGTATCTTTTAGTTAAGTAAAATCATGTGTATAGGTTATTTCAGAGAAATACCCTATTTATAATTAAGCAAGTTATATTTGTATTTAAAAGACGATGTAAAACTAGTTCAATCTTATTTATAAATATTCAAGTTTAACTTATACAAATTAAACATTTAATTTAAAAGAAGCATGTAAAAGCATCTAAGCGCTTCTCTTTATATTTCGAGTTATTCTAATCAAATTATAACTTAAAAACACATTTATATTCATATTAATCAAATTAACAATTTAATTAAGAAAACTCGAGATAAACCTATATTGCTTTTATATAGGAAGCATATTGCATAAGCATTACTCAAATTAAGTTTGATTATAAAAACCAAGGTACACATCTAATTAGCTTTTAATTATAAGAAGTATTTAACTAGTATTAGGCTTATTAGCTTTCTTATGAAAACACGTGTTAAACTTCTAATTAGATTTTAATTAGAAAAGCATGTGTAATAGGATTTAATCATATTTAATATTTAAATAAAATATAAAACAAAGAACATGTACCACATTGGTCCTATCACGTAGTTTTAGTTGATATGAGCCTAACGCAACTTGAAACGGTGGAAACGGAGCTAAAACGCACAAGATACGGCCAAAACAAGGTTCTAAAACTGACAGGCTTGAAAAGACGGTCGCGTGGACACCAAGAACGCTTAAAACGGAGCTAGGACGGAAAAGATATGGCTAAAACAAGTTTCAGGGGCTTTTCTGCGAAGAAACAGGGCTTCCAGGGGCTTATCTGCAAAAATCCAGGGAAAACATAATTACACATATAAACCTAAGGTTTATAGTGTAAAAGATCAAGAATGGACCTCTGATGGGAAGAACTAAGAAGGACAGGGGCTTAAACGTTTAAAACAAGACCTAACTGAAAGGATTTCTATAGGTGGAAGGGCATGGTTGTGAATTTCGGAAACTGGAGGTCCTTTTTGCAAAAACGCCTGGGCGGCCGGCGGGTGAGCTGTGGAGGCGCCACGTGGCGGGCTGCGATTGGTCGGCTGACGCGATGCTGACGCAGGGCTGATGCAAGGCCCGTGGACCGACGCCTGTGGACTTGGTCCACCGGTCCACGGTGGACCGATCTAAAGGGGTATGCCCCCCTTTTGATCTGGGCCATCCGCGCCAATCGGACGGCCCTGGTCGCACGCGGGTGAGACCAGCGGGGAGGCGGCCGGTCCGCGGTGGCGCGCGGCGGCGCGCGGCGGCGGCTCACCGGGAGGCTCGCCGAGTTCGCTCGTTCTCGAGTTCGGTGCACGGTTTTCAGCGCGGTTTTGACCTACGCGAAGCTGGTAATGAGGCGAACTTAAATAGGGACTCAGGGAGGCGGCTGCGGCGGCCACGGCGGCTCGCACCGCGAGGGGGCGCGCGGCGGCGACGGCGCGCGCGCGGAGGCAAGGGCTACGACTCGGGGTAAAGTAAATGGAGGGATGGGGGTCTTTCTCACCACCATGGCAACGAATTGGAGACGGCTTCGGCGGGGAAGCGGCGGAGGCGGAGATCGACGTCGGCGTCCGGGAGGTAGAAGACGACGGCGGCGCTCCGTCCGCGGCTCGGTCCGCGTGGCGAGGGGGGGGGGGCGGTCCCCGGGACACAATTGAGAGCTCGAGTGAGCATTGCACGTGAAGGAGAAGAAGGGAGAGAGAGTTAGGAGTACTCCACCGATGGCGGGATGCTTCGGTGGCCAACAATGGCCGGCGGCCGAAAATTCCTTGGGCGGCGGCGCGCGCGCGAGGGTGGAGGGATGCGGGGTTCAAGCGGATGCGGAAAAGGAGATGCAGGGACTCAAGCTCAACTCTTATAGCACAAGGGAGGGAGAGGGAGCGGCGACCGGGCCAATTGGCCATCAATGGCCATGGCGGCCGGCCCGGCCTTGATGGCATTCAAGGAGGCGGCTTGATTAGGGGAAACGGAAGGGAGTAAAGGAGGTAGAGGAGTGAAGCCGGGCTTCAATTGCCCTAAAGAGGGAGATTGAGGGAGGGGCGGCGCGAGAGGCGGGAGAATCAGCCGGCGGCACGCTGCGGTTGCGAGCAGGGGAAAGGAAAGGGGCGGCTGGAGGTGGGGGGGGGGGGGCGATCCCGACGGGCGGGCCTCGGTGGCGGCGAGAGGGGAGAGGAAGAAGGGAAAGGAGAAGGGGCTGACGAGCGGGCCCCGGCCCCCGGGTGTCGGCGACTCGCGAAAAAAAAAAAAAAAAGGGGAGAGAGGGAGATGTTGGGCCGCGGCGGCTAACGGGGCGGAAGAGGGAGCTGGGCCATGCGGGGTGAGATGGGCTGCGGGGTTTTGGGCCAAAAGGGAAGGGTGAAGGGTTTGGGGTTTTGTTTGTTTTTTTTTGTTTTTTTCCAAACCTTTTTCAAACCTTTTCAAACTCACATTTCAAACTTTTGAAATTGAACTCTTTTCAAAACACTCCAAGATTTTCAAAACATTTTTAAAATCTTTTAAAGCTTCACACAAACAAATAAAACCATGCATTCAAAACATGATGCACAAGCACTTATTGCTTCTAAATTATTAAAATGATATTTAAATATTTTAAAGGCCAAATTTATTTGATAATTTATTTAATCCTTAGAAAATAAAATCTAAACACCTTGTTGCTTACATTAATTTAGTGATGGAAAATTAGGGTGTCACAAGGAGGAGACCCCGACGCGACCCTATGAGAGGGCATTTGTACCGGTTGGTGCCTCCAACCGGTACAAATGTAGTTATTTGTATGAGGGCCTACCCGAAACAAATTAAAAAACAGGCCTGGGATATATGTGCGATTCTCTAGTAGTGTGATGGTCACTCACAAAAATGGTAACATTTCTTTGGGGCACTGTCACGAGAAAAGGCATGATATAATTAAAAGAGAAATAGGATTATACATAATACAATCTTGAAAATGACATAAACGTCCATGCCCATTCACCTTTGTTGCCATCTATAGGGAGCTTTGAAGGTGCAGTCAGATGAGGCAACACAAGGAACTATAATAACTACACAGGACACAATCTTACTAGAAGTCTAAAACCATCAACCAACCCCAAAGGATTGGGTAAATTATAGGATCAATTGTTCCAGAACTTGTACCTCATAAGGGCATCTATCTGCATGATAAAAAATTAACAATTTCTTCGGTGCTCACCAATAGTAGCACCAAGTCATCAACCACGACATGGTTAGATTCCGATGTCTCTGCAACTCCTTCAATCTATCACAAACGTTTGAATTTGGATGCCAGCAGGTCCTTCAAGTAAAGAGTTTTCAAATGCAAATGTAAACATTGTGGGCAGGGCATGGAGTGTGGTATACTACATATACACCCATCAATATAAGTGTGAGACTTGGTCATCACCTCCACTACTACAACAGCTCAACTGAAAACAAGGAACACCACTACATGAACTCATGCCAGCGACCTGTACATTGATGCACTAAAACTGGATTATCCTAGCTAAACCATGCAAAGACATCAGCGGAGCCTGGATTGTCCAAACCTATCCACCTCAAAACATTAGTTGCAACCTCTATAATCACCATGCTTGCTCCTATATCTATGATCACTGCGAAATGGCAATGAGGAGTGCATCAAAAGCAAAACCGAGTGCGGTTCTCACTTCAAAAACTTTGTTTTTCTCCAACTTCTCAGTGATTCTGGTCTCATGGTAGAAAATAGGAGCTCAATTCAGGAATCAGGATGATGGCGATGTGTGTACATCTGGCCAAGCAGCTTTCAGCATGGGCTTTGCTAGTGGTTGTAGTGTTTATATATGCCCTGAGTTTTATTTATTTTTCTCTGCTTTACAGAAAGGCATGGGATGTGTATGAGAAAGGCAGCGTGAATTGCATTGCTCCAGACATCTTGGAATAATATCAAGGATAGCCATTGTTTGGTTGCTTGGTCCAACGTGACTAGACCACCTGAGTTGGGAGGTCTTGGCATTTCTAACCTGCAACAGCTTGGATGGGCTTTAAGAATGAGATGACTTTGGTTAAAAAACTGAGCCGGATAGGCCCTGGACATTTTTCTCCATCCAAGTCCACCCGTCGGCCAAAACTTTCTTTTCAATGGCTGTTGTGACAGAAGTGGGGGATGGATAGAATACCTTATTCTGGACAGGTGGCTCAATGGTCAAAGTCTTAGTAGAGTTGTGCCACATTTGTTCAGCGTTATCTCTGGGAGGACAAAGAAACGCACTGTGTTTGATGGCCTCACGGATATGCGTTGGGACCTGTTAACGGAAGTGGCGTTGCAGCCTAATGTGGCCGACACTCATATCTGGCGTTTTGCTGCGTCTGGGCAATATTCGGCTAAATCAGCTTATGAGGCAATGTTCACTGTGGCCATCCATTTCAGGGATATTTAACTATTCGCCACTCTTAGCTAGGGTCAATTTATCCCTCTCACATTCACTCCTCTCTCATAGGTGGCAAATCTGTTGCCACTCAGCCCCATATGATGGCAATAGGTTAAATATTCCTCCATTTCAAGCCTTGGGAGGGGATCTGGAAAAGCTGGGCACCTAGCAAGTGCAAATTTTTCCTATGGCTGGTTGCGCATAACCAAATGCTGGACGGCGGATCGGCTCGCAAGAAAGGGTTTGCAACATCCGGAGTCCTGCCTCTTATGTGATTAAGAGGAGGAAATATAAATCACCTCCTGGTTGCCTGTGTCTTCTCGCGCCAGGTCTGGTTCCAGGTCCTGCAGCAGTTTGGCCTACAGTTTTTCGCTCCGCAACTAGGGGATTACTCCTTTGAGGATTGGTGGGAACAGGCCAGCACCAGGGTGGTTGTTCATAAAAAGAAGGGACTGAATTCTGTGGTAATCTTGGTTGCTTGCATTGGGCTATTTGGAACCATAGGAATCGATGTGTTTTGGATGGGTTACAATCCAACCTGGATATGATCCTTTCCTGTATTAGAGAGGAACTGCATGTTTGGAGTTTAGCTGGGGTTCGAGGTATTGCAAAACTCCTCGCCCCCTTCCCCCGTTTGCCTAGGTAGGCCTTTGGTGTTGCTGGTCATGGGTTGTTTTTCTGTCTTTTATTAGGTGAGTAGTGGAGGTGTGTTGGGGAGTTTTTCCGGGTTTTCTCTGAAACAAGAAAAACCTGGTGTACTGGGGTCTGCCCCTCCTTTTTTCTTCTTAATATAATGACGCACAGCTCTCCTGCGTGTTCGAGAAAAAAAATATCAAGGATAACATGCAACCACGAGATTCGCAGCTATGCTGGGCTTGGTTCATCAATCCAATGCAACCAGCTCGATTATCTATTTATTCTTTAAATTGTCTAATCTAAGAAATTAAACTAGTGGCTGCAGGGTCATATATGTGGAGGTTTTTACGGTACACAATACCACCTTGTACCACCGATTGAAAATAACTCGTATGTAATAGAGATTAATTGTGTACCACCATTTTTTGTGTGGCATGGGTGGTATGGGTATAGTATACGAGTATTATCAGAAATGCAAAATGGTATTGGTAGTATATGACTTACGGGGTGAATGGATGGAGGAGATTTTTTTTAAAATAATATACATCGAGAAAATTACCATTTTACCCATAGCAAAAAAATGAAAAAACTTGATAATACCACCATACTATCACTGAGTGGTATTGTGTACCGTAAAAGTCCTCCATCTGAAACCCTGGTAAACTGCACTTGGCTACTTGGTTGGATTTGTTCTCTCAACACCTTCCATATTTCAAGAGAGTATGAATTTTGGTTGCCAGGTCCTTGAAGCAAGGATTTTTCAAATGGAAGTGTTAACATTGTGGGCAGATCATGAAATGCGGTATAACTATATATTATCAAAGTGTGACAAAAAATTAGGCAGATTTTGTATGATCTATAAAGCTGGGGCTCATCGGCTTATATGCCTAGTACTGCATCTTTGTATAGTACAACACACAAGAATTGTACCGCAGCCTGATTGTGTGAATTAGGAACAAATTTATTCTAGGTACAGGTACATCATTGATACAGCCGACCAAATTGTGTGTTAATTTATGGCACATGCTTATAATTAGTCTAGGTCCTAAAGATACCTATACACAACTAATTATATTAGAAAACGCACTATACTATTATGTGCAGTACATACTACAGAACACTATACCTATACTATCTGACATGCTCATAGTTTTCAGCAGTGTGCGTATTAGATTAGAGCGCAAGCTTGCATCCATACATACTCACCACCAGTTGGCATCGAAAATTAGAAACCTGGGCGACCTTTCAATGCAGTAGTACTGCACATTGAACAGGACGTACAGCGGGCCACAAGGCATGTGATTGGCATTCAGTGACAAAGCCCAACGTGTTTCCAACGTGTTTGCACGAGAAATGGGAGGAACACCACTATCTACTCAGATCCATACCCTTGGACCTACTATCATTACTGTGTACTGAAGATCAATTACAAACATAAATCATATAGTTTAACAGTAAGGGATCGAACTATATATTATTACATGTGCAAAGATTTAAATTAGCACGAAGGTAATAATTAAATCAGATATTATTGTGAAATGTAGGGAGTATATACCAATAAGACGAGTACCATTTTCAATAACAAACAAGATGGGCCCTGCTTGAGTGGTCCACTAAGATAGATAATTACATACTAACTTTAATCTCAACTAGTAATAAAACTCAAACCAATAGTTGATGGAATGGAAGGACGGCAATTGTTTAGCCTTAACCTCCAACATTCCTGTGCTTGCTACTATGTTGAAGATCATGGCAAAATGAGAATGAGGAAGTACATCCACGAAGGATCTCAATACTGTTGCCACTCTTGTCTCCAACGTCTCAGTCACGATGATTCATTTGGTGGTATATTGAATAAAAACTTAGTAGGAGCATAATATCAGTACCGGCACGTACAAATATATAGCCCAGCAGCTTTCAGCTGTGTGTGTGTATGCATGCATGAGTATTTGTTTTCCTCTCTACTGTGTGGATACAATGCGACAATGACACTACACAAGCCAGTCATGGCACAGTTTCAAACAAGCCCAAATCGTTTATTTCACAGCCTAATTGGTACCACAATGCATTACACACCACACAAACCAAACCTTAACTGAAGATCATCTTCCAAGTTAAAAGAAAGATGAATAAACAATGATGATTTCACACATGAGGTCTTTTACGGTACACAATACCACCTTGTACCACCGGTTTAAAAGGACTTGTATGTAATAGAAAAAGACCTATATGTAAGGATCCGACGGTTGAGATTAATCCTGTACCGCCGGTTTTATTTAGTGTGGTACGGGTGGTATTGGGTGGTATTCATTGGTGGCATGGGTTGTATATGGGTATTTCTGGAAATATACAAAATAATATTGCTGTAATATATGAAATCAAGTCTTTTTATGTAACCTTGCCAGCGGGGAATTTTTTTTGCAAATAATATACATCGAGCAAATCACCATTTTACCCATAGTACAAAACTGGAAAAAACCGATAATACCACCGCACTACCGTTGGATGGTATTGTGTACCGTAAAAAACCTCTCACACATGTATACCACAACACATCCAATTCGTTATGGAAAATCCAAACCGGACCTAATAAACACCAATACATATATAAGAAGCATTATTGTGCCAAGGACCGGATCATGTGTAAATCCTCTAGCTCATCCATCATTAGGCCACTGTAATCTTTGGAGCTCAAATCTTTCTGTAACACCACTCTCCTTGAATCTGATTGCACCTCCCAAGGTAGAACCGCGTGGTGCCCATAAACCAATTCATAAGGAGAAGTTTTTGTAGCTCCATGGGGGGCCATTCGGTAAGCCCATAGTACCTCACTGAGTACCGAATGCCACCTTCTTGGCTTCTGATCAATCTTCTTTTGTATCAGCTTGATCATGATCTTGTTAGAAGCCTCCGCTTGACCATTAGCCTGGGCATAATAGGGAGAAGAGTTAAACAATTTGATTCCCATGCTTTCGGCAAACTCTCTGAACTCCAGTGACACGAATTGTGCCCCTTGATCAGTGGTGATTGTCTGAGGGATTCCAAACCGATAGATGATGTGCTCCTTGACAAATTCAACCATGTTTTCTGATGTCACCTTCTTCAGTGGGATCGCCTCAACCCATTTAGTAAAATAATCCGTAGCCAAAAGCACGAACTTATGCCCCTTACTAGATGGTGGATTAATTTGGCCAATCAAGTCGATTCCCCAGCCCCTGAATGGCCATGGCTTGATGATGGGATTCAATGCTGACGCGGGGACCCTTTGAATATTTCCAAACCTCTGGCAATCCTGACATCCCTTGTAATACTCAAAGCAATCCTCTAATATCGTCGGCCAAAAGCACCCAGCTTGTCTAATAACCCATTTCATCCGGTAGGCCGATTGGTGTGCTCCACATATCCCGTCGTGCACTTCGCTCATCATGTTCTTGGCTTCTTCTGGACCTAGGCATCGTAACAATACCCCATCTAATGATTTATAGAATAAGTTATCATCCAGAAGAACGAATTTTATGGCCTTGTACCTGAGCTTCCTAGAGACCTTCCGGGATGGATCTCTCAAGTAATCAACGATTTCTTTCCTCCAATCACCTTCTGCGAGATCCGTCCCCAGTGCACATACCTCTGCAGCAAACGCTTCTTGACTCTCTTTGTAACCAGAGGCGCTTTGAGCCAGCCTGTTTGCTTCTTCATTGTGCTCCCTAGGAATATGTTGTAGAGTTACCAACGGGAAGCTCTTCAAGATTTCCCTACACTCTTCATAGTAACTTCTCAGTGCTTCACGTTTGCATTCATATTGGCCGTTCAATTGCTTGATCACCAGTTCTGAATCTCCATAAACCTCAACTGAAACGGCCCCGGCTTCCCTCAAATATTGAAGCCCTCGAAGTAATGCTTCGTATTCAGCTTGATTATTTGTGACAGTGGGCTGTATGGGGATGGCAAATTCAAACATCTCACCTCTAGGTGAAATTAGCAGGATCCCTACTCCCCCACCTTTACCACATGATGATCCATCAAAAAACAAAGCCCAGGGGGTAATTTCAAGTAAATCAATTGACGGATCGCGATGTTCAGTTATAAAATCGGCAATGATCTGACCTTTGATGGCTTTTGCCGATTCGAACTTCAACTCGAACTCTGATATAGCTAAAATCCACTTGCCAATCCTGCCGTTCAAAATTGGCATAGATAACATATGTTTTATAACATCAAACTTGGAATACACAGTGTCACACCCGAATTTGAAGGTAAACTCGAATGCATAAATTACATGTGCACCAGGATCAAGTTACACACACGTAATGACTCAGTGAATATCAGATACAGTGCCAAAGCATAAAAGAGAGTATTAAAACCATTACATGACCGAGAATCTCAACACCGTATTATCAGAGCGAGCAACTAGCAGCGGATCTTCAGAAAGGAACTCCACAGGCAGCTGACTGATGGCACGCACGCCTAGCACTCCTCATCAAACTTCTAGTCTGAGCAGCAATCCGGGTTGTGTAGATGCAATAAATAAACAAGCGTGAGCACATGCCGTACTCAGCAAGGGAGGAATATCATAATAAACATGCAAGGCTGTATAAGTGGATGGCCAAGGGGTTTAAGCAGGTTAGCATTTTAGTTGATCAAATTTTATTAAGCAACTTACTTACTAGCAAATGTAAGTGTATACCATCCCAAGATTAATGTGTAACATCATAACCATGAACATAAAGTAAAGAATAAATTGAATTCATCTTCCGATAGATTAATCATGTGAGGGTCCAGGCCGCTCTTGACCGTGAGCACGGCTAATCGATTAGTTTTAAACACTCTGCGAGAGGTTGTACATCTTTACCCACAAGTCGCGTAAAAACCCCGAAGAGTTTTGGACCCAACCACGCGATGCTGATCAGGCATCATACCACACTTTCCGAGGTGTGATTGCATAGGGACGCTACGAGGCCTTTACAAAGATTCCCTAATGTGCAGCAACCCACTAGGTTTCAAGACGAAGCGGGGCATAAAGCTCCCTAGCGGGTACCGTGTCTTAGCAAAGCCCAACTCCCCGCTAGAGCAGGTCTATACTCCGTCAACGCCTCCCCATTTGTCCCTTTCAGGTAAGATCACCACAACACCAAGGTCTCTAATTATTCAGCCAAGCCAGAGCCATATAGCCTTGTGGTTGTACTGTTGTCCTGGGTGGTTCTCCATGTTCCAATTAAGCATATGGTCTTGCAATTAAATTACCATCAAAGAACATAGAGCATAAACGGATATCATGTTGTTTATTACCAAGCCTGTTGAGCAACTAAGCAGCATCTACCATCAAGATTAATTAAATAACCCAGTTACAAGGCAACGGTCAAAAGAATCTAGGCATAGTCCTTAATAGGAACCCGTCAAAATTAATGCAAGCAAGAAAATAAATACAGTGATTAAATGCATGTTCATATAGGATAAAATGGGTATGACCAAGGACACTTGCCTCTCACAAGATCCGGATTTGCTCAGAGTCTTCAAGTCTTCACCACGGAAAATCTTCGGACTGTTCGTTCTCTACGCATCACACATTCACATGCAAGAGACAAAACAATAAAATAAGAAAACAATTCACCAATCACTTCAAACATGAACAAAAGCTTCACTAAACTAATCTACTCGTCGAGACGAACAAATGGATATAAAGAACGCTAAAAACGGAGCTAGAACGCATAATCTGCGGCCAAAACAAGATACAGGGCTAAACTGCATGGAAACTAAACTTCCAGGGACTAAACTGCGAGAATCTAAGGGCTAAAACATAATTTTATATAAAAACTCAGGGGCTAAGGTGCAACATCACTAGGGCTGGACCTCGGGTGGAAAAGCTGGAAAGGCTAGGGTTCAAAACATAAAGAAAAGGGCCTAACACTAATTATTGTTGAACTGAGGAAGGGCTTAAACGTGAAACAACAGAAGGTCAGGGTTTCTTTTGCAAAAACGGCCGGTCATAGCTGAGTTGACCGGTATGCTGCCGGTTGACTCCGCGGCTAGATGCGATCTGGACCGCAGATCTCCTGGCGAACGGCCGGGAACTTCCACAAGCGGTCGGCCGGCGGCGGGTTCGCCGGAGACGGCGGCGCGCGGTGGTAGGACCGCCTGCGACCTCGATCCCGAGCTCCTGGGCGCGACTGGGCACGGGATTAGGTCCTAGATGCAGGGTTCGACGTGGTGAACTCAACCAAGGTATCCACCCCGACAGATAGGCGACGACGGCGGCGCACTACGCCAAGGGGCGGCCGGCGGCGCAAGGCAAGCTCCGGCGAGCTTGTGCCGGCGGTTAAAGGCATGGGGGCGTCCACAGCGACACAGCAAGACTTCTCACCTCCACGCGGAGCTCCCGCACTGTTCCACGACAAAGGAGAGACGGCGCAGGCGGAGTTCGATGGCGGCGGCGGCGCCTAGGGTTCGGTGGCGGCGTGGTGGGCTACGCGGGTAGGGCGAAAGGGAAACGGACGCGGCGCAAGTGGCGGCGCGCTATAAAGGGCGGGGGCGGCCCCGACGCGCGGGCCCACGGGTGGAGCGGGGCGCGGGTGCGTGACCGGCGCGGAGACGAGGGCGGCGCGGTCGGGTCCGACCCGAGCGCGGCCTGAGGAGGAAGACGACCGCCGGGTCCCCACCTGTCGGCGAGACAAGGAGGAGGGAGGCGACGCGGGCTGCAGTGGGCCGTAGGTGGGCTGCGCGGCCGGGTAAACTAGCTGGGCTGAGCTGCTGACTAAGGCGAGCTGGGCCGCGGGGGAAAAACAGTGCTGGGCTGCAAAGGGGGGTTTGGGCCAGAAGCATGAAGTAAAAAAGGAGGGAAAAGAAATTCTTTTTGCCATTTCAAAAGAGCTCACAAAACTTGAATTCAAACACAAATTTGAATTCAAACAAATATAAACAATGCATCAGCATGAGTGCAGCAGTAAACTCCTATAGTTCATTAATTTAATTAAGAGAAATAATTTAAATGCCTATAAAATTAAATAAAACCTTAAAATCCTTAAACAAGCATTGGTTGCTAAGCAAAATTTTATTAAAACATTAATTAAAATTTTTGGGTGTTACACACAGTGCATTCGGCATTCAACAAGTAGTGCCGAAACTTTGTACACGAGTAGTATACGCACAGACACAACTTCTCTACAGCCGAATACCTGGTCTCAGGATCAAGTAGTTTTCGGCTAAGATATGCTACTACCTGTTCCTTCCCTTCGAATTCTTGAATAAGGGCCGATCCAATGGTTTGGGTATCGGCCGCCACGTACAACTTGAAAGGCTTATTCAGCTGAGGAGGGACCAACACTGGTGGCTCCTTCATGTACTGCTTGATCTCATCGAAAGCCTTCTGTTGTTCGTCGCCCCATGTGAACTTCTGATCCTTCTTTTGCTTCGACAGAATGGAGAGAATGGCAAAACCTTCTGTGACAAATTTGAAATGAATCTCCTCACGAAATTAATTTTGCGGAGCAGTGATTGCAACTCCTTGAGATTAGTTGGAGGAACAACTTCATCGATGGCCTTCATGCTCTTCTTGCCAACTTCAATTCCTCCCTCGTGGACTAAAAACCCCAAGAATTCTCCAGCTGATACCCCAAAAGAGCACTTGTTTGGATTCATCTTTAAACCATGCTTCCGGGTGCACTTTAAGGTCCTCTTCACATCTTCCAAATGTGTGTCGTGACTTAGGGACTTGATTACCACATCATCAATGTATATTTCCACAACTTTGCCGATCAATTCGTGAAAAATGTAATTCATGGCTCGTTGATAAGTTGCACCGCATTTTTTAACCCAAATGTCATGACTATCCATTCAAACAGGCCTATATGACCAGGACATGTGAAGGCCGTCTTTGATATATCCTCTATTGCCATGAAGATTTGGTTGTACCCCGCATTGCCATCCATGAAACTGATCACCTTGTGTCCAGCTGCGGCGTCAATCAACAGATCGGCAATAGGCATGGGGTAACCATCCATCGGAGTAGCTCTGTTCAGATCCCTGAAGTCTATGCAAACCCTCATCTTTCCATTCTTCTTGTAAACAGGGACAATGTTAGAAATCCACTCCGCATATCTGCATGGCCGAACGAAGTTTGCATCAAGTAATCTTTCAACTTCCTTCTTCACATCGGCCAATACTTCATCCTTATAGATTTTCCGGGGTGGTTGCTTGTACGGTTTGAAACCAGATTTGATTGGCAACCGATGCTCTACGATAGAACGATCCAATCCAGGCATCTCTGAATAATCCCAGGCGAAGCAATCCTTGTATTCCTTGAGCAGCTTGATTAATTCCTCCCTGAAGTCTGGCTGCAAGTTTGCGCTGATGAACGTCGGCCTTGGCTTATCTCCGTTTCCAATATCAACTTCTTCTAATTTGTCGGCCGACATAAATCCTCGCCCCAACTTGCCATCAGTGTCATCTACGGGGTTCTCCATTAAAAATTACTATAAGAGCCGACTGCTTGAATCGGCTGTTGATCACTGCTGACAGGTTCAACAGGACCTTCTCCCCAGTCTTTCCCTGAGAAGCAATCAATACCTTGGTACTCCCAGAAAGCTGGTTCCATGTTAGCGACGCTCACGGAGTCATCTGCTTGGACGACCTCAATGTCATCATCCACCCACTGGATAAGCTGCTGATGCATGGTGGATGGGACGCAGCAATTGGCATGAATCCAGTCCCGTCCGAGCAGTAGGCTATAGGCTCCTTTACCTTCAATCACAAAGAAGGTCGTGAGCAGCGTCTTGGACCCGATCATCAGATCCACGTGAGCGCATCCCTTAGTATCTGAAGGATTTCCAGCGAAATCATTCAATATTATGCTTGTAGGCGTCAGATCGCTCGGGCCCATGCCAAGTTTCCTGAAGGTGGTGTACGGCATTACGTTGACTGCCGCTCCACCGTCGACGAACATCTTGGTCAATGGCTTGCCATTGACGTATCCCCTTAAGTACAACGGCCTCATGTGTCGATTTTTGGCCGGTTTGTCGAAGATGGCCTGCTTGGCTAGCATCAGCTGCGCCATCATCCCCTCGGTCTGCTCATCATCTAGGGACGCTTCCTCCTGCACAACCTGATTAGCGGGAGCCATGAATTCGTTCGGCAGAAAATATACCATGCATGTTGGAGCCGAACTCTTTGACCCTTCAGGTTGATCCTTTGGGCGCCACACCTGCCTTGTCTGGATCCCAGCCTGCCTCAGCTCGCGGTTCCTCAAGCGCTGAACCCGCCTCTTCTGACTTCTCATTAGGCCGGGAGGGCACCATTGCCCCTTCTGCCAGATGTGCTTGTCCTCGTCCTCCTCTTGATCAGCCCACCTAAGATCAGCTTGCCGCTTTTTGGGGTGATCAATGACTTCAATTTTTTGGCTCCGATCCCCGTTAGGGTGGATCCTCCCAATTCTCTCGTGGACGGATCGGCGATTGGCAGTTTCCTACCTGTACTCAGCATACCTGTCACTGCACTCAGGGCAGTTCCTCAGCGTGGGCAGCTTCAAACCCTCATTCCAACAGTGCCTGAAGAATGCACACCCCCAGTGCGCGTGTTCCTGCTCGCGCATGTATTGCTCCAGGTCCCTTCTGTGTGCTTCTTCTTCAGCTCTGCGCTTCTCCTCCTCGTATCTGCGCTTCTGGTAACGCTCCTTTTCCATCTGGTGCTGCCACTTGTTGAGGAGGATGCGCGTGGTCACCCTGGGCTTGGCTCTGGATGACTCCCCGATTTCGATGTGGCTCTTGAGAATGCGGGGGCCTTCACCATGCACCTGCTCCAGAGTCACTTGGCGCTCCGGGTCCACTGTTCCATCCTGTCTAGCCCTGGTTGAGGTCAAGACTTTGACCTTTCCCTTCTCCTCAGCCGTCACCATATTAACAGAGAAGCCCACCATGTTCTGAGGGAAGGGGTTAGCATCCAGCTTCATCTTGTTGTCAAACTTGAGGTGCCCTTCCTGGATAGCTTTCTGGATCCTCATCCTGAAGACCCTGCAATCATTGATGGAGTGCGAATCCCTGTCGTGGAAGCCACGGTAACGTTTCCCTTTGACTCCATCGGGCCGAAGCATGGAATGCCCTTCAGGCAGTCTGATTCGGCCTTCCTTCACTAGGAGCTCAAACAGCTTGTCAGCCTTCGTGATATCGAAATCGTAGGTGCCCTTGGTCTGTTTGACCCAGCGCTGATTCATCGTTAAAGGCTCTTTCCCCCACATGATTTCGGCTGCGGCCACATCCAGTTCATCATCGGAATCCTCGATCAGATCGGCCTTGTCTAAGAACTGGTTGTAGATCTCCGCCACGTCATGCTGCTTGCCAAACCTGGCATCTTTCTTGAAGCCGTACGCCTGATTGCTCATCAATGATAGCTTTTGAGACAACTGGCCCAGGTTTTCGAACTCCATCCCGAACAGTTTCTCACGTACGGCCGGTAGCATCCCGGCGACGGCCATGTCAGCCAGCTGGTCGTCTGGCAGGTTGAGCGAGAAGCACATGCCTTTTACCTCCCTAAACCTCCTGAAAAATTCCAACGGTGTCTCGCTGTGCCTCTGTTTCACGGTGGCAAGATCGATCAACTTCTTCTCCGAGCTGCCACTGAAATAATGGGCGTGGAATTTCCGTTCCAGGTCCCTCCATCTGCTAACTGACTCAGAGGGTAAGGACGAGAACCATTTGAACGCCGGGCCTGTCAGCGACGCGGGGAAGTATCTGACCCTGAACGTCTCCTCAGCTGAGCATTCTCCGAGCTGCATCAGGTAACGAGCAATGTGCTCCACAGTGCTTGTGTCGTCTTGCCCGGAAAATTTCGTGAACTCCGTTGGAGGTTTCACTCTTGGCGGGAGGAGTACGTTGAAGTACCACTCTGGGAATGGTGGCTTGTAGGCAGGGCCTTGCATTTTTGGCTTGAGGCCGAACTGATTTTGCATCAACTCAGCCATCTTCCGCGCCAGGGCGTCGTCCTCCTGTGCGCCTGCAGCTGACGCGAAACCTGGATGTGGGAAAGCGTCAATGGCCCCATAGTTTCCCACCTCGTGATAGCTTCCGCCATATAGGTTTCTTTGCAGCCAGTTGTTCGCCAGAGCAATCCTGTGACCGGAAGAGAACGGGGCCCCAGGCGAGCCGAATGCTAGGTCTCCGTACGTGGGCTGGTACGGATTCGGCTGTTGAACAGGTTGACCCGTGCTGCCCTGCGGTGGTGGCTGGATTGGCTGTCCTCCTGAGGCCTGCAGTGGGGGCTGAATTGGCTGACCCCCAGCGCCCTGAGGAGGAGGCTGGAAAGCTTGACTTCCAGCGCTCTGAGGAGGAGGCTGAATTGGCTGGCTCCGCAGTGGTGGTTGAGAACTTGATTCGCCCAGCTCCACGGTGCCCCCTTGGACAGGCGCCTTGCTAAACGCCTGCTCCATGCCTGGGCCGAAGACAGCCACCATCATTTGCGAAACGCACCAAGAAAGGCTTTGTGGTGCTTGCTCAAAACGAGATCCGCAGCATCCCGGAACGCCTGCAGGCATTCCTCTTTCTCCTGCTGGGTTGTGGCGTCGCTCTCCCCTGGCAACAATACCCTTGGCATGTCATTCTTCTGGTAGGGGACGCCACTTCTGTTCTTCTTGAAGGACAGCAGACACTTCTGCTGGAATTGGTTCACGGCGTCCTGGAGGTGCTGCCGCCGCTCAGGAGAGAGGTCCTCAATGTTGACATCCATGATGTCCGTGATTTCAGGCATCTTGATCCTTTCGGCTGGGTCCCACCGGGCGTGCCAAAAAGTGTGTTGACGCAAAATGTGCACCCGGCGCCAAACACAGAGCAAGCCGAAAAAAGCTGGCTTCACACACGCAAGGAATCACGAGACGTGCCAATCAATTTTTCCTGAAAATTAACAAAAGATAAAGCAGTTAAATACCAAAGCTTGGAACTTGCCGGGTGGTACCAGACAGTTCCATATTTACGGCTAAGAAGCCAAATAGGATGACATATAGCTATAGAAGCTATCTGCCAAAAATCTGAGAGCCATTCGGGAAATTATAAAGGGAAAAAACAATACTGCTGAATGGATGACGTAAGCATGACAGTAATCGGTCTTTGTTTGAGCAAAGATGTTCATGCACGAGGCCATGACCGATCCCCATGATAACCAACACAAAATAAATGAATAAAGTAAAACGCGAACATAAGCATGTAATAAATAAGCATGCATAGATCCAAAGCACTAGTCTACCGCATGTCTAGGTACTCAAAGATCCGTCGGGCACGACACCAAGCAAATCTATCCACCGCATGATACAACTTGCATGATAATCATACCACTTTCCACAAATAGATCTATCCACTGCATGATACAATCTAAATATGGAATGCTAAAAGCACACGTTATTTAAAGCATGAATTACGCACGTGTTCTACTCGTGAAGAAACATAACCGAATACGGCTGAATAGCCGATTCGGGGTCCATGAAGAAGGAACGAACATTACCAAGCGAAATAAATCTATCAGGTTGATTTGAGATCTAATCCACCGGATGACTAGCTCCAAATCAACCCAAAAACCTGCATCTACCGCATGATACTCAGTTCTTTCAAGATTTATACCAACGTTGGCAAGCTTGAACCCGCAACACGTAACAATCTAGATCGACTCGGTTTCGGCTATCGGAAAGCACAAGATCCACGTGTTAAAACATGAAATCTATTCGTACATGGATCACGATGGGGATAAAGCCGATCCAAACCCATCTAGATTGGGCAAAAGAGTGTTACATGGATTTAAACATAAAGTAAAAACTAGAAGCAACACAGGGTAACTTAATGAATCTACTGGATCTTGCCAAAATCCAATAGAGCCGATAACTAGCTTCAAGCTAGATCTTAGCCTACCGCATGGCTCATGACCTAACAAGAAACCCTCTTGAACCAAGCTTGAATCTACCGCATGACACGAAGCATGGTAACAAGACTACTTGCATCAGATCTAAATCCACCGCATGATACTAGACATGATACAAGGTTGCCGGTACTCACGGAGGTCGACGGATCGATGAATCCTCTCGAAGAACTCGACGACACGACAAAAGGACTCTAGGGTTTGGCGTAAGGCCGGTTTGTATTAAAGAATGATTGTGTTGATTACATACATTCAGGGCTCATATTTATACCCTGCCAAGTACAATCTCGAATGGATTCGCTGCCTAACTTATCTCTAAGCTTGATCGCCTATCCATCCATTCGTCCTTCCTGCTTGAGCCACGTCACCGTCCAATCCCGCAAAATCAGCTCTACTGTTCCTTTGCCGAACGGGAGCAGATAGCCGACCGCAGACTTCTTTGTCGAATACATCTGGAAAAATCCTTTCCTTCCACCAAACGGACTCCTTACCGAGCTGGACCCACAAGTCAGACTCCTTATCAAATTTTGGTGTTAACAATCACTCCAGCTGCTTGGCAGTTTCCCTATCGCGCTAAGTGTGACTATCTCCTGTCATTGTCATTGTCATTGTGATTTGAATTAATTTACAGCTTCAAAATGTGATTTGAATTTTTATTTCTCCAGTGTTTTTCTTTAGCACTCGGCAAAGACTTTGTTTGCCGAGTGCTAAAAAAATATACATTCGGCAAATAAGTTAGTTTGCCGAGAGCCGAAAGAGACACACTCAGCGAACAAACAAATGTTTTTCTTTGCCTTGTGTTAAAAGGGCTCTTTGCCGAGTGTATTTTTTTGGCACTGGGCAAAGAAAATTTTTCTGAGTGCATATTGTTTGCTAAGTTGTTTTTTAGAGGCACTCGGAAAATTAGTTGTTTGTCGAATGCCTGACAAAATGCTAAGAGATGCATTGTCAAATAACTAATTTTTCCGAAGCTAAGAGAGCCACCCCCAGTGTCATAGATGTAATTACGAATATTTTAGAAGTTTCACCGTTGTGTAGAAGCAAATAGTTCCAGAAGAAAATACTCACATATATATCTGCAACACCCAGAGATTATTCAAGCCAATGCGATGTATCTAACCTAAATTATTAAGCTTTTCATTTCAAGAAATATCTTATGACCAGAGTTTAATTTAGGACAAAGATAAAGCAACAAGCCAACAAGTAGTGTGAAATAGCGAAAGGTTTATTTAGGACAAAGTAAAACAAATACTATTAGATGGAGGGATCGTAGATGCCAATTAAATTACTATTTCCACTAGCTGGTCCCTCAGGGGAAAATAGGTCATGTAGCACTCCTCTTCATCGCACGACCACGCTTTTGCCGCAGTTCGCGTCCTCCCGACACAAGCCCTGCGATCCCACCACGTGTCCGCAGGGCTTGTGTCGGGAGGACGCGAACTGCGGCAAAAGCGTGGTCGTGCGATGAAGAGGAGTGCTACATGACCTATTTTCCCCTGAGGGGTTTGTATCTCAACTTAAGTGCTAGGTGTAGCTTGGTCTTTTGACCAACCCAGAGGGACTCATATATATTAACTCTAGGGTTTATGGGCAAACCATCCTTCCGGACTGCTTCTCCTTTCCTTGCTCCATAGGTGTAGATTTTCTTCACCGTTTTGTAGAGAATCTGTCCTCTAAGTGTATGGAAGCATTCATGGTTGCGATGATTACCCTCTTGTTGCTCGTGTGATTTTCGTGTCTTTTTCGAGCTATTTTCGTTGGATTTTTGTATGCTCCTTGTTCTTTTCATTCTGAGGTGTTTCGGTTCGGATTTTGAAGGATCGGATAGCGACCAGAGAGGGGGGAGTGAATGGGAGCCGATAAAAATTCTTCCTCTCGGTTGAATCCGGCCTATACCCCAATCGCAACTGCAACGAATCCAAACATGCAACCACAATCCCAAACACGGCTCAACCAACCCCAAGGAAGCAATCAAGAAACCTAGGGACAAGAAACGGAAGCAAGCGAACAAAAGCCGATCAAAGAACCAACCCTGTCTGCCAGAGGCGGACTGTCCGGCCAAGTACGGCGGATTGTCCGCACACGTACGGCGGACTGTCCGGCCCTTGGCCGCGGACTGTCCGAAATAAGCAACAGAGCCTGTCCGCGGGGTGCTCGCGGACTGTCCGCCTGCCCGCGGACTGTCCGCGCCTCTGCTGCGGACTGTCCGAAACTTCGTCCAACCAAAACTCGAAAACTCAACAGATCGAAAACGAAGACATGCAAGAACACAACGAACACGCGAAGAACACAGTACCCGCGGACTGTCCGCCAGGCGCACGCAGACTGTCCGCGCCTCGCAGACAGAGGCAAAAACCAGCTCGACCCCGCGGGTCAACTCCTCCAACTCATCACCGGATCTCCCAAACGGTAGAAGCTGTTGAGACAAGAGTTTGGGGACAAGATATGCGTCAAACAAGGATGCTATACCCCAAAAATCTCGCCTCCTAACTCCCTAAATCACCGGGAATCGCGGATCCTTTGAGCACCACCAAAAACTAGAGCTCCGACCGAAAATCCTTGAATCGAAGTGGTTTCCCGGTGTTTGAGGACACAAGATCAATCACAAAGATGCACAAGACATCCATCCATGTTTCCCTCAAAGAAATCTGGGGAGAAACCCACTCAAATCCTCGGAATCACACCAAGAACAAAGACACCAAAAACATGCACGAAAAAGACCACGGGAATCACAACGCCGAATCTTCTATACATACCCGGAATGATTCACAAGGTCTAGCATGCCGCCCTAACATCCATCCCTCTCAACAAATCTCTCATGAAGCTCTCATGCTAGCCTAGACAAGAAATAGATAAGAAAAATGTCTAAGAAAAGGAGAAAGAGAAGGGGGGAATGAAACCCTAAGTCGCGGAGCCAGAGAGCCATCCACCTACACTCATGGCTTATATATCGGGTCCCGCCGGTGTGGTAAATGACTCGACTACCCATAACTCAACTACTGGCGATACAACCCACGCAGGGGCATTTATGTAATGTTTGTCGGTCTTTCCATCGGACGGCCACGCCTTCGCCGCACCCCGCGTCCTCCCGACGCAAGCCATGTGATCCCGCCGCGTGTCCTCCGCTTCGAAGCTTCCCGACACACCCGGATCCCGTCTCTGTCGTGTTGGGCCTTCAGACTTGGTTTTGAGGCCCAAACCAAGAAACCGTCCTCCGATGGTTTTGTGGGCAAACCACAAAACACCGCGTGCTCGGCCCGGCCTCCCGCCAAGCCTCTCGACTCGACCGCCACCGTGCACCGGCTCGATCGTCCACGACTTCGTCTTGCTCGTCTCGCCACCATGTGGCCCGCACCTAGTCCCGCTGTCCACCGGGTCCCTCAAACCGAGCCTACTTGTCTCTCCATCTCCCGGAGGCCCCTCAAGGCTGAAGACTTTTCGCGCACGTTCTTCACCTGCAACAACACGAACTAGGCCGCAGCCTACACCTGCGCACTGAGCCAAGAGTCAGTCCAACACCCGTTGTCAATCACTTATCACTGAGGAGCGGTCATCCATCAACCACCGGGATGCTCCTGCTCCTCAATCTCCCCCTTGATGAGTGCATTGACAACACACAACACGAAATGAAATTCAGAGAAAGAAAGTAAGAAGAAAGAAAAACAAAGAAGCTCAACTCATGACCAAAACCAAAGAAAGGCAAAGAAAGGTCACAAGCCGAGCAAAACATGAACTCCACACTGAAAACAGCAAGAAAGCTCCCCCTGAACAAATGGAGGCAAACTTCCTAATTTTAGATGCATTTTTCTGAATTCTTCATTAAGCTCACCTCTTCTCCCCCTTGTTGACAATATATGAATCAAGGTGAAAAAACATGGATGTAAGACAAAGCATATAAACATCTACATGAGCTTCTCAAATAGGCCAAATCTCGTGTCAAAGGCTAGAAGTGAGACAAAGAGCACACATATGGATCATAGCAGAGTCAAAGCATTGCCACAAGTAATATATTGAAATTTAAGCATGTGACAAAGCAAATTTTCAGATTTGAGTAATTTTATCAAAAGATGGCTCACTTCAAATTTAAAGGCCTATCCATGTCATATTCTAGCCAAAAACATGCATATCATCCAGAGATCATACAAGGATATCAAATTCTTAACAAAAGATCATTGCAAACACCCATAAAGCAAAGCATGTCATGTTAAAGCTCATGAGCCATGTGTCCACTTCGGGGAGACTTCTCCACTGGTGGACATCATGCAACATGTTTTGCACCCATGTGTGAAAGGTAAGACATTTTAAGCTTAAACATGTTGGATGGAGCATTTTTCAAGCATACACACTTCTTTTCAAGATTAATTCATTTCATGGTACATGAAGTGCCTTTGCGGCAAAAAGAAGCTTATGCTCCTCCATGAATGTAACATAGGCTAAACATTCACAATGATATCGGCCTTTGGCCCAAATGCAAGAAAGAGACATCCAAGGACAATCTAAGCATGAAAGGCACATTTAGACCAAAAAGTGACATGGACACACTACTACACATGAGTGGAGCACATTTCATCAAATTTAGTCACGATTAGCATTTGATTCAAAAAGGCTATCTCACAACACATATATCTCAAATATTCCAAGAGCATAGCCTCACATAGCCATTTCTCCACACACATGACCAATATCTCACAAGTAGCCAAAGAAACTCAGATAAGGCATATGAAGAAGCTCATCATCCTAAAATGCAATATGATACAAATGCAACATGATATATAACAAGATGGCTATCCTACCATGGTTTATACATCAAGCAAAGCATGTATATACATCAAGGGAAACATGGTATGATATATATGGTACAAAGATAAAACCCTCAAGAATCAACTAGAAAGGGCAACAAACCCCAAGTTCCCCCCGCAAGCGCACAAATGTAGCTTGGTCGAGAGGCTTAGTAAAGATGTCTGCAAGCTGATCTTGGGTAGGGACATGACTCAACACAATGGTCCCTTTCTCCACATTGTCTCTCAAGAAATGATACCTCACTTCTATGTGTTTGGTTCTGGAATGAAGCACTGGGTTTTTTTGCTACGCTTATGGCACTGGTGCTATCACAAAGAAGTGGGATCTGGGTGCACTCCTCATCAAAGTCTCTCGAGGTGTATGAGATCCACAACAGCTAGGAACAACAACTCGCGGCTGCAACATACTCCGCCTCGGTGGTAGACTGAGCTACACTAGACTGCTTGCGGGAAGACCACGAAACCAACGAGGACCCAAGAAACTGGCAAGTACCAGAAGTAGACTTCCTCTCGACTCGGCAACCAGCGAAATCCGCATCAGAAAAACCATGAAGTGAAAGAGTAAAGGAGGATGAATACCAAAGGCCAAGACCAGGGGAAGAATGCAGGTACCTGAAGATCCTCTTGACGGCCTGTCGATGTGATGTCCTCGGCGAGGCCTGAAAATGAGCGCACAGACACACACTGAACTGTATGTCTGGCCTTGTCGCCATCAGGTAGAGGAGGGATCCGATCATGCTCCGGTACTCTCGCTGGTCCACTGGTTCTCCGTCCTCGTCCGCGTCCACAGTAGCCGTACTCCCCATGGGTGTCGACATAGGCTTCACATCTTGCATCTGGAACTTCCTCAGCATGTCTTTCATGTACTTGGTCTGATGCACGAATGTTCCGTCCTTCACTTGCTTGATCTGCAACCCGAGAAAGTACTACAGCTCGCCCATCATGCTCATCGCGAATTCCCTGCTCACCTCATCTGCAAACTTGGCAACAAGGTTATGTGATGAGCCACCAAAGACAATGTCATCCACGTATATCTGCACAACCAACAAGTCATTCCCATGCTTGAGGAGAAACAAGGTTTTATCCACGGTACCCATCACGAACCCTCTGCTCAACAGAAAACCTCTCAATCTCCCATACCAAGCCCGGGGCACCTGTTTCAACCCATACAGAGCCCTTTTCAACCTGTACACCCTGTGTGGGTACTTCTCTCTCTCGAACCCCGGTGGCTACTTCACATACACCTCCTCCTCTATGTCCCCATTCAGGAAAGCACTCTTCACATCCATCTGATACAACTTGAACCCTTTAGCCACGACAAAGGCTAGAAGGATCCGAATTGCCTCAAGACGGGCCACAGGAGCAAAGGTCTCCTCATAGTCGATCCCCTCCTTCTGACTATATCTAAGCAACAAGTCTGGACTTGTTCCTCACAACCATCCCATTCTCACCCTCTTTGTTCTTCCAAACCCATTTGGTTCCTATAGGATGGCAATTTGGAGGTGGTTCAACTAACTCCCACACCTGGTTCCTCTCAAAATTTCCCAACTCCTCATGCATAGAATTGACCTAGTTTGCATCAGATAAAGCGTGTCCAATGTCCTTGGGCTCAAAAGAGGCAACAAATGCAGCATGAGCGAAATGAGAGGAACTTCTGGACCTTGACCGCGTGGTACGTTCATCGATGTCCCCAATGATCTTCGATAGGGGATGCACTTCTTGAATCCGCCGGGGAGCCTCACGCCTCGAGACTACCTCCCCCTCAACTTCAGCTTCTCTCGCCTGGTCCTCTTGTCGCACCGTCGTTGTCCATGAAGTAGACGGTCCACCCTCCGTAGTGGTCGTAGGGGAAATAGTGGGTACACACTCAGCTGCAGGCGCATGGTTCTCTCCATCATCATCTCCAGCTTCATCCTTCTCCTCTTCAAAGAGGTCCTCAGCCATCTCCTCATCACCTGCACATTCAAAGCCAAGAGAGGTACATGGCATTGTCTCGTCGAAGGTTACCTCGCAAGTCTCCATGATTTTGTTAGTCTCAAGATTAAGCACTCTATAGGCTCTAGAATGGTTAGCATATCCAAAGAAAATCCCATCACTAGACCTAGCCTCAAACTTGTCGAGTTTTCCCTTCTTAAGAATAAAGCACTTGCAGCCAAAGACTCGGAAATGACTCACATTGGGTGCCCGACCATGCATAAGCTCAGAACAGGTCTTCCTCTTGAAAGCTCGCAATAAAATCCTGTTGGAGACATGACAGGTCGTATTGACCGTCTCAGCCCAATACCTCCTAGGAGTCCTGTGCTAATCGAGCATCGTCCTAGCCATCTCACAAAGAGTCCGATTTTTCCTTTCCACGACTCCATTTTGAGGGGGCACATAAGGGGTCGAATACTGATGTTCAAGACCTAGATCACGACAGAAGGCATCAAAACGAGAGTTCTTGAACTCTGAGCCACTATCACTGTGGATAGCTCGAATGGCATTCACATGCCTCTCGTTCCTCAACCTCACGATCAAATCTCGAACAAAACCAAATGTCTCACTTTTGTCCTCCAAGAAAAACACCCAGGCATAGCGAGAGTAATCGTCCACCACAACAAAGACATACCACTTCCCACCCACCGAGCGAACTCGAGCTGGCCCAACAAGGTCCATATGCAACAGCTCTGTCGGACGCTCGGTCATGACATCGGTCAGGGGTGGATGGGGAGTGGCTACCATCTTGCCATGCCTACATGGAGCACATACCAAATCCTTCTAAAACTTCAACCTTGGCAATCCTCGGACAAGGTCAAGACCACTCAAGCGGGAAACCAAATCAAAGCTCAAGTGACCCAACCGCCTATGCCATTTCCACAAATCACAAGAAGGACCAACCATCAAACAATGAGCAGGACCCAAAGAACGAGAGAAATCAGCCCTGAAAATCTGACCCTCGGGGATGATCATACACACAAGATCACCTCGAGAATCCAGCAAACGAGACTCACCAGACTTGAAACGCACCTCAAAGCCCTCATCAAGCAACTGAGAAACTGAAAGCAAATTGAAGCCCAAAGACTTCACAAGAGCAACCCTCTTCAACGTTACCTTCTCACTCACATGCACCACACCCTCAGAAATCACCCTTCCTCGTCCGTTGTCCCCAAACGTGATGTACATCTTTTCCTTCACTGGGGTGAGGCTGGAGAACCACTTCTTGTCTCCGATCATGTGTCGGGAACATTCAGAGTCGATCAACCAAATGTTCTCCAATCCTCCTGCCTGCAGTCAGAAACAAGAACGAGAATGAGCCAACGACTCGACACTGGGTTAGCACAAGGAAAGTTGAACCAGTGTCGAGCCATCTGCTCAAAAGAGGGGTTAGCAAACATCATTCCCTTGCCACCAAATTTCCCATGTCCCATGGAAGGAGTACGAGCACCACGAGGGGAAAAACGTGGTCCGTAGTTCCTCTGGAACCCAAAGATGTGATCATCTCCCCTAGACCCGTATTGAGGACGAGTAGGGGGGCGTCCAGCAAAACCACCACGAGCCCGACCAAACCTCTCACCAGCACGCACACCATCATCTCTCCTATCAAACCTCTCACCACCACCTCTCTGTGGGAACCTACCACCCTGAGCTCCAACTCTACCAACACTCCTCACACTTCCCACATCCCGTGGAAGTGCCACTCTAGGCTCAGGAATACCATGAGACCGGCGATACCTGTCCTGGTTAGCTTTCTCCCTAGCAAGCCTCTCATCCTTCTTCCTCTTGTAGCAAAACTCTGCTAGATGCCTCTCCTTGCCACAATACTCACACCTGGAGGGAATGGGTTTTGGTTTTGACTCTGGCTTCTCTCTAGGCTTCACACCCTTCTCACTCACAAACTTCACCAGTTTCTGGAAGTCATTTTTCTATAGGTGGGAATTTGGGTGGATCTTGGGTTGTGTCAAGCTTGTTGCAAAGGTGGTTGGGCTTTGGAGTGAAAGAGTTCTTGGGTGCTTTTGTAAGTGGGACTTGGATGTTTCCGGTCACCTCAAACTTGGGGGTGGACTCAACACACTTCTCATACACACTCTCCCCACTGTTTTCTCCCACTTTCTCACCCAACTTCTCAAAACCCAAACCACGACCATCCGCTCTCTTGAACTCCTCAATCATGATTTTCAATTGAGGTTCCCGCCCAGACAACCAACCAAACACCTTCCTCAAATAATCATTCTCCTCATAGATGACATCCAAACGGGAAGTAAGTTCAAGATTGCACAAAGTAACTTCATCACAACTAGTGCATGCATTGACAATAGAAGATTTCAAAGAAGCTTCCAAAGTGCTAATTGTAGAACGAGCATCAACAAGCTTAGCACATATAGTAGGACATGATTTACAAGCACCAAGCAAAGTGGGTCTAGCCTTAAGCTTATCATACTTAGTCCTAAGAGAATCTAGTTTAGCCAAAGTGGAAGCATTCTTCTCATTAATCAATTTGATCTCATTCAACCATGCATCACATTCAGAACATTCAACATCATCAGAAATGGTAGGAGTAAGTTTCAAAGAGTCATTCTCGAGTTTCAATTCAAGCAATTTAGACTCTAACTCTCCTACTTTCTCACTAGCATTCTCAAGATGAGCCCTAAGATCTCTCCTCATCTTCTTGGCATCCCTCAACACACTATCACGGTTGCCAATCAAGCCATTCAACCTAGTGATCTCAGCAAGAAAAAAGTCGGGGTCACGGTTTACCTCATCCTTCGAGTCGGAGTCGGTGTCTTCCTTCTCGCTCTTCTTGCTGCTTGAGCTATGGGCCATGCCACAAAAGCCTCCAAGTGCCACACAACTCAATCCACTGAGGTTTCGGCTTGCATTCTTCTTGCCCTTGCGCATCCCGGCTCCTTCATCCTCACTGCTTGAGCTTGATTGCGCGTCGCTTGAGCTTGAGTCGACGTCTCTTGCACCGGCCACCATGGCTCTTGCCTTGTCCTTCTTGTGGCCGCCCTTGCTCGATCGCCGCTTGTCCTTGTCCTTGCTCTTGGACTTGCTGTAGTGCTTGCCCTTGGAGGAGTACTTGTCTTCACGCCTCGGGTGCGCCTTGTACTCGCCCATCTTGTACTTGTTCTCCTCCGCTTCCGGGCACTCGGCAATGAAGTGTCCACGCTTGCCACACTTGTAGCATGTCCCCGAGCTCCGCCTTGCATTCCTCCGGTTCTCATGTAGTCGATCAAACCTCCTTGAGAGCAAGGCCAGTTCCTCCTCGCCCAGCACATCGAACTCCTCGTCTGGAATAGATATGAGAGAAGACAAGGAAAACTGTCGACATGAAGGGTTAGTGTTGGTTTTGCCCTTTGATCCGCCCACAAGAGCAAGACTATGATCAATCGAGCCCTCATGCTTGGATTGCAACTTCCTGTCAACCTCAGACGACTTGAGCTTAGAAAAGAGATCATCCAACTCAATGGTCAAGTATTGCCCGGACTCCTTGATGGCCTCAACCTTAGCACCCCAAACATTTTGGTCCAAGATATGCAAAAGCTTCAAAGCTTGATCATGCTCGGTGTAAGGGAAATCCTCAACATTGGCCTTCATGTTGTTCACGATGGCGGCGAACCTCTGAAACATCGCATCAATGTCCTCCCCGGGAAGTTGAGTAAAGTTCTCATATTGCATCCGGTATGAAACAAAGAGGTGAGCCTTCACATGGTTTTCACCACCGTGAGCAACCAACAACTTCTCCCAAATTTTCCAGGCAAGATTCAAATGGCGAACACGCTCAAACTCAGGATCACACAAGCTTCGGACCAAGTGATCAACATCTTTTGCATTTGCCTCATACTTGGCCTTAGCACCGGCATCGGTCACCATAAGAGTGTGGATATCTGTCGGAATAGCATAGGTCTTGTCAAGCACAATGAAATCCAACAACTTGTCACGAAGAAAGATCATCATTCGGGCCGCCCACTTGTGGTAACCCTTCCCATCGAAGTGCGGCGGACCGCACCGCTGAGGACCATGTGTGGTTGAGGACCGGTGGATGGTCGCTTCCTTGTGTGATGAGTGATTGACAACGTTGTGTGGACTGATTCTTGGATAAGTATTGCAAGTGCAGGTTGCGGCTTGACTCGTGTTGGTGCAGGTGAAGAACAAGCGCGAGAGGTTGTTGCCCGTGAGGCCTCCAGGTGTGGAGAAGAGAAGTAGTCTTCGTTCGAGGGACCCGGTGGCCAGCGGGGTCGAGTGCGGGCCGCATAGTGGCAAGAACAGCAAGATGAAGTCGGTGGACGGTTTCTTGGTTGAGCCACAAAACCAAGGTCGAGCCGGGACTTCATGGGAGTCAAGTCATGAGTGGTGATTGGCGGAGGCTACATCAAGTTCGCGGGGTTTGCGGTGGTTCACCAGAAAATCACCGGGTTACTCGGTTGAGCCACAGAGCCGAGGCCGAAGACTCGGCGTGGGCGTGTCGGCCAAAACCGGCCTGACCGGTTTGGAGAACCGGTCTGACCGGTTTGGGGTCGCAGGGCGCCGGAAGCTTCGAGGCGGAGGACACGCGTCGGGATCGCAAGGCTTGCGTCGAGTCTACGCGAAGTGCGGTCGTCGGGCATCCGTCCGATGGTGCTACGAAGACAAATTCCCAAAGTGCCCTTGGTGGGCGTGTATCGTAGTTTAGGCTTTAGGGGCATTTTAGTCTTTCAGATCGCCTCCATATAACCCAAGGGGTGAGAGAATGGCAGCCAACTCTTGGAACCCTAGCTCATTTGTTTTTCTATTTTCCTTAGGTTTTCCATAGGACTAGCTTGAGAGCTTCATGGTGAGATCTTGAGAGAGGGATTGATGTTTGGGTGGCAAGCTAGACCTTGTACGAACCTTTCATGACATGTATAGATGGTTTGGCGTTGTTCCTCAAGGTGGTTTTCCCGTCTCTTTTGTTGTGATTTTCGGAGCACTTTGTTGGCGGTGATTTGAGGACAATTTCTTGGGGTTTTTGGTGGGTTTCACGTATGAGGTTCTTGTGCCTCTTTGGCTGGTGACATTGCCCCCAAATCTCCTTTGAATCACACTGGATTTTGTGGTTTTTCGAGTTGGGCGAGTTCTTGACCTAGAGAAGCGATTTCTTCGATTACTCTTGATTGTGAGCGTTTCGGGTCGATTCCTTTGAGGTAGAGGTTGCCCAGGAGGTAACCCAGTTGATCCCAAAGTTTCGCTGCAATCCGTTGGGTGGATTGGGAGATCGGGTGATGCAAAGTTGAGAGTTGACCCGTGGTTGCTGTTTTTCCTGTCTGTCTGGGCGAAACCGGTCTGACCGGTTTGGGAAACATGTCTGACCGGTTTTGGTCATAGTGGCTGTTCAGGAAGATTTTTGGCAGGCATGTTGTTCTTTGCCTAAGAAGTTCCCTGGTCCAAGTTTCGTTGCGTTTGGAGTTCGTTTGCTTGGTTTTTGGCCTTGTTGTTCTTTAGGGTTTTTCGGGGCGAAACCGGTGTGACCGATTTGCAAAACCGGTCTGACCGGTTTGGTCAAAAGTGTGTTTTGGAGGAGATATTCTTGGAACAAGTCTTCCTTTGGTAGAAGAAGCTCTGGTCCAAGTTTCGCCAAGGTTCGAGTCCGTTTGCTCCGGTTTTGGGTCTTTGAGTTTGAGCTCCCTGGGCGAAACCGGTGTGACCGGTTTGGCAAAGAGGTCTGACCGGTTTTATTCTGGCAGCAAGTGCTCGAGTTGTTTTTCGCTGCGTATTTCGAGTGTTGCTTGTTTTGGTCTTGCTCCTAGGTCCAGTAGCACTCCAGTGGCTGAGTGGACTTGGCGAGAGAAGAGTGTGGAGGTGCATGAGTGAAATTGGGTTCATAGGCCGAATTCTTAAATAGAATTTTTATCGGCTCCCATTCACTCCCCCCCTCTCTAGTTCGCCGCTTCGGTCCTTCAAGTGGTATCAGAGCCGGTTCGAGTCTTTATTGACTCTAACAAGTGTAAGATCCAAGGATGGCATACCAGGAACGGGGTTCGGGTCCTCCACACTTTGATGGCAAGAACTACCAGATGTGGAGTAAGCGGATGGGTGCGTTCCTCCGCGGAAAGGGTCAGATCCTTTGGGATGTCACGGTGGACACAGGCTATGTCCAGCCGATGGACTTCCTCGCTCCAGGATCGAGGGACAGATTCGACGCCAACAATAAGGCGGTCGACTACTTGTTTCGTGCTTTGTGTCAGCCTGAGTTCGATCGGGTGCACACCGAGCACTTGGCTTGTAGGATTTGCGCGGTGTTGAAGGAGGCTCATGTTGGGAATGCCCAGGTTCAGGAACGAATGTATGCGACCTACCGGAGAGAGTAAGAGAACTTCACTCATCTCCCCGGTGAGTCCATCGATGCCTTGTTTCAGAGGTTCACGGTGGTTGTGAACAACATGAGGGCCAATGTGGACGTGCTCCCGGACGATGATCATGATAGAGCGGTCAAGTCTTACACTCTTTGGATCGTACAATATGGGGCAGAAAGTTCGAGGCCATTGTGGAGTCGGAGAAGTATGACACTTTGACGGTGAACGAGCTGTTCTCGAAGCTCAAGTCGGCTGAGGTGGATAGGGGCATGACAGCCAAGATCGAGGGCCCGACTGACTCTCATAGTCTTGCCCTCATTGGTGGTTCGAAAGAAAAGGCTAACACTAACCCATCCACCAGGATGTTCTCTTTGTTCTCTTTGATTTCTATGCCAGATGAGGAGTTCGACGTGCGTGGAGAGGACGAGCTGGTGCTCCTGACGAGGCGGTTCGAGAGGCTGCACGACAACCGAGTGAACATGAGGAGGAACACGAGGACATGCTTCAAGTGCGGCAGGACTGGACACTATTTCGCCGAGTGTCCGAAGGTGAACAACCACGACAAGCACAAGTTCATGGACAAGAGGAATAAGTTCAAGAAGAAGGATCTTGAACGTGGGAAGAAGGCTCGGTCTCGAGAGAATATGAATAGATCGAGCGACATTGAGTCCGATTCCGAGGACACGTCTTCAAGATCGAGTGATGAAGACGAAGAGGATTACAAGAAGAAGAAGAAAAAGAAGAAGAAGAACCTCGGCAAGTATCTCAACGGCCTCTGTGTGACGGCCCTAAGCCTCAAGGATGACTTCTGTGGCATGGCTCGAAGTTCAAGTAGCAAGAGAAGCCAGAAGGACGCCTCGGACTTGGATTCCGAGGATGAGGTATGTGATGAGCTCTCTTCTTTGCGCAAGGAGAATGAGGAGTTGGTTGACTTGCTTGATAATCGCAATCACATGCTTAGAGAGGCTAAGAAGCTTAGGAAGGAGCTTAGATCTTTGCTCGAGGATGCTAGGACTAGAGTGGCTGAGCTAGAAACACAGGTTCTTGATAGCAAGCTTGAAATTGATTCACTTAAGGCTAGCCCTGTTGTTTCTGATGAAAATGATTGTGTTGATTGCTCTACTTTCCTAGCTGATTTGACTGATCTTAGGGAGAAGTATGCCTCCAAGTGTGAGGAACTAGATGTGCTTAGGGTTGAGTTGGCTGAGCTACAATCTAGACCCACTTTGCTTGGTGCTTGCACTTCTTGCCCTAGTTTGCATGAGAAAATTGCTGAGCTCCGTTCTCGCATTGTTTCGCTTGAGGCTGATTTGAAAGTGCCTATTCCTACTTCTTGCTCTACATGTGAGTTGCATGCTATGAAGAATTTGGATCTTGCAAAATGTGTTGGTCGCTTGCAAGATGAGAATGATAAGTTGTGTGAAGCGCTGAGTTGGTTGTCGAGTCAAGAACCTCAGCTTGGTATGATGATTGCTAGCTGTAAGCGCTTTGACGGTTGGGCCTTCGGATTGGATAAGGTTGGTGAGGGCAGTGGTGAGAGAGAAGGGAAATTTGGGAATGTTTCAGTTCCACCACAACCCACACCCAAAGACAAGTTTGCATCCAAGCCAAACCAACCGAGAGAAAAACTGAGTGAGAAGGCAAGTGAAAAGCCTAGTGAGAAGCCGTGTGAAGAGTCTCACCCCAAGACTAAGCCCAAACCAATTCTTT
Source organism: Cenchrus americanus (assembly GCA_947561735.1). Taxonomy (NCBI): domain Eukaryota; kingdom Viridiplantae; phylum Streptophyta; class Magnoliopsida; order Poales; family Poaceae; genus Cenchrus; species Cenchrus americanus. Next base: position 9,918,805 of record OX387239.1, read on the forward strand.
TCCATTGTGAGTTTTGTGGAAAGGATGGTCACAAGAGAGAGTTTTGCTATAAGAGAAAGAGAGAGGCGAGAATGGCTAAGGAGTGGGCGAACAAGGACAGGTACCACCCTTCTCATGGTGTGCCTGAGCCTCGTATGCCACTGCCTAAGGGAAAGGGTTTTGTGCGTAAGGTTCCGGCTTGGGGAGAAAAGAGTGCTATGGGAGGAAGAGGTCCTGCTGGAGGAGTGAAACCGGTCAGACCGGTTTTGAAATCGGTCAGACCAGTTTCGAGGTAGAAGGGGGACCAGTTTGGTTTTCGTGCTCGTGATGAGTCTCGGCTTGTTGCAGGAGGTCGTGGTTCTGGTGGTTGAGAGCTTGCAGGTGGTGAGTTTGCTGGACGTTCTCCACCTCGTGATCAATACGAGTTTGGGAGAGGTCGCAGCTTTGAGTCTCAGAGGGGCTACGGACCATGCTTTTCTTATCATGGTAGTCATACTCCTCCAATGGGACGGGAGTGGTTTTCCCATGGTGGTTCCAGGTTTGATAGGTTTGACAAGATGGATCGCAGTTTTGATAGGCGTGGTAGGATAGATGTTGCTAACCCTACTTTTGAGGAAATGGCCCGACACTGGTTTCACACCTTTGGGACTAACCCCAGTGTTGAGTCATTTGCTCGTTCTCGCTCTTGGTTTTGAGTTTCAGGTGGGAGGCCCGGAGAACATTTGGTTGATATCGGGGGTGGTTCTTCGGTCTCATATCCCAGTGGTGACATGGAGGTACATCACTTTCGGGGATGGTGGACAAGGATGAGTGACTTCTGAAGAAATGATAAAGGTAAGTGAATTTGTGACCTTCAAGTATGTGGCCTTGGTCAAGCCACTTGGTTCTTTTTGCTCTTTGCCCTATCTTATGTGTGTAAGGTGAGCTTTGTATGCTCTTTGGCCTTAATGCATGAGTTTAGGGGGAGCTTGTGAGTTTTGTGCTCCTTTGCTCTTTTGCCGGTGGTGTCGAGCTCTTTTTGCCTCCCCTCGAGGAGCCGGTGGTTTGTGAGTTTTGTGTGGGAGCTCATTTGTAGCATATGTATAGCTTTCCTTTGTGCATTTATTGCATTTGGCATGGCATATGTAACATGATGTATAGGCATCCTTGTATCTTAGATTGCATGCATTTTGTATCATATGCATTTTGTAGGAAAAGCTTCTCTCATATACATTGATCACCATGATGTGCTATATATGATCTTGTGAGCTAGTTTGGTATGCAATGGTTAGTTTGTCCTAGCTCTTGATGATCTTGATTTATATCCATGGTTGATGGCTATGCTTTTGAAAAATGTCACATATATGCTCTCTCATGTGTAAATGCATCTATATAATCTTGACATGTTTTAGTGGCTTGGTTATGCTTAATTTGTGGTTGGATAGCTAGTTTATTGATCATATGGGGCCAAAGGCTCATTTGCCATCATGAATGTTTAGCCCTCTTGCTTTATCTTATGGAGGGGCATAAGTTCTTTTTTGTCGCAAAGACATTTCATGTACCAATTATGAATCTGAAATGAAATATAAAATGCTTGGAAAACATGTTCCCATGTCATATGTGCTGAATTTAATTTGCTTTGGGTGCTAAACCGTTGCATGATGCCTAAAGTCTCATACATAGAAGTAGGCACATGGCTTTGTGGCTTTGACATGACATGAGGTGCTTGTGGGTGTTTGTGATGGTCTTATGATTAGAATGGTTGTCCTAGCATGAAGTTTGTGTGGCATTGTCATTTTGACATGTTTTGCTCATGTTTAGGTTTTTGCTTGTGAGAGAGTAACTTTTCGCAAAATTACTCAAATCCCTTTTAGCCTTATCCAATGGTTGTGAAACTTGGTGATCATGGAGTTGAGGTCTTTACGAATTTGTAGAGTATCTAACTTGCTCATTTTACATGTGTAGCATATTGTGATGAATTTTGTATACTTGAGAAGCTCTAGGTTGCATTTGTGCCTTGATTCATGCATTGGCAACAAGGGGGAGAAAGGAAGGTGGAGAAAAGTTGCTTTGTATCCCTGGAACCTATCCCAAGTGTCAAAGGGGAGCTTGTGCATTTATTTTGCATTTTTGGCTTTTGGGGGTGTGGTCTGCTGTGTGAAATCGGCCTGACCGGTTTTGGAAACCGGTCTGACCGGTTTGGTGGAACCGGCCTGACCGGTTATGGGAACCGGTCTGACCGGTTTGTGCCTAGAGTTGGCACTTGATCAGGGGGAGCTTGCATATGTGCAGGGGGAGCTCTTGTGTTCTTTGGTGGTTTGTGCTCTCTGCTTGAGCATGGTTTTTGTCTCGGATGTGTCGAGCCGTTTCCCTTGCCTAAGGGGTCCGAGACTTGTCTTCTTCAAGTGATCTCGTTCTTTGCCTTTTTCGGCTTTCGATCGCTTGTTGGAGTTTTCCTTTTGTTCTTTTTCTGTTTTCCTTTTCTCTTTATTTACCAAATGTGTGTGTTGTCAATGCACTCATCAAGGTGGAGATTGAGGACCATGTGTGGTTCGAGGATCGGTGGATGGTCGCTTCCTTATGTGATGAGTGATTGACAACGTTGTGTGGACTGATTCTTGGCTAAGTATTGCAGGTGCAGGTTGCGGCTTGACTCGTGTTGGTGCAGGTGAAGAACAAGCGCGAAAGGTCGTTGCCCGTGAGGCCTCCAGGTGTGGAGAAGACAAGTAGGCTTCGTTCGAGGGACCCGGTGGCCAGCGGGGTCGAGTGCGGGCCGCATGGTGGCAAAAACAGCAAGATGAAGTCGGTGGACGGTTTCTTGGTTGAGCCACAAAACCAAGGTCGAGCCGGGACTTCATGGGAGCAAGTCATGAGTGGTGATTGGCGGAGGCTACATCAAGTTCGCGGGGTTTGCGGTGGTTCACCAGAAAATCACCGGGTTACTCGGCTGAGCCACAAAGCCGAGGCCGAAGACCGGGCGTGGCTGTCTGGCTAAAACCGGCCTGACCGGTTTGGAGAACCGGTCTGGCCGGTTTGGGGTCGCAGGGCGCCGGAAGCTTCGAGGCGGAGGACACGCGTCGGGATCGCAAGGCTTGCGTCGAGGCTACGCGAAGTGCGGTCGCCGGGCATCCGTCCGATGGTGCTACGAAGACAAATTCCCAAAGTGCCCTTGGTGGGCGTGTATCGTAGTTTAGGCTTTAGGCGCATTTTAGCCTTTCGGCTCACCTCCATATAACCCAAGGGGGAGAGGATGGCAGCCAACTCTTGGAACCCTAGCTCACTTGTTTTTCTATTTTCCTTCCTATTTTCCTTAGGTTTTCCATAGGACTAGCTTGAGAGCTTCATGGTGAGATCTTGAGAGAGGGATGGATGTTTGGGTGGCAAGCTAGACCTTGTACGAAACTTTCATGGCATGTATAGATGATTTGGCGTTGTTCCTCAAGGTGGTTTTCCCGTCTCTTTTGTTGTGATTTTCGGAGCTCTTTGTTGGCGGTGTTTTGAGGACGATTTCTCAGGGTTTTTGGTGGGTGTCACGTATGAGGTTCTTGTGCCTCTTTGGCTGGTGACTTTGCCCCCAAATCTCCTTTGAATCGGACTCGATTTGGTGGTTTTTCGAGTTGGGCGAGTTCTTGACCTAGAGAAGCGATTTCTTCGATTCCTCTTGATTGTGAGCGTTTCGGGTCGATTCCTTTGAGGTAGAGGTTGCCCAGGAGGTAACCCAGCTGATCCCAAAGTTTCGCTGCAATCCGTTGGGTGGATTGGGAGATCGGGTGATGCAAAGTTGAGAGTTGACCCGCGGGTGTTGTTTTTCCTATCTGTCTGGGCGAAACTGGTCTGACCGGTTTGGGAAACAGGTCTGACCGGTTTTGGTCACAGTGGCCATTCAGGAAGATTTTTGGTAGGCATGTTGTTCTTTGCCTAAGAAGTCCCTGGTCCAAGTTTCGTCGCGTTTGGAGTTCGTTTGCTTGGTTTTTGGCCTTGTTGTTCTTTGGGGGTTTTCTGAGCGAAACCGGTGTGACCGATTTGCAAAACTGGTCTGACCGGTGTGGTCAAAAGTGTGTTTTGGAGGAGATCTTCTTGGAACAAGTCTTCCTTTGGTAGAAGAAGCTCTAGTCCAAGTTTCGCCTAGGTTCGAGTCCGTTTGCTCTGGTTTTGGGTCTTTGAGTTTGAGATCCCTGGGCGAAACCGGTGTGATCGGTTTGGCAAAGAGGTCTGACCGGTTTTACTCTGGCAGCAAGTGCTCGAGTTGTTTTCCGCTGCGTGTTTCGAGTGTTGCTTGTTTTGGTCTTGCTCCTAGGTCTAGTAGCACTCCAGTGGATGCGTGGACTTGGCGAGAGAAGAGTGTGGAGGTGCATGAGTGAAATTGGGTTCATAGGCCGAATTCTTGAATAGAATTTTTATCGGCTCCCATTCACTTCCCCCCCTCTGGTTCGCCGCTTCGGTCCTTCACCCGCTCAACGTACACCATCTTAGGATTCAAGACTTGTCAAAGTCACCACGAATCCGGCACCAAGCTCTGATACTAATTGAAGGATCGGATGGTGACCAGAGAGGGGGGAGTGAATGGGAGCCGATAAAAATTCTTCCTCTTGGTTGAATCCGGCCTATACCCCAATCGCAACTCCAACGAATCCAAACATGCAACCACAATCCCAAACATGACTCAACCAACCCCAAGGAAGCAATCAAGAAACCTAGGGACAAGAAGCGGAAGCAATCGAACAAAAGCCGATCAAAGAACCAACCCTGTCTTCCAGAGGCGGACTGTCCGGCCAAGTACGGCGGACTGTCCGCAGACGTACGGCGGACTGTCCGGCCCTGGGCCACTGACTGTCCAAAATAAGCAACAGAGCCTCCAGTAATGATCCTTGTAAAATCGGACTGTCCGCGGGGTGCTCGCGGACTGTCCACCTGCCCGCGGACTGTCCACGCCTCTGCTGCGGACTGTCCGAAACTTCGTCCAATGAAAACTCGAAAACAAAACAGATCATAAATGAAGACAAGCAAGAACACGATGAACACGCGAAGAACACCATACCCGCGGACTATCCGCCAGGCACACGCGGACTGTCTGCGCCTCACAGACAGAGGCAAAAACAGCTCGACCCCGCGGGTCAACTCCTCCAACTCATCACCGGATCTCCCAAACGGTAGAAGCTGTTGAGACAAGAGTTTGGGGAAAAGATATGCGTCAAACAAGGATGCTATACCGCAAAAATATCGCCTCCTAACTCCCTAAATCACCGGGAATCGCGGATCCTTTGAGCACCACCAAAAACTAGAGCTCCGACCAAAAATCCATCAATCGAAGTGGTTTCCCGGTGTTTGAGGACACAAGATCAATCACAAAGATGCACAAGACATCCATCCATGTTTCCCTCAAAGAAATCCGGGGAGAAACCCACTCAAATCCTCGGAATCACACCAAGAACAAAGGCACCAAAAACATGCACGAAAAATACCACGGGAATCGCAACGCCAAATCTTCTATACATACCCGGAATGATTCACAAGGTCTAGCATGCCGCCCTAACATCCATCCCTCTCAACAAATCTCTCATGAAGCTCTCATGCTAGCCTAGACAAGAAATGGAGAACAAAAATGTCTAAGAAAAGGAGAAAGAGAAGGGGGAAATGATACCCTAAGTCGCGGAGCCAGAGAGCCATCCACCTACACTCATGGCTTATATATCGGGTCCCGCCGGTGTGGTAAATGACTCGAATACCCCTAACTCAACTACTGGTGATACAACCCACGCATGGGCATTTATGTAATGTTTGTCGGTCTTGCCATTGGATGGCCATGCCTTCGCCGCACCCCGCGTCCTCCCGACGCAAGCCATGCGATCCCGCCGCGTGTCCTCCGCTTCGAAGCTTCCCGACACGCCCGGATCCCGTCTCCGTCGTGTTGGGCTTTCGGACTTGGTTTTGAGGCCTAAACCAAGAAACCGTCCTCCGATGGTTTTGTGGGAAAACCACCAAACCCCATGTGCTCGGCCCGGCCTCCCGCCAAGCCTCTTGACTCGACCGCCACCGTGCACCGGCTCGATCGTGCACGACTTCGTCTTGCTCGTCTCGCCACCATGTGGCCCGCACCTAGTCCCGCTGTCCACCGGGTCCCTCGAACCGAGCCTACTTGTCTCTCCATCTCCCGGAGGCCCCTCAAGGCTGAAGACCTTTCGCGCTCGTTCTTCACCTGCAACAACACGAACTAGGCCGCAGCCTACACCTGCGCACTGAGCCAAGAGTCAGTCCAACACCCGTTGTCAATCACTCATCACTGAGGAGCGGTCATCCATCAACCACCGGGACGCTCCTGGTCCTCAGATTTGTTGGTGGGGATCATGGATAGATGCCTTGTGCATCTTTGTGCTTGATCATGACCTCTCAATCTCCGGATTTGGCCTCTGATTGAAGGATTTCGGTTGGAACTATAGCTTTTTGGTAGAGCTCAGTTACGATTCGATTACCAGTGATTTAGTTCGTTTGAACTCTCAAGTTTTGGGGTATAACATATCCAAGGGATGCTTCACATCTCCCCCAAATCTTGCCTCAGGAGCTCATGCCGCTTGGGAGATCCATGGATGGATAGGAGAGGCTTACCTCTTGTTTTCCAGTTCGGGCTGCTGTTCCCATGCCTGGCAGACAGTCCACCCGGGGCATGTGGACGGTCCGCGAGGAGCCGTCAGATCGAGTGTTGGTCATGTTCTTCGTGAGTTTGTGTGTCAGTTCGTTTTGATCCATTTTGTCCAGCACTTTTGGTTGCTAGAAGTTTGTTGGACGGTTCGCGAGGTGAGTGCGGACGGTCTTTTTGGCGCAGACGGTCCGCAAGTAGGGCTCGGACGGTTCGTTATTCAAGGTGCAGTATTAGAAGTTCGGGTTTCAGACGGTCCGCCGTGCCCCCGCGGACAGTCCGCCCCCTCCATGCGGACGGTCCGCCCCAGGCTGTGCAGATTGCTTAAGTCCTTTTCTTCTTGAGTAGTGCTTTTGTGTTGCTTTGAGTTAGGGTTTATTCCTAGGGTTGCTAGGTCCATTGGGACTATGCGGCCTTGGCAAATTCGTGTGGGGATCCTTGGTTGTGAATTTGGGGCATAGGCCAAGTTCATCCTCCGAGAAGAATTTTTATCGGCTCCCATTCACTCCCCCCTCTCTTGTCGCCAGTTATGGATCTTCGTGATTGTAACCAGTCTAAGATCCAAAGATGGCGTACCAGGAATGGGGCTCAGGTCCTCCACACTTTGTTGGTAAGAACTACTAGATGTGACAAAGGCGGATGGCTGCTTTCCTCCACGGCAAGGGTCAGATCCTTTGGGATGTCACGGTGAACACAACTTATGTTCATCCTGTGAACTTCCTTGCTCCAGGATCGAGGGATATGTTCGACGCCAACAATAAGGCGGTTGACTACTTGTACTGTGCTCTGTGTCAATCCAAATTCGATCGGGTTCATACCGAGGACTTGGCTTGTAGGATTTGGGAGTAGCTGAAGAATGCTCACGCTGGGAACGGTCAGGTTCAGGCTCGGCTATTTGCGACCTGTCGGAGAGAGTACGAGAACTTCACTCATCTCCCCGGCGAGTCCATAGATGCCATGTTCCAGCGGTTCACTATGATTGTGAACAACATGAGGGCTAATGTGGTCATGCTCCCGTACGATGATCATGACAGGGCTATCAAGCTCCTGCACTCTCTGGATCGTATCGTGTGGAGTGAGAAGGCCGAGGCCATTCTTGAGTCTAAGAAGTATGAGACCCTCATGGTGGACGAGCTGTTTTCCAAGCTCAAGTCATCCGAGGTGGACCGTGAGGTGCGTGCAAAGATCGAGAACCCGACTAACCTTCGTAGTCTAGCTCTCGTGTCTAGATCAAGGACTAAAACTAACATGTGTTCGAGACATTTTTCTTTGTCTTGTCTTTTGTCCATGCCAGATGAGGAGTTTGACGTGTTGGACGAGGAGGACCTCACATTGTTGAGCAGGAGGTTTGAGTACATGTACACAAACCAGAAGAACGCTCGGAGGAGCTCGAGCATGTACTACCGGTGCGGGAAGCACGGGCACTTCATCGCCGAGTGCCCGGAGACCATGGAGGTCAAGCCTGAGCACAAGCACTGTCCGAGGACTGACCACAAGCACCGCTCGAGGGATGACTACAAGGGCAATAACAATTCCGAGCGGAGGCCAAGGAAGAATGGTGGTCACAAGAAGGAGTGAGTGATGGTTGCCGGTGCAAGCGACATCGACTCAATCTCATGCTACTCTTCATCGAGCTTGAGTGATGAAGATGAGAACCGACACAAGGGAAAGTGGTCAAGCAAGAACATCAACAGCGTGTGCATCACTGCTCAAGGCTTTTACAACATCGCACATAGCTCCGCAAGCAAGAAGAGCAACAAGTATTCCTCCGAACTCCAACTCTGAGGAAGAGGTAAACAATGATCCATCCTTCTTTGTTGCGGAGAATGCTAGGTTGAATGATTTGCTTGACAACCATGATGATGTGCTTAGAAAGACCAACAAGGAGAAGAGGGAGTATAGGTCGTTGCTTGGAGAGGCTAAGGAGAAGGTGGTTGAGCTTGAGTGTTTGCTTGTTGATGCTAGGGCTCAAATTGATTCTCTAAAGTTTGCTACCGTTGTGACCAATGAACCTGAATGCACTTATTGTTCTGTTTTCCTTGTTGACTTGACTATGCTTAAGGAAAAGTATGCCTCCAAGGTCGAGGAACTAGATGTGCTTAGGTTTGAGCTAGATGAGATGAAATATAAGCCCTCCAAGCACTTCTTGTCCTGTATTACATGAGAAGCTAGATGTTTTCACTTGTTTATGCTAGATCTCTAGAGGCTCAGTTGAAAGCTCCTATTCCTACATCATGTTCTACTTGTGAAGTAAATGTTTAGAAGAATATGGAGCTTGCACACTATGTGGATCGGTTGTAGGATGTAGAATGACGAGTTGAGGAAGATGATGGGTTGGTTGTCTAGTCATGAACCTCAGCTTAGGATGATGATTGAGACATACAAACGCTATGATGGGGAAGTGCTTGGGGCAGACAAGGTTGGTGAGGTAAGTGGTGAGAATGAGGGGGAGATCGGAGATATCCCAGAGTCACCAAAAACCCACCACAAAAATGCCTTTGTTCCTAAGCTAAACCCCCTTAGGAACTGACTAGACACAACCCTAGCTCCACCTGTGTTTCCTCCACATACCGATGATTTCCAGAAACCCATCAAGCGGTCAAGAGCGGCTTGGACCCTCACGTGATAATCAAACTTAAAGATGGATGTAAATCGCGGGTCATATGGGCTTTGGGTTGAGATGTCTTTAAAGTTAAGTGGGTTGGAATGAACTTACACTTAGTAACTAGGTGCTATTAACTAAAACTTGATCAACTTATAAAATGCTTACCGATGTGAACCATAGCTTATCCTCGGAAGCCTGCATGTTTCCCCCACTTGCTGAGCTCCAACCATAAGTGTGCTCACTACTTGCTTACCGCTATTCAGTGGAGAACATGAGTGAGGAGGAGTACTGGAGCGACTTCAAGGAACTCTAAGGCATGCGGATCCCCCAGTCATTATGCCTGTGGAAGCTGAAGAAGGAGCTACTCGTTTTTAGTTATCGTTTTGTGTTCGCACCTTCGAGTTCACCCGTTTGAGTGTAATAAAGAATATTGTATCAGTTTAACTCTTGTACGTTTTCATTACTGCAATGGTATTACACTCTTTTGTCTATCATGTGTGTGTAATTTGATACTGGTGCACATATGAGATGCATTCGGTTTTCCTTGTAAAATCGGGTGTGACAAAGAGTGACTGGGGGAATGAGTTCTTGTGAAGAAGGGAGAGAAACTGAGTGAGGAGAACCCAGAGCCCAAAGAGAGCCCAAAACCAAAGCCAAAACCAAAACCCTTCCATTGTGAGCATTGTGGGAGGGATGGGCACCTTCCTAAGTTTTGCTTTAGGAGGAAGCAAAGTGGTACCAGAGCCGTGATGACTGTAGGTCGCAGCCTTAGTTAGAAATGGACGAAATTAAGGATTCATGTTCTAGAAAGCCATGTCATGTTTCAAATCAACTTATTTATGCTTAAAAATCTAATTTATTCTTGTTTATTATTTAAACTCTATCGTTTTGATTTATTATGTACTGAGTTCAGCTTTGTTTTGTCAGATGGCCAGGACTTATCTGACACCCCGCAAGTGCACCGGTGGACGCTTTCCTCGTGGACAGCTGGCTCCTCGTCATCGGCTTGAGGATGTTGTTGAGGAGGAACCTGAGGTGATTAAGCCAGAGGCTGAAATCGAGGAGGATCCGGAGGAAGTACAGCCGGAACCTGAAGAAGAAGAAGATCCAGAAGAAGTAGAGGTGGAAGAGGAACCAGTGGAGCCACCACAACTGTATGATGGCACTGTTTTGGAAGCTGATGCTGATGGTGACTTAGTGATCCCACCAGCACCTGTGGCAGAGGATGATGCACTACCTGCGCCTGTTGATCCTGCACCCAATGTTGTGGGTGGTTATCCGGATGATTCAGGAGATGACAGCGGAGATGAGGATGAAGATGACAACAACGCTGATGAAAACCCTGAGGAGGAAGAGGATGAAAATCCTCGCTATCGTGGAGCTGAGTACCACAAACACTCAACTGAGGAGGAGAATGGTCAGTTCTGTATTCTTCTTCGTGAGGTACTACACCACTTGGGGTACACCATGAGGCCGCTTTATGTTACAAAGCACTTCAGTGAGCCAGGCATGAGGGACTACTACACCAGCCAAGTCTACATCCGGGCGCCTTTGAATGACACTGATGGATGGAGGTATTGCTCAACACACCACAGTACAGCTCGCTTCTCTTATGATGATGCTGCTGTCAATGATGCAGCAAAAAGGGCACTCTGGTCACTTTGTAATGCACAGCGTGAGCATCTACATGGGTCCGAGTTTCGCCATGTTCCCCATCGTGTGAGTGGCTCAGAGGAGACCGTGGTTCCAGCTGGAGGTGATGATCGCATTGATGTCTTGGCTCGAGTGACTGCTGCTCTGAACACCGACCTCGAGAGTGCAACAACTGAAATGGATAGGTACCATGAGGAGTTGCAGGCCGCTCAAGCAAGAATTGCATATCTAGAAGCGCAGTTGGCTGGTCAGCGACCCCCTCAAGAAGCAATGCCGTACCAGACTACAGCTTCTCCTCCGCGTAAAAGACTCCGCTACGGCAGCGCTGAAGCTACGACTCGTCTTGGCTAGAATCTTAGGATGCCTGCCTTTACCTTTTAAAAGTTTCGATAGATCGTTCCTGCGAGGACGTATGCTTGTAATAATGAATGTTGCTTGAAAACATGTTTGAGTTGGATTTTGTTTGCGTGTGAGTTGTATGGTGGAGTGATGTCCACAATACAACAAGAAACCGCTAAGTTCAATAAAGTTAGTTTTGGTTCAAATCCGGTTATCTTCTATTTTGTCTCTTATGCAAAGTTGGAATGAATCAAATCTGTTTTCGCAGTTGTTCAACCTAGCAGTAATGTTTTGTATATACCTCGAGCTACAGAGCTCCAAATGACATGAAACCAGTTGGTTTAGTTCACAAATTTTAAGGATGATTTTCTGTCAGAAAATTCAATGTTATACAGTACATATTCTGGGAGTTATGAACAAAGTAATGAGCACATCAGATTCTGTAAATTTCTGCTGACACAGCTGCACTGCTTGAATTTTATCTCGAGTTGTAGATATCCAATTGAGGTGATTCCAGTTGGGATAGTTTCATAATTTTGCACCTCACAACCTGGTAAAAATTCATGATTTTTTGGATAATCATACAAAGAGTTACACCTGGTTCTTTGAGGTCAGCAGAATCTGTCCTAGTTGGAAAACATGTTGCTTATTCAATTTGAGTTATCTTCTTATGCATTGATTCAAGTACATCTTTCTGAAACATATTTTTCTAATGGTCAGATGGTAAACACCAGGTCCGGAAGAGGTCAAGACGTACCGCCTGTGATCCGTGCTCACATTGCTAACCAGCAGAATCCTGTAGCACCCGCACCGGTTAATCAAGCAATGGATCCGGCTATGCAGCAGTTCTTTGAAGCATAGATGCAGTTGATCCAGAACCTCACCAACACTGTGCCACAGATGCAAGCTCAGCAAAACCAGCCACCACAGCCAGCTCCTTCGCGGCCCAGGGACAGGCACAAGGAATTCTTGAGCCACAACCCTCCTTCCTTCTCTCACTCGTCTGATTCGCTGGATGCAGATGATTGGCTGAAGACGGTTACCAAGAAGCTGGAGATTGTTCAGTGTACTCACAAAGAGATGGTCTTGTATGCTGCTGGCAGACTTGTTGGTCCAGCTTGAGATTGGTGGGATGCATATGCAACTGCACATCCCAACAGGCAGAATATCACCTGGCAGGAGTTCCGTGACAACTTCCGTACCTATCACATCCCTTCCGGGGTGATCAAGCTTAAGCAGAGGGAGTTCTTGTCACTGAGGCAGGGAAGCATGTCTGTGACCGAGTACTTGGATAAGTTCACTCATCTATCTCGTTATGCACTGGATGAGGTGAACACTGATCCTAAGAGACAGGAAAGGTTTCTGGATAGTTTGATTGGGCCTCTCAACTATCAACTGCAGAGCCACACTTTTCCAGGCTTCTAGACAATGGTAAACAAGGCAATTGGGCTAGAAAGCAAGAGAAAAGAACTGGGCGAGCAGAAATGAAAGTTCTAGTCGCATGGACAGTCAACTAGCAATACCTGTCCTCGCTTCAGTTCTCAGCAGAGTCTGTCCCAGTACCGTCCTGGTGGTCAAGGTGGGAGGTACCCACAGAACATGCAGTTGCAGCGCTCGTTCCAGCCACAGCGCTTCAACCCACAGACACCCAGAGCTCCTACTCCTCAGCAAAGTCGTCCCAACAATGGCTCTGGAGCACCTGTCAGAAACACTACTCCTGTTCAGCCAAGTGGATGCTTCAAGTGTGGGGAGCTAGGGCACTATGCTAACAACTGTCCCAAGAGAGCAATGCAGACTCCACAGAGAGACAATGTTAAAAGGTCTGGGTAGCCATCTTCACAGGCTCGTACTCCGCAGACTCCTAGCAAGAGAGGCCAACAAACCTTTGTGTGTGGCCGGGTTAATCATGTATCAATGGAGCAAGCTCAAAATGACTCCGGCGTGGTATTGGGTACGTTTCCCGTAAACTCTGTACCCGCTAAAATATTATTTGATTCAGGAGCATCACATTCATTCATAACTAATCAATTTGTGACAAAACATAACTTATCTATGAGCTCAATGAAGAATCCACTGATAGTTAGTTCCCCGGGAGGAGAAATGAAAACCGGTTATATATGCCCACAAGTAAAGATTAACATCATGGGAGTAGACTTTCTTGCTAATCTGGTAGTCTTAAAATCATGGGGGATAGATATCATCCTAGGGATGGATTGGTTACAAAAACATGATGGGGTTATTTAGTGTTAGAAGAAGTCAGTGTTGTTAACCAGACCACAAGGAGAGAGAGTAGAGTATGTGGGTACACCCTCATCCAACAGTGGAACCGTGAACTTAGTAGTAGGCAAGGCCTTGGAGGATATAAGGGTGGTGAATGAATTTCCTGATGTGTTTTCAGAGGATTTGCCAGGTATGCCACCTGACCGTGACATTGAATTTAGTATTGAACTTATACCTAGTACTACTCCCATATCTAACAGACCTTATAGAATGGATGTTAAAGATTTAGCTGAATTAAAGAAACAAATTGAGGAGCTACTTAGTAAAGGGTATATCCGTCCTAGTTCATCACCATAGGGAGCCCCCACACTCTTCGTTGATAAGAAGGATGGAACTAGGAGGTTATGTATAGACTATCGATCTCTTAATGAGGTCACTATCAAGAACAAATACCCTTTACCTCGGATTGAGGATTTGTTTGATCAGATGAGAGGAGCTAACGTATTCTCCAAGATAGATCTTAGATCGGGTTACCATTAGTTGAAAATCCGAGTGGATGATATACCAAAGACAGCATTTACATCTAGATATGGGTTATATGAGTTCACTGTGATGTCATTTGGCTTGACCAATGCTCCAGCGTACTTCATGTACTTAATGAACAAGGTATTCATGGAATATCTCGATAAGTTTGTTGTGGTATTCATTGATGACATTCTGGTATTCTCTCGGAGTGAGGAAGAACATGAAGAACATTTGAGGCTTGTGTTGCAGAAACTTCGGGAGCATCAGTTGTATGCCAAGTTTAGCAAGTGTGCTTTCTGGTTGAAGGAGGTCTCTTTTCTCGGACACATTATCAAAGATGGAGGGGTTGCAGTGGATCCAAGCAAGGTTCGGGACATATTGAACTGGAGTCCGCCTAAGAATGTACCGGAGATCAGAAGCTTCCTTGGACTTGCAGGATACTATCGAATATTCATCGAGGGATTTTCTAAGATTGCGAAGCCCCTTACCACTCTACTTAAGAAAGGTAAAGAGTTTAAGTGGGATGAGAAGTGCCAGGCTAGTTTTGAAGAGTTAAAGAAGAGATTAACCACAGCTCCTGTGTTGATCATGCCGGATATACATAAAGGATTTGACGTGTACTGTGATGCTTCTCGGAAAGGTTTGGATTGTGTGTTGATGCAGGAAGGAAAGGTAGTAGCATATGCTTCAAGACAGTTCAGGAAACATGAGCAGAACTATCCTACTCATGATCTTGAGCTAGCTGCGATTGTTCATGCATTGATGGTTTGGAGACATTACATGATTGGGAATACGTGTCAGATTTTCACCGACCACAAGAGTCTGAAGTACATCTTTACTCAGAAGGATCTGAATCTAAGGCAAAGAAGATGGTTGGAGTTGATCAAGGATTATGATTTGGATATTCAGTATCATCCTAGTAAAGCAAATGTGGTAGCAGACGCTTTGAGTCGGAAGAGTCAGACCAACATGTTGATAGTTTACTTGTTACCTCAGATGTCATGTTGGGAGATGGCACAACTCAACTTGGGCATAGTTGCTTCGAGTGAGACATTGACATTGGAAATCGAGTCGACACTCGAGCAGGATATTAGGAAAGGGCAGTTGACTGATGAGAAGGTTGCAGAGTGCAAGAAGCTGATAAGGTTGGGCAAAGTTCCAGATTTCAGGGAGGATGAGCAAGGAACCGTGTGGTTTAAGAATAGAATTTGTGTACCTGAGATTAAAGAGTTGCGAGAAACTATCTTGAAGGAAGCACACGACTCAGCTTACTCTATCCATCCTGGAAGTACTAAGATGTATCAGGACTTGAAACAGAGGTATTGGTGGTATGGAATGAAAAAAGGATGTAGCAGCTCATGTAGCTTTGTGTGATGTATGTCAGAGAGTGAAAAGTGAGTATCAAAGACCAGCAGGATTGCTTCAACCTCTAAAGGTACCTGAGTGGAAATGGGAAGAGATTGGTATGGAGTTCATAGTGGGATTACCTCATACTCGTGATGGGTATGATTCTATATGGGTTATTGTGGATATGTTAACCAAGGTAGCACACTTTATTCCAGTGAAGACGACTTATACCGGAGTTAAGCTGGTAGAGTTATATAATTCAAGAATAGTGTGTCTGCACGGGGTACCAAAGAAGATAGTGTCAGATCGAGGCACTTAGTTTACTTCACGGTTTTGGCAGAAGTTGCATGAGTCGATGGATACAAAGCTAAATTTCAGTTCAGCATACCATCCTCAGACAGATGGGCAGACAGAGAGAACAAATCAGATTCTTGAGGACATGTTGAGAGCTTGTGTGTTGAAGAATGGGATAAGATTTTGCCATATGCAGAGTTTGCTTAGAAAAACAGTTATCAGTCCAGCATCAAGATGGCACCTTTTGAGGCTTTGTATGGAAGAAAATGTAGAACACCGTTGTTTTGGAATCAGACTGGAGAGAGTCAACTCTTTGGACTGGACACATAAGAGAAGCAGAGAGGCAAGTTGAAATCATTAGAGAGAATCTCAAAGCGGCACAGTCACGTCAGAAGAGTTATGTTGATCCTCGAAGAAGAGAGGTGGTATTGGAAGTCGATGATTATGCTTACCTCAAAGTGTCACCTATTCGTGGTCTGTGGAGGTTTAATGTCAGAGAGAAGTTATCACCTCGATTCATAGGTTCTTTCAAGATAGAGGAACGAAAAGGAGAAGTAGCTTACCAGTTGGATTTGCCAGCACAGTCGTCCGGTGTTCATGATGTGTTCCATGTATCGCAATTGAAGAAATGTACAAGTGAAGTTAAGACAATTGGAGGATATTAAAATAGGGAATGATTTGACTTATAAGGAACACTACAAGGTTTTGTATCAAATTCAACGCCTCTGAATTGCAACGCTGAAAATTTGGTTGGTATAGATTGTTGTTTTGCTACCATTCTTAAAAAGTGTAGCGATACGTGTTGTTAATACAACGGTTTTGAAGGTGTTGCAAAGCTTTGTTGCATTTGGGTGACGATATTGCAATGGTGTCAAATGGTTGCACTAGAAATGATTTTGGTTGCAATTGTGTGGTAGTACGGCAACCACATTTGTGTTACTTGCATATAGTTGTGACTATTGCTTCTATTGTGTGGTGTTGCATAAATTATCAGAAGCGTTGCAAATTATTGAAGCTTAATGCAACAAGAACTCTTGGAAGCAAAGCAAAAGGGAGGTTGAATTGCAACATATATTTACAGTTGCCATATACTTAGTTGGTGTTGCAATTGAAAAACTTTATTGCAACAAGATGCTTAGCTCCGAAGCGAAAATTGTGATCTAGTGCAACGTTTAGGTGTTGTTGCAATATGTACTTGGAGTGTTGCAACAAGTTAGAGTCTAGTCTAAGCTGGATTGGGCCTTATCTCGGGCCTACACGTCAGGAGGGGGGTGATCAACCTCGATCTCTCGACTCCCACACGGCGTGCAGGGGGGGACGGCGCGGCATCTTGACTCCTCGACGTGGTTTGCTGTGCACGGCCGGGTCAGGGCGACGTACTGCTGCCGCTGCTCGGCTCTCGACTCCTTGGACGACAGCTGCTGCGCACGGGGCCAGGGTGACGAGGCGACAGTCTCCGCTGCTGGGCATCTGGACTCCTCTGACAGGTTGCTGCGTAGGGGGTGATTTCTGCCCTAATCGCTGGCTGTGGCACGCCCTGCATCGTCCACGTCGATCGATCGATCAGACAAGGTGTCCTCGAGTCGCGTCGAAAGGTACGAGCGAGATCATCATGGGTTGCACATATATTTGAATTATATGTATGTAAATACGCAAGCTGAAATTGGTGATCATTCGTCTTCATTACGCAGATGTCAGGCGATGATAGGAGTTGGATGCGCTTGCCTCGTGGTTCGTCTGAGTGGAGGAAGAAATTCCCGGAGTTTATGGACAGGACATTCAGTGGCACTTCCAGTGGTGGAACTGCAGCATGTCCTTGCCCTAGATGTCTGTGCAATGCACATAAAACACGGGCTATGCTTCAGAGTCATGTCCTTTCAAGAGGGTTCGCTGAAGCTTTTATCAAGGAAGAGGAAGGTTCATCTGATGTGGTATTTCACAATGATGATGCTGGACCTAGTGATCTACAAGTACACAATGACGACAACCCAGCAGCAGCATATGTACAAGTACAGAACGATGATGAAGATGCGCCACATGATTGTGGAGTAGACAATGAAGAAGGCGATGCACCGAGTGAAGATGATGGGTCTAGTCATTTGATTAAATCCCTAATCAGAGGAGAGATACGAGGAGAGATCAGTGATGAAGATGGGACAAGGAACGACCAAGCCAAGGTATTCTTCAAGTTACTACAGGAGGCTAAAAAGGAATTATATCCAGGTTGCGAAGATGGTACAAAAATATCTTTTATTGTGGAACTTTTCCAGCTTAAGTGCATGTATGGGATAAGTAACAAAGCATTGAAGGGGGTACTGTTTCTGATATGAAAGTTTCTCCGTAAAGGTCATTGTGTCCCAGACACAATGGAGGAAGTGCAAAGGGTGATTCGCGATCTGGGCTTGGACTATATCAAAATAGATGCATGCGAGAATCATTGTGTGTTATTTTGGAAGGAATACGAGAAGCTGGACATATGCCCCAAATGTAAAGCATCTAGGTGGAAAACAGATGATAAAGATAAGAACCATGGTGGCCATTTGGACGATGGTGAGGATAAGAACCGTCGTCGTGTCCCTAACAAAATCCTTCGGTACTTCCCTCTCACACCTCGGCTACGTAGATTGTACATGTCAGAGAGGACATCCACAAAAATGCGTTGTCATGACGACGGAAGAATAAAAGACGGGAAACTACGTCATCCTGCTGACTCCATGGCATGGAAGCATGTGGACAATACTTTTCCATTTTTAAAGAAATACGCAACGTTTGGCTGGGTCTTGCTTCTAATGGTTTCAACCCATTTGGTATGCAAAATGTTACTTACAGTTGTTGGTCTGTTATCCTAATACCTTATAATTTGCCTCCTTGGTTGTATGAGAAACAATCTTATTGGATCATGTCGATGTTAATACCTGGCAAGAAAAGTCCTGGATTGAATATTGATGTTTACCTGAGGCCCCTCATTGAAGAGTTGGAGGAGTTGTGGAA
The DNA here is from genome assembly GCA_947561735.1 of Cenchrus americanus. Taxonomy (NCBI): domain Eukaryota; kingdom Viridiplantae; phylum Streptophyta; class Magnoliopsida; order Poales; family Poaceae; genus Cenchrus; species Cenchrus americanus. Next base: position 9,937,371 of record OX387239.1, read on the forward strand.
TACTGGGGTTGATTGTAGGGATGTCAAGGAGAAGGAAAACTTTACACTACGTGCAATGCTGCTTTGGACAATCAATGACTTCCCTGCATATGCGATGCTTTCTGGTTGGAGCACAAAAGGAAAATTTGCATGTCCTTACTGTCACAAGGATACAGATTATTTATGGTTTAAACATGGGAAGAAGTACTACTACATGGGACATCGTCGGTTTTTGCCCTAAGACCATCCATGGCGAATGAACAAGATGAGTTTCAACAATGAGGAGGCAACCAGGGAGGCTCCAGTTTCGCTGTCTGGTCAAGCTGTATTAGACCAATATGCAACTTTTGATCAAGTGAAATTTGGAAAGGACCTATCAAAAAAAGGAAGCGTGATGAAGATGCAAGATGGCACAATTGGAGGAAGAAGAGTTTTTTTTTGAGCTCCCCTACTGGTCTTCTTTGCTCATAAGGCATAATTTGGATGTAATGCATATTGAGAAAAACATATGCGAGAGCATATTAGGGACTTTGCTTGAAATTGAAGGGAAATGTAAGGACAGCGAGAATGCACGCCTTGACATGGAACATCTTGGGATAAGGCAAGATCAACATCCTGTGATTGAAGATGATGAGTACACCTTGCCAGCGGCGTTGTACTCTCTAGACAAGGATGACAAGAGGATTTTGTGCCAATTTCTTCAAGGCGTGAAGATGCCTGATGGGTTCTGCTCCAATTTGAAGAGATGTGTTGATGATAAAACATGTAAGGTGTCTGGACTCAAAACTCATGACTACCATATTATTCTACAAAAACTACTGCCCTTGGTCATTAGAAGTATTTTGCCAGAAGATGTTGCCAGGCCATTGATTGAGTTCAGTAGGTTCTTCAGTGCACTTTGTTCAAATGAGTTGGTGCCATCAGATCTTGACAAACTAAGCTGTTCAATTAAAGAGACTATTTGTCGGCTTGAGATGTTTTTTCCGCCTGCATTTTTTGACATAATGATTCATTTGCCAGTCCACCTAGCTGAAGAGGCTAAAGTAGGAGGGCCCGTGTGTTACATATGGATGTATCCAGTAGAGAGGTATCTACGTACTGTTAAAGGATATGTCCGGAACAAGGCGCAACCAGAAGGATCAATAGCCGAGGCATACATAGCTGAAGAGTGTCTTACATTTTGCTCTCGATTCTTTGACATTGACACCAAGCTGAGTCGAGCTGATCGTCATGAAAATACAGTCCTGAATGAGCCTCCAAATGGGTTAAGCATATTTAGTGAAATTGATTACAAGAGGAGAGGAAATAAGATTAAGAATTTGGAGAATCCTGAACTTCATAATATGAGGCACTACATAATTACTAATTGCGATGAAGCTAGCAAATGGGTAGAGTAAGTCGCAATTTTTGCCACTAAATTTATCTATTATCTCCTTTTTTTGGTGTCAACTACTAATTTGGTGCACTATGATGTAGGGAGCATAAGGCAGAACTAAAAAGGGTTAGTCAAGTTAACCTTAAAAAACGACACAAGGACCACTTTGTAAGATGGTTTGAAATCGAGGTATGGATCAATAATATTTTATTTTTTAATTCTCCACTTTATGATCAGGCCAATGTAGTAATTAGCCAGTAGATTTCTAAGTTTATTTAAAAATTGCAGATAGCAAAACTATACGAGAAAGGGGAAGTATGTAAACTGATGCATGGCCTTTCTCAAGGACCTGACCCTCGAGCTCGTGTGTTGAATAGAGTGCACATCAATAACTGGCTATTTCAGACAGCTACGACAGACAAGAGCCTCGTCACACAAAATTCTGGTGTGCTTGTGAAGTCTGAGAATAGCGACATGATCTGGTATGGAGTCATTGGAAATATAATGTCATTGGAATTCCCAGAAGAAAAAGAAGTTATATTGTTTCAGTGCGATTGGTATGATGTGCCGACTACTAGTACCACCAGAAGCAAAGGGTACTCTAGGGATAAATTTGGTATTATTGACATTGCTACTTCCATGTTTAGATATTCATACGAACCTTACATTGTTGCTTCAAACGCTGAACCGGTGTTTTATGCCCCAATCGTGGACAAGCCGGGATGGTCTAGTGTTGTTTTGGTCAGACCAAGAAATTTGTTTTCCATGCCAGAAACTGGAAATGACGCGGATGCACTTGATGTGGGAATTCAAGAAATGATTGAATCAGGCAGAGATCAAGAATTATCAAGCTGGTCAAGACAGGATAGGGCTGGCACAACTGGTCCAGCCGCCATTATTAATCAAGTGCGTAGCGAAGCAATTCCAGAACCTGCTGATGACTTCATTGGTCATGATGAATGTGACGACGAGGACACCTACATTGACGATGGGGTTATTGCACCAGCCATGGAAGACAATGCAGAAGATGATTTCTTTGTTTGAAGACAATTTTTTCGTACACATGTCGAACTTTATTATTTTCTTCGTACACATGTCGAACTTTATTATTTTTTATTTTCAACTGATCAAATAGTGTTGTTGCATTAAATTATTTTCAACTGATCACATTAAGGAGCAGTGATTATAACTCTCAGATGACAATATAGTGGCCACTAGAATATTGCAAAAGTGGATTTGCATCTCAGATAACATTAAGTAGTACTTAACAGCAGGTAGTACATAACACTAGCAAAAGTACTTAACACCAGATCCCATCCATGACCACTTTAACATCGAGTACTTAACACACCAAGGCACAAGTCATACTTAGAGGACACATATTTATCTATATTAACATAACTTAGAGCAGCCTAAGAGGTGGATTGCTTCAGTTCACAGAGGTGGACTACGCCTCGTCGTCCAGTTCCTTCTGAACGTCTTCAACCAGGGTCTTCATCCTCGCATCGACAAACTTGTTGAACTTGTAGTTCATTCCCTGAACATACTTGTTCAACTTGGAGTTCATTCCCTCCACATAGTCTTGAGATCTGTCTGTGCAATCTCAATGTGGAACCGAACAAGCTCAGGTACACCAGTTAGAGGACCACTAGAATCAGAAGAAGTAGTGTCATCACTTGATGTCTCATACACTTTCTGCAAGCATGGAATTAACATAAGTCAGTTAGAATACAAGTATTGTGCAATTAACATAGAAAATAAATTCAGCAACATAAGTCAGTTTGACATATATCTGAAACTTTTAGTTAAATAGTAGTTGTTGTTAAGTAAAAATCATAGAAAAGAGCATTCAACCTTCAAACCTATCTAGTACTCCCATAGGTTTGACATAAAAAACAGGAACATGCATTTCGTGGAACAGCTGCCAAAAATAATAAATCTAGCAAAACAAATTAACTGAAGCATTTTTTGGTAGCAAAAGAGCATAATCAAGTTGTCGGATCTGTCTAAAGGGTAATGAATGTTGGCAAAAGAGGTGAACCCATTATCTTTACTCATTAACAACCTTGTTAATAATTTGAGCTGATAATGAACATCATGAGCTGTTAACAAGTTCAGTTATGCTTTTCCTATCTAATTGTCTAACAGATATACAAATTTGGTTCAAACAAAGCGAATAAGTTATTATTAGTTAATGGTTTCCATATTTTACTGATAGTGTACTAGATTCTTGAACTAGCCAATAAGCCAATAAGCTAATGATCCAATAAATTCTAGTAGAACTAGCTTCACTTAAACTAGAACTGTACAAACAAAGCTCACAAAATTAAGCCAGTTCCTAACAAGCAAATGCATTACATTGAAAAATCTAATGACAACATAATACAACTTCCATGACCTTTTTCCCATTTTTACCTCAGGAGCCAAATAATCTAGTGACAACATAAATTGACCTAATAGCAGTACTAACTCAACTCAACATTTAACTGCACTCAACATTTAACTGCAGATTTAACTAGATAGACAACTATCAGATAGACATATAACACCTAATATGAACACAAACATACAACCAAACCCTAAGTCCATTGAGTGGCATGAGCACTCACCTTGTTCCTGGCATGAGTCGAGGAAGAACCTCTGCCATGCTTGCCGTGGGGGATCGCCGGCTGCTTCTTGGCCGCAACGGAGACAGGCGCTCTGCACTTCCCCTTCTTGTCGGTGGAGACCCCTACTGGAGTTCTCCTGGCCGCGGATGCCCACCGCCGGTACTCCTTGGCAGCATCAGATCGTCCTCCGAGGGCTTGATGTCCTCCTTCACGTCGAGATTGTACTCGACGGCGGTGGCAGGTGCACCCTGGCCGGCCCGCGCGAACCGGCCCTTGATCCGGAACTGACTCCGCGCCTACTCGCTACGCCTGGCCCGATCCTCGGGGGAGTAGGCGGCGCTGCTGCTGCCGCCAGTCATCGCCGCCGGGGAAGGAGGGAGATGCCGAGATGGGGGAGATGGAGAGAAGGTGAAGGGGGCGAGATTGATCAGGAAGACGGAATGGCCGAGGTTGGGGGACGACGGAGAGGCCGAGACGGGGTCGGGTTCGGGCGTTTTATAACCTGTAGTCTACCGTTCTATCAAATAGAATTAAAAGCAGAGACACATCGAACTCACATACATAGCACAGTGGTAGAGGAGGTTTTATGTGAACTTGATGTCCCTGGTTCGATTCCTGAAGGGGACATTTTTTGTTGTTGCCTAATTTTTTTGTTACAAATTTTTTATTTTGAATTTTTAAAATATGTTTTATATGTAACTGCTATTATTTTTAGACATGACAACATTGACTCCATAAACATCCCATTAAAGTTAATATTGATTTTCACAGAGCCGTAAAAATCATCTCGTACGAGGACAAACATCTCTCGCTCGTCTATAGGGGCATGTGTGGCGGCTCATACGACTTTGTGAGGATGTGTTTCACCGATTTCTCCGAATGACTTCATACTTTTTTCGGAACACCTTTGCATCCAAAAGGATGTGTTCCTCCTAGTTCTTTCAATTTTTTTGGCACTTTAGGTTTTCTAGCATTTATGTTTATGTAAGTAATAAAAAAATTACAATAATAGGCAAACTTGCTCAGAAAATTGCGTACATGCACACAATGTTATAGTTTGGCCCCATAAACATCCCATTAAAGTTAGGATTGATTTTCACAGAGCGGTAGAAATCATCTCGTAAGAGGGCAAACATCTCTCGCTCGTCTATAGGGGCATGTGTGGCGGCTCAAACAACTTTGTGAGGATGTGCTTCACCGATTTTTCCGAATGACTTCATACTATTTCTGGAACACCTTTGCATCCAAAAGGATGTGTTCCTCCTAGTTCTTTCAATTTTTTTGGCACTTTAGGTTTTCTAGAATTTATGTTTATGTAAGTAATAAAAAAATTACAATAATAGGCAAACTTGCTCAGAAAATTGCGTACATGCACACAATGTTATAGTTTGGCCCCATAAACATCCCATTAAAGTTAGGATTGATTTTCACAGAGCGGTAGAAATCATCTCGTACGAGGACAAACATCTCTCGCTCGTCTATAGGGGCATGTGTGGCGGCTCAAACAACTTTGTGAGGATGTGCTTCACCGATTTCTCCGAATGACTTCATACTTTTTTTTGGAACACCTTTCCATCCAAAAGGATGTGTTCCTCCTAGTTCTTTCAATTTTTTGGCACTTTAGGTTTTCTAGCATTTATGTTTATGTAATTAATAAAAAAATTACAATAATAGGCAAACTTGTTCAGAAAATTGCGTACATGCACACAATGTTATTGTTGACACAAAATGTGCACCTAGCGCCAAGCACACAGCAAGCCGAACAAGATGGCTTCACACGCGCAGAGAATCACGAGATGTGCCAGTCAATTTTCCCTGAAAATTAACAAAAGATAAAGTAGTTAAATACCAAAGCTTGGAACTTGCCGGGTGGTACTAGACAGTTCCATATTTACGACTACGAAGCCAGATGGGATGACATATAGCTATAGAAAGCTATCTGCCAATAAACTGAAACCATTCGGGAGCTTTAAGAAAGAAAAAGTAACATAGCCGAATGGATGACGCAAGCATGACGGCGATCGGTCTCTGTTTAGACAAAGGTACACGAGTGCAAGACCGCAACCGATCCCCGTGGTGATCAACGTTAAATAAATAAATAAAGTAAAGCGCAAGCATAAACATGTAATAAACAAGCATACATAGATCCAAAGCACTAGTCTACCGCATGTCTAGGTGCTTTAGAACCCGTCTAGTACGATGCCAAACAAATCTATCCACCGCATGATACAACTTGCATGGGGATCGTACCACTTTCCACAAATAGATCTATCCACCGCATGATACGATCTAAATATGGAAAGTTAAAAGCATACATCATTTATAGCATAAATTACACACGTACTCTACTCATGAGAAACATAACCGAATGCGGCTGAACAGCCGATTCGGGGTCCATGAAGAAGGAACAAACATTACCAAGCAAGATAAATCTATCAGATCAATTTGAAATCTAATCCACCGGATGACTAGATCCAAAGCAACCCAAAAACCTGCATCTACCGCGTGATACTCAGTTCTTTCAAGATTTATACGAACATCGGCAAGCTTGAACCCGCAAAACGTAACAACCTAGATCGATTCGGTTTCGGCTATCAAAGAGCACGTGATCCACGTGTTAGATTAACCAAAGGCATGAACTCGACTCGCATGAGGATCATCAAAAGGTATAAAGCCGATCCAAACCTATCTAGATTGGGCAAAGAGTGTTACATGAATTTAAACATAAAGCAAAATTCAAAGCAACACGGGGTAACTTAATGAATCTATTGGATCTTGCCAAAATCCAATAGAGCCGATAACTAGCTTCAAGCTAGATCTTAGCCTACCGCATGGCTCATGACCTAACAAGAAACCCTCTTGAACCAAGCTTGAATCTACCGCATGACACGAAGCATGGTAACAAGACTACTTGCATCAGATCTAAATCCACCGCATGATACTAGATATGATACAAGGTTGTCGGTACTCACGGAGGTCGACGGATCAATGGACCCTCTCGAAGAACTCGACGACACGACAAATGGACTCTAGGGTTTGGCGTAAAGCCGGTTTGTATTGAGAATGATTACGTCTATCCGTTACATACAATCAGGGCTCATATTTATACCCTGCCAGGCACAACCTCGAATGGATTCGATACCTAATTTATCTCTAAGCTTGATCGCTTATCCATCCATTCTTCCTTCCTGCTTGAGCCACGTCACCGTACAATCCCGCAAAATCAGCTCAACTGTTCTCTTGCCGAACGGAAGCAGATAGCCGACCGCGGATTTTCTGCCGAATGCATCTGAAGAAACCTTCCTTCCACCGGACGGATTCCTCACCGAGCTGGACCCACAAGTCAGACTCCTTACCAAATTTTGGTGTTAACACATGCCCCTTCAATTTCGGGATAAAAGTGATTTTTATTCCGGAATTGACTCCAGCCAGCAACGTCTTCAAATCGAATCTGTTCAACACCTGCTCTCTCTCTTCGCAATCCGCCGGAATCTTCGTCTAGATCCAAACCCTAGATCCCCTTGTTCTGAGCTTGAATCCCCAATGGCGGCTCAAAATCCAGCTGCTCAGGTAAATTCCCCTGCCATAAGCTTCATTCGGCATTTAGGTTTTCAATTTTTACTTGAGATTTCTCTTCTGCTTTCCTTCAGGAGCCTTCCACCGAGCTTTTGATTCGTACCGAGGCCAATTCAAGATCCTACTACCTTGGTCCTGTGGGAAACTCTGATCCTCGAGATTTTATCGCAGCAAAATCTCAAAGGATCCCCTTCAAAGCGGCTTTATCCACACCTCCTCAGTGGCAGAATGCTTTCAAGAACTGGCCCTTGACCCCAATCGCAGGCTGGAAAAATTGGTACCAGAGGATCCTTGCAGACAAAAGTGCCAGGACCCAGAATTGGGATACCCTCTGCATTGATCAATGCTTGGAGTTATCTTTGGCCGAGACCCCCAAGAACGATGACCTCTTGATAGCGGCTTGCCACTTCTGGTCAAATGGCGTCAACGCCTTCCTCTTTGGTCACGGCCCAATGTCCCCAACGCTGGCCGATGTGTATATGATCACCGGCCTTGACATTAGAGGATCTGTTCACCCCTGGGATTTCAAGGGTTCCTCAAGACAAAAAGAGGTGCAACCAGGGAGCGGATAAAAAAACTATATCCTGAACCATATGAAGGATGGCCCCCTTGGTGAAGTTGAATACAGGGCGTTTCTGAACATGTGGCTATGCAGGTTCATCTTCTGTGGTAAAGCCAACAAACCCACCCTGAATCATATTGCAATAGCTTCACACCTAGTCAGTGGCAATCGCTTCCCTCTTGGAAAATACCTTCTAAGCAGTGTGTATCATATGCTTCATCAAACTGTCACCCAGATGTACACTAGCCAGAGGATAGCATGTGTCAACGGTCCCTGGTGGTTTGTTCAAATGTGGCTGCAGCTGCACATGCATCAGATTGTTGGTGTTGATTTGAACACCCGGTTCTTCTCTTCATCCAATCATCATGAAGGGGAACCCCAAGCCACCAGAGGATGCCAAACTTATGGAGAAGTCGCTTCTAACCTGTCCTTATCAAGCAGAATGTCAGCCAGCTCTTCGAGCTCTTCTTCAAAGGTTTCCAGAATCCTCTCTGGCTCCCTTATTTGGATAATGACAACTTGACTCTCCCCTGTGAGTTCTCCTTTGAAACCGAACGCCAAGATGGAAGATTCTGGAGATCTTCAATATCATTATCCGCCCATGCATTCTGCCGGCTGAATTCAGTGGAGGAAGGCTGACCTATAGCACTTATGAATATTATCAGCCCAACATAATGGCTCGGCAACTTGGATGTGGCCAGATGCCCCAAGACTGTTTCTACATGAATTCCTCAAGCCCAGAGAGGAAATCAAAGAACTTACTCAAACTGGTAGAGTTTTTCAGTATGTGTGCAGTCCTGCTGTCTACACCTGGCCTTTCATACCCACAACAATAGCTCACCCCACCTTCAACTCCTGGTGGCAAGAATTCCATGTTCACATCTTCAGTGAGCCTGTACACTTGTTCTGCACAGAGTTGATGCCTGATTTCCAGCCAACTTCAGAGGTAATATGACTAACCCTTAAATCATACATTTCTTCTTCCAATCATGGTTCTGATTTTACTTCTTTTGCCCTCAGAACACCATGCCTGCCCCTCTGGCCAGGGATATTGCCTACAATGCAGTAGGCCCAATCTCAGCATTGGGATTCAAATCACCAACCCTGGCTCAGCTAATGGCTAGGTATGCCACAACAGACCCAACTCTGTCCAGCCTCGTTGCTGACAGGAGGCAAGGCTTGTCTCTGATTGCTCCTCCAAATGCCAAGAGGAGGAGAACTATCAAGAAAGTCCGCGTTGAGGTAAAATTCTTCCATTCTCGATCACAGGATTACTCTGTTTCTGATAAATCATATCTTATGTATTTTCAGACTAGAACTTAGCAATCCTCAGTTTCGGAACCTGCCAATGTTCCATCCACTGGTATGACCTTTACTGTCTTTTTCTTAAGGATGAACACTGGCATTCATTCCTAATTTATCACTTGCAGAAAAAACAATGGAGGATCAACTCGTGGATGTCCCAGTGTCTCAACAAGCAAGTCCACCCAGGGTTGAGCCACCTGTCCAAGTGGAAATCTCATCTTCATCAGGGACTCAGTCACCCCCTGTTCAGACAGAAGCACCAAACTCGCCAGAGATGAGTTTCCCAATCCAACCAGAGCTATCAAGTCCTCCAAGGGCTCAATCACCCACTAGTCAAGCAAAAACATCAAACCCAGCAGAGGTGAACCCATCTCTTCCTCAGCCAGAAGCTCCTAAGTTGCCAGAAACTGCATCAGCGCCCTCTTACCCAGAAGCTTCAGCTTTTCCTGGAACACCTCCTTCACCAGTGGCTTCCCCTGAACAAAATCCTACTCCAGTTCAGGAATTCGGACATGAGGTACTTATTTGCACTCAAACCTGCTATCCTTTTACTTCCAACACTCCTGATTCGGCAATGTTGCTTTCTTAGGATCAGGCCCCATCATCAAGTCCATCAATGGGGAATAATCCAGTTGCCGAGGCGAGGGAAAGGGTACCTCAAACCTTGTCAGAGGAAGTGCAGGAAAAGCTCAAGGAGATTTTGGCCTGGCTGCAAAAAGATGCGCGGGATCAGTTCAAAGATCTCGATTACTTTGAAGAAATGCTTGAATCCATCAGCCAAGAGCTCCCTGAGGACATCAATGCCTCACTTGCATCCATCTCTGATCTAGAAATTCATTATGTGCCCATAAGACAAGCTCAGAGAAAGAAGTCCTCCCGCCCGGCCGTTGAAAAGAAGAGGGCCAGAGCTGAACAAGCCGTGAAGGGGGCACAATCTCAGACCGAGAACCACAAAGATACACTGGCCAAGCTGCAAGATTCTCGTGAATTGAAGATCGCCAGAAAAGCCGTTTTGGAGGCAGAACTGAGAAACTTGTCAGCTGAAATAGAGGCCGATGACAAGAAAATGGCCGAGCTCCATGGATTGATAGAAAAGACCCAAGAGGCAGCAATATCGGCCATAGCTGAGGTAAACCAATGTGATGCAGAACTTACCACCCTGTCCAGCGCCCAAAAAGATTATCAAGAGCGGATGGACAATTTTCGCCAGGCAACATCGGATGTCGTGGTGTAATTGCGAAATACTTGAACATCTAGATGTTTTAATCGATGTGTAATCAAATTGGTCGATCTTGTAACATTTGCTCTTGCAATTTTATTTCCTTTTTCTTCTGCGCATTCTCAAATGCAATGCTGAGCAACCCATTCGGCAAAGAAATTCCAATACCCGAATGGCACTTTGACTCCTCTCAGCCGAGCCAGACAACCGAATATGACTCAGCCTAGAACTCCAAACGACCCATCGGTGGACTGGTCAAGGAAACCTTTCCATCTTCCGATTTTCTTGAGATATGCGCCACGATTCAGAGCCACGACTTGAGGCCACGATCTGCCTTGCCAGGCCTATAAATGAAACCGTAGGTGCCCCTAGCTCTCCACCAAGCCTTTAGCTCTCGAATCTTTGCCAATCTCAAATCTTCCTTTTCTTTTCCAAACAGTGCACATCCCAGAGAAGCATGGTGCGCAGCCTCAACCGACGCCGCGCCTCCGATGAGGCGGAGGGGAGCCGCGCCAGTGCCCGTCGGAGGCAATGATCGTCTATCCCTCTTTTCTGATTCATCTTTGGTCTCCCTTTGTTTTTGACGATCATCCCTGTTTTCAGGTTTATTCAATGGAATCCATCTCCCGCGCCGGCCGGTCAGCCCCTACCAGACGACTCCTCGGAGTCCGATGATCACTCCCCCGTGCCCTACGGGGAACTCGACGCTCTCCGCTTCAAAGGGGAACTGGAGGTGGCCCAGCGCGAGCTGGAGGAAGTCTCCAAAAAGGCTGGCATAGCCGAGTTGGAGTGGGAAGACCAGCGCAAGCAGCTGCTGGAGACCATCAACGGTACGGTCCTGGCACCGCTCCTTGATCCAACCCGGCCTTTGACGCTAATCCCTCTTTTCTCGCACTTTGCAGCCCGTGATGCCGAGCTCAACCAGCTAAAGACGCTGGTGGAGCAACTTGCCGATAAGGTGAACGCCCGCGGAGACACGCCGGCGGAGCGCCTTGCAGCGGTGGAGCACCGCGTGGACAAAGTGGCCACCCATGGCATCCGCTTGGGCACCACCCTGGGCCTGGCTGCCATTGCGACGCACACTGATGTCGACTACTCCACCAAGTCGAGCGGCTTCCGGGGCGGCACGCCAGAAGACATCGAGGAGATCGAGCTCATCTTGGAACGCCTCGATGGCCACGACGGCGCCATTGCCGAACTCACTCATCCCCAATCTGTGTTGAACAGGCTCTTTGACTAGATTGTATTAGGGATGTTTGAATATCGGCAATAAATAAAGAACTTTTGAATTCTGTGCTTGCACTGTGATGATTTTTTCTTCATGTTTGTATCCGTGAATCTTGTTTTTCCTTAAACATATTCGGGAACTAGCTTGAGCCGAACACGCGAAAGCAGATGCCCCTTGGCGCAAAATCCACAGAGGATCCCTGAATCGGCAATCCATAAGCACTGTTCAAGCGAGAACCCTTCGCATTCGGGAAGAAAACCCTGCCGTTTGGTATTCCAATAGTGCACGCCGGCTAGTCATCACTCCCAATGTACCCCCTCGGTCAATAAAATAGCCTGCTAAGATGCCCTGCAAATCCACTCGCACACACATCCATCACTTCTCATTTCCTCCCCCGTCCTTAGAGGAGAAAACCCCAAGGCCATGGACAAAGGCAAGCAACCCCAGGAGAGCAGCGCTCCGAAGAAACGCACGATTCGAGAGTGAGTTTTCCCTTGATTCACTCCTTGTTTTCCATATGATCTTGCGCTTTACCTCCTCTCTTCCTTTCCTCTTTCAGCCTTGATTTGCTTCCTGAAGAAATCATCGGGACCGAAGACATGCCTAAGTACATCTCCTCCGATTCCTCCCTCGAAGCAGAGGACGCCACGCCTGAACAGAGGACCAGCCATCAACCGCGCCGCCGCGTTCGGCACCTGTAGCATGGCCTCAGGGACATCACTGCTCGTTGCCAGGCCGAACGCGAGCGTCGCATGGCTTTGGAGGCATTAGTGGGAGGTAAAATGTTTCTGACCCCTTCTTGACTTCGTGCTTACATCTGGGTTTCTTGCCCCTAACACCCACTCATCCGTTTCAGATGTCTCTGACAGGTACAACAACCTGAAAGCGGCTTGGGACAGCTTGGTGGAGGCCGCAAACCATGGTCACCCCCGTGCATTCCAAGTTGCCGTCACGGTGGTCTTGGAGCAACTGAAGAGGGAGCAGCCGAAGAAGAAGCAAAGAAAAGATTGAATCATACTTTCGCTTCTTCCTCCACGCCTTCTGCTTCCCACCTCCTCGTAGTCCAGATCACTAGGGTTGTTGGATGTAAACCTGTAGGAAGCAGTTGTAATGTAATTTTGTGCTAAGGGCAATGCATCTGGGCACTGGCCGTTCCTCCTGTTTGTGTATTTTTGTTCTGAAGGCGGCCTCGTTCTTGAGCGCCGGCTATTTCCTGTGTCAGATGCATGTAATCCCGCTGCTAGTGATCATCGATCGATTTCAATACTAGGATAATATTTCTTCAAATACCTTCCGTTTATTGCAGCAGAAAATTCTTCTCCTAGTAAAGTTTTTAATATGTATGCATTACCAGGGACGCATCTGACCACGCGAAAGGGTCCTTCCCAGTTATGGGACCATTTGCCGAATTCGCTGTATTTAGTTCCAATCGGCAATAGCGCTTTCCAAACCAAATCCCCTTCTGCAAATTGCCTGACCTTTACCTTCTTGTTATAGTACTTGGCAACCCGCAGCTTGTTCTTATCGATGTTTTCCAGGGCCCTAAGACGGATCATGTGCAAATCTTCTAGTTCATCCATCATTAGGCCACTGTAATCTTTGGAGCTTAAATCTTTTTGTAACACAACTCTCCTGGAATCTGATTGTATTTCCCAAGGTAGAACCGCATGGTGCCCATAAACCAATTCATAAGGAGAGGTCTTTGTAGCTCCATGAGGGGCCATTCGGTAAGCCCATAATGCTTCACTAAGTACCGAATGCCACCTCCTCGGCTTCTGGTCGATCTTCTTTTGTATCAGCTTGATCATGATCTTGTGAGAAGCCTCTGCCTGACCATTAGCTTGGGCATAATAGGGAGAAGAATTAAACAATTTGATTCCCATGCTTTCGGCAAATTCTCTGAATTCCAGGGACACGAATTGGGCCCCTTGATCAGTTGTGATTGTCTGAGGGATTCCAAACCGATAGATGATGTGTTCCTTGACAAATTCAACCATGTTTTCCGACGTCACCTTCTTCAGTGGAATTGCCTCAACCCATTTAGTAAAATAATCTGTAGCCAAAAGCACAAACTTATGCCCCTTGCTAGATGGTGGATTAATCTGGCCAATCAAGTCTATACCCCAGCCCCTAAATGGCCATGGCTTGATAATGGGATTTAATGTTGATGCGGGGACCCTTTGAATATTTCCAAACCGCTGGCAATCTTGACATCCCTTGTAATACTCAAAGCAATCCTCTAATATCATTGGCCAAAAGCACCCAGCTTGCCTAACAACCCATTTCATGCGGTAGGCCGATTGGTGTGCTCCACATATCCCATCATGCACTTCACTCATCATCTTCTTCGCTTCTTCTGGACCCAGGCATCGTAACAACACCCCATCTAATGATTTGTAAAACAAATTGTCATCTAGAAGAACGAATTTTATGGCCTTGTACCTAAGATTCCTAGAGACCTTTCGGGATGGATCCTTCAAATACTCCACAATCTCTTTTCTCCAATCATCCTCCGCAAGATCCATTCCCAGTGCGCATATATCTGCAGCAAACGCTTCTTGACTCTCTTTGTAACCAGAGGCGCTCTGAGCCAACCTGTTCGCTTCTTCGTTATGTTCCCTAGGAATATGCTGTAGAGTTACCAATGGAAAGTTCTTCAAGATTTCCCTGCATTCTTCATAGTAACTCCTCAGCGCTTCACTTTTGCATTCGTATTGGCCGTTCAATTGCTTGATCACCAACTCTGAATCTCCATAAACCTCAACTGAAACGGCCCCGGCTTCTCTTAAATATTGGAGCCCCCGAAGTAATGCTTCGTATTCAGCCTGATTATTTGTGACAGTGGGCTGTATAGGGATGGCAAATTCAAACATCTCACCTCTAGGCGAAATCAGTAGGATCCCTACTCCCCTACCTTTACCACATGATGATCCATCAAAAAATAAAGCCCACCGAGTAATTTCAAGCAAATCAATTGACGGGTCACGATGCTCAGTTATAAAATCGGCAATGATCTGACCTTTAATAGCTTTTGCCGATTCGAACTTTAACTCAAACTCTGATAAAGCTAAGATCCATTTGCCAATCCTGCCATTCAAAATTGGCATAGATAACATATGTTTTATTACATCAAACTTGGAATACACAGTCCATTCGGCATTCAACAAGTAGTGCCGAAACTTTGTACACGAGTAGTACACGCACAAGCACAGCTTTTCGCGTACCGAATACCTCGGTCTCGGGATCAAGTAATTTTCGGCTAAGATATGCTACTACCCGCTCCTTTCCTTCGAATTCTTGAATAAGGGCCGATCCAATGGTTTGGGTATCGGCCGCCACGTACAACTTGAAAGGCTTATCCAATTCGAGGAGGGACCAAAGATCGGTGGCTCCTTCATGTATTGCTTGATCTCATTAAAAGCCTTTTGTTGTTCGTCGCCCCATGTGAACTTCGATCTTTCTTTAGCTTCAAAGAATGGAGAGAACGGCAAAACCTTCTGTGACAGATTTGAAATGAATCTCCTCACGAAATTAATTTTGCCGAGCAGCGATTGTAACTCCTTGAGATTAGTTGGAGGGACAACTTCATCAATGGCCTTCATGCTCTTCTTGCCAACCTCAATCCCCCCTTTGTGGACCAAAAATCCCAAGAATTCTCCAGCTGATACCCCAAAAGCGCATTTGTTTGGATTCATCTTTAAACCATGCTTTCGGGTGCACTCCAAGGTCTTTTTCACATCTTCCAAAGGTGGGTCATGACTTAGGGACTTGATCACGACATCATCAATGTAAATTTCAACAACTTTGCCGATCAACTCGTGAAAGATGTAATTCATGGCTCGCTGATAAGTTGCACCGGCATTTTTTAACCCAAATGTCACGACTTTCCATTCAAACAGGCCTATATGACCAGGACATCTGAAGGCCGTCTTTGATATATCTTCTACTGCCATAAAAATTTGGTTGTATCCTGCATTGCCATCCATGAAACTGATAACTTTGTGCCCAGCAGCGGCGTCAACCAACAAATCGGCAATAGGCATGGGGTAACCATCCATCGGAGTAGCTCTGTTCAAATCCCTGAAATCTATGCAGACCCTCATCTTTCCATTCTTCTTGTAAACAGGGACAATGTTAGAAATCCACTCCGCATATCTGCATGGCCGAACGAAGTTTGCATCAAGTAATCTTTCAATTTCTTTCTTCACATCGGCCAATACCTCATCCTTGTAGATTTTCCGGGGTGGTTGCTTGTATGGTTTGAAACCAGATTTGATTGGCAACCGATGCTCAACGATGGAGCGATCCGATCCGGCATCTCCGAATAATCCCGTGCGAAGCAATCTTTATATTCCTTGAGTAGCTTGATTAATTCCTCCCCGAAGTCCGATTGCAAGTTTGCACCGATGAACGTCGGCCTTGGCTTGTCACCGCTTCCAATGTCAACTTCTTCTAATTTATCGCCCGACATGAATCCTCGCCCCAACTTGCCATCGGTACCATCGACGGGGTTCTCCATTAAAAATTGCTATAAGAGCCGATCGCTTGAATCGGCTCGTTGATCGCCGCCGACAGTTCAACAGACCTTCTCCCCGCCTTTCCCCGAGAAACGATCCAATGCCTTGATACTCCGGAAAGCCGGTTCCATGTTTGCAACGCTCACGGAGTCATCTCGCTTGGACCACCTCAATATCATCATCCACCCATTGGATGAGCTGGCCGATGCATGGTGGATGGGACGCAGCAATTGGCATGAATCCGGTCCCGTCCAAGCGAGAGGGCCGTAGGCTCCTTTACCTTCGATAACAAAGAAGGTCGTGAGCGTTGTCTTGGACCCGATCATCAGATCCACGTGAGCGCATCCCTTGGTGTCTGAAGGATTCCCAGCGATATCATTCAGTATTATGCTTGTAGGCGTCAGATCGCTAGGGCCCATGCCAAGTTTCCTGAAGGTGGTGTACGGCATTACGTTGACCGCCGCTCCACCGTCAACAAACATCTTGGTCAATGGCTTGCCATTGACATATCCCTTCAAGTACAGCGGCCTCATGTGTCGATTTTTGGCCGGTTTGTCGAAGACGGCTTGCTTGGCTAGCACCAGCTGTGCCATCAGCCCCTCAACCTGCTCATCATCCAAGGACGCCTCTTCCTGCACAACCTGATTAGCAGGAGCCATAAATTCATTCGGCAGAAAGTATACCATGCATGATGGAGCCGAACGCTTTGACCCTTCAGGTTTATCCTTTGGACGCCACACCTGCTTTGTCTGGATCCCAGCCTACCTCAGCTCACGGCTCCTCAAGCGTTGAACCCTTCGCTTCTGACTTTTTCTTAGGCCAGGCGGGCACCGTTGCCCCTTCTGCCAGATGTACTCGTCCTCGTCTTCATCTTGATCAGCCCACCTTAAATCAGCCTGCCTTTTCCTGGGATGATCAATGATTTCAATTTTTTGGCGCCGATCCTCGCTAGGATGTATCCTTCCAATTCTCTCATGGACGGATCGGCGATTGGCAGTCTTCTGCCCGTACTCGAAATACCTATCACTGCACTCAGGGCAGTTTCTCAGTGTGGGGAGCTTCAACCCTTCGTTCCAGCAGTGGCTGAAGAACGCACATCCCCAGTGCGCGCGTTCCTGCTCGCGCGTGTATTGCTCTAGATCTCTTCTGCGTGCTTCCTCTTAGGCCCTGCGTCTCTCCTCCTCGTGTTTTCGCTTTTGGTAGCGCTCTTTTTCCAGCTGGCGCTGCCACTTATTGAGGAGGATACGCGTGGTCACCTTGGGCTTGGCCTTGGATGATTCCCCGATTTCGACGTGGCTCTTAAGAACGCGGGGGGCTTCACCATGCACCTGCTTCAAAGTCACTTGACGCTCCGGGTCCACTGCTCCATCCTGCCTTGCCCTGGCTGAGGTCAAGACTTTGACCTTGCCCTTCTCCTCAGCTGTCACCATGTTGACGGAAAAACCCACCATGTTCTGAGGGAAGGGGTGGCCATCCAGCTTCATCTTGTTATCAAATTTGAGGTGCCCCTCCTGGATGGCTCTTTGGATCCTCATTCTGAAGATCCTGCAGTCGTTGATGGAGTGCG
Source organism: Cenchrus americanus (assembly GCA_947561735.1). NCBI lineage: Eukaryota > Viridiplantae > Streptophyta > Magnoliopsida > Poales > Poaceae > Cenchrus > Cenchrus americanus. Next base: position 9,955,308 of record OX387239.1, read on the forward strand.
AGTTCCTGTCATGTAAGCCATAGTAACGTTTCTCCTTTACTCCATCGGGCCGAAGCATGGAATGCCCTTCAGGCAATCTGATTCGGCCTTCCTTTACCAAGAGCTCAAACAGCTTGTCAGCTTTTGTGATGTCGAAATCGTAGGTACCTTTGGTCTGTTTGACCCAGCGCTGATTCATAGTCAATGGCTCTTTTCCCCATATGATTTCGGCCGCAGCCACGTCCTGTTCGTCATCAGAATCCTCTATCAGGTCGGCCTTGTCCAGGAACTGGTTGTAGATATCCGCCACGTCATGCTGTTTGCCGAATCTGGCATCCTTCTTGATACCGTATGATTGGTTGCTCATTAACGACAACTTTTGGGACAACTGGCCCAGGTTATAGAAATCCATGCCAAACAGCTTCTCACGCACGGCCGGCAGCATCCCGGCAACGGCCATGTCAGCCAACTGGTCATCTGGCAGGTTGAGCGAAAAACACATGCCCTTAACTTCCCTGAACCTCCTGAGGAATTCCAAGGGTGTCTCACTGTGCCTCTGCTTCAGGGTAGCGAGGTCAATTAGCTTCTTTCTTGAGCTGCCGCTGAAATAGTGGGCATGGAATTTCCGTTCCAGCTCTTTCCATGTGCTGACTGATTGCGGGGGCAGAGATGAAAACCATTGGAACGCCGGACCCGTCAGTGACGCGGGGAAGTATGTGACTCTGAACGCTTCTTCGGCTGAGCACTCTCCAAGCTGCATCAGGTAGCGAGCAATGTGCTCCACCGTGCTCGTGTCGTCCTGCCCCGAAAACTTTGTGAATTCCGTCGGAGGTTTTACCCTTGGCGGAAGGACACGTTGTAGTACCACTCCGGGAACGGCGGCATGTAGGTAGGTCCCTGCATTTTTGGTTTGAGGCCGAACTGATTTTGCATCAAATCGGCCATCTTCTGCGCCAGGACGTCGTCCTCCTGCGTGCCTGCAGCTGGTCTGTAACCCGGATTCGGAAGAGCGTCGATGGCCCCGTAGTTCCCCACCTCGTGGTAGCCTCCGCCGTATAGATTCCTCTGTAACCAGTTGCTTGCTTGAGCAATCCTGTGGCTGGAAGCAAGCAGGGACCCAGGCGAGCCGAATGCCAACTCCCCGTACGTGGGTTGGTACGGGTTCGGCTGTTGCACAGGTTGACCCGTGCCGCCCGCGGTGGTGGCCGGACCGGTCGTCCTCCCCGCGGCCCGCAAAGGGGGGCCGAGCCGGCTCACCCCGGACCCCGTGGAGGAGGCCGGAAAGCTTGACTCCCGGCGCCTCCGAGGAGGAGGCCGGGCCGGGCCGGCTCGCAATGGCGGTTGAGAACTGGACTCGTCCAACTCCATGGTGCCTCCTTGAATGGGTGCCTTGCTGAATGCCTGCTCCATGCCTTGACCGAAGACAGCCACCATCATTTGTTTGAACGCACAAAGGAAAGCTTTGTGGTGCCTGCTCAAGACGTGGTCCGCGGCATCTCGGAACGCCAGTATGCATTCCTCCCTCTCCTGTAGGGTCGTGGCGTCGCTCTTCCCTGGCAACAATACCTTGGGCATCTCGTTTTTCAGGTACGGGACGCCACTCCTGTTCTTCTTGAAGGACAGCATACACTTCTGCTGGAATTGGTCCACGACGTCCTGGAGCTACTGTCGTTGTTCAAGAGAGAGGTCTTCAATGTTGACATCCATGACATCCGCGATATCAGGCATCTTGATTTTCGGCTGTGGCCCCACAGGGCGTGCCAAAAAGTGTGTTGACGCAAAATGTGCACCTAGCGCCAAGCACACCGCAAGCCGAACAAGGTGGCTTCACACGCGCTGAGAATCACGAGACGTGCCAGTCAATTTTCCCTAAAAATTAACAAAAGATAAAATAGTTAAATACCAAAGCTTGGAACTTGCCGGGTGGTACCAGACAGTTCCATATTTACGTCTACGAAGCCAGATGGGATGACATATAGCTATAGAAAGCTATCTGCCAATAAACTGAAACCATTCGGGAGCTTTAAGAAAGAAAAAGTAACATAGTCGAATGGATGACGCAAGCATGACACCGATCGGTCTCTGTTTAGCCAAAGGTACACGAGCGCAAGACCGCAACCGATCCCCGTGGTGATCAACGTTAAATAAATAAATAAAGTAAAGCGCAAGCATAAACATGTAATAAACAAGCATGCATAGATCCAAAGCACTAGTCTACCGCATGTCTAGGTGCTTTAGAACCCGTCTAGTACGATGCCAAACAAATCTATCCACCGCATGATACAACTTGCATGGGGATCGTACCACTTTCCACAAATAGGTCTATCCACCGGATGATACGATCCAAATATGGAAAGTTAAAAGCATACATCATTTATAGCATAAATTACACACGTACTCTACTCATGAGAAACATAACCGAATGCGGCTGAACAGCCGATTCGGGGTCCATGAAGAAGGAACAAACATTACCAAGCGAGATAAATCTATCAGATCAATTTGAAATCTAATCCACCGGATGACTAGATCCAAAGCAACCCAAAAACCTGCATCTACCGCGTGATACTCAGTTCTTTCAAGATTTATACGAACATCGGCAAGCTTGAACCCGCAACACTGTTGACGGTGAAAATCCGTCAACCTAGCCATGAGTTTACCTTCGGTGTTGGCATTAGTTTTATACCTTATCCATTGGTACTAACCCCCGTGGTATAACAAGTTCACGTGTGCATGTCGTTTTTGGAGTTTAATGTTTATGCAGGGATTTAGTGTTGAATGCAAGACTTTCGGGATAAGTTCATCAAGCACCTCATGACAAGACCTTGAAGCCCCGTACAAGTCATGCAATGAAGCAAACTTAACTCCAAGAAGCCGGGGACTTGATCCGAGAAGACGACGGACTCCGGGGACCCGACCGGAAAAGTGCCGAATCTTGCAAGACAAGGAGTTGAGTCCAATTCGGAGAGAAACCGACGACATGGACCTACATGCGAAGGGGGAAGCATCCGGAAGCAAGGGAACCGACCTCGGGCAAAGGAGCTCGCGGGGGCCGGGCCTAAATGGGCCCGGGCCGGCCGGCCCGGGCCCGGTCGGCCCGTGCCCATTTAGGGCCCAAACCCGTCGCCCTTTGCCCTAGCCGCCAATCGGGCTACTTATAGTCCCCCGACCGAGAGCCACGCGAACGGAAGTCGTAATCCGCCGCCGAGGAGCAGAGAAGCTTGAGGGACACCAACTTGAAGATGAGGGTCGTGCTAGTTGTCTAGGGTTTCCCCGGCCGACGTGGGAACCTTGCATGGAAGACCACGTCGGAGCTCGGAGCGAGGATCAAGATCGAGGGAGGGCCCCGGTGGTGATCTTGTTCATGTAATCATTCATGGTGAAGTTTGTAAGTGAATCCGATTTCTAGCGATTAAGTGCCTTCTCGATGATTTTGTTTTCTTCTTGGTTTTGCTTCTTCTACGATCTAGTTTGCGGCTAGATTACATAGGGTGCTCTTGTAGCCGCGGTGGCTAGAGGTGCATACCGGACCGGCCAAGTGATTTCAACTTGTTCTATCGAACTCGCCCTAAGCTCCCCGCATGAATAGGGATACGTTGTGACAGAACGGGGGTCTCGAAATGCGGATGTTTTCGGAGTCGGATGGGGAGGCCACGATTTAAAGATGCTTTTAATGAGATTCGCTTTTCTATCTTCATCTATCTTGTTTGGAGCTACAACATAAGCATGATTTAGATTCTCTAGATTGGTTATCTCTTGCTTTCTTTTGTTACCTCTTTAGTAGATTAGATTAGATTCGTTTTCTTTACGAGTTAGTAGATTAGATGCAACTTGTCTTCATTAGATAGCTTTACCTTGCTTTACTAGATTGAATCCTTGCGTTGCACATTGTTCCACGGATTCGATACCTTGGGTTCACCACTCGAGGGAAGAAGGGTCCCTTGACTACGACGGGAGACTTGTCCGCTTGCAAGTCGTAAACGAACTTTGATACAACTATTAACCGTCAACAAGCCCCTTTTTCTGGCGCCGTTGCCGGGGAACAAGCAATCAAGATCCGATCTAGTATCGCTTATCTTTCAGTTTTTCTTTTGATTTTCTTTTGCATCTCTTATGTTTGATCATCCCTGAAAAGAAAAAAAAGAGTCAATCTAATCTAGTTTTGTTGAACCCTAATTTTTCTTTTGTTAGATTTTTGTTTTATTGCTAACCCTAACCGGAGATGGTTGGCTACCTCTCCAAGAAACCCAAACTTTTTGTGGATGATCCAGGAAAACTTTACAGGCAAAGGTGACATGCAACACAAGCTAAAAGGGTGGAAACCCTAGATTCAAAAGTTGAAGTCGAAGGACCGTCGAAATCTCCAAGGGAATCACCACCTCCAAGTCAAGACGCCGGAAGGCCGTTCAAATCAAGAGGAGGATGGAGAAGATGGAGATGGAGAAAGAAGCTCAACACCTAAAGGCTGCCAAGGCAAGATCCACATGCGAAGTGTTCATCATGAAGATGCTAGAGACGCAAGTGGGACAACTTGCCGGGCGCCTGATGGGTAACAAAGAAGGATATCCGAGACAACTCCAAGGTCCCAAGACGGCGAAGGCTACTCAAACTCATTCGGGAGAGATGAAGGATCACACTAGAGACCATGAAGATCACGACCGAAGGACCGGAGTTCGAAATGCCGAGCCACAAGGAAGATGTTGCATCCGTCAAGACCAAAGGACAAAGCCGACTGTGAAGACCAAAAAAATTGACTAAGCCAAAGTGGGTACCCAAGATTGCAACGCCCGCAAAGAGCGTTGATCCGGAGTAATCAAGTGAAGAAGTCTAGCCATGGACTATAAACGAAGCGCTAGGCGGGAGGCAACCCGTTTCGTCGAGTCAAGAATAAGCTACCGGGAGGACAACCCGATTCCAGGTTTTTCGAGTCTTTTTAATTCAGTCTTGAATTTTACTACGCAAAACATTAGACTTAGAATGGTTGAACAATATTAGAGACATAATTCTTGGTTGAATATTTTGCTTGATCATAAACCCTTTACATGAACCATCCTATGTGTTTGTTTGCTTCTTTTTCGAGAAACCACAACAAAAAAAAATTCAGAACCAAACTCAACCTTTCATCCTCTTTATGATGTTGTGGTTGACTTGTTTTTCATGCTAAAAACACACGAGTAGAGCCACGACTTGTATCTAGATGTTATTTAAATTTCAGCACGTGGTAGGACTCGCGTGAACCTAGAAGCTTGATTTTTGGTTGGTTTAAAAATCCATATCCTTGGTTTCTCTAAGATTAGAATTTTTCTATGCCTCACTTAATTTTATTTCATTCAAAATCTCTCTCATCTAATCAAAATTAGGACCTAAACCTATGCCCCCTTGATCAAGCCGGGAAAAGCTTGCTCTCAACCAATGAAGGCAAACTATACCGGTGAGACCGAAATCGACGTAATAAAAAAATATTTTCGACTTGCATTTGTTTTTAATGGTTTAAAAACTTCTCTAAAATTATGTTCGAGCTCTTGCATGGCTCTGAAAAATATTTTTAAATTTCGAAATAAGAGGAGTGCTTAACCTTAAACACACCTAAATGGAGGCAATCTAGTTAACCTAACCATGCATGCACCATGATACATCACAGGATGCCCCTCCAACATATTTAAACCACATGCAAAGTACAAGCATGGGGGGCAGCCAAGGCTTTGTTTTGTAGGAATATCATGTATGCATGTGAGGCAAGGGAGTATGGAAGTGAATCAAGCGAAAACATCAAGTGGAAGGAGCAATAACGCAAGCGAAGGAGTGGACGGGAACATTTGGAAGGTGTACGCGATCACGAAGCAACATGAATGCACTAGAGAAGAACCGAGCCAAGAGGAGAAGAGAGGTAAGTCTTTCATCCAACTCTTTGTTCGTGTGCTCTAGTTTGTAGGCCGGAATCACCTTAGACTTAGCCATCCACCGCGTTTGTTTCGTGCAACAAATCACATCCTTAATCCACTCAAAGTCCAGACTCCAAAATAATATTTGTGTACCTTGTTACCGGGTGAAAACCCCGGATATATATTTGTGAGGGAGAGCGCTGCAATTATGGAAGAAAACTACAAGCCTTTTCACCGAAGAAGAAGGGATCATCGTCGTCTAAGCCATCATCGACAACCTCTTCGAGGAGGCGCTCGGTTTCCGAGTCTCCTTGGAGTATGGGGGAGGACACGACACCACTGAGGAGGAACCACTCTTCTCCTTGGTGGCATGAGGGCCACACAAAACTCGTTTATTAGGTTTTCCAAACTTCAATAACATATGGAGGAGCCGCTCGTCCAACCTCGCCACTTGACACGATCATCCGCTCCACCTCCATATGCTCCGCGGTATTCCGAGGGGTATGTCATCATGACAGAGGAGGAGAACAAGCTCGCTCGCCTTAAGTAGAGGCTTGTAGCGAACGCCGACATCGACGACCAAGCTCTCCACATATTGGGTTTCACACGGGACACCGGTGCAATTCTCTAGCGGAGTGACGGCAAACACCCACAAGAAATTCGCCTAGGAAATTTTCATGACCATGGCGCATAACCTTGGTGAAGGAGTGCTGAGTCTCTCATTCCGTTGGAGGGAGCCCACAAGAGGAGAAGAAGGAAGACACCGTCGGAAGGGTAACCTTGATCAACGATGCTATTTCTAGCACTTTGATGGGGTAATCTCCTTTCAACCATGGGTTGTAATCGATCTTGAGATGTAATCACACTTTGTTGGATTATCTATCTATCAACTTTTGTTGAAAATACTTTAATGCTTAAGGCTAGCAACCATGCCGCAAAGGGAGTAAGGCCTCAATGCTTCCTTGGATCCATTCAACACAATCCCCGATAGATTAGATTGGCTTTCATGTTCAAAACGATTGCATGTTCTAGTATCGTAGACCCATGGGCGAGTGTCTCCTATTTTCAAAAAGGGAGCTCCGGAACAAGTATGTGCATAAAGGCACATGGGAAGGCTTTTGGAGTATGATCACGGGAAGAGACCATCAACGAAGAAATACTATCCGGAACCCCATCATCCAAGTGTGTCACTTTTGTGCAAGTGGATTTTTGGGGAGAATAAGAGAGACATAGATAACCAACACGGAGTTGAATTGGATTTACTCGCAGCCAATCAACCCTACTCACCTATGATCAACCGGTGGTGTTGTGAGCAACATCGGATTCGGGAGATCGGGTTGTTACCTCTCCATGTTGACTATCTCTTTAAAACCGGGTATTACAAGGAACCCAAATCATCTCTTACCCGGGACTTCCCTAGGAATATATGAAGAAAGGAAAATATAAGAGTGAAGATAAGAGAGGAGGCTTCGAAGTGGCCTAGGTGAATTTGCCCCTTCCGGATTGAAGATTAAGACTTTTCTTGAGGGGAAGAAGATCGGTTAGAGGAAGGACTTCTTGTGCCGGCGGAAAAAAAAAATATATAATAAAGAAGGATTAGGAGAAGGTTTTTCCACGACCCAAGAAGGAGGTGCACAAAAAAATTATGTTCCACCATTCGGAGAAATTCCGGCATCGCCAAATTACTACGGTGGTGTACCAATGCAAGCATGGGGGAGTGGTGCAGCCATACCCCCACCATTTTTGCGGTGCCCAACGTAGCCTTTGCGGAGCCATTTGCACACCTTCCTCAACCACAACAAAATGTGGCCACCATTGGAGGATACGCTGCAAGGAACATGCAAATTATTGCAGCCATCCTAACCAATGCAAACCAAATGGGTGAAGGAAATACAAACGTCGCTTATGAGCTTTGACACCTTCACCTAATACCATTGGACAATTCATAAGAGGAGAGGCGCATTCCTATTGCAAGTAAGGGTACAACAACCAAGACTTTCAATATCAACCACCGGCGGAAGATTAGAGAGAGGAGGAGCTTTAGTTATCTTTCCTTTACCCCCTTTTCTTTAATTTTCAGCTTGTTTGCGCCTATGTATGCGTAGTGTTTTCAGTTTTTTATTTAAATTTCAGAAAGTGTGTTAGTTTAATTTTTTCAGTATGTATCTTAGTGTTTATTTTCATCATGAATAATGTCGCCACCAAGTTTTTACCTTTGGTAAAGTTACAAAGTTTGTGCCATGATGATATATGATTATAATTGCCGCTTTGTTTATCTTTGTAATTGATTTTTGCATGTTTGAACTAGTGCTCTCTTAAAAATACAAATCTGAAATTATCTAAATGCTAGCTTAATCTTCAGTGGAGGTTATGATTAAAATAAAGACCCATAGTGTTTTATGTGCTCTAAAGTTATGAATAGATTAAAGATGTCTTTTATGCTCAAAAATATTGCTAAACTTGTCATAAATATCACTTGTGTGTTGCTCAACCTATCCAGAGCCTTATATATATTTGAGTGCATAAACTTTAGTGTACAAGATTTATTTTTGAGTGAGTTATTGCAGGCCATGATTTCTCTGGCCCGAGACTAAGAAGCTGGTCATTCCGTTTTTGCGTATCTATCTTTTTGCTAGCCTTTTATCCGTGCATTGTGTATCCCCGCATTGGAGATCTCACAAACCTCGCCGGATATCCACCCTTAAAGCAAATATCATCTTTTGTGATTACCTCCTTGACCACAACCTATTGTTGAGAATGGATCATCAATTCAAGGAAGATCGCAAACGGTGCCGACATTGAAGATTTCAAGTATCTATCCAAGGAAAAATACTCCGGTACCTACCTTATTTTTCGCCTCTTTGCTCGAGGACGAGCAACGTCTAAGCATGGGGGAGGAGGTAGGTACGGTGCAGTTTTAGAGTTAAAAGGGGAATATTTTAAAAAAATGATGATGAAAGAAAAAAAAAATCCAGCGATATTCATGACTTTCAAGGTAAAGAAAAAAAAATATATATATATATAATGAATGAAAGAAAGAAAGAAAGAAAGAAAGAAAAGAATGAGAAATATGAGAAAGAGAAAAAAAAGGTATGAGCATAAAGTAAACTCCCCGGTTCTCTAAGAGTGCAATCAAGGCTTCAAGTTTAAAAGATCCATTCTCATTTTCCAACCATGTGCAATCCGATAACGAGGACTTCCTTTGTGCCTCGGGATCACTCTTTGCCATTTGCACATGTCCACTCATCTAAAAGCGTGTGTATTTTTCTCTTTCCCCTCCTTGATTTAACATTATTTTCCAATGACCTTTTTGACGAGTCTCGGTAAGACCATGAGAAGCTTGTCTTGTTTTGACAACACCTCATTTATAAAATCTTGTTAGGACTAAACTTTCCCAAAGCTCCATATAAAGCCTACCACACATATATATATGAGAGGGAAAGGAGTAGAATATATAGGCTTGAGAGACAAGTGAGATGAGAGTTCATGAGCAATATACAAGATGATTTAAATTTGTGAACTTGGTTTAGCTTTTCTTTATCTCGTTCTTTATTTCAAAAATTCTGAGATCTATTTAAACTTTGTGAGCATGTTAATACTTGTGGGATAAGCTTAATAAGAATCTACCCTCCGTAGAGGTGAAGGCTAGTACATTATGGAACTTTAATGAATTAAAATTTTGAGAGCATTATGTTTTCTCATGTGTAATCAAGTGCAGAGTTTAAACATTGTTTAGCAATGATGATATCCATCGAAGGCTTACTCGAGGACGAGCAAGGTTTAAGCATGGGGGAGATGTTGACGGTGAAAATCCGTCAACCTAGCCATGAGTTTACCTTCGGTGTTGGCATTAGTTTTATACCTTATCCATTGGTACTAACCCCCGTGGTATAACAAGTTCACGTGTGCATGTCGTTTTTGGAGTTTAATGTTTATGCGGGGATTTAGTGTTGAATGCAAGACTTTCGGGATAAGTTCATCAAGCACCTCATGACAAGACCTTGAAGCCCCGAACAAGTCATGCAATGAAGCAAACTTAACTCCAAGAAGCCGGGGACTTGATCCGAGAAGACGACGGACTCCGGGGACCCGACCGAAAAAGTGCCGAATCTTGCAAGACAAGGAGTTGAGTCCAATTCGGAGAGAAACCGACGACATGGACCTACATGCGAAGGGGGAAGCATCCAGGAAGCAAGGGAACCGACCTCGGGCAAAGGAGCCCGCGGGCTGGGCCTAAATGGGCCCAGGACGGCCGGCCCAGTCCGGTCGGCCCAGGCCCATTTAGGGCCCAAACCCGTCGCCCTTTGCCCTAGCCGCCAATCGGGCTATTTATAGTCCCCTGACCGAGAGCCACGCAGAACGGAAGTCGTAATCCGCCGCCGAGGAGCAGAGAAGCTTGAGGGACACCAACTTGAAGATGAGGGTCGTGCTAGTTGTCTAGGGTTTCCCTGGCCGACGTGGGAACCTTGCATGGAAGACCACGTCGGAGCTCCGGAGCGAGGATCAAGATCGAGGGAGGGCCCCGGTGGTGATCTTGTTCATGTAATCATTCATGGTGAAGTTTGTAAGTGAATCCGATTTCTAGCGATTAAGTGCCTTCTCGATGGTTTTGTTTTCTTCTTGGTTTTGCTTCTTCTACGATCTAGTTTGCAGCTAGATTACATAGGGTGCTCTTGTAGCCGCGGTGGCTAGAGGTGCATACCGGACCGGCCAAGTGATTTCAACTTGTTCTATCGAACTCGCCCTAAGCTCCCCGCATGAATAGGGATACGTTGTGACAGAACGGGGGTCTAGAAAGGCGGATGTTTTCGGAGTCGGATGGGAAGGCCACGATTTAAAGATGCTTTTAATGAGATTCGCTTTTCTATCTTCATCTATCTTGTTTGGAGCTACAACATAAGCATGATTTAGATTCTCTAGATTGGTTATCTCTTGCTTTCTTTTGTTACCTCTTTAGTAGATTAGATTAGATTCGTTTTCTTTATGAGTTAGTAGATTAGATGCAACTTGTCTTCATTAGATAGCTTTACCTTGCTTTACTAGATTGAATCCTTGCGTTGCACATTGTTCCACGGATTCGATACCTTGGGTTCACCACTCGAGGGAAGAAGGGTCCCTTGACTACGACGGGAGACTTGTCCGCTTGCAAGTCATAAACGAACTTTGATACAACTATTAACCGTCAACAAACACGTAACAACCTAGATCGATTCGGTTTCGGCTATCAAAGAGCACGTGATCCACGTGTTAGATTAACCAAAGGCGTGAACTCGACTCGCATGAGGATCATCAAAAGGTATAAAGCCGATCCAAACCTATCTAGATTGGGCAAAGAGTGTTACATGAATTTAAACATAAAGCAAAATTCAAAGCAACACGGGGTAACTTAATGAATCTATTGGATCTTGCCAAAATCCAATAGAGCCGATAAGTAGCTTCAAGCTAGATCTTAGCCTACCGCATGGCTCATGACCTAACAAGAAACCCTCTTGAACCAATCTTGAATCTACCGCATGACACGAAGCATGGTAACAAGACTACTTGCATCAGATCTAAATCCACCGCATGATACTAGATATGATACAAGGTTGCCGGTACTCACGGAGGTCGACGGATCGATGGACCCTCTCGAAGAACTCGACGACACGACAAATGGACTCTAGGGTTTGGCGTAAAGCCGGTTTGTATTGAGAATGATTACATCTATCCGTTACATACAATCAGGGCTCATATTTATACCCTGCCAGGCACAACCTCGAATGGATTCGATACCTAATTTATCTCTAAGCTTGATCGCTTATCCATCCATTCGTCCTTCCTGCTTGAGCCACGTCACCGTACAATCCCGCAAATTCAGCTCAACTGTTCTCTTGCCGAACGGAAGCAGATAGCCGACCGCGGATTTTCTGCCGAATGCATCTGAAGAAACCTTCCTTCTACCGGACGGATTCCTCACCGAGCTGGACCCACAAGTCAGACTCCTTACCAAATTTTGGTGTTAACAGTTATAGTTTGGCCCCATAAACATCCCATTAAAGTTAGGATTGATTTTCACAGAGCGGTAGAAATCATCTCGTACGAGGACAAACATCTCTCGCTCGTCTATAGGGGCATGTGTGGCGGCTCAAACAACTTTGTGAGGATGTGCTTCACCGATTTCTCGGAATGACTTCATACTTTTTTTGGAACACCTTTGCATCCAAAAGGATGTGTTCCTCCTATTTCTTTCAATTTTTTTGGCACTTTAGGTTTTCTAGCATTTATGTTTATGTAAGTAATAAAAAATTACAATAATAGGGAAACTTGCTCAGAAAATTGCGTACATGCACACAATGTTATAGTTTGGCTCCATAAACATCCCATTAAAGTTACGATTGATTTTCACAGAGCGGTAGAAATCATCTCGTACGAGGACAAACATCTCTCGCTCGTCTATAGGGGCATGTGTGGCGGCTCAAACAACTTTGTGAGGATGTGCTTCACCGATTTCTCCGAATGACTTCATACTTTTTTTGGAACACCTTTGCATCCAAAAGGATGTGTTCCTCCTAGTTCTTTCAATTTTTTTGGCACTTTAGGTTTCCTAGCATTTATGTTTATGTAAGTAATAAAAAATTACAATAATAGGCAAACTTGCTCAGAAAATTGCGTACATGCACACAATGTTATAGTTTGGCCCCATAAACATCCCATTAAAGTTAGGATTGATTTTCACAGAGCGGTACAAATCACCTCGTACGAGGACAAACATCTCTCGCTCGTCTATAGGGGCATGTGTGGCGGCTCATACGACTTTGTGAGGATGTGCTTCACCGATTTCTCCGAATGACTTCATACTTTTTTTGGAACACCTTTGCATCCAAAAGGATGTGTTCCTCCTAGTTCTTTGAATTTTTTTTGGCACTTTAGGTTTTCTACCATGTATGTTTATGTAAGTAATAAACAAATTACAATAATAGGCAAACTTGCTCAGAAAATTGCATACATGCACACAATGTTATAGTTTTGCCCCATAAACATCCCATTAAAGTTAGGATTCATTTTCACAAAGTGGTACAAATATGTCACATTTTGTAAGTAATAAAATTTCTATTTAAAAAAATCTCCAAGATGCCCACGTCGAGCACCAGTCTAGCACCAAAAATTTGCACAAAAACCTAATCAATCTAAACACGTGCCCACCCCAGTCTCCTCCCCCCACGCGGCCAAAAATTTCCCAAGGAAAGTTTCCACGCCCTCGGGAAAATGCCGTGCCAAAAAATTGATCGCGTGCGTTTCCTCCCCCACGCCGCCCTTAAACCTCGCAACTTCTCATATACACGCGGTTCCTCATCTTCCCCACGCCGCCTTCTCCTGTTTGCACCGAGTTAGGGTTTTGCCTTTCCACCAAAGAGAAGTTGACCATGGCGACTTCTCCAACGAGTGGAACTCCTCTGTCCGCGTCTATGCGCACACCTTCAGGAACGGGGACGCCAACAACTCCGGCAGCGGTGGCGTCGACCCATTCATCGAGACTCAACATCAACACGTCTCTTTTCGGGTCAACACGTGCCTCTGGGTCGACATCACTGGGGACGCCAACAACTCCGGCGGCGGCGGCAGCGACGCCGGCAAGTTTATCCAGGCCCAACGCCACCATGTCCGGGTCAACGGGAGTGGCTCCTGCTCAACAACAAAGCTCCCTGCCAATCGATGGCACCAATGATAGGTAACAACACTTGGCTTCTATATGGATTCATCATCTCGGGAAGATGATATGTTGGTTTAGGGTTCTAGCAAAGATGAAATGTTGTGTGAAATTTTCTACTCTAGCTATAGGACCCACTGTTTAAGTTCTTCAGCTGATTACTATAGTACTGATTAGGAAAGTTGTACTCTAAAGATTTAGTGACAATGGCATAGTGTGTGCAGTTTTCTGAAATTTCACTCTATCATATGAATAGTGACAACATTGGTTCTCAAATTATACACACCATTGATTCAAATTATATACATAAAATATTTGTTGGTTTACCTATAATTCAGCGTTTAGGATTTAGGGGAGTTAAAAGAAGTGGCACTAAGTTTTAATTACTTTCACTATCTGTACACATACTATATGTACACTGGTTTTCTTTTAAGTATAACCTGTACATATAATCACTAGTGCTTAAGTTTGATACTATTCTAATATTTGGCAGCACGGCCGAAACATGGACTCTCCCGTCACTTGCGAGGGGGCGCCGGGGGGACGCAAGACTCTTCTACTGTTAGAATCAGTAGGTCTGAGCTCACCATGAGTAACTTGATTGTGTTGATGTTACAATTGGGGTACAGGGTAAGGGACTATTTGTACTACAAGAGGAGATGTGGTAATACAGCAACACTGTTAGAACTCGAAGTAGAAGACCATGTAGATGCTATGATAGCATGTAATGAGGCGGAAAAAGAGGTCAGACTATTGTTGTCCAAGGACCAAATAATAGACGAACATGTGAGCATAACACCCTTGAAAGTACCTAGAAGGAGACCCATTAGAGAAATGAATTTAGATGAAGATGAGGAGCCAATTGATGCTTACAAGGACTGGTTGGCCAACATGCATAGGCAAAACCGATTCACTGGTAAGTGTCATGTTGTATTATTTTCTATATATTCCAGAAGCCTTTGTACTAATATTTGCTTTATTGACCCAGATTTGAAAGATATCGAGAGGGATGACACCACCAAAACTTACAAAGAATGGTTAAGGGTGGAACGACTACTAGATGATATTAGTAATATAACATCTGTCCCTAAGTGTCTATTATTGATTCATTCACAATCATATTATATCTGACACAAGTGACCAATATTTTCTACAGTGGCATATGTCGACAGTAATCAGCATACAATAGTTGAACATTCTGGTCAAGATAGCAACCCCACACCACCAGTAAGCAGACCATCCCATGCTTGCCGTTTCATTCCACCGGGAGAGGGAACTAGTAGTAAGTATTGAATATTTTCAGTTTATTGTGAGGTTCAATTAAATTTGTACTATGTAAACACTTTCTTAATTAATTCTTTTGCTCTGAATATATTTGTTTTTCATGAAAAAGACTCCAAAAAGAGAAAGCCAAGAGATAACTTGAAAGATGGACAGCAATTGAGAAGAGAAGCAGGGAGGCATCTCAAAAGCTTAGCATCCAGTTCTCCGGGCTTGGAGGACCTGTAGGTGCAAACAAACGAACATTTATTGATGAAATAACACTGTTCACATGGAAAAGAGCACCTCTCATTGGAGTAAGAAGATGGAGAGATATCCATGTTGACGTAAGAATTGCAATAGCAAATGATGTGCTGGTAAGCTTATGTCATCCATGTGCGTGGCTGTCAAAATTGCAATAAAAAAATTGTATAAGAAGTAATTTATCTTGGATTTCATTTGAGCAGGCTAAGTGGGACCTTGAGGATAATGAGGCAAACAGAATCAAGATTTGGACCGTGGCTAATGACCGCTACAAGGGATGGCGATCTACATTGAGTGCTACCTACAAGGCGTACTCCACCTATGAAGAGAGAATGAGACATAGGCCAGAAGAATTAGACATTGTTGAGTGGCACTATCTGGTGTTGTATTTTGGTACCGAAGAATTCCAGGTTTGTTGCCATTTTTTAAATGGTGCACTGCTGATTTTATAAAGGTTTTGACACTATCAAGGTTTATATACAGTGCACTGCTGATTTTGTAATTCCAGGTTTTGGCACTATCAAGGTTTATGTATAGTGCACTGCTGATTTTATAAAACTAAAATCATTGCTGCTTGTGTGCAGAGAATTAGCAATAAGAATTCTCAAAATCGGCAGAATCGAAAGATGCACCATAATACCGGATCAAAGGGTTTTTCTCAAGTGAGCTATGAGAATGTAACAAATTATGTCACAAGTTATTCCTTCTTGCAAATTTTATGGTTTGTACTTGTGCCCCCGAATGACAATGCCCACTGCCCAGTATAGCATAATTTATTTTCCATTCTTGTAAACAGAAAGCTGGATGCTAAGTGTTAAAAAATTTTAAACATTGGATTCCTTTAGTCATTCAATAGCAATAAATATTTCTGTTACGATTTGTTTTTTATTTCCTGGTTAATGTCTTCCTGATCTTACTTTACATAAGCTTGTATAGTACCCTAGACTATGGAATATGATTAATTTGTTTACATTCTTGCCTAATTAGAGGGACCAACTAACTGGTGAAGAGCCAAATGATATAGAGCTTTTTATGATCACCCACCAACAAAATGGAGAATGGACAAGCGAGGAATCTAGGGAAGTCTATGTGAGTATTAAATTTTTTTACAACCCTTATTAAGTGATGCAACTGTCCTCACTTAGAATTACATATATAATTAACTAAATGTATGTACTTTGTTAGGAAAATACAAACAAGAAGATTATGGAGCTGGAGTCAAGGCCTGACGCAAATGTCGTCTCAGACTTGGAGCAGAACCAGTTTTTCCAATCAACCTACAAGGAAACAAGGAAATGCAAATCAAACAAGATGCATGCTAATGGTTACCTTGCAAGGTACCCAACTAGAAAGGAGCTACTGTCCGAGGACTACCAGCGTAGAGTCCACCAGGAGGAGGCCCTCATTGAATCGTTTAGACAGCTGCAAGATAGACTAGACTCTCAAGATGAGGAGAGGGAAGCAGAGAGGCAAGAACATAAGCGTCAGCTGGAACAAGTCAACAAGGAAAGGGAGGCCGATAGAGAAGCACTTAGGCAAGCTACATTGTTGTTGTAACCAGCCCAAAAACAAGCTTCACTACAACTGGTAATATTAACATCTATTTTTTCATAGTCCATTTATCCATTTACTAAAAATCGTGATCTTCAACCCAATTCAAAATGCAGGCTACTGCTGCAACTTCTGCTGCTGCAACGATTGTGGAACCACCTGCAATTGTTGCTGTTGATGCAACAATTGAGGGGTCACAAAATGCAACTACAGAAGGAGAACACATGATGCATAATGAGCAGGTAGCTGCATGATAATTAAAGGATGTTTAATCGTAACATACATGCCATATTCTTGTCAAGGGGTGTAATTTTAACCACCAACCATTGTTTTCAGGTTAACCAAGATGTCAGCCTGCCAGAACAGCAACCCACTCCTCCTGCAGGTGAAGAACGTCCTAGAGGGCGCACAACTAGAAGTAATTCAGCAATCCCAAACAAAGGAGCAAATTCGGGTGTTGTTTACACTACAACAAAGCAATTGAAGGAGACTGCAGCTAGGAAAAGAGCATCCAAAAAGAATGCACAGGTACTATGTCAAACCTTTTATCTCTCTTTGCATTGACAAGGAACATGTACTCCTTTTCGAGAAGGTTCATATTTGCCTTTTGAATGTCAATGAATTTTATTTCTACAACTTCGTTTAACTAATGCATGTCAATGATTTTTTCAGGAGGAATCTTGAGCTTCAGCAGGAGCATGCGAATGTTGGGAAGATGGCCATCAATGGAACCTTCACTGCTACAACATTAGTCTTTTCAGTACTATAAGTTCAAACAATTGTGTGTGGTGGCCGCATTATTATGTGTTAAGCTACATACTTGTGTTCTCAATGATCTTGACACTCGGTGTCTTTGGTTTCATTCTGTATGAACAAATTTTATTTGGGTTTAATGGATGTTGATGCCTCATTCATTACATATTTCTCGATTTGTGATTCTATTCAATAATTAAAACAACACATTAAATTATTCATATATATGAATCTGGCGTCGCAATATACGTTTAAAATCAACCAAAATTTCGTTCCAATAGACTCACATATACCAACTACGTTTAAATGTGGCAATAGGTACAACTATCGTGGCAAAACATATACATTCTCTTGCAACTACAAAAAGGCGACGGTGGCAATAGAGAACCTATCTATAGCAACCATTCAGTATCATGGCAATAGATGACCTAACTGTAGCAACCAACCTAAGTACTGTGGCAATAGAATATGTCTCCTATAGCAACCATTCGGAAACGTGGCAATAGAGGACCTATCTGTAGCAACAAACCTCCCAAAACGTTGCAATATCCTAAGCCAACTATAGCAACCATTTAGTTGATGTGGTAATAGAGACACTTTATTGCAATGATTTCTACGTGTAGCAAAAAAGTCTATTGCAACACCTATGTTCTGTTGCCACTACATTGTGTTGCTACACAACTAACGTGTGGCAATACGTGTCACTAGCAACATCTCGTTCGTTGCGATTGGTACCATTGCAACACCCATAGTGGTTGCAATGGCCTATGTTACAACGCTCACCAAGTGTTGCAAAAGAGTCAAAATTGTTGCAATAGATGGGTACTGTATCGCTACTAAAACGTAAACTGTTGCATTAAGCTATTGCTACGGTTACAAGTGCAACGACTTTTAACCAAAATAATATGGTCGCAAAAGTACTATTACTACCATTTTCCGGCCTATTGCAACACTTTTTCGGCGTTGATTTTGATACAAAACCTTGTAGTGGAATATCTTATCAAGATCTTGGATACATCGGAAAGGGTTACTAGAAGCAAAATCATCAGGATGTGTAAAGTACAGTGGAGTCACCATATTGAGGAAGAAGCAACTTGGGAAAGCGAGGATGACCTTAAGGAAGACTTTCCTCAGCTGTTCTCTAAATCTTCTGAATCTCGGGACGAGATTCTCTTTAAGGGGGTAGGATTTGTGACACCCTAAAATTCCATCACTTAATATACACCTAGAAACATGTCAAATAGCTTTAAGGATTTATAATGAAAAGCTAAATTAATTTGAGCTCTTAACTAATTAATTTAATTTAATTAATTTAGAGACAACAAGTGTTTGTGCATCATTATTTGGCTCTGCATAGTTTTTGGTTGCTTGAGTGAAGTTTAAAAAGTTTATAAAATTTTGTGAAAAGGTTTGAAAAAGTTTGATTTGAATTTCAAAGGAAAAAGTTTGAATAGGAAAAGGTTTAGAAAAGAAAAAAAGAAAACAAAAGAGGAAACCTCCTTACCTTGCGGCCTAGCGGCCCAGTAGACCACCTCCCCTTTCCCGCAGCGGCCCACTCCCCTGCCATCCCTTTCTCTTTTCTCTTATCCCGCTGACACGCCGGCCCCGCCTGTCAGTCCCCCCTTCTCCTTCCTTTCTTTCTTCCCCTTGCTGTTTCGCCCGGGTCGAGCGCCGCCACAATCTCCGCCGCGCCTGGCCGCCTCCCTTCCTCTCCCTTCCCGCTTGGGTTAGCCATTTATGGCAGTTACTTCCCCACAATCATGCTCCAGTCGTTTCTTGCCGTTTCCCCCTCCCTCTTGATAAATTGCACCGGATTGATCGCCGGCCATCAATGGCAAGGCCGTCGGCCGATTGTCCCTCCTCCATTTCAACTTCCCTCTCCCTCTGGTCGTATAAATCTCGGGCATCCCTCTCTTTTCCTCCCTTTCGCATTCACTCGCCCATCTCTGCGCCCGAGCACCTCTCACATCCAGCATCGCCGCTTTGTTTCCACCGCCGTCACTGGAAGAGCCCGCCGCCGGTAAATAGCTTCCCCTCCTTTCCCTTTCATCTTCTCTGGTGCTTCTACCGGCTCTCATTGAGCCTACTGTGCCACAGGTTTACATCTCCGGTGCCTTTAGGAGCAGCTCCCCGACCACACTGGAGCGCCGCCCCACCCGCCACCATTGCCACGCTCCTGCACCGTCCCCTCCTCTTCGCCTTCGAGCTCGCCTGCCTCTCCTTCACGCGGTGAGCAATAACCCCTGCTCGTTTTCCCTTCTTCTTGTGCACAACGGCGTGCTCACAAACTCGCCGGAGCGGCCGTTCTGCCCCCTTCCGGTGCCTGCCGTCAACGGAGCTCGAGCACCTCCCCTGAACCCCCTATCACGTGCGCATGCGCCCCTGCTACGAAATGCACCGACTCATGGACGAAATGATGGCCTGGAGCACTGTCTAGGGGCAACGGCGGCGAGTCACCGCCGCGTGGTCTTTCGTCTCCTGCGTGTTCGCCGCCACGCCCCGCATGCACAGGATCTGGACCGTCGGATCTAGCCGGGTGGCTCAGAATTAAATAGGGCGTACCCCTTCAGAGCGGTTCACCGTGGACCCGTGCATCAGGTGCACGGCGCAGTCCACGGCTCCCTCAGCCGTTGGATCAGAGATCCATGGCTCGGCTGAGCCAATTTCTTTTAAGAGTCCATAATCAATGTCATAATTACATGTCGGTCCTTCCACCCATTAAGATTCTTGCAATCAGATCCTGAGTTTTATGATCTAGCCCCTGTTTACCCTGTATAATAGCACCCGAGGTCCTTTTCTTTTACTTTAGCAAGTCAGCCCTCCTGTTTTTATATGAAATTATGGTTTAGCCCCTGGATTTGTTTATAAAGGTGTATTAGAACTTGAAACAGAGGTATTGGTGGTATGGAATGAAAAAGGATGTAGTAGCTAATGTAGCTTTGTGTGATGTGTGTCAGGGAGTGAAAGCTGAGTATCAAAGACCAGTAGGATTGCTTCAAACTCTAAAGGTACCTGAGTGAAAATCGGAAGAGATTGGTATGGATTTCATAGTGGGATTACCTCGTACTCGTGATGGGTATGATTCTATATGGGTTATTGTGGATAGGTTAACCAAGGTAGCACACTTTATTCCAGTGAAGACGACTTATACCGGAGTTAAGCTGGCAGAGTTATATAATTCAAGAATAGTGTGTCTGCACGGGGTACCAAAGAAGATAGTGTCAGATCGAGGCACTCAGTTTACTTCACGGTTTTGGCAGAAGTTGCATGAGTCGATCGATACAAAGCTAAATTTCAGTTTAGCATACCATCCTCAGACAGATGGGCAGACAGAGAGAACAAATCAGATTCTTAAGGACATGTGGAGAGCTTGTGCGTTGAAGAATAGTGGCAGTTGGGATAAGAGTTTGCCATATGCAGAGTTTTCTTATAACAACAGTTATCAGTCCAGCATCAAGATGGCACCTTTTGAGGCTTTGTATGGAAGGAAGTGTAGAACACCGTTGTTTTGGAATCAGACTGGAGAGAGTCAAGTCTTTGGACCGGACAACATAAGAGAAGCAGAGAGGCAAGTTGAAATCATTAGAGAGAATCTCAAAGCTGCACAGTCATGTCAGAAGAGTTATGCTGATCCTCGAAGAAGAGAGGTGTTTTTGGAAGTCGGTGATTATGCATACCTCAGAGTGTCACATATTCGTGGTCTGCGGAGGTTTAATGTCAGAGGGAAGTTATCACCTCGATTCATAGGTCCTTTCAAGATAGTGGAACGAAAAGGAGAAGTAGCTTACCAGTTGGAATTGCCAGCACAGTTGTCAGGTGTTCATGATGTGTTCCATGTATCGCAATTGAAGAAATGTACAAGTGAAGTTAAGATAGAACCGGTACAATTGGAGGATATTAAAATGGGGAATGATTTGAGTTATAAGGAATATCGTATCAAGATCTTGGATACATCGGAAAGGGTTACTAGAAGCAAAATCATCAAGATGTATAAAGTACAGTGGAGTCACCATACTGAGGAAGAAGCAACTTGGGAAAGAGAGGATGAACTTAAGGAAGACTTTCCTTAGTTGTTCTCTAAATCTTCTGAATCTCGGGACGAGATTCTCTTTAAGGGGGTAGGATTTGTGACACCCTAAAATTCCATCACTAAAAATACGCTTAACAACATGTCAAATAGCCTTAAGGATTTATAATGAAAAGCTAAATTAAATTGATCTCTTAACTAATTATCAATTTAATTAATTTAGAGACAACAAGTGTTTGTGCATCATTATTTGGCTTTTCATAGTTTTTGGTTACTTGAGTGAAGTTTAAAAAGTTTATAAAATTTTGTGAAAAGGTTTGAAGAATTTTGATTTGAATTTGAAAAGGTTTGGAAAACAAAAAAAAAAGAGAAAAAAGAGGAAACCTCCTTACCTTTCAGCCCAGTGGCCCAGCAGACCACCTCCCCTTTCCCGTAGCGGCCCACTTCCCCGCCATCCCTTTCTCTTTTCTCTTCTCCCGCTGACACGCCGGCCCCGCCTGTCAGTCCCCCGCCCCTTCCTTCCTTTCTTTCTTCCCCTCTCTGTTTCGCCCGGACTGAGCGCCGCCGCAATCTCCGCCGCGCCTGGCCGCCTCCCTTCCTCTCCCTTCCCGCTTGGGTCAGCCATTTATGGCAGTTACTTCCTCCCAGTCAAGCTCCAGCTATTTCTTGTCGTTTCCCCCTCCCTCTTGATCAATTGCACCGGATTGATCGCAGGCCATCAATGGCAAGGCCGCCGACCGATTGTCCCTCCTCCATTTCGTCTTCCCTTTCCCTCTGGCCATATAAAGCTAAGGCATCCCTCTCTTTTCCTCCCTTTCGCATTGACTCGCCCATCTCTGCGCCCGAGCACCTCTCAAATCCAGCGTCGCCGCCTTGTTTCCGCCGCCGTTACTGGAAGAACTCACCGCAGGTAAAGAACTTCCCCTCCTCTCCCTTTCTTTCTATCTGGTGCTTCTACCGGCGCTCATTGAGCCTACCGTGCCACAGGTTTAAATCTCCGACGCCTTTAGGAGCTGCGCCCAGACCACACCGGACCGCCGCCTGACCCGCCGCCGTTGCCATGCTCCTGCACCGTCGCCTCCCCTTCGCCTTCGAGCTCGCCTACCTCTCCTTCGCGCGGTGAGCAATAACCCCTGCTCGTTTTCCCTTCTTCTTGTGCACAACGGCGCGCTCACAAGCTCGCCGGAGTGGCTGTTCCGCCCCCTTCCAGTGTCGGCCATCAACGGAGCTCGAGCACCTCCCCTGAACCCCCTATCACGTGTGCATGTGCCCCTGCTACGAAATGCACCCGCTCGTGGACGAAATGATGGCCAGGAGCACTGTTCAGGGGCAATGCCCGCGAGTCGCCGCCGCGCAGTCTTTCCTCTCTAGCGTGTTCGCCGCCACGCCCCGCATGCATAGGATCTGGACTGTCGGATCTCGCACGGGTGGATCAGATTTGAATAGGGTGTACCCCTTCAGAGCGGTTCACCGTGGACCCGTGCACCGGGTGCACGGCGCGGTCCATGGCTCCCTCAGCCGTTGGATCAGAGATCCGTGGCTCGGCTGAGCCGATTTCTTTTAAGAGTCCTTGATCAATCTCATAATTACATGTCGGTCCTTCCACATGCTAGGATTCTTGCAATCAGGTCCTGAGTTTTATGATCTAGCCCCTGTTTACCCTGTATAATAGCACCCGAGGTCCTTTTCTTTTGTTTTAGCAAGTCAGCCCTCCTGTTTTTATATGAAATTATTTTTTAGCCCCTGGTTTTGTCTATAAAGGTCCTGTAAAATTAAGTTTTATTGCACATAGGTCCCCGAGACTTGTTTTAAACATAACTTTCTTGTTTTAACTCCGTTTTTAGTGTTCTATATTTCGAAATGATCGTCTCAGCTAGTGGATTCATTTAGACAGTGAGTTTTTAAATTTTGCTACTGTTTGGTGTACTGTATTTTTATTGTTTGTTGTATATGCTTGTGCGTAGATATCGTGCCTGTTTCGTCTGAGATCCCCATCAGAAGTGATCAGGAAGAGCCTGTCATTGAAGAGGAGTATACCTAGCTTGTAGAGGAAGGCAAGTGGTTTTCCCCCTCTGCATTTTCTCTTTTGAACCTATAACACTGCATGCTTAAACAATATTTACTATTTTTGTTGCAATGCATTAATATAATGGGCAAACATATTTTTAAGGACTTGACTATATGTTTTACCCTGTTACCTTGATCAACCTTGATTTAATAAATGCTTTGGGTAGACATTGCTTAGTTGCTAAACTTGGGCTGGTTATTTTGGTTATGTAATGCAACTCAGTTCTGTGTATGAAATGTGTTGATGTTTAAGATAACATCACCTATAATTTGAAAAGGGACATGGAGAACCACCCAAGACAACAGTACAACCATAGTCCACATGGCTCTGGCTTAGCCAATTAATTAGGAGAATGGGTTAGCTGATAGCCTTTTTCCGAGAGGGGCACAGGGGGCTCGAGGTTGCAGGGGTATAGCCCGATTCTTCTGGGGTAGCAGCCTTTGCTAAGGTGCTGACCATTAGGGAGGGTTATGGTCCGCCCGGAGCTGTAACTATCACAGGATGTTGGTTTCTCTGCTTTCCTTTGTAAAGGCTTTGTAGTGGACCCCTAGCCACTCACCTTGGAAGTGCTTAAGGGTCTAGCTAACCTGGGTAACATGGGGAACACGAATTGTGGGTAAAGTGTACAACCTCTGCAGAGGGAAAACTGATCGATTAGCCGTGCTCACGGTCAAGAGCTGCTTGGACCCTCACATGATAATCAAACTTAAAGATGGATGAAAATCGTGGGTCTTATGGGTTTTGGGTTGAGATGTCTTTAAAGTTAAGTGGGTTGGTATGAACTTACACTTAGTAACTAGGTGTTGTTAACTAAAACTTGATCAACTTATAAAATGCTTACCGTTGTGAACCATAGCCTATCCTTGGAAGCCATGCATGTTCCCCCACTTGTTGAGCTCCAACCATAAGTGTGCTTACCCCTTTCTTATCACTGTTCAAAGGAAAACATCGGTGAGGAGGAGTACTGGAGCGACTTCGAGGAACTCTAAGGCATGTGGATCCCCCAATCATTATGCCTGTGAAAGCTGAAGAAGGAGCTACTCATTTTTTTAGTTATCGTTTTGTGTTCGGACCTTCGAGTCCACCCGTCTGAGTGTAATAATAAATATTGTATCAGTTTACATTTTCATTACTGCAATGGTATTACACTCTTTTGTCTATCATGTGTGTGTAATTTGATTCTGGCGCACATATGAGATGCATTCTGTTTTCCTTGTAAAATCGGGTGTGACAAAGAGTGAGTTGGGGAATGAGTTCTTTATGAAGAAGGGAGAGAAACTGAGTGAAAAGAAGCCAGAGCCCAAAGAGAGCCCAAAACCAAAGCCAAAACCAAAACCTCTCCATTGTGAGCACTGTGGGAGGGATGGGCACCCTCATGAGTTTTGCTTTAGGAGGAAGCATAATGGGAGGTTGGCTAGAGAGATGGCCAACAAGGACAGGTACCGCCCTTCTCGTGGTGTGCCTGAACCTAGGTTGGTGCCGAGAGGTGAAGGTATGGCGCGTACCATTTTCCGTCGAGAGAGGCGTGAGTTTGTGCCTCGAGGTTAGCCACCACATAGAGGATGTGGTAGGCGTGTTGAGTTTGGGCATGGTGAGTTTGCTGGATGTTCCTTCGCTCATGGACAATACGAGTAGGGGGGAGCGATCGCAATTATAAGTCCCAGGGGAGCTACGGGCCATGGTCTCCCCTTCGTGGTATGCGTAGTCCTCCTAGGGGACTGTGGGTGTTCCATCTAGGAGATATAGGGTGGATTTTGCTAACCCCATGTTTGAGAAAATGGCACGACACTGGTTTGATTCGTTTTGTACTAACCCCAGTGCTGATTCGTTTGCTCACTCTCGCTCTCGTTTTTTATTTTTCAGGTGGGAGGCGTGGAGGACTTTTGGTTGATCGACTCCGGTTGCTCTCGACACATGACCGGAGATCGAAGGTGGTTCTCCAGCCTCACCCCGATGATGACCAAAGAGTAAATCACTTTTGGGGACAATGGGAAAGGTAGAGTGCTTTTAGTGGGCACGGTGAAGGTGATAGAGTTCGTGACTCTTCGGCATGTTTCTCTTATCAAGTCTTTGGGTTACAATCTTCTCTCAGTCTCCTAGCTTCTTGATGAGGGTTTTGAAGTCTGTTTCAAGATGGGTTGTTCTCGTGTTTTGGACTCTCGAGGTGATCTTGTGTGCACAATTGTCCCCGAGGGTCAGATTTTCAGAGCCAATTTTCTCAGTGTGTTGGCTATTCTCGTTGCTTGGTTGCTGGTGTTTTGGTGGAGCTTTGGAAATGGCATAGGAGACTAGGTCACTTCAGTTTTGACTTGTTGTCATGCTTGAGTGTACTAGGTTTGGTCTAAGGATTGCCAAAGTTGAAATACCAAAAGGATTAGGTATGTGCTCCGTGTAGGCATGGTAAGATGGTCGCCGCCTATCACCCGCCTCTGACATCCGTTATGACATAGAGGCCATGCGAGTTGTTCCATATGGACTTGGTTGGTCAAGCTCGTGTGTGCTCAGCGAGTGGGAAATAGTATGTCCTTGTGATCGTGGACGACTATTCTCGCTATGCTTGGGTCTTCTTTTTAGCTGACAAGGGGGAGACAGTTGGTTTTGTCCAGGATCTAATCTTGAGGTTGAAGAACGAGAGGAATGGAGATGTTTTTCGAGCTATTCATAGCGACAATGGCAATGAATTTGAAAACTCTTATTTCGAAACCTTTTGTCATGATTTGGGTCTCGAACATCAATTTTCTACTCCCTATGTGGCTTGTCAGAATGGTGTGGTTGAGAGGAAAAATCATTCCCTTTGTGAGATGGCTCGGACGATGCTCGACAAGCATAAGACTCAGAGGAGATATTGGGCAGAGGTGGTGAATACCTGTTGACGGTTAATAATTGTATCAAAGTTCGTTCGCGACTCGCAAGCGTACAAGTCTCCCGTCGTAGTCAAGGGACCCTTCTTCCCTCGAGTGGTGAACCCAAGGTATCGAATCCGTGGAACAAATGTGTGACGCAAGACTTAATCTATTAAAGCCAAGTAATCTTCAATATTCGATAAAAGACCTAATGCATCTAAGTAAAAGACACAAAACGAATCTAATCTACTAAAAACCGGAGAAAACAAAGTAAGATTGGGTAGATAAACCGATCTAGAGGGATCGGGGTAAGCCTTTTGTTGAAGTTCCAAGCAAGAGAAGAAGTAGCAAATCGAATCTTAATAAAAGCCTCTTTAAATCGTGGTTTCCCGTCCAAATCCGAAAACATCCGCCTTTCGAGACCCCCCGTTCGTCACAACGTATCCCTATTCATGCGGGGAGCTTAGGGCGAGTCAAAAGACAAGTCGAGATTCTTTCGGAAGATCCGCGTGTACCTCTAGCCACCGCGGCTACAAGAACACCCTATGTAATCTATCTCGAGAATAGAATTGGAATAAGCAAAGCCGATCGAAAAACGAAATCTTCGAGGAAACACTTGATCGCCGGGAAAAGATTCAACTTGATAATTCAACTATAACAATGATACATACGCAAGATCACCACCGGATCCTTCCTTGATCTTGCTTCTAGCTCCGGAACTCCGACGTGGTCTTCCGTGCAAGGTTCCCACGTCGGCTAGGGAAACCCTAGTCAACTAGCTCGACCCTCTCCTCTCCTAGATGGTGTCCCTCTCTTCTCTCGCTTCTCGGCGGCCGAAGACGAAATCCTCTCTCCGTGGCTCTCGGTCGGGGGACTATAAATAGCCCGATTGGCGGCTAGGGCAAAGGGCGACGGTTTTGGGCCCAAAATGGGCTCGGGCCGACCGGACCGGGCCGGCCGGCCCGGGCCCATTTAGGCCCGGCCGCGGGGCTCCTTTGCCCGAGGTCGGTTCCCTTGCTTCCCGGATGCTTCCCCCTTCGCATGTAGGTCCATGTCGTCGGTTTCTCTCCGAATTGGACTCAACTCCTTGTCTTGCAAGATTCAGCACTTTTCTGGTCAGGTCCCTGGAGTCTGTCGTCTTCTCGGATCAAGTCCCCGGCTTCTTGGAGTTAATTTTGCTTCATTGCATGACTTGTTCAGGACTTCATGGTCTTATCATGAGGTGCTTGATGAACTTATCCCGAAAGTCTTGCATTCAACACTAAAACCCTGCATAAACATTAAACTCCAAAACCGACATGCACACGTGAACTTGTTATACCACAAGGGTTAGTACCAATGGATAAGGTATAAAACTCATGCCAACACCGAAGGTAAACTCATGGCTAGGTTGACGGATTTTCACCGTCAACATCTCCCCCATGCTTAAACCTTGCTCGTCCTCGAGTAAGCCTTCGATGGATATCATCATTGCTAAACAATGTTTAAACTTTGCACTTGATTACACATGAGAAAACATAATGCTCTCAAAATTTTAATTCATTGAAGTTCCATAATGTGCTAGCCTTCATCTCTACGGAGGGTAGATCCTTATTAAGCTTATCCCACAAGTATTAACATGCTCACAAAGTTTTAAATAGATCTCAGAATTTTTGAAATAAAGAACGAGATAAAGAAAAGCTAAACTAAATTCACAAATTTAAATCATCTTGTATATTGCTCATGAACTCTCATCTCACTTGTCTCTCAAGCCTATATATTCTACTCCTTTCCCTCTCATATATATGTGGTAGGCTTTATATGGAGCTTTGGGAAAGTTTAGTCCTAACAAGATTTTATAAATGAGGTGTTGTCAAAACAAGACAAGCTTCTCATGGTCTTACCGAGACTCGTCAAAAAGGTCATTGGAAAATAATGTTAAATCAAGGAGGGGAAAGAGAAAAATACACACACTTTTAGATGAGTGGACATGTGCAAATGGCAAAGAGTGATCCCAAGGCACAAAGGAAGTCCTCGTTATCGGATTGCACATGGTTGGAAAATGAGAATGGATCTTTTTATCTTGAAGCCTTGAATGCACTCTTAGAGAACCGGGGAGTTCACTTTACGCACAAATATATTTTTTTTCTCTTTCTCATATTTCTCATTCTTTTCTTTCTTTCTTTCTTTCTTATATATATATTTTTTTACCTTGAAAGTCATGAATACCGCTGGATTTTTTTCTTTCATCATTATATATATTTTTTTTTAAAAATACTCCCTTTTGTACTCTAAAACTGCACCGTACTTACCTCCTCCCCCATGCTTAGACGTTGCTCGTCCTCGAGCAAAGAGGCGAAAAATAAGGTAGGTACCGGAATATTTTTCCTTGGAGAGATACTTGAAATCTTCAACGTTGGCACCGTCTTGCGATCTTCCTTGAATTGATGAACCATTCTCAACGATAGGTTGTGGTCAAGGAGGTAATCACAAAAAGATGATAATTGGTTTAAGGGTGGATATCCGGCGAAGTTTGTGAGATCACCGATGCGGGGATATACAATGCATGGATAAAAGGCTAGCAAAAAGATAGATACGCAAAAATGGAATGACCAGCTTCTTAGTCTCGCGCCAGAGAAATCATGGCCTGCAATAATTCACTCAAAAATAAATCTTGTACACTAAGGTTCATGCACTCAAATATATATAAGGCTTTGGATAGGTTGAGCAACACACAAGTGATATTTGTGACAAGGTTAGCGATATTTTTGAGCATAAAAGACATCTTTAATCTATTCGTAACTTGAGAGCACATAAAACACTATGGGTCTTTATTTTAATCATAACCTCCGCTGAAAATTAAGCTAGCATTTAAATAAATTCAGATCTGTATTTTTAAGAGAGCACTAGCTTAAACATGCATAAATCGATTACAAAGATGAACAAAGCTGCAATTTTAATCATATATCATCATGGCACGAATTTTGTAACTTTTCCAATGATAAAATCAAGGTGGTGTCTTTATTAATGGTGATATCAAGTTGAAATACATACTGAAAATAAACAAACATGCTTGCTGAAATTTAAATAAAAACAGAAAATACTACGCAAACACACATAAGCAAAAGCTGAAAATTACAGAGAAAAAGAAAAGAAAAGAAAACTAAAGTTCCTAAGCCTTCTAGTCCTCCGCCGGTGGTTGATGTTGATAGTCTTGATAATAATACCCTTGCTCATAATATGGTTGAACGCTTCCTCCATCGAATTGATTTGGCTCCACAAGGTGAAGGCGTCCAAGTTCAAAGGCAATATTTGCGTTGCCTTCACCGAGTTGGGCTGCGTTAGATTGGATGGCTGCGATGTTTTGAGCATTTCTTGCAGCATACCCTCCAATAATGGCCATGCTTTGTTGTGGTTGGGGGTGATGAGCGTAGGACTCCGCGAAGTTAGCGTTGGGCACAACATAGTTTTGTGGGGGTACCGGTGCACCACCCCCCCATGCTTGTTGTTGTGACCCTCCGTAATAACTTGGCGGAGGAGGAACTCCACCGAATGGTTGCACATTGGGTTGTGCTCCACTCGCTTGTGCGGAGGATGTTCCCTCCTCTACAATTCTTCCTCTTTTGTTCTTCCTTGCAGGGACAAGTAGCCCCTCTTCCAACCAATCTTCCCTTCCTTCGGTGAAAAGCCTAAGCCTCTCATTCGGAAGGGGTAGGTTCACTATGGCCAACCGATAACCTCCTCTCTCATCTCCACTAATGTACTTGCCTTGCCGCAAGTACTCAAAACCGAGAGAGGTACCACGCAAAAGGTGAGCGGGGTTTCTTGCGATCCCCGGCCGCAAGGAAAAGGCCAACATGGAGAGGTAACACCCCGAACCGATATTACCCGCCCCCGATGTTGCTTCACAACACCAACGGTTGATCATGAGGTAAGAGGGGTCAATTGGCTGCCTGGCAATCAAAGCCGAGTATAGCCAATTCAACTCCGTGTCGGTCACCTTTGTTTCCTTCATCCTCCCCAATACCCTCTTGCACATCCAAGAGTGAAATATCCGGATAATGGGGTTGCGGATGCAATTGCGTTGTTGATGGGCTTCTCCGGAGATCATGTTCCAAAATCCCGCCAACGTGCCGGTGGCACGTCAACTTTCTCCGAGCTCCCTTGTGGAATCCAAGCAGCTCCCTAACGTGCTCGTAGGGAACCACTTGCTCGATTCCCTCCAACCGGAATGACAAGCTTTGCACCCCATCATCATCAACGATGGGTGCAATAGTCATCAAAATTTCCAAGGCGTAACCCAAATGGGTGTCCACCGATATTCCGTTGGAGAACTGCACCCATCCGAGGTGCCCCAACAAATAGTATATGTCGGTGCAAAAACCCAAGGTGTAGAGTGCTTGGTCGTCGAACTCGACGTTCGGCACAAGCCTCTTCTCAAGATTGGCGAGCCTCTCCTCCTCCGCTGCCGACAAGATGATGAAGCCGTACGAAGATTGTGTCGGGGTGTAAGGAGGTGGTGCGGTTGAGCGAGTCGATCGTCGTGGTGGCGCGGGCTGCTCCTCCGTGTGCCCACGAGGTTCGGTGAACCTCATGGAAGTGCTTCTCGCAGCTCTCATACCACCAAGGAGGAGAGCGTCGTTCCTCCTCGGTGGTCACGTGTCCGTCTCCATGCTCCGGGGAGACTCGGAAACCGAGTGCCTCCTCGAAGACGTTGTTGATGACGGCTTGGACGACGACGAACTCTTCTTCTTGGAGAAGAGACTTGTGGTCTTCTTCCACATGGTTGCCGCACTCTTTCTTCAACTAAAATTCCGGGTTGCAACCGGTAAACTAGGCACTTAAACTCTTTGCTTCGGATGTGGACTTTGAGTGGATTAAGGATGTGGATTTTTCTTGAGCTATCAAGATTGGGATGGTTGGCTAAGTCTACGGAGGTTCTGAGCACACAAACTTGAACACACAAACAAGGGAAGGAGAGGGAAGCTTGTCTGCAGAAAACGGGAGCCGGGGGGCTCCTTAAGTAGCCCAGGCCGGCCGGCCCGTGCCGGCCGGCCCCGGGGCCTCCCCGGCTCCTCCCCGCCGTGTCTTTCTCCCGAGCACGATCATTTCGCCTCTCGCAACTTTCCTCGCCCGCGTGCTCCGCAAGTTGCACCGCCCAAACGCTCTCGTCCACTCCTTTTCTTGAATTATTGGTCCTCCCACTTGATGCTCCATGCTTTGGGTCATGTCCATGCTCCCTAGCTCCACTTGCTTCACATGCCACCATGAAAATCCTGCAAAGTTGATGCTTGCTGCCCACCATGCTTGTCCTTTGCATGTGGAATTGGTGAAAGTTGATAATAGGGAATCCAATGGTGCATGCATGATTAATTCAAACTTGATTGCCTCCATTTAGGTGTGTTTAAGGTTAAGCACTCCTCTAATTCGAAATTTAAAATATTTTTCAGAGCCATGCAAGAGCTCAAGCATAATTTTAGAGAAGTTTTTAAACCATTAAAAACAAATGTAAGTCGAAAATATTTTTCGACTACGTCGATTTCGGTCTCACCGGTAAAGTTTGCTTTCATCGGTTGAGAGCGAACGTTTTCCCGGCTTGATCATGGGGGCATAGGTTTAGGTTCTAATTTTGGCTAAATAAGAAAGATTTTGAATAAAACAAAATTAGAATGGGCTTAGAAAAATTCTAATCCTAGAGAAACCAAGGATAAAGATTTTTAAGACCAACCAAAAGCTTTGATTTCTAGGTTCACGCGAGTCCTACCACGTGCTGAATTTTTATAACACTTGAATATAAATCGTGGCTCTACTCGTGTGGTTTTAGCATGAAAAATAAGTCAACCTCAGTACCATAATGAGGGTGAAAGGTTGAGTTAAGGTTCTGAAATTATTTGGTTGAGGGGTTTCTCGAAAAGAAAAGAATCAAACAAGCACATAGGAGGGTTCATGCAAAGGGTTTATGATAAAGCAAACATTCAATCAAGAATTATGTCTCTAATATTGTTCAACCACTTCTAAGTCTAATGTCTTTGCGTAGTAAAACTCAAAAACTAAATTATTAAAAATACTCGAAAAACCCGGAATCGGGTTGTCCTCCCAGCAGCTTATTCTTGACTCGACTTGACGAAACGGGTTGCCTCCCGCCTAGCGCTTCGTTTATAGTCTATAGCTAGACTTCTTCACTTGATTACTCCGGATCAACGCTCTTTGCGGGCGTTGCAATCTTGGGTACCCACTTCCGCACCATCTTGGGCGCGGGCTTGACTTCCGGCTTAGTTGGCTTAGTCATTTTTTTGGTCTTCACAGCGGCTTCTCTTCCTCTGTCTTGACGGATGCAACACCTTCTTTGATTTTCGTTACGTTCATTTTTTTCGGCTCCTTCTTCTTTTTCAGCCCCTCCATTTGTTTTGGTTCTCCCTTCACTCCAATCATGTTGCATGCCTCAATCCTTGGACGGAACTTGAAGGAACTCCTTTCTCCGTTGATATCGAACATGATCTCCCCCTTACCAACATCAATAGTTGCTCCCACGGTCTTGAGGAACGGCCTCCCTAGGATGAGCGGTGGCTTCTCCCTCTCTCCCATCTCGAGCACAACGAAGTCGACGGGGATGAAGTGGTGTCCAATCTTCACGGGTACATCTTCAGCAATGCCTAAGGGATAGCGAATGGAGTTGTCTCCCAACTCCAAACATATTCCCGTAGGCTCCATCGGTAGGCGTAGCTTCTCGAACACATCCCTCGGCATGACGCTCACACTAGCTCCAAGGTCGCATAACGCCTTCTCGAAGTTGAAAGAACCAACTGAACATGGAATTGTAGGGCACCCGGGTCTTTTTGCTTCTCTAGCCCATAAGCAATAGCCGCACTACACTCCTCGGACATTTTGACATGATCTACCCCGAGTGTTGCTATCTCATATTTATTTGCAAGTATGTCTTTAAAGTAACGAGAATATGTAGGTACTTGTAGGGCATCTAGTAATGGCATGTTGATGCTAAGTCTATGCACAACTTCCACAAACTTCTCAAAGTGGTTGTCAAGTTTACCTCGGAAGTAGCGTGGCTTGAGTTGCGGTATCCTCGTGTCATCCTCCGGCATCTCGAATTCGGGTTCCTCGGTGACGATCTCCGTAACCTTCTCTTTAGCAGCTCCTTCCACCTCGGTGGATGGTTTAAGCTTCCTTGCTCCCGCGGAACGTTCCGGATCTTCGGTCTCCTTCCCCGAATGTGTTTGAATGGCCTTCGCCGATTCGGGACATTTGGGTTGTCCCGGAAGCTTCCCTTCATCATTAGTGAGGCGCCCCGCAAGTTGTCCAACTTGCGTCTCGAGCATCTTCATCATGTTGAGCACTTGATGATTGGAACTTCCGACCTCCGTCACTTTGCTATCGATGTTCTCCAACACCTTGTCTATGGTCTTGAACTTGGTGACGGTGTCCTTGTTGATCTTAGCTTGCTCATCCATGAACTCCTTCAATTGTATCCGAAGCGTAACCGCGTTAGGAATAGATGAGCTTGCATTAAATTGAGGCCTACCTTGCCCGTAGCGGAAGTTCGGCAATTCTCCCTTCCTCATGTAGTCAAGCACTTTGGCTTCCTCCGGACAATCTTTGCGGACATGGCCATACTCTCCACATTCTTCGCATGTGGACCTTGCTTCGGCGGCCTTCAAGTCTTGAGCCTCTTTCTTTTCCATCTCCATCTTCTCCAACCTCCTCATGAGCGAGTCGATCTTGCCTTCAAGTATGTCTTCCTTCTCCACTTGCAAGACTCCTTTGACGTTCCCCATGGGTTGAGCAGGGTGTAGGCGCCCGGATGACGCCCACGT
The DNA here is from genome assembly GCA_947561735.1 of Cenchrus americanus. Classification (NCBI taxonomy): domain Eukaryota; kingdom Viridiplantae; phylum Streptophyta; class Magnoliopsida; order Poales; family Poaceae; genus Cenchrus; species Cenchrus americanus. Next base: position 9,989,427 of record OX387239.1, read on the forward strand.
GTCATTATCCGCGACCTTCTTGAATAGCGTGAAAGCTTCCGTCGGTGTAAGCTCGATGATAGATCCTCCCGCTGATGCATCGATGATCGTCCTTGACGCCATGGTGAGTCCTTGATAGAACTTTTGCACGAGGTCTTCTTTCGGGAACTTGTGATGTGGAACCGCCCGGTGTACTCGTTGAAGCGCTCGAATGCCTCCGAGATAGTTTCGTAGGATATTGAACAAAGGTGGCAATCTTATTACGCAAGCTTTGAGTTTTACCCGTGAGTAGTATTCCTTCATGAAAGCCTTCATCAACGTGTTCCAATTTTGCACCGTCTCCGCCGGTTGAGAGTGGAACCATTGCAAAGCCTTCCCGAGTAGTGAAAACGGAAAAAGCCTTGCCCTCATTTGATCTTGAGTCACCCCATCCATGTTGAAAGTCTGACATAGTTGAATGAATGCTTGGAGGTGAAGGTTCCGGTCCTCTTTGCCGGTGAAGGGTGAATGTTGCACCATGCGGATTGTTGAGGTCTTGATCTCGAACGGTCTTCCGATCTCCTCGAGGTTCAAGATTGGTAGGTCGATGATGTCTGGGGTGCATAGCTCCCCAATCTTGCGTTCTTCCGGTGGTTGGTCACCCATTGGTGGAAGTCGGTTCTCCCGCGGACTTTGAGGTGGTGAATTCTCCGGAGATTCCTCGCGATCCTTTGTCTTCCGACTCCGAATCTACAAAATCCAGATTTTTAGCTTGATGTGCTTCGCGTCTCCTTAGCCTCGTAAAGTTTTTCCGGATCATCCACAAAATTATTGGGTTTGTTGGAGAGGTAGCCGTCCATCTCCCGTTAGGGTTAGCAATAAACAAAGTATGCAAAAAAAACTAGAAAACAAAACAAATCTATAAAGACTAGAGTTAGACAAACTAGATTAGATGTATTTTGAGGATGATCAAAATTTAATAGATGCAAAAATAAAACAAAATCAGTACTGAAAATTACAAAAAAAAGCAATAAAAAATCAAATCTTGATCACTTGTTCCCCGGCAACGGCGCCAGAAAAAAGGGGCTTGTTGACGGTTAATAATTGTATCAAAGTTCGTTCGCGACTCGCAAGCGTACAAGTCTCCCGTCGTAGTCAAGGGACCCTTCTTCCCTCGAGTGGTGAACCCAAGGTATCGAATCCGTGGAACAAATGTGTGACGCAAGACTTAATCTATTAAAGCCAAGTAATCTTCAATATTCGATAAAAGACCTAATGCATCTAAGTAAAAGACACAAAACGAATCTAATCTACTAAAAACCGGAGAAAACAAAGTAAGATTGGGTAGATAAACCGATCTAGAGGGATCGGGGTAAGCCTTTTGTTGAAGTTCCAAGCAAGAGAAGAAGTAGCAAATCGAATCTTAATAAAAGCCTCTTTAAATCGTGGTTTCCCGTCCAAATCCGAAAACATCCGCCTTTCGAGACCCCCGTTCGTCACAACGTATCCCTATTCATGCGGGGAGCTTAGGGCGAGTCAAAAGACAAGTCGAGATTCTTTCGGAAGATCCGGCGTGTACCTCTAGCCACCGCGGCTACAAGAACACCCTATGTAATCTATCTCGAGAATAGAATTGGAATAAGCAAAGCCGATCGAAAAATGAAATCTTCGAGGAAACACTTGATCGCTGGGAAAAGATTCAACTTGATAATTCAACTATAACAATGATACATACGCAAGATCACCACCGGGATCCTTCCTTGATCTTGCTTCTAGCTCCGGGAACTCCGACGTGGTCTTCCGTGCAAGGTTCCCACGTCGGCTAGGGAAACCCTAGTCAACTAGCTCGACCCTCTCCTCTCCTAGATGGTGTCCCTCTCTTCTCTGCTTCACGGCGGCCGAAGACGAAATCCTCTCTCCGTGGCTCTCGGTCAGGGGACTATAAATAGCCCGATTGGCGGCTAGGGCAAAGGGCGACGGTTTTGGGCCCAAAATGGGCCTCGGGCCGACCGGATCGGGCCGGCCGGCCCGGGCCCATTTAGGCCCGGCCTGCGGGCTCCTTTGCCCGAGGTCGGTTCCCTTGCTTCCCGGATGCTTCCCCCTTCGCATGTAGGTCCATGTCGTCGGTTTCTCTCCGAATTGGACTCAACTCCTTGTCTTACAAGATTCGAAGACTTTTCCGGTCAGGTCCCTGGAGTCTGTCGTCTTCTCGGATCAAGTCCCCAGCTTCTTGGAGTTAATTTTGCTTCATTGCATGACTTGTTCAGGACTTCAAGGTCTTGTCATGAGGTGCTTGATGAACTTATCCCGAAAGTCTTGCATTCAACACTAAAACCCTGCATAAACATTAAACTCCAAAACTGACATGCACACGTGAACTTGTTATACCACGGGGGTTAGTACCAATGGATAAGGTATAAAACTCATGCCAACACCGAAGGTAAACTCATGGCTAGGTTGACGGATTTTCACCGTCAACAATACCGTTTGCCATGTTGGGAACCGGATTTTTCTCAGGGCCTTCTTAAACAAGACGTGCTATGGGCTCATGCCCGGGCGAGCACCTAGAGTGAGCCATTTTAGGGCCTTTGGTTGTCGGTGCTTTATTCTCAAGAAGGGTAGGCTTGATAAGTTTGATTCAAGGTACTCAGATTGGATATTTTTTGAGTTATGCTAGTCATTCTCGAGCATTTCGTGTGCTCAATATTGATACTAACCTAGTCATGGAAACTTGTGAGGTAACCTTCGACGAGACCCAGCCATGTAATTCGTCTATCTTTGAGTGTGCAGGAGACAACGAAGTTGGCTAGAAGATCCTTGAGGACGAGGAGGATGATGCTAGAGAGGATGATGGTGATGATGGTGAAGCTCCAACCACGCATGTACCCTCTACTTCCACTACGACGACTATGGTAGAGCATGGTCCATCCTCTACACTGCCTACAATCTAGCAAGATCAAGGGGAAGCACCTACTGAGGGGCAAGTTGTCTCGAGGCGAGGGCGCCGAGGCGCATTCAAGTTGATCATCCACCCTCAAGAATCATCGGCGACATTAATGAGCGTATGACACGGTCAAGGTCCAGAAATGCTTCTCACTTTGCTCATTAAGCTTTTGTTTCTACCTTTGAGACGAAAGACATTGGACACGCGCTATCTGATCTGAATTGGGTGAATGCCATGAATGATGAGTTAGAGAATTTTGAGAGAAACCAAGTGTGGGAGTTAGTGGAGCCACCACCAAACTGCAAACCTATTGGGACAAAATGGGTGTGGAAAAACAAAGAGGGTGATAATGGTGAGGTGGTGAGAAACAAGTCGAGGTTGGTTTCTCACGGTTATATCCAGAAGGAGGGGATAGACTATGAGGAGAAATTTGCTCTTGTAGCCCGTTTGGAGGCAATTAGGATTCTTCTAGCCTTTTCTGTTGCTAAAGTATTTAGGTTGTACCAAATGGATGTGAAGAGTGCCTTCTTGAATGGGATTTTGGAGGAGGAAGTTTATGTGAGGCAACCACCTGGGTTTGAGAGTGTTGAGTTTCCCCACCGAGTGTATAAGCTGAGGAAGGCCTTGGATGGGCTGAAACGAGCTCCCAGGGCATGGTTGAGGGGGTTCTTGTTCAACAAGGGGTTTGAGATAGGCAAGGTTGATAAGACTCTTTTCCTCCTCAGGCAGGGTGATGACATCCTAATTGTCCATGTGTACATGGATGATATTGTCTTTAGCGGCGCATCTCACTCTTTGGTTGCAGAGGACATGAGCAAAGAATTCGAGGTGTCGATGATGGCAGAATTGCAGTTCTTTCTCGGGCTTTAGATCAAGCAAGCGAAGAAGGGGACCTTTGTCCATCAAGACAAGTACACCAATGACATCCTCAAATAGTTCAAGATGGACGACTCGAAGCCCTTGTCGACACCGATGAGTACGACTACAACACTCGACGCAGACGAGGACGGAGATCCGTGGACCAGAAGGAGTACCGGAGCATGATCATCTCCCTCTTGTACTTGATGACGACGAGGCCGAACATCTAGTTTTCTGTGTGTCTGTGCGCTCGTTTTCAGGTGTCGCCGAGGACTTCACATCGGCAGGCCGTCAAGCGAATCTTCAGGTGTCTTCGATACACTCCTGAGCTAGGTCTTTGGTACTCGGCGTCCTCTTCCCTTTTGCTTCTTGGTTTTTCAGATGCCGACTTTGCGGGGTGTCGAGTCGATAGAAAGTCGACTTTTGGGATGTGCCAGTTTCAGGGTTCTTCGCTTATTTCTTGGTCTTCTCGCAAACAATCTAGTGTAGCCCAGTCTACCATAGAAGTCGAGTATGTTGCTGCCGCTAGTTGTTGCTCCCAGCTGCTTTGGATCACATACACACTAAGTGACTTTGGTGAGGAGTGTTCCCATGTGCCTCTCATGTGTGATAGCACGAGTGCCATCAGTGTTGCCAAAAAACCCGTGCTTCACTCCAGAACCAAACATATAGAAGTAAGGTATCACTTGCTGAGAGACAATGTTGAGAAGGGAAACATAGATCTCATCCATGTGCCAACAGAAAAGCAGCTTGCCGATATCCTAACTAAGCCCTTGGACCAAGATACATTTGTGCGTTTGCGAGGGGAGCTTGGAGTCGTTTTCCTTTTTGAGCTTTGGTTGGGAGAGTTGATGTACATATGCATTTTCATTTATGTATCATATCATGTTTGCATCTTTGTCTCATAGACTGCATTTGTATTATATACCTCAGAGATGTGCTTCTGTCATATGCATTGATCACCATGATATGCTAGATATGAGGTTATGACTTTGCTTGTGATGCTCATGAGATGTATAACTGTGCTCTTGGTAGCTTTGGGATATATATGCTTGTGAATGCCTTTTTTTGTAAGAATGCTATATGATTCTCTCTTGTAAGTAGAATGCCTCTAATGTTCAAATTGTGTGCTTATGGATATATCTTTCTTAATTTGTGCTTGGAACCATGTTCTTTTCATTTGGGGTCAAATATCCATTTATCATCATGAATGTTTAGCCTACATTCTACCTTGTGGAGAAGCCTAAGCTTGTTTTTGACGCAAAGGAACTTCATGTACCATGCTTAATTTGTAAATCATGAATTTGGTATGTGAGATGCCTATGCTTGAAAATTTTGCTTCCATGTCATAAATGCTTTAAATTTCTTATCTTGGGTGCTAAATTGTTGCATGATGTTCGCCAATGAGAAGTCTCATATCTAGAAGTGGACACATGGCTCGGTGGCTTTGACATGACATGAGATAGCTTGTAGGTGTTTGTGATGATGTTGTGATGACAATGTGTGACCTTGCATGATGTTTGTGGGCTATATGTTGTTGTGCTCATTTTGACCATGTGTAGGTCCTATGCTCATGAGAGGGAAATTTTTGTGAAAAATGCTTCATTTTGATCATGGCTATGTCACTTGCTTATATGTCCCTATCTATCTTGTTGGCCATGGTTGTGCTCAATTTGTAGCTATCCTGCTTGTATATGTCTCAATTTTAGCATGGTGTAGTGCTCTTTGTATCTTTGTGAAGCACATGCCTCCATTTTTGTAAACTCGATTCATGCATTACCAACAAGGGGGAGGAAAGTACCTAATTCATGTTTTCAGGGGGAGTTTTGCATCAAGGGATGAAAAATTAGGAGAAGTGCATTTGTTTAGCGGGATCTTGCATTCATACATTTGGCAGCTCTTTTTCACCTGAATTTTAGTTGTGCTCTTTTGCTGATGGTGTCAAGTTCTTTTGCCTCACCTTGAGGAGTCAGTAATTTTGGAGCATTTTATCTCGGTTGTGTCGAGTCGTTTCCCTTGCCTTAGGGGACTGAGATTTCTCTCTCTCTCTCTCTCAAGTGGTCTCGTTCTGGCTTTTGTTCGGCTTTTGACCACTTGTTTGAGTTTCGGTCGTTTCTTTTCTTTTTTTTATTTTTTTCTCTGAATTGATTACTTGTGTTTGTTGTCAATGCACTCATCAAGGGAGATATTGAGGACGAGAGCGTCCAAGGACCGGTGGATGGTCGCTCCTGGCTGTGATGAGTGATTGACAATGTGGTGTGGACTGACTCTTGGCCGATTATTGCAGGTGCAGGTTGCGGCTTGATTTTCGTTGGTGCAGGTAAAGAGCGGGCGTGAAAGGTCTATGCCTTGCAGGGTCTCCGAGGAGTGGAGAGACAAGTAGGCTCGGCTCGAGGGACCCGGTGGCTAGGAGGGTCAAGTGCGGGTCACATGGTGGCAAGAAAAGCAAGACGAAATCGTGGACAGGAGCCTGTGAAGGGTAGCGGCTCACGACCGGAGTTTGCACGCGGGGTTTGCGGCGGTTCACCACAAAACCGTCGGGTTACTTGGTTGAGACACGAAACCAAGGTCAGAGGCTCAATGGGCGGAGACGGTACCCGGGTGCGCTGAGAAGCTTCGATGCTGGCGGACACATGGCGGGATCGTATGGCTTGCGTCGGGAGGACGCAGACTGTGGCAAAGGCGTGGCTGTGCGATGAAGAGGAGTGATACATGACCTATTTTCCCCTGAGGGGTTTATATCTCAACTTAAGTGCTAGGGGTAGCTTGGTCTTTTTCCCAACCCAGAGGGACTCATGTATAAACTCTAAGGTTTCTGGGCAAACCATCCTTCCGGACAGCTTCTCCTTTCCTTGCTCCATAGACGTAGATTTTCTTCACAGTTTTGTAGAGAATCTGTCCTCCGAGTGTGTGGAAGCATTCATGGTTCCATTGATTTCCCTCTTGTAGCTCGTGTGATTTTCGTGTCTTTTTCGAGCTATTTTCGTTGGATTGTCGTGTGCGCCTTGTTCATTTGATTCTGAGGTGTTTGGGTTCGGATTTGTTGGTGGCGATCATGGATCGATGCCTTATGCATCTTTGTGCTTGATCATGACCCCTCAATCTCCGGATTTGGCCTCCGATTGAAGGATTTCAGTTGGAACCCTAGTTTTTTGGTAGAGCTCGGTTGAGTTTCGATTCCCGGCGATTTAGTTCGTTTGAGGTCTCAAGTTCTGGGGTATAGCATAGCCTAGGGACGCTTCACATCTACCCCAAATCTTGCCTCAAGAGCTCAAGCTGTTTGGGAGATCCATAGATGGATAGGAGAGGTTGACCTCTCATTTTCAAGTTCGGGCTGCTGTTCCTGTGCCTGGTGGACAGTCCGCCCGGGGCACGCGGTCGGTTCGCGAGGAGCCGGCAGATCGAGTGTTCGTCGTGTTCTTCGCGAGTTCATGTGTCGGTTCATTTTGATCCGTTTTGATCAGTACTTTTGGTTGCTAGAAGTTTGCCGGACGGTCTGCAAGGTGAGTGCGGACAGTCTTTTTGGCGCGGACGGTCTATTATTCGAGGTGCTGTTGACGCAAAATGTGCACTCAGCGCCAGTCACACAGCAAGCCGAAAAGCTTAGCTTCGCACGCGCAGAGAGAAGGTGACGTGCCAGTCAATTTTTCCTGAAAATTAACAAAAGATGAAACAGCTTAAATACCAAAACTTGGAACCTACCGGTAGTACCAGGCAGTTCCATATTTACGGCTAAGAAGCCAAGCAAGACGACATGTAGCTATGCGAAGCTACCTGTCAAAGAACCATGACCATTCGGGTAATCGCAAAGGAAAAAAGAACATTGCCGAATGGATGACGTAAGCATGACAACGATCGATCTTTGAACAAACATGGATGCATGCGCAAAGCCATGACCGATCCTCATGAAGATTAACATTAAATAAAGTAGAGCACGAACATGATCATGTATTAAAATAGGCATGCATAGATCCAAAGCGTTAGTCTACCGCATGTCTAATTACTTTAAGATCCGTCGGGCGCGACATCAAGCAAATCTATCCACCGCATGATACAACTTGCATGAAAGAACGCACCACTTTCCACAAATAGATCTATCCACCGCATGATACAACCTAGATATGGAAAGCTAGAAGCATACGTCTTTTAAAACATAAATAACGCACGTGATCTACTCGTGAAGATATAACCGAATGCGGCTGAACAACCGATTCGGGGTCCATGAAGAAGGAACAAACATTACCACGTGAATAAATCTATCGAGCCGAATTGGAAATCTAATCCACCGGATGACTAGCTCCAAAGCAACCCAAAAACCCGCATCTACCGCATGATACCCGCTCTTTCAAGATTTATACTAACAAAGCAAGCTTGAACCCGCAACATGTAACAACCTAGATCGATTCGGTTTCGGCTATCGGGGAGCACGAGATCCACGCGTCAAAACACGAAACCTACTCTTGCACGGATCTTAAAAGGAAAAGAGCCGATCCAAACCCATCTAGATTGGGCAAAAGTGTATTACATGAATTAAAACGTAAAGCAAAAACTCATGATAACACAGGGTAACTTAATGAATCTATTGGATCTTGCCAAAATCCAATAGAGCCGATAACTAGCTTCGAGCTAGACCTTAGCCCACCGCATGGCTCATGATCTAACAAGAAACCCTCTTGAACCAAGCTTGAATCTACCGCATGACACGAAGCATGGTAACAAGACTACTTGCATCGATCTAAATCCACCGCATGATACTAGACATGATACAAGGTTGCCGGTACTCACGGAGGTCGACGGATCGATTGGTCCTCTCGAAGAACTCGACGACACGACAAGGGACTCTAGGGTTTGGCGTAAGGCCGGTGTGTATTGAGGAATGAACGTGTTCTTTACATACGTCCAGGGATCGTATTTATACCCTGATGATTACAACCGCGAATGGATTCATTGCCTAACTAAGCTTGATCGCCTGCCCATCCATTCGCTTCCTCTGATCGAGCCACGTCACCGTCCAATCCCGCAAAATCAGCTCTACTGTTCCTTTGCCGAACTGGAGCAGATAGCCGACCGCGGATCCTTCGCCGAAAATCTCTCGAAGATACCTTTCCTTCCACCGGACGGACTCTTTTCCGAATCGGACCCACATGTCATACTCCTTACCAAATTTTGGTGTTAACACATGCCCCTTCAATTGTGGGATAAAAGTAATTTTGTTCCACAATTGACTCCACCACGAATCCTTGAGCCAAACCCGTCAACACCGTTCTTCGCACTCCGCCGGATTCTTCGTTCGCATCCAACCCTAGATCCCCTTTGTTCCGAGCTCGAATCTCCAATGGCAACTCGTAACCAAGCCGCTCGTGTAACTTCACCCCTCCAAACCTTTGTTCGGCATTAGGTTTTCAATTTTACCCCGAGATTTTCTTCTTCCGCTCTCTCCCGAGAACCGTCTCTCGCCCTTTTGATTCCTATTGAGGCCAATTCGCAGCCTTATTATCTTGGTCCCGAAGGGAATCCCCGACCCTCGAGATTTCATTGCCGCTGAATCTCAGAGAATCCCTTTCAAGGTAGCTTTATCTCCACCTCCTCAATGGCAAGATGCGTTCAAGAACTGGCCTTTGCCCCCAATCGCAGGCTGGAAGACTTGGTACCGTAGGATTCTTGCGGATAAGAGTGGATTGACCAATCTGGATACTCTCCGCATTGCTCAATGCTTGGAGTTATCTGTAGCTGAAACGCCCAAGAATGAAGATCTTCTGATAGCCGCGTGCCACTTCTGGTCCAATGGCGTCAATGCCTTCCTTTTTGGGCATGGCCCAATGTCTCCAACTTTGGCCGATGTGTACATGATCACCGGCCTTGACATCACCGGTCCGTTCAGCCTTGGAATTTCAAGAACTCCTCACGCCAAACGTGGGTAAAGCCAGGGAATGGCTACAAGAATTATATTTTGAAACATATGAGAGATAATCCCCTTGGCGAAGTTGAATACGAGCCTTCTTGAACATGTGGTTATGCAGTTTGTCTTCTCGTGGCAAGGCCAATGAACCCACTCGAATCATATCGCAATGGCGATCCATCCGGCCGCCGGCAACCGCCTTCCTCTAGGAAAATTCCTCTTGGGCAAGCAGTATACCATATGCTTCATCGACAGCTTACCCAAATGTATACCACCGCAGGATAACGTGCGTCAATGGCCCTTGGTGGTTTGTTCGTATTTGGCCGCAGCTTCACATGCACCGGATCGTAGGCGTCGACTTGAGTTCCGTGTTCTTCCCCCCGGTCCAATCCCCCCGAAGGAGAGCTTCAAGTCACCGCAGGATGCGAAAGCTATGGAGAAGCAGCTTCAATCCGTTATCGTTCAGCAGGACATCACCCAACTCTTCGAGTTGTTCTTCAAAGGCTTCTCCAATCCTCTTTGGCTCCCTTATCTAGGCTATGACACTCTGACCTTCCCTGTCGAGTTCTCCTTTGAGCCCGGCCATCAAGATGGGATATTCATGGAAATCTTCAATGTTATAATTCGCCCATGCATATTACCGGCCGAATTCAATGGAGGGAGGCAGAATGCCAGTACTTATGAGTACTACCAGCCTAATGTAATGGCCAGGCAGCTTGGATGCGGTCAGGTGCCCCCAAGATTGTTTCTGCACGAATTCCTCAAGCCCAGGGAGGAAATCAAGGAACTGATGCAGTGCAGCAGGGTTTTCAACTATGTGTGCAGTCCCACTGTCTACACATGTCCTTTTGTGCCTGCAACCATAGCTCACCCCACCTTCAACTCATGGTGGCAAGAATTCCATGACCACATCTTCAGTGAACCTGTTCATGTGTTCTGTGCAGAATTGGTGCCTGATTTTCTGCCGACTTCAGAGGTAACACAATGAACCTTTAGATCAAGCACTCCTTCTCCATTCATGGTTTTGACCTTCATCTTTTGTTCACAGAACACAGTACCTGCCCCTCGAGCCAGGGCAATAACTTATAATGCCGAAGGTCCAATTTCAGCATTGGGGTTTAAATCCACAACCCTGCGCCAACTGATGGACAGGTACGCTACCACTGATCCCAGCCTCTCCAGCCTTGCTGTTGACAGGAGGCAAGGATTGCATCTGATTCCCCCTCCGAGCGCTAAAAGGAGGAGAACTGTCAAGAAAGTGCTGACTGAGGTAAACTCCTTCACCCTCTTGATTACTGGATCACTCTGTTCTTGATAGATCATATTGTTGTGTATTTCAGACCAGAGCCCAACATTCTTCAGAACCAGCACCTGCCAATGCTCCACTCACTGGTATGACTTTTTGCTGTTCTTTCTCAAGGATGAGCACTGGCACTTATCCCTTTAATTGGATATTTGCAGAAGAAACTGTTGGAGAACCACTTGTAGATGTTCCAGTGGTTCAACAGGCGAGTCCTTCCAGGGTCGAATTGCCCATTCCAGTAGAGGTTTCATCTTCATCACCTTCTGCGGAAGCAGTACGTTCTCCAGAGATGAATCCCCCAACTCAACTGGAGCCACCAAGTTCTCCCAGGATGCCATCGCCTATCAGCCAAGCAGCAACGGCCAACCCAACAGAGGAAGATCCAATTCTTCCCCAGCCAGAAACTCACGAGTCGCTGATTGCTGCACCAGCATCTCCCGACTTGGACGTTTCGGCTCTACTCGGGACGCCTCTTCCGTCTGCGATTGCTCCCGCTCAAGATACCATTCATGAGGTACTCGATTCCGCTCTTAATCTTGATACCTTGATGCTAGCATTCCCACCTCGGCAGTGTTGTTTTCAGGATCACGCCCCGTCATCATCGAGCTTGCCATCAGAGGGCCCATCAACTGCCGATGTGATGAAAGAGATAAACCAGCCATTGCCAGACGAGGTATTGCTCAAGCTCAAAGAAATCGCGGCCTGGCTAGAAAAAGACGTCCAGGATCAGCTCAATGATCTTCGCCATTTTGAAGAGATGTTTGAGCCCATTAGCCGCAAACTCCCCGATGACATCAGAGCTTTTCTGTCGTCCGTCTACGACTTAGAGCCCTTTTATGTTCCCTTGAGGCGCACTTGGAGGAAATTGCGCTCCCGTTCGGCCATTGAAAAGGAGAAAACTGATGCTGAACAGGCCATGAACGGGATACAATCCCAAGCAAAAAGCCATAAGGATACCTTGGCTGACCTGCAAGCTTCTTACGATCTGAAAGTCGCCAGAAAGGTTGCTCTAGAGGCGGAATTGAAAAGCCCGTCGGCGGAGATGGAAATTGACCGTAAGAAAATAGCCGATCTCCCCGGATTAATAGCAAAGACCGAAGCGGAGGCGTAATCGGCCGTCACCGCAGTAAAGCAAAGGCGATGCGGAGCTTATTGACTTATCCGATGCCCAAAAGGACTATCGGAGATCTTGGACAACTCCCACTTGATAGTATCCAATGTTCGTCACGCACTTGCAAAACTCCTTAACGCTTGAATGTTCTTATTGATGTATACCCGGACTCGGTCGTTCTTGTAATATTTCCTTTGCAATTTGTTTCCTTTCCTTGGCGTACTTTGAGATGTGATGCCGAACGACCCATTCGGTAGTGAAACGCTAATCGCCGAACGACACCTTGAATTCCTTTAGCCGAAACCATCGACCCACACGCGTTTCGGCTTAGAACTCCAAACGACCCACCGGTGGGTTGGTCAAGGAAATCTCTCCGCCTTCCGATTTTATTGGGACGTGCGCCACGATCCACGCCCACGATTCGAAGCCACAATTACCCCGCCGTGCCTATAAATGTTGCCATAGGTGCCCCTAGCTCTCCACCGTGGCCTTCTAGCTCTCGAATCTTTGCCAATCTCTCGGCCTTCTTGCAAACAAGACACATCCCCAAGCCGCAATGGTGCGCCGCCTCAACCGCCGCCGCGCCTCCGACGAGGCCGAGGGAAGCAGCGCTAATGCGCGCGGCGGTAATGATCGTCAATTTCTCCTTGTCGATCTTCCTTTGCCTTGACAATCATCTCCCCCTTTCGCCTTGATTCGGTGGAATTCGCCCCGCGCGCGGCCAATCGCCCCTCCCCGATGACTCTTCGAGTCCGATGGCCACTCCCCCGGTGCCGCACGGGGAAGCAGACGCTATTCGCTTCAAGGAGGAGCTAGAGGCGTCTCGTCTTGAGCTGGAGGCCGTCTCCAAAAAGGCGGGCGTGGCCGAACTAGAGTGGGAGGACCAGCGGAAACAGCTGCTGGAAGCCATTGATGGTACGGTTCTGATTCTTGATTCGGTCCGGCCCTTTGATGCCGATCCTTTCTTGTTTGTCTTTTGCAGCCCGTGATGCCGAGCTCAACCGCCCAAAAGCGCCGGTAGAGCACCGGCGGAGAAGGTGAACGCTCACGGCGACACGCCGGCGGAGCGCCCGGCCGCGGTGGAGCGCCGCATTGACGAGGTGGCCGTCCATGGTGTTCGTCCGGGCACCACCTTGGGCCCGGGCCGCGATGGCGACGCATACGGACGTCGACTATTCCACCAGGCCGCGTGGCTTCCGTGGCGGCGCGCCGGAGGATATCGACGAGATCGAGCTCATCCCCGGAGCGCCTCGACGGCCACGGCGACGCCATTGCCGAAATTACCCATCCCCGCCTCCGTGCCGAACGTACTCTTTGATTAGATTGTACTAGGGATGTGTAAATGTCGGCAATATATGATGAACTTTTGGAATCTCGCATTTGTTCCGTGATATTTCCCCTCGCATTTGCATCTCGTGGACTTGTCTTCTTCGAATGCATCCGGGAACCGTCCGTAGCCGAACGCTCGCAAACAACCGCCCCTTGGCGCAAGATCCACAAAGGATCCCAATTCGGCAATCCGCAAATCGTTCAAAAGAAACCCTTCGCACTCGGTGGAAACCCCTCGCCGCTTGGTATTCCCACGGTGTGTACCGGCCGCATCATCACTCCCAATGCGCCCCCTTGGTCAATAAAATAGCCCGTGGGGTGCTCGCTAATCCACTCGCACACTCCTCCATCACTTCTCGTCTCTTCTTCTCGTCGCTAGAAGAAAAAACCCCAACGCCATGGACAAGGGTAAACAACCTCAGGGGAGCGGCCCGTCAAGGAAGCGTACGATTCGGAAGTGAGTTCTTTCTTGATCTGCTCCTTGTCCTTCTGCTTGATCTTGCGCTTCATGTTTTCCTCTGCCTCTTTCAGCCTTGATTTGCTTCCTCGTTATGCTCTCTAGGAATGTGCTGTAGGGTTACCAGTGGAAAGCCCTTCAAGATTTCTCTGCATTCCTCGTAGTAACTCCTCAGCGCCTCGCTTCTGCACTCGTACTGGCCGTTCAATTGCTTGATGACCAACTCTGAATCTCCATAAATTTCAACCGAAACGGCCCCGCTTCTCTCAAATATTGAAGCCCTCGAAGCGCCGCCTCGTACTCGCCCCGGTTATTTGTGACGGTGGGTTGTATAGGAATGGCGAATTCGAACATCTCACCTCTCGGGAGAAATTAGTAGAATCCCTACTCCCCCACCTTTGCCACACGATGACTCGTCGAAGAATAGAGCCCATGGGGTAATTTCAAGCGTATCAATCGAAGGGTCACGGTGTTCGCTTATAAAATCGGCAATGACCCGACCTTTGATGGCTTTTGCCGATTCGAACTTCAACTCGAATTCGATAGAGCTAAAATCCATTTGCCAACCCGACCATTCAAAATTGGCATAGATAACATATGTTTTATCACATCAAACTTCGAGTATACAGGTGATTCGGCATTCAAAGCAAGTAGTGCCGAAACTTTGTACACGAGTAGTATACGCAAAGACACAATCTTTCTATAGCCGAATACCTGGTTTCAGGATCAAGTAGTTTTCGGCTAAGATAAGCTACTACCCGTTCCTTCCCTTCGAATTCTTGAATAAGGGCCGATCCAATAGTTTGGGTGTCGGCCGCCACGTACAACTTGAAAGGCTTGTTCACCGAGGAGGAACCAAAGACCGGCGGCTCCTTCATGTATTGCTTGATTTCCTCGAAAGCCTTTTGTTGTTCGTCACCCCATGTGAACTTCTGATCCTTCTTTAGCTTCAGCAACGGAGAGAATGGCAACACCCTCTGTGATAAATTTGAGATGAACCTTCTCACAAAGTTGATCTTGCCGAGCAGTGATTGCAACTCCTTGAGGTTGGTCGGAGGAACGACTTCATCAATGGCTTTCATGCTCTTTTTGCCAACTTCAATCCCTCCTTCGTGGACCAAAAACCCCAAGAACTCTCCAGCTGACACCCCAAATGCACACTTGTTTGGATTCATCTTCGAGCCATGCTTCCGGTGCATTCCGGGTCTTCTTCACATCTTCCAGATGGGTGCCATGACTTAAGGACTTGATCACCACGTCGTCAATGTAGATTTCCACGGTCTTGCCGATCAACTCATGAAAAATGTAATTCATGGCCCGTTGATAGGTTGCACCGGCGTTTTTCAACCCGAATGTCATGACGATCCACTCAAACAAGCCTATATGACCAGGACATCTAAAGGCCGTCTTCGAGATGTCTTCTATTGCCATGAAGATCCGATTGTACCCCGCATTGCCATCCATAAAGCTAATCACCTTGTGCCCGAGCCGCGTCAATCAAAGGCAAATCGGCAATAGGCATCGGGTATCCATCCATGGGAGTGGCTCTGTTCGTGTCCCCCGAAGTCTATGCAAACTCTCATTTTTCCATTTTTCTTATACACAGGGACGATGTTAGAAATCCACTCCGCATATCTGCAGGGCCGAACGAAGTTTGCGTCAAGTAACCTTTCGATTTCCTTCTTCACATCGGCCAATACTTCATCCTTGTAGATTTTCCGGGGCGGCTGCTTATATGGCTTGAAACCAGGCTTGATTGGCAACCGGTGTTCGACGATGGATCGATCCAATCCAGGCATCTCCGAGTAATCCCAGGCGAAGCAATCTTTATATTCTCTGAGAAGCTCAATTAAGTTCCCCCTGAAGTCTGGCTGCAAGTTTGCACTGACGAACGTCGGCCTTGGCTTATCACCGCTTCCAATGTCAACTTCCTCCAGCTTATCGGCCGACATGAATCTTCGTCCCAGCTCGCCATCAGTGCCATCCACGGGGTTCTCCATTAAAAATTACCGTAAGAGCCGACCGCTTGAATCGGCCGTTGGTCACCGCCGACAGTTCAACAGACCTTCTCCCCGCCTTCCCCGAGAAGCAATCGATGCCTTGGTACTCCCGTAAGGCCGGTTCCATGTTAGCCACGCTCACGCAGTCATCCGCCCGGACGACCTCGATTTCATCGTCCACCCACCGGATCGCCTCG
This sequence comes from Cenchrus americanus, assembly GCA_947561735.1. Taxonomy (NCBI): domain Eukaryota; kingdom Viridiplantae; phylum Streptophyta; class Magnoliopsida; order Poales; family Poaceae; genus Cenchrus; species Cenchrus americanus. The sequence continues at coordinate 10,005,483 of OX387239.1, forward strand.
TTGATGCATAGTGGATGGGACGCAGCAGCTTGGCGTGGATCCGGGCCCCGCCCAAGCAAGCAGTCGTAGGCTCCCTTCCCTTCGATGACGAAGAAGGTGGTGAGCGCGTCTTGGACCCGATCATCAAGTCCACGTGAGCGCATCCTTTGGTGTCCGAAGGGTTCCCGCGAAGTCGTTTAGGATGATGCTTGTTGGTGTCAGATCGCTCGGGGTCATGCCAAGCTTCCTGAAGGTGGTGTACGGCATTACGTTGACTGCCGCGCCACCGTCGACGAACATCTTGGTCAATGGCTTGCCATTGACGTACCCCTTCAAGTACAGCGGCCTCATGTGGCGATTTTTGGCCGGCTTGTCGAAGACGGCCTGCTTGGCAAGCACCAGCTGCGCCATCATTTCCTCGGGTTGCTCGTCGTCAAAAGAAGCTTCTTCCTGCATCACCTGGTTAGCGGGAGCCATGAACTCGTTTGGCGGGAAGTATACCATGCATGCGGTGGGCCGGACGCTTCGATCCTTCCGCCGGGTCCTTGGGGCGCCACTTCGTCTCGTCCGGATCCCGCTTGCTTCATCTCGCGGTTCCTCAAGCGTTGGACCCGCCTCTTCCGGCTCTTGCGTAGACCGGGTGGGCACCACCGCCCCTTCGCGCGTACGTAGACATCTTCGTCCTCCTCGTGGTCGCCCCACCCGAGATCGGCTCGGCGTTTCCCGGGATGATCAATGATTTCAATTTTTTGCCGCCGATCCCCATTCGGGTGGATCCTTCCAAGTCTTTCGTGGACGGATCGGCGATTGCGCTTTCCTCGCCCGTACTCGCATATCCGTCGCCGCATTCGGGACGCTTCCTTAATGTGGGCGGTTTCGGGCCTTCATTCCGGCGGTGCCCGAAAAAGGCGCACCCCCCGGGGCGCGCTCCCCGCCGCGCGCGTGCCGTTCCCCGATTCCATCCGCGCGCTTCCTCCTCGCCCCCGCGTTGCTCCTCCTCGTGACGACGCTCCCGGTAGCGTTCCTTCTTCATCCGGCGCCGCCATTTATTAAGGAGGATGCGCGACGTCACCTTGGGTTTGGGTTTGGACGATTCCCCAATCTCGATGTGGCTCTTGAGAACGCGGGGGCGTCGCCCGTACTTGCTCTATGGTCACCCGGTGCTTCGGGTCAACCGATCCATCTTGCTTGGACCCGGCCGAGGTCGGGACCTTGACTTTCCCTTTCTCTTCGGCCGTTATCGCATTGATAGAAAAGCCGAGCATGTTCTCGGGAAGGGGTGGCCATCCAAACTTCATCTTGTTGTCGAACTTGAGATGCCCTTCCCGGATAGCCTTCTCGGATCCTCATCCCGAAGACCCCGCAGCCGTTGATGGAGTGCGAGTCCCCGTCATGAAAGCCGCAAGTAACGTTTCGCTTTGACCCCATCGAAGCCGAAGCATAGAGTGCCCTTCAGGCAGCTTGATTCGGCCTTCTTTTACCAAGAGCTCGAACAACTTGTCAGCCTTTGTGATGTCGAAGTCGTAGGTTCCTTTGGTCTGTCTGACCCAACGCTGATTCATTGTGAGAGGCTCTTTACCCCACATGATTTCCGCCGCAGCTATCTCCAGTTCGTCGTCAGAATCCTCGAACAAATCAGCTTTGTCCAAGAATTGATTGTAGATATCGGCGATGTCGTGCTGCTTGCCAAACTTGGGGTCCTTCTTGAGGCCATATGCCTGATTGCTCATCAAGGATAACTTCTGCGACAGTTGGCCCAAGTTTTCAAACTCCATCCCAAATAACTTTTCGCGCACGGCTGGCAACATCCCGGCGACGGCCATATCAGCTAGCTGATCGTCTGGCAAGTTCAATGAGAAGCACATGCCCTTGACTTCTCTGAATCTTCTGAGGAATTCCAGCGGCGTTTCACTGTGCCTTTGCTTCAGGGTGGCAAGGTCAATCAACTTCTTCTCAGAACTGCCGCTGAAGTAATGAGCGTGGAATTTACGCTCCAAATCTTTCCACCTGGCCACTGACTCAGGGGGCAAGGACGAGAACCACTGAAAAGCTGGACCCGTCAGTGAGGCGGGGAAGTAGCGAACCCTGAACGTCTCCTCGGCCGAACATTCCCCCAGCTGCATGAGATAACGAGCGATATGCTCGACCGTGCTTGTCTCGTCCTGCCCAGAAAACTTTGTGAATTCCGTCGGCGGTTTCACCCTTGGCGGCAGGAGCACGTTATAGTACCACTCTGGGAACGGCGGCCCGTAGGTGGGGCCCCGCATCCTTGGCTTGAGGCCGAACCGATTCGCATCAATTCGGCCATCTTGCGTGCTAGGGCATCTTCCTCCCGAGCGCCCGCGGCCGGCGCGTACCCCCGGGTGCGGGAAGGCGTCGAACGCCCCGTAATTTCCCACTTCATGATAGCCACCGCCGTATAGATTCTTCTCGGGAGCCGCTTGGTTGACGGAGCTATTCTTCGACCGGGGCCGGGTGGGGGCCCCGCATGAGCCGAACGCTAGGTCCCCGTACGTGGGCCGGCACGGATTCGGGCGTTGCGCGGCCGACCCGTGCTGCTCCGTGGTGGCGGCAGGATCGGTTGACTTCCTGAAGCCTCGGCAGCCGAGGCCGAACCGGCCGCCCCCCCGCCCCGTGGAGGAGGTTGGAACGCTTGGCTCCCGGGAGCTCGAGGAGGGGGCCGCCGCACCGGCCCCGTGGTGGCGGGCCGAGAGCTTGATTCACCCGGCCTCCACGGTGCTCTTTCCGCGTACGCCTTTCCGAACGCTTGCCCCGCGCCCGGCCGAAGAGGGCCACCATCATCCGTTGGAGCGACCCAAGGAAAGCTTGGTTGTGCTTGGTGAGCACGTCGTCCATTGACTCTTGGAAGATCCGCGCGCATTCTTCCTTTTCTTGTTGGGTCGTAGCGTCGGTTTCTCCCGCAACAAGCACTCGGGCGGTGCCATTCTTCAAATATGGTACACCACTTCGATTCTTCTTGAATGACATGAGACACTTCGTTGAAACTGATTCACGGCGTCTACGAGCTGCTGATGCTGCTCTGGAGAAAGCTCCTCAATGCTGACATCCAGGAGGTCTGTGATCTCAGGCATCCTGAACCAATTCGGCTGTTGGTCCCACCGAGCGTGCCAAAAAGTGTGTTGACGCAAAATGTGCACTCAGCGCCAGTCACACAGCAAGCCGAAAAGCTTAGCTTCGCACGCGCAGAGAGAAAGTGACGTGCCAGTCAATTTTTCCTGAAAATTAACAAAAGATGAAACAGTTAAATACCAAAACTTGGAACCTACCGGGTAGTACCAGGCAGTTCCATATTTACGGCTAAGAAGCCAAGCAAGACGACATGTAGCTATGCGAAGCTACCTGTCAAAGAACCATGACCATTCGGGTAATCGCAAAGGAAAAAAGAACATTGCCGAATGGATGACGTAAGCATGACAACGATCGATCTTTGAACAAACATGGATGCATGCGCAAAGCCATGACCGATCCTCATGAAGATTAACATTAAATAAAGTAGAGCACGAACATGATCATGTATTAAAATAGGCATGCATAGATCCAAAGTGTTAGTCTACCGCATGTCTAATTACTTTAAGATCCGTCGGGCGCGACATCAAGCAAATCTATCCACCGCATGATACAACTTGCATGAAAGAACGCACCACTTTCCACAAATAGATCTATCCACCGCATGATACAACCTAGATATGGAAAGCTAGAAGCATACGTCTTTTAAAACATAAATAACGCACGTGATCTACTCGTGAAGATATAACCGAATGCGGCTGAACAACCGATTCGGGGTCCATGAAGAAGGAACAAACATTACCACGTGAATAAATCTATCGAGCCGAATTGGAAATCTAATCCACCGGATGACTAGCTCCAAAGCAACCCAAAAACCTGCATCTACCGCATGATACCCGGCTCTTTCAAGATTTATACTAACAAAGCAAGCTTGAACCCGCAACATGTAACAACCTAGATCGATTCGGTTTCGGCTATCGGGGAGCACGAGATCCACGCGTCAAAACACGAAACCTACTCTTGCACGGATCTTAAAAGGAAAAGAGCCGATCCAAACCCATCTAGATTGGGCAAAAGTGTATTACATGAATTAAAACGTAAAGCAAAAACTCATGATAACACAGGGTAACTTAATGAATCTATTGGATCTTGCCAAAATCCAATAGAGCCGATAACTAGCTTCGAGCTAGACCTTAGCCCACCGCATGGCTCATGATCTAACAAGAAACCCTCTTGAACCAAGCTTGAATCTACCGCATGACACGAAGCATGGTAACAAGACTACTTGCATCAGATCTAAATCCACCGCATGATACTAGACATGATACAAGGTTGCCGGTACTCACGGAGGTCGACGGATCGATTGGTCCTCTCGAAGAACTCGACGACACGACAAGGGACTCTAGGGTTTGGCGTAAGGCCGGTGTGTATTGAGGAATGAACGTGTTCTTTACATACGTCCAGGGATCGTATTTATACCCTGATGATTACAACCGCGAATGGATTCATTGCCTAACTAAGCTTGATCGCCTGCCCATCCATTCGCTTCCTCTGATCGAGCCACGTCACCGTCCAATCCCGCAAAATCAGCCCTCTTCGTTCCTTTGCCGAACCGGGAGCGGATAGCCGACCGCGGATCCTTCTGCCGAAAATCTCTGAAGATACCTTTCCTTCCACCAGACGGACTCTTTTCCGAATCGGACCCACATGTCATACTCCTTACCAAATTTTGGTGTTAACAGGTGCAATACTGGAAGTTCGGGTGGCTTTTTCGGATGGTCCACCCTGTGCTTGGGGACGGTCCGCCCTGCCCCCGTGAACAGTCCGCCCCCTCCACGCGGATGATCCACCCCAAGCAGTGCAGATTGCCTAAGTCCTTTGCTTCTTGAGTTGCGCTTCCATGTTGCTATGTGTTGGGGTTTGTTCCTAGGGTTGGTAGGTCCGTTGTGACTATGCGACCTTGGCAAACTCTTGTGGGAATCCTTGGTTGTGAATTTGGGGCATAGGCCAAGTTCATCCTCCGGGAAGAATTTTTATCGGCTCTCATTCACTCCCCCCTCTCTGGTCGCCTAATCGGTCCCTCACTGGTCCTCCTTACTTCTTTCCCCTCCCCACTTCTCTAGCCTTGGTGAGATCTAGAGATTGAGCCGCCCACGGCGACCGATGGAGCAGGATGGCGACACCACCGTGGGGCACTTTGTCGGGGCGTGCATCCACCCGAGAGTGGCCACGCCACCGTCGAATGGCCTTGCAATGTCGCCCTTGGCCCCGAGCCTGAGGCGGAGACTGCGCAGGGTGTGGCTTCCTCTCCAACGTCTCGGGTTCTTCCTGCCATGCGGTGTCCAATGGACCGATGGCGGTGGCGATGGCGGCAAGGTAGGCCCACAAGTAGGTCCTCCTGAGTCGCGTCCTTTCTTTTCTTACCCTAACCCCGAATAGATCTAGGGTTAGGGTTAGGTTTTGATTTCTCAAGGGTCAGCTTCTTTCTTCGATTCACACCGAAACTTTGCTTTTCGTCTTCGATTTGCATCGAAATTTTTCTTATTTCCAGTGCGCATTGACCGACCGACCGTCGGCATGGCGATCTTTATTTCCTTTTCGCCCTCACCGTGGTGACAGAGGAGATGGCAACGCCATTCTTTCTGACTTGTTTCAATTTCTTTCGATTCGACTTCGAATCTCTTATTCCCCGATACCATTATTAGTTTCCAGGGATCCATTTAGATGTAAATCGGTGGGTATTCTCTTTAGTAGTGTAGATAAAACATGGGATTCTCGAGATTGACCGTGGGGGAGAGAGGAGGGGACAAAGACAGAGATTCACCGTGGGGAATAGGTAGAAGAGGATGATCTCGTCTGTGCAGATGGAGTCCATCGTCGTTGTGCAGTGCCGTGGAGATTGTCGGTGAAGCGCAGTGGTGATCGGCGGCGACTGTGGTGCTTCTTGTCTCTCATAGCTCCCCCTGATCGGTGGGCAGAGAGGTGGGGCGAGTGGGCACTGACTCTCACATGGTTTCTATTCCTCGTGCCCCCACCTCCCTTATATGGTGCTGAGCGACGGGGGGCCGCAACCCCAGTGGGTGGGCTCCCCCGATCAGAGAGCTGAGTCAAGGGCCCAGTCGGCCCACCCTTTTGGGCCAACTGGTGGAGATCAATACTAACACTTGAGTCTTCATTATGAGTTACAAGTTGCCAAGTTGGCGTTTTCTCGTTTTGTCATGCATTTCTTCCTGGATTCAAAGTTGTTGACTAGTACCATGGTCGGTACATTCAACTCTGGTTTAGTGATTCTGTTATGTTTGAATCATCAAGATGGCAATGCATATCTTCATTATTGATCATACATGTAATTATATATGAATGTTTTAGAAGTTTCATCGTTGTGTAGAAGCAAATAGTTGTAGAGGACAACACGCGAGAAAGTGCTCCCAAGGCTTTCCTTTTCTTAATCAGTGCACCAAACCATTTAATGAAGTACTCACATATATATCTGCCAAGACCCAGAGATTATTCAAGCCAAGGCGATGTATCTAACCTAAATGATTGAGCTTTTCATTTTAAGACATATCTTATATTAGATCGGAGTTGAATTTAGGACAAAGGTAAAGCAACAAGCCAACAAGTATTGTGAAATCGCGAAAGGTTTAATTTAGTACAAAGTAAAACAACTATTATCAGATGAAAGGACCGTAGATGCCAACTAGATCACTATTTCCACTAGCTGGTCCCTAAGACTGAAATTTACAAACTTTAATCTCTACTAATAATAAAACCCAAACTAGTAACAGATAGGGCGACGGGATCGGAGAGCACTTGTTCGCCACACCCATCCTTGCTAGCATCTCGAAGATGACCACAAAATCAGAACTGGGGATGGTAAAAATTTTTGTTTCTCTCCAACATCTCACTGATTCACTCTCAACTTTTACCAGTATGTACATATACATGAACCCGCAGTTCTCAGCAGGGACCTGTTGGTGTTGCTGTGTGCATACCTATATATACGCAGTAACGCAGAGCCTCACTCCAAGTGCATGCATGAGTGTTTGTTTTTGCTCTCTACTTTAAAGGAAGACATGGCATTAGCATGAGTAAGGAGGCTGAATTGCTCCTGACAGGCTGACACTCAGTTAATTCCCATGATATGATCAGCAGCTAGCTGGTATCAATGAATTGCTTTTCCTTTTGACGGGTCACAGCAGCTACTTGGCAGTTTACCTGTTGAGCTAAGTGTGACTATTTCCTGTCATTGTCATTGTCCTCCCTTCTTCCCAGCTCCTCCTGCTGGCCTTAGCTCTCTTAGCTTGCGGTTCCCCATTTGAGCTTTGAGAATAACTTTGCAATATGAGAAATGATGGCGAGGATTTAAGACGCCAACTACATTATTACTACTATTTCAACTAACAAGTGGAAGTTGTTCCATGGAGGGAGCGCTTAGCTGTTTAATTGAAAGACTCCAGCAAGTGTTTCGGTGAAGAGTAAATAAACCCGAACTAGTAATGGATGGGACTACCGGAGGGCGAATCCTATGGTCTGAACCTTCGCCATTGCCATTCTTGCTATTATCTCGAAGATCGTCACAAAATCAAAATGAGGAAGTTCATACTGGAAGGATCAGATCGATATTTCCACTCTCGTGCCACTGGCTGGAGATGGTAAAAATCTTTGTTTTTCTCCAACATCTCAGTGATTATTGACTCTACAACATTTACCAACATGTATACATACAACGGCCTGATGGTGAAGCAGTTTTCAGCAGGGACCTACATATATATATATGCAGTAATTAACACAGAGCCTCACTCGAAATGCATGAATAAGTGTCTGTTTTTCCTATATACTTTAAAAAAAGAGTGATTGTTCGCATGAGTATGGCGGCTGAAATGCTCCTGGACACTCAGTTAATTCCCATGATCAGCAAGAGTGATGTTGTTCGTTGCCATGAGCATATTTCCACGCTGGCCGGACCAGTGATGGATCGACACGGAGGCACAAGGTGCAGGGCAGCTCTCCCTTTCCATTAGCATCAGTTCGTATAATTCCTGGAAGGCGGAAGCTACCACCATTTTCTCTGCATGACCCTCTGATGGGAGATGATGGGTCATGGCAGCTGCTTCGCCCCAGTTTCCCTGCTGTCAAGCTATGTATGTGTGTGTCTATATATATATATATATATATATATATATATATATATATATATATATATATATATATATATATATATATATATATATATATCCCCGGTCATTGTCATTGTCCTCCCTTCCCGGCCGTGACTAGCTCCTGCATTGGTCATGATAACCCTTTGAGGTTTGAGAGTAACTTTGCAATGCCTGTGCGTGGCCAAAGGTTTCTTTGCAATGCCTGTACGTGCCACTGTGCTGCAGATCGACCTGCACATGAGAAATGATGGCTGAGAAGCCAGCAAAAGCTGAGCAGCCTTGTACTACGTGTGTGAATGCACGCACGCACTCTCCCTCGCTTCGCATCCAGCAGCAACGGCAGACGCAATGGCAGACCTCGATTCATCGAAATGGAAGCCTGGTCGTCCCTTGCACGCCACGATTCAAAAACTACGTACGTGTGAACAACAGATCGAAGCGTGCTCGATCGTCGTGCATTGGCATCGCTCACTAGCTAGTCACGACCGATCGAAAAGGTAAATGTCCCAAAGAAAAATCAAAAAAAAAAAAACAAGAGCACAAGCATGCATGCGTGATGATGAGCACAGGCTGCCCGATTGTTCTTGCAGATCACACATAGAAGACCAGGAACAGAAGCATGCACGATGACGAACACATAGGCTAACTTGATTGTTGGATTGTTGCGAATCCACACCCTACACAAATTGTACGTTTACACAAGACTATTAATCAAACGAAAGCATGCACCCTGCCTAGCACATATAGCTTGTTGCATCCAACCCACACGCCACACCGACAGAGCACTGAACTACTGATCACTGAAGCTGCAGCTGGAGCTCACGGCGCTGCCGTGACGGCAGCTCAGGCGGCGGGCGGCGCCTGCTGCTGCTGCTGCGCCTGGGCCGCGGCGGCTCCGGCCGGGAGCTGCGCCTGGCCATGCGCCGCCGCCGCCGCTGCGGCCCTCAACTGTCGGTTCCTCCTGGCGCAGCAGACGCAGCACATGATCCCGGTGCCGATGAGGACGAGGCCGATGAGGAAGAGCAGGATCGCGATGATGGGGTTCATGGCGGGCGCTTGCTGGAGAGTGGACTACTTGACAAAGAATATGGATCGAGATCGAGAATCGAGTGAGAGAACTTTGGGAGCGCCTGCAACTGCAAGGACTGTGGAAGTCTGGAAGGAGGCTAGGAAAACGGACTAGTGCCCCGTGCTGCTCTTTTTAAAGCCTCAAAAAGTTCTTCAACCCGGCAGAAGGTTTGGCTGTCCCACCTGTCATCGACTAGATGTCACACAATTAAACTATGTCAGTGACGCGAGATGCAGTAGTCCGAGTAAAGTGGCCAAGGTTGAAGCTACCACATCTCTCTGCAATAGAGTTCCAATGCAACAAAAACAAAATTCAGTCTCCAGCAATATAGAGCCCAGCTGAGCGATTGCAACAAAATGGAAAGAAGAACAGTTGGCCCACCACATGGTCAGGGCTGGCTTTCGCAATCCTTTCACACCACATCGTTTGATTCATGAGGGGTGGCCATGGCGTTGTTGGCGTAGCAGTGATGATGACTGGCATCTAGCAGAGCTGCTTTCTCTGCATCGATGACTAGCCTAGCTGATGCTTTAAAGACCTGTCACCCGTCTATACTAAGAACTCCATGTTCCCGACGATGGTGTCGGTATCAATAACGGCGGCGTCTTCGGATGTTGTGGTCCTCCTTGGAGGCGTTTTGTTGGGGATGCTTCCTGCTTGGTCTTTGTCTTCCAGGTGAAAACCTTTCTCCGGTCTTCGGAGGAGCGACGACAGCGACTTCGTCGTTGTTTCCTTCTTGGGGGCGTCGCTTAGGAAGTCTTGGGATCTACTTCGCTTGTGGTGGTTTGGCTTGTTAGGCATGGGTTGTTTGTGGCTTGGGTGGAGAACTTGTTAGAAGCGTAGTCTTCGTTTGTGTGGTTTTTTTTCTTTGCCTCAGTGCGAGGTTTTGAGCCTGAGCGCTCTGGTGTACCCTTTGGCAGTATATATCCACTTGTGGATATAGAGGCCGGATTTCTAATCCTTAATCTAAAAAAAAGAACTCCATGAAGCGCGCGATCAATCAACTCCGCACAAAATGTAGACATGCTCGCTGCCGCTTGTTGGGGGGTTACCTGAAAAATTCGGATGATTCCCCTAACACGAGAGAGAGTTCTCAGCACGTTCAAACACAAAGTTAGAGCACAGAGAGACTGTAATTCCCTCCGCTGATTGCACAGGTTCCAAAAAGTCTGAATCCGTTTACACGTGCCCTCGCGACCCCTTTTATATGGAGGTGAAGGGACTTTTACATACAAAAACACCCTTAGGCTCAGAGAATATTCCTAGTGTGAACGCATACAAGAATGTCTTTTTCGTCTAACATATTTACAAATCTGCCACTAGTTCACACTCTAAACCCGGACTTTTTGGGACAACAACTTTGACTTTGCTTCTCCGCCGGTTCGTGAATGTCTTCACGTGTGACTCCCAAACCAGGCCCTCGACGCATTCCCGAATCGGCTTTCGCTTCTTCGAAGGTTCATGCATGTCTTAGTGCGTGACTCCCGAACTGGGTCCCCGACAAATTCCCGAATCGGTCCGTCCTCCGAAGTTCGCGCCACCGCCCGCTCGAGGTTCCGGGCTTCCGCATGTTCGCGACCCCATTTCTTCACCGCACCAAGATTCCCGAACTTCAAGCATTCGCGAATCCGAGGCTTCACATGTTCCAGGCTTCCGAAAATCATGAGTTTCCTGTTCCTGAAAAACGTGTCTCAAGAATTTCGTCAGACTTAGTGTTTCGAGGGTGACGGGTTTTCCTGAATTCCCCAACACTAGCCCCTCGGGGAAGCGGGTTGACTCCGACGATCCGATTCCACGAACATTTCGGAAATTTAGTAAAAAAAACGTCACCCTCGGAACGTCGGAGGGGACACGCGTCGCCCGGAAACCCTAGAGCGGTTAGATCGAGGCATGTTTCGCGGAACTACCCCTCCCCGCCCCTATAAATAGGAGGCTCCCGCTGTTAAAGAATTTTACGGCTTTCCTGCTTTTTACGATTCGTGAAACTTTCTTGCTCGCAGCATCTCGTGTTCTACTGAAAAGTTCGCGATCCTACGGTTTTCTTCGCATCTCTCTAAGGTATTATCTTATTTCTCTCTTTCATTTCTTACTTATCATATTTTGCTGCAGTAGCATCTTTGTTCTATGAACTTTATTCTTGAATGTTGTTCTTATTGCTTCGTATGTGTATTCCTGTTGGTTAGGTGGCTCGAACTAAAAGCACTGCCAGACCCATGACTACCGAAGAACTCATTGCAGCTGGTCTCCCAGTTGATCCGGTTGTCGAAGGTGCTGAGAATGCTGCACCAGCTGAAGACGCCGGCTCTCCTAGCGGCTCCAGGAGTCGCGAAGACGGGGAAGTTCAATCAGATGATGACGAAGACATCGGGGATGTGGACGCCGGTGTCAGCGATCTGGTTAAAGCAAGGACTGCCGGACCGTTGCCACCCTCACTTGCCTTCGGAGAATCCAGGGTCACAACCAATATGATTCGGGAATACGTAAAAGCTAGGTTCTTCCCTCCGGGCGCTGGGAGAGCCCCACTTGATGAGCAGATCCCTACCCCTAAAGGATGGGGAAGTTGTCGTCTTTCGTGACTTCTTCTTCTGTGGACTTAGATTCCCCTGCGACCCGATTCTGCCGGCTATTCTGGATGCCTTTTCGGTGAAGATCCACCAACTTTCGCCGACGTCTTTTCTTGAGGTGTCGAAATTTATTTGGATCATGAAGACCTTCGGCTGTAACCTCAGTGTCCATGCCTTTGCCAGATTATACGAACTGGTGATTATCCCCGAGGTTATAAGGGCCAATGACGGGCAGTTCTATCACACTCAACATGCGTGTTGCACCTTCAACACCCGGCGGCAGAACACCCAAAAGGGGATTACCCGAATTCATATTGCTCCCTGTTGCAAGACTAACCTCACCGAAGACTGGAACTCTCATTGGTTCTACTTGAAGGTCAACATGTTGGAAGTTCCCGGCTACACAGGCCCGGCTCACCCCTTGTCTTGCCCGATTGCGCCCCTTACCGCGGTGAATACTGCCGAATTCAATCATCGGGCAGTGGGGATTAGAAACTGCGAAAGTGCATTTCATCTCGACAGTACTATACTTGGTGGCTGCGACATTATTGAAGAGTTCGTGGCTGCCCGGATCTGGCCTATCTCCAGCGGTTGGTCTCCCAATGAAATCGTGTACTTCAACGTCAACTGGGCAGCTCAAGAGGTGCCTTTCCCGAAGTTCGGGATTAAACTTCGTGAGAACCAGAGCGCTGACGCCTTCATGACTGAGATAGAGAAAAGGGTAAACGTCATGATAGGCGAATACACCATGAATGAGTACAAGGCGTACAAGGCTCTTATGAAACACAAGAAGAGGATCAATCGTGTGTTCACTGAAGTTTGTGGTGACAAATCTTTTAGTTCTCGAGGTCCGGGTCCCAAGCTGAAGGTTCCCGCGGTTGCAGTCGCCAGTTGTTCGGCTGCCCCCATCAATGCCCCATGAGTGAGGTCCTCGAAGAGAGGCTCGTCGTCTGTCAGTGAGAGCACTCCCTCTGGCGTCAAGCCTTCCAGGACAAGATCTTTGGTATCGTCGAAGCGTAAGCGCAAGACTTCTGAACAGACTTCGGATGCCGAATTTCAGGAGGCTTCGGGCCTAGCCCAGATGAGTCGCAAAAAATTGAAGAAGGCTACGAAGAAGATTTCTTCCTCAGGGATTCGGCGAGTTCCGTCTGCCTTCGACGACGACGTCTTCGTGGGAGCGGATAGCCAGAAAGGTTTTTGCTTCTGGCCTCTGTTTAACTTTCGGGACAATTGTCCGTCAGGTTCTGAGAATGAATTCGTGGATATTGATTCCTTTTCAGATGCTGCTCCCGAAGTCCACAAAGAGGCTGCACTCGCTGTTGCTGCTGAGACCCCTGTTGTTGCTGAAGTTACTGCCCCTATCGAGGCTCCCGCTGCTGCCGAAGCCCCTGTTGCCGATGTTTCCCTGCCCACTCGCTCCCGGGACGAAGCTTCCTCCGAATTCACCAAGGAGCTTGAACTCACCATTCAAAGGGGGGAGGATCCTACCGAGCATGCTCCCTTGGTCGAAGTTCGAGAGGTTGTTCTCGAAGATCACGCTCCCTCTCCTTCTTTGGCCGCTTTCAACAAGAGTTTTGGTACATCTCATCGCAGCAAGTTATTAAGTGTTGGTTTCGAGACAACTGGCATTAGGAGCAAGACGTCCAAGTTTTTAACTCTGTAGAAATCTTCCGCAATTGTTGATGAAACAGGAGGGAAGGGCTCGGAACAACTCGAAGGAGCTGCTCAGGACTCCGAAAAAGGGCCTCACCCTACTTCCAAAACCACCCCTTCGTCTCGGGGGAAACATCTTCCAGTTCGGCGAAGCAAGTCACTATGCAACACTTCAGCAAGCAAGGTTCATTCCTTTTCATTACTTTTTGTGCTTTTTCCAATTCTCGAATCTCGACCTGAGACTTTGATGCTGGACTTTTAAGAATTCAAGGATCTTCTCCACTCTTACTCTCCATTGAAGCTGGCGCGTTTTCAAGAAGACTACGCAGTCAAGCATTCTATGCTCGGAAAGTTGCCGTCGTGCGGCTTGCTGAACAAGAGAAGGCAAATAAGCAACTTTCCCAAAAATCCAAGGAACTCAAGCGCAGCTTCACCCTCGCATAATCCGTGAACATTGAACTCGAGAAGAAGGTGGCTGAGCTAGCGGATGCCTTGAAGACAAGCCAAGACGAAAAGAAGATCGCGGAGGCGGCACTTAAACAGTCTAAAAAGGAGCTGGAAAAGGTTTAGAAGGCCCACGAAGATGATCTCAGCTTAATCGAAAATCTTCGGGAGCAACACGAGAGGGCTACGAAAGTTGCCGAAGATTTCTCCTCTAACTCATCTTGTGGTTCGTAGTGTCCTCTCAGATAAGCCATGATTTCTGCTCTCCAATCAGGAGTCTCTACTACATTCACGATTTTGGCTCTCGAATCCTTGCTGGAGGGCTCTCTGATGATTTCGAAGAACACATCCGGGGGTAGCTCTTGATTTCTGGCTGCTGCTTTCGCCAGCTTATCTGCCTCATTGTTGTCATCCCTTGGGGTATGCTGGACTGAATAGCCTTTGAAATGTTCTTCCATGTCCCTTACTTTTTCTAGATACTTCATGAGAACGGGATTTCTTGCCTCGCTTTCTTTCTCGATATGTTCTTGGATCACTTTCGAATCCGTTCTGATTATGAAGGTCTGCTGCCCCAAGGCTCTCATTTTCCTTAATGCCAATAGAAGAGCTTCGTATTCCGTTGTGTTGTTCGTGGAATGTTCGTTGTTCGCGAATACGAGCCGAGCTGCGTATCTTATGACTACGCCCGTCGGGGATGTCACAACAGCCGAAATTCCGACCCCCTTGTAACACCAGGCCCCATCACACTGCACTATCCAAGGTTCAGGTGCATCTTCCTCAAAGTTCTGAGTAGGTGAAGTCCAGTCCACGACAAAATCTGCCAAAACTTGCGATTTTATTGCACTTCTTCTCTCGAAGTCTACTACGTACTCAGAAAGCTCAGTGCCCCACTTGATGATTCGGGTGGATGCCTCTCTATTTGCGAACAAATCATTTAGCGGCTGGTTGGTGATGACTCTTATTCTGTGACCCTCGAAGTAATGCCTTAATTTCCTTCCTGCCATGATGACCGCATATGCAATTTTTTCCAGTTCGGAATAGAAGATCTTGGAACCAGACAATGCTTCAGAAGCAAAGTATACAGGAATTGGTCTGAGCTTTCCTTCTTCCTCTTTCTCCTGCACTAGCACTGCGCTTACTGCCGAATTTGATGCGGACACATATAGCAGAAGTGGTGATTTTGGTTCGGGAGGACAAAGTTTGGTCATGGTGGACAAGTAATCCTTCAGTTCGTGGAAGGCCCGCTTCTGAGGTTCGGACCACCGGAAATTCTTAGCACTTCGAGGACTTGGAAGAACGGTAAGATTCTTTCTCCGCGGCTCGGGAATGAATCCGGTAATGGCGCCTACTCTCCCCGTCGCTTTCGGACATCTTTCACTAAAACTGGATCTTGCATCTCAACTAGAGCCTTGATTTTGTCGGGATTTGCCTCTATGCCTTTCGTTGAAACTAGGCATCCAAGAACTTTCCCCTTGTGAATGTCGAATACACATTTTTCCGGATTCGGCTTCGCATTCGCCGCCCTCATGTTCGCAAATGTTTCCGCCAGTCACCGATGTGGTCTTTCCTCCGAACACTTTTGACGACTATGTCGTCCACATATGCCAAGATGTTTCTCCGAATCCGTGGGTGTAGTACTATTGCTATCATTCTTGAGAATGTACACCCTGCGTTCTTTAGCCCCTCCGGCATTCTTACGAAGCAAAATGTCCCGAAGGGAGTGATGAAACTTGTTTTTTCTTCGTTCTCCTTGCGAACCCCGATCCGATGATACCCGAGAACATGTCCGGGAGCGAAAGTATCTCACTTGTTGGCTGCATCATCTACGATTTTGTCTACCCTTTCTAAGGAAAATTGTCTTTCTTGCATGCCTTGTTCAAATCTGTGAAGTCCACGCACATTCTCCACTTTCCATTCTTCTTCTTGACTGGTACTGTGTTGGCTAGCCAGACCGGGTACTTCACCTCTCTGATTACTTGCGCGTCTTGCAATCTCTGAACTTCAGCTTCCACTGCTTTCACTTTTTCTTCGGACATTTTCCGAAGTTTCTGCTTCTTGGGAGGTATTTTTTCGTCTGTCTCCAGGGCATGTTCGATGATGTCTCTGTCCACACCTTGCAGGTCCTTAGCTGACCATGCGAAAACATCTTTGTTCTTGTTCAGGAATTGTACGAGATCTTTGTCCTCTTCGGCGCTGAGGTGCGCTCCTATTGTGACCGCTCTGTCAGGCATGTCATCCAGATACACTTTCTTGGTTTCGCCATCTGCAGCTATTTCAATTTTTTCCTTAACCCGCTTGGCCTCTTCGTAGGTTTCCTTCTTCTCGTCGACCTTGTTTTCAGCCGGGTACACGTTCGTTTGGCCGGCGTGTGGCCTTTTTCTATGTTTCGGCCTCTTGCTGATTGCCGAATACCGTGATGACCCCTTTGGGCGCAGGCATCTTCATGCATAAGAACTGCTGCCTTATGACAGCATCAAACTTGTTCATGAAACCTCTGCCAAAAATCGCGAGGTATGGGTGGTAAATGTCAACTACATCGAAAGTGGGACTCTCCGTTCTGGCATTTTCGAGATCTCCGAAGGAAACCAAGAGTGATATTTTTCCAACCGGCTTGATGGGCTTTCCTCCGAACCCTTGCAGCGGGTACTCTGGGGGGTCCAATATGTGCTGGCTCAGATTCATCTTTTCAAAAGTCTTCAAGAACAGGATATCCGCCGAGTTCCCATTGTCAACTAGGACTTTTCCTATGACCCACCCGGCTATATTCACCTCAATGACCATGGCGTCATTGTGAATCGCGGATTTCAGCCTAAAATATTCTTCTGTGAAGGTGATTGGCACCTTTGCCCACTCCGGGCGAGCAGCTGGGCCGTCATTGATAATGGTGTTTACAAACCTGAAGTAATTGCTTCTTTGCTTCTTGGTCTCGAATTCCATAGCTGATCCGCCCGTGATTGGCATGATAGTCCCGAACGATGGCAATGCCTTGGAGTTCTGAGGTCCCGAACTTGACTAAGGTCTTGACGAACTTTTTGGAGGTGGTGGCAAGATTTCCCGAATGGGTTGTGGTTGATAGATTGACTGGATTGCTTGCGACTGAGGGAAAAAATGCTGCGACGGCTGCCACGCTGACTGTGGTTGCAGGAATTGCTGAACTGGGACAAAACTTGACTGTGGGTTCGCGAATTGCGGCTGCCAGAAATTCGGGCGAAACTGGCTTGGCATTGAGGACGTGATGCTCATTAGTGCCTTCTCTTGCTGAATTCTTGCCATGTTCTTCTTCGTTTCTGGGCACCCTTCGGTGCTATGGCCCCTCCCATGATACTGGCAATAGAAGTGAGGATATTTTGGGTTGTGGTTCGTGAGTCCTGGGGGTCCTCTGCCTCCCCTTCCTCTGGGATTGAACCCTCCCCTGGTGCTTGGCCTGTTGCTTTGTTCAGGTTGTGAATTTCCGACGTTGTTGACGTTTCGCGGATGTTGGGGTGGTGCCCTCCATGTCATCTCTCTGTTGCCCTGTCTTGCCTCGTTCCGCTCAGCTACCCTCTTGCGGTGGTCATCATCAGACAAAATGTATTCCTCCAATTCGCGAAAAAGTTCCTCAACAGTCTTGGGTTTCTTTCTCGTGAGGTACGAAGCTGTTGGCCCTGGAGTGAGACCTTTGATCAGTGCCTTGATCGTTGTTTTGTCATCAGCTTCGGGGATTTGAGACCTTTGTTGCATGAACCTTCTCACGAAGTTCCGCAGTGGCTCTCTCGTCTTCTCGCTTGCGGTTATACAAATACGATGCTTCCGCCGTCGTGTCGTGGAACATCCGAAATGCTTGCATGGACTTTGTCTTGAGGTCTACCCGGTCGTAGACGAGTGTGGAGGCGACGGTGAGTACCAATTTAGTATCGGTCCTTCGCAAGCGATGATGAATGATTTGGCCGGTGCAACATCATCCCCCTCTCCGCCGAATTCACGAGCTGATTCATATCTCATGAGGAATTGCCTGGAGTTTCCGAAGCCGTTGTATTTGGGGAGAGAGACAGGCTTAAACTTCGGCGGCCAATGTGCTGTTTGCAACCCAACAGACAGCGGTGATTCAGAATCCACGAAGTGTGAGACTCCGTTTCCCGCGAAGAAGTTTTCTTTCGGGGGTTCTCTTGCTGGCCCAGAGTTCTGGTGCGGTAGTTCCTGCCACAGGGAACTGTTCTCTTGTTCTTTCATTTCACCAATTTCTCTCTGTATTGCTTCGATTTGCTCTTTTGCTTTGTTTAGCTGCTCTAGCTTTTCAGAGATTTTTCTCTTCGCTTGCAACCGAGCCGCGAACTTTTCTTTGTCTTTCAAGTTTCTTGTATCTTTTGTTGAACCATTTCTAGCTCCCTGTCTATGGTGTCATCATCATCATCCACATTCTCAAACTCTTGCTTTGTTCGGCGAGTTGTTCTTGGGTATGAGCTGTTTTCTCTGCTCTTGCCTTCATGAGAGCTTCGAGCTTTGCTCTCCGTTCTTGGTCTGTTGTGTTAAAAGGTTCAGGAACGAAAGAGGTTTCATTCCTTTGGGTAGGATGGTGATCGTCTTGATTTGCCTCTGCTGGAACGTTCTTCTTGGATTTCTTCTGAGGTGGCATCGTGAGTTTCTCTTCGGCTGGAACACGGTGGGCGCCAATGTTTGGGGGTTACCCAAAAAATTCGGATGATTCCCCTAACACGAGAGAGAGAGTTCTTAGCACGTTCAAACACAAAGTTAGAGCACAGAGAGACTGTAATTCCCTCCGCTGATTGCACAAGTTCCCAAAAGTCTGAATCCGTTTACACGTGCCCTCGCGCCCCCTTTTATAGGGAGGTGAAGGGACTTTTACATACCAAAAACACCCTTAGGCTCAGAGAATATTCCTAGTGTGAACGCATACAAGAATGTCTTTTTCGTCTAACATATTTACAAATCTGCCACTAGTTCACACTCTAAACCCGGACTTTTTGGGACAACAACTTTGACTTTGCTTCTCCGTTGGTTCGTGAATGTCTTCACGTGTGACTCCCGAACCAGGCCCTCGATAGATTCCCGAATCGGCTTTCGCGTCTTCGAAGGTTCATGCATGTCTTAGCGCGTGACTCCCGAACTGGGTCCCCGACAGATTCCCGAATCGGCTGTCCTCCGAATTTCGCGCCACCGCCAGCTCGAGGTTCCGGGCTTCCGCATGTTCGCGACCCCATTTCTTCACCGCACCAAGATTCCCGAACTTCAAGCATTCGCGAATCCGAGGCTTCACAGTTTCCAGACTTCCGAAAATCATGAGTTTCCTGTTCCTGAAAAACGTGTCTCAAGAATTTCGTCAGACTTAGTGTTTCGAGGGTGACGGGTTTTCCTGAATTCCCCAACACCGCTTCCCCGACGGCACTAAAAGGGAGATTGATAAGCAGATCTACAAACAAATTGGTTGTTGTTTGTAGTCTCACAATACAAGCTCGAGACACTAAGAATCCTTGGTTTTCTCCAAAACCTCACTAATCGCAAGCAAAAATGTCACATGTAATTGGTAGGATCTCTTACTACTACTGTCACCTATCTGATTGCTAGTCCTTGACGTGTTAAAATCTAAAATCAACTTCAACGAAATTCGGAGCATCTTGACTTGCAAGTCAAAGCTAGTCCTTTTGAGCAGGGACTTCGTTTTGGTTCGTGTGTGTGCTCATATATATGCATGCAGTCTCTTCATTCCATATTTATGCATGCATGAATGGGTTTCTCCGTGCAAAGGCACGAGACCTGAGAGTGAGTTTGGCGTTGAATTATTCTTGACATGCTGGTTTGGCATCTAATAAGATTGGTTGTATCTATCACTCTGGGATAAATAATGCTCTTTTTAAGCTTCAGTTCCTGAACTGTCCAAACCCTTGGCCCACTTGTCATCGACTAGATGTCACTAACTTTTTGTCTGTGGTGGATCAGTGCTCATACCGAGTGCCAAATTGCAACACAAATGGAAGCGGTAAGTGATAGTGGAAACGATAGAAGAATCCAACAGAAAAATAAATGCTATGCAATTCTCCACTTCTCCTTGCCCCAGTGTCCACGTATCACACAAAACCACAAATATCATCTATTGAATTCAAGGAGAAGTGCGTGCGGCAAAACGAGGTGAAGCTTATCATATGGCCTGTATGACTCTTACGCTATGTATAATGTCTGAATATGTCCATCTCTGTTAGGAGGTATCACCTTAATGGCCTCTAGGACGGTTTGCGAGAACCTTATCCGTATGTAATTTGGTCTACCACAGCTGACTGATGCACCCTCACATGATAGATGGTCTAATTCGTATGAGCTTGTGTGCTGCAACAACAATGAGACATTGGTGAAAACTAAAGATTTTGATAATCTCAGGTGATGTGATTCTTAATATAGCCGAAGCTCGAGATTTCAGGGTACATATATATCAGAGCTCAACAAGGCAATCACTACGGGAAATCCCCTCTTTGCTGAGTGTTTATGGGTTTGCCGAGAGCCTTCCCCTCATGCACTCAGTGGCAAAGAAGGTGTTTGCCGAGAGTCTCACAAAAAACTCACTGCGAAGAAACAACATTCGGCAAATAGGAATTTTGCCGAGTGCTTTTATTGTCGTGTCCTATTTTATCCACCGGCAAAAGACCTATTTTGCTGAGCGTTCTTTTTTGTCGTTGGCAAAGGTTTATTTTGCTGAGTGTTTTTTTAGCCACCGGCAAAAGACCTATTTTGCCACTCAAAATGTTTTCATAATTTTTCATATGACTTTGGATGATTATGCCAAAATTTTATATGGCAAAAAGGTCTACCACGTTTAGTAAGATTTTTTTTCTAAAATTTGAATCTAAATATGTGTCTTTTATTGAATATAGAAGGGACATTGTGAAGAAACCCATAGTATATTTATCTGCTGTATCCAAAACTTTTTCTACTCTCCACATACAACATGCACTGCTCCATGTTACAATTTGGTATATTTTTGTATTTGTTTTCTACATTTAACTAATTGATTACATTTTATGCAATTTTTATGAAACAAGTCAAATTTGAACTGCTAGTGATTGAAATAAAAGAATAAAACGAGTGGAAAATGATTTTCATGTTATTTAGCCAAATTTCAAGCCATAACCATCAAATGAAAAAGTAGTTTCGAACATCCTGTCTAGGGAACAACTTATCCATTAATTGTCTAAGGGATTTAAAAATTCTAGAAAATAAAAATGAAGTCAAAAAATTATGAAATTTGTCAATACCTCACGATATCATATGTGGAGGCTGTTGTAAAAAAATGAGTCAGTTTCGCACATTTTGTCACCCATGATGCTTAGAAATCGAAACATCTTCGAAGAAGCTTCATAGAGTTAAGAAGGATGACTTTGCAGGCAAACTAACATTCAAATTGGAATTTGACTTCAAAACTTTTTCCACTATTCAAATATAACATGTGATGCTCTATATTAAAATTTGGTACACATTTTATTTGCTATATTTTACTAATTAAATACATTTCAATCAAATTTTGGAAATAAACATTTTGTTGTGGGCCGACTTTTGGGCACTCGGCAAATTCAGCCCATTAAAGCCGACCCATCAGCCCTCTCCTAGCTCCTCTCCTCCCACCTTCGCTTGCCCCCAACCAGAATAGATTGACAGGTGACGAGGGGCAAGGAGCGTGATTGCGGCCAGCAAGAGCGCCATCGGCCTCTTCCTGGCGACGAGATATGCGGCGGCAGCCATGACCCCCTCTCCCCCGGTGTGGTGGCCTCCTCTTCCTCCCCTCCGGTGCAGCAGCCTCTTCGTCCTCCGAGTGTACTGCTGCTGGTGGTGGTGGCTCAAGCATCAAGTGAAGAACCAGTCATGCAACAAAAAGTATCATATACGCAAGCACAAGTGAACAAAGGGTAGGATATGTGCAACCATGCAAAAAGAATCCAACAAGAGGTGCATCCTTTCCACTCTAAGTTACGTTGTAATATTGATGAGATTCATATACTACCTAAGTCTTTTATTTTACTCTTACTCAGGGTACAAAAGAGTCTTCTCCACTGGATTACGTGAAGGACGCAGAAGGTTACGTTGAGGACACCAAGAACGCTGCCCAAGCTGAGAAGGCCTACACACACGACTCAAGGTTATGTGATAGAAATGTCAACTTCACATACAAATATGTACCATCTCAGGAAGAGACATGTGCCAAGTGATACATCACTGGAAGCTTCTTCAATTCAAGATTCTAACCCAAAAATTGGCACAATGTTTCGACTTCCAAACTAGAAGTAATGGCCATTTTAGTAAAGGTTGCGCAAAAGCTGAACAGACGCGCATGAATGGAAGAAGACTTCGTGATGCTTTCACCTAGTTGGCCTTCCACCTCCCAACATGACCACTTCATCTCGCACTTATCACACACCCATCTAGGAGGGTTGTTCCTAGTATTTATACCCTCTATGTACTATAAAAAACTCACTTTTGATACCATTAATTGATAGCCTCATATGGTTTATCGCATGGTACTCAGTGCCATGCATACCCTTATTCTTCCCTGCTCTTCAAGGCCTTGTGAAGAGATCTCTCTGAGGTCACCTAGTTCGTGCTCTATTGCTTCCAGTTCGGTTGCACCGTATTGCGGTTCTGCGGTCGTTCAGTGATCGAGTCGAAGTCTTCAAGGTTTCAGTGCCTCCCACCCCGTCACTTGGTCACATCCACCCTGGGTCGTGGTTCAATGATTGTTCAGGGATCGAGTTGTATTTCTGTTTAGTGCCTCTCTCAGTGTATAAAGCTATTTACCTGATATTTTCAGCAAGTTATCATGATACAAAACCTACTGCCATGATGTCGGGCCACCCTAACAACCTTTCTTTTAGGGGTCCCTGTCATGGTGGTAGAGGCCAGTGGCGGGAGTGCAACCGGCAGTGGGATGGTGGTGGTGGAGGTGTTGGCCGTGGTGACCTCCTCATCCTCCCCTACGGCATAGGCCACATCTAGAGGCTAGCAGCGATGGAGGGTCACGACATCATATCCGGCCGATGGCCTTGCGGTGCCCGGCCTATGGATGTTTTGGTTTCTTTACACTTTTCCAAAACTCTTTGCCGAGGGCCAAAGAGTTAGCACGACAGACCTTGCCCAAGGCGCGTTTTGTGGATTCACGGCAAAGGCACTATTTGCTGAGAGCCCTTGCCCGAGGCGCTGTTTGGATTCATGGCAAAGGCGATGTTTGCCCGAGCTTTGTTGAGAGCCCTTTACGGAAGGCGGCCCTAGGGAAACTATTTTCCAGGGGTATTTAGGCCTTTGCCGTGAGCCATCAATGCTCAACAAACCAATTCATCTTTCTACTGCTCATACTTTTTCCTGGATTGGTGTTTCCCTTCCATCCTTTCTTTTTTGGCTCAGGTTGCATCACTCTCTACTGCAATTAACATAAGCATACATGTTGCTGTCTATCTGGAAGGGGAAACACAGAAATTTTAGACAGCAGGCTGAACTTTTTACCATTTTAATGTCAAAGTCAAGTGGTTAATTTCCATCCGACTTCGAAGAAAACAAAAGCAGAAAACATGAAAAATCAAATAATATGGAGAAAATAGAGAAATATCATCTCATTGTTGACCTGTACTCTGCTTCGTGTTTTCTTCTGTTCCCAAAGGATCAATGTGCGCCTCTTTTATTTGGAGCAGTAACTTTTCAGATTATTTGGGGGTGTAACTAATAGTTTAAATTCAAAATTTAGCAGAATCGAACAAGTGCTTAAGATGTGAAGCTCTAGTACTTATTTCTATGAAGACTAGGTAGATATTCAGTGAGCTGTTGAGGTCCATTAGATTTTGTGAAGGGCCCTGGCTGGATTATATTTCTGTCCAATCAAAACACATTACTTGTAGGCTTTCACAGTTCACTGAATGACTAAGCAATTTTCATGCTCAAACCACATGTGATTGAACACAAGAAGTGTAAAAAAACAACTGATATGGTCAAACGCCTGTAAATCTGAAAATAGAGAATAAATTTTCCATCATGGTATTAGGTAGAAAAATGGTAGCTCATTCATGCCAATCATCCTCCACTTTACCTCATTGCCATTCTCGTGAATTAGGGGCGTTGATATAGGCCAAAATTGTCCGGCCAAGCCCATCAACGCCAACTTCGCGTGTTTGATATCCCTAACCGGCCTGGGAGTTAAGTCACTGCGGTCCATTTCCCCCTCTCTCTCTCCTGGCTCGCGTCACACGCTCCTAGGTTTCGTTTTCCACAACCTGGCTGTGGCAGTGCTCTGCGATGGCGAATCTTGCCAATGGTGGGAGTTCTCGCGTGCATGTGCGGGAGGAGGGAAACTTCCGCGCACTTCCTGCCGGCTGAAATCCATGGCCTACTTATACCAGTCCCTCCTACCTCCCTCAGTTCTTCCCGTCCTCTACACTCTCCGCTCCCGTTGAGGAACCATCGACGAGGTAAGCTCCACTGTCGGCGCGGTCGTGGTGTTCCCCGGGCTTCCTCTCCGTTCCCCCTTGTGGATCTGCATCCAGGCGGCGCGGCTGTCTTGCGGGCTCCGCTGAGGCAGTCTCCTTCCTCCTCTTTTCTTCAGTGAGGCGGTGTTGTTGTTCGTGGATCTGCTTCCCCATCAAGTTCGCCTACCTCCTCCCCACCTCCAGCTATTTTCAGCAGCTTCTGCACCCCCTCCTACTTACCCGAGGTGAAATCCCTATTTTCCCCCATTTCTTTGGTAAATAGTTCATTGTTTTGCTCAGATCTATGAGTTGTTTGTTGGTATTTACTCTTGTGATGATAAATCCTAGCCATATTAGTCCATGCTTTGTTGTTCTTGTTGATGGTTCCATGTCGATTTGCTTCATATTGTTAATGTTGTTGTCTGTGATCATATTTTGTCCGGTGTGTGAGATGAATGATCGATGCTGACTAGCTTATGGGCACAAGCAGGCATTTTTAGTGGTGCAGTCGTGCTTTTTTTCTTTTGTGAATTCTTGCACTTACATTCAGAGGTCAGCCAGGATCTACTTAAATTGCTTGTCCATTTGTGAATGCATGTAGATGGATGCAAATGCACAGCATGCTTCGATGGCTTATACATTTGTGAGGGAGAGATGCTAATGACAACCAACATGAACAATGCAATCAATAATGTTGCAAATGCTATGCTCAAAACAGGTGTTGCACATGTTGACCCAAACCTATACCTTGCTGTCATGGACATGTCTAACTTCTCCACTAAGGCCCTAATTGTTGCCTACACCCACCTCTTGGAGTATAAGCCAGTTGCAACTGGTTTTGTGAACATGTCAACCCCCATAGGGCCATATGGATGAGGACCTACTTAACCAAGAACTACATGTAGTAGTTCTGTCCTCTCCTCTCTTTTGTGTTCCATTTTGGCTAGACATTGTGCATGGTAGATGGCTGACCAGCGCCTGTCCTTTTGGGTTTAGTTAGTGTGAAGGTGGCTAACTAAAGAAACTACATTTTGGCTCATTGAATGTGGGCAGAACTCTGTTGTTGTATTTACTTCCAACCTCTGTTGGCTTGCTTTTTCACTTAGATGAATTGCAGTGTTTCTACAAGCACTGCTAAGAACAGATACTATATTTGATCCAATGAGGCATTTGCTTTCGATTTTGTTAAGCATTTCTGTTTTGGTTTATACCTGTGATGCAATTTTTGTTTTCCTTTATGCCTATGATGACACAACAGCCAACTAGATTGTCTTAAACTTGTGAGGTACTACCATGTTCCTTATGCTCCAAGTGAAAGAATCAAATGTGATGGCAAATACTTATGATCTTTAACTTGTGAGGTACTAGAGCAAGTTCCTTATACTCCAAGTGGAAAGATCAGATGAATTGGAAATTATTTGTGAGGCAAATCCTTACACATGATCTTTAACTTGTGAGGCAAACTATTCTTGTTCTCATAATCTCATAACATATCATCTATTCTTATTCTTGTATGGTACAACCACTGGCCTTGCATAGCTGTTAATTGCTGCTGGTGTTGATCCTTTTGGCGATGCTATGATACTGATTGATGCTAGTGGTTTTCCACCAAAGATCATATGCTATTATGCATATGTTGTTCATTGAATGTGCTATGATGCTGTACTGGTCAACTCAAACTTGAACTCAATGTTGTTTTTTTTATATGGCCGATGATGCATATTTTTGACCTGATGTGCACTGATGTTTCTTAATAGCCGAGGCCATTTTTTAGAACTGAAGAATATATTCCATCATGTTTTGCTATTCATTTATGTTGAGTTTGCTCTACAATTCAGTTGGAGTTGATGTTGGTTGGGGTTGGGCCAGGCTTGAATCAAACACAATCCCATAGCGATAGTTGATGGCAGTTGGGAATTGGGCCAGGCTACTAGCTGGAAATCAAACACGAAATGGGCTGAGCCAAGCTAATGTGAGCCAATTGAATCAAACAACTGACTTGTGCCATACCAGCCAGGCCGTGGCTGACCTGGGCCTGGCTTGCTGGCCAGGGCTGCAGGAGCCAAGAAATCAAACACACCCTAGATGTTTCACGATGTGAAGGGAATGCAAGGTAGAAATAGCTGGCTAGCCGAGAAGAGCCCCTTGTTGTACTTGCGTGCATCGTGTTGTCCCAATTGTTGTTAGCATTTTGTCGCAAATGCCCTAACCTGCACTCAATTATTGCTTCCTCTGTTATGTTCAGCCTAGGTGAAGCATTAATTAGACTTTTGTAAGGGCTGGATTTTCTTCTAGCGAAAATATGTTTTAGAGAGATGTAACTTTGGCAACTGCAGGAGTACTACTGCTGCACCTCACATGTAAATAAAAAAATGGTCTCCATGCCTCTATTACTCATTCGTACAAAAATGTGTAACCCGTGTTTACACAGCCTACACACTAAACGAGGGTTGACCGAACGACAACAATTTAGCGTTTAGGTGAACATTGGCTATAACATGGGCTCACTGATAACTAATTTACATTTGCTCGTCGGTTATAGGTGATCATGGCATTCATGATATGAACAAAGGTACATCTGCGCATGGGTCTTCCCGTGCGAGGAATGTGCAAGCCCTATCTCATTTTTGGTCAGACTGGACACACACCTGGGCGCAACACTCCATAGATGTCAAAAAGTAATCGATGGTCCCATGCCGTTGCAAGCATGCACACTACCTAACTACTACATACATCTTTGTCACATGCACTGGTCCCTACCCACACACGGTAGCTTGGTCGGTGGCATCCAATCAAAATTCTCATCTACTAGCTAGCTATCTACCTACCTTCATACGTGTCTCGTGCTCGTTGGACATTGCATGCACATCATGTGATGGTCACAAAAAGGAAATCCCCAATGACAGAAGTAAAACAATTAGATTATTAATTCTGCAATTGATGGCTCTAAAGATTAGTTTGACATGATTCCGTGAGTGATGGTGGCGCTCATCACTTTTTTCCATCTTGGGCATCGATCGAGGCGAAAAACGGAGCGACATCTTGGGGCTTAAACAATCCGAAGTAAATGCACTATGGAGCGAGTTAGTACACATTTCCATTTTGCCCTTGACCCATTTGTCACGTTTCTAATTGCAGCAAAATATTACTGTGCCAGTGTCATTCAGCAAAATATCCACTTCTTAATAACAAAGTTAAAAAAAGAATTTTGTTCCATGGAATTAAACACTAGGCCAAAAACGATTTGTACTGGCACACAGAAATTAGGGTGTTGGCGGGTGTAATTGGCACCCGCTAACACTATGGTGAAAGGGGCGTCGGCTTTACACCCGCCAACAGTGAAGGTCTAGTGCTGGCGGGTGACTTATGTCGCTCGCCAGCGGTGAAGGCACAATGCTGGCGGGTGACATAAGCTACCCGCCGGCACAGATGGACACAGACACTTGAAAAATTCGAATTTTTCAAACGGTCTCAAATGGAGAAACTATCAACATGAAAGTTGTAGATCCTGAGAAGTTATGAAACTTTGTAGTTTACTCTTTTTTATTTGAAATCATATTGTCAATGAAATTCAAATTTGAATCTCTCAAAATTTGAAATTCAAATTTCGTAAATGACCTCAAATGAAAAAATTCCCAACACGAAAGTTGTAGATCTAAGGAAGTTAAGAAACTTTGTAGTTGATAAGTTTTTAATTTGAATCCGTTTAGTGCCTTAAAATCCGATTTAGACTCAGTGTTGTATAGTATGAGTAGAACCAAAACTGCATATGGCTGCATATGAGTGTGTGGTGTAGTGGTAGAGGAGGCTTCACACGAGGTAGATCATGGGTTCGAACCACGGCAACCGCGGAGCGTCGCGACTTTACGCGAAAAAATGCACGACTTGCGACTTGATGACGAGTGGGTGGCTGGCCAGTGGGGTCCCTCCTATACAAAAAGTTTTTGTTGCTGTTTATTTTCGGTTTTTAAGTGCTAACCCGGAAAACCTCAGTGCTCAGGTGACTTAAGCGCCCGCCAGCACTAGGTCCCTATCTTTGGCGGGTGGACACCCGCCATCACCGAGACGATTTGTGCTGGCACAAGGTCGCTGGCGGGCGCTCCACCTGCCAGTAAAGACCCCTTTTACCCGCCAACACAAATCGTTTGTGGTCTAGTGAAATGCCACACCTAAAGAACTGTAGCAAAAAGGAAAACAACAAGAAATTCTTCCATCTTGTTGCAAGCACCTACATGTGTATAAGAAATGAAGGGGTATACAAAACCTTAAATTACATCTTTGTAACATCCATGTATTCTCTCGGTCTCGTTGTGATGTTGCTTATGGACTGGAAAAAGCTCCATGACATCAAAAAACGAACAAATCCAGGAACATCCCCCAGTTCCATCGGTTCTTGATTGGTCTCCCTTGTTATTGCATAGCCCTGCCATCACGATGAGTAGAGAGATGCTGACCATCCTTTTGCTGTGTTGATGTCCGATGCCGTGATGACAGTCTTGACACCTTCAGAACATTGCCTTCAGGTAGTTCACTTCCCGTATTATTGAATTTGATGGTGGGAACAACAAGAACTGGATTGTGGAATAGCTGTAGTAAGGGATCAGCGCTGCCACCGCAACAAAAAACGTCACCAACCAATATGATACTGCCGGGGCCAACTGTTCAATGAAGACCTTGTATGCTGTGTTTGAATACTGCCCCAGGTGCCCTATGGCGCCATAAGCCAGGAGGAAGAGGTACCATATAGCAATACTGCCCCAGATGCACATGTGCTGGATAACGGTGAAGTATTTCACATACAGCACCAACTGACTATTGACAACCCATATGACACAAGTGTACATGACAACACCTAGGGCATCCGAGCCTGCAACTTGGCCATTCTGATGGAATGCTTTGTTCCCAAAAGCGGTAGTGCAGGAAAAAAAGATCAAGATACCATTCATTACACCGTTAAGCATCCAGCCAAGTATCTGAGGCCAGCTGAACAATTTATTCTGCACACCATCCTGGTAGTTCTGTGGATACTGAAATGGAACCGGCAGAAAAGGAAGTTAAGAAAAGGTGGGGATAATATTTGGGAAAACGAGGTGCACAACTCAAAACACTTTAGACCTTAAGACAACTTTCTTTTTTGCGAGGACCTTAAGATAACTTGAAAGATAAGTGTCTTGATTTGAGCAATATGACAACGAAACTGTGATGTGAACTAACGGCACCACAAATAGGATCTCTGGAGCAACTGAGAATAGTACTTAAATAAACTTTAAAACATGTACCACATGAAACCATTCCTCATAAAAAAGGGTCAAGAGAACAATGAAAGAGGACAGCTCTTAGGTTTGTCTCAAACGAAGCAGAGTTATGTACTTTGTCTATGATAATATATAATAGATAGCATACTTTATTCATATAAGTTGGGGTAGAATAATGTTTCCACGATATTTCTAGATACGAATGGGCATGAAAAATTTTCAATTTTTTCCTACTATTCTAAATGATTTTATTTGTTCCCAAAACTGTATAAATATAAAGGTACCTGTAAGGACAGCCTAGCAGATAAATCCCGGTCAAATACCCCCAAAGCAATGACAGGAAGGGATGTGAATATGACATTATAGAGTGACAAGAACCAGTCATTGTAGGCTGGCTTCCCGGAGAAAGATGCAAAAGCTTCGTACAGAAAGATCGTGACCCCTAGGGTAATATTCTTGTAGAAAAAATAGCAGATCTGCACATAAAAAAGAATGAGCAACATTTAACTCCAAAGGCTGGCTAATATGTGTAAATAAATGTAATAAATACCATGGTCGCATTGCGCCGGTAAGACAAATTTCCATGCACCAGAAGTAGGCGTTCGAGGAAGCGAAACTGGGGAATTGCGACATCACTTGCTGAGACAGCCTGGAATGTCATGAACATGAGTAAACAATTAAAAAATTATGATCAGCAAGCCAAGCAAATCTTCTAAAGCATCAAAGTAGTAATTAATTGACCTGCATCCCTTCAGCGCCACTAATGCCAACCCCTATGTCAGCTTCCTGAAGCATTCCAGCATCATTTGCCCCATCGCCAATTGCTAAGGTCACTCTCCGTGTTACTTGTTTAACAAATCTTGTAACCTGCAATTATTGCACTATGTCAATGCCTTTATTTCTACATTTCTAAAAAGAGAACACTGAAAATACAAAGGGAAGATATAATAATTTTGCAAAATGGAAAACAAAACTTACCAAGACCTTCTGCATTGATGTAGATCGGCAGCATATCACTGATGCACACTTGGTAGCAAGAGATGATAACTTCAACTTGACATCATCTTCCAAAGCATAAGTTAGTGATTTACCATCAATGATTAGCACGAAAGATTGATCAGAGGTAAGTTGATTTAGAGGTGGAATTCGTTTGATGCCATCCTCTATCTGATCAATAACTCTTTGCTTTGATGCCTGGAAAGACAACATAAAGAATATAATGTAACAACCCATCAGCCAAGAATACCATGCATGAGGCATAGTGGCCCCAAATCAGAAGTGGAGAGAGTGGGGTAAGCCAACTAAAATAGCTAGATCCAGAAAGCACTTCAACCTTGGGTTAACCCTTTACACAAAACGTGTAAACATAAGAAGGTTGCAGTGTAGGTGTGGTCCACTCATCATGCACAGTGGGCAATGAGCCATTTTCCTAGGCTGTGACGTTACATATAATTACAATGGTGTTGATTTCCTAGGGTTATCAAATAATAAATGAAAAGGCTCAGGTAACACCTAAGATGCACAAATGATAAAATACATTTTGTATGTGGGAATACGTAATGATGGAGTCTAAAAATTGACTTTTAGAACCATCTCACAGGTGGACGAACGGATGTCATGGTTGCATAGAGCTCAGTCAAATCCTTTTCCGTTTCATCGCTCATGTCTTATTTGGAGTTCTGATCATGAAGTTAGGAATGACCGAAGACTTCACTCTTGACTGCTACAGAAACCGCATTGCTACATTTCCCTGCCGAGCTATAGTACCTATACAATATTACGTTGACGCCAAAGAAGCCTAACCCTTTTTCTACGTGGTTTTTCCCTTTACACCCAGCCTATCTCCTAATAATCTAAACTCTAAATCACTGTGCTGTCATCCCCTTGTGTGGTGCAGCTAAGCATACAGAAGATGAACAAGTGAAGAGAGGAGAGGGAAACATTAGGGTACATTGTTCGCTTGTACATTGTCATTCCCCTTCAAAAATTTGTTGGGCTTCCTTTCCACTCTATCCATTTTCCCCAATTGATTGCCTTTCCTCACTGTCCAGGGTGGTGACGCCATCTGTGGTGCAGTTTAGATGCAATTGAAGGCGCTATAGTGGCATTCGTCGCTAGGGTGAGGAAAACGTCTGGGAATTATTGTTGGGATTGCTGCCATCGACATTGCCCTTGGTGTTATCAAGGGGAAACCTTAGGTGAGGCATGCCCCACTGCAATCCATGGTTTCCCTAAAGTTTCAAATGTTGTAGCAAGTGCATGTAGCGGTATTCGACATAGTAAAGGACTAGGGTATAGTTTTGCCCTCATCGCTATGGTCAGCATGTAGTCAATCTGCGATGTTTTCAATAATGTCTATTTTATGTGTGCTTGATGGTTTTAAAAGATAAAAAAATTATGAGTTGTTGAGGATGTGCGGGGCTTTCGTAGCCGTAATACCACAATCGGATATTGAAATTTGATTCTGTCAGTTTTTCAGCCACAAAAGTTTTGGCAGAATCTCTTCACGTAAAGTTTAGGCTACTCAAACGACAAAGTTTGTTCTTTGGATGAATAAAGAAATTGTAGAAAACTCATAATCTTTCCATATTGATTATTATATGAATTTCGGAGCTCCATATGATTTTTGGGCAGGCTGCTTTACAAGGACTTTTCTGCTGTTGTTGTCGGATTTTCAGTTTGAGATTCATCTGATGATTGTCCTTTGTTGATAACTTTTCCTCTATTTATGGATCACTAAAAAGTTGAAAGTTCTGAAGATGGCACAAGATCGGAAGGGAAGTTTTAGCCATCAGGATTCGGATTTTTTTAATATTAACCTTTCTTTTTAAATATTTTAAAAAATAACACAACCCAATGAATGTTTGCATCCCATGATCCTTTTGCCCGCACACATCGACATGGCGCGCTAGTCGTCTTGAATATAATGATAATACATAGCCTATTTAGAAACTATATATTTGAAAATATGTTGCACTTAGCTTTGTGAATGTTAATAAAATGAAAATTTTCAACTTCTACAATATGCTTGTGGAGTTTCGTGATGCTTGAAGTTCATATACTATTTTATTAAGATGTGCAAAAGTGTGTGAAATTTAACGGTGTCCCTAAGGGATAATACATAACCTATTGGAAAACTATATAATTAAAAACATGTAGTACTTGACATTGTAAGTGTTAATAAAATGGAATCTTTACAACTTATACAGAGTTTTGTGATGTTTGAAGTTCATATACTATTTTATTAAGATGGTTCAAAATTAGTTAAATTTAATGACATTCTCTAACATGAATTTAGTGATAGTATATAACCTAGTTTAGAACTATATATTTCAAAATATGTAACACTTGGTCTATTGAATAGTAATAAAATCAAATCTTTACAACTTATATATACAATATACATTTCGAGTTTCATGATGTTTGGAGTTCGTAAGCTATTTCATTAATATGGTCTAAAATTGGTTAAAATTTAATGGCAACCCTAACATGGCCTAGTTTAACAAATTATATTTCAAAATATGTAGTACTTAACCTTGTGTATATTACTAAAATGGATTACTTTCACTTTGTACAATATGCATGCTAAATTTCGCGATATTTGGGATTCAAATTCTATTTTATTTTGATAGTTCAAAATGGGTAAATTGAATTGAGGGACCTCCTATCACGCCAGCCAACATACTTGAATCATGTTTGTTCATACTTGTGTGTTTGTGTCGTTGCTGTTCTTAGATGTTACAGCCTGCCCTGTCAAACTACATTTCTATTTTCATCAAACATCTGGGAGTTGTTGTGGTTTATCATGTAGTCATTCCCAAAATTACCAGTAATTGTTTTACACAAAATGGCTGTTGCATATGTAATGATTCAAAAATAAAGGTGATATTTATTCACCGTGGCAATTTGTTGTTTGTCTCCATTTTTCTCCAATGCAAATATTTCAGGTTGGTCCAGTGTGATGACTATCTTTGCCATTCCTTCTCTAAGAAGGTTACATGCAAAGCTGCAGATGGAGAAACACATCGATCAGAAGAGGATATACCAGTTTGAAATAGAAAGTTTCCTACTTTGATGCAAACATACAATTCGATCATACCCAGTACTGATAGATGTCTCCATCTTGTCACCTGTCAGAACCCATATCTTAATTCCAGCTAGAGAGAGCTTCTCTATACATTCAGGCACCTGAATATAAGTCCATATGCATGCATATGGGCACAAAAAACAATGTTCACCCGGAATGCATACAAATAAGATGTTAGCAATCAAAGGTTTAGCCCAAAAAGACATACCCCTTTCTGTAGCTTGTCTTCAACAGCAGTAGCACCGAGAAGAACCAATTCCCGTTCAATGCTATCAGCAACTTTCTCAATTTTTTCATCTCTGTCAGCACTTACAGATAATTTGGCCGCAATGAATTCATCATTAAATTCCCTGTACTGTTTGTCGTCCAAGACACGGTATGCTAGAACCATGGTTCTTAGACCAGAGTCAGCATACTCCTCTATGTGCTTTCGTGTATCTTTTTCAAAATTTCTCTCAGTTGGTGCAAGCCTTTCGAACATCACACTGTTCACATTGGAAGATGATTAAAAAATCATAGAAATGAGCAAAAGTTTGACAAATATCTGTGATTAAATGGAGTACTAACCTATCAGCACCCTTGCTAAGAAGTAATATCCTTCCCTCTGGTTCCTTGACTATCACAAACATCCGTTTCCTTGAGCTAGTGAATTCCAGTTTATTTAAGAGCTCGTACTTTCTGTAGAGAATGTAAAGTGTCCGGATTAGGTATTCAAGATCATCTTCGAATAAAATAAGAAATAAAGTTGATTATTAACCTCATTTGAACAACATTCCTCCGGGATGGATCCCGTTCTCGAACAACTACGCTTGTGTGGGTCCTCTTGTAAAACTCAAAGCCTAGTTCTTGTGCTGCAATAACAAATGCAGCTTCATCTGGTGACTCAGCTTCATATGAAACCTTGTCGGTTTCATCTATTTTAGCTACACAGGTGTGACAAATGGCTAGTAGTCGGAAAAATTCTCTTATCATGTCTCTGTTAGGCTCATGAATCCAGTTTCCATCCGTAATATGTGGATCTTTGAAATTGAACCCTTTAACATGAGGACTGTCCTCAACTTTCATCTCTAACCAGGTCCCCCTCATAGCCATGGCCCTGTCAACTTCAGTTGTACCCTGGCCATAGGCAGTTCCACCAATCGAACATTTGATGAACTCCATTATGTTACACGTCAATGTTCCAGTTTTATCAGAGAGAATAGTGTCAACCATACCTAGGTCCTCATTTAGATTCGACGTACGAGTAGAAGCTGGCTTATCGGATTCTTCATGATACATTTCAATATCCTGTTTGATAAATAGAGCTTGCAAAAGCTTGACCAGTTCAATAGATATGTACAAAGAAATAGGTATGAAGTAGCTGTACAACACCAAGGCTGTCAAAAAATGGAAGAAAGATGCCCGCGACGCTTGCTTCGGATCATAGTATATGCTCGTGGCATCTGGCCGAAGATACCACCGTTTAAGCTCAGCATGTCTCAAGTCCTCTTTGGTCCAGATCCCGAATAAGATAGAACTAAGTAATGCAATTACGAGTAGAAATGATATGAGGAGCAAAATAATTTTATCTAGTTTCTTCTCAATCTTGCTTCTTTTAGATGGTGGACCAGTTGCATTTTGCATCGTTTTTGTATCATGACCTGTGAAGATGACTGTCCCATATATGAAGTCAGTGTTCTGTAGCTTTGATCCCCGAAGAAGAAGTTGTTGGGGTGACAGGGGATACTGCTGCCCATTCCAATCCATTGTACCGACAAAGGAGTAGAGATCCGCATTTGGGTTTTCACATTTGATTGTTTGTTTGACATCTCTGAACATTGCATCCTCCTGTAAATGTAATGTCTTCTCAAGAGCTTGTCTAATTTTCAAGTTTGTTTCACCATCAAGGTTCGAAGTTTCTACATAGCAAATTCCATCCGGGTAGTTAGATGAAAGTAGAATGATGTCAGCAGGAAAGAAATGACCTTTCTCCACTTTCAGTACATCTCCTACTTTGATAGCCTCCCATTTTGTCTCTTCAAAACTGCCATTGCCCCTGTGCACTTTGACTATCCGATTATTGAGCTCAAGATCCTGGGTGATGTAGTTTAGATCAACTTAACATTTTAATTACAAGAAAATGTAAATACAATATTAAATAAAATAAAATTATTGATAAACATGTGCAGAATCATCAAAATGAAGGTCATAAAAACAAGATACTTGCAGACAACAAAAAGGAGATGATACATTTTAATATCAAGCGCTACAACTGAGAGTACAAATTATTGCAGTGTTAATGTGAAACTGATTTCATTCGGGAATTGCATGTTTGTACTGCTTATCTACTTGATTTTTCTTGTTTGAATTGGCAATTTGGCATGTTTGGCGCACACCCTTGTTTAACTTACCCTGAGTGCTGTTCCATATAGCTTTGGAGTCAAATAATCAGTTGCTAGCATCTGTTGCACTAGTAGAGCTTTGAAAATTGAAATCATATGAATGCCAAGTCATTGTGCTTTATCCAAACATGTCCAAATTTGTCAAATATGTCCAGGTTCAATTAAGTTTGGAATATATGCAAATTCTGTGAATATTTTTGTTGTAAAAAAACATACTGAAAAACCTGTCTAAATCATTATTTCAGAATAGTGGTAAAATTACAAAATGGAACCAGAAGTAGGGGTAAAATAAAAGGAAACCAAAGGGTACCCTTGACTTTTTTAAACCTTACTTCCTCCATCTACCTTTATAAGGCATGGTACAACTTAGCGGGGTCTTCCAAATAATACTTTGATCATTAAAATTTCATGTTATTTATGGTTATAAATTATAATCATAGTAGAGTATATTTGATTGCGAATCGAACCATATAAAGTTTAATTACAAAACTAAAAATTAAGAATCAAAATGTTGTTCAAAGATTGCAATGTTTGAATCTTGAAATCTGTGTATGTCTTATAAATAAAAAATGGAGGGGTATTTATTTAACACCATTGGGGCCCCCTAACAGAGTACGAACTAACTTCATATTTGAATACTAGGAGCAAAATCACAAACTTGAAGATTTGAGGGTAATAATGAGATCAGAAATTAAGCTTTGGACCCAAGGCAAAAACATAATTGCCCCAGCGAAAATCATGCTCATGAAAAGTTAGTTGTACTTGGCGTGGGACTGTGGCGATCTTGGGGAGGGAGGGGGGATCCTTATCTGAATGAAGACATCTAACCTGCAAGTGATTTGCGGCCTATTTGGCTAAACAATCTGCGGCCTATTTGGCTAGTTTTGTTAAATATTGAATGACTATTATTGGTTATTAGTAAGCATATGATGTGTTTTAGTTCCTTTGAGTAATCAAAAAAAAAATTTGTAGTAGAATTCAGAAAACATTAGAGCCAGGAACCATGATACCTGCTTTTTCCGCTTCCAATCTTCGAACCCTTCTTTCGCCATGGTCCACAGAATACTGATGCATAATGGTAAGATCGCGAGTGGGCTGACCGCTGTGTAGGGCGCCAATGCGGTGGCGGAAAGGACACCCGAGACGAGGAAGTAGATGTTGGCCACCCTTCTGAACTGCTCGTAGAGCGACTTGGGCACGATGGTGACCAGACTGTACTTGGTCGTGGACACCATGTTCAGTGGATATCTAAACCCTTCCTCTTCATGCCTATCCGGCTCATTGACGTAAACAACCCGGTAGGAACCCGCCGTCCGAATTCTTGTGTCCTCGCTTGAGCCTGTGCAGAAGGACGACGCGAACGAATGTAACGCGCTGAGCTTCGGTTTGCCCCTTCCCATTTCTGATGATGGAGAGTTGAACAAAATTAGTGTCAGTGAATCAAAGCTTCTCCCAAGGCAGCACAACATATATAAAAGAAACAAAAATGCAATTGCACCATATACACATAGTCGACTACATTCTGTAATAGAATCTTAGTAAACGCTGAAGCCTCACATATGCGCGTTGTTGTATAAAATGTACTTCAAATTCTATCTTCAGATGTGCAATTCTCTTGGGTATTATATATTGGATAAAAAAGGAACACAGGACAGGAGAGGAATGAGAATTTCACCAAGTCAGCTCACGGAGGCGCAGCAAGAAGGGAGCTCCGAGATGCCGCTCTGCTGCGGCGGCGGCGCGACCGAGAAGAACTCCGTCCACAATCGCAGCCGTTTGAGGTGGCACAGGGCGCCCGGCCGTCCGGCAGACGCTCCGAATTCCAATCGAAGCAGAGTTCTGCTTCGATGCGTCTTCGATCTCCAGGAAAAGCCATCTCAGACAACGTAACGGGGCGGCAAAGCACCTCGCGGCGAGGCCCCGCGCGAAGGAAGGCATCGAGCCTGTCCCCCACCCGCGCGGGCGGTTTGGCATCCATTGCCTTGCCCTTGCTGTGTTCACCGACGCATCAGGGAGCGCAGGGAGGAAGGAATTTGGAATATGGGACCAATTCGATGCTTTCGGAAGGAAGACGAGGGAGAAGTTATGTGCAACTTTTACGTATAGAAAATGCACGGGGAAGGGGAAATCACAGGGAAAAAGGAAACGAGAAACTGAAAGTGTGTAGGAATTTCAAAAGAAGTGTAGTACGTTTGGAAAAAATTAAAAAGGGTTCTCCATTTTTTTAACGGAGCTGGTAGCGCCGGACGTCCGATCCGGGCGCTAGAATCGGACAGGTCCGCAGCCGTACGATTCGGATGGGAGAGCGTATCGGCCGTCGATCGCGTTGCAAGATGTAGTGATGTTGCGAACAACTTTTGCGATGTTGCGAAGAGCTTTTCCCATGTTGCGAACTGTGGTGCTTGCAACATTCAAAGAGTACATGTTGCGAGCATGTTGTGAACGTGTTGTGAGCATGTTGCGAACGCGGTTACGTGCAACATCCAACATCAGGAGTCTTTCTCCCCTCCCCCATGTTGCGACTATATTACGAATATGTTGTGACCAGTGTTGTGTGCAACATCCAACATCAAAAGCTCTCCTCTCTCTCCTCCTCGACACAAATACTAACATCACATGCCGCAACATCGAAACTCAACATCCGCAACATTAAAATTTAATGTTTGCAACACAACAACATGTGCATACAACATTGAACTCGACATCTGCAAACATCAAAAAATAATGTCTGTAACATCGAAAAATTTATTATCTAATTTTGAAACATTCGCATGGGACACTTGCAACATGTCAAGAACACTGGTGCGAACATAAACGAGAACCAATTACATCCTGAAGACGAACGGTTGCAACATATCAAGAACACTGTTACAACACCAATATACAACGATTGCAACATAAAAAAAATCTCGAAACGAGAGGCCCAAAATAGAGGCGGGGGCTCTTCCCGCACGCCGGCCTTGGGTGCGGCGGCCCGCGCCGCCGGCAAGCCGACGCGCCCGGCCGCGGGGAGCTCGGCGAGCTCCAAACACAGGGCCTCCATGATCGGCGAGCTCGAGCCCGTGGCCTCCATGGCCGGTGAGATTCGGGTACGGTGAGCTGCCTCCACAACCACACAAGTGAGCATGTGCGTGCGGAGCTTCGAAGCACGAGGCCTCCATGGCCGCGTGGGCGCGAGGTGAGCGGCTCGCCGGTGCCGGACTCGAGCGCGGAGGTGAGCGGCTCACCGGTGCCGCCTCTATCCGCGGTTGTCGCGCCTCGGTTCGGGCGCTCCGCCGCCGGATCCACGTCGTGCGAGTAGGAGGAGGCGGGTCGGCCACCGGATCCGCGCCGGGGAGCGCGCGCACCTCGCCCCCGGCCGCGCTCGCGTTGTCGCCGACGACGACGCTCGTGTTGTGGTTGTGAAGGAAGAATCGAAAGGATAAGCTTCGGGTGGGGCCCACTCACGTGAAGATGCTAGAAATGATTCACCGTGTGGCGCGTGTGGGGGCGTCCGATTTTTACTCCTCACGTCGGACGACCGTAACCAAGCATTACCATTTTTTAGATAACCTTTGGTTATGTGAGTACAAGTTGTAGTAACTAAATTCACAAGTAAGAGTGACTCCAACAATCCTATGTAAAACGAGTTGAATATCTAATAAAAAGAAGTAAGAAATGAATCCAACAATGTCTCAATTTCCTTCCCCTCGCTAGCTCTCTAGCACCCCCCCTGCTAGCTTTCTTTGACGAGGCGCATTGGTTCGCCATACGCCCATACCCTCTAGCGTGGTCCCGCGCGGCCCCACACCCACATCCTCTCCGTACGCGCAGGTGGAGGCAGGAGGCGTGAAGCAGCACTTTCACAGCGGCGACCCGTGCTACTCGCAGTCACCAGGAGCTTCCATCCGTGCCCTGGCCGCTCTGTTGGACTAACGAGGAGGAGACGTGTGCGCCACGGGCTGCCAGTCTGCCACCACGTGGAGCCGCAAGCTCCCACGGGGAGCCACGCCGGTGCTGACCAACGAGGCGACGGAGCTACGTGCGCTGTGAGCTGCCAGTCATTCGCCCCCCCTCCCCCGCGCGCTGGAGCTAGGGACGAGGTACGTCGTTGCCCATGTCGGGACAGCTGTCGGTTTCCTGTCAGAAGGAGGAAAGGATAGAGGAAGGAAGTAGAGGGCATCGTTGCCAACCCGTTGTCGAGCCCTCCAGGCCGAGGGTGCGGTCGCCGGCACAGGTGGAGGCACGAAGCGCGCAGTAGGGCGGGACGTGAGGCGTAGGGCGCATGTATGGATCCCACTCCTCGACCTCGCTGGCCTCCTCGCGTTCCACGGAGACATTTGCCTCACCATGGCCTCCATAGCTGCCACCAGCCTGCTCCTCTAGCCGCTCCTAGCCCAGCACCGCGACGGGGGCGCCGTCCGCGGCTGGTGCTCCCGTTCCCCTTCCACCCGGCCTTCTCTATTGTGGTAGAGACTATCAACCTCATTCACGTAAGTAGAAGAGGCTAAGGGCCTGCCACTGGCACTCTTCATTGGCATAGGTCCAGCCATGGAGGCACGGGACGCAGGCGGCGTCCGCCATCCCATAGATGGGAGCCCAAAAAGAATGAGTGTAGCGAACATGGCCCCATTTGCCATTTGTTCGAGTTGATTTTGGTGATTCATGCTAACACAAGTAATGGGACTAACCACATTGTCTAGCATGTATTTGTAGGCATTCCTAGGTCCCATGGATCTTACCACATGTTAACATACCATGCCCAAGCTAACATGTCATACCACAAGTTAACTTAACATGGACATGTTAGGTTACTTATAGAAAAATTGAGGACTTAGTATATATTTTGAGGCTATAAGTAATAGCATGTTAAGTATGTTAAGTTGAAGCAAAAATCCAAGTTGAAGACGCGAAGAAAAAGAAGGAAAAGAACACCGTCGGATGAACCGACAGTACCTAAATAGCAAGCGTCGGTGCAGTCGTCGGACGAGTTGGTACACTGGTGAAAACTTCGGCACCGTCGGATGAACCGATGGTCCATTTCCTAGTAGCGTCGGACAAGTTGCGGAGAAGAAGAAGTGAAGACAGTAGCACTGGATGATCCGACGGTCAGAGTGTTGACACCGTCGGTCTATCTGATGCCTTGTTTGAATGAAGACAGAGACGCGCCAAGAGAAGCCCTTCAGCACCGGATGAACCGACGCCTTGGTTAAGGGGAAGCGTCGGTCTATCCGACGGTTATATTTGAAACATACAGTACCGCCCCGAGTGAGAAGTCTTCAGCACTGAATGAACCGATGCACCGTCGTTGTATAGCGTCGGAGCAGTTGTGACAGAGAATCTCAACGGCTAGGTGACCTGGGAGGGGCATCAGATGAACCGACGCCTTGAAAAGATAGCATCGGTTCATCCGACGCTTACTTTTTCAGAGGTCGTTAGCCAACAGCTCTTTGGATGCCTTGGGCTATGTATACCCCCTCCACTCACCCATTTGAGGTTGCTGGATTGTGTGGAAGTGCAGGAAGAGTTCAAGACACATTGAAGATCATATCCAATCCATCCAAGTGCTTAATTGCTCATCCTTAGACTTGCATATGCTTTGTGTATGTGCTTAGTTGTCACACCCGATTTTCTGAAGGAAACCAAGTGCATAACTATATGCATGCCAGGATCAAGTTTCATGCATATAGTGACATATGAGTGAATACAGAAACAGTATCACGTATGAAAAAGAAATATTATCAGAGATTTACGCTTTATCCTAGAAACGAAGGTTCCAAACATCACAGGCAGTCGACTGGGGATTGCGCATGCCTAGCACCAGCAACATCTTCACAAGAATTCAGAGTAGCATCCTCCTTCCGAGCAACATTGTTTATAGCAAGGGTGAGCACTTGTCGTACTCAGCAAGTGTGGAGAAAGACATGAATGCAAAAGGCTTTATAGTGGACTGGGGTATAAGCATTTAAGCAATTTTAGTTGGTCAAGTTTTATTAGCACCTGATTACTAATAAAGTATAAGTTTATACCAACCCACAATTATCATAAAGAGATAGATAAGATACGCCATAAGCATATGGCAAGCATAACCAGAGAACACGATTTAAGTTTATCTTTAAGTTCACTTATCATGTGAGGGTCCAGGCCGCTCTTGACCGTGAGCACGGCTAATCGATTAGTTTTACACTCTGCAGAGGTTGTACATCTTTACCCACAAGTCGCGTAAAAGTCCCGAAGAACTTTAAACCCAACCATGCGATGCCGGACAAGCATCATACCACACTACCGAGGTTTGATTGCATAGGGACGCTACGAGGCCTTTACGAAGATCCTCCAATGCGCAATAACCTACTAGGTTTCAGGACGAAGCGGGGCATAAAGTCCCCTAGTAGGTACCGTGTCTTAGCAAAGCCCAACTCCCTACTAGAGCGAGTCTATACACCGTCAACGCCTCCCCATTTGTCCCATTCAGGTAAGGTTGCTACAACACTAAAGTCTCTAGTTATTCAGCCAAGGCAGAGCCATGTGCCTTGTGGTGTACGGTTTTCCTGGGTGGTTCTCCATGTTCCGATTAAGCATATGGTCTTGTATTAAGCAAACAAAGATATAACATAAAGATTTAGCATGATTCATCATTATTGTTCATTAAAACCACCATAACCCAGGTATAGCAACTAAGCATAGCTACCCAACATAAATGTAAACCCAGGTTATCAAGGAATGACAATCAAAGACTAGGATAAACCTTAATAGGACCCATCAATATTAATTCAAAGCAATGCAAAGTGATTAATCATAGTTATTGGAACAAAGATCAAGGACACACTTGCCTTTAACCAAAGTAGTTACTCAGAATGTCTTCACCTCCTGCTCTTTAAAGCTTCTCGAATGGCATTCACTCTACTCGCATCAATCATCGGGTGCAAACATACACAAAGCAAACAAACAAGCATACTAAGAACAAAGCACCAATCAAAAGAAAACTTTAAAAGAACACACTAAAGGATAGGCTCAATTAGATGGATCACTAAAGCACACAAACCGTGTTTAGAGGAAGAAATGCTTGGTTTGCTTTAAAGAGATGGTTGTGGAAGATTGAGCAAGGCCCGGAAATATCACACTTAGAGAGCTGTGAAAAGAACGGCTAACGAACGTTTTGCATATATAAGAGAACAAGGCTATGAGCTAGGTTCATTTTAATTAACAAAACAAATATAAAGGATATTTTAGAAATAAAATACCCTATGTTGACATTAATGCAATATTAAACTTTATTTGTGAAACCGGTGTAAAGGACTAGTCAAGTTTTATTAATAAAGATTCATATATTGATTAAACCAATTAAACATTTAATTTAGAAAAACTAAACTATATGAACAATATAAACGAAACTTTGCAATTCGAGTAGATCATATTATTATTATTAAAAACATTATGGAACTAACATTAATCATATTAACATTTATTAGAAAAGCCGATGTAAAAGCCTAATCAAATTTTAATTAGAAACGATTAATTAACTATTAAACAATTTAACATTTGGTTTACGAAAACCGAGATAAAGATCTA
This sequence comes from Cenchrus americanus, assembly GCA_947561735.1. Taxonomy (NCBI): domain Eukaryota; kingdom Viridiplantae; phylum Streptophyta; class Magnoliopsida; order Poales; family Poaceae; genus Cenchrus; species Cenchrus americanus. The sequence continues at coordinate 10,049,082 of OX387239.1, forward strand.
ATTAACTTTTATGTACAAAAACATGTGATAGAAACATTAATCAAATTAAATTTGCTTATGAAAAATGATATATAGATCTATTTTTCTTTTATTTGGAAAAGACGTGTATAACTAGACATTAATCAAAATTAATATTAATTTTATTTTCAGAAAACAAACATGATGAAAACTCACCACTAACGCGTGCTTTACATTATTATGGACGTAACGCAACTTGAACGAATTAAAACGGAGCTAAAACAAAGATTCTAAGAGCAAAACAAGATGATAAGGACCTAAACGAGATTAACTGTAGACAACAGGGACTAGCTGATAAGATTGGCAAGGCACATCAAACAGTGCTCGCGAAAAGGATAAAGGACAGGGTTAGATCTTAAAAAGAATGTGGGTGGGCTTTATGTGTGAAAGTGGGATCTTTCTAGGGGGTTTTCTGTAGATTGACCAAGACACAAGAGACAAGCTAAACAATATCGGATTCCCCAGGGGCCCAAACACAAAACAGGGGTCTTCTTCCAGCTTTGTCTAGGGACGGACAGAAGCTCTACTACACACATAGGTGCGTGCTTCTGACGCATCAAATCGGCGGGGTTCCTGAAGCATCCCCTCATCAGAGGTGACTAAATGTGACACAAATACCAGTCCCAGGAGGCTGGCAACACATTTATTACAACAGGTGGATCAGTCTTTTACATCACGGCGACACAGAAAGCACGGAAGTGCCAACGCTACAAGGAACAAAAAAACGCTAACGACCACACTATGATAGCAAAGGCTTCCAAAACCTCATCAGAGTACCACACCATGGAAGCTCTCTGTGGAGGCCCTGGGTACACAGGCACGGTTGGGTGTAGGGTGGCGACCTACACGACATCTTCGGGAATGTAATCGGGATCCTCCTCTGAAAAATAGTTAGTAAAACAAGGGTGAGCACATACGTACTCAGCAAATCCAACCCCACCCACGGAGGGGCTTATAAGTAGAATCATGCATAGAGTATATCAAGGATCAGGTTAAGGTTCATTTTGCAAACTCACTCATGCAGGGGTTCATTTCAAAAAGGTTTTCACAAATCATTTTCATAACCAAAGTGACTCAATTGCTTTTAGGAAAACCACTATGGAACTACCGGATTCCTCGTCCGCAGTAGCCCAGGCACACAGCCACACACTTCACCCGGAAAACAACTCACGCCAAGAAAACATCCCAAACCCAAACACTAGTTTTTGTGACCACACCGTGACTCGTCCAATACCGTGGACACAGCTATTCACACAAGTAGGGTACCGTCACACGGAAACCCTACTTGTGGGTACATCTTTACCCACAAGTAGGGTACCGTCACACGGAAACCTTAGTGCCGGCACAGATCCTATCAAAGTCATTACCCACCTTAGCTAAACCTACGAGCCATCATGGAAGCAACCAAGGTGTTATCCCACATAACCAGGGCGTACTTCACACAGAGCGTACCCTACTCCTTGGTCTCCCGCCGCTCACCCGCACACCAGATGGCAAGTAGTCTAACTAGTGGGGTTTATGCTAAGCCGTTGCCACATACAACGGTCGAGTGGTTGTACGATAATTTAGGTCAGGTGAGATGTCACGCAACCCGGTCCTTAATCGACAAGATGGACAACTCTCAACACGCTCAACCACACAGGTACGAGCTCACCCATACTCCTGACACACATGTCCATCCCGTCTACCCAGTTCTTTACTCATTTTCCAAACATATCCCATTTCCATTTTTAAAGCACTCACACATTTTGAAAGCACTCACACTTTTTTAAAGCACTCATTTAGGCCAAAACAAGGTTCAATCATAGCAATCAAGGGTGGCTATCCTACCATGTTTTTGCAGTAAAACAATATGCAATTTATAAAACGGGTATAGGGTTATATTTATAAAACTAGGACCAAAGCATGCATCAAAGGATGAGATTGAACTTGCCGTCTTCGATGTCTTCGGGGAGTTCCGGCTCGGCGTTCGGGATCTCGGGCTCCTGCTTTGGTCAGTTCCAAACTCTGGCTCGGGGTACCTTCCTTCGTTTACTTCGTTGGCTATAGCGCACACACAGGCAAGCATGCAATCAATATAAGCACACACAATTTATCCGTCTGAGCTCGAGGAAGGTAATTAGATAAAATAGGGGAATAAATATTATGTAGGGGGGCTTTGGGTGAAGGATGGGTGGCGGTATACCCGGTACGGGTGTGAGAAGGTTGGGCGCGATTTGGATTCAAATCGTGCATGAAATGACGGGTTAAAAGAGGTGTTTAGGATTAATTAGGGCCGGTTAGTAATTTAGTTTAAAAGAAAAAGACCTAAATATAATATTTAGATAGGGTGAGGGCCCAACTATACTAGCCTGGGGGCCTATTAAAAAGGGCAGGGTTATTTGGGTGGAATACCTTAAGGTTTAGGGTTTAATTTGGAAAAAGAGAGAGAGAGAGAGGGAATAGAGGAGGGGGCTCGGGTGGAAAAGAGAAAAAGGCAGGGGGGGTATTGGCCAAAAGGCCATCTTCCTCCCTGGCTCGAATCCAGAGCAGAGGGGGGGAGCCGAGCGGGTGGCCGGCCGGTCAGGGGTGCCGCCGGCGGCCCCGTGCGCGGCGGCGTCCGGTGGATAGGGCAAAACGGAGAGGGCGCCGAGGGGGTTCTATTCCTCGTGCTCACCTTGAGTTGGGGCGGCGCGTGGAAGTGGATCGGCGGGCGGCGGCGGACTGCCGGTTGGGCGGCTCTGGTGGCGGCGCGGTGTGGTGCAGGGGGAGAGGGGAATGGCTTGCGGCGGTGTGAGGTGAGGTGGGGAACGCGGTGGGGCTCTTTATAGGCGTGGAAAGGCGGTTCGTTGTCCGATATTTTGAGCTTGCGGAGCTCCAATGGCCGGCAATGGTGGTTCGGGAAAAATCCCGGCGTGGACTCCGGCCGGCCGGATTCGCGGTCGATTCGGTGCTGTGGGACGCGACCCATCATGCAGGTGCACTGGCCGTGGCCGCGGGGAAGAGAGTACAGCGACCCGGCGCAGTGGTGTTGGAGGTGACCGGTCGAGCAGAGCTTTTATGGCGGTCGTCGGCGCCTGGGGGCGTAGCGGCTCGGCGGGGCCACCGCGGCGGCGCGGGGCCGCCTTGACGTCGCGCGCCGGCGGCGGCGATCGGCCGGTGCGTGGGCCGGAGGAAGGGGTCGCCGGTCCTGGCCAGGCCGCGCGAGGGGAGGGGGTCGCGGTCAGGCACGGCCTGGCCGCGGGAGGAAGAAGGAGGAGGGAAAAAGAAAAGAAGAAAAGAAAAAGGAGAAAAAGGTAGAAAAGAAAAGAAAAAGAGAAATAGGAAGAGAAAAGAAATAGAAAAATGGGAAAAGAAATTGGAAAGAGTTCTAGAAAAATTAGGAGAATTTCCCGGGAAATTAGAGGAAGGGTTTTTGTGGGGTTTTCCGGTTTTTCGGGCGTCGGCGTGATTTTCGGGACGGCGGTGATGGCGAGGTGGACCGGACGGCGGGACCGCGGCGTGCACGGGATTCCCGGCGTGGTGGCCGACCGCGGTGCCGGGGCGGCACGCGACGAGCGACGGCCCGAGCGCAGGCGGTGCCGGGTGGATTCGCGGCACGCGCGCCGAGGGTGAGAGAGGGGGAAGACGACCGGGGTTTCGAATGAGCTCAGCGGGAAAGTTTTGAAAACACTCGTGATTTATTAGGTGATTTATTAGGAGCTAAAAACGTGGGCGTTACAAACCTACCCCACTTAAAAGGAATCTCGCCCTCGAGATTCGGCTAGGTTTCGAACAGGTGGGGAAACTCCTTCTTCAACGCGTCTTCTCGTTCCCACGTGGCATCTTCTACTCCGTGTCTGCTCCATTGGACTTTGCACACCCGTACTTCTGATGTTCTCGTCCTTTGGACCACTGTGTCCAAAATCTTGACGGGCACTTCCTGGTACCTAAGGTCTGGCTGTAGATCGATGGTCTCTACCGGTACTCACTTTTCTTCGAGGACCTTCAAACATCTGCGTAGCTGGGAGACATGAAACACTGGGTGTATATCTGACATTTCTTCTGGTAGCTCCAACCAGTATGCTACTGCTCCGACCCTCTTTAGTACTTTATACGGTCCAATGTACCGAGGGGCCAACTTTCCGTGCACTTGAAATCTCCGAGTCCCTCGGATAGGTGAAACCTTTTGAGGTAAGCGAAATCTCCAAGATTGAAGCTTGCCTCACGCCTCTTCTTGTCTGTGTAGCTCTTTTGTCGGGATTGGGCGGCCTTCAATTTTTCTTGGATGTCAGCTACTCGCTCTTCGGCTTCCTTTATAAGTGCGGGCCCAACCAGGGCACGTTCTCCCACTTCTGACCACATCAGGGGTGTCCTACATTTTCTCCCGTATAAGGCTTCAAACGGTGACATTCCTAGGCTTGTTTGGTAGCCGTTGTTGTAGGAGAATTCTGCATACGGTAGGCTCTGTTCCCAGTCTTTGCCATAGGTGAGGACACATGCTCTCAACATGTCTTCCAGAATCTGGTTTACCCTTTTGGTCTGTCCATCTGTCTGCGGATGATACGCCGAGCTGAAATCTAGCTTGGTACCCATGGCTTTATGCAAGCTTTTCCAAAACCTAGAGGTAAACTGGGTCCCTCTATCTGAGACTATCGTGCTAGGCACTCCATGCAACTTCACTATGTTCTCTATGTAGAGTTTTGCCAACTTCTCTCCTCCATAAGTGGTCCGTACGGGTAGAAAGTAAGCGACTTTAGTGAGTCGGTCCACTATCACCCATATGGAGTCATGTCCCTTCTGAGTCTTTGGCAACCCTACTACAAAGTCCATGCCTATTTCGTCCCATTTCCATACCGGGATTGGTAAAGGCTGCAACAGTCCTGCGGGTTTCTGGTGTTCGGCTTTGATTCTCTGACAAGTATCACAGTGGGCGACAAACCGTGCAATGTCTGCTTTCATTCCGTTCCACCAGTACTTCTGTTTTAAATCCATATACATCTTGGTGGATCCCGGGTGAATGGAGTATGCTGAGTTGTGGGCCTCATCCATGATGGTCTGTCGGAAATCTCCATTTCCCGGCACGCATATCCTATTCTTGTACCATAGTGTGCCTTGATCATCCACTCTAAAGTCAGGGGCCTTATTCTCTCCTGTGTGTTTGCAGATCTTCATCAGATTCTCATCGGTTTCTTGGGCCTTCCTGATCTTCTCCTCTAGGGTAGGCTGAACACTTAGTTGGCGAACGTAGCCTTGGGGGACAATGTGCACGTTGAGTCGTGCCATTTCCTCTTGCAACTGGGTACTCTTGGGTGCTGCCTTCTCGTAGGATTTTCAGCTTAGGGCATCTGCCACTACATTGGCTTTCCCTGGGTGGTAGTGAATCTCTAGGTTATAATCTTTGACTACCTCTAGCCACCTTCTTTGCCTTAGGTTCAGGTCGGGCTGGGTGAAGATGTATTTTAGACCCTTGTGGTCAGTGTAGATTTCACACTTGTTCCCAATCAGGTAGTGTCTCCAAATTTTAAGGGCATGCACTACGGCTGCAAACTCCAGATCATGGGTGGGATAATTCTACTCATGGGGTTTGAGCTGACGAGAAGCATATGCCACTACCTTCCCATCTTGCATGAGAACACATCCCAACCCTTGTCAGGAGGCGTCGCAATACACGACAAAGTCTCGTTGGATATCTGGCAAGGTCAGCACTGGGGCTGTGGTCAATCTTCTCTTCAACTCTTGGAAACTTTTCTCGCATGACTCGATCCAGTTGAACTTCTTCTCTTTCTTGAGTAATTCCGTTATGGGTCGGGCAATCTTGGAAAATCCTTCAATAAACCTCCGGTAGTACCCTGCTAAACCAAGGAAACTTCTGATCTCGCTCACGTTGGTCGGTTGTTGCCAGTTGGAGACTGTTTCAACTTTCCCGAGGTCTACAGCTACTCCTTCCACAGTCAGAATATGCCCAAGGAAAGATATTTTCTCCAGCCAGAACTCACACTTGCTGAACTTGGCGTACAACTTGTGTGCCCTCAATTTCCCCAGCACTACTCGAAGATGCTGCTCATGTTCCTCTACACTCTTGGAGTAAACAAGTATGTCGTCAATGAAGACTACGACAAACTTGTCCAGCTCTTCCATGAACACCTTATTCATGAGGTTCATAAAATATGCTGGTGCATTGGTGAGTCCAAAGGACATCACTGTGAACTCATACTGCCCGTAGCGAGTGACAAAGGCGGTCTTGGGGATGTCACTTTCCCTAATCTTGAGTTGGTGGTATCCTGACCTTAGATCCACCTTTGAAAAATACTTGGCTCATTTCAGCCGGTCAAACAGATCATCTATTCTAGGGAGGGTACTTGTTTTTGATAGTAACCTCGTTTAGCGAGCGGTAGTCCACGCACATCCTCATGCTCTTATCCTTCTTTTCCACGAAAAGCACTGGGGCTCCCCATGGTGATGAGCTTGGTCTGATGAACCCACTTCGTTGGAGTTCTCCTAGCTGTTTCTTCAACTCTGCCGACTCAGGGGCAGCCATCCTATAGGGTCTCTTGGCTATGGGAGAGGTTCCGGGAATAAGGTCGATGACGAACTCTATATCCCTATCTGGTGGCATTCCGGGGAGTTCTTCGGGGAACACATCTGGTATTCCCGCACTACTGGGACATCCTCTATGGACTTGGCTTCCATGTTGAAAACCATTATGTCTGGCCTGTGTCCTCGGGTGTGGCAGGTCACTTGTATTCCGTCTGGGTTGGCTAGGTGCACTACTTTATCAGCGCAACTTATAAGGCCATGGTGTTGGCTTAGCCAATCCATCCCAAGGATCACATCTATCCCCTTGGACTTTAGTACTACCAGGTCCGCTAGGAACTCTACCCCACTTAAAATGATCCTTACCCGGGGGCATCCCAGTTGACTCTTGATGTCACCTCCGGGCGTTCGAGTTAATAGGGGTGCTTTTAGTAGTACTGTGGGTATGCTATGCTTTTCCACAAAACTTGAGGATATGAATGAGTGCGATGCTCCCGAATAAAATAATATGGTTGCCAAGACTGAGCTGACCAGGAACTTACCGAGCACTACGCCTTGTGCTTCCTAAGCCTCTTGTGCGTTGATGTGGTTGTCGCGGGCTCGTCCATAAGACTGCTGGCGCTGCCTCATCTACTGGTTGTTGTTGTTGCCGAAGTTGTTGTTGCTACGCACCGGCATGCGGTTGGCTCCAGACACGAGTGGCCTTGGCCCGTTCACCGAGTTGGAGTAGGTGGTAGCGGTTGGCTTCTTGGCATACGGGCAGTTGGCGATGAAGTGTCCGGTTTCGCGGCAGTTGAAACACACACTCGGGAGCTGTTGTTGTTGTTGGCAGTGACCTGGCTGGTGTTGTTCTGTGGGGGCTTCATGGCGCTCTGGTTGTTGTAGGGCTTGAACTGGGTTCTAGGGCCTTGCGAGCCTGTGGCTTAGGACTGGGTTCTGTACTACATGGGAGCTTGGAACCTAGACATGGGGTGTCCGAAGTTTCTCGGCCTCTGGGACCGATCTTGCTGTTTGGCCTTGTGCTCCATAAACTTGCGCATGTTCTCCTTCTTCTCTTCTGCCCTTGCTCTTTCTGTGAGTATGGCCATGTTCATGAGGGTGTTGAAGTCCGGGTAGATCTGAGGGGTAAGCAGGGTCCTCAGTTCCGGAGTCAGTCCCTTCTTGAACATTTCCTGTTTCTTGGAGTCTTTGTCCACTTCCTCGGGGGCATAGCGAGCCAGCTCTATGAACTGGTACGTGTACTCTTCCACGGACATGTTGCCTTGGCGGAGTTCACGGAACTCATCCGCCTTTCGCTTCAGTGTGGCTTCTGGGATGTGGTAGCGGTGGAACTCCTCCACGAACTCATCCCAGGTGATGGCTGAGGGATCCTTGGCTGCTGCGCAGTAGTTCTCCCACCGAGCTAGGGGCCGTCCCGGTGAGCTGGTGAGCTGCCAGGAGAACCTTGTCGCGGTCCTCACAGTTGAAGGGCTCTAGTTCCTGGCTCTCAGCTAGACATCAGCATCCAAAGGATTCACCGACCCGCCAAAAGTGGGCGGCTTCGTCCTGAGGAACTCAATCAGCTTCTCGTTCATGCCCAGAACTCGGGGTCTTGGGCGGTTGACAGCATTGAAAATGGCCTCCATCAGGACGGTCTGATTGGCCAAAACTTGTGCCAAGTCAATGGGAGGGGGTGGTGGCGGCAGGACAACGTTCTCTCCTCCATCTTCGTCTTGGTTTACTTCCTGATCGTTAAGACGCTCCCTCCGATCGGCTTGCGATCCTTCAGCGTCCAATCGACCGGAGCCTTGGTGGGTCCCGACGGGCGCACCGGAAACCATCTGTAAAGGAGCGGGTTTTCTAAGAGGTCTAGCTTTTATGTGATGTTTAAGTGGATTATATCGGATTTTTTTGAAAAGGCAGGGTCTACTCCTTCCGGCAAGCACACAACAAGCACATAGCAAACAAACAAGCACAGACAAGTTTTTATTACAAACCAGTGAGGAGGATACATCCCGACCACGCGACTGACACTACGCGGACACACTACACGACTCAGTTGCGACAAGAATCTAAGGGTACGACTTGGACCAGTACGGCTTCATTCCCTGGGTCAGGGTCACTGGGGTATGCTACTCGCGAGGAGAGCCATCTTCCGGGGTCGAGTGCTCTTCCAGCGAAATGAGCAGCTCATCGTCATTCTCGCCCTCGGGGTTTCCATTTTCTTGGGGCTGTGCTGTGGCTTCGGCGGTCGTCGTTGGGGGTTCGGTGACTACCGGTGGTGCTGGCGGGGCTTCAATAGTTCCTCACCATCCTACAAGGGGTGTTCCAAGCAGGACTTGTGCTTCTCCAATGGCCAGAACGGGTGTTCCACTGTTGGTCCATTCTTGCATGCGTTGGTCTTGGATTCGCCTGAGGCTTTCCTGGGCAACGGTTTCACTGCTTATGGCGGCTGCGGTCCTTGCTTCTGCCTGGGCCACTCGGACTTGGTGCATCCACACTACGACTTCAGCTTGCTCGGTCCGACTGATTTGCTCCCTCATCTGCTTGGCTTAGTCATCGAAGAGCTTATCCAGGAAGATAAGGTAGGCGACTACGTGGTACAACAGGTCTTCTTGGTGGCGGTGTCGTTCCAGGTTTCTCATGCGGGCCTGCCAAACTGGGGTTCTGATGGTGGGAGGAAAGTACCTCATCGCTGTGGGGACGAGGTGTTCCTCATAGATCCGTAACAGGTAGCGGAGGGCTTTTCTGAGGGCCAAGGGATAGGTGTCTCGGTGTCGAAACCCTGTGGCGGTCACGCGCCACGGCTCGATGTTGGTGTGGCGATTGCTTCTAGCGACCGAGAGGACCACCCTACAACGAAGAGTGCCGAGTTGCTCGTACTCTCTGCTGTAGTACCTAGGGCGCTCAGTGATACCGAGGTGCTCCAGGGAGTTGATAAGAAGGCGAGCAAAACCAGGCTCCTCCTGGCACACGCCTTGGGTCCATCCATCTTCCGCCATCGAAAAACAAAGGTAGAGTTGAACAGGTTGTGGTGGGGTACAAGAGGTAGATAACTTTATTTAGTAGCAAGGTTGGGGTACACTCTTCGGGGTACACTTATTATTACTAGAACACAGCTCTAGCCTAAACATCCTAGTCTTATCTTTATGGTGATTCTTCCTCTAGCTGAATGCGACGCTTCTTTGGTGGGAGGTCTTGCTCCAGTATCTCGTCCTCGGTCTGGGTCCCTTTGTCCCAATGAGTTTCTTCGGGTTCATCTTCCTCCAATCCAGCTTCTTCCCTCTCCTACGTTCCTTTACTTCATCCCATAGGGCTTTATTGGCTAATAGAGTGTGTTCCCTCTCCCTAAGGTACTCTCACTTTGTGTTGTGTAGTTCAACTTCTACCATGGTCGTCTTTATCCTTTCCAGTTCTACCCTTTGCTCCGCTCTTTCCGCTCTGTCAATCTGTTGCTTCAGTTGCTGGGCTTGCTCCTGGTAGAGGTGGTCTAGGCCATTGAGGTAGATAGACAGGTGGGAAACTGCCTCTTCTAGGTCTTCTTCTTCTCGTTCTAGTTCTCTCATGCGATCAATCCACGAGCGTCCTCTTCCTCTAGAGGGTGGGAAAAATCCCATTGGAGTCCTTCTGAGGTGCTGCCCATAAACCACTCGTAGACGTCGCAGGGCCTTCCGAGCAGCCATTGGGTAGGTGTCGGCGAAGCGAAACCCAGTGGCGGAGACGAACCAAGGTTCTATGTCGGAGTAGAGCGTGCTTCTTCCCACGAAGATCAGCACCTTACACCGAAGGGTGCCGTAGCGTTCGTACTCCCGATAGACGAACTCTGGTGGATCCCTTACTCTGACGCGCTCTAAGCTGAGTAGCAGCAGGTTAGGGAGGCCAGGCTGGACGGGGCAGACTCCTCCGTTCCATTCGGGGTTAGCCATCTGGAATCAGGCAAGGATCGAGGTATGGATTTGGGAAAAGATGAGCTCAGCAAAGGAAAGGTTAGAGAGGGCCAGAGGAGGTCTCGTATCCTAGGGGTCGCGTCCTACGGCCAACCTACGACTCTGATACCACCTGAAGCGTCCCCTCATCAGAGGTGACTAAATGTGACACAAATACCAGTCCCAGGAGGCTGGCAACACATTTATTACAACAGGTGGATCAGTCTTTTACATCACGGCGACACAGAGGGCACGGAAGTGCCAACGCTACAAGGAACAACACAAACGCTAACGACCACACTACGATAGCAAAGGCTTCCAAAGCCTCATCAGAGTACCACACCATGGAAGCTCCCTGTGGAGGCCCTGGGTACACAGGCATGGTTGGGTGTAGGGTGGCGACCTACACGACATCTTCGGGGATGTAATCGGGATCCTCCTCTGAAAAATAGTTAGTAAAACAAGGGTGAGCACATACGTACTCAGCAAATCCAACCCCACCCACGGAGGGGCTTATAAGCAGAATCATGGATAGAGTATATCAAGGATCAGGTTAAGGTTCATTTTGCAAACTCACTCATGCAGGGGTTCATTTCAAAAAGGTTTTCACAAATCATTTTCATAACCAAAGTGACTCAATTGTTTTTAGGAAAACCACTGTGGAACTACCGGACTCCCCGTCCGCAGTAGCCCAGGCACACAACCACACACTTCACTCGGAAAACAACTCACGCCTAGAAAACATCCCAAACCCAAACACTAGTTTTTGTGACCACACCGTGACTCGTCCAATACCGTGGACACGGCTATTCAAATAGGTTTGACACTCTGCAGAGGTTGTACATCTTTACCCACAAGTAGGGTACCGTCACACGGACACCTTAGTGCCGGCGCGGATCCTATCAAAGCCATTACCCACCTTAGCTAACCCTACGAGCCATCACGGAAGCAACCAAGGGGTTATCCCACATAACCAGGGCGTACTTCACACAGAGCGTACCCCTACTCCTTGGTCTCCCGCCGCTCACCCGCACACCAGATGGCAAGTAGTTTAACTAGTGGGGTTTATGCTAAGCCGTTGCCACATACAACAGTCGAGTGGTTGTACGATAATTTGGGTCAGGTGAGATGTCACGCAACCACACAGGTACGAGCTCACCCATACTCCTGACACACACGTCCATCCCGTCTACCCAGTTCTTTACTTATTTTCCAAACATATCCCATTTCCATTTTTAAAGCACTCACACATTTTTAAAGCACTCATTTAGGCCAAAGCAAGGTTCAATCATAGCAATCAAGGGTGGCTATCCTACCATGTTTTTGCAGTAAAACAAGATGCAATTTATAAAACGGGTATAGGGTTATGTTTATAAAACTAGGACCAAAGCATGCATCAAAGGATGAGATTGAACTAGCCGTCTTCGATGTCTTCGGAGAGTTCCGGCTCGGCGTTCGGGATCTCGGGCTCCTGCTCGCAGTAGTCAGTTCCAAACTCTGGCTCGGGGTACCTTCCTTCGTTTACTTCGTCGGCTATAGCGCACACACAGGCAAGCATGCAATCAATATAAGCACACACAATTTATCCGGCTGATCTCGAGGAAGGTAATTAGATAAAATAGGGGAATAAATATTATGTAGGGGGGGCTTTGGGTGAAGGATGGGTGGCGGCATACCCGGTACGGGTGTGTGGAAGGTTGGGTGCGATTTGGATTAAAATCGCGCATGAAATGACAGGTTAAAAGAGGTGTTTAGGATTAATTAGGGTCGGTTAGTAATTTAGTTTAAAAGAAAAGGACCTAAATATAATATTTAGATAGGGTGATGGCCTAACTATACTAGCCTGGGGACCTATTAAAAAGGGCAGGGTTATTTGGGTGGCATATCTTAAGGTTTAGGGTTTAATTTGGAAAAAGAGAGAGAGAGGCAATAGAGGAGGGGGGCTCGAGTGGAAAAGAGAAAAGGGCAGGGGGGTATTAGCCAAAAGGCCATCTTCCTCCCTGGCTCGAGTCCAGAACAAAGGGGGGAGCCGAGCGGGTGGCCGGCTGGTCAGGGGTGCCCACCGGCGGCCCGTGCGCGGCGGCGTCCGGTGGATAGGGCAAAACGGAGAGGGCGCCGAGGGGGTTCTATTCCTGTGCTCACCTTGAGTTGGGGCGGCGCGTGGAGGTGGATCGGCGGGTGGCGGCGGACTGCCGGTTGGGCGGCTCTTGTGGCGGCGCGGTGTGGTGCAGGGGGAGAGGGGAATGGCTTGCGGCGGTGTGAGGTGAGGTGGGGAATGCGGTGGGGCTCTTTATAGGCGTGGAAAGGCGGTTCGTCGGCCGATATTTTGAGCTCGCGGAGCTCCAATGGCCGGCAATGGTGGTTCGGGAAAAATCCCGACGTGGACTCCGGCCGGCGGGATTCGCGGTTGATTCGGTGCTGTGGGACGCGACCCGTCATGCAGGTGCACTGGCCGTGGCCGCGGGGAAGGGAGTACGGCGACGCGGCGCGGTGGTGTTGGAGGTGACCGGTCGAGCAGAGCTTTTATGGTGGTCGTCGGCGCCAGGGGGGCGTCGCGGCTCGGCGGGGCCACCGCGGGCGGCTCGGGCCCGGCCCGACGTCGCCGCGCCGGCGAGCCGGTCGGCCGGGCGTGGGCCGGAGGAAGGGGGCGCCGGTCCCCGGCCGTGCCACGCGAGGGGAGGGGGTCGCGGTCAGGCACGGCCTGGCCGCGGGAGGAAGAAGGAGGAGGGGAAAAGAAAAGAAAGGCAGAAAAGAAGAAAGGAAAAAGGAGAAAAAGGAAGAAAAGAAAAGAAAAAGAGAAATAGGAAGAGAAAAGAAATAGAAAAATGGGAAAAGAAATTGGAAAGAGTTCTAGAAAAAATAGGAGAATTTCCCGGGAAATTAGAGGAAGGGTTTTTGTGGGGTTTTCCGGTTTTTCGGGCGTCGGCGTGATTTTCGGGACGGCGGTGATGGCGAGGCGGACCGGCTGGCTGGACCGCGGCGTGCGCGGGATTCCTGGCGTGGTGTCCGACCGCGGTCTTCGGGGCGGCACGCGACGGGCGACGGCCCGAGCGCAGGCGGTGCCGGCTGGATTCGCGGCACGCGCGCCGAGGGCGAGAGAGGGGGAAGACGACCGGGATTTCGAATGAGCTCAGTGGGAAAGTTTTGAAAACACGCGTGATTTATTAGGTGATTTATTAGGAGCTGAAAACGCGGGCGTTACAGTTCGGGCAGCCAGGGACTTGGGTGAGATGCAAACGGAGAGAGGAGATGAAGGGGGACTCGTGAAGGTGCTCACCAGCGATGGAGAAGAACGGGAACGGCCGGATTTTGGCGCACAACGAACGATGGAGATGGCGGTCGGCGAGTCTACTCGTTCCAATCGCGAGCAACCTGGGAAGCTAGGGCTTCAATTGGGTGGCATAGGAGGTCGAACAGAGGAAGCGGAGCTCAGGGAACTGCTCACCGCGGGCGGAGACGGAAGGACGCAGCCGGAATCTGGCCGGCGGTGGAGAAGACGACCCGCGGCTCGAGTCTGTACGGGTGGCAGCGGTCCGGCATTCCTCTGGCGACGGGAAGGGGTGGAAGGGGTGCGGCTCGGCGTCGTGAAGCTCCTGGAAGCATTGGCTTGCTCCGGGGACCGGCGAGCACGACGAATCGGCAACGGTGGTGCACAGCCGGCTCGATCTGCATGGCTCCGGTGGCGAGCTTGACGGCGGTGCTTGAGCAGAGGTGATGCAGGGCGGTGACGTCTAGGGCACAGGCGTGAGGGCGGCCGTCCTATAAAGGCGCACGGGGCGAGAGCCCCAGCGTGGCACGCACGCCAAGGCCGTGGGCCCGGGCGGCGGCGGCGCGCCGGCGGCTCTGCGCGCTCGCGGGCCGATGGGCTTCGACGGGCCGGGCCGGGGCCGAGGCGGAGCGGGTGCGGGCGGAGCGGGTCGGGCCTTCGGGCTCGGCCCGTTCCAGTAAGAGAGTTTTATTATTATTATTTTCTGAAATCATTTCCAGTGCAAAAACAATTACAGTAAAGTCTAGTGAATGTTTGCAAGGCACCAAAAATACTCAGAAAATCACAAAAATTCCAGGAAAATTCCTAGAGATAGATTAAGATATGAACAATCCAAATAAAGCATTTGGAGCTCATGAAAAAGATTTTATAGCCTCCTAATAAATAGAAATAGCTCGAAGAAATGAGGATAAATTCCAGAAAAATCCGGAAACGTCTCGGGGGAGTTTGGACAGCTCCTAAGCGCATTTTTGAAACCTTTTGCATTCAGGAACCACTAGATGCATCGGCATGAATGCAACACTCACATCGAACCAATTTATTTTTATTCAGAAAATCAAACAAGGATTTTTCCTATACTATATTTCCTGTAAACAAAATTAAACGTTGGGAAAAATTTTAAAATTATGATAAAATCGTTATTTAATTATTCTTTCTATTCACATCCTGAAATTGGAAATTTCAGGGTGTGACAAATCTACCCCCTTAAACGAAATCTCGTCCCGAGATTCGAAGAAAGAAGCAAGGAGGAGGGAGATAAACAAAAACATTGCGATCGAAGTAGGTAGGCAGTCATCCTCTTTCGTTGATCAGTGTGAAATCGTTATTCCTCATCTTGCCTTATTCATTGGGGTCTTCATCAGAGTGAGTTAGATGGGATAGGAACAAGCTCAAGGTGGGAAGTAGAGTGAGGTCTTCTTTTCTTCATCTCGCTCACTTTTACCTGACGATGGTGGCAGTAGCATTTGCTTGTTGACATTGGTGTTGTCTTCAATTCCTTCTTATGATGTCCTTCATTAGAGCAGAGAGAAATAGCAAGGATGTGGGACCTACAAAAGGGAAACCCAACTAGGCAAGTGATGTTATTGCAGATATAAGACCCACAATACACCAACACTCACTTCAAAGAAGCGAACCAATCAAGTTCATAAAACCAAGCATCATCATGCAAACACTGAATTCCACCAATCAAGGCATAGCTAAGGGAACGACACTACACATTGTTAATATAGTCAGAGAGCATCCTCCTAATAGATCAGATGTAGCTCCCAGCAAGGATATCTATAAATAATGGATTTTTCCCAGATCAAGGAGGCCAAAGTTATGAGTTCATCCCAACTGGAATCACCTCAATCGGAGGTTTAGAACTCGATATATGAATTAAACAAAATGGCTAGGTCAGCAGTGTTCGCAGATTCTGAATGCTCCACTAATTCGTATGTATCTCCCTGGATACAAAACTACTACTGCTGAATTTTGGACAAGAATTAATACATGAAATTCTGGAACTAACCCAACTGATTTCACGTCAATCGGAGTTCCGTAGCTTGAGAAAGAATTAAAACAGCGCTGGTGTGTCGGAGAGCTGCGCGAACAGATAGAATGTTAAGGGTACCAGTTCTACCAATAAATCAAGGGGGTGTTCTTGCGTGAGAGAATGGACAGGCGAGATCGAAGAAATGTTCAAGGAGAGTGAAGGTAAATATACAAGAATTCATGGTATGGAAAAAAGAAGATGGTTAAGATGTGAGATCATTCATTAGAGAAGTCAAGGATAAGGTAACGAGGGATTGTAGAACAAAAGAGGCATTAAGAAATGACCAATACTAACTAGGCTTACGTCCTACAGTCGATACAACTCTGATACCACTCTGTCACACCCGATTTTCCGAAGGAAACCAAGTGCATAACTATATGCATGCCAGGATCAAGTTTCATGCATATAGTGACATATAAGTGAATACATAAACAGTATCACGTATGAAAAAGAAAGATTATCAGAGATTTACGCTTTATCCTGGAAACGAAGGCTCCAAACATCACAGGCAGTCGACTGGGGGTTGCGCACGCCTAGCACCAGCAACATCTTCACAAGACTTCAGAGTAGCATCCTCCTTCTGAGCAACATTGTTTATAGCAAGGGTGAGCACTTGTCATACTCAGCAAGTGTGGAGAAAGACATGAATGCAAAGGCTTTATAGTGGACTGGGGTATAAGCATTTAAGCAATTTTAGTTGGTCAAGTTTTATTAGCACCTGATTACTAATAAAGTATAAGTTTATACCAACCCACAATTATCATAAAGAGATAGATAAGATACGCCATAAGCATATGGCAAGTATAACCAGAGAACACGATTTAAGTTCATCTTTAAGTTCACTTATCATGTGAGGGTCCAGGCTGCTCTTGACCGTGAGCACGGCTAATCGATTAGTTTTACACTCTGCAGAGGTTGTACATCTTTACCCACAAGTCGCGTAAAAGTCCCGAAGAACTTTAAACCCAACCATGCGATGCCGGCTAAGCATCATACCACACTACCGAGGTGTGATTGCATAGGGACGCTACGAGGCTTTTACGAAGATCCTCCAATGCGCAACAACCCACTAGGTTTCAGGACGAAGCGGGGCAAAAAGTCCCCTAGCAGGTACCGTGTCTTAGCAAAGCCCAACTCCCTACTAGAGCGAGTCTATACTCCGTCAACGCCTCCCCATTTGTCCGTTTCAGGTAAGGTTGCTACAACACTAAAGTCTCTAGTTATTCAGCCAAGGCAGAGCCATGTGCCTTGCGGTTGTACGGTTTTCCTGGGGTGGGGATCCCAATTTCTCTTTTTGTGGTCTTGGTCATTTCACTTTTTAGTACCCTGTTACAAATTGCAAATGTTGGAAACTAATAAGTTTCAATCCAGCAGTGAACTGAATCAGATGCTGTTTTGTTGCACTACTCTGATGATTTTAAAAGGGGGAAATACCAATTTCTCTGTTTGTGGTCTTGGCCATTTCATTTTTCAGTACCCTGTTGCAAATCGTGACTTTTGGAAACTATTAAGTTTCAATCCAGCAATGAATTCAATCGGAGGCTGTTTGTTGCACTACTGTGATGATTTTGCGATAGTGCAAACATTTTGTTTTCTCCAAAGTCCCACCACCAAGAGAAGCCAAAGGTTTAATAGACATTTAAGGGACTGATCAAGTGAGAGGCATCACTAAATGCCCGAGGAAAGGAACTTCAAATAAAATCAGACTGTCGGTTGGTTCAGAAGGTAAGTGATCTTTTTCTGAGCTCGTATATATTTATGTGTTTGGAAATGTTTCACTTTATATGCATGCCTGTCCTGAAATGGGTTTCTAAAACTAATGCTTGAAAGTTGAAAACAAACAAATAAGGAATGAAATGGGGAACGCAAATGTGTTTGGTAACTAGGTGCCTCCATTTGAAAACAAGTGGGTCTTCTTGTGAATGCAATATGTTATGCAAGATTGGCAAACAAAGCTGGGTTTGTGCATTTTGCTCTTCATGCAACAAAGTTTGTGATGATACCTGAGTCTTCAAGGTGAGTTACAAGTTGGCAGTTTTTCATGCATTCTTTCCCGGATTCAAAGTACCATGCATTGTTTAACAGTTGTCTAGTATCATGCATTGTCAGTACATTCTGTGGAATGTTTAAAAAACGTTTCATCATTATGTAAAGGAAATAATTAATTGTAGAAGACAAGATGGAAAGAACAATTTAAAGAAGTACACACTTGAATACATGATCTTCAATACAGAGGTTCTACCAACATCCAAGCATGCCCTCACTCAGTTTTCAAACAGGATGGGCACAATTCACATCGAAACAATAGTCTTCATGTATGAGCTTCACTTGTACAAAAACATTCTGTCAACTCAAAAGAAGCTAGCTAACTGTTTATCTGCTGCCACGCCCACATGGGTCGTCCTCATAGTTAGATGTTGTGCAGTACCAATCACCATCATCAAACTTGCCTCGCTACGCAGACATCAGTTAACTGATTTCAAGATTGCTGGTAAGAAAGTTGCATGGTTGCAAGATGGAGTCAACTGCTACCCCCCTTAAATCTGAACGATTGGACATAGCATCACATCTTACTGCCAAAAAGAATCTGAATTAAGTTTGATGATTTGCAAGGCACAAACACGCCAGGATTGGAGATGAAGATGAACAATGAGATGTGCTTCCGCCATTTTGACAATGGTTGGCATGTACATCTTATTTTGCATTTCCATAATGGAAAACCTTCTCTTTTGCATTCCTATAATCAAAATCTTTTGGTGCCACGGAGGGGACAAACATCGTTAACAACTCCCAGCAAGGATCGGATTGATATTTCCACTCTCATGCCAGCGGCTGCACAAGGTAAAAATCTTTGGTTCTCTCTAACATCTCAGTGACTCGCTCTCCAACGTTTACCGGTATGCACGTACAATGGCCTGATCATGGTCCAGCAGTTTTCAAGAGGGACCTGCTGGTGTGGCTGTGTATATATATGCAGTAATTAGCACAGAGCCTCACTCCGAATGCATGAATGAGTGTTTGTTTTTCCTCTCTACTTTAAAGAAAGACATGGGATTAGGATGAGCATAGTGGCTAAAATGCTCCTGACACTCAGCTAATTCCCATGATCAGCAAGAGTGCTGTTGTTGCCATGGAGAATTTTTAATTTCCACGCTGCAAAAAGAATTTGTGGTCCATGCATGGAGAAAGACCTTTGAGCAAAAGTATTCAGAGATGAACAAAAATCATGAGGATGAGCATACGCCAAATTGCTGCAAGCTGCAACACACCAGCCTTACGTGCTGCACACACGACATACAACTGTAACTGATCGGAAAAAAACATAGGTGACACGGACTGGTGCGGGCGTCTCGTCTCCCCCGTGCGGGAGACAGGCGCCCCCCTCCCCGCCGAGTCCCGCCACTCCGCTGCCCGAGCGGGTCGTCGGGACTCCGCGCGCCCGCAAGGAAGGCGGCGGCGGGGCCTTTCCTCCTCGCGCCGGTGGAGCGGGGTGGGCGCAGCCGCCTCGAGCCGTTGGAGCGGCTCGCCGGCGTGGGCCGCCATCCGCGCTACCGGGTGGTGGGCCGGCCGGATCTGACATTTCCATGGCCGAATCTGGGGTCCCGCAGAGGAGCGGCTTCGTATGGTGGTCGGATGGGTGCCAGTCCGGCAGCGGCGACGACGGGCCTTGGGTGGTGAGGCAGTGGTGCGGCCTGCTCGGGGTGCTTTCCGGCTGGCGGTCGGCGGGCACTTCGTTGGCCGGCGGGGGCTTCCCATGTGGGGGGCTCGGCAGCTAGTGGGCGGCGCCCTGCAGCGGAGGCCCCTTTGCGTCGTTGTTCATTGCGGCGGCGGCCTACGACGCGTCTTCTGCGGCGGCGTTGTGGTCGGCGGTGGACAGCGGGGTGAGGAGGCCTCCGGTGTCTGGCCGTCAAGCGTGGGGTGGAGAAGTTGGAGGTTGGCTTCTCGGATCTGCGGGGTCGCAGCCTGCTTCCCGGTAGGCAGTGACAAGGGCGGCGGTGGCTTGTTGTTGGGCGTCGGTGTTGGGGGCCTACCTTTCCCGGACTAAGTGCCGGGGAAAGGTTTGGTTGCCTGATGCTGTTCCCGGTGCAGGTTGGTGGTGGCTTGTGGTGGTTGGCGACCTCGGCCGGCCTCATGCTCATGTGTGAACCTATCTCGTGGCCTAAGTGCAGCGGAGGTTCGCCGGCGTGCAGCACGGTGTCGGTGTTGGTTGGCGGCTGCTGCGGGTTGCTTCCGCCCCTCGACGTCACCCCTGAAGATCTGGTCCCTCCCGGTCGGTGTCGGTTCTCCCACGAAGTGGGCAAAGTGTCACGACTCTCATGTCGTTGGTCGTCGGTGTGGTTGAGGGGGGACCTAAGCGCTCTCCCCTCACGCCTCTGATGATCGCGGCCGGTGTGGCGGTCCATCTTCTCCTCGTCGTTGGGTCGGCACCAGATGAAGCGTCGAGCAAAAGCTCTCCCGGCTTGGTGTCGGTGTCAACAACGGCGGCGTCTTCGGGTGTCGTAGTCCTCCTTGGAGGTGTTGTTGGGATGCTTCTTGCTTGGTCTCTGTCTTCCAGGTGAAAACCTTTGTCCTGTTCTTCGGAGGAGTGACGATGGCGGGTGCGGCGGCATTTCCTTCTTGGGGGGCGTCGCTTTGCAAGACATGTGACCTGCCTAGCCTAGCTTGTTGCATCTGACCCACACCGCACCGACACTGATCACTGAGGCCGCCGCCGATAGCTGCTGCAACTCACGGCGCTGCCGGCCGCGAGGCGCCACCATTGACGGCAGCTCTGGCGGGGCAGTCGGTTGGGCAGCGGCTCCGGCCGGGACCTGCGCCTTGGCCCTGCCCCGCCGCTGCTGCCGCCCTCAACTCTCGGCCCCTCTTGGCGCAGCAAATGCAGCACATGATCCCGCAGGCGATAAAACGAGGCCGATCAAGAAGAGCAGGATTGCGATGAGGGGTTCATGGCGGCCCGCGCTTGCTGGACTACTTGCAAGGAATAATGAATGGATATCGAGATCGAGAGAAGCAAGTGAGAGAATGAACTTTGGGAGCACCTGTAGACGACACGGACGGACTCTGGAAGAAGTCTGGGACAACGGAAAGTGCTCCGTGCAGTTTTTAAAGCCTTGTTGTAAAGTAAAGTTTGGGGACAAGTGAACTCATTGATCTCATTGTTCCCTTTTGTAGGGAGATTACAAAATCAGATACAAGGTCATAAGGATGAGACTTGATAACACCATATAGTGGCACTTTATATCACCCTCTAATGGCTGCTATTAGGAGCTGTCATTAGATGGATTTAAGGTCATAAAATCCCTTGTGTGCTGCCTCTTGGTATGATTCATTGAGAAGGTCAATTATAATGCTTTTGTAACACTCCCACTTTGACCGAGTCAAATATTGAGATCAAAGAAAAGAGTAAACATTCACCTGGGTCCATCATTAAGGAGGTCTCCCCTGAAGCCTGCAAGTCTCGGAGCCGTCTCATACCAATTCCCTTAAGGCATTTCTCGAATGAGGAAGTCGGTAGGGATTTAGTGAAGAGATCTGCTAGAAGACTTTGTCGGTAAGATGTTTATTTCTCCACTAAGCTAAGGTCATGGGGATAAAACAACTTAGGAGCAATATATTTTGTGATATTGCTCTTGATATAACCTGTTTGCATCTGAGAAATACAAGCAGTATTATCTTCATAGATAATGGTAGGTGATTCTGAAGAACCAAGACCACATGATCGCTCAATGTGATTTATCATTCTGTGAAGCCACACGCATCCACGTGAGGCTTCATATAGTGCTATTATTTCAGAAGGATTTGTGGATGTAGCCACTAATGTCTGTTTAGATGACTTCCATGATATGGTTGTTCCTCCATGAAGGAATACAAAACTTGTCTGTGATCGGGCATTGTGGGGATCAGACATATAACCAGCATCAGCGTATCCAATCAAGGTAGGATCATTGGCTTTCTAAAAGGATAATCCAAGATCCCTAGTGCCATATAAGTACCTAAGGATTTGTTTTCCTCCAGTCCAATGGCGCCTTGTTGGGGCAGCACTATGTCTTGCCAATAGATTCACTGCAAATGCAATGTCGGGCCTTGTATTGTTTGCAAGGTACATTAGTGCTCCGACGATACTGGGATAGAGAAATCCTGATCCTAATATCTCCTCTCCTTCCTCTTGTGTTCGAAAAACATCCTTTTCAAGATCAAGAGATCGAACAACCATGGGAGTTTTGATTGGATGTGCTTTGTCCATATGGAACTTCTCCAGTATTTTCTGGATATAGGCAGATTGGTGCACCAAAATTCCAGAGTGAAGGTTCTCAATTTGCAAACCCAAACAAAATTTGGTTTTACCCAAATCCTTCATCAAATTCCGTCTTAAGATGATCACGAGCTTCATCAACATCTCGTGCATGACCAATGATATTTAAATCATCTACATACACCGATATAATACAAAATCCTGTAGAGGATCTTTTGATCAAGACACTTGGGCAATCATCATTATTTGAGTAACCCTCTGTAGAAGGTACTCACTCGGTCGATTGTACCACATTCTACCCGACTGTTTAAGACCATAGAGTGATCTTTTGAGTTTTACACAATACATGTTGTGATTTGCTCCTTTATTCGGTATAGGAATTCCATCGGGGAACTTTGTATATATTTCCGAATCTAGTGACCCATATAAGTATGTTGTCACAACATCCATCAACTATATAGAGAGATGATTTTGAATTGCCAGAGATATCAAATATCGGAACGTAATTCCACTCATTATCGGAGAGTATGTTTCATTGAAATCAATGCCGGGTCTCTGCGTGAACCCTTGTGCTACAAGCCTTGCCTTATATCTCACCACCTCATTGTTCTCATTCCTCTTTTGGATGAAAACCCATTTGAAACCTACAGGGAAGGTTTTTGGAGGTGTAGGTATTACTGATGAGAATACCTCTCTTTTCTTGAGGGAGGCTAACTCTGCTTCAATTGCTTCCTTCCATTTGTTCCAGTCCGAGCGCTTCTTGCACTCTACCATGGATTTGGGATCTGGATCATTTTGGATGGATTCAGCAACTGATGAGGCAAAGTATATGTCGACAATTGTAGTCTTACGATCGAATGATTCTCTAGAATCAACATAGTTTATGGAAATTTCATTGACCCCGAATGGCGACTCGATATTTCCCAATATGATGGCGCCGGGCGTTCCAATGTCCCATCATTAGAAATTGAGTGCACTGTTGACATGGGAGGTGGATTGTGTAAATCCACTCGGTGTCTCTCAACTTGAGGTTGAGTTTCATTTACTGTGCCTAAAGGTTCATCCCTTTGTTTCCTCGTGCGCTTGCGAGGATTTACCGTACTTTTCCCACTCTCTTTCGAGGAAGTGAGTTGAATAGTTTTATTTGGTACCTCTATTCATTCCGGCACATTCCTAGCAGGAATGTATGATTTTGTGACACTTTTGCTCATGGTGAATGAGTCTGGCAAATTATTTGCAGCATTTTGCAAATTTATAATCCTTTGAACTTGAAGTTCGGATTCTTTAGTACGAGGATTCTCATTTTGGGTGTCTATGGCATCCCAATTTATTTCCGAGGGTTCAGTGTGATACTTGAATTCTCCCCCTAATGCCGGGAAATGTTCTTCATTGAAGATACAATCAGTGTACTGGGCTGTGAGCAAGTCCCCTGTAAGGGGCTCCAGGTATTTAATGATCGAAGGAGATAAATACCCCACGTAGATCCCCATTTTCCTGTGAGGGCCCATTGATGTACGCTTTGGTGGCGAGATCAGTACGTATACAACGCAACTTAATATCCTTAGATGGGAAATACTAGGAGGATCACCACAAACCAATTGCAGCGGGGAAGCTATATGGTATGAAGTTGGACGCAATTGTATTAAGTCACCAGCGTGTAAGACTGCATGACCCCAACATGAGGTTGGTAGGTAACAATTTTGCATTAGTGGTGTAGCAATGAGCTTTATTCTCTTGATAAGAGATTTAGCTAAACGATTCTGTGTGTGAACATATGGTACAATGTTGTACTTCAATTCCTAATGCCATACAATAATCATTGAAGGCATTGGAAGAAAATTATACTGCATTGTCCAGTCTAATTCATTTTATCTAATGTTAAGGATGACTCGCTCTAAGTCTGATGACTTGTGCGATCAATTTTGCAAAAGCATGGTTCCATGTCGATAAAAGACACACATGAGACCATCTTGTGGATGCATCTATCAGAACCATGAAGTATCTAAACGGTCCAAACAAAGTTTGAATGGGACCACAAATGCCACCTTGAATGCTTTCAAGAAACTTTAGTGGTTCAGCCCGTATTTTGAGATGTGATGGTCTCAAAATTAATTTCCCAGTTGCACATGAGGTGCATACGAAATATGAGGATTCTGGAAATTTTCTGTCGCTCATACAATGTCCACTTGAATTGCTCATGATTTTTCTCATCATCCCGATGCCAGGATGTCTAAGGCGTTCATGCCAAGTTTTGAATGCATCCACATTCTGAAAAAATCACTTTGTATGCAACATGTGGTACGAGTTTGATGTATGTGTAGTACAATCCAGACGGCAAAGAAGGCACTTTTCAAGTGTTTGTTTGCCATATCCTGTATCTTTGGTCAAGAGGAGGAACTCCTCATTTTATTTGTCATGTGTTTCCACATGAATCCCATTTTTCCGGATATCATTATAACTTAGTAGAGTACGTGTTGAATCGGGATACAATAATGCCTCCTCGATATTAATTTGTGTACCCATTGGAAGTACAATAGTGGCTCTACTAGAACCAACTATCATAGCATCGCGTCCCGCGATGGTCAAAACTTGCCCTTCTCTATTTGTGAGAGTTTGGAAAATTTTGAGTTCCCTAAGTATAGTGTTAGTGGTGCAACTATCCACTAGGCATATTTCTTCTTCCATTGGATTGACTCCCGTAACAATCTATACAATGCAAAATTTAAATTATAAGAATAATGTAAAGATATAGAAAGTACATACAAATATATTGATATCACAAGTGCATTATTACAACTAATAGCAACATCATGTCTTCATGAAAATAACTTCTTTTTGCAAAATGAAATTATAGAGCCTATATGAGTTCTCCATAGGTGTCGTTGGAAGTATATTCCACGAGCATCTTGTCGACATCCATGAAGTCTTCCTCCCCACTTGGTGGAGTCTTGGTGTTGCTCGTTTCCGCTCCATGAGGATGGGGTCCATAACTTTAATCTCCAGCGCTTGAGAGGAGAAGTGTGCTTCGTACTTCTTTGTCTCCGGTGTATGACCCACAGACTTCATGTATAGTTCAACCAAATGTTTAGGAGTCCTGCATTTCTTAGCAATATGATTGTTTCAACCACATCTAAAGCAGGCGATTTTGTTGCTACTCTCATTTTTAGGCTTAGAAATACCTTTCCCCTTTGGGACGTTCCCACGTGGCTACTTGGCCCTCTTACGTTTGCCTTTGCTTGAGGAATTTTCAGTGTGTATGTTCCCTTTGGGACCATTTTTCTTCGCATTTGCATGTACTTCAGGCAGTGGTGCAGTGCCCAATGGGTGCTGATTTGAGTTCCACACAGTGATCTCATGATTCTTTTCTGCCCGTTTCAATGTTTGAATGAGCGAATAATAGACTGTGAAATTCTTTGCACGATATTGTTGAGTGATAATCCTTTCTGAAGGTAGCATCATAGACAAAGTTTTCTCAATTTTGTCCGCTTCAGTAGGTTCTCTCTCACAAAATCGAAGCTTAGAGCAAATCTTATGAACGACATGATTGAACTCATCCACAGTTTTGAAATCCTGTAGCGTAAGTGGTTCCACTCATGCATTGCCTCGGGGAGGACAATGGCTTTATGATGTTCATAACGATTTTTCAGAGATGTCCATAGAACATGGGGGTCCTCCTCATACATATACTCCATTTTTAAATCCGGATGGATATGGTTTCTCATAACCTTTAAGGCAGAGAATTTTGACATGTTGGAGGGGTTTACTGTCCCTTCGGTCGTTTCATCTATACATCTGTATAGTCCGAGGGTCGATAGTTGTACTTTGACATCCATCGCCCAGGAAGGGAAATTGGAACCATCAAGAGCGAGGAACTCAAACTCTTTGGTTACTTTGCCTTCCATCTCCCAGCACCTCCAGACCCCATTCAAGCGTCGAGCTTAGGACTCCCCCTCATCGGAGGGTGAGGGACGGGGGCCACTGCCGCCGGCACCGTTCCCGGCCGGGATGTGCCCGGTCAGGATCCAATTGGGGTGCGGGCGTAGCCCAGGACGACGATTCGCCGCTGCTGCGGTGGTCTGGCGATCCGGTGCCCAAGAAGCCGGAGGCGGAGGCATAGGTGGAGATGGAGGCTCGAGGTTGATGAAGTCCAGCGACGCCGTCACAGCTGTGCTGTTGGAGCCTCCCCCTGTCATGGTCCTCCTGATGGGGAATATCGGCGGTTCAACCGGTGTCGGAGTGTGCTCCGTAGATGCCGGCGTGTACTCCGGTGAAGCCACCGATGAGATGGCGTGACGAGGAGATGCAGTGTTGATAGCATGCTCCTGCTGCAGACCAACAAGTTGCATCCGCACCCTTGCCGTTAATCCATAGGAGTCACAATGATGCGGCGACTCAACCAGAAAACGGTTTGGTGCAGTGCAATTGTCCGGCCTCACCGGAGGTCCGCAACGAGCTGCGAGTGTGCTCGAGTCGTTGTTGGCTGCTCTAGGGGCAGCAGCACCGTCGTTGCAACGGGAGGCACGTCTGGTATAACCAGCACAACCCCTGCCACGTAGAGGACGGTGTGCCGGAGCTCGGAGGAGCGCATCAACTTGTTGATGCAGGAGGTGGCGCAAAACACGAGCGCGAAGGTGTCATGGGAGAGAGGAGCCAACATCAAGGGGGAGGCGTAGGTAAGTCATCTTACTCGTCGGATCGCTGGTGCTCCCTCTCTTGCTCAGTAGAAGAGCTGCTGATAACGTGTTGTAAAGTATAGTGAATTGGTAAATTCTCATTGTTCTCATTGTTCCGTTTTATAGGGAGATTACATAATCAGTTACAAGGTCATAAGGATGAGACTTGATAACACCATATAGTGACACTTTATATCACCCTCTAATGGCTGCTATTAGGAGCTGCCATTAGATGGGTTTAAGGTCATAAAATCCCTTGTGTGCTGCCCCTTGGTGTGCTGCCTCTTGGTATGCTTCATTGAGGACGTCACAAACGAAGTAGTTTTTAACACGGTTGAATGTTTGGCTGGTCCTGGCCCACCTGTCATCGACTAGATGCCAGTCTCCAGTAATGGAACAAATTAGAGCGGTTGCAGAAAAATGGAAACAAAAACAGTTGGCCCACCACGATGCATGCATGCTTCGATCTCGCAATCTTTTCACACCACATCTCTTGACTCACAATGGCAGGGATGTTGTCTTTCCATCAACACTAAGAACTTCAATAAGCCCATAATTAATCATCTCCGTGCCAAGTACAGCAATGCTCATTGTGCCTCCATTGATCCACTACAAGAAATCCTGTGATCTATGACGAAATCAGAAATCGTCACGGATCAACGAATAGCCCATTCAGCCTCAAACTGTGCCGATTTCTATGACGAAAATTTTGTGTTCGTAATAGATTGAAAAATGAACCCGATTTCTGTGACGAAAATTTTGTGTCCGTCATAGATTGAAAAATGAACCCGATTTCTGCGACGAAAACTTTTTGTCCGTCATAGATTAAAAATTGATAACGTCATTGAGTTGAAGCTAATAAAATAAATGTGTCACTTGAAGTAACTAAGATGTGTCACATATGAACTCCGATTTTCACGATTCTTTTTTCCGTTTCTTTGTCAAATCACGCCCTTTCACTTTATGTTTTTTATAATTTACTATGATTTTCTAAATATTCAGCCGAATTAAATTAAAAAAATAAAAATACAAAACTATTTTTAAAACCACGCATAACTAGACTATAGACGTAATCTGGACAATTTCGAAGGTTGAAGGATATACTTTGTGTAGTTACGAAGTTTAGGGACGAAAATCAGACCTTCGCAAAAATTGAGGGGCCTAAAGAGGAGTCAAAGTAACCTAGGCTTGCTAACCGGAGTCAAAGTCTGCTGGTGGCCCTCTAACTCCTAACGCAGACCAAGAAACCACCCCGAGATCCCGAACCGGCCCACGCAGCCTAACAGGCAGGCCTAGCTGCGCAGCCCAACAGGTCGGCCCAGCTCTGCGAAAATGGAGGGCCACCAGCAGACTTGTTGACATACATGTAGTTCAAATTTTAATTATTTCCAATAAATCTGCAGAAATTCATTTTAATGATAGAAAATAGAAAATTTGTTCGAAAAATCTTGAAATTTATAGAAAAAAATTAAATGTGTTCTTTTACATGTTAAAAATGTGTTTGGTGTAAATAAAATAATTATTTTTTGAGTTAACACATAAAGTTGTCTTAATTAGGTATTTTAAAATAGAAGAATATTTTTTTCTCAATAAATGGCAATGTGACTCTCCATGTGTTAATAGAAGTGTAAATGTAAGATTATGTGTAGATTTGAGCTGTACATGGCCAAGAAAATACTTTAAGGCATGCGAACTTCAAAGTTCAAGTTGACAGAGACTAGCTAGTTTTTGAACAATGTATACTCCAACTTTCGTAAAATCTTATGAAATTTTTGTTTCAAGCTTGTACATCTATAAAATGAATCTATGCCAATTTAGTTAATTTTTATTATGTTTTGAGTATTATTATTATTTATAATAAAGTGACTAATAGAAGTTTGAGTTTTCCCTATTAGCTAATTGAATTTTTCATCAATATCTTAGATGTGGGCTATAATGGAACATATAAGTTTAAATATATTTTTTTGAATTTTTTAGAATCTTATTGGCGGTACACATAGTTCAATTTGGAATTACTTTGTGTAAACACATAGTAAGTCATTTAAATGATAGAAAATAGTAAATTTACTTCAAAATTTTTGAAACTCCTACATGACAACTTATATGTTGTCTGTTACGTATGAAAAATATATTTGGAGCATATAATATAACAATTTTGCAACTTTCTTCACAAAGGTGTACACATTAGTGGTTTAAAGAAAACTCACAAATGTTTATAAGAGTGTAAATGTGAGATTGTGTATGAATTTTAGGTGTATATGAGCTATACAAGACTTTAATTGTTTCAAACTTCAAAGTTTAAGTTGAGTTGTATGAAACAATGTGAGAGACATATATAGTTTGTGAACATGTATACTTCGATTTTCGTAAAATGTTATGAAACTCTTTTGTCAAGCTTGTACATCCATAAAATGAGTCTATGCCAATTTACATAATTTTTGGAGATGTTTTGGGTATTATTATGATTATTTTATAAAAAGGTGGCTAGTAGAACTTTGAATTTTTCCTATAAGACAGTTAAATTTTTTGTCAATCTCTAATATGTGGGGTAAAATGGATCATTAGCTCCTAAATATAGTTTCTGAAATTTTTTGAATCTTATTAGAGGTACGTATAGGTCAATTTAGAATTAATTTCGGTAAACATGCGGAAATTCATCTAAATGATACAAAATAGTCAACAGTTTCTAAAATTATTGAAACTTCTTCAGTGTAACTTATTTGCATTCTATTGCATATAAAAATATATTTGTATGTATAAGATAATTAGTTTTTAGTGTTCCTTAACAATGGTGCAATATAAGGAAAAAGAAAAAGAAAAAACATAAACAGGGAAGCCCATGTCGGCCCAAATAGCCCAACTATTTACTGTCGTCGATCGTCGATCCGATGGTTCTCATCGTGTTTCATTGGTATATAATGCTGCATCGAACCCTAACCTTAATCCCAGCTCCCTCCTCCCCTGTCTCTCTCCCCTAGTCCCCCTGCTCTCCTCCCGCTACTTGATCTCGTCCTCCTCCCTCAAATTCGCGTCACCCATCCCCCTCCCTCAGATCCGCCGCCCCTGCTCCCACTCTCCTCCACAGATCCACCTGCAGCTGCCCACCTCATCTCCCTCTCCCGCTCCGCAATAGAACCCGGCGGTAACCCACCTCCACAAGCATCCCACCACGCCGCGCGACGCGACGGACGCGGCGTCCTATGTAACACCCTAAATTTCACCTTTGAGTTTAATTAAAAATTTGCTCGTTCATGCTTAAGGAATATAAGGTGTTTGTGCTTTTCTAGGCATTTAATCACTTTGTTAATTAAAATAATGAAATATAGGGGTTTACTATTGCATCCATGCTGATGCATTGTTTTTGAGTGTTTGAATTAAAATTTGTATTTGAATTCATTTGGTTGGTTGCTTTTCAAAAATAGAAAACCATTTCTCTTTTCATCTCCTTCCTTCTATCTATTCTGGCCTGTTTTTGTTTGAGCCCATAGTCACCGAAGTCCGCTGCCGCCCCTTAGATTTCCCGGCCTGGTCCCATTGCGCTGCTCCCCCTCAGCCCAGCGCGACCCAGCCGCTCTCCTCTACACGCCGCGGCCCAGTTAGCATGCGGCCCAGCGCAACCCACCACCCGCCCACCGTCTGCGTCGCTGACGTGCGGGACCCGCATGTCATCCCCAACCTAGCGCCATGGACCGAGGCGGACTCGGGTCCGACTCCGGTTCCGCGCGCCGCGCCGCCCGTCCCGGCGGGCCCACACGCTGAGGCGCCTTCCCCGCGGCCTATAAAGGCCGCCGCCCCTTGTCGCGCCGCCCTCTTGACCGCGAACCCTAGTTCCGAGCCGCTGCCATGCCGCCTCCAAACCCTAGCTGCGCCGCCGCTCGAGAGCCGCCGTCCATCGCCTCTCCATCACCCAGAAGACCCTCAGGAGCACCGCAAGCCAGTGAGGAGCACCCCGGTGTCTCTTGTTCGTGTTCCCGCGCCCCGCTTCGCCCGCACGCACTCACCGCTGTCCGCCGCATGCTGCCGTCCGCCTCGATGGGCTGCATGCTGTCGTCGTTGCCCGACCGCTCGTCTTGGTGCCCTAGATCGGTCGTGCATGTCGTCCTCTTCGTCCCGGTGCCATCCGCGCTCAAATCCGAGCCCCTAGCTCGAGATCGGCGAAGCTCGCCAGAGCGCTGCCACCGGCCGCCGCAGTTGCGCCGCCGCCGGCTGCCCTCCGTCGCTCGCTCACGTGCGCGCCAGCCTGGCCATCGGATCTAGATCTAACGGGGCAGAATCAACCCGCCCCGGTCAATACCGGTCAACCGCCGCCTGGACGTCATCCTTTTGCTAAAGAACCCCTGTGTTTCTTTAGATTTACAAGTCAGTCCTCCCGCCTTAGAGTTTTCCTTACGTATAGGTCCTGTTTTCTTCGTTTTCGCCCAGAAAGTTTAGGGTTCTTTACAGTTTAGTCCCTAATCTTGTTTAAGTCGTATCTTAGCCATTTTAACTCTGTTTTTAGCATTCTTTATGTCCACGCGATCGTCTCGACGAGTAGGACAGTTTTATGCCTCTGTTTTGTTCTGTTAATGCTATTTGGTGATTGTTTCTAAATTTATTCTATTGTATGCTTGTATGTGAATGTGTGGAGCGTAGAGTACGAGTAGTTCGAGGACTTCACCACCGTTGAAGATTTTCAAGACCCTGAGCAGTTTCCGGAGCTAGTAGACAGCAAGTCCTTGCTGCATTCCCGGTTATACTATTGCAACATGCATTTTAATTACACTGTATTTACTTATTGCTATGCATTAATATTATGGGTCCGATTATTTAAGGATTTCCTAGTGTTGTTTATCCTATGCCTTGATGAACCTGGGTTTACTTTATGTTGGGTAGCACTTGATAGAGCTTTACCTTGGTTTCGGGTGGTTTAATAAACAATGATCAATCTGGCTTTACTTCTGTTATCAGTCATGTGTAATGCAAGAACACTTTATGCCTGTTAATCGGAACATGTAGCGACCACCTAGGAAAACAGTACAACCACAAGACATATGTCTGTCTTGGCTTAATAATTAGAGAACTTGGTCTTAGGTATGCTTTACCTGATAAGGGTTGGGGGTTGCCGGTAGTTGGTGTATAGCCCGGCCCTGAGGCTGATCTGCTCTATGGTAGCTTCGCAGCTGAGAGAGGTTTATGCATTGCACTGTCAAGTAACCTAGCGAGCAGCCTGCACCTGGGGATCTTTGTAACGGCCTCGTAGCGTCCCTATGCAGCCACACCTCGGAAGTGTGGTATTGTGCCTACTTTTGCACAGCATGGTTGGGTCTAAAACTATTTTGGGTTTTTATGCGACTGGTGTCTAAAACAGTACTTTTGCACAGCTGCTTAATAAAACTTGACCAACTAAAATGCTAATTTGCTTTATAACCTTCAGCTTCCAACATAAAGCCTCGCATGTTGTTTTAGAGTTTTCCCTTGTTGAGTATGACATGTGCTCATGCTTGTTGTTTCTATATTGCATCTACACTACCTGGCTGCTACTCAGATGGACGCTTTGAAGATTTCCCTGGAGAGTTTGAGGGGTTCTAGGCGCTCGTTCTCCAGTCAGCCGCTTGTGGAGGACTTTTACGTGTGTTTCTTTTCCACTATTAGCTACTCGAACGATTGTTAGTTGAGACATTCGGTCATGTAATAAATGTTTAATACTCTCTTTACGATTTACACTGTGTTTTGGTATTCACTGAGTCGATGCATGTGTGTAACTTGTTCCTGGCGCACATCTAGTAATCTACACCTGTCTCATCTATCTTAGATGGTTCGCCGACTGAAGACCACTCGTTCTGGTGCTTACCGCTTTCCAAGGTATCTGGAGGACCAGGATTTCTACTGCTATTCCACGGAGAGTGATGAGCACAATGGAGTCACTGAGGAGGGAAGTGGTGCTAACTCTGCTTCAGTGCTGTAGCGAACATGGCCCCATTTGCCATTTGTTCGAGTTGATTTTGGTGATTCATGCTAACACAAGTAATGGGACTAACCTTATTGTCTAGCATGTCTTTGTAGGCATTCCTAGGTCCCATGGATGTTACCACATGTTAACATACCATGCACAAGTTAACATACCATGCCCAAGCTAACATGTCATGCCACAAGTTAACACACCATGGACATGTTAGGTTACTTACAGCAAATTTGAGGACTTAGTATATATTTGGAGGCTATACGTAATGGCATGTTAAGTATGTTAAGTATGTGAAGTTGAAGCAAAGATCGAAGTTGAAGACGTGAAGAAAAATAAGGAAAAGACACTGTCGAATGGACCGATGGTATCCAAATAGCAAGCGTCGGTGCAATCGTCGGACGAGTTGGTACACTGGTTGAAACCCTAGGCACCGTCGAATGAACTGACCGTCCATTTCCTAGTAGCATCATACGAGTTGCAGAGGAAGAGCAGCAAAGACAGTAGCACCAGATGATCCGACGGTCTAAGTGAGGACACCGTCGGTCTATCCGACGCTTAGTTTGAATCAAGACAGAGACGCACCAAGACGAAGCCTTCAGCACCGGATGATCCGACGCCTTGTTCAAGGTGAAGCATCGGTCTATCCGACGGTCGCGTGGAAGTTAACAGAGACGACTTGGTCGCGGGGATGAACCGACGCACCGTCGGTGCATAGCGTCGGAGCAGTTGTGTCAGAGAATCTCAACAGCTATGTGACGTAGGAGGGGCACCAGATGAACCGACGCCCTGGAAAATGTAGCATCGGTTCATCCTATGCTACCTTTTTCAGTGGCCGTTAGCCAACGGCTAGTTTGAGGCCTTGGGCTATTTATACCCCCTCTACTCACTCATTTGAGGTTGCTGGATTGTGTGGAAGTGCAGAGGAGTTCAAGACACATTGAAGATCATATCCAATCCATCCAAGTGCTTAATTGCTCATCCTTAGACTTGCATATGCTTTGTGTATGTTCTTACTGCTAGGCTTAGCTTAGAGCTGAGTGAGTGCAAGGTTGTGCCAACCTTGTGAGGTGATTCTTGAGTGAATCAAGTTGTACAAGGTTCGCTGGAAGCCTTGGGGCCTAACTGGCTCACCGACAATCGTCATCGACCCTCCGGCTTGGTGTGGAGCGGCGAGGACACTTTGTGCGGGGGAAGTGGAGACCCCCTTCCTTGGTGGAGAAGCTCCTTAGTGGAGGCGGCATCAAGGTGACCACGTGAGCTTGGCAAGTGCCTAAGTGGCTAGCCTTTGTGGCGAGTCAAGTGGTGCTCTTGGGAGAGACTTGGTGACCGGGAAGCAATACTCTTGTGTGAGTGCTTAAACAACGTGGACTAGGGGTGGCTTAGTGCCTACCGATACCACGGGATAAATCGCGTCTCAAGAGTTTGCTTCCTCTCATCCCCTTTACGTTTCCGCATTTGCTCTATTGCAATCTTTGCTTGCCTTTACTTTCCTAGAGTAGTATCATGCTAGGATTGGCTATAGGTTGCAAACCTTGTTTTGGGATGGGAGTTTCACACTAGAACGACCCTAGTTGCTCTAGTTTATCTTTGTGTAAATTTAGTGAAGCCATAGGCTAAGGTTTTAAGTTGCCTAATTCACCCCCCTCCCCCTCTTAGGCTAACGAGCATCCGATTCTTTACAAGTGGTATCAGAGCCGGGACTCACTTCGTTCACAAGGATATGCCAATTCGATTGGTAAATTGTGAAAACCGGCTCATTGGAATGGTTAGGCTTCACCGCCTAGTGAGTTGCTCTATAGAGGGATGAAAGGGGTGGATACCTTAGGTTTGGCTCCACATTTCGATGGCACAGGCTATCCTCGGTGGAAGGTTATCATGGAGGCCTATCTCCAAGCAAAGGACCTTGATGTTTGGAGAGTCACCGATGAGGGCATGAAAAATGGTACTAAGAAAGAAAAGCAATTTGATGCGATTGCTAAGAGTATCATTTTGTCCTCACTAGATGTAGGCATTTTCAATAGAGTTTTTAATTGTGAAAATGCTCATGAGCTATGGAAAACCATCAAGGAGCAAAATGAGGGTTCAAAAGAAGTTGCTAATGAACGCTACAGTTGTCTCCTTGAGGAATTCAATAGCTTTAAGCAACTTGGAAATGAAAATGCCGAATCTATGTACTCACGCCTAAATGTGCTTGTCAATGAGATCAATGCTTTAGGTGTGAAGGACATCTCGGGCTTGAACATCAACCGCAAGATCCTTCAAAGTCTCCGGAATCCCGATTATGACTTTGTGAAGGCAATAATCTACGAGAAGAAGCTCAAAGATTTGAAGCCATCTCACATCTTGAGCAAGATCATGGCACATGAGCTTCAACTCATGCCCAAGTCAAAGAAGGCGCCCAAAGAAAAACCCCAAGAACCATCCTCTCCAACTACAAGCCATGCTCTCTCAAGCCAACAAGATAAGATGTTGAGTAGGATGGCTACTCATGGAAGCTCAAGCGAGGATGATGGTGACGATGGAGATTCCTCAAGTAATGAAGAGGTTGAATCCATGGTAGCTGAGTACGTGAAGAAGATCTTCAAGTATGTGATGAAAGTCAACATGTACGGCTACAACGTCCACTTGAGAGAAGGGAGTCATCATCAACACATCAAGTTCACCAAGATCGAGCACAAGCCTAAGAAGAAGGTGGTCAAGGAGAGGAGACCAAGGTAGAAAGCAACTATCACCGTCCGTGAGTGGACAAGTTGTGGAGAATCAAGTTCTTATAGCTCAAGTGATGAATCAAGAAAGAACTTCACCACCCGCTTCATGCAAGGTCCTTCATCATCACTACACATTTGCCTTATGGCCAAAGGTATGGAAAGCAATGTAAGTGATGATGAATCCGACACCACCTCTCTTGATGATCTTGTTGAGCTAGTCCATGAGCAAAAAGGAATTCTTGAGAAACAA
Organism: Cenchrus americanus; assembly: GCA_947561735.1. Classification (NCBI taxonomy): domain Eukaryota; kingdom Viridiplantae; phylum Streptophyta; class Magnoliopsida; order Poales; family Poaceae; genus Cenchrus; species Cenchrus americanus. The sequence continues at coordinate 10,084,628 of OX387239.1, forward strand.
GCTAATGAAATTAAAGAACTCAATGCTCTCAATGATTTTAGTGCAACCCTTGCTACAAATTATGAACATTTGTTGTGCAAATTCAAATTGCTTAGCAAGGAGTGTGATGAGCTAAAATCTGAGCTTGAGAGCAATGAGACTAAAACATGTAATTCCTTTGAGCTTGATGAATCATCTATCCCTTGTGCTATTCCTGTCTCCAAGGTAGATGCTTCAACTTCTTGCATTTATTTGATTGATGAATCTTGCTCACCATCTTGCAATGAGAATGTTGTTGTAGAAACATGTGATTGTCCCATAGGCAAGAAAAATGATGAGCTCAAGCAAGAAGTAAAATGGCCCCGAGAGAGGTTGGCAAATTTGATGGGCAAGGGCAAGAACGATGAGGAACAAGTGGACATCTCTCAAGACATGAAGAGCAAAGTCCAACCTTCTGAAGATAACCATGATCCCATGGTGAAGAAGCTTGAGAAGGGTGCAACTGTGACTTGCTACAAGTGTCATGGAGAAGGGCACAAGTTCTACAAATGCCCCCAATTTGTCAAGAAGATGGACAAGGGCGCAAAGAAGAAGTTGAATCCCACCATCAAGAGCTCCCTCATCTACACCAAGCCCAACCGCAAGAACAAGACCAAGAGAAACACCTACGTCATCAAGAAGGCTAATGGCAAGGTGGTTGCACACGTGGTTGGGAAGATGAAGGATGAGCGGGGTTGGAACCAACCCATTTGGGTGCCCAAGGAAGTCATCACAAACATGAAGGGGCCTCAAATGGTTTGGGTTCCAAAGGCCACTTGAAGGACATATGAGTGGGGACTTGGGAGGCTTGGCACAAAGAAGTTGTGAAGATCCAAGCCTAGAAGCCAAGCTTGCAAGTTGTACATGTGTTGCCCAAGATCCCCGGTTGAGGTAATGGGAACTAGTACCTATCTCTTGTATCATTGTAGCTCCATTGCCTTGTTTAGGTTGCATTTGTTGCAATATTTACATATGGTAGGTTGCTTGTGTCATGTGCTAACCCATGAGCAACTTACATGGTTTGATTAGTGTGTAGGAAAGCTACACTTGTTCTTTTCATGGTGCATGTTTTCATATATATCTGTTTGCATCATGAGCAAGCTATAGGGTTAGCTTCCCTTTTGTTGTCATAAACAATGTGCATACATTTGGTTGGTGATTCAAACACTAAATGCACACATTTAGGGGGAGCTCATCATATGGTTTGGTTATGGGACTAACATTGTTTCAAGCTTATCTTATGTAACTCCTTAGCGACGCGTTCCGGTGCGGTACTTCATTCTAAGAGAATTCTATTTCACTCTCAATGTGATCTAACATCTCTAAAAGAGTGAATATAGCAATATGAGCTTCATGCTATTGAGTCATGTCCTTGCGAGCTTATGTCTATATAAGTTCAAAGGCAATGTGTCACACCCGATTTTCCGTAGAAAACCGAATGCATCTCATATGTGTGCCAGGATCACAATTTCACACATATGATAGACTCATGAGTGTAATATCACAAGACATTGCTCAAAACGTACAGAAAAGATTTATTAACTTTTATTACACTCACGAAGGTAGACACAAAGGTCTTTACACGAACAACGATAACTATGAAGACGCGACTACATCTTCATCTTCCACAGGCTTCTGACTGGTTGATCGCATGCTCAGAACTCCTCGTAGTCGGTGAAGTACTCCACTCCAGGGTTCTTCTCTGAACAGCGTAAGCAAGGATGAGTACACTTATGGTTGGTACTCGGCAAGGCCACGGAATAACCGAAAGCAATATTAATCCATCTTTAAGTTCAATTAATCATGTGAGGGTCCGGGCCGCTCTTGACCGTGAGCACGCCGATCGATCGCCTTTACACTCTGCGAGGTTGCACACTTTTCCCACGAAGTTCGCGTAAAAGTTCCAAAGAACTTTGAACCCAACCACGCATGTGCTTGATCGTGCACAATACCACACTTCCGAGGTGTGATTGCATAGGGACGCTACGAAGCCTTTACAAAGATATGCAAAAGCATCAACAACCCACGACGATTCTGACTCGGGCGGACCATAACCCTCCCTAGTGGTCGGCACCTTAGCAAAGGCGCTACCCCAAAAGAACCGGGCTATACCCCCGCAACCCGAGCCCCCCGTGTTCCTTTCGGATAGGGTCGTCAATACAATCGCACACCTAATTAATTGGCTAAGCCAGAGCCATATGGACTGTGGTTGCACTGTTTTCCTGGGTGGTCCTCCATGTTCCGATTAATTTATAGTAATCTTGATTAAAGCATAGGTAGAAGGGTGGTTAGGGTCACTTGCCTTTCTCCAACGATAAGCTACTTTCCTTATCTGCAAAGCTCTGCACTTGAACTTTCTCAAACAGCGTGTTGGCTACGATCATGCAAGAAAACATACAATAAATAAAACAATACATCAAACATTACCAAAAGACTAAAACAAACTTTTAGAAATGACGGGCTCGGAGAGACGATCGCGTGGACACCAAGAACGCGTAAAACGGAGCTAGGATGGAAAAGATATGGCTGAAACAAGGTTCAGGGACTAAATTGTGATTATCTGAAAGTTTTAGGGGTTTTCTGCAAGATTTCAGGGACCTAAACATAATTATGTGTGAAACTAGGAGGTCTAACATGTAAAAGGTTAAGGATGGGCTGCTGAACATGAAAACTATGAAGTTCAGGGTTCGAAACATAAAAACAAGGACCTGTTTGAAAGGCTTTATATCGGTGGAAGGGTTTATTTGTGAATTCTGGAATCTCGGGGTCCTTTTTGTAAAACTGCCAAGGCAGCCGGCGGAGTAGCTGAGGGAGTGCCACGTGGCGAATCGCGATTGGTCGTGCTGACGCAAGCTGACGCAAGGCTGATGCAAGCGGTGACGCAGCTCGTGGACCGGCGCCCGTGGACCCGGTCCACCGGTCCACGGTGGACCGCTGAAGGGGTACGCCCCCTCTTTTAATCTGGGCCGCAGATCTTCCATCGGACGGCCGCGGCGGCATGCAGGCGACGGGCGGCGGCGGGCGGACGCGCGCGCGGCGGCGGCGGGCGGCGGCTCGCCGGAAGGTTCACCGGCGACGGCCAAACAGTGCCTCCCGTGCACCAATCACGGCGGGGAAAACACCGAACGAAGAGGAGGGCGCCGCAAACTCACCAACGGGCTTGAAGAGGTGGGAGCGGCGCCGGAGGAGTAGATCGGGCGGCGGAGCTCCGGCGGCGGTCGGCGCTCCGGCGGTGGCGCGGTGGAGGAGTGGAGGAGAGGAAGGGAGGGGCGCAGGAGATGCAGGAGGCCCTGGGGCACCTTTTATAGGTATAAGTGGGGAGGGGGAAGGCCGGGAAGGCGGTGGGAGTGGGAGCTCGCCGGCCGGCCATTAATGGCGGCGGCGGGCGGCTCGGTGCGGCGGTTACGGGAGGGGAAGAGGTGAGGTGGCGGTGTGGGAGTGTGGCGGCTCCATTTATTGCGCAGTGGAGGAGGCGGACGGGCGCGGGGCGGCCGGGAACGGCGGCGTCGGGGTGCGGGAGCCGGCGGCGGCGCGGGGGAAGAAGGGGGGGGGGCGGCGGCGGCCGAGGAAGAGGACGGCCCCGACAGGTGGGCCCCACCTGTCGGTGGCTGTGTGAGAGAGAGAGGGAGGGGAGGCGGGCGGAGCGGGCCGCGTGGGCCGAAAGCGGAGGCCGGGCCGCGGGGATTAAGAATGGGAGGGGGTGGGCCGCGGGGTTTGTTTGTTTTTGTTTTTTTCTTTTTTTTCAAATCCTTTTCAAATCTATTTCAAACCTTTCTTTTATATCTTTTCAAATCAAATTTTAACACAAATTCTCCAACTATTTTAAGACTTTTAGAAAACCTTTTAAACAAGTTTTCAAACATTTTTAAATTCAAACTTTCATCATTTTTTTAATTCAAACTTTTACACCAATTTTCACAATTATTTTTAAGGACTTTTTCACAAAAATTTTTAAGACTTTTCACAAGTGTTTTTTTTAAGAATTTTAAAACCACACCACAACCAAAACTCATGCATTTCAACATGATGCACAAACACTTGGGTGATTCTAATTATTAAATGATGTTTAATTTAATTAAAGGAAAATTTATTTATTCAAATTTATTAAATCCTTAGAAAATAAAACTAAACCATGTTTCTAGCAATATTTTATTGTGATGGAATTTTCGGGTGTTACACAATGTACTCATACATTCCTAATCCTTGTGGTACCTCAAGTGTTTTCTTTGCAAGCTTCTTTCAAATGGTGTCACCTCTAGTGATATCATTTCCAAGTGGCTCATCTCAATGTGGTGCCAACAATGTAAAGAGGATCACCCCCCAGAGGTATGCGATGATCAAAAGACTACAAGTGATATCTACAAGTGGTAATGTAACAAGAACCCATTTGTCTTATGTCATGTCCTTTAAGCTACCTCCTTGTATGATATGCTCTAAGCTTCCTTGTCTTACAAGTTTGTAGTTGTGCACTTGTTTTTCACACCATCTTTTTGTGCACACACTTAGGGGGAGCTTAGGTTGTATCATTCTAGTCTCATGAGCTTGTGATCCACCTTAGTTATTCTCACATGTGGTATCTTCATTGATATCATACATATGGATCATGGTTCATGCGGCTTTCTCCCTTGTATTTAACATTTCTCTTTGAGCTATGTTTGCTAGGACATGCTAGTTTCCTGCTTGGAGCCATTTTGTTTTGGACTTTTTGGAGATTTTGTTCCAAAGGGGGAGAATGTGAGACCAAAGCAAGCTAGTGGTTTAAAGGATATAAGACCAAAGGGGGAGAATGTGAACATAGGAAGAGAAGATCAAAAAGGGGGAAGGTTGATCTAGGGGGAGTTTGGACGATGGTAAGCATCCAAGCAAGTGTAAGTGGCTCTAATTTTGTCAATTTTTGCAAATTTATGCTTGCTTTGCTTGTGTTGTCATAAATCACCAAAAAGGGGGAGATTGTAGCGAACATGGCCCCATTTGTCATTTGTTCGAGTTGATTTTGGTGATTCATGCTAACACAAGTAATGGGACTAACCTCATTGTCTAGCATGTCTTTGTAGGCATTCCTATGTCCCATGGATGTTACCAGATGTTAAAATACATGCACAAGTTAACATACCATGCCCAAGCTAACATGTCATGCCACAAGTTAACACACCATGGACATGTTAGGTTACTTACAGCAAATTTGAGGACTTAGTATATATTTGGAGGCTATACGTAATGGCATGTTAAGTATGTTAAGTATGTGAAGTTGAAGCAAAGATCCAAGTTGAAGACGCGAAGAAAAAGAAGGAAAAAGACACTGTCGGATGAACCGATGGTACCCAAATAGCAAGCGTCGGTGCAATCGTCGGACGAGTTGGTACACTGGTTGAAACCCTAGGCACCATCGGATGAACCGACCGTCCATTTCCTTGTAGCATCGGACGAGTTGCAGAGGAAGAGCAGCAAAGACAGTAGCAGCAGATGATCCGACGGTCTAAGTGAGGACACCGTCGGTCTATCCGACGCTCAGTTTGAATCAAGACAGAGACGCGCCAAGACGAAGCCTTCAGCACTGGATGATCCGACGCCTTGGTCAAGGTGAAGCGTCGGTCTATCCGACGGACGCGTGGAAGCTAACAGAGAAGACTTAGACGCGGGGTTTTCAGCACCGGATGAACCGACGCACCGTCGGTGCATAGCGTCAGAGTAGTTGTGTCAGAGAATCTCAACGGCTATGTGACGTAGGAGGGGCACCGGATGAACCGACGCCCTGGAAAATTTAGCATCGGTTCATCCGATGCTACCTTTTTCAATGGTCGTTAGCCAACGGCTAGTTTGAGACCTTGGGCTATTTATACCCCCTCCACTCACTCATTTGTGGTTGCTAGATTGTGTGGAAGTGCAGAGGAGTTCAAGACACATTGAAGATCATATCCAATCCATCCATGTGCTTAATTGTTCATCCTTAGACTTGCATATGCTTTGTGTATGTGCTTAGTGCTAGGCTTAGCTTCGAGCTGAGTGAGTGCAAGGTTGTGCCAACCTTGTGAGGTGATTCTTGAGTGAATCAAGTTGTACAAGGTTCGTCGGAAGCCTTGGGGCCTAAGTGTCTTACCGGCAATCGTCATCGACCCTCCGGCTTGGTGTGGAGCGGCAAGGACACTTCGGGGGGGAGTGGAGACCCCCTTCCTTGGTGGAGAAGCTCCTTAGTGGAGGCGGCATCAAGGTGACCAAGGGAGCTTGGCAAGTGTCTAAGTGGCTAGCCTTTGTGGCAAGCCAAGTGGTGCTCTTGGGAGAGACTTGGTGACCGGGAAGCAATACTCTTGTGGGAGTGCTTCAACAACGTGGACTAAGCGTGGCTTAGTGCCTACCGATACCACGGGATAAATCGCGTGTCAAGAGTTTGCTTCCTCTCATCCCCTTTACGTTTCCGCATTTACTCTATTGCAATCTTTTCTTGCCTTTACTTTCCTAGAGTAGTATCATGCTAAGTTTGGCTATAGGTTGCAAACCTTGTTTTGGGATGGGAGTTTCACACTAGAACAACCCTAGTTGCACATCTAGATAGCATGTTCTAGTTTATCTTTGTGTAAATTTAGTGAAGCCATAGGCTAAGGTTTTAAGTTGCCTAATTCACCCCCGCCCCCTCTTAGGCTAACGAGCATCCGATTCCTTACAAGTGCAAGCTTCACCACCTACTTCAGTCATTGAGCTATCAGATGATGAGCCAGAAGAGGAGCCAGCTGAAGATCAGTAACAAGGAGGTGACCCAGATGACCACTCAGATCCTGAGGACTCAGATCCGGAGGATGGAGATGTTGATGATCAACTGGCACCTGAGAAGTGGGAAGTGGTCGTCTGTCACCATGATGGAGGGCATGCACGCTTTCCGTTCAAGATAAGGAGGCTACTCCAACGTCTCCACCTGCATGTGACTATTGACAACATTGGGCTAAAGAGGACACATCCTTGTTATCTAATGCAGTGGGAGGTGTCAGTGCGCATCTTGGAGGACAATCAACAGGAAGGCGGACAGTACGAGGTTACTATTCACCATGCTTTAGCCACCAGGGCTACTTTCGCTGCGGGGAGAGATGATGCTACTAGAAGGGCTCTTTCTGCATGGTGTTATGAGGAGGCTCACCATCTCACTAACACTGTGTGGGGTGACTTTCCCCGTCGATGTGCTGGAGCTGTGGGTAGCATGATTCCAGTGGCTAACGCAAACTTGGGACCACGCTATGCCACTCAAGTGGGACTTGAAGCAGCTCGCAACACCAATCTTGATGACACCATCATGGATCTGCAAGACCTTCGTGATAAGCAAGATGAGGATCGGAGGGAAATCAAAAGGCTTAAGGCAGTGATCGCGGGGCAGGATGAGGAAGAGGTGCAGGAAGATGAAGAAAGATGGCCTGCAATGTCACCAAGACCCAGGAGGACAAGCTATGGGTCACTTAGATCCCGCACTCAGATCATTTGGCCTTAGGTGCTAGGTATCTTTTATCTTTAGTTATAGAGTCTGTAATCGTTAGAACGACACATTGGATTGGTGTGTTAGCTAGTGGTGTGTTTGAGTGTTTGATTTGTGAACATTCGTGAGTTGGATCTTTGTGTGATTGCAGTGTGTTGTGGATTAATGCCACAATGACTTTGGTTTAGTAATAGAGCTTGGTTAGTGGGTTTAAGTTCTGTTCTATTCATCTTTTATCTTGCAAATTCGTAATTCTTTATCCATCATATTTTATCTATCATGAGGAATATCGTAGTGCAAAATCTGTTCACGTCACTTCCTGACATAGCAATACTGTTTTATTTTTATCTCGAGCTACAGAACTCCGAATTCAGTAAAACTAGTTGGGTTAGTTCACAAATTTTATACATGAGTTTCTGTCAAAAATTCAGCATTATCCAATATATATTCTGGGAGCTATGGAAGAAACACCAAGCCAACAGAATCTGTCAAATCCTGCTGACACGGCTGACTTCATTATTTCATATCTCGAGTTGTAGACATCCGATTGAGGCAAATCCAATTGGGTAAGTTCAGTAATTTGATGCACCATATCTCCAGAAACATTTGTGATTTTTGGTTACCTGTACAGCGAGATATCTCTGTTTCTGCATTGTTCATCATTTTGGCTTTTCCATAACTGCCATAATCTAAATCAATGTTTCTAACGCTCAGATGATAAACACCAGGTCCGGATCAGGAGTTGACCAGCCTCCAGTGACACGCCAAGGATGAGGCAGCAGCTTAGGCAGTGCACCACAGCCAACACAAATGGATCCGGCCATGCAGCAGTTTTTCCAGAATCAGATGCAGCTCCTGGAGAACCTGACCAACACTGTGGCCAACATGCAGGCCCAAGTCAACAACCCCTCTCAGCCACCACCACAGCAGCAGGTGCCCATGAACAAGCACAAGGAGTTCATGAGCCACCGTCCGCCAGTGTTCACCCATGCTGCAGATACGCTGGATGCTGACGACTGGTTGAAGACTGTGGGCAAGATGCTCACTACAGCAAAGTGTGATGACAGGGAGAAGGTCCTATTTGCTGCAAGACGACTCCAGGGGTCAGCAGGAGCATGGTGGGATGCCTATACTACCACCCATGTTACACCAGACGCCATTACCTGGCATGAGTTCACTAACAGCTTCAGGAGCCACCACATTCCTGCAGGGCTGATGAGGCTGAAGAAGAAGGAGTTCCTCTCTCTCAAACGGGGGGAATGTTAGTGACACAGTACCGGGACAGGTTCATCGAGTTGTCTCACTATGCACCAGAGGAGGTGGCAGATGACCCCAAGAAACAGGAGCGATTCATGGAGGGATTGGCTGGACCGCTTCGGTACCAGCTGACGTCTCACACTTTTCCGTCCTTCCAGCACCTGTTAGACAAGGCCATCACCTTGGAGTCCATGCACAGAGAGCTGGGGGAGCTGAAGAGGAAGGCCACCACTCCAGGGCAGTCTAGGAGCAACATTCGCCCCCGCTTTACCTCACCGCTGGGAGCCTGTTCCGTCCAGGAGGCCCGACAGGAGGTTATGGCCAACAGCAGTAGTACCAGTACCTGCAACAGTAGCGCCAGCAATTTCAGTGCCGGTCAATACCAGTCAACCGCCGCCTGGCTGTCATCCTTTTGCTAAAGAACCCCCGAGTTTCTTTAGATTTACATGCCGGTCCTCCCGCCCTAGAGATTTCCTTACGTATAGGTCCTGTTTTCTTCGTTTTAGCCCAGAAAGTTTAGGGTTCTTTACAGTTTAGTCCCTAATCTTGTTTAAGCCGTATCTTAGTCGTTTTAACTCCGTTTTAGCGTTCTTTATGTCCACGCGATTGTCTCAACGAGTAGGACAGTTTTATGCCTTTGTTTTGTTCTATTAATGTTGTTTGGTGATTGTTTCTGAATTTATTCTATTGTATGTTTGTATGTGAATGTGTGGAGCGTAGAGTACGAGCAGTTCGGGGACTTCACCACCGTTGAAGATTTTCAAGACCCTGAGCAGTTTCCGGAGCTAGTAGAAGGCAAGTCCTTGCTGCATTCCCGGTTATCCTATTACAACATGCATTTTAATTACACTGTATTTACTTATTGCTATGCATTAATATTATGGGTCCGATGGTTTTAGGATTTCCTAGTGTTGTTTATCCTATGCCTTGATCAACCTGGGTTTACTTTATGTTAGGTAGCACTTGCTAGAGCTTTACCTTGGTTTCAGCTGGTTTAATAAACAATGATCAATCTGGCTTTACTTCTGTTATCATTCATGTAATGCAAGAACACTTTATGCCTGTTAATCAGAACATGGAGCGACCACCCAGGAAAACAGTACAACCACAAGACATATGGCTCTGTCTTGGCTTAATAATTAGAGAACTGGGTGTTAGGTATGCTTTACCTGATAAGGGTTGGGGGTTGTCGGTAGTTGGTGTATAGCCCGGGCCTCAGGCTGATCTGCTCTATGGTAGCTTCACAGCTGAGAGAGGTTTATGCATTGCACTGTCAAGTAACCTAGCGAGCAGCCTGCACCTGGGGATCTTGGTAACGGCCTCGCAGCGTCCCTATGCAGCCACACCTCAGAAGTGTGGTATTGTGCCTACTTTTGCACAGCATGGTTGGGTCTAAAACTCTTTTGGGTTTTTACGCGACTTGTGGGTAAAGATGTACGACCTCTGTAGAGTGTAAAACTGACTAGTTAGCCGTGCCCACGGTCAAGGGCGTCTTGGACCCTCACATGAGTAATTTATGAAAGGTGGAACTTTATACACTTGTGCATTGCATTCAATGGTTCCGTTGCACTTGTTATTTGGGTTTGGTATATACTTTCACTTGCTAGTAACAACTGCTTAATAAAACTTGACCAACTAAAATGCTGACTTGCTTTATAACCTTCAGCTTCCACCATAAAGCCTCGCATGTTGTTTTAGAATTTTCCCTTGTTGAGTACGACATGTGCTCATGCTTGTTGTTTCTATATTGCATCTACACTACCCAGCTGCTGCTCAGATGGACGCTTTGAGGATTTCCCTGGAGAGTTCGATGGGTTCTAGGCGCTCGTTCTCCAGTCAGCTGCCTGTGGAGGACTTCTACGTTTGTTTCTTTTCCTCTGTTATCTACTCGAATGATTGTTAGTTGAGACATTCGGTCATGTAATAAATGTTTAATACTCTCTTTACGATTTACGTTGTGTTTTGGTTTTCACTGAGTCGATGCATGTGTGTAACTTGATCCCGGCGCACATGTATTCTTGCATTCGGATTTGCCCTTAAATCCGGGTGTGACATCCTAGCCCAACCCCAACCGCAGCACTGGAAGCCAGCAATGCCAGGAAGTGAAAAGCGCCGCCAGCTGGTGCCAAGGAGGCCTGCTTGGACAAGGTGCGAGAACGACCAGCGCGGGGTGGATTCTTCCGCCACGGACTTGTTTGATTTTAGCTTTCTAGTTTGTCAGATGCGTTGGTCTCATTCTGAATTTGGTTTGCAGGCTGGGGATGATGCCAAGGTGCCAGACGGGAAGAAGTGCAGAGTGGGCACCGGCGGGAGCCCCGTGAAGCCGAAGGTGGAGGAGGCGACGGCGAGCGACCCCTGCAGCCGCACGCCGCCCGCAGCCGTCTCCCTAGCCCCGCCTCGCCTCCTCCGTCTTCCTCTCGTCGTCGTCGTCGTCCTCCTCCTCTCCCACCGGAGACCCGACCCGAGGGCTTGAGTTGAGCTAGTCGGCAGCCAGTCAACTCGTACGCCATGGCTCGCAACAAGGTGCGCGTATTACCCCCCCCCCCCCCCCCCCCCCACCACCACCATCGATTGTACGCAGACTGTATTTTGGTGGTTCAGGCCAATCGCACTTTCCAAATAACTGCGTGCGCCATCCCCTTTGGCCGCATACTGTATTTTGGTGGTTCGATCTAGCGGGAAGAAATGCATGTGATTCTGTGACAACCGTTACAGTTTAGTCCACGAAGTTAGTTGAGTACCCTGTTTGATGATGCTTGGTTCACCGGACTGCACATTTCATTTCCTCCTAGTCAGTACTAGTAGTTACTAGTCTCAATTTGTGTCGTGAAAAAATAAATGCTGTCTATTGCCACTGGATACCTGTTTGCCCAACTGCTGCTCTCTGGGCTGAACTAGAAGTAGTGTGTAAAATTGACCGTCCGCATGCTCAGCAAATCCGGATAACATTACATACTAGCTTATCATCCAAGGAGATATGATGCATTCCATTCATATTTTCCTGTGATATTTTTATCAATCTAGATTCTAGATTCCCCGCTGGAGGAAAAATTGGAGTGAACCAAAGAGTACTTACTGTTTTATCAGGATGACTTCTTTTTTTTTCAAAATGCCTATGCTTTTTATTTATGTAATAAATCCCAGGAAGCATTGGTTTTGCTACTGGATGTTGGTCCTTCGAAGCATGGAGTGCTGCAGGAGGTCAAGAACATATGCTCAACTCTGGTGCATAAGAAGGCAAGCACATCTTCTTCCATTATTGTCATCCGACTACCTCAATTTAAGTGCTACTGCCTCTAGTTTGACATTCAAATCACCTCTGATCAAGCTCATTTTCTTTGCGCCTCTGTTTTCTTCAGTTAGTTTATAATAGGAGCGATGAGGTTGGTATTGTCCTCTTTGGAACAGAAGGTTAGTTATCTATAGTAGGATTAATTGTTCTATTTCTACTTGCAATCTTATGTGCTGGTCCTCCTCAATATAGCAATTGCATTCTGTTCTGAAGTACCAACTGGTTGCTTCTTTTAAGTACTTTATAACCATCGGTATGAATCTAGATACAAATTTTACATTCGTTGATCGGGAGCCCTCCGTTTTCAGTACAAACAGAAGGCGCTGAAATAGCTTTTTGTTGGTGGATGCATATTCTCTTGGACATGAATACTTCTGTTTTCTTAAATTGTCTTATGTCATGAATTGTTTCATGGCTCACGCTGAGCATGTTGTTTAACTGACTCTGAGCTTCCTTATGTTTTCTGATATGTGCATGTGCACTTGATGGTGGATCTGAATCTTGGAGCTACATCCAGTGAGTGACTGCCGTGTGATATCTCCTTTTGCCTGATAATTAGTAGAAGCTAGCTTTCATTTGCCTCACTTGATTTTGGCAAGCATTACCTGATAACAAAGGTGAACTGGTACCCTGCTGTCCCGAGATCTGTTTCTATGCCTTGTGTAGAACAAATATACCGTGGTCAGTGTAGCTTCATACAATTGTATGAATCAACTCAAATATGTTATTGTGTAGGACATAACTTTCATTGGGCATTGAATTGGCCTTCCTTCATGACATGATGATATAGTACTTAATTATGTTACACATTTACACATTTACATGTACTGTCTTTAATATTGTTCAGAATAAAATTTACAGTCATGTTACACATTTACATTGTATTGTCTTAAATACTTAATTACAGTTTGCACTTGTGCTCATGTGTAAAAATAACTTATGAGACGATGGATATGCTAGTATTTAAGTGCTAGTTATTGATTGACCCGTTAGTGTTGATTTCTGTTTATCTGCAATGTGAAATGTCTTTTTCAATCTATAGTGATGCATCAATGTTTCCTATTCTGTGATAATTAGCTAATGATTGAAATGTTAGGTTAATGGTAATTATTTACCTGTAATTTGTTCACTGAGGCTTCCAAAGCTCATACACTCATGTCATTTGCTCACTCAATTTTATGCTTGGTGGCAGGAGGAGCAGATGCACCTCGACATTGCTGGAGATATGATCAAGATGATTTCTAGCTGTAGCTGAAACCAAATTAAACGTGATGTTTATTATGCCTTAAATTGAATGGTTGTATACTTGTAGTGGTAGAAAGATAACCTGTGAGATGAATCTGCTAGTATTGAAGTGCTAGCCGTGTGACAAATTATATTTTGTTTGCCATTGAGGTGGTGTGAATGTACCGGAGATTTATTAATTTAAGAGTTATCATTGAATTGTGTGGAATGATTGTTTTCTGATTTGTGGAATTTGGCCACGTCAGCAGTACACAGCTGACACATCAGTGCCACGTGGCAGCCACATCAGTGCCCCTTGACAGCCACATCTGACAACATATCATCGACATGTGGCAGCCACATCAGTGCCATGTGGCAGCCATGTCATCTCCACTGGAAGCCACGTGTCTGCCGCGTCAGCGCCACATGGCTGCCACGTCAGCGACACGTTTTTAAAACACCATCACCACGTCATCTTGCACATAATCGCCACGTCATTTGCCACATCATCTCTACAAGTGATGTGGCAAGTTAATCCATGACGGTCACTTTCGTCACGGATTTTGGGATTTGGGCTGGGTTCACTGGGCTTTACACCAATCTATGGCGGTCTAAAAACGTCATGGATTACGACAATCCATGACGAAACCGTTAATACGTCACGAGAGGTGATTTGTGACCCTCAATCCATGACGAAATGAAATTTCGTCATAGATGCTGTTTTGTGACGAAAATTGGATGATCCGTGATGAAAATCGACCGTCATAGGTTTTTTTTTTGTAGTGACTGCACCGAAAGAGAAACGGTTAATTTTATCTAGGAAGAAATTGGTTGCTGTTTGCAGTCTCGTACACTACAATCTCGAGACACTAAAAGTCTTTGGTTTTCTACAAAACCTCACTAATCGCAAGCAAAAAAGGTCGCAAGTAATTGGTATGCGCCCTACTTCTGTCACCTATCTGATTGCTACTCCTTGGCGTGTTGAAACCTACAATCACCTTGAACGAAATTTGGAGCATCTTGAGTTCCTAGTCAAGGTAGCCTCTTTAAGCAGGGATCGATTTGCTTTTTTTTATTAGTGTCTGCACGTATATATATGCAGTCTCTTCATTCCATGTGCATTGCATGAATGTGTTTCTCTCTGTCAAGACACGATATCAGAGTGAGTTTGGCGTTGAATTATTCATGACCTGCTGAATTGGCATCTGAACTTGGTGGAAGTTGTAGGACTCTGAGACAAAATGCTCTTTTTAAGCCTTAGTTCCTGAACTGTCCGAACGCTTTCTTGTGAGGTGCAGCAGTAGTACGCTTGCAGCTGAAAATCCGAAACATATTTTCGACAGAGGAAAATTCAGTCCCTACAACAGTATAATGGGCCTGTTTGGATGGTGGGGTAAATAGGGTAAATGGGGCAAATTTACCCCTAATTTACCCCTAAGGTGCCAAATATGTGGGGCAAATGTGGTGGGACAAATGTTTTGCCCCCCTAATTCCATTTACCCCTAAAAGTAGCAAATTGGAGCAAATTTGTGGTGGGTCCCGCTATCCCTCTCTCATCCACATCCACATTTACCACTCCATCCAAACACCCAAGGGGCAAATATTAGTAGGGGCAAATGGGAGGGGCAAATCATTTTCCTTTAGGTAAATATTTATCCCTACCATCCAAACAGTGCAAATATTTTCACCTAGCCTGGACACGAGAACAAAAGCAAAAACAGAGTGCAGGCCAGCCAGGGCGTTTGCGTCAAAATGGTGACAACAGTTGGGCCACCACGATGCACGCACAAAATTTAATGTTTGATTCTGATAATTGTTAAGTTTAAACTATAACTTCTTAGTTATACCTCCTAGTCATCTAAAAATTACTGCTCCAAATAAAGAGGCGCATATTGAACCTTTAAGAACATAGAGAAACACTATTCGAGGCAGAGTACAGATCAACAGTGAGATGATATTTCACTATTTTCCTCCATATATTTTGATTTTTCATGTTTTCTTCTTTGTTTTCTTTGAAGTAGTATGAAAAGTACCAACTTGATTTTTTCTATTAAAATGGTAAAACGTTCTGTCTGCAGTAACAAATTTCTCCATTTCCCTTCCATATGGCCAATAATATGTATGCTTATTTTAATTGCAGTAGAGAGTAATGCAGGTAACAGTAAATAATAACATGTATGAGCAGTAGAGAGATGAATTGGTTTGTCGAGCGTTGATGGATTTCCTTGTTGAAATGTTAAGCTATGATGTATATGAAATTTCAAGTTGACAGTATTAAGCATAACATCACCTGAGATTATCAAAATATTTAGTTTTGTCCAATGTCTCATTGTTGTCAGCACATGCTCATACAAATTAGACCATCTATCATGCATGTGAGAGTGCATCATTAAGCTGTGCTATATCTAGACCAAAGTCTGTACAAGCGATCTGGCAGAGACAAGGTTCTCTAGTAGTAGTATTTAAAAAAAAACTAGCCGTTGGTACATGAGCCGTTAATTCACAAACAGTTTTATTGGATCACCAACCTTCTTGACTTCTGACAATGTAGAATCAAAATTATCTTCATACATAAAAGTGTGATCATGGCCTCCAAAACCTCACTAGAGTCGAAATGAGGATGAATTATTAGGATATAGAGGCCTATGAGGTGATACCTCCTAAAGTTGGACACATTCAGACATACATATATATAGTGTGAGAGTCATGCAGACGGTGTGATAAACTTCACCTTATTTTTCATGCCTTGAATTCAATAGATATTTGTGGTTTTGTATGATATGTGGACACTGTGCAAGGAGTGGAGAATAACATAGCATTTTGGCTATTGGATTCTTCAATGGTTTCCGCCATCTATCCATTGATTTAACTGCTTCCCTTGTGTTGCATTTTGGCAGGTGGTGTCAGCATGATCCAGCGCAGATGAGCAGATGAAGGCCATATTTGGCAGGGCTCCGGCTCCTCCAAAAATGGCTCCGGCTCTGGCTACTTCGGTGGAGCGGCTTTTCTAATGGAGCTGAAGCCGTTTTGGAAAACGTTTGGCAAAACGGCTTCACCTGTTGGATTGAGGTTGTAAAATCTCTAAATTTCTCTTTCCTTTTTCTTTTTTTCTTTTTCACCTTTTCTTAATTTTTATTTTTTCCTCTCCTTTTTTCCCCTCCCCTCCTCCTTTCTTATCCATTCACCTGTATGGCCCTATCTGCCCGAGCTCCCACACGAGCGCCTCCGTCGTGCCTCCGTCCCACCCCACCGTGCTTCCGCCCCCGCCCCCACGCACCCCACCGAGCCTCCGCCTACGCCGCGCCCCCACCCCCACCGCGTCGCGCCCCCACCAGCGCCTCCGTCCCGCGTTCGCCACACATCCTCTCGCCTACCGGTCGCGCCTGCATCGGGTTGTCCCCGCCGACGAAGCCAATGCCAAAGGTACACGTCGTCGCGGGGCTTGCCGCGGAGCTTGTCGGTGAGCGCGGCCACGTGGAGGTACGTGTCGCACTGAGGGGCCTCCGCCCTACCTCTGCTCTGCCCCGCTCGGCCTCCCGCCCAAGCCGGCCTGAGGGCAAGGCCGGCAAACTTGGCATGTAGCCGGGTGGAGCCACCCTTTCTAGCTCGGTCCGGGCAAAAGGGCTCCAGAGAGCGCCTGTTGTGGGGCTCCAGAGTTGGAGCTCGGGATGCAACAATCGTTTGGGAGGGCTCCGCTCCGAGCCGCTCGTGGAGCCGGAGCTGGAGGCTGGAGCCCTCCCAAAGAGGCCCGAACACATGGGTTAGTAAGCAACAACGATGAGTCAGACGAACTGGAGAGCTTCCTACTTCATTAATCAAAAGAACATAAACTCTGCATGATTAAAAAATAGGGCTCTTTTACGGTGGACCATACCACCCTATACCATTGTTGGAAAAGGACCAGTATAGAAGGGATTCGACGGTAGAGATTAATTGTATACCACACAGCTGAACATGTGGTATAGGTGGTATGCATAGGTGGTATAGGGGTATTATTGGTAGTTTTTTATTGGTGGCATAAATGAAATATACGATTTGTTTATTTCAAACTTTTTCATTTTTCAATTTTGAAAAATGAAAATTTTCATTTCAAATTTCGAAAATTAGTTTTTCAAAAAAAACCGTTTCAAAATTTTCTTGATGACACAAATGAAATATTTATTTTTTTCATTTCTCTCTAGTGGTATTTCCGATTCTTTTCTAATTTCAAAATGAAAATTTTGATTTCAAATTTCAAAAATGAAAATTCACATGTTTTTCATATCCATGTGGTTGTATGGCCAATTTTTTTCAAATTTCAAAAAAAATTCATTTCAAATTTCAAAAATGATTTTTTTCAAAATTTTCATGGTGGCACCGTAAAAGAGCCCAAAAAATATCTGTATCGTAGCACTAGCATGGGTTTGATTTTCTCCGAAACCTCAGGCACTTATGAATCTAGGTGTGGCTGAATTATGAGCATGCTAGAGGCCTCTCCTAGTGGTATCACGCCATAAGAGGACACACACTCAGATATACATAGAGAGAGAGAGAGAGAGAGAGAGAGAGAGGGGCAAGACATGCAGGTCCTATGATAAGTTTCACCTCGTTTTGTCATGCATTCCTCCTTGAATCCAATAGATCGATCTTTGTGGTTTTGTGTGATCAATGGATGCTGGGAAAGAAGAAAAGCATAACATTTTTGTAAATAGACAAGGAAAACACTACAATTGTTTCACCCTTAGTTTGTTCCCTCTCACTGAAAAGAAAATGCAGATCAAGCAGAGACCAGAAGTGCATGATCCGCATGAGATCTAGCAATCTCAGATGAGGTAGTGGTTATACTCTAAAATCGGAACCATCTCGCTCTAGAAAAGTTGAAATCTGACATGCCCAAATGGGCTCTCGCCAATCACTTTTTCCCTTTTGATCTGGGGCCCTTACCACAAAACATGTAATGCCATGCAGTGGTTCTGGAGAGTTAAGGGAAGGAGACAAGGGCAAAAAAAACTCAACTTAACACAACATAAATGGTGAAATAGTGGCATTCCACACCACTTTTGTGCTGCCATGTTGTGGCCATGGACTCAGTCAGCACCATACCAATGGAATTTGGACTCACCAGCGTAAAAGTAAAATTTTGGAGGTCACTGGTAAAACCAAAAATTTGGAAATTTTGCCAAATGTTTTTTCCCACATCAAGTTGTCGATATAGATGTCGTCATTGTAGCGAACATGGCCTCTTATGCCATTAGTTCAAGTTTGATTTTGGTGATTCATGACAACATGATCATTGGGACTAACCTTATTGTTTTAGCATGTCTTTATAGACACTTCTAGGTCCCAAGGATGCAAGAAAACCATATGCCAAATTGAGAAGATAGTGTATTTTTCTAGGGTCAAAACCGAGCAAGAAAAGGAAAAGAAAAGACACCGTCGGATGAACCGACAGTTCCTCAAATACAAGCGTCTGTGCAATCGTCAGACGAGTTGGTGCACAGGGTCAAACCCTAAGTACCGTCGGATGAACCGAGGATCCATTATTTAGTAGCGTCGGACGAGTTGCAGAGGAAGAGCAAGGAAGACAGTAGCACCGAATGATCCGACAGTCTGAGTGGGGACCCCGTCGGTCTATCCGACGCTCAGGTTGAATTCATACACATACGCGCTAAGATGAAGCCTTCAACACCGGATGATCTGACGCCTTGGCAAGGGTGAAGCGTCGGTCTATCCGATGGTCGAGTGGAACCTAACAGAGGCGACTTGAGTGCGGAGTCTTCAGCACCGGATGATCCGACGCACCGTCGGTGCATAGCGTCGGAGCAGTTGTGTCAGAGAACCTCAACGGCTACGTGACGTGGGAGGGGCACCGGATGAACAGACGCCCTGGAAAAGCATAGCGTCGGATCATCCGACGGTACCTTTTTCAGCAGCTTGTAGCCAATGGCTAGTTTGCTGCCTTGGGCTATTTATACCCCCTCCACTCACCCATTTGAGGTTGCTGGATTGTGTGGAAGTGCAGAAGAGTTCAAGACACATTGAAGATCATATCCAATCCATCCAAGTGCTTAATTGCTCATCCTTAGACTAGTACATGCTTTGTGTATGTGCTTAGTGCTAGGCTTAGCTTAGAGCTGAGTGTGTGCAAGGTTGTGCCAACCTTGTGAGGTGATTCTTGAGTGAATCCAGTTGTACAAGGTTCGCCGGAAGCCTTGGGGCCTAAGTGGCTCACCGGCAATCGTCATGGACCCTCCGGCTTGGTGTGGAGCGGCGAGGACACTTTGTGCGGGGGACGTGGAGACCCCCTTCCTTGGTGGAGAAGCTCCTTAGTGGAGGCGGCATCAAGGTGACCAAGGGAGCTTGGCAAGTGCCTAAGTGGCTAGCCTTTGTGGCGAGTCAAGTGGTGCTCTTGGGAGAGACTTGGTGACCAGGAAGCAATACTCTTGTGTGAGTGCTTCAACAACGTGGACTAGGGGTGGCTTAGTGCCTACCGAAACCACGGGATAAATCGCGTGTCAAGAGTTTGCTTCCTCTCATCCCCTTTATGTTTCTACATTTACTCTATTGCAATCTTTGTTTGCCTCTACTTTCCTAGAGTATTATCATGCTAGGATTGGCTATAGGTTGCAAACCTTCTGTTGGGATGGGAGTTTCACACTAGAACAACCTAGTTGCACATATAGATAGTATGTGCTTGTTTACCTTTGCGCAAAATTAGTGAAGCCATAGCTTAAGGTTTTAAGTTGCCTAATTCACCCTCTCCCCCTCTCAGGCTAACGGGCATCCGATTCCTTACAGTCATCCACATTTAGTCTTGTGCGTATCATCCATAAATCTTTTGATGCATTGAATAAACATTATATTCGATTCAAAAGTATAAAATAATTGTTTCATCTTTTGGGCTTGCTATGCCCTTGCTGGCCGTATCTGGTGTTTCAATCAACTTCAGGATTCTCCCTCCTGATGAGGCACAATTGCTTATGCACCTCTGCATCGATAATTACATCGCAACCCACTAGGCCACACACGATTTGTGTTGGCGGGTAAAAGGGGTCTTTGCTAGCGGGTGGAGCGCCCGCCAGTGACCTTGTGCCAGGACAAGTCGCCCGCCAGTAGTGAGGTCTACAGGCTAGCACTAAAAAACCCAAAACAAATAGCAAAAAAATCTTTTTTAGGAGAGGAACCCCACCACCAGCCATCCACCTACCCTTCCCCCATCATTCTCGTAAGTTGCACATTTTTTCGCGTAAAGTCATGCCTCTACACGGTTGTCATGGTTTGAACCCGCCAACACAAATCTTTTGATGCTTTGAATAAACATTATAGTCGATTCAAAAGTATAAAATAATTGTTACATCTTTTGGACTTGCTATGCCCTTGCTGGCCGTATCTGGTATTTCAATCAACTTCAGGATTCTCCCTCCTGAGGCACAATTGCTTAGCATACCTCTGCATCGATAATTACATCGCAACCTACTAGGCCACAAACGATTTGTGCTGGCGGGTAAAAGGGGTCTTTGCTAGCGGGCATCATTCTCGCAAGTCGCACATTTTTCGTGTAAAGTCACGTTGCTACGCGGTTGCCATGGTTTGAACCCGCGACCTCTCCCTGCGCGCGAAGCCTCCTCTACCACTACACCACACACTCATATGCATCCATATGCGGTTTTGATTCTACTCATATTAGACCACACCGAGTGTAAATTGGTTTTTTTAACTCTAAACGTATTTAAATTAAAAACTTTTCAACTACAAAGTTTCCTAACTTTATGAGATCTACAACTTTGATGTTGGGAGTTTTTCCATTTGAGGTAGTTTACAAAATTTGAATTTCAAATTTGAGAGATTCAAATTTGAATTTCATTGACAATATGATTTCAAATAAAAAAGTGTAAACCACAAAGTTTCATAACTTCTTAGGATCTACAACTTTCATGTTGAGAGTTTCTCCATTTGAGGTCGTTTGAAAAATTCAAATTTTCAAGTCACTGTGTGCGCACATCTGTTGGCGGGCGACATAAGCCACCTGCAAACACAAATGATTTGTGTTAGTGAGTGGCTTATGTCGCCCGCCAGCACGAGGACTTCACTGCTGGCGGGTGCAAAGACGATGCCCCTGTGCATTACAGTAATGGCGGGTGTCAATTACACCTGCCAGTACGCTAATTTCTATGTGCCAGTACAAATCGTTTTTGGCGTAGTGACCTTAAGTCATGGGTGGAACTAGTCATTTTGGTTTCACACTGGTGTGAATTGTAAGTTTGCATCTGAATGTGACCTTGAATTTGGTTTCCTCTGAAATCTCACTAGTGAACTAGAACTTCAACTGAAGGGTGTTGTGCAACTAAATTAGGAATGCCCAACCCTGTTACATAATAACCCATGTATATTCTGCATGTCTATGTCTTAAATGTGACAAGCATTGTGCAAAGAGTTTGGTGTCAGTAATTAATCAGCCAGTTCGAATGATTAACAAATCACGCCCGTCCCACTCTTGTGAGGAGAAAGAAAAAAATGCATGTGCTTCACCGGTAACTGTGCTTAAATGCCTAGAGACTGCTGCACCTATATATATTTAGGTGGCATATGCATGGCTGGTAGACAAAGCCTGAAAGTTTTGTGGGATATTGGAGATGAACAAAATACGGGAATTGCAAATCGAATCGTGACCACGCGTGATCATTTGGAAGGAAAACAAAGCAGTGTTAGAATTTAGAAGATCAACAAATTCCAGCAACTTAAGAGCTTGGCATCGCATACTGCAGTTTTTGTTGGTGATATGCCCAAGAGCCCATCATCACAATACGGTTTAAAGGCCCAAGAGGATATTGATCCAAGAGGGATTAGGGTTACTAATGGGCCTATGAGATAGAAGCCCATTAGTACGCCCTATATATACGTAGCAGGGGCAAAAAGGGGCGCCCGGACCAGTCAACCCCCCCCCCTGCCGCCGCCCTCCTCTTGCCGCCGCCCTAGCCGAACGTGCGGTGCTAGCACACCGACGTCCGGCGTTCCATCCCCGTACGTGTGGACTCCGTAGAGGCGCTGCTACTACTGCTGCGCTGATCGGCTGCTGGGATCAAGGACGAGGAGCTCGGTTCGTCGGACGTGATCGACTACTTCCTCTACATCGACGCGCGACTTCTTCCGCTGCGCTGCGTGTCTAGTGGTAACGATCTATGATCTCCTACTCGCAAGTATCTTGGGTGTACGCGGCAGATTAGCTAGCGTAGCCTACCCGTTTTCCAGCAGTTTTTGCCCTTGCTCCCATATGCATATGCTTATACTGACTCCCCTATTTGAGGCCTCCACGTCGTTGTTGGTTGTTCCTTTCAACCACCTGTTCGTCTATGGAGTGAACCTTACCTTTTTGCCTCCACAATTGTTAGATATGATTGTTCTGATGCACTACATCAAAGCCTGCCCCGCTGGAAGTCTGTTGCCAAGGTACCCTACACCAGATCTTTGTAATCGTTGTCAAAATCTAAAACTGTTGCCATGGGATTCGTATATAATACTTTGAATATACGGTGCTATCAGGACAAGGGTTGGTGTTGGCAACTTGTTCAGATGTTTTGTATTTTTCGATAAATGAGGCGCTATTAATTTTCAAAGTCATTACATCGAGATGATACAACATCTTGAAAATACTTCTGACCTATAAAAGAAAATAAGATGAACCAAGGATACTGATAGCCATCAATGTGTAGACTAGACTGCCACCTATGTGCTAGGCGAAAACTCCTGGACCACTTACGCCAATCAGATGTTTTGTATGATTGCAACTGAATCAAGAGCACCCAAAATAATCTTGTGCTGTAATAATCGACATGTGTTCTGCATGCCTACTTCTTATAAATGTGGCAAGCATTGTTGGGAATTAAAAAAATGAAAAAGACAATAGTGCTCCTTATCCCTTATCCTACCTCTCCTCTGTATTTCGCGTGAGCTTCTTTCTCTGCAAAATCTCTCCCCTCTTTATATCATGTGAAGCAAGGCGTGGGCAACTGTGCCGGGCAGCTTAGCATGGCCGGAGCCGCGTGTCGAGGGGAGCAGTGACGAGTGGTGCGGCGAATTGTTGGTGATGACAAATCGTGCAGAGATGTTTTGTATGACTGCAACTGAATCAGGAACGCCCAATCCTGTTACATGATAATCCATGTGTTCTGCATGTCTATGTCTTAAACCTATCAAGCATTGTGCAAAGAGTTTGGTGTCATCAGTAATTGAGCAGCCATTTCGAATGATTAACAGATCGTGCATCCCACTCTTGTGAGGAGAAAGAAAAAATGCATGACTTCATGGATAATTGTGCTTAAATATGCTAGAGGCTGCTGCACCTATTTTAAGTGGCATACTGTGGTGAAGTCTGAAAGTTTTAAGGAAAAAGATGCTGCGCCTATTTTAGGTTGATAGGCGTAGCCTGAAAGTTTTGTGGATATTGGAGATGAACAAACTATGGGAATTGCGATCCGCACCATGGTTGCTCATGATCATTTGTGAGAAAAACAAAACAGTGTCATAATTCAGAACATTAACAAACTCCAGCAGCTAAAGATCTTGGCATCACATATTGAGTTGTTGCCCTTGTTCTCATACCTTTATTCCGTGCCACCAGCAAGCCACCGTTCGCTGCTCACTCATCAGGGACGTACGCAATTCATGTAACACCCTAAATTTACTGTTTTACAATTTAATAAATTTACTAGAATTTGTAGAATTTAATGTGAGCTTGTTTAAGGATTTAAGGTTTCTCTAAGGTTTATGTTAATCAAAATAAGCTAACAATGCTTAGGAACATGATACATCAGGATCTACTAGTTCACCGTAGATCACATCTAGCATATTAATCTAATGCGGAAATAAAGAGTAGGTTCGGCCTAATACCAGCGGCGGTGTTCTCCATCGCGTTGGTGTTGGCCGATTCAGTGGTGACGGAGTCGACGGCGAGAGCGACGTCGGGCTTGTAGCATAGAAGTTGCTTGAGCGTCTTCTGAGGGTATCGGTGGCCTTCAGGACGCCAACGACACTACCCAGGACGCGGAGCTCGAGCTTCCAGGCCTTTCAGCACTCTTAGCGATCGGTGGGTGGATTAGGGTTTTGATTCACGTGTGAAAGCACGTGATACACGTGGGGAACCGTGAGGGGTCCCCCTTACTTATATAGGCAGCGCTGTAGGCCTGGGGCCGAGCCCGATTGGACTTAGGGTTTGCCACCCGATCATGGCAAACGGCCTTTGTTAATGTTGGGCCGAATCCGAGTCCGGGGGGGAGTGGACCGCTCCCCCATATCCTCAGTTCGTCGGTTGACCAAGGTCAAACCAAAATATCCAACATTCTCCCCCTGGCCGAAAGTCAATAAGACTTAAACTAAAAACCTATTTCTAAACTAAAATCCCTCCTTAGTAAATCAGCAAGTACCAGACCAATGCGTCGTCAGCAGCACCTCGGCACACTGGGACAACATTACCCATAGTCTTAACTGAAAAACTTTGTTGGGATACTTATTCTTATTTGGGAGATACTAATGGCCCTGAACCAGGACCTTATCAAAGGAATTTGCCAAACCCATATTCAGGACATGTCTCTCATAAAGGGTTGGTGGTAAACCTTTGGTGAGCGGATCCGCTATGTTTAACTTAATACTTATGTGCTCAATGCTGAGCGTGCAGTCCCGATTTATTTCTTTTACGATACGATACATAAGATCAATGTACTTGGAGGCACCCGTTAATTTATCGTTAGCGCAAAAGAAGACTGCAGCCTAATTATCGCATTGCATTTTGATAGGTCTCGAGATACTATCAACAATCTTAAATCCCGGAATAAAATTCTTAAGCCACACCGCCTGTCCCGTGGCATCATAACATGACACAAATTCTGCTTGCATTGTAGATGCAGCAGCTACTCCTTGCTTATGACTTCTCCAAGAAATAGCCCCCCTGCTAGCATGTAGACATATCCAGAAGTGGATTTTCTATCATCTTCATCACCAGCAAAGTGGGCATCTGTGTAACATTCAACCACTAGGTTGTCTGCTCTCCTATAAGTGAGCATGTAATCCTTAGTGCCTTGGCAATATCTCATTGATTTCTTAACGCCAATCCAGTGAGCCCAACCTGGGTTTTTCTGATATCTGCTAAATACTCTGGTTGCAAATGCCAAGTCTGGATGCGTACAGACTTGAGCGTACGTCAAGCTTCCAACAGCTGATGCATAGGGAACGTTCTCCATCTTACTCCTCTCAAAATCATTCTTAGGACATTGTTCTTCACTAAACTTATCACCCTTTTGAACTGGGGGAGGTGATATGCTACTCTTATCCATATTATATCTTATAAGCATTTTCTCCATATATGCTTTTTGAGATAATCCTAGTACTCTTTGGGCTCTGTTTCGGTGTATCTCAATGCCTAGTACATACGAGACTTCACCGAGATCCTTCATATCAAAATGAGATGATAAGAAGTTCTTAGTCTCATGCAACATATTCTTATCATTGCTAGCTAATAGTATGTCATCAACATACAGTACTAGAATTACTAACTTTCCACCCTTGAACTTAACATAGATACAACTATCTACCTCATTCTCCCTAAATCTGAACCTCTTAATGACTTGGTCGAATTTAAGGTTCCACTGTCTGGACGCTTGCTTAAGTCCATAAATGGATTTTTTTAACCTGCATCCCATATGTTCTTTACCTTTAATAGCGAAACCTTCCGGTTGTGCCATATAAATAGTCTCATCTAAATAACCATTAAGGAATGCAGTCTTAACGTCCATCTGGTGTAGCTCCATATCAAAATAGGCTACAAGTGCCATGACAATTCTAAATGAATCTTTTGTCGACACAGGAGAGAAAGTCTCATTTTAATCTTTTCCCTCTACCTGTGTATACCCTTTTGCTACGAGTCTAGCCTTGAATTTATCGACATTCCCTTTGGAATCACGCTTAACCTTGTAGACCCACTTACAGCCTATTGGTTTGACTCCATCAGGAATTTCAACTAAATCCCAGACCTTATTAGAACTCATAGACTTTAATTCCTCTTCCATGGCCTCAATCCATTTAGTGGAATGCTCACATTCAACTGCCTGTTTAAAATTGGCAGGATCATTGATTTTCCCCACATCATATAAGTCCTCACTTAAGTATGTCTCATAAATTGAGGTATCGACGGCAGCCTTTCTTACTCGTCGTGGTCTTACTATTGGCTGATTCTCAACTGGTTCTGCCTGATGAGTCACTTGTAGAGTTATTTCTGGCTCAATAGCGATGGGCGGCGCCTCGGCCCCGGCGGTCGGCGCCCGAATCGCGGTGTCGAGTCCACGTGTTCTCGCCGAACAACGGCGGTTGCGTGGTACTGCTTAACTGAGGAATGATTGGAGGTACAAACTGATATACCTCCGTCGTATCTGGAATTTTCGGATTAGGAAGCTCAACCCATAGTTCTTCTAGACTTATATCCCTCTTTGGAAAACTTCCACTAATGCCTGAGTCTTCTAGGAACACAGCATGTCTGGTCTCAATGAACTTAGTGTGACGACCAGGACAATAAAATTTGTACCCCTTAGACTTATCTGGGTAACCTATAAAGTGGCAGCTTATTGTTTTGGAATCTAATTTCTTTTGCTGTGGATCAAACAACTTTGCCTCTGCGGGGCAGCCCCATACCTTTAAATAATTTAAAGACGGTTTCCTCCCATTCCACAACTCAAAAGGTGTCTTGGGAACTGACTTAGATGGAACCCGATTTAGTATATGAGCAGTTGTCTTAAGTGCTTCCATCCACAGTTCCACATGCAAGCTGGAGTGACTGAGCATGCTACGTACCATGTCCATAAGTGTACGGTTGCGTCGCTCAGCAACTCCATTTTGATGTGGATCGCCTGGCATAGCGTATTGAGCTCTTATGCCATTCTCTTCTAAGTACTGAGCAAATGGTCCCGTAATTTGACCATATTGAGCATGTTTCCCATAGTACTCACCTCCCCTATCCGATCTTACTATCTTAATAGGTTTGTTGTGTTGTTTCTCAACTTCCTTCTTACAGATCTTAAAGATTTCTAATGCATCTGAACGCTTACGGATAGGATAGACGTGTCCATAATGGGAATAATCATCAGTAAACGTTATAAACGAGTCATAACCATCTACCGATGTGACAGAGAGAGGACCATAGATGTCTGTGTGAATTATTTCTAATACGTCTGTGCTCCTAGTTGCACCTTTCTTAATTGTCTTAGCGTATTTCCCCTTAATGCAGTAGATGCACTGCTCTAAGTCAAATAAATCTATGTTCTCAATTATTTCATCTTTAATGAGACGATCCATTCTCCCCCTCAAAATGTGGCATAGACGATAGTGCCATAATTTCGAAGAAGTCTCATTAAACCGCTTACGCTTATTTGAGACAGTAGTAACATTCATTACAGTATTATCACTAAGAGAGAGCATGTAAAGCCTTGCCTTTCAGCAAAACCAACACTGATATTATTAAACTGAATCACACACTTGTCTTTATTAAACGAACAAACATGTCCGGAATCTGCTAATGCTGAAACAGAAATCAAGTTTCTCTTAAGACTAGGAACGTAGAGTACTTCTTCTAAACTAAGCTGGAATCCACTCGGCAACTCTAAGAGAAGACTTCCAACTCCTTCGACTTCAACTCCATTCCCATTAGCCACTCTTAGACTTCGCTCCCCCTTCTTATAGTTTGGATCGTACTGAATGCCTGTAATGAAGTAGAGATGTGCACAGTGGCACCTGAGTCAATCCACCAAGTATTAGGGGAATAATCAACTAAGAACAATTCGTCAATAAAAGAGACAAAATCATACTGAATGGTACCTTTGGTTTTGCACCACTCCTTAAAGCCTAGACAAGCCTTCTGTAGGTGCTGAGGTGATTTGTAGAAGGAGCACAACATCCTACCTTCCTTTTCCTGATTAGAACGCTTGAACTTAGTGTCGTTCTTGGGACTAGTGGACTTGTTCCCATTCTTCTTAGGATGCTTGCGTTTGCCCTGCTTATTGCTGCCCGACTCATGTTGATTCTTAGGCGTGCCATTGAGAGAGAGAGATTTCCAACCATGTGGACCACATCCTTCATTTTCTCCACCTTAAGCCTCTCCTCTTCCTCAACACAGTAGCTGATCAAATCACTGATGCATCAAACAGTCTTGTTGGTGTTGTAGTTTATCTTAAAAGCAGCATACTGTGGCGAGGTGAGTGAGGTCATGATGAAATGCACAAGGAAACCATCAGAGATCTCCATCTGCATCTCCTTAAGCTTATTAGCCATGTCACACATGTTAAGGATGTGCTCTCTAATGCCATTCTGACCATTATACTGAGAGGAGACTAATTTCATGATCAGTGTACTAGCATAAGTCTTAGATGAGCTCTTGAAGTTCTCCTCAATCTTAGCCAAGAGCACCTTAGCACTCAGATCATTGCCGTCAGCATCCTTAGTGGGAATAGCACCCTTAATGCCAACACTGATAGTCTGAGTCATGACCATGATGGCCATGCGATTAGACCTCTCCCACTTCTCAAAGCAGCCGAAGAACCTCCTCCAGTAGGTGCAGCAGGCTTATCCTCCCTGAACGCCACGTCAAGCTCATTCCATGCCAAGCACGTCATGACCTTGCCTTTCCAGTCCGGGAAGTTCGCTCCATTGAGCGGCTCAATGTTGTTGAGGTAGGAGGCAACAGCGTTAACTTCAGTCATTGAAATCAAAGACAAAGAAAACTTATCTTAGTACTTATATACAATGAAATGCGAATAAAAGCATGATAATAACCCTACAGTGGTCTGATTAAAAATCACGCATAAAATTCAACTTGCATCACTAGTGGGGATAACAAACGAACTTTATCTTATTACTTATGATTAAACAACAGTGGTTAGAAATAATCACAAGTTTACTCTAAATAAATTTCCTGATGGTTCCATTTATTTAGAGGCATCTCAAGGTATATTGGTGGATTGAAACTTAAATTTCAGTGAATAATCACAACACCAACATCTTAAAATAAATAACTTTTGCAGATTCATAACTGAGCTTAAAACAGTAATTAAACTTAAAAGCAGTAATAAAGTGAACTTAAATGCAAAAAATAGCTGAAATTCGTAAAAAAATACGAAACTTAAAGGAAACCCGAAACTAAAACGGCCCAAAATGGACCACTTATCGTTTGTGCATGGCGCGCGGCCAAAAGGCCCAGCGCGGCCCACTGACGGCGCTCCTAAAAGCGGCCCAGCACGACCCGCAGGCACACGGCGCAGCGGAAGCGTGGTGGGCCCATAACCCACAGGTCCCAAGATCGCAACCTGGCTTTGATACCAATCGTTAATCAAAATAAACTAACAATGCTTAGGAACATGATACATCAGGATCTACTAGTTCACCGTAGATCACATCTAGCACATTAATCTAATGCGGAAATAAAGAGTAGGTTTGGCCTAATACCAGCGGCGGTGTTCTCCATCGTGTTGGTGTTAGCCGATTCAGCGGTGACGGAGTCGACGGCGAGAGCGATGTCGGGCTTATAGCGTAGACGTTCCTTGAGCGTCTTCTGAGGGTATCGGTGGCCTTCAGGACGCCAACGACACTGCCCAGGACGTGGAGCTCGAGCTTCCAGGCCTTCCAGCGCTCTTAGTGATCGGTGGGTGGATTAGGGTTTTGATTCACGTGTGAAAGCACGTGAAACATGTGGGGAACCGTGAGGGGTCCCCCTTACTTATATAGGCAGCGCTGTAGTCCCGGGGCCGAGCACGATTAGACTTAGGGTTTGCCACCTGATCACGGCAAACGGGCTTTGTTAATGTTGGGCCGAATCCGAGTCCGGGGGGGAAGTGGACCGCTCCCCCATATCCTTAGTTCGTCGGTTGACCGAAGTCAAACCAAAATATCCAACAGTTTAATGTGACTTTTAGGCATTTAAATGTCTTACAAAATTTAATTAATGAATCATAGGTTTTATTTGTTGCATTCATGCCGGTGCATTGTTTTTGTTTGTTGGAATTCAAATTTGAATTTGAATTCAAGTGTTTGAATCCTTTTTAAAAATAGCAAACCTTTTCTTTTTCTCCGCCTTCCTTTTCTCCCTTTTGGCCCGACCCAGCGCGTAGCCTAGCAACCGGAAGTCTGATAAGCCACCCCGCACTCCCCCCTCTCCGCTTGTGTGCACCATTCTTGTGGCCCAGTCCGGGCCAGCTAAGCCCTGCGTAGCCCGCATCTGCCTGCAGCCGCTGACATGCGGGGCCCGCGTGTCATTCCACTCCCCGCACCGCTGCGGAACCGGACTCGAGTTCGAGCTTCGATCTCCCCCTTGCGCGCGCCGTCTTGGCCTCGGACATGCACACCTAGGCCGCCCAAGTAGCCTATAAAGCCCGCCTCCACCCCGTGCAACCCTCTTTTCCACCCTAGCCGCAAGCCACAGCGCCGCCGACTAAGCTTCAAACCCAAGCTCGGGCCGTTGTCGTTGATCTCTTCGGTAGCCGAAGGTTCGAAAAGAGGTGAGGGGGCCCCCGTGACGCTCATTCATGTCCTCGTGCCCTGAACCGCCTGCAGAAGCTCGCCAGAGTAGGGAATCGGCCACCATCTTCCACGTCGGACCACGCGTCGTCATCATCGTCTCTCCGTCCATATGGACCCCCTGTTTGAGTCTGTCGTCTTCCTAGGTACGTTTAGGGCCAATCCTCATCCCGATCCGTGCCCGGAATGAAGCTTGAGAGCGCCATCGCCCGCTTCGCCGAAGCCGCTCGCAGCCGCCAGATCACGATCGACGGCCTAGATTTGATCTGGCCAGAGTCTACCGGTCAACCTTACCAATCAACCCGCGCCGCGTCGTGCTTTTTGATAAAGAGACCCTATGTTTCGTTCTTTTTGCATCTGAGTGTCGACTAATTCAAACATCTTTTAGTTTAGGTCCTTTTCTTTATGTTTTAACCCCTGGCCTTTCTAGGTTTTGCGCCTGAGATCCAGCCTTGTAGCTCTTGCGTTGCAGACCTTCTGTTTGTACGCGTAATTTTGTTTTAGTCCTCGATCTTTCGCAGTTAGACCCTTGGAAGCTTAGTTTTCCTGCAGTTAAGCCCTTTAACATTGTACAGCTCATATCTTTTGCGTTTTAGCTCCATTTTTAGCGTTCTTTATATCTTTGTGTTTGTATCGACAACTAGATTAGTCTAGTGTAGCTTGTGTTTCTATTTGAAATGATTGGTGTACTATTTCTTATTTTATTGTATTGCCTCCTTGCATGTGAATGTGTGATGCGTAGAGAACGAGTCGTTCGAGAGATTTCTTGAAAGAGAAGACTTTGAAGACTCTAAGCAGTTTTCGAATCTTGTGTAAGGCAAGTGTTCTTGGTCATTTATGCTTTGTTGTATTTAAACATGCATTTAATCACTTTACTTATTTGTTTCTTTGCATTAATTTTATGGGTTCCAATTAAGGATTATGACTAGTTTCTTTTGACCATTGCCTTGTAATTGGGTTGCTTAATTAATCTTGATGGTAGCTTATGCTTAGTTTTCTCAACTGGGTTGGTAATAAACAACATGGATACTCTTTATGCTCTACGTTCCTACATAATGATTTAATTACAAGACCACATGCTTAATTGGAACATGGAGAACCACCCAGGACAACAGTACAACCACAGGGCTATATGGCTCTAGCTTGGTTCAATAATTAGAAACCTTGATGTTATAGTGATCTTGCCTGATAGGGGCCAATGGGGACGCATTAATGGGGTATAGACTTGCTCTGGCAGGGAGTTGGTGTCACACCTTGAAATTTCCCAATTTCAGGATGTGAATAGAAAAAATAATTAAACAGGAGTTTTCTCATAATTTTAAAAAATTTCTCAACGTTTATTATATTTACAGGAAATCTAGTATAGGAAAAAGTCATTTTTGATTTCTTAATTAAATAAATTGGTTCAATGTTAGTGTTGCATTCATGGTGATGCATCTTGGTGTTTGTTGAGTGCAAAAAGGCTTCAAAAATATGTTTAGGTGCTGTCAAAAATCCTTTGAGAATTTTTCAAATTTTTTTGGAATTATTTCTCTTTTCCTTTGAGCTAATTCTTTTTATTAGAAGGCTTTAAAATCTTTTTCATGAGCTCCAAATATTTTATTTGGATTCATCATGTCCCAAGTCACCTCTAGTCATTTTCTTAAACTAGTCTGATCTTTCAGAGTATTTTTCGATATTTAATTATGATTTCATGATTTCCTGTAATTGTTTTTAATCTGAAATTAATTCCCGAAATTAAAAAAAAGAAGGGAAATAAATCTGTCTCTATCTTGGCAAATAAATAGTTCCTTACGATCTCCTTGGCGTCCTCCTTCCAACGCCGCCAACCTCATCCTGTTTCGATAACCCTAGCTCACAGGAAGCCTCACCGAACCTTTGCATCTACTGAATTCCAGTGAACTTTCTGGCGAGCTTTTCTGGCGAAACCGTGGACTTACAGTGCAAACGGAGACCGCCATGGAGTTCCTCTCTCAAAGCTCTACGCAGTGATGTGGTGGATTGCTGGATTCAGACGTCGGCTCCATTCTCTTCCCCAACTCCGGCGGTTTCTTCCCCAACACCAGCAACTCCTCCCCAACTCTGGCGAGTCCTTCCGTCGCCATTGCTGATCTCTGGCCAAAGGTGAGCATACTATCACATTCGTCACATCAATCTCCTTCCGTTTTGCCATTCCCGTGCACGTTTGGAGATCATCCCCATCGAGTCCCTTTCACCCTGCCTGCTCCCGTGACCCTGCATTACCAAGACACCGTCGCCGGACATCTCCGATTCGCCGACTGAGTTGCCTGCCGGAGCAAGTTGTCCCCGCCTCGAGGTTCGCCTTTTATAGATCTAACCTTGTCCTTCACCCTTTTCGCGAGCACTATTTGATGTGTCTTGCTAAGCTTCTCGGTTAGCCCCTGAAATCTGTAGTAATCACAGACAGGTCCTTCCAACCTATTTTATCCATATCTTTCATGTTTTAGCTCTGTTTAAATCCGTTCAAATTGCGTTAGGGTCATAATAAATTAAAGTGCATGTTAGTGGTGTGTTTTCATCATACATATTTTCTGAATATTAATTTGATATTGATTTTGTGTAATGCCTAGTATACATGCTTCCTTTAATTAAAAGCTATATAGTGTTCTACACCGCTTTGCAATAAATTTTAATTTGATTAATGATTATTTTATATGTTTTGTAAATAAAAGCTAATTAGTGCTACACTCCGGTTTTTCATAAATCAAATGTTAATCTGCTTAATATTTAATTAACTTTTCTAATTAGAAGTTTAATAGGCTTTACACCAGCTTTTACAAATGAATGATAACTTTATTAATATCAATACAAATGTGTTTCTAATTGTAACTTGGTTAGTTTTAAGAGAACCATAAAGCTATGCACTTAGATCTTCTCACTCACGTTATTTATCTAAATCATTAAATTTCTTATGTTAATTAAAATGAACATAACTCATAATCTTGTTCTCTCATACATGCAAATCGATCGATAGTCGTTCTTTGTAAGCTTTAGCTCAGCATCCTCTTTTCAGCTCCAGTCTTATCTAAAGCTATAGATCTTGCCAGCATATAGTTCATGTCCGTCCTATCTCAGTTAGGTTGTCTCTTTATGAATTAGCTATGTTCTTATGCCTAATCTTTCGTAGCTATACCTTTCTTTAGAGCTAATCTTGTTAGTTGTTCCTTTATCAACTAGTTTAGTTTACCTTTTGCTTAGTTCTTGCCCCTTCGGTCTAGTTCTCTTCATAGACTAGTTTTCCTAAGCCCACCTTAAGGTTTTCTTGTGCGTTTGATAGTTCGTTTGTGTTGTTCTCATTCGTTTCACCTTAACCTTATGTGTTAGCATATGTATCACCTGTTATTTGTCTAAACATTAAAGTTGCATGTTAATCTTGATTAATTCTTGTTCCATTGTTTTTCTACATAAAAGTGATTAGGTTCTATTTCGGTTTTCTTTAATGATGATGTAAATGGGTTAATTCTTATTTATAACTAGCTTTTCTAAATAAAATATGGTTAATATGCTTTATGATATTATAACTATCTTTTCAACTTTAATATGTTTAGTTGAACACGCAATGCAAAGTTACTCGATTGAATATCTTGCACATGCTTAGTCTTTCTAAAATAATTGTTAATTTGGCATAACTTATACTTGAATATTTACAAATAAAATATGGTTAAGTTTGCCACGGGCATTGGACACTAAATGATTGTATCTTCCCATGCACTTAAATTAAATGAATCATTTAATCTATCGCAAATTCATATTTTGATTTTCGAAATTCATAATGAATAATAAGAACAATGAAAGTAACCATATGTTTAGTAGATAGGTTAGGTATTGTGATATAGTGATAAGCATGTTACCTTTCCGCAAAAGAATAGTCCACTATTTGCAATTACTTACATATTTTAATTTTCAAAATTCATAATAATTAACAACAAGAATAATGATAGTAAATGTATGAACATAATATTATAGTGATACTATGTTTTGATCGTACAAGAGATGTAAATGCATGTAAAAAATCCAACTAAAATACTAAATTAATATTTTTTGCCGTAAAAGAGACCAAAATAATATTATTTTCTAATGTTCTAGTATTTTAGTTCTTTGGATTTCACATATTGCTTGGAAGTGTTACAGGAATGTTGGTTTGTTCAGAAATATTTAGTTATCTAAACTGCGGTGATCCTTTGTTGCAGAAGCAGCCTAAAAATATCCCCCCTACTGCAAAGGGACCTCAGATTTCAAGTGTGAGAAATGTGGTAGCCAAGGTAAAACCTATGAGAATGCAAACTTTTTAGCAGATAACATTTGAATAATTTTTTAGGTGGAGTGCATATAGTTTTTTATTGTTGAGTGATGCTACCAGTTTGCAGTCTTTGTTTTGTGGTACTTGCTCCTTTTTACTAACAACTGACATGGATCAAATGGTACTTCATTGCAGACTGAACTTGTGCAGAAGTCAATATCCGCAGGCCATCCTATTGGAGCAACATATACCACAATGAAGCGCTCTGAGAGCAATGAACAAAACAGAAAGGTTAGACATCTCTTTTTTTAAAAAAAAAAAGTAGCAGGAGCACTGCTCTGTCATTTAAGAAGGAAGCAATTGTACATAACGAGCCGAAGCTGACACCACCACACGAACACACCCTGAACAAAACAAACACACTCACAACAACACACCAGCAACACCAACCAACTGGGAGAGAAGATCGAAGAAGCCATCGACGCTTGTGCCGAAGTCACCAACGATGAGTCACGCCGAAGGCGCAACTCGCTGCAGCCCCAACAACCCCCAGAGCTCCTCCACCATGGGGCTGTCCACCTCAAACTGCACAAACACGATCGTCAAGCCCTCTGATCCGGTGAAGCTTCAGCACACACTCTCAACACAGCACCAGGAGCAACCACTGGTCCTGGCCACTCTGCGTGGGGGCCTCGCCTCACCCACCGCCTCTCAACTCTGCCAAGAACTCAGATATCTAAGACCGAATGAGACCATCTCCTCCGCCCTGCCAGCACCGAGAACACTGCAACATGAACGGCAGCACAAGGTGAACAATCACACATGGGCCCTCAGCACCCTGACAGCGACATGGAACAAGCGCACAGACCGCACCACCACCACACCTCCACCACCACCAGCACAAACGGAAGGACTCAAAATGTGATGCCTCCAAGAAGGTTACGACGCCAAAGCGCCGCCATCGCATGCCCAGATGGACGGGGTCTTCACCCTAGAATCCCGCACGACAAGAACATAGCACTTCGCAAAGACGCCCCCAGCAGGGAGATCGACACCCTAGAAGCACCGCCATCATGCCCACCGACACCGGTGAAGGCTTTCGCCCGATTGCACCATGCCTGCCGCCCGCTAGCGCACGTGGTAGCAGCTAGCACCCCACCTCTCCGCACCACAACCACTCCACCAGGGGAGGCCCTGCGCACCCTAAGCACCACCACGGCGCCAGAGCGAACATCAGCCAGCCCCCCAACCCCACCTCCAAGGTGACATCACGGTAAAGTAGACGAAGGAGCAGGGCGTAGGTGAGCATGTGCTTGCCACAGCCGGCACGGGCAGACGCAGCCATCGCCGGCAGAAGCAGACACCGCGAGCGCCCGCAGTCGTGCGCCCACCCCGCGAGCACCGGCCACCGGGCCCCGACGCGGCAAGCGCCGACCGCCGCGAGCCGAAGGCGCGCGCGCCGCCGAGCCCGCCGCGAGCACCCCCGGTCGTGCGCCCGCCGGGGCCACCGCACGCGCGCGAGGCCGCCGCGCGCCCGCGGCCACTCTCCGCGCGCGCCGCCGAGGCCGCCGGCGCGCGCCCCGCGGACGTGTGCTTGCCGTGCCGCCGTCGTCCACACCCACCCCGGACAAGCTCCACCACAAAAATGGCGCCCCCCCCGCCGCGCGGCCCTCGGATCCGGCCGGAGCAACCCCGGATGCGAGGGACCCTCCCCCCGCCGCCGCCGAGAGGCCGCGCGGCGAGAAGCTCACCGGAGCCACGAAGCAGTCGCACCCACCTCGAGACTCTAGGGAAACGGGGGAAGATGCCTTGCCGCCGCCTTCCCCGCGGGCCGCGCGAGATGCCGGCGGCCCGCTCGGGCGGCGGCGCGGAGGTAGGTGGCGAGGAGAGGTGGCTGCGGGCTAGGGTTTGCGAGCCCGCCGCGTCGCCCGCGCGGAGCGAACGCGAACGGGAGAGCCTTACTGGGGGTCTCGCTCCGACATCTCTCTTTTCTTTTTGGACATTCGGCCTCTCAAGCGCCATCAACCTTCCTTTTACCCTCAGTCCCGGAAATCAGAATAAACTAAAACGTTGGTAGGTCTGCTTGACCAGGTTTATGCTACTTTGCATTTAGTATCAACATCAAAACGGCATGTACACACTTTCAGCCCCCAAAAAGATGCTGACCTGTCCAATTCTTTCTGTAGGCAAGAGAGGCCACA
Organism: Cenchrus americanus; assembly: GCA_947561735.1. NCBI lineage: Eukaryota > Viridiplantae > Streptophyta > Magnoliopsida > Poales > Poaceae > Cenchrus > Cenchrus americanus. The sequence continues at coordinate 10,121,863 of OX387239.1, forward strand.
ATGGCGATGATGGTGCTGCCGGGCCCACCCACCATTGGCTCATGTACATGTTGATGATCTCATCCAAGCGGGGGCCGGGAAGAAGCCTGAAACAACTCCTTGGCCCATTCATTGCTGCAAGTAGCAATCAACAGAGGTGTTTCCCTGAGGCCCCCGGGCCCTGGGTGTTAACACCAAAAATTGGTACAGGAAAGGGACTGACTTGTGGGCCGAGTTTGATGAAAAGTGCCATTCGGCAGGAAAATCTCCTCAAATGATTCGGTAAAGATGCCTGCGGTCAGCGGTACGCCATCATTCGGCAGAAGGACTGTTTGCGCTTAAAAAATGAAGCTTTCGGGAATACGTGATGACGTGGCCCGGATGTAAGGAAGGGACGAATTGATGACGGGTGCGAGATGGACATTAGGGCCGGAACATTAATTTAGGCAATAAATGTGGTACTCGTAGTCGACCAGGAGTCGTGTTAGGACAAGGGTATAAATATTAACCCTTGGTGTCTGTAATAGGGATCGAACATCTACACAACAAAACCGGCCCTGTGCCAAACTTCGAGTCCTTTAGTCGAGTCGTCGAGTTCTTCGAGAGGAGCAATCGATCCGTTGACCTCCGTAAGTATCAGCAACCTTGTATCATGTCTAGTATCATGCGGTGGATTTAGACTGTGATGCAAGTAGTCTTGTTACCTTGCTTAGTATCATGCGGTGGATTTAAGCTTGGTTCAAGAGGGTTTCCAGTTAGATCATGAGTCATGCGGTAGGCTAAGATCTAGCTCGAAGCTAGTTATCGGCTCTATTAGATTTGGCAAGATCTAATAGATTCATTAAGTTATCACGTGTTGCTTTGAATTTTGCTTTATGTTTAAATTCATGTAACATTCTTTTGCCCAATCTAGATCGATTAGTTTCGTCTCTATCTCTTCGAGATCCTTGTGTTGTGCTTTCAAGTTTTTAGTTTGTTGTAAAAGGATCAAGTGCTCTCAATAGCCGGATTTAGATCAATCTAGATTGCCACGTGTTGCGGGTTCAAGCTTGTTGACTTTTCAAATGTTTGTTCCTTCTTCACGGAACCCGGATCGGCTGTATGGCAGTATTCAGCAATTCTACCACAAGTGAAACGTGTTCATAAGTTTGTTTTAAATAATGTATGCTTTTAGCCTTCCATGTTTGGATTGTATCATGTGGTGGATTGATTTAATCGTGGATGGTGGTGTGGTTTCAAACAAGTTGTATCATGCGGTGGATTAACTTGTTCGGTGTCACGCTCGACGGGTTTGAAAGTACCTAGACATGCGGTAGACTAGTGCTTTTGGCCTATGCATGCTTGTTTACTTCATATTTATAATCATGTTTTCACCTTATTTATTTTTATTGTTATTTATCCCCAAAAATTGGTCATGACCACGTGCGGGCAATGCTGTTTAAACAAAGACCGATCTTTTGTCATGCTTACGTCATGGATTCGGCTATATCCTGGTTTCATGTTTTAAAGCTCCCGAATGATATTTAAACTGATGACAGATAGCTTGTTGTAGCTATATGTCATTTTGATTGGCTCCTTAGCCGTAAATACGGAACTGTCTGGTACCACCAGGCAAGTTCCAGGTTTTATCTAACTACTTTTCATCCTTTGTCAGTTTCAGGAAAATTGACTGGCACGCTTCGGATCCATCACGTGTGTTAAGCCAGCTTTGTTCGGCTTGCTGTGTGCTTGGCGCGAGGTGCTGATTTTGCGTCAACACTGGGCACGTACACGAGCACCATGAAGCGTCTCCTTTCGTTGTTGTAGAGCTCGCCGAGGCGTCGGCGCGACCGTGGGCGGCGACGTTGCTGTCGTAGGCTACGGACTTGACCTCCTGGATCTGCACGCCGCGGTGTAGGCACGTGACGGCAAGGCGCACCTCCTGCACGGCGATGGAGAGGAGCCCGCCGACGCAGTGCACGAACGCATCCTGGATCGCCGCCTGGTCCTGGACGAACGAAGGAGTCCGCGATGGCGTGCATGGTTGCGGGGTCATGGTTGGCTCCGAATCCGAACGTGTGGATCGGGTTGGGACGTATATATAGTATTAATACCTTACATTTTTATTATATGTAGTATCCATGTTGCGAATCCGAGCGTGTGGATCGGGCCGGGACGGGAGCCGGCGTTTGCGAACGAAGGCGGAACGAGGCTCGCGTTCTGGTACGGGTGCCATGCGACGGATTAGGTGGTCGTGTGGGGATGTGAACGACAGCACCACAAATAATATATTGGTATAGATTGGTATAGATAATGATCTTTCGATAGCTTCAACCTTAGTTTTGTTTTCAACGTTCTTTCATCGTTGCGTAACCATAGAATCGAGCCTATCCTTTAGTGCACTCTTTTAAAGCTTTCTTTTGATGGTGCATTGCTCTTAGTTATACTTGTTGCTTTGTATGTTGTGCCTGATGTTTGCTTCGAGTAGAAGATGGATCGTTGTTCGTTGCTTTGAAGATGAAGAGTTTCAAGAAAACAAGAGCTGATTTCTCAACTGATTGATGGATCTGGAAGGGTTGTCCAGGATCATGGGGAATTAAGCTCCATCCTTTGGCAGGAATTCAAAAGGAGATTGGGCTCCTCGGTGGGGGTGTCCATGCAATTTGATCTTCAGGATTTAGTTCAGAGCCATCCTAATCTTGAGGCTTTGTGCCTCCCCTTCTCCAGTAAGGAAATTGATGAGATAATCCTTGATTTACCTTCTGATAAGGCCCCTGGCCCGGATGGGTTCAACAATTTGTTCTTCAAGAAATCCTGACATATCATTAGAGGCGACATGTACAAGCTCTGTCATGACTTTTTTCATCATCAGGCTGACCTTAAGAGTCTCAATCACTCCTTTATCACCTTGGTTCCCAAGAAGGATAATCTCGAATCCGTGAATGATTTTAGGCCAATCTCTCTGCTCAACTCATCCATTAAGCTCATTTCAAACTGCGCTTGCCAACAAAGTGCAGGGCTATAGCCGTAAAGATTGTTCATCAAAACCAGTATGGTTTCATCAAAGGAAGAACTATTCAAGACTGCCTTGGCTGGGCTTTTGAATTTCTTCACCAGTGTCATCACTCGCGAAGGGAGATTATTATCTTGAAGTTGGACTTTGAAAAAGCATTTGATCTGGTGGAGCACTCCATTATTCTGGAGATGCTTCATGCTAAAGGCTTCCCTCCGAAGTGGTTGAAGTGGGTTGAGGAGCTGCTGTCCACTGCTACTTCCTCAGTTCTTCTCAATGGCACTGCTGGTAAAGATTTTAAATGTTCCAGAGGGGTTAGGCAGGGGGATCCCCTCTCCCCTCTTCTCTTTGCCATTGCTGCTGACCTCCTTCAATATGTCATCAACAGAGAGCATTTCCTTGGCAATCTTCTGCCCCCATTCCGCCAAAGGTCTGATGCTCCCTTCCCTATTGTCCAATATGCTGATGACACCATCTTGGTCATGCAAGCTAATGAGGATCAGTTGGTCCTCCTTAAAAGAATTCTTCACAGCATTACCCTCTCTAGTGGCCTTGTGGTAAACTATCATAAATCCTGTCTAGTTCCAATTAATGTTTCTCCTGAGAAAGCTTCCTCTCTGGCTCAAACTTTTGGGTGTGCTGTGGGCTCCTTCCCATTTACTTACCTTGGTCTCCCCCTGGGCCTGGCCAAGCCCCAAGTGAAATATTATGCTCCTCTAATCTGCAGAATTGAAAGAAAGCTGTCGGCTTCTACTCAGTTTCTCTCATATGCTGGGAGGTTGCAACTTGTCAACTCGGTCATCTCCTCGCTCCCCACTTATTACATGTGTTCTCGAAGCTCCCCCCCGACCGTCATTGAGATCATAGATAAACACGGGAAGAAGCTGTCTCCGGAGAGGCAAGGATTTCAATAGTAAAAGGTACAATCTAGCCGCTTGGGATGCGGTCGGAAGCCTAAAAACAAAGGTGGGCTTGGAGTAATCAATTTGAGCATTCAGAATGACGCGCTTCTTCTCAAGCAGCTGCACAAATTCTATAGCAAGGCAGATATTCAGTAGGTTACTCTCGTCTGGCAGAAATACTACAACAACACTGTTCTCCATCTAACAAGAGAGAAGGGCTCCTTCTGGTGGAAAGACATCTTTCGACTTCACACTCAATTTAGAGGAGTTGCCATTTGCAATCCTATCCAGGGGGACACTGTCAGTTTCTGGGAGGATATTATAGATGGGGTCATTCATTCAGAAAAGTTTTGTCATCTCTTGCCATTTGCCAGGGACCCTTCCATTTCTCTGTTTGCGCTGAGGACGACTGCCAACTTGCTGAGCTGTTTCAGAATTCCCATGTCCAGGGCTGCTCACAATGAGTTCCTGGAATTACAGGCCTTTCTCAACTCTCTCCCTCCCGTCAGCCCTGGCTCCAAGGATTCCTGGCACCTTATTTGGGGGCAGCGTAGGTTTCTGAGTAGCCACTTCTACCAGTATCAATTTAGAGGGCTCAGGCCAAGTAGAGCCATTCTTGACATCTGGAAAACCAAATGCATCCCTAGGATCAAGTTTTTTGCTTGGCTGCTTCTCAATGATAGGTTGAATACAAGGAATATTTTGAGAAGAAGGAGGAAAGTGCTGGATGATGGATACAACTGTGTCCTGTGCCACAACAACGAGGAAGAAACTGTGACTCATCTCTTCTTTAGCTGCCCTGCTGCTGTTAATAGATGGTTTGTCTTGGGTATTGTTTGGGGGGCAAATCTTAGCGTTCACCAGAAAATCTTGCAGGCCAGAGCTGTTTCTGGGCTTCCTTTCTTCATGGAGATCTTTTTGATTGGTGCATGGTGTATCTGGACGCAGAGAAATGAAGTCATTTTTTATGGCAAGCTTCCACACCTCGAGGCCTGGAAGGCAAATTTCAAGGAACTGGTTCTGGAGCATTTTTGCAGATTCAAGCCAAGTCTTCATTCTTCGATCAAAAACTGGCTTAGTGCTCTTTAGCTTCTCTTGTAATGCGGCTCTGATGCTGTTTCTGCTGTTGTATCTCTCTTTGCTTGTCCTCCCCTCGTTGCCTAACCTCTGGTTGGGCAGGGCGTAAGTCCCTCCTCTTTGTAAATTAACCTTTGTTTCTTCTGTTAATATATGTTTCCTGTTATCGGGGGGCGTTGACCCACGGTTTTCGTTCAAAAAAAAACAAGAGCTGAAGAGCAGTAAGAGTAGCTTTTCATTGGAGAAAGGCAAGTGTCCCTAACCACCTTATATCTGTGCTTTAAATAAGAATATTGTTTCTTAATTGGAACATGGAGCGACCACCCAGGACAACCATACTACCACGAGACATATGGCTCTGTCTTGGCCAATTAATTACAAACTTCAGTATGTGGTATGCTTTACCTGAAATGGGTTGGGGCCTGACGGGAGATGGTGTATAGACCTACTCTGGCGGGGAGTTGGGCTTTGCTAAGACACGGTACCCGCTAGGGAGCTTTATGCGCTGCACTGGTCAGGTAACCTAGCGAGCAGACCATGCTAGAGAATCTTTGTAAAGGCCTCGTAGCGTCCCTATGCAATCACTCCTAGGTAGTGTGGTAACTCCTAGGTAGTGTGGTATGATGCCTGACCACATCGCATGTTGGGTCTAAAGTTCTTCGGGACTTTTACGCGACATGTGGGTAAAGATGTACAGCCTCTGCAGAGTGTAAAACTAATCGATTGGTTGTGCTCACGGTCAAGAGCGGCCTGGACCTTCACATGATTAATAAACTTAAAGATGGACTTAAATTGATTTCTGGTTATTTCTTGTGGCCTTGTTGAGTACCAACCATAAGTGTACTCATCCTTGCTTACCGCTGCTCAGAAGGGAAAGGTGTGAAGATGTTGAAGATGATGGTGCTAGGCGTACGCAGCCCCCAGTCGTTTGCTTGTGGAGTTTGGCGCCTCTGTTTCTAGGATTGAGTTGTATAACTCTGATAGATTTGTAAGTTCGTTTATGTTATTTTACGTGATACTGTTACTGTTATTCACTTATGTCTACTATATGTATGAAACTTGATCCTGGCATACATATAGGTATGCACTTGGTTTCCTTTTCTAAAACCAGGTGTGACAAAGTGGTATCAGAGCTGTATCAACTGTAGGACGTAAGCCTTGTTAACAATGGTCGTTCCTTAAGGTTTATTTTGATCTAAATTTCATCACTACCTTTCCCTTGAGCTCTGTGATGAATATTCTAACTCCTTGACCATCATTTTCCTCAATCCCCTTTCATAACTCACCTTTCTGACTTGACTCCTTTTCATTTGCACGTCATTGTTTTGCAAATGTTAAACTATCTAACCTTGTCTGTTTATTTTCTCTTCCCCTCGATCTCTTGATCTTGCATTCATTTTTCGTTCAATGATCTTACATGTTTCATGCAATTCACTACCCTCTCATCCCTTCTTTTGATTACCCCATATTTCTTCTTTCTTACCTCTTTATTCTTTTAACTTACCTTTTGTGCATCCATCTTGCTTGTCCTATATCTCCTTGCTTTTTTTCTTCAAACAATGCTATACTTTGGATTCTCTCCATTGACTTTTGATTCCAAAGTCTCCTTTCTGATTTTTTTTAAAAAAATCCTTAGACGGTACATGCCATGTACATACCTGCCCAAGTCGCCCGAACAAAGGAGCTATCAACTCATCGTGTGAAGTCAAGCCTCGATGACCGAAGAAGGTCTGCCTATGCCTAGGAGGATTTCCTTTGACTCTATTAACAACGATTGGCACCGTTTCTGTATGTTGAGTGGTGGAATTGTGTGTTTGCATACTGATGCTTGGTTTTATGTCCTTGATTGATTCGTCACTTTGTTATGATTGTTGGTCTTCTACCTACAATTACTTCAGATGCTTAGTTGGGTTTTTATTTTGGATCTTCCACATCCTTATTATCTCTCTTTCTTCTCTACCTGATCTAATAAAGGACTTCAGAAGAAGAAATTGAAGCTTGCACCAATACCAACAAGAAAATGCTACTACCACCATCGTCATTTCGAAGTGAGTAAGTTGAAGAAAAGAAGACCTCACTCTACTTTCTTTCCCACCTTATGCTTGCTATTATCCCATCTAGCTCACTCTAATGAAGACCCCAACGACCAAGAAAGACGTATACTGAAGATCCTACACCTGGACCACAAAAGAGGATGACTGCCTACCTACCTCAGTAGCAATATTCTTGTTTATCTCCCTTCTCCTTGTCTCTTCTTTCTTCGAATCTCGAGATGAGATTCCGTTTAAGGGGGTAGATTTGTCACACCTTGAAATTTCCCAATTTCAGGGTGTGAATAGAAAGAATAATGAAACAAGAGTTTTCTCATAATTTTAAAAAATTTCTCAACATTTATTTTATTTATAGGAAATCTAGTATAGGAAAAAGTCATTGTTTGATTTTCTTAATTAAATAAATTGTTTCAATGTGAGTGTTGCATGCCGATGCATCTTGGTGTTTGTTGAGTGCAAAAAGGCTTCAAAAATATGTTTAGGTGCTGTCCAAAATCATTTGAGATTTCGCGTGGCTCATCACACAGAATCGAGTTTGGTCAGCAGATAGACTTGCCTCACGCAGATGGCCACACAACGACGTCCTTTGCCGATGACATATGGAATCGGCCCACCATCTGTTGGCAGAGTGTAGATACACAAAGCGTAGTTGGGGGCTGGTGGCAGCTTGGATGGTGCACCCGGACTTGGATCCAGCGGTTTGGAGACTGACCAAGGACACCATGCAATGGTGGACTATGATCACCAATGTGCCAGACACGTCGAGGCACTGCGAAGTCTTACCCTCCTCATTGTCTTGGAGGTCTGGAAAGAACGGAACGCTCGAACCTTCGATAGATATGAGTCCTCCACAGCTGCGCTCATGGCAAAAATTAGATATGAGGCATCGGCATGGATTATAGCCGGGGCAAAAGAGCTTGCGCTCCTTGTATCGTGAGAGTAGACCTCTTGTTGTTGTGTAGCGGCTTCGCCGCCTTCCTGTACTATCTTCTCTATCAATGAAATAGGCACACTCTCGTGCCCGTTTGTTAAAAAACAGTTGGTATAGACGTACAAACAGTGTAGCTACACCACTTGGTTCCACTTATCTATATCAGCACCACAAACCCACATGGCATTCTCATGTAGAATATAGAGTGCTCATATCTTCATCCTTATGTAAAAATAAACAATTGTTGAATTAACTCCCATCATAATGCTTGGACCTAGCAATAGCATCACGGTGTACTGGCAAAAAAAGGTGGAATTAACATTTGCAAGGCAGAAACATGTTAGGAGATAAACAATCAGATGTACTTCCTCCATTTCACAATGGTTGTCGTGTACTTCCTGAGTAAAAAAATTATTTACGTTTCAATATAAAAAATCCTTTGACGCAGGCAACCGGGTGGGCAGGGGGGCTCAAGCCCCCCCCCCCCCCCCCGCGAAGGCCTGTGGAGTCCCTCCTCAAATTGTACTGAGGTATATACATGTAGGAGAGGCTGAAAAAATACACAAACGTATTTTTGTACATTGGGCCAACTTGTTTCTTTTTATCTGCTTCGGCCCAACAAAGGAAAGCCCACCAAAGCTGAAAACCCTATTCCTCTTAGTCCGTCGTCGCCTCCCTCCCGTCGCCCCTGCCCGCTCGTCTCGCGCGAGACGCACTGTCTCCTGACGCCACCAGCCCGACGCGTCGTGCCGCCGTCTCCCGTCCCCCGGCCGGCCGGCCCTGCATCACGCTCGCTCCCTCGTCCACGGCAGGCACTCCCTGTGGCTCTCCCTCCGGCTCCGTCGCTCCAGTCTCCCTCCCAAGCCAGGCGCAGGCGCGCAGCTCAGGCCCTTGCCAGAAGAACTCCTGATTTGCTTAGATGCACTGAACTTGGAAAAGTTGCTGAACTTATGGTCAAGACTAGTATGAGCAATTATAAATTGGTTTATCGTCTCATTGAGCTAATATTGATACTTTCAGTGGCAACAGCTTCAGTTGAGAGGATATTTTCAGCCATGTCCATTATAAAGACAGATTTGCGAAGTAACATGGGTGATGAATGGCTCAATGACCTGATGATATGCTATTGTGAGAAGGAGATATTTAGACTAATTGATATCGAAAAGATCAAAAAGCGGTTTCAAGAGATGAAACCATGTCGTATGCAGTTGCCTAGAAAAGTAATGGTATGCTATGTTCTCTTCTAAATTAAAGTGAAAATTAATAATTTCCAAATCCATGTATATTTGATCAATCAATTAACTTTATGCCAATATGTGTAGGTGCAAGTTCCTTCCTCAGATGAATAATGAGTGTCACTGTCACGTGTCGTCCCTTGGTTCCGATTTGACCTTTTACCTTTTGTTATCGATAAATTGCAACCTTTATTTTCCATGATGTATTTTATGATTTTCATCGTTCCTCAATGGTTTAATATATATTACTATACAAGACTACTTTAAACTGCTACATCTGCCAATTATGAGAGGTTATGGTGGTGTTATGTGGATATAGCTTTATAGTTTAGCCCCCCCTAAAAATTTTCCTAGATCCGTCACTGTCTCCCAGATATTTCTACTCAAATAAATTCAAAAAACAATTGAATGTGTGTCACACCCTGAAATTTCCAATTTCAGGATGTGAATAGAGAGAATAATTAAATAACGATTTTCTCATAATTTTAAAATTTTTCCAATATTTATTTTTCTTTACAGGGAATATAGTATAGGAAAAATCCTTTGTTTCATTTTCTAAATTAAATAAAAGTTGAGAGTGTTGCATTCATGCCGATGCATCTAGTGGTTCTTGAGTGCAAAAAGGTTTCAAAAATGCGTTTAGGAGCTGTCCAAACTCTTCCGAGAATTTTCCAGATTTTTCTGGAATTTATTCTCATTTTCCGTGAGCTATTTCTATTTATTAGAAGGCTCTAAAATCTTTTTCATGAGCTCCAAATGCTTTATTTCGATTGTTCATGTCTTAATCTAGCTCTTGGAATTTTCCTGAAATTTTTGGAATTTTTCGGGTATTTTTCGTGGCTTTATCGATTTATCTAGATAATTCTGGATTTATCTTTGCACGGGAAAAATATTTCGAAAAAAACATTTCCTATCTAACTGGGCCGAGCCCGGAGGCCCGACCCAGTTCGCCTCGGCCCGCCGCGCGCCGCCCGGCCCGCCGGCCCGGCGGGGCCCACCCACCTTCGGCCGGAGGCCGAGGCGGCCACGGCCGGCGGCGCGCCGCCGGGGCGGGCGCGCTGGCCGCCCCGCGCGCCCCCATAAAAGGGACCCACGAGCCCCTGCCCGCGTGTGCCCTAAGCCGCCGCCCGCGCCCCCGCCCGGCTCGGCGCCGCCGGACCGCCTGCACCGAGTCGGCGAGCTTGCGCCGCCGGAGTTGACCGCAAGAACCGGCCGCCCCCGCTCCTCTCCTCCGAAGGCAAGCCCACCATCTTGTTCCTCTCGAGCTCCTCTTTCAATTTTGCACCACACCCGAATTTCTTGGTCGTCGGAGCGCCGGTGAACCGGCCGGATAGGCCACCGCCCCTCCCTGTGCGCCTCTGTCCAAAGGAGGAAGAAGGCCCCCGCCGGTTTGCAAATAGCCCCCTGCCTTTTCCTGTAATGAGTAGATCTATTTCATGTGTCTTAGCAAAACTATATGAAACCCCCTAGAATTTTTAGATCCCTTCAACCAGATCCATCCCAAGCTCTTTTTCAGATCTAACCCTGAGTTTTATCCTTTTCCCGAGCACTGTTTATTGTGTCTTGCAAATTTTTTTCTGCCACCCCTCCAAATCTATAGTTAATCACGACTAGGTCCCTGTAAACTTTTTTTGCTCATCAAATCTTCGTTTTAGCTCCGATTTAATCCGTTCAAGTTGCGTTAGATTCATAATAATGTAAAGCACATGTTAGTGGTGTGTTTTCACCATGGTTTGTTTTATGAAAATAAAATTAATATTAATTTTGATTAATGTCTATTTACACATGCCTTTTATAAATAAAAGTAAAATTGATCTACACATCGTTTTTCATAAGCAAATTTAATTGGGTTAATGTTTCTATCACACGTTTTTGTACATAAAAGTTAATTAGATCTTTATCTCAGTTTTTGTAAACCAAATGTTAATTTTTTTAATAGTAATTAATCTTTTATAACTAAAATTTGATTAGGCTTTTACATCAGCTTTTATAATAAATATTAATTTGATTAATGCCAACACCATAATGTTTTTAATAATAATATGATCTACTCGAATTACAAAGTTTCGGTTAGATTGTTCATATAGTTTAGTTTTTCTAAATTAAATGTTTAATCGGTTTAATCATATATGAATCTTTATTAATAAAACTTGACTAGTTCTTTACACCGGTTTCATAAATAAAGTTTAATATTGCATTAATGCCAACATAGGGTATTTTATTTCTGAAATATCCTTTATATTTGTTTTGTTAATTAAAATGAACCTAGCTCATAGCCTTGTTCTCTCATATATGCAAAACGTTCGTTAGACGTTCTTTTCTTAGCTCAATCTAAGGGCGTGTTTGATTTCTTGCCCCCGGGCGGCTCGGCCGACGGGCCTGGCTGTGGCCAGCCATGGCCAGGTCCTCTTGGGCAATTTCGCTTGTTTGATTCACATGTACCTGATGAGCCAGATTCATATGAGAATTGTGTTTGATTTGAACCATGTTTGGATAAGATGACCTTGCATATGGATTATGGTGACCTTACCCCTCTTCTTTCTCTTAGGCATTTCATCAAACACTTGGCATCTTTGTTAGCCATGGTGCTTGCTCCTCCTCCTTGCGCCATGACCGCTGCTCCTCCTCGCGCACTCTCCCCGTCCGGTGCTCTCCATCTCGGCCGCCGCGAGGAAGCTCCGCCCGGCCACCGCCGGCCGCCGCGCGCGGCGTGGTGGAGCTCCGCCATGGCCGCCACCGCCGCGTGCGGGCGCGTGGAGCTCCACCATGGACGCCGCCGCGAGCGCAACGCGAGAACGGGGAGCTCCGCCGCCCGTGCCTCCTCCCGTCGTGCGCTTGCTCCACCGCTCGTGCCTCCTCTCGCCGCGCACGAGCACCTCCCACCGTAGGGCGTGAACTCCGCACGCCGCGGGTGCGGCTCCGTCGAGCGCCGTGGTCACGAGCACCTCTGCCGGATGCTGGAGAGAGGGTAGAAGAGAGCGGTGAGAGAGGAGAGCGGCTTGGGAGGTGAGGGGAGCGGCACCCATCGCCCGTGCAAGCTCCGGCCAAGCCTGGCTCTCCAGGAACGCTCACCCACTTGCGTCGGACGGGAGCCATGAGAGAGAAGATTTTTTGGTTCTCAGGAGCCTAGCTCTCCGGTGGGTCCGGCAAATCAAACACAGCAATTGCAGCTGGGGAGCGCATGGAGCCTGGCTCGAGCCTGTATCAAACACGCCCTAAGTGTGATCTTTCCGGTCCTTGCTCAATCTCCTACAACCATCTCTTTAAAAGCAAACCAAGCCTTTCTTCCTCTAAGCACGGTTTGTGTGCTTTAGTGATCCACCTAATCGAGCCTATCCTTTAGTGCGTTCTTTTAAAGTTTCTTATGATTAGTGTTTTGTTCTTAGTATGTGCTTGTTTGTTTGCTTTATGTATGTTTGTGCCCGATGATTGATGCGCTTAGAGTGAACGCCGTTCGAGAAGCTTTGAAGAGCAAGAAGTTGAAGATATTCTGAGCAACGATGTTACTTTGGTTAAAGGCAAGTGTATCCTTGATCTTTTGTCCTAAGAATTATACTTAATCACTCATTGCATTGCTTGCATTAATTTTGATGGGTTCCTATTAAGGTTTATCCTAGTCTTTGATTGATCATTCCTTGTTAACCTGGGTTTACATTTATGTTGGGTAGCTATGCTTAGTTGCTATACCTGAGTTATGGTGGTTTTAATGAACATTAATGATGAATCATGTTATACCTTTGTGCTATATCTTTGGATGTTAATACAAGACCATATGATTAATCGGAACATGGAGCGACCACCCAGGACAACAGTGCAACCACAAGGACTATATGGCTCTGGTCTTAGCCGTGCCCACGGTCACGGGCGGCCTGGACCCTCACATGATAACTGAACTTGAAGATGGACTTAAATCGTTCCCTCTGGTTATGCTCGCCATGTGCGTATGGCGTATCTCTTACCCTTATGCTTAATTGTGGGTTGGTATAAACTTATACTTTATTAGTAATCGGGTGCTTATAAAACTTGACCAACTAAAATTTCTTAAATGCTTTGAGCCAGTCCACTATAAAGCCTTTGCATTCATATCTTTTTCCACACTTGTTGAGTACGACAAGTGCTCACCCTTGCTATAAACAATGTTGCTCAGAGAGAGGAAGCTGCTATGAAGAAGTTACTGGTGCTAGGCGTACGCAACCCCAGTCGACTGTCTGTGATGTTTGGTGCCTTCGTTTCCAGGATTTAAGCGTAAATCTCTGATAATCTTTCTTTTTCTTATGTGATACTATTTCTGTATACACTTATATGTCACTATATGCATGAAACTTGATCCTGGCATGCATATAGGTTTGCACTTGGTTTTCTTCGGAAAGTCGGGTGTGACAATGTGTGATGTATCTGACCTAAATATGATTGAACTTTTCAGTTCAAGAAATATGTTACGACTTCAAGTTAACCTAGAACAAAGCTAAAATAACAAGTATTGTAAAATAGTGAAAGGTTTAAATTTAGGACAAAGCTAAAACAACAACTATTATAATAAGATGGAGGGAGTAGACGCCAAGTAGATGACTACTATTTCTACTAGTATATTGCCCGTGCTAACGCTATGGCTACATATCAAACCACCCAAAAACTCTATCTTTCATAAACAATCATACAATAGAATTATGTTTATTCCACTCACAGGAAAGATAATGAACAATCACTATTTTCAGATCTCTAAAAGATATATTTTATCATTGGTATTATCAACAGCAGGATAAATAGAAAGCTTACAACAATCACGTGCTTGAACCAACAGAACTTGGTGAGATGTCGATTGTTTGACAACGTCATTGTACAGCATGAACTTGGGATTTGTTTAGACACTACAAAATAAAGCATTAATTCACAAGGCATTTGGAGGCGTGTGTGGGTGCATGTATACTGTTTATGGCTGTGTTTGGCCTAACTCACCACTTAATTCAATAACTGTAGCAGGAGGGACTTCGCTGGACCGAAGCGAAATAATGTGAAACCAAAGGGGTTTTTTTGTAAAAATGCACACACTGCGGGCACAACAAGGGCCGCCGGATCGAACCGATCAGAGGGACCCGAATTCGGAGCGACGTAGCCGCTCCCAGAGGACGCGGCAGGATGGCCGGAATACATGGGTGGGGATATGCAGTCGTGCATATTCGAGAAAAAAAAATAAATTTTTGGGTAATTGTTCCAAATTTCCTCAAAAAATACAGAATCTAGCAAACATTGCATGGGTTCAGTTCCATTTCGGCATAGTAACAGAAGTACAATTCATAGTAATCTAACTAACATGCATAAAAGCATCTCTTTTGCCCATCCCCCTACAAAGAATATACGTGGCACAATATGGACAGAAAAATCTATGTATTTTATCAATCGGCATTCCAATATAATTGTCAATAAACCAATCTTGCACTCATATTCATTCTAATTGAACACTACAATGTAGACTTGGGACATGAGCACTTAGCATAGGCACATCCATGTAAACTCACACCAGAGAACCAAGCAGGGGCGTTTGCAACAAATGGGGCCACCACCACCATGATGCACCCATGACAGGGGGCTCTTCTCGGCTAGCCATAGCTGAGCCTTGCATTCCTTTCGCACCCTATGGCTACCGAACAGATGAAACGCTATTCGAAGCAGAGTACATATCAACGATCATGACATTTCACTAATTTTCAAAGAAATGGACTCAGCATGAACAGTCTGGAAGTTAACCGAGGGAAATTGAGAATGTATTAGGTAAGTGACAATTAGTCTTTATGCAGACCATGAGTAGTTTTCATGCATAATTCACTTAATAAAGCATCGTACATACATGAGGTCAACGGATTAGTCTCGCCATTTTTTAAACTGTTCATCAGTTGCTGGACATACTTTCTTTAAAAAGACGGACACGAACTCTGGTACTCTGGTAGGCGACCTGGACAAATGCCCATTCCAGTTTGCACGCAGTGGCCAAGGTTCATTTATATTTTTTTCCGCTGGACAAAATTCAGTCTGCATCAAGAACCTACAACATTTGCAACAAAGATATTAATAACAGTTGGGCCACCTTGTAGAAAACTAACAACACTAGGTGTGGACAATGCGATCTCGGATATCCATTTCAAATTTGTACTCCAAAGTGGTGATATGCTCAGTCCATAGACACTAAAAACTTACATCTAGGGTGGAATCAGTTGTGTTGTTTGCAGTCTTGCATTTCAAGTGGTGGAACCATGAAGTTGGTTGAACCACAGGGGTTGTCTATATTTTGAACTTCACATTCATAGTGAAAACATGCTCCATCTAGCACTACAGAAAGAACACTCACTCGATGAATCATGATCTGAGTATCTAGCACTACTATGCTTGCTACTGTCTGGAAGAACACCATAAAATGAGAATGGGGAGGTATATGGACAAGAATCTGAACACAGTTGTCACTCTCGTGCTGCTGATTTGAAATGGTAAAAGTGTTTGTTTTTTCTCAAATTTCCCACTGATACATGAGCCATTTGGCGCTGAATCTAGCTAGCTTGATGGCAGAAAAATAGAAACTTTGCAGTAGGAGCACCATATCAGTACTAGTACCGGTACTTATGCACTGTATCAGGCCAAGCAGGTTTAGCAGGGACCTGCTAGATGCTGTGTGAACACAGAAGCAGAAGGCAGAGTCCTCTCACTCTTTATCTCTCTACTTCAACGGAAGACATGCATGCAATCGGTATGAGTAATAAAGGTGGCTGAATTGCTCCAGACAATTTGATCTTCTTCACAGAATCTGAGCTCCTAACACTATATCATATATTTCTGTCCATAGAAGCATGTCAGGAATGTCAAGCAAATAGGAATTAAATTTCAACAATATATAAAAAATATTGTTCCTGTAGGATTCATGAACCTAATATACCGATGTCATGTACCAGTGTTCTTCCATGAGTCAATCCCCACGTGTATGCATGTGGCACACAGCAAGGGGATCGATGCCCCCAAAGGCCCAAACTCAACGAGCACCACATGCGAATCTCAAGCAAAGGTTTACATGACCTGCCGAATGTCATGAAAATACTATCGGTGGTTCAGCTAGCAGTGCGCGTGTATATTGTTCCAAAATAGAAATAACAAAAACGTGTAGTTCAAACTTACTTGCCTAGTTTGTTCATGACCATTACTGGCACGGGTAGGGAGAGGGGCTTTAGTCCCGGTTGGTAAAAGGTATAGGTCTCTCAAGTCCAACCGGGACTAATGATGAGAGACAAATGGCCCCCCTTTAATCTCGGGTGAACGAACCGGGAGTAAAGGCGTCCTTTTAGTCCCGGGTGAACCAATCGGGACTAAAAGGTTTTCCAGGAAAAAAAGCCTATAGCTGCTGGTGCTATGCATGCTCCAGCTCCGCCACCCTCTCGCCGGCATCGTCAATTCACAGCACAAGTTTCTTTTGCATCACAAATTTGATTCGATTCACAACACAAGTTTCTTTGAATCACCAGGAAAAATCAGGAAAAAAATGGATGAACCAGCAGCATGTCATGGCCGCTCCCCACGCTGGCAGTCGGTGGCCACGCGTCGGGGCTGCGCGCCGGCGGTCGGCGGCCGCGCGCCGGGGCTGTGCCGGCGGCCGGTGGCCGCGCCCGCAGGCCGGGAGCCGCTCGTCCCCCGCACGCGCCGTGCGGGGCCGCGAGCCGCGCCCATGCGCCCGCGCTGCACGCCGAAGCTGCCCGCGGCCGTCAGTCGCCTGCCCTGGCTCAATCTGGATCTGTAAGGAGAGGATAGAAAGAGAAAGAGATGAGATAGAGAATGAAGGAGAAGGAGGAGATAAGGTTTGACCGGTGTTTCAGAAAGAAGAGAGAAGGGACAGGGAAATAGAAATCGTCGGTGGGTGAAACGTCTTTAGTCACGGGTGGTGTTTCCACCCGAGACTAAAGGGGGTCCTTTTAGTCTCGGGTGGAAACACCACTCGAGACTAAAGGTTGGCGCCCATTATTGGAGTGAAATAGCAGTCTGGTGCCCTCCTTTTTGTCCCGGTTGGTATTAGCAACCGGGACTAAAGGGTAGGGGTGTCCGCGGGCAATTCAGGCCATGTCGATGAAAGCCCTTTAGTCCCGACTCCAAAACTCAACCTGGACTAAAGGGGCATACTATAATCTAGCTGAAAATTTAAAGCTGGTGGTGTAGGTCTCCATAGTTCGGGCCAGAATGTTAACTGCATCATGGCTTCCAATCGAGTTGAGTCACTTCCAAGTTGAGAAGTAAGATCAATGAAGTTTGTCAACGGAGAAATGAAAATGAAATGATCATGCATAAACGCCCACGTTCGCTAAACATTGGTTGATTTTCCATTCTACAGAAAAATGAAAATAACTTTTATGGCACATGAATAAAACAAAAATTATTTGCTGTCACCATTTTAAGACCCATCAAACCAATAGAATCTATGACATATTTTCTTGCATGGATCTTTGTACCATTTATACGTATATGTACTAGCGTAATTACCCATCTATTATCTTTATACTTGAGTGTTAAAAGAAGCCACCACGTTCGTCGAGAGGGTCTAGAAATTCCCACGTTAATCCAAAAAAGAGACGAATATACACCGTTGGATTTTATGAAGATCTGAAGGTCTAGATTAATCCAAAGAATACATGAATTCAGAATTAAAATAAGGAAATCCAAAGAGTCCATATTCAATACAAATACAATTAATAAATACATAAATTCGGAATTAAAATTAAGAAAAAATAGTAGTTAATGTTTACACAGATTGGGAATGCAAAAAAAACTAACTGGAGAGTAAATAACAAATATAATTTAGAAAGTTTCACACGATGGACATTAAATTAGTTATCTGTTTTTGCTGAATTACTAATTAGGAAAGTCATGAAATATTTTTCCGCATAGGCATGTAGCCTTGCAAGGCTCTAAATGCCAACATTGATAAGACATGACACATGATGAAAATAAATTTCTATTAGTAAATAAAAATCAATCTCTTTGTCGAACCTCACATGACTCTAATTTATATATGAGATGGAAATAAAATTGTTTCTCAAATAAAGAAGAGAGGAACCGTGACCCCAAGTTTAACCTCATGAAGACTTTAGTGACAACCAAAAAGCTCTTCACTAAACTATACTTTTATTTTCATCCAGTAGTTTAATTCACTCAATGCCGAAAGTCGGAGAAGAAGACACGAGCAGAGCATAAAGCGCGACAAGAGGTGTTTAGAGCACGAACTAGGTAGACTCTTTAGAGAAAGCAGCCATGGGCATGGAGATATAGTGACAAGAGACTATGCAATCGCTAAAAGAGACGAAGATGGGGGATTTTATTAATACACACAGTCAATTGCACATTAGCCATTGTTTAATTGGGTCGTCGCTCAGGGATATGAAGATGGGGGGATTTTGTTCAAAGGGTTGAAGTTAAGTCTTGATGGTGGGCCCGCCCATCCTGGCAAGCGAGCCCGAGACGACGGAGATTTGGCGTGCAAAAGTCAAGACACCAGACACAACGCGAATCAGTCTGGGTATCACGGGATACTGTTTGTAATCCGATCCAAATATACTTCACATTGTAACTGGCGTGGACTGACCGTCGATTCAACACCGCATCTGCCGAAACAAGCTCTGTTGTCATAAAATTCAGGTGCACAAGAACCAAATCAAGCTCTTTAGATACTGAATCAAACTCTTCGGCCACTGAATCGTCCTCCACTACTGTCAATTTGACATCTAATGTCGTTGATTCGACCTCCACTGTTGTTGGGTTAACCTCCACCATGGTCAGAAGGACCTTTGCTGCTATCGATCGAGCGCCTATGACACTGCTGGATCGAGCTACAAGGCGGACAACAATAAGGAAAGTAAGCACTCTCATTATAAACAACAAAGCGTCGAATGACATTCGTTATTAGGTCAGGTTTTATCCACCAGTTAAAACACCATCCAAATAACAAAATTCGAGTGTATCAATATCATTTCTGAATTTTGAGCTCTAATATTGACATCGGCATCAGTGATTTCAAAAGGATGGATATAATGAATTAAAATGGATAAAGAAAATATAATGCTAACATAGTATTTTAAAAATATGGTTTATCAAATCTAGCCGCGCTATTAGCGCGGGCCAACTTGCTAGTTTCATTAATTGTGTGGGCTAGGTTCTAAAACCGCAACCGTACGTGTACTATTGCCAGAGTTTAGTTGTGTCCATCCAACTCTAAAACTACCCATCAAAATAGCTGGACAATAATAAAATGTGAACAATTTTAACAGTTGGAAAGTAAAAAAAAACTAGTTTTAAAGTTGAATGTTATGGCATTCCCCCTTATTTGGCTTGTGTCCACTCTTCAGCCCTCTTACTCGCAGCTTCTATCTAGCCATTCAGTAGTAGCTTATCCAAGCTAAAAGGGCCTCCTAGTTCATGCAGAGGGTTGGTGATGACAAATCGTTCAGATGTTTTGTATGACTGCAACTGAACCAGAAACGCCCAATCCATCATAATCCATGTGTTCCGCGTGTCTACGTCTTAAATGTGACAGGCATTATTGTGTGAAGAGTTTGGTGTCGGTAACTGATCAGTCATTCCCAGTGATTAACAAATCACACATACCAATCTTGTGTGAGAAATAAAAAAATGCATGTGCTTCACTGATAGTTGTGCTTAAATAGGCTGATGCACATATTTTTAGTTGGCCTATGCATGGTTGGTAGGCAAACCCTGGAAATTTTTTGGGATGTTGGAGATGAACAAACTATTGGAATTGCAATTCGCTTCTTGTCCAGGGGTTGTCATTTGGGAGAAAAACAAAGCAGTGTTATAACTTACAAGATCAACTCTCATATGCTTATACTGTCTCCCCTATTTTCTCGTACCTTTCTTTTGTGCCACCAGCAAGGTGAAAGAGAGATCCCTCCACTATCTACCTGAACACGTATATATGAGGCCCTCCATGTCATTGTTGATCGTTCTTCCTTTTAGCCACATGTTTGTCTATGCTGTGAACCTCTTTGCTTCCGGAATGGTTAGAACCATTGTTCTGGTGCACTAGAAGGCCTGCCCCTCTGCAAGTCGATCAGTTGCCAAGGTACCTTCCATGAGATCTTTGTATTCCAAAACTATTGCCGTGGGAAGCATGTACTACCTCTTCAACACATACCACTTAATTTATCATGATGTTCACCAACGCAGTGAGACACAGTGGTTGTCCAGTCCCTGCATCGAAAGGATCGCATATATATAGCTGCAGCTTAGAGTACAGTAGTGCTGGAATTTTCGTCTTTTGGTTCCATGACCTTGCTATTTCTTTATACATATTTTTCCAAACAATACTCCACTCAATCGTTCACTTGTGCCCTTCCTTCAGCACTTCAAATTTCGTTCTTATGAAAATGAAAAAGAAAAACACTAGCCTTTCCATTTCAATTCAATGGAATCGACCAAAGCCTTGAGACGTGAACAAAAAGTATGCAATATACCTCGTCATTTTCATTTTTTTTCTGTTTGCTGGAATTTTCTCGGTAAGAATTAACCCTGATATAAAAAAGGCTAAGCATCAAAAAAAAACTCTCCAAAAAAAAACTCTCCAAATTCTGACCCACGGGTGCATGCCCTGAGCAGGTCTTGAGTCGGCATCCTTATAGCTTCGCCGGAATAATGCATTGCAATTTGCCGAAATTGAAAAAGGACCTGCTAATAATGCTCCATGCGAGTTAATAAGGAGGCCATATCAGTACAGTATATCACTGTTAGTTGAAGTTCATTCGGGTTTGGCATATATTCAAGTCGAAAAAGACGGAGGAGGCCCCCGCGTCACTCCTGAGGTGGCTCGGGTGGCGACCCTGGCAGACACCATCAAGCACGCTCCGGTCGCCCCTCCTCCTCCCTGAGGTTGCCTGAGCTCGAGTCTGGATGTCCGGAGGATGGCAAGGAAGGCAGCAGACAGGACTCCTGGAGCCAGTTGTGTTGATTGATGATCCAAATTCATTGTGCACACAAGAGAGTGGCCAACTTCTGACAAAGCGCAGCGAAGCGGAGTCAGAAGTTGGCCCATTGGGCTGTACCCCGTTTGGCCAGGTCATGACTAGGGGGGCGGGGGGCTCCCCCCCCCCCCCCCCCCACACCTTGCGGTACAGGTCATTTAAACCTGTTAGGGTTTTCCATTGGAGATTGATTCATTCTACTTCTTGTAAGCCGCTGCAGTTGGCTTTTGTAACCGGACTCCGATCATAGTGAAGTTGCCTGCTGGCTGGCGCCCATGGTTTTTCCCGCTCGTGTTGGGAGGGTTTTCCACGTTAAATCTCGTGTCTCCTTGTGGTTTGATCTCTTTTACTTCTCGTTGTTTTCGGCATCATTTATAACAAGTTGTTCAAGGGCTGCCCGAGATTTTGGGTGCTGCCCAGATCAAATCGGGGAGACCTGCGGCGCCGGTGAGGGAGGCATGCAAGATCCTGTGCCGGTTTGCGCGGATCTGGTGCCCCCGCGGTTGGATCTGCCCCCAGGTGTGCTCCTTCGTACGCTTCGCAATGGCGACAAGCTGCGGTTGATCGGGGACGGAGGCGACAATGAAGGCAATCAATGGTGGATGGGATGGTGTAACTATGCAACTACTTCTCGTGATGATTTCTTCATACATATAGTTGATACTCCATACACGATCCTGGAGACTGAGTCACCGTGACTTTGACTCACAATATCACTTATTCACTTTCTCTAATTTGGATCTATGGATTTTGCGTGTGTGCCATTTGTTGTCACTACGTGGCAAGATCATCATTAGACGATGAGAGCTCATGGCCGATTTTAGTTGGTCCATGGGCTGGGGTGTTATGGTAGTATTCACTACTACAAAAAACGTTTCTAGGAGTGGATAGATTTCCATTTTTAAGTCCGGGCGTGAAACCCACTCCTAGTTGTCACTTTTAGAAATAATAATTTTTAGGAGTGGGTAAAATGCATGCACCAATAAACACCATTTTCAGGTGCAGCTGATCGGGTGGTCCGCGCCTGCTAATCGATTAAAAACAAAAAAAAAGTGGTTGCGCTAAAAAGCTCAAAATAAATAGCAAACAAATCTTTTTTTAGGGAGGACACCACCGGCCAGCCACCCACTTTTTTGAGGCTCTAAGCAGATTCAAATTAAAACTTGTCATCTACAAAGTTTCATAACTTTCTGAGATCTACAAGTTTCATGTTGGGAGTTTTTCCATTTGAGGCTGTTTACGAAATTTAAATTTCAAAATTGAGAGATTCAAATTTGAATTTCATCGACAATATGACTTCAAATAAAAAAGTTGTAAACTACAAAGTTTCATAACTTCTTAGGATCTACAACTTTCATGTTTAGAGTTTCTCCATCTGAGGTCATTTGAAAAATTCAAATTTTCAAATTTCAAAACTTTAGACATACTTTGCCTTGACAAAAGTAATTCAAATAAGAAATGGTTCAACTACAAAGTTATATGACTTTTATTTTAGTCATTTGATCATCTGGTATAGTGGTAGTAACATTCTTCATAAATCTTATACATCTCTCATATAGTTTCATGAAACTATATAAGAGATATAGGTTTCTGCAAACAATCTTATAGTACTTAAATTGATATTTTGAATACTCCCTCCGTTCGGTTTTAGTTGATGTTTCAGACAGAAAAAAGTAGCTAGCAGCAGGTCTTTTTGGATGTCTAAAACGTCAAATAATCAAGGATGGAGGTAGTAATAAACAATCTCAAATGAAAAACTAGTCAACTACAAAGTTTTAGGTAGGGTCAAGCAACACAATTTTGATATAAAATTTTTCATCTGAGATCATATGAAGAAGTTATGAATTTTTTGGCACGAGGTCATTTCCAAGGGCGGGTGATGTCATCACCCGCACCTACAAATAAGGATATTTCCAGGAGCGGGTCATGGCGTCACCCACACCTGAAAATCATTTCTAGGTGCGGGTGATGGGGTCACCCACTCCCAATAATGATTTCTAGGAGCGGGTCTAGCTGCCACAGTGTCGCGCGTTTTTCTTAGATCGGGTGACAAAATTGCCCGCTCCTGGAAAAAACTAGGCACTCTTACAAATGTTTTTGTAGTAGTGATTGGCTCAGAATGAAAAGAAGGAAGCATCAAGATACCTCAATTTGTCAACTCCAGGGAGAAATCATCATGGTCTCACTGCACCTTAACTGGTTGTACCTGGCAGTAATCTTGTTTAAGATATT
This sequence comes from Cenchrus americanus, assembly GCA_947561735.1. Classification (NCBI taxonomy): domain Eukaryota; kingdom Viridiplantae; phylum Streptophyta; class Magnoliopsida; order Poales; family Poaceae; genus Cenchrus; species Cenchrus americanus. The sequence continues at coordinate 10,145,258 of OX387239.1, forward strand.
GTTTGGAGTTTGAGATATTACTTTATGGTGAAAACTACCGGTCTGATCTGATTGGACTATGGGAATGATGGTACTCAAACCATTCCCTTGTTGGAGGTATTGCTTTTAGAGAGTCTCTCTCATGGTCCTTGGTGATGATAGGGATGTGGATGAATGTGAAGATTGAGTTGTGTTGTAGTTTGTTGCAACATGGTATAGAATGTCTTGTCTTGTTTCCTTTATTTTTTATAGGTTGTGTGCATTGCAGCTATGCAAAGGTTGGGAATGATCCTAGCACATTTGTATCACCTTGATGTAATTGTCTAAGATTAATGAAATTTCCCTTACCGAAAAAAATCAGTTACAAAAAAGTCCTCATGCCATCAGTACATTTATATTTTGCAAGAACCTGCATACTGTTTTTTTTTTCAACAGAAACCTAAAATGCTCCTATCAGAAACTAAATCACTTTCAGCACCATACGTCCATGCCTACGCAGCATTATTGTTGCGTTGTTGGCACTTGGCACCAATGCTGTTTAGTTTCAACAACGTTAGCATTTCCCATTAGTTTTCTTAAAAAGGAATGATAGAGGGCATCATTGATGCATCCCACTTCTGTGAGAGGTAAACGAAGTGTGCATGCTTCACCAGCAATTGTGCTTAAATACCATAAAGGCTCCACCTATTTTAGGTGGAATGCATACATGGTTGTTAGGCAGAGCCTAAAAGTTTATGTGGGGTATTGTAGATGAACAAATTATGGGAGTTACAAACCATTCTAGTTTGTGCCACTAGCAATGCACAAGATAGATTGCTCCACCAGAACAGAAGGAAACATCCATACCATTGATGGTGGTTCCTTCCTTCCACCCAGTGATGACCATCTCTCCAATAGGTGTGGATTGCTTTGCCTCCGGGGTGTTGAGCACCATTATTCCTAGTGCATCGCTAACCACAGAACCATTCTTGTACTGGGTGTTGTACAGTGTAGACGGTTGTTATCTCTAAACACCTTGAATATCTCTACTAAGTTGTCTATATGTGCTATTAAATTCATGTATTGGTAGATGAATCATGGTAACAAAGTGTATATTTGATCTTTATATACCATTTTGTTACTTGTCTTAATATGTAGTAATTTTTGACTTATTAATTAATAACATACTAGTTTACAAAAATCAAATAAATATGAAAGTAGTGGTCGCGTAGCATGGCCAGAGCTGCGTGTCGACAGGAGCAGTGAGGTGTGCTGCACAGCAAAGGATTGGTGATGACAAATTGTTCAGATGTTTTGTATAACTGCAACTGAATCAGGAACACCCAATCCTGTTACATGATAAGACTGACTCCAGCAATTGACTAGATCTGCATCTGCAAAGAGTTGTTATGCACACATGAGAGAGAAGTCGTCCGCGCTGCAAAAGAGGAGCTGCACCAGCAAGGTCGTGCATCACTTCGTGCATCCCATCGCGGCAGTTGGCTCCCACGGCCAGCCGGAGAAACCGAGGGGCACCGCTGCACAGGACGAGGGTGCGCCCTGCACCGCTGCTGCACGAGAAGAACGCGGAAGGGGAGGAGAAGAGAGAAGAGCGTGGAAGGGGGGCTCCCACTACACACCCTGCACGTCGCTGCTCCCGCAGACGCAGAAAAGAGGGATAGTGCTGGCCCCTGCTCCGCCTCGCGCCATGGACCTCCTCCGCCTCGCGCCGTGGACCGCCTCTGGGTCACATTGCCAGGGAATGAGCAGATGACGCCTCGTCACCGACCGAATCGAAGCCATCGCTTTTCCGCCTCTTGCCGCTTCTCCGCCAGATCGAGGCCCCGTTCGCCGTCAGCGCGAGCCAAATCGAGGCTCTGGTTGCCGTCCACGTCCCGCCGGGTCCCGCCGCAGCACGGCCTCGAGGCCGCTGCTCCTGGAGGTGAAAGTAGGCAGCAGGGTCCCCGGGGAAGGAGGCGACAGGGTCACCGAGGTGGGGAGGAGGTGACTGCGGTTGCAACTTGCCTCCGCCGCAGGGGCTACAGCTCACATCTGGCGCGGCGGGAGGGCTCAATCTGGCTACGATAGGAGGTCAACGCGCGCCACCGGCCTTGATCTGGCAGGAGAGGGAGGACGGCTGGCACGCCCTTCTCGTGCACCAGAGAGGGGGGAGGGAGAGGGAGGGGGGAGAGGCCACCGCCAGTGCCATATTGTCGCGAGGGGAGACCGGGAGAGAGGCTGGGGGAGAGAGAGAGCCAGCTGGTGCGACAGGGAGGAGGAGTGCGAGTGGTTGGAACGAAGATAGGAGAGAGATCCTAGGAATGAGGGAGGACCCCGACCGCAAACTGCAAAAGCGGATGCAGCGACCGAAGGAGGCTGCACAGTGGTGTTTCTTTCTGCATTTTGCATATGCACGTCGCGATGGGGTGACTGTCAGAGACGGTCTAATCCATGTGTTCTGCATGTCTACGTCTTAAATCTGTCAGGCATTGTGCAAAGAGTTTGGTGTCAGTAATTGATCAGCCATTTCGGATGATTAACAAATCACGCATCCCACTCTTGTGAGAAAGAAAAATGCATCACTTCACGGATAATTGTGCTTAAATACCCTAGAGGCTGTTGCACCTATTTTATAACCATATATCATGCATATGATTTCTCTTGTTTAAAGAAGACGTGGTAAGAGAATAGGAGACAGAAAGAACAAAGACAGAGAGATATGTCATTGCTTATATGTTTTATTATGCACTTCTTAATCATAACCAACCAAGATTTTACATCAGATTCTTCTTGTATTTTTGCCATGTTATGAGCTTGGATCCGACAGCAGTTCTCTATTTAGAAAATTGTACATATTAGTACAAAGAGTTCTTTTTTAGGAATCAACAGGGGCAAGAAGCCCACCTGTGTCAGATGTTTAGGTCTGCACAGCCCACAGGGGTGTCAACCCCAATGGTTTATTTGTTCGGCGGGGTGAAATCTAGGGCTAAGAACTCGAAGTTGCGCACGAGCACACGGAACACAAAGGACACGACGAGTTTATATTGGTTCAGGCCTCCGGAGAGTAAAACCCTACGTCTAATTCTTGATTGTATTGATTTGGGCGGATTGCGACTTGGGATGACTTGGCCTCAGGGGTCCAACCTTGCTCGCCTTATATAGGCTGACTGACAAAGTCGGTGGGCCCTAAATACTGGTCTGTTACAGCAAAGAAACCAATCTAAGGAAAGTTACAACATATTTTCGTGATCTTCGGACTGTCTTGAGGCGCAGCTGACGTCTTCTACCTTGTCTTGCATGCCAAGTTACCCGATTGGATCGGATAAGGTCGTCTGGGGAATCTTCTGGAAGGTCTTCAGGAGGTCGTTTGGGCCACCAACCAGGTCGGTTGAGCCCACTATGTCTTCTAGTAGGCCAGACCCACTTGTCGGGGACGGCCGTGAGCCTGGTCGGTGGGGACCCAGAGGTAACCATGTCTCACAACTTGAAATTTTGTATTCCATCAAGTGACTACATTATTCGAGCAAGCACGACGCTCGTTAGGAGGAAAACATTAGGAGAGAAGAGAGAGAGAGAGAGCAGGGCCGGCTTTGAGCGTGTACCATAAGTGCCCCGGCCTAGGGCCCAGACCAGCAAGAGCCTATACCACCCCTATATACACATCAATCAACATTGCTTCCAGTTGACTCAGCAATTAGCAATTAGCTATCCGAGTATTGAATTTACAATCGACATCCTAGACTACACATTAGGTAAATCAGTTCATTTTGGGATTATTAACACCCGTAGGGATCGGGGTGTACAACTTCAATCACAACATAATGGGTCAAAGATAATTGCCGTTCCATGGCTCTACTAGGACTTCCGATCATCGTCAGTTCGTCCGTCGGGGGCCATCACAACGAGTTTGATAAATTTGCACGAGGGCCTTTGAAATTCTAGAGTCGGCCCTAAGAGCGAGCATAGGCTAATTTACATCAACAACACAAAGAGTTATTGGATCCGACAGCAGCTCTCTATTTAGAAAACTGTACATATCGGTAAAAGAGTTATCCGCAGCAATTCTCTATTTAGCTTGGATCCGACAGCAGTTCTCTGGAGAGCTATCCTATTCCAAAGCTCAGTGACCAGCAGCTCTCTAGCAATAAAATCAACATGAAAACACAAGTATGTATTTGATTTTCTCCAAAATCTCACCGGAATCAATGAGAGGCTGAATTGTCAATGTGAGAATGCTAGAGGTCTCTCTCCTGAAGGCAACACACCCCAAGAGGACACATTGAGACATGCATATATGTATAGAGAAAGAGAGACATGCAGAAAACATGCTAAGCTTCACCTCGTTTTGTCATGCATTTCTCCTTGAATTCAGTAGATCTGCATTGAAGAAGATCGAGAATCATAACATTTAAAAAAAAAGACAAGAAGGGCATGTCAATTATTTTTCCCTTAGTTAATTTATTCCCTCCGACAGAAAAGAAAATGCAGCCAGATTGCACTAGTGCAGAGCCAGCAGCCACACTAGACGCACATCTGTGAGGTTTAGCACAAAAGTGCGTATCACAAACACAATGTTTCATGCACAAAAAAATTGCAACAATCATGGTTAATGGATTGTCACAAACCAGCACATCTTCAGGCCTTCAATAATATCCAGCCTGTTCGGTTGGCTGGTGGCTGATGATGACTGGTGCTGGTTTGTTCTGAGAGAAGAGTACTGCTGGCTGGTTGCTGGTGGCTGGTTTGTTGTGAGAGAAAAGTACTGCTGGCTGGTGGCTTTAGTCTTGCACTGTACAACAAAAAGTTGTATCTAGAGAATTGTATCTACGCTGGATATTGTATTGTGCACTACGACAAATGTAGATATTATATGCCCCTGCAAAATCATTTGATCCAAAACAACCTAACCACTTTGATTTTCTCAACCAAATCGTGTTGTTTCACTTTAGAAGAACAGTATCAACTCTCCAAATCTGTATCTTTGTTCGTAGTACGGTGGTATTATCCGTTCTTTTTGGTTTCTTTCTATGGGTAAAATGGTAATTTGTTGGATGCATATTATTTGGAAAAATACCCCCTACAATACCTAAACCATTTCATATATTTCATTTCATATATTACAACAATACCATTTTGCATTTCCGATATAATACCCGTATACTACTCATACCACCTATGAATACCACCCATACCAATAAAAAAATCGGTGGTACCGAATTAATCTCAACCGTCGGATTCTTACATATATATTCTTTTCTATTACATACGAGTCATTTTCAACCTAGTGGTATTGTGTACTTTAAAAACCTCATATATTATCTTCCTTGCATTCTGGTGAGATCTTTGCAGTTTATACATTGGTTCCAAACATAAGCTAACACCAGTAAATCACAGAGCAAGCTAACTGAGTGTAATATCCAGCAGAATCTGTCAACCGGCATCAATGATTGACTTGGTTGTAACTGATCAGTCGTCTTCGGCTCAATTGAGCATGAAGGGTGAACATAGTTCGTATAGGAGCGTGAATTTGCATTGGATTTCCTCCAAAATCTCACTAGTAAGGGGGAAGTGGGGCTGAAGGATAAGGATGCATGTTTTTTTCATGAAAGAAGTGGCAGTTCAGTCATATAATGATATAATATCTGACCAGAAGAAGGGAGATAATGCCTACATACATTTGTGAGAGAGAAATGCGTGCCAAATCTGCTTGGTCATGCATTTATATATATGCTCGAATTCAGTTTCTATACTGTTGTGAGTGAACAAGGGTAAAGTTGTGACAAATTAAAGGGCTCAAGGCCTATACCTTCCATTAAAAAAAACAGTGGAGCCTCAAAGTGCAAATTAAGTATCGCTAATGATGAAACCTGCCTCTTTTATGAAAACAGAGTTTGTTTGTTTGTTTTTAACAGTCTCGTGGCCAACTCTGCCTCGGTACTGCTGAATGCACAGGCATGCATATGGTCTCTGATTTTAAATCTTCAGCTACTTGCTGGCTTCATGAGAAAAAAGTATACAGTTCTTAACATGTTTCTAGGTTTTGGGAATTAAAAACATCAGAACAATCTCGGTTTCAGATTTTAGAATGGGCGTTATCTCAGTTTGCAGAAGCCATGGAGGTTCTCGTCCATAGATGCTCAAGAATTCGAAAGGCCTTTTTTTAAATAATAATAATAATAATAATAATAATAATAATAATAATAATAATAATAATAATAATAATAATAATAATAATAATAATAATAATAATAATAATAATAATAATAATCCATACTGAAGAATTTAGTATGGCGTCACCAAGAAAACAGAGCAGCGCTAGACATGTGTGTAAACTTTAGGATCCACATGTTTTTCGCTCACGAATTTGGCTAATATTGTCCCAACCTCCGAGAGAGCCCAGCAGCGTTTCCAACTTCAATCGTGTGCTGTCGAGGGGCGAGAGGAGTCATGAGCTAAAAATGTAGTCAAATGAGCCCCACAAGTAAAGCTTAATAGGTAGCCAAATTCAGTTGTGACTTATAAGTTGTGACTAAGGTGAAATAGAGCATCTCGGCAATAGCTATAACATGACAAAGAGACTCAACAGATATATTTATATTTGAAGTATAATATAATATTGTATAGAAGGAACGTCCATTGCAATGATTTTGAAGGGTATCCAGAACTCTTGGTACATTCGCCATAAAAATAAAATTCTAACTGATGGCAGGTACATGACCTGAACAAACAAATTCAGTAGATTACGAACATACAAACCAAATGGTCCAAAACTTAGCATACTCCAACTCAGACATATCCTCTTGCACAATTTTAGCTGTGACTTTTAAATTGATTTCTTGTGAGTTCTTGCAAATATCAGACATTGTCTTCATCTTTTGCACTGTTTCTGAATGAAAATACTCGGCATTGGATTTGGTTTTCCCCACTACCTCACTAACCACAGTGAACACAGTGGAGCACAAGGATTTGAAAAGGCATCTCGTGCAGGTCCTAATGGTATCCCTGCTCTAGCAAAGACAAATCCATACATATATGTAGAGATATGCGTGCCTTATGAATCGGTTTTGTCATCCATTTCTCCTCAGTCCTCACATTAAGTCAATCTTTGGATTGGTGTGAGTGGTATAGGAGAAAACCATGACAAACTACAGAGAAAGAGCTGTTCGAGAAAGCATGACACATTGCAGAGCAAGTGCTATCCTCCATTACATGAGCCCATGAACCCACAAAGCTAAACAGAGCAGTTCTTGACATGCATCAGGACATAAACGTGTTTAAATTTCAAACTCCACATGTTTTGCACTCCTTTTTATTTACAGTCAAATAAAAAATCTCAAATTTGGCAAATCTTGTGCCAACCTAACCAAAGAGTCCAGCAGCGTTTCCAAGTTCAGTCCAACATGCATGAGGCCTACCGCAGAATTCGCGCCCAAAACGCCCCCTTTTTGCTCTGTTCGCTGGTTTTCCCTGTTTCTCTTCTTCCATGCAGGAACAAGACCTCCATTCCGAATTTCCGATCCCCCAAAATCCTGACAAAGTAATCAAACTAGAAACCAAAAATCGTTGCAAAGGTTTGTAGAGAATTCATCATCATTGGAGTTCTTGCTAGTTTTCAATTCATGTGCCTCCACGGGTAAAGATCAACCCCCCGATCGAGAGGAGGTGATCGATGCCGTCGCGCAAGAAGAACGCCGGCATCTCCGCGCCGTGGCGGCGGAAGAGCGACGAGTCCATCTCCCCGCGGTGCGTCCTCGACGACGACGATGGCTACAGCTACACGAGGAGCACCAGCAGCAGCGCGGGAGCAACAGAGGCGGCGGCGGACACGGCGTCTCCGGCCGTCGCGACGAAGTCGTACACGAACCCGTCCCTGCCGAACAGCAAGGCACCCCCGCCGGCGGCGTGGAAGGCGGTGGCGGACGCGTGGCGTTCCCGCGCCAAGCGCCAGCTCTCCGGCCGCATCGTCATCCCTCCGCTGGGCCCCGCGATGTCGTCGACGTTCCGGCGCCTCAGCAGCCTCCGCCGCCCCGACGGCGGCGGCGACCGCCCCGCCGCCGCAGCCGGCGGCGGGGAGGCGCACGAGTTCTGCGTCCTCAAGCCCACCCTCCGGACCTTCACCCTCGCGGAGCTCAAGAAGGCGACCCGCAACTTCAGCAAGGAGAACGTGGTGGGCCGGGGCGGGTTCGCCAAGGTCTACCGTGGCAGCCTCCCGGGCGGCGAGATGGTGGCCGTGAAGAAGCTGACGCCGGTGGCGGAGGGCGGCGACCGGGTGGAAGGGTTCCTGGCGGAGCTCGGCCACGTGGTGAACGTGAGCCACCCCAACATCGCCAGGCTCGTCGGCGTGGGCGTCGACGGCGGCGAGCACCTCGTGTTCCCCTTCTCCCGCCTCGGGTGCCTCTCCGGCATCCTCCACGGCGGCGGCGGGCGCGAGCCGACGACGATGCCGTGGGCAGCGAGGTACCGGGTGGCCGTCGGCACGGCGCGCGGGCTCGAGTACCTGCACGAGCGGTGCGCGAGGAGGATCGTGCACCGGGACATCAAGCCCGCCAACATCCTCCTCATGGACGACTACGAGCCGCTGATCTGCGACTTCGGGCTAGCGCGGTGGCTGCCGGCGAAGCTGACGCACCTGCAGGTGACGACGTTCGAGGGCACGTTCGGGTACGTGCCGCCCGAGTACACCACGCACGGCGTGTTCAGCGAGAAGACGGACGTGTTCGCGCTCGGCGTCGTGCTGCTCGAGCTCCTCACCGGCCGCCGCGCCGTCGACGCCGCCAAGCTCAGCCTCGTCGCGTGGGCGAGGCAGTACCTCGACGACGGCGACGAGGACGAGATGCCCAAGATGGCCGACCCGGCCCTCGGCGGCCGGTACGACGTCGAGCAGCTCAGGAGCATGGCGTGGGCGGCGAAGCTCTGCGTGCACAGCTCGCCGGACCGTCGGCCGCAGATGAGCAAGGTGGTGCGGATGCTAGCAGGAGGAGGAGAGGGGGCGGCGGCGGCGGCGGCGGCGCATCCACGTGTCCAACAACTCGAAGGAGGAGGGCGGAGTGGGACCCGCCAGCAGCCAGGTGATGATGAGCTGCAGCACGAGACGAACGGCTACGATGCGGCGCCGGGGTACACGGACGATCTGAGCCGCCATAAGGCTCTCGCCTTCGACTTTGTTGACGGGGAATCCACACCACGAACATATGGTGGTGGTGGTTCTTGAGTTCAAAACCGCAGCTTTTTATATTGTGTTTGGATTTTGGAAAAATAACGTTGTACATAGGGAAAAAACATTACGTGACACACGGAATTTGTGCTTATTGTATATATATGGTTTGGTGGGGGGAGCTGTACATTTTTGTAGTGCACTGGAAAATAATTAAAATTTTGGACTTGTATGTCCGATTTTTGTATAATAACATGAAGTACGTGTATATGTATACACTACACACACATTTGATTCAAAGCTGGGGACGACATTATGGGGAGGACTAATTAACGCGCGCTCGCTAGACCGCCCCCTAGCGATCGAATTCGGACCCACCTGCGTGCTGTGTCATCCGTGCGTCTTGCTGTGCGCTCCGTGCGTCATCTTTCTTTATGACAGCACGTTGTATCGTTGGTGCATTCATTTTCTTTTTCTTTATGGCTCGTTATTTTGGCGTGACGCACTACTTTCATGCATGCCTATCCCTCGTTAGATTCACCAGCTGTCTCATAAGAAACCAAAGACAACTCCCCCATGCTTATTTCTTTTACTTTCGCACTAAAAAGAAATGGGTTGAAAACTTATATGTACACATATTTTTCATATCGGAATTTTTTTTGAAAATATTATAATTTATTTTTATAAATTTGATGTATAAAGTTTGTTTAATAAACAATTTGATGTGCATAATTTTTTTGTTGCGACAATTTATGCGCATAAATTGTTCTCCAATAATAATTTATGCCCATAACTTTTTCTCTAACAACAATTTATATGCATAACCATTTTACTAAAGACAACTTATGCACATAATTTTCTCTGACGACGAGTTATGTGCATAACTTTCTTCCCTAACCACGAGTTATGCGCACAACTTTCTTCGTAACGACGAGTTATGCGCATAACTTTCTTCCCTGACGACGAGTTATGCGCGTATTTTCTCCCTAACGACGATTTATATGTATAACTTTTTTGTAATGATGAGTTATGCCAATAACTTTTCCCCTGACGATGAGTTACACACATAACTTTTCCTCTAACGACGTGTTATGTGCATAATCTTTTCTCATAAAATAACTTATGTGTACAACAAGTTATGCGCATTTGTTATACATTTATGTAATATTTACTAGTACTTAGCATAGAAAAAGATTGAAAAGGGAAAAAAAGAAAAACCAAACGAAAACAGGAGACAGCCCGGTGGACAGAGGGTAACGGGAAAAGTAATGATCATTGGTGGGGCCTACACGTGGTTCAGCAGGAGACGTGGGTCCCTGGCTCTCCGTCTCCGCTTTCGGCAGGCAGCGGCACCCACGTGCGATCGATCCGAGCGCTCCGCGCGGCCGAGTGTAGAATTAGTTTTTCGCGACATTATGAGGTATCGGACACGCTTTCTAATCACATTTGATCATGGTATTACATTATTGTATCAGACAACAACCAAAAAATCTGCCATGTACAAATGTACTGGATTAATTAATCAATTATCACAAAGAATTTTGAATTTTGAGGCAAGATAGATTCATAACTAGGCATGCACACATTCGGTGGCAATCTGAAACATGAAAATTAAAGGCACTGCAGATATATGCATCAATACTTAAAGTTGGCAGATCGACACTGTTGCAGCTGTACAATGACTTGATCGAGTTGCTATCAAGCTGGCAACATTAAGCGTGTAGGTAGGTCGATCGTGTTTTTCTCAATTCTCAGACAAACTTTATGGTCATGCATGCATGGTAGTACCTAGTTAGGTTGGGTAATCAAAGTTCTGGTGTGCAACATGCATATGCATGCATGCAGCAGTATCAATCACAAGATTAACTACAATAATGACGCGGTGATAATAAGAAAAGACCGGACGCGTCACCTGATCGAAGGTCAGCTCCTGTTTCGATCTTCGTTGTTCCATACACCATGCAGGCAGCAGGCACTACTGAAGAAAAATTACCGATGCGTACTCTTCCCGTTTCTTTACATAAGCATCCCGAGCATTCAACCTATACAAACAACCGGAAGGAAATGACTTCTATATCTTTTATTTTAAACTACCCACCAACTCTTCACCCATCCACCAACCCCATTTCATTTTGTCTTATCTCTAGAAATACTCATATTTTGACAGAAATTTTCAACCCTAGGAGTGCTTACTTAAAGGAACGGAGGGAATATTTATTCTCTTAGTCATGATCTACTTTATGAGAGAGATCGACACGCGCAGCCCGCTTTACGATCATGGTACTCGCACTAATGAAGATCCTGTCTCAGAGCTCCAATGCAGGCACAGGAAAAATCGACCCAAATCCAAGTACCGCCAGCACAGAGATGCATATACGATGGAATTACTGCACTGCACCAACGCGCTACTCTTACTCGGCCGGCAGTCTGCGCGCATAACCCACCCCCGCCATTACGCATGCCCATTAGCCTTAGCCCCAGCGTACTTATTAGTATACCAGTTACCAGAAGCTCGATCTGCAACTTATATTTGTCAGTTACTCCGAGTAGGTATAAGCACCGCGCGCAGGATTATCGCTAACCACTTCGATCAGTCACTAGTCACTAACACAAACGCCTACAATGTGGTGACTGATCGGCGCGGCGCATCAGCAGGCGCAGGACACTGCTTCTGGTGTAGTATGTGTGCATGTAGAGATGCATGGTGCAGCACAGCAGCAGCAGAGGCCTGTTCCTCTGCATGTATTACCTGCAAATGAGCAGACAAAGCGAGAAGCCGGGCCAGTGCCATCCATCCAGTAGACGCTCAGGGCCTCAGGTCATCAGCTACCAGGCCGGGATAGAGTACAGTAGCTGAATTCGGTGCGAGATGAATGCGCCAGATTGGGGTCGGTTGGGTTCGGTCCGCCCATTCAATGGCGCGCGCGCGCGCGTGCGTCCATTCGACAGAGGTCGGGTTGTTGGGCAGTTTCGTCTTCGGGGGAAACAAGGCTACTAGCTTGCAGCTCCGATCCGGGTCGTCGTCGGCCCTGCATTGATCGCCCAGCAATCAGCAATGCACGGCGGCGTCTGTCGCCGGCCGGCCCGCCGCCGCATTTGGCGTGGCGCCAGCACATGTGTGTTGAGTGTTCACTCTGATTTCGAGGTGTCGTGTGGTGTGCCCCTCCCCTGATCGTAACCACCTACTACCACTCCTATACCGTAAACGCGCGCACGCTGCTGCCACTAGTGTCCCTCCCTCAGTCCCTCCCCTGCATGGCCAGATGCAGTAACCCAAGTGGTACCTTCACTTCACTGCCACTGCCTCTGCTCGATGCACTCGGTCGAGCGATCGTGCTCAAACAGGCGGCAGCCAGAGACGCCGCGCTAGTTACTGCTCCAAAACCACCGGCGAGCGAGCAGTATGCTAGTAGTTACCTTGCGCCGTGTCACGGAGCCAGTGGCGGCACCCGGCGGCGCTCCGAGCTCGCCGGAGCCCTAGCTAGCGCCGTGCCAGCCACGCTCACGCGCGCGGCGGCCCGATCGATGCAACGATTATTCCCGTGGAGCAGGACTGCAGGAGGAACAAACATACAACGACGACGGGACGTTTGATTGGAGTAGTAGCTCTCGCTCGCTCGCTCGCTCGCTCGCTCATGGCCATGGTCCTCCCCTCTCCTCTCCTCCCTGCATGCTCAACCTTTTTGTCCCCCTGTCGCAACGCACACTACCTTTTTTTTCTTGTCTCCCCCCCGCCTGGTCCGTTTCTAACCCACATGATTAGGGCCAAATTAAGTAGTCACAGAGCGCAACATGACAAGCGCAACGCCGAGATGCCGCTGCCCGCGCCCGTTCTCGGCTCCCCAGGACTTGGAAAAAGCCTTCGCAAAAAATCACCAGGACCACCACCCCAACCCCGACCCCCGAGAGCCGAGAGGGCGTGGCGCGCCGAGAATCGTGCTCTGACAAGGAGACCCACCTGGCAGCGGCGGCGGTGGTGGCCGAGGACAGCCTGACCGGCCGGCCGGCCTCTGTTCCTTCCTGCACCGGTGTGGGCATACAACTGTCAAAGCGGCCGGACCGGACGGTTCGCTTTTTTTTCCCCCTTCCGTCCGAGCGTCGACGATGACACGTGGGGACCTCATGGCGTCAGGGAAGTGGGGACCACGGGTCAGTCGGAGGAGGAGGACTCTGTCTGTCTGGGAGGCACTGTGCCGGACCCGGGGCGTGGCTGGCTGGCTGCAAGGCCCAGCCAGGACCAGGAGGAAGGACGCCCGCGGCCCGGCTGCTGCCCCTGGCCGCGTCCACGTGCGCCACTCGCTGTGGAGCGGGCTGTGACTGCGCGTAGGGACAGCTTGTCAGCGAACGTGGAGGACAGCTCCGACCCGCCAGCTGTGCGCATGCGCAGAAAACCCGAGACCCGAACCCCGAACCTGAAAAACCCGAGCCCCAACCCGTACTTCCCGGAACCCGTAATACCCGAAATCCGATGCCCGAAATACATTCCCGATTTGTGTAGGTCGAGAAACCTGCAACTATACAAGGAACATCAGGTTCTGTCCATGGGTAACCGAACAGCCCGATTAACCCGCTTTGCAGCCATGAACTCAAATTCTCACAACCCACACAACCCGTGATAGTAAAAAACCCTTGCTCCTTAACCAGACAATGGCTGCATCCCCTACCCAACCCCGCTTGCCTCCTTCCCATCCCCACAGCCCTGCTCGCCTCCTTCCCATCCAGGAGCTCCGGTTGCCGCCCACAACTCGCATAGCCGGCGGTGGCGCTCGCCCGTCCAGATGCGCAGGCCCGCTGTAGAGGAGCTCTAGGTCGCGCCGAACGTGGCGGAGATGGCCCGCGTCGGCCTCGCCTCCGCATTTCGAGGTCGTCGCCGCCGAGATCCAAGCTCGGCTCGTTCATCCACGACGCCTCCGATTCGCTCCGTGCTAGGTGAACTCCTTGTCCCTCTCAAACTTTCCCTTGTCTCTAGCTTAGAATGGATCACATGCTTGCATGATAGCAGCAAACATGGAGGACGGGAGGCAAACTCATGTCAAGGAATCTTGGAATGAGTTAACGACGGCAGCTTGCTCATGTCGAATGTGTGTTTCGACGCAGAAGCGTAGATAGCAGTCGGGTTGTTCGGGATTACCCGAACCCGATTTGTCGGGTACTCGGAATGTGAGACCTTGTTTGCGTCAGGCAAGTCTTGAGTATCATTTTTCAAAACCCGAAATCTCGTAAACCCGAAAAACCCGACCCGAACTTTTCAGGTTACCCGAATGACCTCGTTGTAGGCTTCCACCCCAAGACAAGGCCGCTGGGCGGGCCCACGTGCTAGTCAGGCACACGCCGACCGACGTGGCTGCCACGGAAGCCAGCTTTGGTTCGTTGGGGCTTCGTCCCCAAGCCCCCGAGCCCGGGCCCACATGGCGGTGTCACTGCGCCGCACTCACATTGACCACCACTCCTACCTCCTCCAGTCCAGCCAGCTACGCCGACCCCACCCGCGCCGCACGGCTTCCGAAGCACCGGCTCATCGTCCTACGACACGCTGCCATGTGGGCCCAGGACGTCAGTTTACCCGTCATCTTTGCCGTGTGGGTCCCACCCGCCTCGACCCGCGCTTCAAAGAACCCAACCATCCCCCCCAAAGCCTCCTCCTCCCGCAAGCTCACCGCCTCACCCAACCAGCCCCTCCTCGCCCCGCCGCGCAGCCCACCACCACCTCCCAACGCCGCTACCAGCCCACCGCCACCTCGCCTCATTGGGGCCGGCCATGTTCCCCGCTTGCGCGAGTCCGCCGCCGCGGCGCCCGCGCTTCCTCCTCCCCCTCCTGCTCATCGCCGCCGCCGCCGCCGCCGCGGGGGCGGAGGCGACGCTGCACCCGGTGGACTACCTCGCCCTCCAGGCCGTCCGGCGCGCGCTCAACGACCTCCCGGGCTCCCGCTTCTTCGCCTCCTGGGACTTCACCGCCGACCCCTGCGGCTTCGCGGGCGTGTCCTGCTCCCCGGACGGCTCCACCCGCGTCGTCTCCCTCGCGCTCGGCGACCCGCGCGCGGGCGCTCCGGGCCTGTCGGGCGCCTTCCCGTCCGCCGCCGTATCCAAGCTCTCCGCGCTCGCGTCCCTCTCCCTCGTCCCGGGCCGCGTCACGGGCGCGCTCTCCCCCGCCGTCGCCGCGCTCCCGGCGCTCCGCTTCCTCGCCCTTTCCGGGAACCTCCTCTCCGGCGACCTCCCTCCCGCGTTCGCGCCGGGGCTGCGCACCGTCGACCTCAGCAAGAACGCGTTCACCGGGAGGATACCTCCGTCCCTCCTCCAGCTCCGGGAGCTCCGCACGCTGGTGCTCTCCCACAACGCGCTGTCCGGCGAGATCCCGAGGTCCGTCGTGCGGGCGCCGCTCGTCCACCTCGACCTCCGGAGCAACCGGCTGTCCGGCGGCGTCCCGCAGCTCCCGGGCACGCTCGTGTACCTCTCGCTCGCCGGGAACCGGCTCTCCGGCCAGGTCGGCGCCGTGCTGCGGCGGCTGCCGAGGCTGTCGTTCCTCGACCTCGGCCGGAACTGGTTCTCCGGCGAGGTGCCGGGGGAGATCTTCGCGTTCCGGATCAGCTACCTGCAGCTCCGCAAGAACGCCTTCTCCGGCGAGCTCCGCCCCGCGGGGCGCGTCGCGGCGGGCGCCACCGTGGACCTCAGCCACAACGCGCTGTCTGGGCGCGTCCCGCCCGAGCTCGCCACGGCCAGCGCGGTCTACCTCAACGGCAACCGGTTCGCCGGGGAGGTGCCGCGGGAGGTGGCCGCGGCGGCGGAGGACGGCCGGATGCGGGTGCTGTTCCTGCAGGACAACTTCCTGACCGGGATCACCGTTGGTGGCGTGCCGGCCAGCGCCGCCGTCTGCGCGCACTGGAACTGCGTCGCACCGCCGCCGGCCGTCGTGGCCGCGTGCCCGGCAAAGGGCGGCAGAGGGCGGCGCCGGCCGCAGGCGCAGTGCGGCGGTCGGAAGGGGTGAGTTCTTGGCATTGATGGAGATGATGGGGGGTTCTTGTTGGGTTTAGTGGGTAAAATGGTCTCATGCCTCATGAGACCCCACAAGTGAGTGATTAGTAATAATTCTTGGTGTACATTTTGCTGTTAATCCGGAGATATAGGGCTGTCATTTTGTCGGTAGGACACGTGGACGGCACGGATCGGGCGCGTTGATGCCAATGTTCGGTGGTTGCAAATTACATAGGGAAAAAAGTTTGTGTAAAGGAAAAGTAACAATTTAGGTGGTTCCTGTTGTTTGGTATCTATTCAAATCAAATGAAAACCCAAAAGTCTGAGCATAGTTATCTGTAGTTACTGAAACTTTGCAGAAAACACTACCCCATGGTTTTTATGATGATGAATTTACTCCACATACTGCTACAGGCAGCATACTGCATTTTCATCTCTGGACTTTGCCTCTGAATAATGATCATTATGGTAATGCCTCTTATGAATTCATATAATGTTGCTTTGATGTAAGTTACAACTATCTTAATAAAATATTCAGGAATGCATACTTTCAAAATAGTGCATTTTCCATTCTGAACTTTGCCTTTACAGTTTGAGAATGATTAAAATTTTCTGGATGGTTGCGACTTACGTTAAGAAAGGTTTGCCGAAATGTAAGGATTATGGCTGTTTTCTAAATTTCCTCTGTGGTCCATACGAAATTACAATCTACAATTTACAGCTTTGCGATTTGTATTGAACTTTTATATTATCAACATCAAGTTTTCAATTTCAGAAACTCTCAGGTCAAATAAAATCCCAAAAGTTTTGAGCACAGTTATCTGTGTTGGTTCTCAGATTGTTAAGTACTCATATATTTCGCAGGATGCATATCCCATGGTTCTTGTGAATTTCACTCGACATGATCCACAACAATGTTGTGATTCATCTTGTGCCACTGTCCACTGACTGCTGCACACAAAAGACTGCATTTTCTTTGGACTGTCTCTGAATAATGATCATTCGCAGTTTAGTTACCTGTATTGATGCTTCATTCTCAATGACTTCAAGTTTTGCAGGATAGATTCATCCTCTGACTCTAATCAATTCATATGTACGCGTGTATTGAATCGAATGGCCACTGACCACTGGATGTCTGGATTCATAAACCCAATCAAGACTCTGCATTTTATTTTCTCAGAGTTACTACTACCTTTCTTGCAGGGTTGGAGAATGAACACCGTGCCCCCCCTCCTTTGATGCCACCCCTTTAACTTTCAATCTTTTCCTGTTTCCAAGTTCACTTTGGGAGCCCAAGAAGAATCAGAATTTGACCAGAAGCATCCGGTGTTACAGTTACAGTATACTCCATTTATCGGATTCTTTGTCTATGAACATCCTGCAAAGCTGTGCATACAACACTTACCTGACTGTCTTTACCAAAAAAAAAATAAATAAAAAAAAATCCCTGCCTGTCTTACTCTGGCTGTACATTGTTCTTAACCTTTTGACAAAGCTATTAGAAGAAAACAAAAGTGACAGTTCCCCCCAAAATCTCTTGGAATCCGAGGCCTTCATATTAGCTCAGACGGTGCCAAATCATGCTGTAAGCAAATACGGTTGTCAGTGAGGAGCATCATACCAGACTTTGTCACGGATGAACCGGTGGTAGCAACTTTTCACCTTTCACCCCCGAACCCAAATCAGAAATCATGACCTCAAATCTTTTCCCCCCTGCCTAGCACTAGGAGCAAAAGTGAAATGATGGGTGCGTAGTTGCCTAGCACTAGGAGAAGCAAAGCATGCCGGCCTCCTGTTGCTCCTCCTCTTTGCATATTTGCACAAGACAAGACATGGTTTTTTTTTGGGGGCTCTCTGCATCATGAGGCATCATCGCCGCTGCCGCCATGGCGCCGAGCAAACCATCATTGATCAGTGTCCCGATATATGGGGACCTGCCAAATTCGTGAGTTGATCAGCTTCTTGCATGTAAGATCGAGCAATTAGAGTGGTGGAGCAGTGCTAATGAGCATTCCGATTGGTGAATCATATGCTCTCATGGCTGGGGGAAGATCACCCTGCCATGGCGCATGGCGATGTGCCACTGTTGCAGACACGCAGTGGCAGGGGGCACTGGGCAGGAGGGGGGGCTAGTGCGTGCGGTAGTGCTCTCTGCTGCTAGCAAAGTTTTTTTTGCCGTCTTTGTGCCGTGGTGGCCGTCGTCTGCCTGAACCTCTCTGAAAGCACTGAAACCCTGCCGCATCAATGGTGTCTGGGGGATCTCAGGATCTGGGGGCTGCAGTTTTGCGTCGCCGGCACGCGAAAGCGAAAGGGGGCAAAAGTGGACGAGCACCGCGCCGTGGCACCGGCGTCCTTGTCTGGCCTTGATCGCTTGGGCACCCGCCGCCGGCCGCTGGCTGCCAGCAGCGACCGTCCTGAACCTGACGGGCCCGTTGCGGAATGTGAGACGGCGACAGAGCGAGGCAGCTGCAGCCTGCTGCTGCTGCTGCTTGCTGCAGGCGGGGAGGCGGCCATTGGTTTCAGGTCACGGGTTTGTGCTGCGCGCGTGCTGCCGGGTCGCAGGCTCTGCGCCCGCCGTGGTCACCAACACCAACCAGTTGACAATTCTTGATCCTTCAACATGCTATGGAGATCAGGGATCAGTGAGACACCATCAGAGTAGTGTGCTGAAAATATTTTTTTTCAGAGTTTTGGGCAATAAACTCTGCAGTTTCAGTGATCAAGAACCAGGAACACGGTAATTTGGGCCCTGCATCTCCCCCTCCACACTGTGTCTCCGACTCTCACGGTGTGAAGTCCTAGATTGGAAACATATTCAGGGATGAATGAGCACATCAGCTAAACTACGCGCGCGGGCGCTCCACCACCCCGACGGCCGGCTGTCGCCTGTCGGGCGCTGCTAGCATAGTGAGCACTGAGCAGCAGGCGGCCGGCCGTGGCCCTCTCGTGGCCCCCCAAACCCCCTTCCCCGCCCTCTCGTGCCCCCCCCAAACCCCCTCCCCCGCGCTTCGAGGATGGTCTCCGCGGCGGCGGCGCTGCTCGGACTACCATCACCGTGCGCGTGTCACACAGACGTGGAACCGCCGGCCATGTCACACACACGTGGCACCGCCGGCCATGTCACACACACGTGGCACCGCATATGGTTCCCCACACTGTGACCAGTACATCTTTCGAGCCCTCGTGTTTTGAGAAATTTACCATAAACCATGCTCGAGACTCGGACCAACATTGACTCGACCTCCGCTCACTTTTGATCGTCTCATCCTGCATGAGCAATGCACATTGCGCCGCGTGCTTTGCGGAAGAGACCCTCACTTTTTTTTAGATTTCCACGGTTGAATCTTCCAAATAAAAGGAAAGATTGGGCTCTTGAAGAGAATTGGGGGAAAGTAGGGAGGTTAGCACTATCATATTGCGGAAGATGCCATCCTTTTTCAAGATTTTCCCCGTCGAAAGTTTGGATCCTAAGAAGTAAATAGGGGAGGGAGGTTAGCACCTTCATATTACTTATACATGGTCCCCGCCTAACTAGGTAGCGCTGCACCATGACGACGGTGGGGTTTGGCTCATACGGCACCAACAGAAAGCCATCCCTCCCGCGTGTCGAGAAATTCTTCTTTTTGACGGTCGTGTCATGCATGACGCGCACCGCATATGGGCCCCCAACCACAACAACAACACCGTGGTTCGAACACATTTCTCTAACAACCCCTCGTATTTTGAGAGATTTTCCATTTGCCCTCCTCTCGGGGTTCAAACCTAACTAGTTGTCTGATGTGACCTCCACAAACTCTACTTTTGACTATCAGATCATACATGGATGTCGCGTTAGGCCGTGTGCTTTGCGGAAGAGACCCTCACTTTTTTAGATTTTCCCACGGTTGAATCTTCCAAATAAAAGGAAAGATTGGGCTCTTGGAGAGAATTGGGGGAAAGTAGGGAGGTTAGCACTATCATATTACTTATACCCAACACTCACCCACTTCTGGCTCATAATCCCCCTCCTCTATTGCCACCTACCACCAAAAATAGATCTACAACAGAGAGGACAACCGTGACCACGGTGGATCCGGCACTCCTCCCTTCACCATGGCTGGGTCTTGTGCCTCACTTGTGATGGCATATGCAAGGGGCACTCAGAGTTTGATGTCAAGAAGGAAGTTCTCGGGAACTTGACTCAACGCCACCACTTGTAGTGGCGGAGTCGTCCATTATTGAGGAGCCCAAGATTCATACTTCGGGTGTCCTTGTTTCTACCATGGCTAGATCCCATGACACACACCAAGAGGTACACTTTTGATTTGGCAAAAAGGCCATGTCTTCTAGATCTGAAACTTCGTACTTCACATGTTCAGATTTGGGGCTCGCAGGAGGCGGCGCCAACATTTTGTTGTCCTTCTTTCTACAATGTCTAGATCCATGGCCAACACAAAGACACGTATGGTGTGGTTTTGATTCAGCAGAAAGGCCAACAATTTCGTCTAGATCTGAAACTAGGTGGTGTCATATGTGGATGTCCTTCTCTCTAGCATAGTAGATCCATGACGCACACAAAGAGGTATGCTTTTGATTTGCTAGCAATTCTCACTACATCTAAAATTCCTAAGTTCACATGTACAGATCTAGGACTTGCAGGAGATGCCACATATTTGGATGTCCTTTCCTCTACCATGGATAGATCCCATGACGCACAGAAAGAGGTATACTTTTGATTTGATAAAAGGAGCATCAAATCTAGCTAGATCTATAAGTCCTTACTTCACATGTGCATTTCTAGTGGATTTGCAGGAGGTGGCGCCATATCTACCTATACTTTTCTCTACCATGGCTAGATCCCATGGTGTACACAAAGAGGTATGCTTCTGATTCGGCAAAAAGGCTAGCCATTCTAGCTAGATCTAAAACTTCTTACTTCACATATCCATATCACGGTTTTGCAAGAGGCGGCGCAGTATTTGTCTGCCCTGCTCTCTAACAAGCTAGATCCAATGACATGCAAAGCAAAGTGATACACTTTGATTCGGTAAAAGCAATTCTAGTTAGATCTAAAACTCTTTGCTTCACATGTCTAGATCTAGAGCTTGCAGGAGGCGGCATCATATTTGTGTGTCCATCTATCTACCGTGGCTAGATCCTATGCATGACATGGACAGAGAGTTACACTTTTGATTCGAAAAAGGCTAGCATTTCTGTCTAGATCAGGGCGGAGGCTGTGTAACAAACCATCATGTTGGGGTGGGTGGGGTGGGGCAATTAGATGAGAGAGGACTACATGCATGCATGAACACGGCTACATGTATAATATCACATCTATTTCGAAATTTAAAAAGTAAAATTTTTATTTCATTATTGTGTTTGTTATACAAAATGTTGAAAACAAGAAAGCACTTTTTTCAATATAGGATAATTTTTAAAATAGAGGATTATTAAGTGTGGAGTGTCCTCTAGTCCTCTATACATATTTGTTCATTCTTTATAATCATTGTTTTCACTTTTTATAAATATTTGTTCACCCTTTGTAAATATTTGTTTGGCCTTTGCGAATGTTTTTCCAGTGCGTTTAAGTTGTATAATTTTATATATGTATGTCTGTTTTGTTTCATGGGTTCATATAATTTATTCGGTATGTAAATTTTTTATGAGTTTGTAGAATTTGTTCAATGGTTGTATGTCACATTAAAAATATACAACCTTCACTAAAAATATGAATAAAAATTCATCCAAATATAGTTAAGTGAAATTTTTATGAAGTTTTTATTGTTAGAAATATAATTGTGCAATTAAAATTCAATTTTGACACATGATTCAATATTTATCATTTTCAAATATTTTCGCATGCAGATCATCAATTTTTTTTCTTTTGCGTGCATGTATAGTAGCAGCTCAGCCACATCGACCAACCCAACAAATTCATCCCACTTTTGCCCCCTCTACCTTTTGTGTGATAATTTGTTTTTTTGTCGACATCTAACCTTGTCCCCAGATCAGTTGCTTGGAGGAGGTGACGCCATTCGGCTGTCCTTCGCTCTCTCTACCATGGAGTGCCCAAAGAGGTACGCCTTTGATATGACATAATCAATCCTGGCTAGATTTAAAACTACTTACTTCACACGTCTATTTCCAAGACTTGCAGGAGGAAACACCATATTTGGCTAGATCCTATAGCCCGCACAAAGAGGTATGCTTTTCATTTGGTAAAACAATCATCAATTTTGACAAGATCTAAAACTTTGTACTTGACAAGTCTGGATCTGGGGCTTGCAGGATATGATGTGAGCAGAATGATAGTGAAGAGCAGGATCCGAGGAGCAATAGCAAGGATAAGGTGTCCCTTGCAATGCAAAGGCATCACACTGCTGATGTAGCCAAATCTGGCAATGTTCCTTTTTTTCGAACCCATTAATAATATGATTTGCTCGAAGGTGGGTGCAGTTAAATTTTGGCCCTTGCCTCAATACTATCACAGTGCAAAGTTAGTTGCTAATTAAGAGGCCTAATCCATCATCACTCAAGATAGATCTAGATTTGGCATTCCTCCTTTGATCCTTTCTATAGTGGATAGATCTGGCCGTGTATTCAAGAATTTATAATTGAGCTGGCTCAAAATTGTTGCCAGATGTGCTAATTATCCTATTGTTTATGCTTATGGCCAGGTGTGGCTCTCACTGGTGGTAGTGCATACGTTGGTGGTTAGGATGTTCATGATGGGACAGAATGTGCTCGAGAATGACATCATCTAGAAAGTGGACCTTGCCATGAGAACAGATATGGAGTAGCTGCTTATTTAAACAAGCAGCCTGTTTGTTTGGCTGGTGCCTGATGGCTGGTGTTGATTTGTTCTGAGAGAAAAGTACTGCTGACTGGTTGTTGATGGCTGGTTTGTTCTGAGAGAAAAGTACTGCTGGCTGGTGGCTGATAAGCCAAACGAACAGGGCGAAGCTCTTCCTCAAGAATTGACCCTTAAACATTACAGGTAAGCGATATCAAACTTCTCTAGTGCTTATCTGTACCTTCTGCATCTTGAATATATAGGTTGAAATCATCATCACTTACTTTGGGTTATTGTATTATTTGTTTCTCGTATCAAAGAATCTTCCATTAAATGATCACGAGGTCAACTATTTTTACTGTTGCACTGCACTCACAAGCTTCCAATCACTATGGGAACCGTGCGTTTGACGTGAGCCTGGGCTTACGGCAGAGGCACCTTTGCTCTCGGCACAGGCTTTGTCGAGAGCTTGCTCTCGTTTCCTCTCGACACCATCTGACCGGCAAATGGCTCTTTGCCGAGAGCCGCCCCAGGACCCACGACACACGTGTGCAGTGAGCGGAAATTGCTCTCGGCAAACCAAGGGTCTCGCCATGGGAAGCACTTGTGCCTCCACTCAGGCCCGTATATGGCCCAGTGCAAGTGGGCTGACCAAACAGGCCACCAAATTTTTGGAGGCCCCCTACACTGGGTTTTATTGTTGAATTGGACCAAGTTACTGATTCGATTTGACGAATTTATGCATGCAGTATCAGCCCATGTGAACAGTACTAGCACCCAGTATGCATGCATGACGCAGCTGTGTAGCCGCCCAACATACTCGTGAAGCTCCACGACAACTTACCATGTTGTGCCTAACAGTGTGTCATCATGTTGATGCACCAACACATTGGCGTAACTCTAAGAGAGCTTTAGGCGTGTCGTGCCACTAGGCATGGCTGCACTCTGACGGTGGCCATGGTCTCGGCCTAGCAACAACAACCAGGCAGAGCCCCACCCGACCGTGAGTGTGATGATCGGCGATGGCTCCAGCACCAGCTCCCGTTGCGCCTTTTCACTGCGTGAAATACTCAAATAGGTCACGCAACATTTGTAACGGGCCCTTAACACCCATTACATGCACCCACATCTGTAACGGTTGTTGTTTGGCGCTTGTTACCCATAAGCGCGGCAGGCCGACCCCGGGGTTGGCCTCCGCAACGTCCGTTACCAATGTGGACTTCTGGTAACGGGCTTCTTAAACATCCGTTACATGAATTCTTTGTAACGGACGTTAAATCGTGTCCGTTACACAAGTTAACGGGCTATAAAATCCATTACCGATGAGCATTTGACGCCCGTTACTAGACTGAGAGCTCAATAATTAAAGTCTAATAGCACTCTTCACTGCCGTGAAGCGGGAGCGCGGCGGTAGTGAACAAATGAGACGAAGGTTTGTTAATCCATGTCTCCTTTGTGAAGAAAGGAGACTGAGGTTTGTGAATCCTCACCTCCTTTAATTCTGTCTTCATTGATAGGTCAGCTCGATCTCTCATTGCTTCCATTTCGACATACAGGCACAATCAACACACATATCTTTTGAGACAAAACAAACATAAGAGAGATGACTTGTCCACAAAGATGAAGATAACTTGTCCACAGGAATAAAGATAATTATTAAAAAAAGTTAACTTGTCCACCGGGCTAGGACTTAACTTTTCCATCACATTATTTACTATGGTCTTGCTATCTGACCATACACATCAACAAAAGCATGCCTCTTGACCATCCACAAAAGCATGGCTACTGACCCGCACATCAACAAGCCTGAACTTCCTCATGCCCCATCAAGATTGGCTCTTTTTCAGCCTCTTCGTAAGCAACCAAGGATTCTTGAAGCCCTTCGAGCGCATCTTCAATGGGCTCGAGATTTTGTTCAGTAGTATACTTGTACCTCCTTATGTGCTTAGCCTTTTTGATGAGAATGTTCACTTCTTTTGTGATTTTTCCAAACTCGGGTTTCACATAATCCCAGACATTAAGGTTTAGAAGTAACTCAAGCTTTGCTCGTGACTCAAAGAGTTTTGCCTGAAATAGGGTTAAACATGGTATAAGAATAACATAGTTAATTTAGAACTAATTTGCCTCAGAACTTGGAGCAGTATAGGGACAGTAATCATCATAGGAAAATTATATAAGAACTTGAAAATTATCCTAGGCTTCATAGGAGGGTGTGACAAGTAAAAGCAAAACTTAGTTCATAACTGATTTGCCTCTGAACTTGGTATAAGATCATGACAAGCATGGAAGACATCATCACAGGTACTAACTTTGCCAGGGTCAGAGATGAGGTCCTCTACACCTTCACCGCTCCCTCGACCCCTCTTCGTCGTTGCCAGACACTTGTGCTCGCAAACGTGAGGCAGGCGCCTCGCCCACTTTGCTGCCCCCTCGCCGACACGCTCCTCCTTGCCGCTGCTTGGCCCCTTGTCCGAACCCGAGAGGATCCAATCGAGGACCCTCGTCTCTGGCATTGGGTTAACTCCACCGCCGCTTGGCCCCTCTCCAGCGCTCATCGTCGTCTCCCTCTTCGCCGCCATCTCACCAGCACGCACGCGGATCCAGTTGCGGCACCGCTTCGCGTTCCAGTTCTCCTCGATCTCGGGTGTGCGGGGTCGTCCGCTGCTTGGCCCCTCGCCGACGCTCATCATCGTCTTTGTCTCCATGCCTCCTCTCACGCCTCCTCTGTGCTTTTTTTAAGGAAAGTGTTGTGCTTATCCATTCGAAAAAAAGAATGGGAGACAAAATGGGCCGGGGAGATTGAATATTCATTTTGCAAAATGGTAGTCACTGTCGGCACGTGTTAGCAAACTCGCGTCGCTTTGTTGCCTGGTGCGCGGGCAGGCAACGATTACCTTCTTTATACTAGGCTGCTGACGTTGACGTGTGGGCCCGACACGTTTTTTTGAAATGACACTTGCTTCCTTCAAAAATTAGGGCCCATAAAGCAAAACCTAAAAACTAATAAAAATACGAACAATTCATAGTTTTTTAGAATCGAACAACTCATAGTTGGGCATTTGGTATTTTGAATAAAATATGAACAGTCACACGTCTCCTTGTGATCACATGTCTCTTTTGTGTCCAAGAGATCCCCTGAGCGTACACAGGTTCCGAGGCACGTGATCGGCCTCCTGACGGTTCACCGTCTTGTCAATATAAATCCCGGCCGGCCAAGAACTTGATCAACCGCGACACCACCGTCTCCGGTCACCAAGAAGTGAATCCAAGAGCTTCTTCTTCCTCAAGCGCGCACATGGCATCGTCAAGCGAGCCATCCAGGAAGCGGGGGAGGGAGGAGGATGATGACGATGAAAGACGCCACCGTCGGCTCGTCAAGGAGGAAAAGGCGCTGGCGCCCGAGGAGCCCGAGGAGGTGCCACCTCCCCGCCCGAGGAGCCCTAGGAGGTGACACCCCCCCGCACGAGGAGACGCCAGTGCTGCAGCCCGTGGAGGCCATTTCTGCTCCTGCACTAACTGCTGACGAGGCCACTTGGTCAGTCAACTTGTTCTGCGAAGCTTTCAACAGGCTTCGGCAGGTGGCCATTCATCTCGGGGTCCGAGCACCCAATGATCCGTTGTAGAGGACCATTAAGGATTACGCCTTCAAGATCCATATCTTAGCTGGGGACCTTGAGAGAGGCGTGCTCGCCCCAGTCGACGACGGCGACAGCGATGATAGAAGCCTCGACGCCTCCGAATCTGGCTCCGGCTCCGACTCCGACAGTGGGTCTCCTCCGGTGGTGACTACCTCTGATTAATTAATGTGTTCCTCCTGTGTGTTTGTTCCTCAATTCATGTGTTCCTCCTGTGTTTTTGTTGAACTAGTAGATCTAAGAGACTCGGGTAGATCAATCCATCTCTCCTATAACGCATTGCAATGTCTATGGCAGTAGCTTATAATGAATTGCAATGTGTATGCCAGAAGTTTGTTACTTTGTTTGTGTCTATATAAGGCAGCTTCCAGTACCAAAGAGAGCGAACTGTGGGTGGTGGAGTGAGTAGGGGAGGCAGCCAGGTGGTGACCACGCCAGTAGCTCCCGACGATGCCCCTCTTGACTGCGGGTGCGATGACTAGCGATGGTTGCAGCAACAGCTCCTGGTGGCACCCCTCCCCGCCGCTGGTGTGGCTTTCAGAGTGGCTTCCAACACCATATTAGGTCCATGTTCACAAGGTCCGTCAAGGCATGTACTACCCCATGCTGCACCTGGATTCTTCGTTGGGCGCGGGCACAGAGGTTGGTGGAGTTCTCCTAACTTCGCAAGCATTCTTCTAGCTCCAAGGGATGACATCCTAGCTCTATGCTTGGGCGGATGCTCACAAAGCCAAGGCATGGCTATATTATCAAGCAGTGCTGTCGTGGTGTTCCCACTGGGTTTGGGCAGCCACGGGTTCAGGCTACCTATTTATAGCAATGGAGCTCAGCATCGGATTCGCCTCACAGATGGCGTGGCAACCTTATCAGGACACTATTTGTACATGAAGCGCGAGGTCTTTGTCTGCTATCGGAAGCACTGGCACGTTTGCAGTAGGCCTGATGACATCTTTTCAGTCCTTGTCCTTTAGCGGTGGCGGTGGCATCTCTACGCGGGGGCACAGTGCGCTCGTGGGTCGCTAGGTGAAAACAAGCTTGGTTACCCGGTGTTCCTGTGTGGAGATTCCTATTGCTTTGTCTATTTTCCAAGAGAAGAGCACATGTTTTCTAAGCAAAAGCCCGTAGGTCGCGGATTTATTCTTCGAGCATCAACCCGACCTTCTAGGTCACCTTACTGCTCGGGGGCTACTCTATGAGTGTGTCTATGTGACGCCCTTCCATCACATCTCCGCTCGACCTCCCTTTGGTCAGCGTTTAGACCTTCCTTGAAGGTGTGTTGGTTTTACCTGATTCCAGTCAGGTCGGCGGTTCTTCAAGCAACAACAACGCATTGTCTTCACTTCAAGCCCCTAGACATGCTTTCCAGAAGCTTGATGTTCGCCTTCGTACGCGCTCGGGAGGATTTTCTTTTTTGATCCCCGTGCACCCTACGCGACCTCACCGGCGCCACGTCTTCACTTCGCATCGACGTGACTTCGTCTCCGCCGCTTCGCCTACACGTCGATCGGGGGCTTGAGAGACATGGGTACCCATGGGTCCCCACCGACCAGGGTCCCAGAGGTCCCTGTCAAGTGGACCAGGGTCCCAGAGTTCCGAGTTCGATCCAAGAACTACCACCTACGCTCTTAGGTCTCGATCCCCCCACTAGTCAACCTATAACTGCTTGGGAAGCCCCCTTGCGGATCTGTCCAGGTCTCACCCCCTAACAGAGAGAGATAGAGAGAAAGTGAGAGAGAGAGAGATAGAGAGAGTGGTGGGTGGTAGCCTTACTCCTGGGTAGGGGGAGGCAGCCAGGGCAGCTGGGAGAGTGTCGGTTGTTGTGCCTAGTGTGATTGAAGGTATGGGAGAGGACACGATTAGGGTTTCTATATTTATATAAGGTGGTGGGATAGTGGGCCAGGCCTACCTCATGCTGACCCATTAACTAATCGTGTTGTGTCTAAGCCAACACTACTGCTCCAATGGTATACTTAAAGTTGTGACATAGGTATAGACCTACTTGTCAAAACTAGGACATTTGCTCAAAATGACTAAGGTGAACTAGAATGGAAGTGAGAATAGATGCTTGCTTTGTGGCCACAGAGGTAGAGATCGAATTATTAAGACACAACCACCATTACTTAGTGGCACAGTTTCCCACGATATATCTCGGTGGCGTGTCTGAATTGTAGATACACTCTTGGATACTTGCCATCGGCTCCTAATCCTTGAGCATAGCTACAACTCAGTCATACCAACGAGCTATATCATGTGTGACTCTACTAGGGACAAATGGGAAGTTGTGCTTAACTTGGTCAAGACTTCACCACCTGTCACACCCGGATTTAAGGGCAAATCCGAATGCAAGAATACATGTGCGCCAGGATCAAGTTACACACATGCATCGACCCAGTGAATACCAAAACACAGTGTAAAAGCGTAAAGAGAGTATTAAACATTTATTACATGACCGAATGTCTCAATCTAACAATCGTTCGAGTAGCTAACAGTGGAAAAGAAACCAACGTAGAAGTCCTCCACAGGCAGCTGATTGGAGAACGAGCGCCTAGAACTCATCAAACTCCCCAGGATAGTCCTCAAAGCGTCCGTTTGACCAGCAGCCAGGTAGTGTAGATGCAATATAGAAACAACAAGCATGAGCACATGTCGTACTCAACAAGAGAAAAGTTCTATAACAACATGCAAGGCTTTATGGTGGAAGCTGATGGTTATAAAGCAAGTCAGCATTTTCGTTGGTCAAATTTTATTAAGCAACTGTTACTAACAAGTGAAAGTATATACCAAACCCAATTAACAAGTGCAACGGAACCATTGAATGCAATGGACAAGTTTAAAAGTTCCATCTTTCATAAATTACTCATGTGAGGGTCCAGGCCGCCCTTGACCGTGGGCACAGCTAACTAGTCAGTTTTACACTCTGCAGAGGTCATACAACTTTACCCACAAGTCGCATAAACCCAAAAGGGTTTTAGACCCAACCGTGCTTTGCAAAAGTAGGCACAATACCACACTATCGAGGTGTGGCTGCATAGGAACGCTATGAGGCCTTTACGAAGATCCCCTAGTGCTGGCTGCTCACTAGGTTACCTGATCAGTGCAGCACATAAAGCTCCCTAGCGAGTACCGTGTCTTAGCCAAGCCCAACTCCCCGCCAGAGGAGGTCTATACACCATCTACCGTCAGCCCCCAACCCCTTTCAGGTAAAAGCATGCCTAACACCAAGTTTTCTAGTTATTCAGCCAAGACAGAGCCGTATGTCTTGTGGTTGTACTGTTTTCTTGGTTGGTTCTCCAGGTTCCGATTAACCAGTATAAGGTGTTCTTGCATTATATGAATGATAGCATAAATAAAGCCAGATTAATAAGTGTTCATTAAACTACCCCAAAACCATGGTAAAGCTCTAGCAAGTTCTACCCAACATAAAGTAAACCCAGGTTGATCAAGGCATAGGGTAAATAACACTAGACAATTCTTAAGTGATTAGACCCATAATATTAATACAGAGCAATAAATAAATACGGTGTAATTAAAATGCATGTTGTAATAGGATCAACGGGAATGCAGCAAGGACTTGCCTTCTACTAGCTCCGGAAACTTCTCAGGCTCTTGAAAGTCTTCAACGGCAGCGAAATCCTCGAACTGCTCGTACTCTACGCTCCACACATTCACATACAAGCATACAATAGAATAAATTCAGAAACAATCACCAAACAGTACTGACAGAACAAACAGAGGCATTAAACTGTTCGACTCGTCGGACGATCGCATGGACATAAAGAACGCTTAAAACGTAGCTAAAACAACTAAGATACAACGTAAATAAGATCAGGGACTGAACTGCAAGAAAAACTAAACTTCCTGGGCTAAAACGAAGAAAACTGGACCAATCCGCGAGGAAACTATAACGGTGGGAGGACTGGCTTGCAAATCTATAGAACCACGAGGCTTTCTTTGCAAAAACGCCAAGTCAAGGTGGGGGTTGACCAGCGTTTGCGGGTTTGACCCAAGGCGGACGGATCTGAACCGTTGGATTACGATCCGGCGGTCCAGGACGCAAGCGGGCGCGGGCAGCGGCGGCCGACCGGCGACGAGCGCGGCGGTGCCTGGCGGCGGAGTCGCCGGCACAAAAGGGGGTTTGGTGCTAGGGTGCCCCATTCACCACGGGGATTACACCAGGACGAAGCGCACAAGCACGCGAAAACAACACGGGCACCAGGGCGGACGCTGGAGCGGCAGCGACGGCGCAAGGCGCGGCGGGGCGGACGGCGGCGGCGACGCAAACTCCGGCGATCCCGTCACGACGGCGGAGCTCCCGGGTGACAATAAGTGACACCATCGCATTCCTTACCTTGCGGCGAAGCCCCCGGCGACCTCCTCGGCGACGGCAAGGCGGCGGATGGGCGACTCACGGCGGCGACGGCGCTAGGGTTTGGCGGCGGCGCGGCGCGAGCTCGCGAGCTAAGGTTTGGGCGAAGGGGCAGTGCGGTGCGAGGCGGTGGGGCTATATAGGCCCGGGGAAATGCGCCTGGCGTGCGGGCCCGTGGGGAAAACGACACGGCACGGACGTCGGGGCGGAACCGAGTCCGCACGGATGCGGCGCAAGGAGGGGGATGACGGGCGGGACCCGCCCGTCGGCCGGCCGGCGGGGCGGCGGGCGCTGGTGGGCCGCGTTGGGCCACAAGCTGAACTGGGCCGCGGCATGGCGGGGGTAAAAACAGCCGACGATGGGAAATACACGGGGCTTGGCCAGACTTTTGACCACTGGGCTGCGCAAAATGGACAAGAAGGGGGGAGAAGGTTTTCTATTTTTGAAACAAAAGATTCAAACAAGATTCAAACACAAGTTTGAATTCAACCAACCAAAAATAAATGCTCGAGCATATATGCAACAGTAAACTCCTATATTTCATTATTTAATTAATAAAAAACGATTAAATGCCTAGAAAAGCACAAACACCTTATATTCCTTAAACGAGAATGATGGTTGGTAAGAAAATTTTTATTTGAACTCAAAAGTGTACATTAGGGTGTTACAAAATCCTACCCCCCTTAAGATGAATCTGGTCCTTGAGATTCGGATGGATCAAAAAGATGGGGATATTCTTCTTTCAACTCCTCCTCTCTTTCCCAAGTTGCCTCATCCTTTGCATGATTACTCCATTGCACCTTGCATATCTTAATAACCCGATTCCTCGTAACCCGTGTCAAAGTATCCAAGATCTTGATAGGTCATTCAGTAATGGTGAGATCTTCATTAACATCCAACCCATCCGTAGGCAGTGGCTCCTTATCGTGAGGTTTGAGACCCCTTTTTAACTAAGAGATATGGAACACATCATGTACATCTAAGAGCTGTTCTGGCAAGTCAAGTATGTATGCTACCTCACCCACTCGTTGCAATATCTGAAAGGGTCCAATAAAGGGAGGGGACAACTTTCCCTTCACTTTAAACCTGTGCAAACCTCTGATGGGTGACACTTTCAAGTACACATAATCACCTTCCTGGAAAGATACATCTCTTCTCTTCCCGTCTGCATAACTCTTCTGCCTGGACTGAGCAATCCTCAAGTTCTCCCTTATGATCTGAACTTACCTTTCTGCCTCCATAATGATATCAGTCCCAAACAACTGACTCTTGCCTGCCTGACTCCAGTACAATGGTGTTCTGCTCTTCCTCCCATACAATGCCTCGAAGGGTGCCATCTTCAGACTAGCCTGATGGCTGTTGTTATAAGAGAACTCAGCATACGGCAAACTCTTATCCCAACTACCACCATGCTTAAGGGCATAAGCTCTCAACATATCCTCCAAAATCTGATTTGTCCTCTCTGTCTGTCCATCGGTCTGCGGGTGATAGGCTGAGCTAAAGTTCAACTTTGTATCCATGGACTCATGAAGCTTCTCCCTGAAACGAGATGTGAACTGAGTACCTCTGTCAGACACTATCTTCTTAGGCACACCGTGCAAGCATACGATCCTGGACATGTACAACTCAGCGAGCTTTGCTCCCGTATAAGTGGTACACACCGGTATGAAGTGAGCAACCTTTGTCAAACGGTCCACTATAACCCATATCGAATCGTAACCATCACGAGTACGGGGCAATCCAACAATGAAATTCATGCCTATCTCTTCCCACTTCCACTCTAGCACCTTCGATGGCTGAAGCAATCCCGCTGGCCTCTGATGTTCAACCTTGACCTTATGGCACATGTCACACAGTGCTACATGAGCGGCCACATCCCTCTTCATCCCATACCACCAATACGGGCCTCTCTCAGGATAGTCTTCCGAAGGTCTCCCGCATCAGGCACACAGATCCTATTCTTAAACCATATCGTCCCCTGATCATCCTTAGTGAAATTCGGGGCCTTGCCCCTCTCCATGATCTCCCTAATCTCCACATCCTCTAACTGCCCTTCACGTATCTGCCGCTCCAGAGTAGACTCTACCTCCAAAGTGACTCCCTCAGTGTGAGCAACCATCCCCAGATTGAGTTTCTCAAACTCCTTCACCAACTCTTCAGGCAGCTAGAACGCCAAGGCTAGGTTGGCCTGTCCCTTCTGACTCAAAGCATCTGCAACCAGATTAGCCTTCCCAGGATGATACTATATGTCCAGATCATAGTCCTTGATCAGCTCCAACCATCGACGTTGCCTCAGATCAAGTTCCTTCTGAGTGAAGATGTACTTTAGGCTCTAGTGATCAGTGTAAATCTGGCACTTGGTTCCCATGATGTAATGCCTCCAGATTTTCAAAGCATGAACCACAACTGCCAGCTCAAGATCATGTGTAGGATAGTTCTGCTCATGCTTCCTCAACTGCCTTGATGCATAAGCTATAACATGTCCCTTCTGCATAAGAACACAACCCAAGCCTTGTCGAGACACATCACAATAGATGTCAAAACCCTTCTGCAAGTCTGGCATCACAAGCACTGGAGCGATAGTCAACCTCCTTTTCAACTCCTCAAAACTAGCCTGATATGCATTTGTCCACTTGAATTCCCTATCCTTCTCCAATAAGGTGGTGAGAGGCTTCACAATCTTAGAGAACCCCTCGATGAACCATCGATAGTACCCTGCAAGTCCAAGGAAACTCCTGATCTCCTTAACTGTCCTCGGCGGTTCCCACTTCAACACATCATCAACCTTGGCTGGATCGACTGAAATACCTCCATCTGTGATGATATGCCCAAGAAAAGAGACTTCCTTCAGCCAGTAATCACACTTACTAAACTTGGCATACACCTGATGCTCTCTCAGCTTCTGCAAGACAAGTCTCAGTTGCTCCTTATGCTCCTCCTCAGTCTTGGAGTAAATCAGAATATCATCAATGAAGACCACAACGAACTTATCCAAGTACTCCATAAACACCTTGTTCATCAGTTACATAATGTAGGCAGGTGCATTGGTCAACCCAAAAGACATAACGGTATACTCATAAAGCCCATACCTAGTGGTGAATGCAGTTTTAGGAATATCTGACCATCTGATCTTCATCTGATGATAACCAGAACGTAAATCAATCTTGGAGAACACTTTAGCACCTCTGATCTGATCAAACAAGTTCTCAATGCGGGGTAGTGGATACTTGTTCTTGATAGTAACCTCATTAAGCAACCGATAATCCACATACATCCTTTGAGTACCATCCTTCTTCTCTACAAAGATAACTAGTGCCCCCAAGGTGATGAACTAGGACGAATAAACCCTTTTTCCAACAATTCTTTAATCTGTTTCTTAAGTTCTAACAGTTGAGTACTAGACATTCTATATGGACGTTTAGAAATAGGAGTAGTAGATCAATAACAAACTCAAAATCACGGTCAGGTGGCATACCTGGTAACTTCTCTAGAAACACATCTGGATACTCACAGACCACCCTGATATCCTCCAAAGACTTGCCATCCAACTGCTGCACAGAACCTCCTGCATCTAACGGTGGATCAGACACAAGCTCAACCTTTTCTCCTTTGAGACCAGTAAGAAGAACTGTCCTCTTAGCACACTGAATTGTCGCCTCATGCATACCCAACCAATCCTTACCCAGAATAACACCAAGATCCTTTGATTCCAGAACTACCAGTCTTGCCCAAAAGTCTAC
Source organism: Cenchrus americanus (assembly GCA_947561735.1). Lineage (NCBI taxonomy): Eukaryota > Viridiplantae > Streptophyta > Magnoliopsida > Poales > Poaceae > Cenchrus > Cenchrus americanus. The sequence goes on from OX387239.1 coordinate 10,179,852, forward strand.
TCCCATAATCTTTAGACTAACATTAGGACACATGTATAAAGTTTTCATTTCCCCCTGGTGATCTAACTAGCATGGTTTGTTTCATGAGACACATGGGTATACTATGTTTGGCCACAAATTGAGCAGATATGAAAGAACAAGATGCTCCAGAATCAAATAAGACGGATGCGGGGATGGAGTTGACAAGGAACATACCAAGCACTACTTGTGGATTCTCCTGAGCGGTCTCAGTACTCACATGATTCACCCTGCCACGTGCCTGACTCTGTTGTCCCTTGTTGCTCTGCGGGGTCTGGTTCCCATTCCTCATCTGCTGCATCAGCTAGTTCTGCACAAGAGTGCCCGGAGTGTGCCTCTTAGGACAGGCATTAGCATAATGCCCAACCTCTCCACATTTAAAGCAACCGTTGCCCGCGGGGGTGTGAGGTGCACTGGGCCTCACGGGCGTGCCAACTGGAGTCATCGGACGATTTTGCAGGTATGTAGGGCGTGGAGTCTGCGGCCCTCAGCGCTGGAACTGCTGGATGGAGCACTGAAACTGCTGGTGCTACTATGGCTGGTACTGGTACTACTGCTACTGGCCATAACCCCCTGTCGAGCCTCCTGGACGGAACGGAGCTCCCAGCGGTGAGGTAAAGCGGGGGCGAATGTTGCTCCCGGACTGTCCTGGAGTGGTGGCCTTCCTCTTCAGCTCCCCCAGCTCTCTACGCTTGGACTCCAAGTAGATGCCCTTGTCTAGTAGGTGCTGGAAGGACAGAAAGATGTGAGACATCAACTAGTACTGAAACGGTCGAGCCAATCCCTCCATGAAGCGCTCCTGCTTCTTTGCATCATCTGCCACCTCCTCTGGTGCATAGAGTGACAACTCGATGAACCTGTCCCGGAACTCTGCCACTGACATTCCCCCCTGCTTGAGAGAGAGGAACTCCTTCTTCAGTTTCATCAGGCCTGCAGGAATGTGGTGGCTCATGAAGCTGTTGGTGAACTCCTGCCAGGTGATGGCGTCTGGCGTAGCATGAGCAACAACATAAGCATCCCACCATGCTCCTGCTGTCACCTGGAGTCGTCCTGTAGCAAATAGGACCTTCTCCCTGTCGTCACACTGAGCTGTAGTGAGCATCTTGCCCACAGTCTTCAGCCAATCGTCAGCATCCAGCGGATCTGCAGCATGGGTGAACACTAGGCGGACGATGGCTCATGAACTCCCTGTGCTTGTTCATGGGCGCCTGCTGCTGTAATGGCTGAGGGGGGTTGTTGACTTGTGCCTGTAGGTTGGCCACAGTGTTAGCCAGGTTCTCCAGGAGCTGCGTCTGAGTCTGGAAAAACTGCTGCATGGCCAGATCCATTTGTACTGGCTGTGGTGCACTCCCTGAGCTGCTGCCTCGTCCTTAGCATATCACTGGAGGCTGGTCACCTCCTGATCCGGACCCGGTGTTTACCATCTAAGCGTTAGAAACATTGATTTAGATTATGACAATGAGAGAAAAGCTTAAAAGATAAACAATGCAGACTTTCAGATTAAGACAGATTCTGATAGCTGTAAAGAAACAGAGATATCTCGCTGTACAGGTAACCAAAAATCACAAATGTTTCTGGAGATATGTTGCATCAAATTACTGAACTAACCCAATTGGATTTGCCTCAATCGGAGGTCTACAACTCGAGATATAAAATAATGAAGTCAGCTGTGTCAGCAGAATTTGACAGATTCTGATGGCTTAGTGTTTCTTCCATAGCTTCCAGATTATATATTGGATAAAGCTAAATTTTTGACCGAACATCATATATAAAATTTGTGAAGTAACCCAATTGGTTTTACTGGATTTGGAGTTCTGTAGCTCGAGATAAAAATAAAACACTACTGCTGTGTCAGGAAGTGACGTGAACAGATTTTTCACTAAGATATTCCTCATGATAGATAGATAAAATATGATGGATGAAGAATTACGAATTTGCAGGAATAAAGATGATTAGAACAGAACTTAAACCCACTAACCAAGCTTTATTACTAAACCAATGTCATTGTGGCATTAATCCACAACACACTGTAATCACACAAAGATCCAACTCACGAATGATCACAAATCAAGCATCCAAACACACCACTAGCTAACACACCGATCCAACATGTCGTTCTAATGATTACAGACTCTATAACTGAAGATAAAAAGACGCCTAGCACCTAAGGCTAAATGATCCGAGTGCGGGATCTAAGTGACCCATAGCTTGTCCTCTTGGGTCTTGGTGACATTGCAGGCCATCTTTCTTCATCTTCTTCCACCTCTCCCTCATCGTGCCCCGCGATCACTGCCTTAAGCCTTTTGATCTCCCTCCGGTCCTCATCTTGCTGATCACGGAGGTCTTGCAACTCCATGTTGGTGTCATCAAGGTTGGTGTTGAGAGCTGTGACAAGTCCCACTTGAGCTGCATAGCGCGGTCCCAAGTTTGCGTTAGCCACTGGAATCATGCTGCCCACAGCTCCAGTAGGTCGGCGGGGAAAGTCACCCCACACAGTGTCATTGAGATGGTGAGCCTCCTCATAACACCATGCAGAAAGAGCCCTCCTAGCAGCATCATCTCTCCCCGCAGCGAAGGTAGCCCTAGTGGCTAAAGCATGGTGAACAGTAACCTCGTACTGTCCGCCCTCCTGTGGATCATCCTCCATAATGCGCACAGACACCTCCCACTACGTTGGATAACGAGGATGTGTCCTCTTTAGCCCAACATAGTTGATAGTCACATGCAGATGGAGACGTTGGAAAAGCCTCCTCAACTTGGACGGAAAGTGTGCATGCCCTCCATCATGGTGACAAACGACCACCTTCCACTCCTCAGGCACCGGTTGATCATCAGCACCTCCATCCTCTGGATCTGAGCCTTCTGGCTCTGAGTGGTCATCTGGGTCACCTCCTTGTTCCTGATCTTCAGCTGGCTCCTCTCCTGGCTCATCATCTGACAGCTCAATGACTGAAGCGGGTGGTGAAGCTTGCACTGAAGCAGAGTTCGCTCCACTTCCCTCCTTAGTGACACCATTGTGCTCATCACTCTCCGTGGAGTAGCAGTAGAAGTCCTGGTCCTCCAGGTACCTTGGAAAGTGATAAGCACCAGCACAAGTAGTCTTCAGTCGGCAAACCATCTAAGATGGAGGAGACAAGTGTTGATTACTAGATAGGAAAAGATCAAGTTTAGATAACAAAAGACAATCAAGGATGAGGTTAAACCAAGAATAGATATAATAAACAGAATAAAGCAAACTAAGCAATGTGTGGCTTCAATTATTATATAATCCTTAGTTTTCGACCAGTTCTAACTAGGCTAACGTCCTACAGTCGACACAGCTCTGGAACCATTTTGTCGCACTCGGATTTAAGGGCAAATCAGAATACAAGAATACATGTGTGCCAGGATCAAGTTACACACATGCATCGACCCAGTGAATACCAAAACACAGTGTAAAAGCATAAAGAGAGTATTAAACATTTATTACATGACCGAATGTCTCAATCTAACAATCGTTCGAGTAGCTAACAGTGGAAAAGAAACCAACGTAGAAGTCCTCCACAGGCAGCTGATTGGAGAACGAGCGCCTAGAACTCATCAAACTCCCCAGGATAGTCCTCAAAGCGTCCGTCTGAGCAGCAGCCAGGTAGTGTAGATGCAATATAGAAACAACAAGCATGAGCACATGTCGTACTCAATAAGAGAAAAGTTCTATAACAACATGCAAGGCTTTATGGTGGACGCTGATGGTTATAAAGCAACTCAGCATTTTAGTTGGTCAAGTTTTATTAAGCAACTGTTACTAACAAGTGAAAGTATATACCAAACCCAATTAACAAGTGCAACGGAACCATTGAATGCAATGCACAAGTTTAAAAGTTACATCTTTCATAAATTACTCATGTGAGGGTCCAGGCCGCCCTTGACCGTGGGCACGGCTAACTAGTCAGTTTTACACTCTGCAGAGGTCATACAACTTTACCCACAAGTCGCATAAAAACCCAAAAGGGTTTTAGACCCAACCATGCTTTACAAAAGTAGGCATAATACCACACTACCGAGGTGTGGCTGCATAGGGACGCTACGAGGCCTTTACAAAGATCCCCTAGTACAGGTTGCTCACTAGGTTACCTGATCAGTGCAGCGCATAAAGCTCCCTAGCGGGTACCGTGTCTTAGCCAAGCCCAACTCCCCGTTAGAGCAGGTCTATACACCATCTACCGTCAGACCCCAACCCCTTTCAGGTAAAAGCATGCCTAACACCAAATTTTCTAGTTATTCAGCCACGATAGAGCCATATGTCTTGTGGTTGTACTATTTTCTTGGGTGGTTCTCCATGTTCCGATTAACCAGCATAAGGTGTTCTTGCATTATATGAATGATAGCATAAATAAAGCCAGATTAATAAGTGTTCATTAAACCACCCCAAAACCATGGTAAAGCTCTAGCAAGTTCTACCCAACATAAAGTAAACCTAGGTTGATCAAGGCATAGGGTAAACAACACTAGGCAATCCTTAAGTGATCGGACCCATAATATTAATGCAAAGAAATAAATAAATACAGTGTAATTAAAATGCATGTTGTAATAGGATCAACGGGAATGCAGCAAGGACTTGCCTTCTACAAGCTCCAGAAACTGCTCAGGGTCTTGAAAGTCTTCAACGGCAGCGAAATCCTCGAACTGCTCATACTCTACGCTCCACACATTCACATACAAGCATATAATAGAATAAATTCAGAAACAGACACCAAACAGTACTGACAGAACAAAACAGAGGCATTAAACTGTTCTACTCATCGAGACGATCGCATGGACATAAAGAACGCTAAAAACAGAGCTAAAACGACTAAGATACAACGTAAATAATATCAGGGACTGAATTGCAAGGAAAACTCAACTTCCTGCGCTAAAACGAAGAAAACTGGACCTATCCGCGAGGAAACTATAACGGTGGGAGGATCGGCTTGCAAATCTAAAGAACCACAAGGCTTTCTTTGTAAAACCGCCAAGTCAAGGAGGGGTTGACCGGCGGTGGCGGGTTTGACCCGAGGCGGACGGATCTGATCCGTTGGATTACGATCCGGCGGTCCAGGACGCAAGCGGGCGCGGGCAGTGGCGGCCGACCGGCGACGAGCGGCGGCGCCGGCGGCGAAGTCGGCCGGCGCAAAGGGGGTTTGGGGCTAGGGTGCCCCATTCACCACGAGGATTACACCAGGACGAAGCGCACAAGCACGCGAAAACAACCAGGGCACCGGGCGGACACCGGAGCGGCGGCGACGGCGCAAGGCGCGGCGGGGCGGACGGTGGCGGCGCAAACTCCGGCGACCCCGTCACGACGATGCGGAGCTTCCGGACGACAACAAGCAACACCATCGCGTTCCTTACCTTGCAGCGAAGCTGACCTCCTCGGTGATGGCAAGGCGGCGGACGGGCGGCTCACGGCGGCGGCGGCCCTAGGGTTTGGCGGTGCGCGACGCGAGCTGGGGCTAGGGTTTGGTCGAAGGGACGGCGCGGTGCGAGGCGTCGGGGCTATATAGACTCGGGGAAACGCGCCTGGCGTGCGGGCCCGCGAGGAAAACAGCGCGGCACGGACGTCAAGGCAGACCTGAGTCCGGCTCAAATGCGGCGCAAGGAGGGGGATGACGGGCGGGACCCGCCGCCGGGCGGCTACGGGCGGCGGGCGCAGGTGGGCCGCGTTGGGCCACAAGCTGAACTGGGCTGCGGCGCGGCGAGGGTAAAAACGGTCGGCGACGGGAAATACAGGGGGCTTGGCCGGACTTTTGACCACTGGGTTGCGCAAAAGGAACAGGAAGCGGGAGAAAAGGTTTTCTATTTTTGAAACAAAAGATTCAAACAAGATTCAAGTTTGAATTCAACCAACCAAAAATAAATGCTCTAGCATGTATGCAACAGTAAACTCCTATATTTCATTATTTAATTAATAAAAAACAATTAAATGCCTAATAAAGCACAAACACCTTATATTCCTTAAACGAGAATGATGGTTGCTAAGCAAATTTTTATTTGAACTCAAAAGTGTAAATTAGGGTGTTACACCACCTTACAACCGAATGTGTACTTATTTGATTTGATGTCTACTCCCTCCGTCCTGAAATATAAGGCATTCAATGGTTCAAAATTTGTCCCCAAATATAAGGCATCATAGAATTTTTTGGTAAGTACCCAATTAACTCAGTTAAAGACTTGCCAAATATTGCACTTGTTAACTAAAAAACTTACCTTTAATTATCATTGGCTAAGGGCATATGTGACATTTTCCCACCTCTTTAATCTGTCCTAAAAATACTAGAAGTATTTGTATGCCCCCACACACCCATACACTTTGACCTAGTTTTATTATCTAATGATATACTTGCTATTGTGACATTAGTGTAGACCTACTTATCAAAACTTGAGCATTTGCTCAAAAAGATTAAGGTGAACTAGAATGGAAGTGAAAACAAATGGATGCTTCGTTGCCACGAAGGTAGATATAAAATTATCAAGACACAACCACCATTACTTGGTGGCTTAGTTTCATATGATACATCTCGATCGTGTTTGAATTGTAGACACTTTTGGATAGTTATCATTTGCTCCTAATCCTTGAGCATAGCTAAACTCAAACATGCCAACGAGCTATATCATATGTAACTCTACTAGGGAGAAATGGGAAGTTGTGTTTAACTTGGTTGAGACTTGACCTCTATACAACAGTGTAATTGATTGATTTTATGTCTGTTTGTATGCCCCTCATACATGCCAGACACTTTGACCTGGTTTGACTCTCCAATGATATACACTTGTTGTGACATTGGTGTAGACCTACTTATCAAAACTTGGGCATTAGCTCAAAATGATTAAGGTGAACTAGAATGGAAGTGATAATAGATGGATGTTTAGAGATTAAATTATTATGACACAACCACCATTACTCATTGGCATAGTTTAAGATCATAAATCTCGGTGGTGTATCTACATCATAGACACACTTTTGGATAGTTGCTATGGACTCTTCATTCTTGAGCATAGCTACAATGCATACATGCCATCGAGCTACATATCTTGTCAAAGTCTATTAACTAAAGAGAAATTTGAAGTTGTGCTTAACTTGGTCCAAACATTACCATAGTACAACAAAATGTGTACTTATTCGATTTATGTCTATGTGTGTACCTGTTTGTATACCACACATACACACAATTTGACCTAGTTCCATTCTTCAATGGTATATATACTTGCTGACGTGACATTGTTGTAGAACTATTTTTTCAAAACTAGGGCATTGGCTCAAAATGATTAAAATGAACTAGAATATAAGTGAGAAGAGATGGAGATAGATATCGGATTATTATGATACAACCACCATCACTTAGTGGCACAGTTTCACACGATATATCTCGGTGGCATGTCTGAATTGTAGATACACTCTTGGATTTTTGCCATAGGCTCCTAATCCTTAAGCATAGCTACAACTCAGACATGCCAACGAGCTATATCGTGTGGAACTCTACCAGCGAGAAATGGGAAGTTGTGCTTAACCTGGTCGACAGTTCGCCTCTGTATAATAGAATGTGTACTTATTTGATTTGATGTCTGTTTGTAGAGCTGGGACATGGGTCGTGCTGGCATGGCACAACCCATCCCACTCGTGCCTCGTGACACATTATGTCTAGGTTTCTAGGCATGGTAGGCATGTTGTGCTATGCCGCATGGCATGACGATAAGTTTTTCACAAGGCCCAAGCACGGTCTATGGCACAATGGCACATCTTCGTGTCGTGCCGGCCCAAGCATAGCCCTCATGATATGAGACTACATATGATCGTATGAGAACATGATATTATTATGTTACGAATGATCATTATCACAATTTCATAGATGTAACGTAGATTTTGTGATCTACTTCTATGACAGTAGTTATATTAATAAGCTATATAAAGCATGGAACAAATGATATTATGATGCCATAACCTACAGATTTGCTAATGGGACCTCCGTCCCGTACCGACCCAAGCACGACCCCAAAATATGTGTTGTGCCATGCCACCCATCGTGCCAAGATCCTAGGCACGATACCACCCTCGCATTCGTGTCATGCTATGGGTTGTGCTAAAATATCATACTTCGTGTGTCCCACATATAGCACAACCCAATTCCCAACTCGATTTGTTTGTATGCACCCCACACCCACGCAGTTTGACCTATTTTTGATTATCCAATGGTATACTTGTTGTCGTGACATTAGTGTAGATCTACTTATCAAAACTTGGGCATTAGCTCAAAATGATTAAGTTGAACTAGAATGGAAGTGAAAACAAATGGATCTTTCATTGCGACAAAGGTAGAGATTAAATTTTTAGGACATAACACACACACACAATTTGACCTAGTTTGATTCTTTAATGGTATATATACTTGCTGGCGTGACATTGGTGTAGAACTATTTTTTCAAAACTAGGGCATTGGCTCAAAATGATTAAAATGAACTAGAATATAAGTGACAACAGATGGAGATAGAGATCAGATTATTATGATACAACCACCATTACTTAGTGGCACAGTTTCACATGATATATCTCGGTGGCATGTCTGAATTGTAGATACACTCTTGGATTCTTGCCATAGGCTCCTAATCCTTAAGCATAGCTACAACTCAGACATGCCAACGAGCTATATCGTGTGGAACTCTACCAGGGAGAAATGGGAAGTTGTGCTTAACCTGGTCGACAATTCGCCTCTGTACAATAGAATGTGTACTTATTTGATTTGATGTCTATTTGTAGAGCTGGGACATGGGTCGTGCTGGCACGGCATGGACCATCCCACTCGTGCCTTGTGACACATTGTGTCTAGGTTTCATGGCACGTTAGGCACGTCATGCTATGCTGCATGGCATAATGAGAAGTTTTTTACAAGACCCAACCATGGTCTGTGGCAGGATGGCACATCTTCGTGTCGTGCCGGGCCCAGCATAGCCCTCATGATATGAGACTACATATGACCGTATGAGAACATGATATTATTATGTAATGAATGATCATTATCACAATTTCATACATGTAATGTAGATTTTGCGATCTACTTCTATGACAGTAGTTATATTAATAAGCTATATAATGCATGGAACGAATGATATTATGATGCCATAACCTACAAATTTGCTAATGGGATCTCCGTCCCGTACCGACCCAAGCACGACCCCAAAATATGTGTTGTGCCATGCCACACATCGTGCCAAGATTCTAGGCACGATACATCCCTCGCATTCGTGTCATGCTTTTGGTCGTGCTAAAATATCATACTTCATGTGTCCCACATATAGCACAACCCAATTCCCAACTCGATCTGTTTGTATGCACCCCACACCCACGCACTTTGACCTATTTTTGATTATCCAATGGTATACTTGTTGTCGTGACATTAGTGTAGATCTACTTATCAAAACATGGGCATTAGCTCAAAATGATTAAGTTCAACTAGAATGGAAGTGAAAACAAATGGATCTTTCATTGCGACAAAGGTAGAGATTAAATTTTTAGGACATAACACACACACACACATAATTTGACTTAGTTTGATTCTTTAATGGTATGTATACTTGCTGGCGTGACATTGGTGTAGAACTATTTTTTCAAAACTAGGGCATTGGCTCAAAATGATTAAAATGAACTAGAATATAAGTGAGAACAGATGGAGATAGAGATCAGATTATTATGATACAACCACCATTACTTAGTGGCACAGTTTCACACGATATATCTCGGTGGCATGTTTGAATTGTAGATACACTCTTGGATTCTTGCCATAGACTCCTAATCTTCAAGCATAGCTACAACTCAGACATGCCAACGAGCTATATCGTGTGGAACTCTACCAGGGAGAAATGGGAAGTTGTGCTTAACCTGGTCGACAATTCGCCTCTGTACAATAGAATGTGTACTTATTTGATTTGATGTCTATTTGTAGAGCTGGGACATGGGTCGTGCTGGCATGGCATGGACCATCCCACTCGTGCCTCGTGACACATTGTATCTAGATTTCAAGGCACGGTAGACATGTCATGCTATGCTGCATGGCATAATGAGAAGTTTTTTACTAGGCCCAAGCATGGTCTGTGGCACGATGGCACATCTTTGTGTCGTGCCGGCCCCAACATATCCCTCATGATATGAGACAACATATGACCGTATGAGAACATGATATTATTATGTTATGAATGATCATTATCACAATTTCATACATGTAATGTAGATTTTGTGATCTACTTCTATGATAGTAGTTATATTAATAAGCTATATAAAGCATGGAATGAATGATATTATGATGCCATAACCTACAGATTTGCTAATGGGATCTCCGTCCCGTATCGACCCAAGCACGACCCCAAAATATGTTGTGCCATGCCACCCATCGTGCCAAGATCCTAGGCACGATACCACCCTCGCATTCGTGTCATGCTATGGGTCGTGCTAAAATATCATACTTCGTGTGTCCCACATATAGCACAACCCAATTCCCAACTCGATCTGTTTGTATGCACCCCACACCCACGCACTTTGACCTATTTTTGATTATCCAATGGTATACTTGTTGTCGTGACATTAGTGTAGATCTACTTATCAAAACTTGGGCATTAGCTCAAAATGATTAAGTTGAACTAGAATGGAAGTGAAAACAAATGGATCTTTCATTGCGACAAAGGTAGAGATTAAATTTTTAGGACATAACACACACACACACAATTTGACCTAGTTTGATTCTTTAATGGTATATATACTTGCTGGCGTGACATTGGTGTAGAACTATTTTTTCAAAACTAGGGCATTGGCTCAAAATGATTAAAATGAACTAGAATATAAGTGAGAACAAATGGAGATAGAGATCAGATTATTATGATACAACCACCATTACTTAGTGGTACAGTTTCACACGATATATCTCGGTGGCATGTCTGAATTGTAGATACACTCTTGGATTCTTGCCATAGGCTCATAATCCTTAAGCATAGCTACAACTCAGACATGCCAACGAGCTATATCGTGTGGAAGTCTACTAGGGAGAAATGGGAAGTTGTGCTTAACCTGGTCGACAATTCACCTCTGTACAATAGAATGTGTACTTATTTGATTTGATGTCTATTTGTAGAGCTGGGACATGGGTCGTGCTGGCACGGCATGGACCATCCCACTCGTGCCTCGTGACACATTGTGTCTAGGTTTGACCATCCCACTCATGCCTCGTGACACATTGTGTCTAGGTTTCAAGGCACTGTAGGCATGTCATGCTATGCTGCATGGCATAATGAGAAGTTTTTTACAAGACCCAAGCATGGACTGTGCCACGATGGCACATCTTCGTGTCGTGCCCGGCCCAGCATAGTCCTCATGATATGAGACTACATATGACCGTATGAGAACATGATATTATTATGTTATGAATGATGATTATCACAATTTCATACATGTAATGTAGATTTTGCGATCTACTTCTATGACAGTAGTTATATTAATAAGATATATAATGCATGGAACGAATGATATTATGATGCCATAACCTACAGTTTTTCTAATGGGATCTCCGTTCCGTACCGACCCAAGCACGACCCCAAAATATGTGTTGTGCCATGCCACCCATCGTGCCAAGATCCTAGGCACGATACATCCCTCTCATTCGTGTCATGCTATGGGTCGTGGTAAAATATCATACTTCGTGTGTCCCACATATAGCACAACCCAATCCCCAACTCGATCTGTTTGTATGCACCCCACACCCACGCACTTTGACCTATTTTTGATTATCCAATGGTATACTTGTTGTCGTGACATTAGTGTAGATCTACTTATCAAAACTTGGGCATTAGCTCAAAATGATTAAGTTGAACTAGAATGAAAGTGAAAACAAATGGATCTTTCATTGCGATAAAGGTAGAGATTAAATTTTTAGGACATAACACACACACACAATTTGACCTAGTTTGATTCTTTAATGGTATATATACTTGCTGGCGTGACATTGGTGTAGAACTATTTTTCAAAACTAGGGCATTGGCTCAAAATGATTAAAATGAACTAGAATATAAGTGAGAACATATGGAGATAGAGATCAGATTATTATGATACAACCACCATTACTTAGTGGCACAGTTTCACACGATATATCTCGGTGGCATGTCTGAATTGTAGATACACTCTTGGATTCTTGCCATAGGCTCCTAATCCTTAAGCATAGCTACAACTCAGACATGCCAACGAGCTATATCGTGTGGAACTCTACCAGGGAGAAATGGGAAGTTGTGCTTAACCTGGTCGACAATTCGCCTCTGTACAATAGAATGTGTACTTATTTGATTTGATGTCTATTTGTAGAGCTGGGACATGGGTCGTGCTGGCATGGCAGGGACCATCCCACTCGTGCCTCGTGACACATTATATCTAGATTTCAAGGCACGGTAGGCATGTCATGCTATGCTGCATGGCATAATGAGAAGTTTTTTACAAGGCCCAAGCATGGTCTGTGGCACGATGGCACATCTTTGTGTCGTGCCGGCCCCAGCATATCCCTCATGATACGAGACTACATATGACCGTATGAGAACATGATATTATTATGTTATGAATGATCATTATCACAATTTCATAAATGTCATGTAGATTTTGTGATCTACTTCTATGATAGTAGTTACATTAATAAGCTATATAATGCATGGAACGAATGATATTATGATGCCATAACCTACATATTTGCTAATGGGATCTCCGTCCCGTACCAACCCACGCACGACCCCAAAATATGTGTTGTGCCATGCCACCCATCGTGCCAAGATCCTAGGCACGATACATCCCTCGCATTAGTGTCATGCTATGGGTCGTGCTAAAATATCAAACTTCGTGTGTCCCACATATAGCACAACCTAATTCCCAACTCGATCTGTTTGTATGCACCCCACACCCACACACTTTGACCTATTTTTGATTATCCAATGGTATACTTGTTGTCGTGACATTAGTGTAGATCTACTTATCAAAACATGGGCATTAGCTCAAAATGATTAAGTTGAACTAGAATGGAAGTGAAAACAAATGGATCTTTCATTGCGACAAAGGTAGAGATTAAATTTTTAGGACATAACACACACACACACACACACAATTTGACCTAGTTTGATTCTTCAATGGTATATATACTAGCTGGCGTGACATTGGTGTAGAACTTTCAAAACTAGGGCATTGGCTCAAAATGATTAAAATGAACTAGAATATAAGTGAGAACAAATGGAGATAGAGATCTGATTATTATGATACAACCACCATTACTCAGCGGCATAGTTTGACACGATATATCGCGGTGGCATGTCTAAATTGTAGATACACTCTTGGATACTTGCCATAGGCTCCTAATCCTTGAGCATAGCTACAACTCAGACATGCCAACGAGCAATATCGTGTGGAACTCTACCAGGGAGAAATGGGAAGTTGTGCTTAACCTGGTCGACAGTTTGCCTCAGTTCAATAGAATGTGTAATTATTTGATTTGATGTCTGTTTGTAGAGCTGGGACGTGGGTCGTGCTGGCACGGCACAGCCCATCCCACTCGTGCCTCGTGACACATTATATTTAGGTTTCTAGGCATGGTAGGCATGTCGTGCTATGCCGCATGGCATGACGATAAGTTTTTCACAAGGCCCAAGCACGGTCTGTGGCACGATGGAACATCTTCGTGTCGTGCCGGCCCAAGCATAACCCTCATGATATGTGACTACATATGACCGTATCAGAACATGATACTATTATGTTACGAATGATCATTATCACAATTTCATACATGTAATGTAGATTTTGCAATCTACTTCTATGACAGTAGTTATATTAATAAGCTATATAATGCATGGAACGAATGATATTATGATGCCATAACGTATAGATTTGCTAATGGGATCTCCGTCACGTACCGACCCAAGCACGACCCCAAAATATGTGTTGTGCCATGCCACCCATCCTGCCAAGATCCTAGGCACGATACATCCCTCGCATTCGTGTCATGCTTTGGGTCGTGCTAAAATATCATACTTCATGTGTCACACATATAACACAACCCAATTCCCAACTCGATCTGTTTGTATGCACCCCACACCCACGCACTTTGACCTATTTTTTATTATCCAATGGTATACTTGTTGTCGTGACATTAGTGTAGATCTACTTATCAAAACTTGGGAATTAGCTCAAAATGATTAAGTTCAACTAGAATGGAAGTGAAAACAAATGAATCTTTCATTGCGACAAAGGTAGAGATTAAATTTTTAGGACATAACACACACACACACACAATTTGACCTAGTTTGATTCTTTAATGGTATATATACTTGCTGGCGTGACATTGGTGTAGAACTATTCTTTCAAAACTAGGGCATTGGCTCAAAATGATTAAAATGAACTAGAATATAAGTGAGAACAGATGGAGATAGAGATCAGATTATTATGATACAACCACCATTACTTAGTGGCACAGTTTCACACGATATATCTCGGTGGCATGTCTGAATTGTAGATACACTCTTGGATTCTTTCCATAGGCTCCTAATCCTTAAGCATAGCTACAACTCAGACATGCCAACGAGCTATATCGTGTGGAACTCTACCAGGGAGAAATGGGAAGTTGTGCTTAACCTGGTCGACAATTCGCCTCTGTACAATAGAATGTGTAATTATTTGATTTGATGTCTATTTGTAGAGTTGGGACATGGGTCGTGCTGGCATGGCATGGACCATCCCACTCGTGCCTCGTGACACATTATATCTAGATTTCAAGGCACGGTAGGCATGTCATGCTATGCTGCATGGCATAATGAGAAGTTTTTTACAAGGCCCAAGCATGGTCTGTGGCACGATGGCACATCTTTTTGTCGTGTCGGCCCCAGCATATCCCTCATGATATGAGACTACATATGACCGTATGAGAACATGATATTATTATGTTATGAATGATCATTATCACAATTTCATAAATGTAATTTAGATTTTGTGATCTACTTCTATGATAGTAGTTACATTAATAAGCTATATAATGCATGGAACGAATGATATTATGATGCCATAACCTACATATTTGCTAATGGGATCTCCGTCCCGTACCAACCCACGCACGACCCCAAAATATGTGTTGTGCCATGCCACCCATCGTGCCAAGATCCTAGGCACGATACATCCCTCGCATTAGTGTCATGCTATGGGTCGTGCTAAAATATCAAACTTCGTGTGTCCCACATATAGCACAACCTAATTCCCAACTCGATCTGTTTGTATGCACCCCACACCCACACACTTTGACCTATTTTTGATTATCCAATGGTATACTTGTTTTCGTGACATTAGTGTAGATCTACTTATCAAAACTTGGGCATTAGCTCTAAATGATTAAGTTGAACTAGAATGGAAGTGAAAACAAATGGATCTTTCATTGCGACAGAGGTAGAGATTAAATTTTTAGGACATAACACACACACACACACACACACAATTTGACCTAGTTTGATTCTTCAATGGTATATATACTAGCTGGCGTGACATTGGTGTAGAACTTTCAAAACTAGGGCATTGGCTCAAAATGATTAAAATGAACTAGAATATAAGTGAGAACAAATGGAGATAGAGATCTGATTATTGTGATACAACCACCATTACTTAGCGGCATAGTTTGACACGATATATCGTGGTGGCATGTCTAAATTGTAGATACACTCTTGGATACTTGCCATAGGCTCCTAATCCTTGAGCATAGCTACAACTCAGACATGCCAACGAGCAATATCGTGCGGAACTCTACCAGGGAGAAATGGGAAGTTGTGCTTAACCTGGTCGACAGTTTGCCTCAGTTCAATAGAATGTGTACTTATTTGATTTGATGTCTGTTTGTAGAGCTGGGACGTGGGTCGTGCTGGCACGGCACATCCCATCCCACTCGTGCCTCGTGACACATTATATTTAGGTTTCTAGGCATGGTAGGCATGTCGTGCTATGCCGCATGGCATGGCGATAAGTTTTTCACAAGGCCCAAGCACGGTCTGTGGCACGATGGAACATCTTCGTGTCGTGCCGGCCCAAGCATAACCCTCATGATATGTGACTACATATGACCGTATCAGAACATGATACTATTATGTTACGAATGATCATTATCACAATTTCATACATGTAATGTAGATTTTGCAATCTACTTCTATGACAGTAGTTATATTAATAAGCTATATAATGCATGGAACGAATGATATTATGATGCCATAACGTATAGATTTGCTAATGGGATCTTCGTCCCGTACCGACCCAAGCACGACCCCAAAATATGTGTTGTGCCATGCCACCCATCCTGCCAAGATCCTAGGCACGATACATCCCTCGCATTCGTGTCATGCTTTGGGTCGTGCTAAAATATCATACTTCGTGTGTCCCACATATAGCACAACCCAATTCCCAACTCGATCTGTTTGTATGCACCCCACACCCACGCACTTTGACCTATTTTTTATTATCCAATGGTATACTTGTTGTCGTGACATTAGTGTAGATCTACTTATCAAAACTTGGGAATTAGCTCAAAATGATTAAGTTCAACTAGAATGGAAGTGAAAACAAATGGATCTTTCATTGCGACAAAGGTAGAGATTAAATTTTTAGGACATAACACACACACACACACACAATTTGACCTAGTTTGATTCTTTAATGGTATATATACTTGCTGGCGTGACATTGGTGTAGAACTATTCTTTCAAAACTAGGGCATTGGCTCAAAATGATTAAAATGAACTAGAATATAAGTGAGAACAGATTGAGATAGAGATCAGATTATTATGATACAACCACCATTACTTAGTGGCACAGTTTCACACGATATATCTTGGTGGCATGTCTGAATTGTAGATACACTCTTGGATTCTTGCCATAGGCTCCTAATCCTTAAGCATAGCTACAACTCAGACATGCCAATGAGCTATATCGTGTGGAACTCTACCAGGGATAAATGGGAAGTTGTGCTTAACCTGGTCGACAATTCGCCTCTGTGCAATAAAATGTGTACTTATTTGATTTGATGTCTATTTGTAGAGTTGGGACATGGGTCGTGCTGGCATGGCATGGACCATCCCACTCGTGCCTCGTGACACATTGTATCTAGATTTCAAGGCACGGTAGGCATGTCATGCTATGCTGCATGGCATAATGAGAAGTTTTTTACAAGGCCCAAGCATGGTCTGTGGCATGATGGCACATCTTTGTGTCGTGCCGGCCCCAGCATATCCCTCATGATATGAGACTACATATGACCGTATGAGAACATGATATTATTATGGTATGAATGATCATTATCACAATTTCATACATGTAATGTAGATTTTGCGATCTACTTCTATGACAGTAGTTATATTAATAAGATATATAATGCATGGAACGAATGATATTATGATGCCATAACCCACAGATTTGCTAATGGGATCTCCGTCCCGTACCGACCCAAGCACGACCCCAAAATATGTGTTGTGCCATGCCATCCATCGTGCAAAGATCCTAGGCACGATACAAACCTCGCATTCGTGTCATGCTATGGGTCGTGCTAAAATATCATACTTCGTGTGTCCCACATATAGCACAACCCAATTCCCAACTCTATCTGTTTGTATGCACCCCACACCCACGCACTTTGACCTATTTTTGATTATTCAATGGTATACTTGTTGTCGTGACATTAGTGTAGATCTACTTATCAAAACTTGGGCATTCGCTCAAAATGATTAAGTTGAACTAGAATGGAAGTGAAAACAAATGACTCTTTCATTGCGACAAAGGTAGAGATTAAATTTTTAGGACATAACACACACACACACACACACACACAATTTGACCTAGTTTGATTTTCAATGGTATATATACTAGCTGGCGTGACATTGGTGTGGAACTATTTTTTCAAAACTAGGGCATTGGCTCAAAATGATTAAAATGAACTAGAATATAAGTGAGAACAGATGGAGATAGAGATCAGATTATTATGATACAACCACAATTACTCACTGGCACAGTTTCACACGATATATCTCGGTGGAATGTATGAATTGTAGATACACTCTTGGATACTTGCC
Organism: Cenchrus americanus; assembly: GCA_947561735.1. NCBI lineage: Eukaryota > Viridiplantae > Streptophyta > Magnoliopsida > Poales > Poaceae > Cenchrus > Cenchrus americanus. The sequence continues at coordinate 10,197,984 of OX387239.1, forward strand.
ATAGGCTCCTAATCCTTGAGCATAGCTACAACTCAGACATGCCAACGAGCTATATCGTGCGGAACTCTACCAGCGAGAAATAGGAAGTTGTGCTTAACCAGGTCGACAGTTTGCTTCTGTACAATAGAATGTGTACTTATTTGATTTGATGTCTGTTTGTAGAGCTGGGACATGGGTCATGCTGGCACGGCACAACCCATTCCACTCGTGCCTCGTGACACATTATATCTAGGTTTCTAGGCATGGTAGGCATGTCGTGCTATGCCGCATGGCATGACGACAAGTTTTTCACAAGGCCCAAGCACGGTCTGTGGCACGATGGCACATCTTCGTGTCGTGCCGGCCCAAGCATAGCCCTCATGATATGAGACTACATATGACCGTATGAGAACATGATATTATTATGTTACGAATGATCATTATCACAATTTCATACATGTAATGTAGATTTTGTGATCTACTTCTATGACAGTAGTTATATTAATAAGCTATATAATGCATGGAATTAATGATATTATGATGCCATAACCTATAGATTTGCTAATGAGATCTCCATCCCGTACCGATCCAAGCACGACCCCAAAATATGTGTTGTGCCAAGCCACCCATCTGCCAAGATCCTAGGCACGATACAACCCTCGCATTCGTGTCATGCTATGGGTCGTGCTAAAATATCATACTTCATATGTCCCACAAATAGCACAACCTAATTCCCAACTCGATCTGTTTGTATGCACCCCACACCCACGCACTTTGACCTATTTTTGATTATCCAATGGTATACTTGTTGTCGTGACATTAGTGTAGATCTACTTATCAAAACTTGGGCATTAGCTCAAAATGATTAAGTTGAACTAGAATGGAAGTGAAAACGAATGGATCTTTCATTGCGACAAAGGTAGAGATTAAATTTTTAGGACATAACACACACACACACAATTTGACCTAGTTTGATTCTTTAATGGTATATATACTTGCTGGCGTGACATTGGTGTAGAAGTATTTTTTTCAAAACTAGGGCATTGGCTCAAAATGATTAAAATGAACTAGAATATAAGTGAGAACAGATGGAGATACAGATCAGATTATTATGATACAACCACCATTACTTAGTGGCATAGTTTCACACGATATATCTCGGTGGCATGTCTGAATTGTAGATACACTCTTGGATTCTTGCCATAGGCTCCTAATCCTTAAGCATAGCTACAACTCAGACATGCCAACGAGCTATATCGTGTGGAACTCTACCAAGGAGAAATGGGAAGTTGTGCTTAACCTGGTCGACAATTCACCTCTGTATAATAGAATGTGTACTTATTTGATTTGATGTCTATTGGTAGAGCTGGGACATGGGTCGTGCTGGCATGGCATGGACTATCCCACTCGTGCCTCGTGACACATTGTATCTAGATTTCAAGGCACGGTAGGCATGTCATGCTATGCTGCATGGCATAATGAGAAGTTTTTTACAAGGCCCAAGCATGGTCTGTGGCACGATGGCACATCTTTGTGTCGTGGCGGCCCCAGCATATCCCTCATGATATGAGACTACATATGACCGTATGAGAACATGATATTATTATGTTATGAATGATCATTATCACTATTTCATACATGTAATGTAGATTTTGTGATCTACTTCTATGATAGTAGTTATATTAATAAGCTATATAATGCATGGTACGAATGATATTATGATGCCATAACCTACATATTTGCTAATGGGATCTCCGTCCCGTACCGACCCACGCACGACCAAAAAATATGTGTTGTGCCATGCCACCCATCGTGCCAAGATCCTAGGCACGATACATCCCTCGAATTAGTGTCATGCTATGGGTCGTGCTAAAATATCATACTTCGTGTGTCCCACATATAGCACAACCTAATTCCCAACTCGATCTGTTTGTATGCACCCCACACCCACGCACTTTGACCTATTTTTGATTATCCAATGGTATACTTGTTGTCGTGACATTAGTGTAGATCTACTTATCAAAACTTGGGCATTAGCTCAAAATGATTAAGTTGAACTAGAATGGAAGTGAAAACAAATGGATCCTTCATTGCGACAAAGGTAGAGATTAAATTTTTAGGACATAACACACACACACACACACAATTTGACCTAGTTTGATTCTTCAATGGTATATATACTAGCTGGCGTGACATTGGTGTAGAACTTTCAAAACTAGGGCATTGGCTCAAAATGATTAAAATGAACTAGAATATAAGTGAGAACAAATGGAGATAGAGATCTGATTATTATGATACAACCACCATTACTCAGCGGCATAGTTTGACACGATATATCGCGGTGGCATGTCTAAATTGTAGATACACTCTTGGATACTTGCCATAGGCTCCTAATCCTTGAGCATAGCTACAACTCAGACATGCCAACGAGCTATATCGTGCGGAACTCTACCAGGGAGAAATGGGAAGTTGTGCTTAACCTGGTCGACACTTTGCCTCTGTACAATAGAATGTGTACTTATTTGATTTGATGTCTGTTTGTAGAGCTGGGATGTGGGTCGTGCTGGCACGGCACAGCCCATCCCACTCGTGCCTCGTGACACATTATATCTAGGTTTCTAGGCATGGTAGGCTTGTCGTGCTATGCAGCATGGCATGACGATAAGTTTTTCACAAGGCCCAAGCACGGTCTGTGGCATGATGGCACATCTTCGTGTCGTGTCGGCCCAAGCATAGCCCTCATGATATGAGACTACATATGACCGTATGAGAACATGATATTATTATGTTACGAATGACCATTATCACAATTTCATACATGTAATGTAGATTTTGTGATCTACTTCTATGACAGTAGTTATATTAATAAGCTATATAATGCATGGAACAAATGATATTATGATGCCATAACCTATAGATTTGCTACTGGGATCTCCGTCCCGTACCGACCCAAGCACGACCCCAAAATATGTGTTGTGCCATGCCACCCATCGTGCCAAGATCCTAGGCACGATACAACCCTCGCATTCGTGTCATGCTATGGGTCGTGCTAAAATATCATACTTCGTGTGTCCCACATATAGCACAACCCAATTCCCAACTCTATCTATTTGTATGCACCCCACACGCACGCACTTTGACCTATTTTTGATTATCCAATGGTATACTTGTTGTCTAGACATTAGTGTAGATCTACTTATCAAAACTTGGGCATTTGCTCAATATGATTAAGTTGAACTAGAATGGAAGTGAAAACAAATGAATCTTTCATTGCGACAAAGGTAGAGATTAAATTTTTAGGACATAACACACACACACACAATTGGACCTAGTTTGATTCTTCAATGGTATATATACTAGCTGGCGTGACATTGGTGTAGAACTATTTTTTCAAAACTAGGGCATTGGCTCAAAATGATTAAAATGAACTAGAATATAAGTGAGAACATATGGAGATAGAGATCTGATTATTATGATACAACCACCATTACTTAGTGGCATAATTTGACACGATATATCGTGGTGGCATGTCTAAATTGTAGATACACTCTTGAATACTTGCCATAGGCTCCTAATCATTGAGCATAGCTACAACTCAGACATGCCAACGAGCTATATCGTGCGGAACTCTACCAGCGAGAAATGGGAAGTTGTGCTTAACCTGGTCGACAATTTGCTTATGTACAATAGAATGTGTACTTATTTGATTTGATGTCTGTTTGTAGACCTGGGACATGGGTCATGCTGGCACGACACAACCCATCCCACTCGTGCCTCGTGACACATTATATCTAGGTTTCTAGGCATGTCGTGCTATGCCGCATGGCATGACGACAAGTTTTTCACAAGGCCCAAGCACGGTCTGTGGCACGATGGCACATCTTTGTGTCGTGCAGGCCCAAGCATAGCCCTCATGATATGAGACTACATATGACCGTATGAGAACATGATATTATTATGTTACGAATGATCATTATCACAATTTCATACATGTAATGTAGATTTTGTGATCTACTTCTATGACAGTAGTTATATTAATAAGCTATATAATGCATGGAATTAATTATATTATGATGCCATAACCTATAGATTTGCTAATGAGATCTCCGTCCCGTACCGATCCAAGCACGACCCCAAAATATGTGTTGTGCCAAGCCACCCATCGTGCCAAGATCCTAGGCACGATACAACCCTCGCATTCGTGTCATGCTATGGGTCGTGCTAAAATATCATACTTCGTGTGTCCCACATATAGCACAACCTAATTCTCAACTCGATCTGTTTGTATGCACCCCACACCCACGCACTTTGACCTATTTTTGATTATCCAATGGTATACTTGTTGTCGTGACATTAGTGTAGATCTACTTATCAAAACTTGGGAATTAGCTCAAAATGATTAAGTTCAACTAGAATGGAAGTGAAAACAAATGAATCTTTCATTGCGACAAAGGTAGAGATTAAATTTTTAGGACATAACACACACACACACACACACAATTTGACCTAGTTTGATTCTTTAATGGTATATATACTTGCTGGCGTGACATTGGTGTAGAAGTATTTTTTTCAAAACTAGGGCATTGGCTCAAAATGATTAAAATGAACTAGAATATAAGTGAGAACAGATGGAGATACAGATCAGATTATTATGATACAACCACCATTACTTAGTGGCATAGTTTCACACGATATATCTCGGTGGCATGTCTGAATTGTAGATACACTCTTGGATTCTTGCCATAGGCTCCTAATCCTTAAGCATAGCTACAACTCAGACATGCCAACGAGCTATATCGTGTGGAACTCTACCAAGGAGAAATGGGAAGTTGTGCTTAACCTGGTCGACAATTCACCTCTGTATAATAGAATGTGTACTTATTTGATTTGATGTCTATTGGTAGAGCCGGGACATGGGTCGTGCCGGCATGGCATGGACTATCCCACTCGTGCCTCGTGACACATTGTATCTAGATTTCAAGGCACGGTAGGCATGTCATGCTATGCTTTGCATGGCATAATGAGAAGTTTTTTACAAGGCCCAAGCATGGTCTGTGGCACGATGGCACATCTTTGTGTCGTGGCGGCCCCAGCATATCCCTCATGATATGAGACTACATATGACCGTATGAGAACATGATATTATTATGTTATGAATGATCATTATCACAATTTCATACATGTAATGTAGATTTTGTGATCTACTTCTATGATAGTAGTTATATTAATAAGCTATATAATGCATGGTACGAATGATATTATGATGCCATAACCTACATATTTGCTAATGGGATCTCCGTCCCGTACCGACCCACGCACGACCAAAAAATATGTGTTGTGCCATGCCACCCATCGTGCCAAGATCCTAGGCACGATACATCCCTCGAATTAGTGTCATGCTATGGGTCGTGCTAAAATATCATACTTCGTGTGTCCCACATATAGCACAACCTAATTCCCAACTCGATCTCGTTTGTATGCACCCCACACCCACGCACTTTGACCTATTTTTGATTATCCAATGGTATACTTGTTGTCGTGACATTAGTGTAGATTTACTTATCAAAACTTGGGCATTAGCTCAAAATGATTAAGTTGAACTAGAATGGAAGTGAAAACAAATGGATCCTTCATTGCGACAAAGGTAGAGATTAAATTTTTAGGACATAACACACACACACACACAATTTGACCTAGTTTGATTCTTCAATGGTATATATACTAGCTGGCGTGACATTGGTGTAGAACTTTCAAAACTAGGGCATTGGCTCAAAATGATTAAAATGAACTAGAATATAAGTGAGAACGAACAAATGGAGATAGAGATCCGATTATTATGATACAACCACCATTACTCGGCGGCATAGTTTGACACGATATATCGCGGTGGCATGTCTAAATTGTAGATACACTCTTGGATACTTGCCATAGGCTCCTAATCCTTGAGCATAGCTACAACTCAGACATGCCAACAAGCTATATCGTGCGGAACTCTACCAGGGAGAAATGGGAAGTTGTGCTTAACCTGGTCGACAGTTTGCCTCTGTACAATAGAATGTGTACCGTTGACGGTGAAAATCCGTCAACCTAGCCATGAGTTTACCTTCGGTGTTGGCATGAATTTTATACCTTATCCATTGGTACTAACCCCCGTGGTATAACAAGTTCACATGTGCATGTCGTTTTTGGAGTTTAATGTTTATGCGGGGATTTAGTGTTGAATGCAAGACTTTCGGGGTAAGTTCATCAAGCACCTCATGACAAGACTTTGAAGCCCCGAACAAGTCATGCAATGAAGTAAAATTAACTCCAAGAAGCCGGGGACTTGATCCGAGAAGACGACATACTCCGGGGACCCGACCGGAAAAGTGCTTGAATCTTCCAAGACAAGGAGTTGAGTCCAATTCGGAGAGAAACCGACGACATGGACCCGTATGCGAAGGGGGAAGCATCCGGGAAGCAAGGGAACCGACCTCGGGCAAAGGAGCCCGCGGGCCGGGCCTAAATGGGCCCGGCCGGCCGGCCCGGTCCGGTCGGCCCCGAGCCCATTTAGGGCCCAAATTCGTCGTCCTTTGACCTAATTGCTTCTCGGGCTATAAATAGCCCCCCGACCGAGAGCCACGCAGAGAAGATTTCGTATTCCGCCGCCGAGGAGCAATGAAGCTTGAGGGACACCAACTTGAAGATGAGGGTCGTGCTAGTTGTCTAGGGTTTCCCCGGCCGACGTGGGAACCTTGCATGGAAGACCACGTCGGAGCTCGGAGCGAGGATCAAGATCGAGGGAGGGCCCCGGTGGTGATCTTGTTCATGTAATCATTCATGGTGAAGTTTGTAAGTGAATCCGATTTCTAGCGATTAAGTGCCTTCTCGATGATTTTGATTTCTTCTTGGTTTTGCTTCTTCTACGATCTAGTCTATAGCTAGATTACATAGGGTGCTCTTGTAGCCGCGGTGGCTAGAGGTGCATACCGGACCGGCCAAGTGATTTCAACTTGTTCTATCGAACTCGCCCTAAGCTCCCCGCATGAATAGGGATACGTTGTGACGAACGGGGGTCTCGAAAGGCGGATGTTTTCGGAGTCGGATGGGAAGGCCACGATTTAAAGATGCTTTTAATGAGATTCGCTTTGCTATCTTCATCTATCTTGTTTGGAGCTACAACATAAGCATGATCTAGATTCTCTAGATTGGTTATCTCTTGCTTTCTCTTGCTACCTCTTTAGTAGATTAGATGCAACTTACCTTCATAAGATAGCTTACCTTGCTTTACTAGATTGAATCCTTGCGTTGCGCATTGTTCCACGGATTCGATACCTTGGGTTCACCACTCGAGGGAAGAAGGGTCCCTTGACTACGACGGGAGACTTGTCCGCTTGCAAGTCACAAACGAACTTTGATACAACTATTAACCGTCAACAAGCCCCTTTTTCTGGCGCCGTTGCCGGGGAACAAGCAATCAAGATCCGATCTAGTATCGCTTATCTTTCAGTTTTTCTTTTGATTTTCTTTTGCATCTCTTATGTTTGATCATCCTCGAAAAGAAATAAAAATTCAATCTAATCTAGTTTTGATTAACCCTAATTTTTCTTCTTTTAGATTTTTGTTTTATTGCTAACCCTAACCGGAGATGGTTGGCTACCTCTCCAAGGAACCCAAACTTTTTTGTGGATGATCCAGGAAAACTTTACGAGGCAAAGGTGACGCGCAACACAAGCTAAAGGGGTGGAAACCCTAGATTCAAATGTTGAAGTCGAAGGACCGTCGAAATCTCCAAGGGAATCACCCCCTCCAAGTCAAGATGCCGGAAGGCCGTTCAAGATCAACGAGGATGGAGAAGATGGAGATGGAGAAAGAAGCTCAACACCTAAAGGCTGCCAAGGCAAGATCCACATGCGGGGTGTTCATCGTGATGAAGATGTTAGAGACGCAAGTGGACAACTTGCCGGGCGCCCGATGGGCAACAAAGAAGAATATTCGAGACAGCTCCAAGGTCCCAAGACGGCGAAGGCTACTCAAACTCATTCGGGAGAGATGAAGGATCACACTAGAGACCATGAATATCACGACCGAAGGACCGGAGTTCGAGATGCCGAGCCACAAGGAAGATGTTGCATCCGTCAAGACCAAAGGACAAAGCCAGCTGTGAAGACCAAAAAAAAATGACTAAGCCAAAGTGGGTACCCAAGATTGCAACGCCCGCAAAGAGCGTTGATCCGGAGTAATCAAGTGAAGAAGTCTAGCCATGGACTATAAACGAAGCGCTAGGCGGGGAGGCAACCCGTTTCGTCGAGTCAAGAATAAGCTACCGGGAGGACAACCCGATTCCAGGTTTTTCAAGTCTTTTTAAATTTAATTCAGTTCTGAATTTTACTACGCAAAACCTTAGACTTAGAATGGTTGAACAATATTAGAGACATAATTCTTGGTTGAATATTTTGCTTGATCATAAACCCTTTACATGAACCATCCTATGTGATTGTTTGCTTCTTTTTCGAGAAACCACAACCAAAAAGAAAAATTTCAGAACCTAACTCAACCCTTCACCCTCATTATGGTGCTGTGGTTGACTTGTTTTTCATGCTAAAAACACTCGAGTAGAGCCACGACTTGTATCTAGATGTTGTTTAAATTTCAGCATGTGGTAGGACTCGCGTGAACCTAGAAACTTGATTTTTGGTTGGTTCAAAAATCCTTATCCTTGGTTTCTCTAAGATTAGAATTTTTCTAAGCCTCACTTAATTTTATTTCATTCAAAATCTCTCTCATCTAATCAAAATTAGGACCTAAACCTATGCCCCCGTGATCAAGCCGGGAAAAGCTTGCTCTCAACCAATGAAGGCAAACTATACCGGTGAGACCGAAATCGACGTAAAAATAAAATATTTTCGACTTGCATTTGTTTTTAATGGTTTAAAAACTTCTCTAAAATTATGTTCGAGCTCTTGCATGGCTCTGAAAAATATTTTAAATTTCCAATTAGAGGAGTGCTTAACCTTAAACACACCTTAATGGAGGCAGTCTAGTAATCATGCATGCACCATTGGATTCCCTTTCATCAACTTTCACCAATTCCACACGCAAAGGACAAGCATGGTGGGCAGCAAGCATCAACTTTTTAGGAATTTCATGGTGGCATGAGAAGCAAGTGGAGCTAGGGAGCATGGACATGACCCCAAACATGAAGCATCAAGTGGAAGGACCAATAGTGGACGAGAGCGTTTGGGCGGTGCAACTCGTGGAGCACGCGGGCGGGGAAAGTTGCGAGAGGTGAAATGATCGTGCCGGAAGAAAGACGAGACGGGGAGGAGCACCGAGGCCGGCCTCACGTACATAAGGAGCCCCCCCGGCTCCCGTTTTTGCGGTGCAAGCTTCCCTCTCCTTCCTTTGTTTGTGTGTTCAAGTTTGTGTGCTCAAAACCTCCGTAGACATAGCCAACCTTCCCAAGCTTGATAGCTCAAAAAAAAAAAAATCCACATCCTTAATCCACTCAAAGTCCGGACTCCAAAATAATATTTGTGTACCTTGTTGCCGGGTGAAAACCCCGGATATATATTTGTGAGGGAGAGTGCTGCAATCAAGGAAGAAAACTACAAGTCTTTTCACCGAAGAAGAAGGGATCATCGTCGTCTAAGCCATCATCGACAACCTCTTCGAGGAGGCGCTCGGTTCCGAGCATCCTCGGAGTATGGAGGAGGACACGGCACCGCCGAGGAGGAATCACACTCTTCTCCTTGGTGGCATGAGGGCCACACAAAACTCGTTTATTAGGTTTTCCAAACTTCAATAACGTATGGAGGAGCCGCTCGTCCAACCTCGCCATTTGACACGATCATCCGCTCCACCTCCATGTGCTCCGCGGTATTCCGAGGGGTATGTCATCATGACGGAGGAGGAGAAGAAGCTCGCTCGCCTTAAGTAGAGGCTTGTAGAGAACGTCGACATCGACGACCAAGCTCTCCACATATTGGGTTTCACACGGGACACCGGTGCAATTCTCTAGCGGAGTGTCGGCAAACACCCACAAGAAATTCGCCTAGGAAATTTTCATGACCATGGCGCATAACCTTGATGAAGGAGTGCCGAGTCTCTCATTCCGTTGGAGGGAGCCCACAAGAGGAGAAGAAGGAAGACACCGTCGGAAGGGTAACCTTGATCGGTGATGCTATTTCTAGCACTTTGATGGGGTAATCTCCTTTCATCCATGGGTTGCGGTCGATCTTGAGATGTAATCACACTTTGTTGGATTATCTATCTATCATCTTGTGCTGAAAATACTTTAATGCTTAAGGCTAGCAACCATGCCATAAAGGGAGTAGGGCTCCAATGCTTCCTTGGATCCATTCAACACAATCCCCGATAGATCAGATTGGTTTTCATGTTCGAAACGATTGCATGTCTAGTATCGTAGACCCATGGGCGAGTGTCTCCTACTTTCAAAAGGGAGCTCCGGAACAAGTATGTGCATGAAGGCACATGGGAAGGCTTTTGGAGTATGATCACAGGAAGAGACCGTCAACGAAGATATACTATCCGGAACCCCATCATCCAAGTGTGTCACTTTTGTGCAAGTGGATTTTTGGGGAGAATAAGAGAGACATAGATAACCAACACGGAGTTGAATTGGATTTACTCGCAGCCAATCAACCCTACTCACCTATGATCAACCGGTGGTGTTGTGAGCAACATCGGATTCGGGAGATCGGGTTGTTACCTCTCCATGTTGACTATCTCTTTAAAACCGGGTATTGCAAGGAACCCAAATCATCTCGCTACCCGGACTTCCCTAGGAATATATGAAGAAAGGAAAATATAAGAGTGAAGATGAGAGAGGAGGCTTACAAGTGGCCTAGGTGAATTTGCCCCTTCCGGATTGAAGATTAAGACTTTTCTTGAGGGGAAGAAGATCGGTTAGAGGAAGGACTTCTTGTGCCGGTGAAGAGAAAATAACAAAAGAGAAGGATTAGGAGAAGGATCTTCTATGGCCCAAGAAGGAGGTGCACAACAAAATTATGTTCCACCATTCGGAGAAATTCCGGCATCGCCAAATTACTACGGTGGTGTACCAATGCAAGCATGGGGGAGTGGTGCAGCCATACCCCCACCATTTTTTGCGGTGCCCAACGTAGCCTTTGCGGAGCCATATGCACACCTTCCTCAACCACAACAAAATGTGGCCACCATTGGAGGATACGCTACAAGGATCATGCAAATTATTGCAGCCATCCAAACCAATGCAAACCAAATGGGTGAAGGAAATGCAAACGTCGTTTATGTGCTTGGACACCTTCACCTAGAACCGTCGGACAATTCATAGGAGGAGTGGTGCATTCCTATTACAAGTAAGGGTACAACAACCAAGGCTATCAACATCAACCACCGGCGGAAGATTAGAGAGAGGAGAAGCTTTAGTTATCTTTCCTTTACCCCCTTTTCTTTAATTTTCAGCTTGTATGCACCTATGTTTGCGTAGTGTTTTCAGTTTTGCTTTAATTTTCAGTTTTTAGTTTAATTTTCAGCGTGTATCTTAGTGTTTATTTTCATCATGAATAATGTCGCCACCAAGTTTTTACCTTTGGTAAAGTTACAAAGTTTGTGCCATGATGATATATGATTATAATTGCTGCTTTGTTTATCTTTGTAAATGATTTATGCATGTTTGAACTAGTGCTCTCTTAAAAATACAAATCTGAATTTATTTAAATGCTAGCTTAATCTTCAGCGGAGGTTATGATTAAAATAAAGACCCATAGTGTTTTATGTGCTCTCAAGTTATGAATAGATTAAAGATGTCTTTTATGTTAAAAAATCTTGCTAACCTTGTCATAAATATCACTTGTGTGTTGCTCAACCTATCCGAGCCTTATATATATTTGAGTGCATAAACCTTAGTGTACAAGATTTATTTTTGAGTGAGTTATTGCAGGCCATGATTTCTCTGGCCCGAGACTAAGAAGCTGGTCATTCCGTTTTTGCGTATCTATCTTTTTGCTAGCCTTTTATCCGTGCATTGTGTATCCCCGCATCGGTGATCCCACAAACTTCGCCGGATATCCACCTTTAAACCAAATATCATCTTTTTGTGATTACCTCCTTGACCACAACCTATCGTTGAGAATGGATCATCAATTCAAGGAAGATCGCAAGACGGTGCCAACGTTGAAGATTTCAAGTATCTCTCCAAGGAAAAATATCTCCGGTACCTACCTTATTTTTCGCCTCTTTGCTCGAGGACGAGCAACGTCTAAGCATGGGGGAGGAGGTAGGTACGGTGCAGTCTTAGAGTTCAAAAGGGAGTATTTTAAAAAAAATATATAATGATGAAAGAGATGTATAGGGTTGGAAAAAAAAATCCAGTGATACTCATGACTTTCAAGGTATAAAAAAATCAAAACTTCGTTGTGAAAGTCATGGGCTGAATATATGACGAAAAAAAATGATGAAAGAAAGAAAGAAAAGAATATAAGAAAAAAAATATATTTGTGCGTAAAGTGGACTCCCCGGTTCTCCAAGAGTGCATTCAAGGCTTCAAGATAAAAAGATCCATTCTCATTTTCCAACCATGTGCAATCCGATAACGAGGACTTCCTTTGTGCCTCGGGATCACTCTTTGCCATTTGCACATGTCCACTTATCTAAAAGTGTGTGTATTTTTCTCTTTCCCCTCCTTGACTTAACATTATTTTCCAATGACCTTTTTGACGAGTCTCGGTAAGACCATGAGAAGCTTGTCTTGTTTTGACAACACCTCATTTATAAATTCTTGTTAGGACTAAACTTTCCCAAAAGCTCCATATAAAGCCTACCACATATATATGAGAGGGAAAGGAGTAGAATATATAGGCTTGAGAGACAAGTGAGATGAGAGTTTATGAGCAATACATGAGATGATTTAAATTTGTGAATTTGGTTTAGCTTTTCTTATCTCGTTCTTCATTTCAAAAATTCGAGATCTATTTAAACTTGGTGAGCATGTTAATACTTGTGGGACAAGCTTAATAAGAATCTACCCTCCGTAGAGGTGAAGGCTAGTACATTATGGAACTTTAACGAATTAAACTTTTGAGAGCATTATGTTTTCTCATGTATGATCAAATGCAAAGTTTAAACATTGTTTAGCAATGATGATATCCATCGAAGGCTTACTCGAGGACGAGCAAGGTTTAAGCATGGGGGAGATGTTGACGGTGAAAATCCGTCAACCTAGCCATGAGTTTACCTTCGGTGTTGGCATGAATTTTATACCTTATCCATTGGTACTAACCCCCGTGGTATAACAAGTTCACATGTGCATGTCGTTTTTGGAGTTTAATGTTTATGCGGGGATTTAGTGTTGAATGCAAGACTTTCGGGGTAAGTTCATCAAGCACCTCATGACAAGACTTTGAAGCCCCGAACAAGTCATGCAATGAAGTAAAATTAACTCCAAGAAGCCGGGGACTTGATCCGAGAAGACGACATACTCCGGGGACCCGACCGGAAAAGTGCCGAATCTTCCAAGACAAGGAGTTGAGTCCAATTCGGAGAGAAACCGACGACATGGACCCGTATGCGAAGGGGGAAGCATCCGGAAGCAAGGGAACCGACCTCGGGCAAAGGAGCCCGCGGGGCCGGGCCTAAATGGGCCCGGGCCGGCCGGCCCGGGTCCGGTCGGCCCGTGCCCATTTAGGGCCCAAATTCGTCGTCCTTTGACCTAATTGCTTCTCGGGCTATAAATAGCCCCCCGACCGAGAGCCACGCGGAGAAGATTTCGTATTCCGCCGCCGAGGAGCAAGTGAAGCTTGAGGGACACCAACTTGAAGATGAGGGTCGTGCTAGTTGTCTAGGGTTTCCCTGGCCGACGTGGGAACCTTGCATGGAAGACCACGTCGGAGCTCCGGAGCGAGGATCAAGATCGAGGGAGGGCCCCGGTGGTGATCTTGTTCATGTAATCATTCATGGTGAAGTTTGTAAGTGAATCCGATTTCTAGCGATTAAGTGCCTTCTCGATGATTTTGATTTCTTCTTGGTTTTGCTTCTTCTACGATCTAGTCTATAGCTAGATTACATAGGGTGCTCTTGTAGCCGCGGTGGCTAGAGGTGCATACCGGACCGGCCAAGTGATTTCAACTTGTTCTATCGAACTCGCCCTAAGCTCCCCGCATGAATAGGGATACGTTGTGACGAACGGGGGTCTCGAAAGGCGGATGTTTTCGGAGTCGGATGGGAAGGCCACGATTTAAAGATGCTTTTAATGAGATTCGCTTTGCTATCTTCATCTATCTTGTTTGGAGCTACAACATAAGCATGATCTAGATTCTCTAGATTGGTTATCTCTTGCTTTCTCTTGCTACCTCTTTAGTAGATTAGATGCAACTTACCTTCATAAGATAGCTTACCTTGCTTTACTAGATTGAATCCTTGCGTTGCGCATTGTTCCACGGATTCGATACCTTGGGTTCACCACTCGAGGGAAGAAGGGTCCCTTGACTACGACGGGAGACTTGTCCGCTTGCAAGTCACAAACGAACTTTGATACAACTATTAACCGTCAACATGTACTTATTTGATTTGATGTCTGTTTGTAGAGCTGGGATGTGGGTCGTGCTGGCACGGCACAGCCCATCCCACTCGTGCCTCGTGACACATTATATCTAGGTTTCTAGGCATGGTAGGCTTGTCGTGCTATGCAGCATGGCATGACGATAAGTTTTTCACAAGGCCCAAGCACGGTCTGTGGCATGATGGCACATCTTCGTGTCGTGTCGGCCCAAGCATAGCCCTCATGATATGAGACTACATATGACCGTATGAGAACATGATATTATTATGTTACGAATGATCATTATCACAATTTCATACATGTAATGTAGATTTTGTGATCTACTTCTATGACAGTAGTTATATTAATAAGCTATATAATGCATGGAACAAATGATATTATGATGCCATAACCTATAGATTTGCTACTGGGATCTCCGTCCCGTACCGACCCAAGCACGACCCCAAAATATGTGTTGTGCCATGCCACCCATCGTGCCAAGATCCTAGGCACGATACAACCCTCGCATTCGTGTCATGCTATGGGTCGTGCTAAAATATCATACTTCGTGTGTCCCACATATAGCACAACCCAATTCCCAACTCTATCTATTTGTATGCACCCCACACGCACGCACTTTGACCTATTTTTGATTATCCAATGGTATACTTGTTGTCTAGACATTAGTGTAGATCTACTTATCAAAACTTGGGCATTTGCTCAATATGATTAAGTTGAACTAGAATGGAAGTGAAAACAAATGAATCTTTCATTGCGACAAAGGTAGAGATTAAATTTTTAGGACATAACACACACACACACACAATTGGACCTAGTTTGATTCTTCAATGGTATATATACTAGCTGGCGTGACATTGGTGTAGAACTATTTTTTCAAAACTAGGGCATTGGCTCAAAATGATTAAAATGAACTAGAATATAAGTGAGAACATATGGAGATAGAGATCTGATTATTATGATACAACCACCATTACTTAGTGGCATAATTTGACACGATATATCGTGGTGGCATGTCTAAATTGTAGATACACTCTTGAATACTTGCCATAGGCTCCTAATCATTGAGCATAGCTACAACTCAGACATGCCAACGAGCTATATCGTGCGGAACTCTACCACACGAGAAATGGGAAGTTGTGCTTAACACTGGTCGACAATTTGCTTATGTACAATAGAATGTGTACTTATTTGATTTGATGTCTGTTTGTAGACCTGGGACATGGGTCATGCTGGCACGACACAACCCATCCCACTCGTGCCTCGTGACACATTATATCTAGGTTTCTAGGCATGTCGTGCTATGCCGCATGGCATGACGACAAGTTTTTCACAAGGCCCAAGCACGGTCTGTGGCACGATGGCACATCTTTGTGTCGTGCAGGCCCAAGCATAGCCCTCATGATATGAGACTACATATGACCGTATGAGAACATGATATTATTATGTTACGAATGATCATTATCACAATTTCATACATGTAATGTAGATTTTGTGATCTACTTCTATGACAATAGTTATATTAATAAGCTATATAATGCATGGAATTAATTATATTATGATGCCATAACCTATAGATTTGCTAATGAGATCTCCGTCCCGTACCGATCCAAGCACGACCCCAAAATATGTGTTGTGCCAAGCCACCCATCGTGCCAAGATCCTAGGCACGATACAACCCTCGCATTCGTGTCATGCTATGGGTCGTGCTAAAATATCATACTTCGTGTGTCCCACATATAGCACAACCTAATTCTCAACTCGATCTGTTTGTATGCACCCCACACCCACGCACTTTGACCTATTTTTGATTATCCAATGGTATACTTGTTGTCGTGACATTAGTGTAGATCTACTTATCAAAACTTGGGCATTAGCTCCAAATGATTAAGTTCAACTAGAATGGAAGTGAAAACCAATGGATCTTTCATTGCGACAAAGGTAGAGATTAAATTTTTAGGACATAAAACACACACACACACAATTTGACCTAGTTTGATTCTTTAATGGTATATATACTTGCTGGCGTGACATTGGTGTAGAACTATTTTTTCAAAACTAGGGCATTGGCTCAAAATGATTAAAATGAACTAGAATATAAGTGAGAACAGATGGAGATAGAGATCAGATTATTATGATACAACCACCATTACTTAGTGGCACAGTTTCACACGATATATCTCTGTGGCATGTCTGAATTGTAGATACACTCTTGGATTCTTGCCATAGGCTCCTAATCCTTAAGCATAGCTACAACTTAGACATGCCAACGAGCTATATCGTGTGGAACTCTACCAGGGAGAAATGGGAAGTTGTGCTTAACCTGGTCGACAATTCGCCTCTGTACAATAGAATGTGTACTTATTTGATTTGATGTCTATTTGTAGAGCTGGGACATGGGTCGTGCTGGCACGGCATGGACCATCCCACTCGTGCCTCGTGACACATTGTGTCTAGGTTTCATGGCACGTTAGGCATGTCATGCTATGCTGCATGGCATAATGAGAAGTTTTTTACAAGACCCAACCATGGTCTGTGGCACGATGGCACATCTTCGTGTCGTGCCAGGCCCAGCATAGCCCTCATGATATGAGACTACATATGACCGTATGAGAACATGATATTTTTATGTTATGAATGATCATTATCACAATTTCATACATGTAATGTAGATTTTGCGATCTACTTCTATGACAGTAGTTAAATTAATAAGCTACATAATGCATGGAACGAATGATATTATGATGCCATAACCTACAAATTTGCTAATGGGATCTCCGTTCCGTACCGACCCAAGCACGACCCCAAAATATGTGTTGTGCCATGCCACCCATCGTGCCAAGATCCTAGGCACGATACAACCCTCGCATTCGTGTCATGCTTTGGGTCGTGCTAAAATATCATACTTCGTGTGTCCCACATATAGCACAACCCAATTCCCAACTCGATCTGTTTGTATGCACCCAACACCCACGCACTTTGACCTATTTTTGATTATCCAATGGTATACTTATTGTCGTGACATTAGTGTAGATCTACTTATCAAAACTTGGGCATTAGCTCAAAATGATTAAGTTCAACTAGAATGGAAGTGAAAACAAATGGATCTTTCATTGCGACAAAGGTAGAGATTAAATTTTTAGGACATAACACACACACACACAATTTGACCTAGATTGATTCTTTAATGGTATATATACTTGCTGGCGTGACATTGGTGTAGAACTATTTTTTCAAAACTAGGGCATTGGCTCAAAATGATTAAAATGAACTAGAATATAAGTGAGAACAGATGGAGATAGAGATCTGATTATTATGATAAAACCACCATTACTTAGTGGCACAGTTTCACACGATATATCTCGGTGGCATGTTTGAATTGTAGATACACTCTTGGATTCTTGCCATAGGCTCCTAATCCTTAAGCATAGCTACAACTCCGACATGCCAACGAGCTATATCGTGTCGAACTCTACCAGGGAGAAATGGGAAGTTGTGCTTAACCTGGTCAACAATTCGCCTCTGTACAATAGAATGTGTACTTATTTGATTTGATGTCTATTTGTAGAGCTGGGACATGGGTCGTGCTGGCATGGCATGGACCATCCCACTCGTGCCTCGTGACACATTGTATCTAGATTTCAAGGCACGATAGGCATGTCATGCTATGCTGCATGGCATAATGAGAAGTTTTTTACAAGGCCCAAGCATGGTCTGTGGCACGATGGCACATCTTTGTGTCGTGCCGGCCCCAGCATATCCCTCATGATATGAGACTACATATGACCATATGAGAACATGATATTATTATGTTATGAATGATCATTATCACAATTTCATACATGTAATGTAGATTTTGTGATCTACTTCTATGATAGTAGTTATATTAATAAGCTATATAATGCATGGAACGAATGATATTATGATGCCACAACCTACATATTTGCTAATGGGATCTCCGTCCCGTACCGACCCACGCACGACCCCAAAATATGTGTTGTGCCATGCCACCCATCGTGCCAAGATCCTAGGCACGATACATCCCTCCCATTAGTGTCATGCTATGGGTCGTGCTAAAATATCATACTTCGTGTGTCCCACATATAGCACAACCTAATTCCCAACTCGATCTGTTTGTATGCACCGCACACCCACGCACTTTGACCTATTTTTGATTATCCAATGGTATACTTGTTGTCGTGACATTAGTGTAGATCTACTTATCAAAACTTGGGCATTAGCTCAAAATGATTAAGTTGAACTAGAATGGAAGTGAAAACAAATGGATCTTTCATTGCGACAAAGGTAGAGATTAACTTTTTAGGAAATAACACACACACACACACACACACACACAATTTGACCTAGTTTTATTCTTCAATGGTATATATACTTGCTGGCGTGACATTGGTGTAGAACTATTTTTTACAAAACTAGGGCATTGGCTCAAAATGATTAAAATGAACTAGAATATAAGTGATAACAGATGGAGATAGAGATCAGATTATTATGATACAACCACCATTACTTAGTGGCACAGTTTCACACGATATATCTCGGTGGCATGTCTGAATTGTAGATACACTCTTGGATACTTGCCATAGGCACCTAATCCTTGAGCATAGCTATAACTCAGACATGCCAACGAGCTATATCGTGCGGAACTCTACCAGGGAGAAATGGGAAGTTGTGTCTAACCTGGTCGACAGTTTGCCTCTGTACAATAGAATGTGTACTTATTTGATTTCATGTCTGTTTGTAGTGCTGGGACATGAGTCATGCTGGCACGGCACAACCGATTCCACTCGTGCCTCGTGACACATTATATCTAGGTTTCTAGGCATGGTAGGCATGTCGTGCTATGCCGCATGGAATGACGATAAGTTTTTCACAAGGCCCAAGCACGGTTTGTGGCACGATGGCACATCTTCGTGTCGTGCCGGCCCAAGCATAGCCCTCATGATATGAGACTACATATGACCGTATGGGAACATGATATTATTATGTTACGAATGATCATTATCACAATTTCATACATGTAATGTATATTTTGTGATCTACTTCTATGACAGTAGTTATATTAATAAGCTATATAAAGCATGGAACGAATGATATTATGATGCCATAACCTACAGATTTGCTAATGGATCTCCGTCCCGTACCGACCCAAGCACGACCCCAAAATATGTGTTGTGCCATGCCACCCATCGTGCCAAGATCTTAGGCACGATACCACCCTCGCATTCGTGTCATGCTATGGGTCGTGCTAAAATATCATACTTCGTGTGTCCAACATATAGCACAACCCAATTCCCAACTCGATCTGTTTGTATGCACCCCACACCCACGCACTTTGACCTATTTTTGATTATCCAATGGTATACTTGTTGTCGTGACATTAGTGTAGATCTACTTATCAAAACTTGGGCATTAGCTCAAAATGATTAAGTTGAACTAGAATGGAAGTGAAAACAAATGGATCTTTCATTGCGACAAAGGTAGAGATTAAATTTTTAGGACATAACACACACACACAATTTGACCTAGTTTGATTCTTTAATGGTTTATATACTTGCTGGCGTGCCATTGGTGTAGAACTATTTTTTCAAAACTAGGGCATTGGCTCAAAATGATTAAAATGAACTAGAATATAAGTGAGAACAGATGGAGATAGAGATCAGATTATTATGTTACAACCACCATTAATTAGTGGTACAGTTTCACACGATATATCTCGGTGGCATGTCTGAATTGTAGATACACTATTGGATTCTTGCCATAGGCTCATAATCCTTAAGCATAACTACAACCCAGACATGCCAACGAGCTATATCGTGTGGAAGTCTACCAGGGAGAAATGGAAGTTGTGCTTAACCTGGTCGACAATTCGCCTCTGTACAATAGAATGTGTACTTATTTGATTTGATGTCTATTTGTAGAGCTGGGACATGGGTCGTGCTGGCACGGCATGGACCATCCCACTCGTGCCTCGTGACACATTGTGTCTAGGTTTGACCATCCCACTCATGCCTCGTGACACATTGTGTCTAGGTTCAAGGCACGGTAGGCATGTCAAGCTATGCTGCATGGCATAATAAGAAGTTTTTTACAAGACCCAAGCATGGTCTGTGGCACGATGGCACATCTTCGTGTCGTGCCCGGCCCAGCATAGCCCTCATGATATGAGACTACATATGACCGTATGAGAACATGATATTATTATGTTGTGAATGACAATTATCACAATTTCATACATGTAATGTAGATTTTGCGATCTACTTCTATGACAGTAGTTATATTAATAAGATATATAATGCATGGAACGAATGATATTATGATGCCATAACCTACAGATTTGCTAATGGGATCTCCGTTCCGTACCGACCCAAGCACGACCCCAAAATATGTGTTGTGCCATGCCACCCATCGTGCCAAGATCCTAGGCACGATACATCCCTCGCATTCGTGTCAGGCTATGGGTCGTGCTAAAATATCATACTTCGTGTGTCCCACATATAGCACAACCCAATTCCCAACTCGATCTGTTTGTATGCACCCCACACCCACGCACTTTGACCTATTTTTGATTATCCAATGGTATACTTGTTGTCATGACATTAGTGTAGATATACTTATCAAAACTTGGGCATTAGCTCAAAATGATTAAGTTGAACTAGAATGAAACTGAAAACAAATGGATCTTTGATTGCGACAAAGGTAGAGATTAAATTTTTAGGACATAACACACACACACACACAATTTGACCTAGTTTGATTCTTTAATGGTATATATACTTGCTGGCGTGACATTGGTGTAGAACTATTTTTTCAAAACTAGGGCATTGGCTCAAAATGATTAAAATGAACTAGAATATAAGTGAGAACAGATGGAGATAGAGATCAGATTATTATGATAAAACCACCATTACTTATTGGCACAGTTTCACACAATATATCTCGGTGGCATGTCTGAATTGTAGATACACTCTTGGATTCTTGCCATAGGCTCCTAATCCTTAAGCATAGCTACAACTCAGACATGCCAACAAGCTATATCGTGTGGAACTCTACCAAGGAGAAATGGGAAGTTGTGCTTAACCTGGTCGACAATTCACCTCTGTACAATAGAATGTGTACTTATTTGATTTGATGTCTATTGGTAGAGCTGGGACATGGGTCGTGCTGGCATGGCATGGACCATCCCACTCGTGCCTCGTGACACATTGTATCTAGATTTCAAGGCACGGTAGGCATGTCATGCTATGCTGCATGGCATAATGAGAAGTTTTTTACAAGGCCCAAGCATGGTCTGTGGCACGGTGGCACATCTTTGTGTCGTGCCGGCCCTAGCATATCCCTCATGATATGAGACTACATATAACCGTATGAGAACATGATATTATTATGTTATGAATGATCATTATCACAATTTCATACATGTAATGTAGATTTTGTGATCTACTTCTATGATAGTATTGATATTAATAAGCTATATAATGCATGGAACGAATGATATTATGATGCCATAACCTACATATTTGCTAATGGGATCTACGTCCCGTACCGACCCACGCACGACCCCAAAATATGTGTTGTGCCATGCCACCCATCGTGCCAAGATCCTAGGCACGATACATCCCTCGCATTAGTGTCATGCTATGGGTCGTGCTAAAATATCATACTTCGTGTGTCCCACATATAGCACAACCTAATTCCCAACTCGATCTGTTTGTATGCACCCCACACCCACGCACTTTGACCTATTTTTGATTATCCAATGGTATACTTTTTGTCGTGACATTAGTGTAGATCTGCTTATCAAAACTTGGGCATTAGCTCAAAATGATTAAGTTGAACTAGAATGGAAGTGAAAACAAATGGATCTTTCATTGTGACAAAGGTAGAGATTAAATTTTTAGGACATAACACACACACACACACAATTTGACCTAGTTTGATTCTTCAATGGTATATATACTAGCTGGCGTGACATTGGTGTAGAACTTTCAAAACTAGGGCATTAGCTCAAAATGATTAAAATGACCTAGAATATAAGTGAGAACAAATGGAGATAGAGATCTGATTATTATGATACAACCACCATTACTCAGCGGCATAGTTTGACACGATATATCGCGGTGGCATGTCTAAATTGTAGATACACTCTTGGATACTTGCCATAGGCTCCTAATCCTTGAGCATAGCTACAACTCAGACATGCCAACAAGCTATATCGTGCGGAACTCTACCAGGGAGAAATGGGAAGTTGTGCTTAACCTGGTCGACAGTTTGCCTCTGTTCAATAGAATGTGTACTTATTTGATTTGATGTCTGTTTGTAGAGCTGGGATGTGGGTCGTGCTGGCACGGCACAGCCCATCCCACTCGTGCCTCATGACACATTATATCTAGGTTTCTAGGCATGGTAGGCATGTCGTGCTATGCCGCATGGCATGACGATAAGTTTTTCACAAGGCCCAAGCACGGTCTGTGGCACGATGGAACATCTTCGTGTCGTGCTGGCCCAAGCATAACCCTCATGATATGAGACTACATATGACCGTATGAGAACATGATATTATTATGTTACGAATGATCATTATCACAATTTCATACATGTAATGTAGATTTTGCTATCTACTTCTATGACAGTAGTTATATTAATAAGCTATATAATGCATGGAACGAATGATATTATGATGCCATAACGTATAGATTTGCTAATGGGATCTCCGTCCCGTACCGACCCAAGCACGACCCCAAAATATGTGTTGTGCCATGCCACCCATCGTGCCAAGATCCTAGGCACGATACAACCCTTGCATTCGTGTCATGTTATGGGTCGTGCCAAAATATCATACTTCGTGTGTCCCACATATAGCACAACCCAATTCCCAACTCTATCTATTTGTATGCACCCCACACGCACGCACTTTGACCTATTTTTGATTATCCAATGGTATACTTGTTGTCGTTACATTAGTGTAGATCTACTTATCAAAACTTGGGCATTAGCTCAAAATGATTAAGTTGAACTAGAATGGAAGTGAAAACAAATGAATCTTTCATTGCGACAAAGGTAGAGATTAAATTTTTAGGACATAACACACACACACACACACAATTTGACCTAGTTTGATTCTTCAATGGTATATATACTTGCTGGCATGACATTGGTGTAGAACTATTTTTTACAAAACTTGGGCATTGGCTCAAAATGATTAAAATGAACTAGAATATAAGTGATAACAGATGGAGATAGAGATCAGATTATTATGATACAACCACCATTACTTAGTGGCACAGTTTCACACGATATATCTCGGTGGCATGTCTGAATTGTAGATACACTCTTGGATACTTGCCATAGGCTCCTAATCCTTGAGCATAGCTATAACTCAGACATGCCAACGAGCTATATCGTGCGGAACTCTACCAGGGAGAAATGGGAAGTTTTGCTTAACCTGGTTGACAGTTTGCCTCTGTACAATAGAATGTGTACTTATTTGATTTGATGTCTGTTTGTAGAGCTGGGACATGGGTCATGCTGGCACGGCACAACCCATCCCACTCGTGCCTCGTGACACATTATATCTAGGTTTCTAGGCATGGTAGGCATGTCGTGCTATGCCGCATGGCATGAAGATAAGTTTTTCACAAGGTCCAAGCACAGTCTGTGGCATGATGGCACATCTTCGTGTCGTGCCGGCCCAAGCATAGCCCTTATGATATGAGACTACATATGACCGTATGAGAACATGATATTATTATGTTATGAATGATCATTATTACAATTTAATACATGTAATGTAGATTTTGTGATCTACTTCTATGACAGTAGTTATATTAATAAGCTATATAATGCATGGAACAAATGATATTATGATGCCATAACCAATAGATTTGCTACTGGGATCTCCGTCCCGTACCGACCCAAGCACGACCCCAAAATATGTGTTGTGCCTTGGCACCCATCGTGCCAAGATCCTAGGCACGATACAACCCTCGCATTCGTGTCATGCTATGGGTCGTGCTAAAATATCATACTTCGTGTGTCCCACATATAGCACAACCCAATTCCCAACTCTATCTGTTTGTATGCACGCCACACGCACGCACTTTGACCTATTTTTGATTATCCAATGGTATACTTGTTGTCGTGACATTAGTGTAGATCTACTTATCAAAACTTGGGCATTCGCTCAAAATGATTAAGTTGAACCAGAATGGAAGTGAAAACAAATGAATCTTTCATTGCGGCAAAGGTAGAGATTAAATTTTTAGGACATAACACACACACACACACAATTTGACCTAGTTTGATTCTTCAATGGTATATATACTAGCTGGCGTGACATTGGTGTAGAACTATTTTTTCAAAACTAGGGCATTGGCTCAAAATGATTAAAATGAACTAGAATATATGTGAGAACAGATGGAGATAGAGATCAGATTATTATGATACAACCACAATTACTCACTGGCACAGTTTCACACGATATATCTCGGTGGAATGTATGAATTGTAGATACACTCTTGGATACTTGCCATAGGCTCCTAATACTTGAGCATAGCTACAACTGAGACATGCCAACGAGCTATATCGTGCAGAACTCTACCAGCGAGAAATGGGAAGTTGTGCTTAACCTGGTCGACAGTTTGCTTCTGTACAATAGAATGTGTACTTATTTGATTTGATGTCTGTTTGTAGAGCTGGGAGATGGGTCATGCTGGCACGGCACAACCCATCCCACTCGAGCCTCGTGACACATTATATCTAGGTTTCTAGGCATGGTAGGCATGTCGTGCTATGCCGCATGGCATGAAGACAAGTTTTTCACAAGGCCCAAGCACGGTCTGTGGCACGATGGCACATCTTCGTGTCATGCCGGCCCAAGCATAGCCCTCATGATATGAGACTACATATGACTGTATGAGAACATGATATTATTATGTTACGGATGATCATTATCACAATTTTATACATGTAATGTAGATTTTGTGATCTACTTCTATGACAGTAGTTATATTAATAAGCTATATAATGCATGGAATTAATGATATTATGATGCCATAACCTATAGATTTGCTAATGAAATCTCCGTCCCGTACCGATCCAAGCACGACCCCAAAATATGTGTTGTGCCATGCCACCCATCGTGCCAAGATCCTAGGCACGATACAACCCTCGCATTCGTGTCATGTTATGGGTCGTGCTAAAATATCATACTTCGTGTGTCCCACATATAGCACAACCTAATTCCCAACTCGATCTGTTTGTATGCACCCCACACCCATGCACTTTGACCTATTTTTGATTATCCAATGGTATACTTGTTGTCGTGACATTAGTGTAGATCTACTTATCAAAACTTGGGCATTAGCTCAAAATGATTAAGTTGAACTAGAATGGAAGTGAAAACAAATGGATCTTTCATTGCGACAAAGGTAGAGATTAAATTTTTAGGACATAACACACACGCACACACAATTTGACCTAGTTTGATTCTTCAATGGTATATATACTAGCTGGCGTGACATTGGCGTAGAACTATTTTTTTGAAACTAGGGCATTGGCTCAAAATGATTAAAATGAACTAGAATATAAGTGAGAACAAATGGAGATAGAGATCTGATTATTATGATACAACCACCATTACTTAGTGGCATAGCTTGACACGATATATCGCGGTGGCATGTCTAAATTGTAGATACACTCTTGGATACTTGCCATAGGCTCCTAATCATTGAGCATAGCTACAACTCAGACATGCCAACGAGCTATATCGTGCGGAACTCTACCAGCGAGAAATGGGAAGTTGTGCTTAACCTGGTCGACAATTTGCTTATGTACAATAGAATGTGTACTTATTTGATTTGATGTCTATTTGTAGAGCTGGGACATGGGTCATGCTGGCACGGCACAACCCATCCCACTCGTGCCTCGTGACACATTATATCTAGGTTTCTAGGCATGGTAGGCATGTCGTGCTATGCCGCATGGCATGACGATAAGTTTTTCACAGGGACCAAGCACGGTCTGTGGCACGATGGAACATCTTCGTGTCGTGCCGGCCCAAGCATAACCCTCATGATATGAGACTACATATGACCGTATGAGAACATAATATTGTTATGTTACGAATGATCATTATCACAATTTCATACATGTAATGTGGATTTTGCGATCTACTTATATGACAATAGTTATATTAATAAGCTATATAATGCATGGAATGAATGATATTATGATGCCATAACTTATAGATTTGCTAATGGGATCTCCGTCCCGTACCGACCCAAGCACGACCCCAAAGTATGTGTTGTGCCATGCCACCCATCGTGCCAAGATCCTAGGCACGATACAACCCTCGCATTCGTGTCATGCTATGGGTCATGCTAAAATATCATACTTCGCGTGTCCCACATATAGCACAACCCTATTCCCAACTCTATCTATTTGTATGCACCCCACACGCACGCACTTTGACCTATTTTTGATTATCCAATGGTATAATTGTTGTCGTTACATTAGTGTAGATCTACTTATCAAAACTTGGGCATTAGCTCAAAATGATTAAGTTGAACTAGAATGGAAGTGAAAACAAATGAATCTTTCATTGCGACAAAGGTAGAGATTAACTTTTTAGGACATAACACACACACACACAATTTGACCTAGTTTGATTCTTCAATGGTATATATACTTGCTGGCATGACATTGGTGTAGAACTATTTTTACAAAACTAGGGCATTGGCTCAAAATGATTAAAATGAACTAGAATATAAGTGATAACAGATGGAGATAGAGATCAGATTATTATGATACAACCACCATTACTTAGTGGCACAGTTTCACACGATATATCTCGGTGGCATGTCTGAATTGTAGATACACTCTTGGATACTTGCCATAGGCTCCTAATCCTTGAGCATAGCTATAACTCAGACATGCCAACGAGCTATATCGTGCGGAACTCTACCAGGGAGAAATGGGAAGTTGTGCTTAACCTGGTCGACAGTTTGCCTCTGTACAATAGAATGTGTACTTATTTGATTTGATGTCTGTTTGTAGAACTGGGACATGGGTCATGCTGGTACGGCACAACCCATCCGACTCGTGCCTCGTGACACATTATATCTAGGTTTCTGGCATGGTAGGCATGTCGTGCTATGCCGCATGGCATGACGATAAGTTTTTCACAAGGCCCAAGCACGGTCTGTGGCACGATGGCACATCTTCGTGTCGTGTCGTCCCAAGCATAGCCCTCATGATATGATACTACATATGACCATATGAGAACATGATATTATTATGTTACGAATGATCATGAACACAATTTCATAAATGTAATGTAGATTTTGTGATCTACTTCTATGACAGTAGTTATATTAATAAGCTATAGAATGCATGGAACAAATGATATTATGATGCCATAACCTATAGATTTGCTACTGGGATCTCCGTCCCGTACCGACCCAAGCACGACCCCAAAATATGTGTTGTGCCATGCCACCCATTGTGCCAAGATCCTAGGCACGATACAACCCTCTCATTCGTGTCATGCTATGGGTCGTGCTAAAATATCATACTTCGTGTGTCCCACATATAGCACAACCTAATTCCCAACTCGATCTGTTTGTATGCACCCCACACCCACGCACTATGACCTATTTTTGATTATCCAATGGTATACTTGTTGTCGTGACATTAGTGTAGATCTACTTATCAAAACTTGGGCATTAGCTCAAAATGATTAAGTTGAACTAGAATGGAAGTGAAAACAAATGGATCTTTCAGTGCGACAAAGGTAGAGATTAAATTTTTAGGACATAACACACACACACACAATTTGACCTAGTTTGATTCTTCAATGGTATATATACTAGCTGGCGTGACATTGGCGTAGAACTATTTTTTCAAAACTAGGGCATTGGCTCAAAATGATTAAAATGAACTAGAATATAAGTGAGAACAAATGGAGATAGAGATCTGATTATTATTATACAACCACCATTACTTAGTGGCATAGTTTGACACGATATATCGCGGTGGAATGTCTAAATTGTAGATACACTCTTGTATACTTGCCATAGGCTCCTAATCCTTGAGCATAGCTACAATTCAGACATGCCAACGAGCTATATCGTGCGGAACTCTACCAGCGAGAAATGGGAAGTTGTGCTTAACCTGGTCGACAGTTTGCTTATGTACAATAGAATGTGTACTTATTTGATTTGATGTCTGTTTGTAGAGCTGGGACATGGGTCATGCTGGCACGGCACAACCCATCCCACTCGTGCCTCGTGACACATTATATCCAGGTTTCTAGGCATGGTAGGCATGTCGTGCTATGCCCCATGGCATGACAATAAGTTTTTCACAAGGCCCAAGCACGGTCTGTGGCACGATGGAACATCTTCATGTTGTGCCGGCCCAAGCATAACCCTCTTGATATGAGACTACATATGACCGTATGAGAACATGATATTATTATGTTACGAATGATCATTATCACAATTTCAAACATGTAATGTAGATTTTGCGATCTACTTATATGACAATAGTTATATTAATAAGCTATATAATGCATGGAACGAATGATATTATGATGCCATAACGTATAGATTTGCTAATGGGATCTCCGTCCCGTACCGACCCAAGCACGACCCCAAAATAGGTGTTGTGCCATGCCACCCATCGTGCCAAGATACTAGGCACGATACAACCCTCGCATTCGTATCATGCTATGGGTCGTGCTAAAATATCATACTTCATGTCTCCCACATATAGCACAACCCAATTCCCAACTCTATCTATTTGTATGCACCCCACACGCAGGCACTTTGACCTATTTTTGATTATCCAATGGTATACTTGTTGTCGTTACATTAGTGTAGATCTACTTATCAAAACTTGGGCATTAGCTCAAAATGATTAAGTTGAACTAGAATGGAAGTGAAAACAAATGAATCTTTCATTACGACAAAGGTAGAGAATAACTTTTTAGGACATAACACACACACACACACACACAATTTGACCTAGTTTGATTCTTCAATGGTATATATACTTGCTGGCGTGACATTGGTGTAGAACTATTTTTTACAAAACTAGGGCATTGGCTCAAAATGATTAAAATGAACTAGAATATAAGTGATAACAGATGGAGATAGAGATCAAATTATTATGATACAACCACCATTACTTAGTGGCACAGTTTCACACGATATATCTCGGTGGCATGTCTGAATTGTAGATACACTCTTGGATACTTGCTATAGGCTCCTAATCCTTGAGCATTGCTATAACTCAGACACGCCAACGAGCTATATCGTGCGGAACTCTACCAGGGAGAAATGGGAAGTTGTGCTTAACCTGGTCGACAGTTTGCCTCTGTACAATAGAATGTGTACTTATTTGATTTGATATCTGTTTGTAGAGCTGGGACATGGGTCGTGCTGGCACGGCACAACCCATCCCACTCGTGCCTCGTGACACATTATATCTAGGTTTCTAGGCATGGTAGGCATGTCGTGCTATGCCGCATGGCATGACGATAAGTTTTTCACAAGGCCCAAGCACGGTCTGTGGCACGATGGCACATCTTCGTGTCGTGCCGTCCCAAGCATAGCCCTCATGATATGAGACTACATATGACCGTATGAGAACATGATATTATTATGTTGCGAATGATCATTATCACAATTTCATACATGTAATGTAGATTTTGTGATCTACTTCTATGACAGTAGTTATATTAATAAGCTATATAATGCATGGAACAAATGATATTATGATGCCATAACCTACAGATTTGCTAATGGGATCTCCGTCCCGTACTGACCCAAGCACGACCCCAAAATATGTGTTGTGCCATGCCACCCATCGTGCCAAAATCCTAGGCATGATACAACCCTCGCATTCGTGTCATGCTATGGGTCGTGCTAAAATATCATACTTCGTGTGTCCCACATATAGCACAACCCAATTCCCAACTCGATCTGTTTGTATGCACCCCGCACCCACGCACTTTGACCTATTTTTGATTATCCAATGTTATACTTGTTGTCGTGACATGTCGTGCTATGCCGTATGTCATGACGATAAGTTTTTCACAAGGCCCAAGCACGGTCTGTGGCATGATGGCACATCTCATGTCGTGTCGGCCCCAACATAGCCCTCATGATATGAGACTACATATGACAGTACGAGAACATGAAATTATTATGTTATGAATGATCAATATGACAATTTCATACATGTAATGTAGATTTTGTGATCTACTTCTATGACAGTAGTTATATTAATAAGCTATATAATATGCATGGAACGAATGATATTATGATGCCATTACCTAAAGATTTGCTAATGGGATCTCCGTCCCCTACCGACCCAAGCACGACCCCAAAATATGTGTCGTGCCATGCCACCTTTCATGCCAAGATCCTAGGTACGACAAAACCCTCGCATTCGTCTCATGCTATGGGTCGTGCTAAAATATCATACTTTGTGTGTCCCACATATAGCCCAACCTAATTCCCAACTCTATCTGTTTGTATGCAGCCCACACCCATGCACTTTGACCTATTTTTGACTATCCAATGTTATACTTGTTGTCGTGACATTAGTGTAGATGTACTTATCAAAACTTGGGCATGTAACACCCTAAATTCCACTGTTTGATTTTAATTAAAACTTGCTTAGCAACAATGTGTTCTCGCTTAAGGAATATAAGGATGTTGTGCTCTTATAGGCATTTAATCATTTTTCTTGATTAATTAATGAAATATAGGAGTTTACTATTGCATACATGCTGGTGCATTGTTTTGAGTGTTTGAATTCAAACCTTTGTTTGAATTCATTTGTTTGAGTGGTTTTAAAAATGAAAAGGTTCTCTTCCTCCCTCCACTCTCTTTCTCTTCTTTTGGCCCAACCCCGTTGCTCTAGCTCTGCTCCGCTCGCGGCCCGCCGGCGTCGTTGCATTTTTGCAGCCCAATTCCGCGAAGTCCGCCGGCAGCCCCTCAGCTCTTCCCCTGCGTCCACATGCTGGCACCTGCGGCCCAACCCAGCGCAGCCCATCCCCGCGGCCGCCCGGCCACGGTCGCCGACGGGCGGGCCCCGCCCCGTCATCCCCGTCCTCGGGTCGGTGTCCGACCGGGGCGGGAGCTCCGACTCCGAGCTAGCCTCGCGCGCGTGCGACTGTGGGCCCGCGCGCCAGACGTTTTCCCCGACGCCTATAAGTACCGCCGCCCCTGTTGCGCACGCCCGCGTCTCCCAAAACCCTAGCCCGAGCTCCGGTCTGCCGTCGCGCGCAACCCTAGCCGGCCACCGCTTCGATTCCGCTCCGTCGCCGTTTTCCCGCCGCCGTGAAGCACTCTGGGAGCCGCGAGTGAAGGTGAGGAGCACGCTGGTGCGTCTTGCGCGCGATTCCACGTTTCTCAGCACGTTTCCGGGCTCGCCGGACTTGAGCCGCCGCGGTTGCTCGCCGTGCACCGTCGCGCCTCGCCATCGTCACCCCGGAAGCCCGCCGTGGAGTTCATCGTGCACTAGCCGTCATACCGGTGCTATCCCCGCGTCTTTTGGAGCACCCCAGCTCGATTTTGTTGTCGCGCCGCCGCTCGCCGGCGTTGCGCTGCCGCAGCTCGCGCCACCGCCGGCTGCGTCACGCCGCTGCTCGCCTGCATTAGACCGGAGCCGCTGGATCGTAGATCAACGGCCCAGATCGCGTCAAGCGCCCGGTCAGAGCAGCCCTCCTACCGGTCAACCCAGTGCTTAGATCCCCACCGTTGGATCCTGATCCGGCGGATCAGATCCACCTTTGTAAATTTAACCGCGCTGTTTTGCTTAAAAGCCCCCAAGTTTTCCCTGTTTCACAAAAATATCCTTCCACCTTAGAAAAAACTTTACAGTTTGGTCCTGTTTTCTTCAGTTTAGCCCGAAAACTTAAGTTTTATTTACAGATTAGTCCTAAAAATTGTTTTAGCCATAACTTCGTCGTTTTAGCTCCGTTTTTAGCGTTCTTTATGTCCACGCGATCGTCTCGACGAGTAGAATAGTTTTCTGTTGCTTTTATTACTGTTTGAGATGATTGGTGTACTGTTTCTTATTTGTTTCCATTGTATGCTTGTATGTGATGTGTGGAGCGTAGCGTACGAGCAGTTCGGGGACTTCGCTGCTGTTGAAGAGTATCAAGACCCTGAGCAGTTTCCGGTGCTGGTAGAAGGCAAGTCCTTGCTGCATTCCCATTAACTTCCAATTACAACATGCATTTTAATTACACTGTTGTTTATTATTCCTACGCATTAAATTGATGGGTCATGTTGCTAAGGTTCGACTAGCTTTGTTATCCTATGCCTTGATCAACCTGGGTTTACTTTATGTTGGGTAGCACATGCTAGCGCTTTACGTGGTTTTGGAGGGTTTAATGAACACTTGTTAATATGGATTTATTTTTGTTATCATTCATGTAATGCAAGAACACTTTATGCTTGTTAATCGGAACATGGAGAACCACCCAGGAAAATAGTACTACCACAAGACATATGGCTCTGTCTTGGCTTATTAATCAGTGAACTAGTGTTAGGTATGCTTTACCTGATAAGGGTTGGGGGCTGGCGGGTAGTGGCGTATGGACCTGCTCGGGCGTAGGTGTGGGCTTAGCTAAGACACGGTACTCGTCCGGGAGCTTTATACGTTGCACTGACCAGGTAACCTAGCGGGCAGCCTTCATCTGGGGATCTTTGTAACGGCCTCGTAGCGTCCCTATGCAATCACACCTCGGTAGTGTGGTATGGTGCCTTGCAAACACCGCATGGTTGGGTCCAAAACTCTTCGGGGTTTTTACGCGACTTGTGGGTAAAGATGTACAACCTCTGCAGAGTGTAAAACTAACTAGTTAGCCGTGCCCACGGTCAAGGGCGGCCTGGACCCTCACATGATTAATTCTATGGAAGATGGAACTTTTAAACTTGTGCATTGCATTCTATGGATCTGTTGCATTTTATTATCTGGGTTTGGTATATACTTACACTTGTTAGTAACAGTTGCTTAATAAAACTTAACCAACTAAAATGCTGACTTGCTTTTGAGCCAACATCTTCCACCATAAAGCCTTGCATGTTGTTATAGAACTTTTCCCTTGTTGAGTACGACATGTGCTCATGCTTGTTGTTCATTTATTGCATCTACACTACCCGGCTGCTGCTCAGATGGGCGTTTTGAAGACTACAATGATGAGTTCGATGGGTTCTAGGCGTCCGTTCTCCAGTCAGCTGCCTGTGGAGGACTTCTGCATGTGTTTCTTTTCCACTGTTAGCTACTCGAACGATTGTTTAGTTGAGGCATTCGGTCATGTAATAACTGTTTAATACTCTCTTTACGCTTTACACTGTGTTTTTGGTATTCACTGCGTCGATGCATGTGTGTAACTTGATCATGGCGCACATGTATTCTTGCATTCAGGTTTGTCCTTAAATCCGGGTGTGACAGGGCATTAGCTCAAAATGATTAAGTTGAACTATAATGGAAGTGAAAACAAATGGATGTTTCATTGCGACAAAGGTAGAGATTAAATTTTTAGGACATAACCACCATTACTCGATGGCACAGTTTCACATGATATGTCCCGGAAGCATGCCTGAATTGTAGACATACTCTCGGATACTTGTCATCGAATAGTAATCCTTGAGCATAGCTACAACTCAGACATGCCAATGAGCTATATCGTGTGTAAAATCTATTAGGGAGAAAAGGGAATATGTGTTTAACTTGGTCCAGACTTGACATCTGTACAATAGTTACTTATTTCATTTTATGTCTATTTGTACGCCCCACCACACATACCCACACACTTTGACCTGGTTTGACTTTCCAATGATATACTTGCTGTCGTGACATTGGTGTAGACCTAGTTATCGAAACATGGGCATTAGCTCAAAATGATTAAGGCGAACTAGAATGGAAGTGAAAATAGACGGATGTTTCATTGGCATGGAGGTAGATATTAGAATATTAAGAAAACCACCATTACTCAGTGGCATTGTTTAAGGCGATAATATGTCAGTGGTGTATCTTCGATATAGATTAGAAGATGAATCTAGCACGTAAATCTTTTTTTAGCAAAATAAAGAGTGATCAAGAAAGTGATGCTAGAAACAAACAAAAAGACAACATGTTGAGCTAACAAGATTGGATCATGTGAAACTGTAACTCTAGCATGTTTGACTTTTCATTTATTAGGATCCCAGAGAAAAGGGAAATGACAAATTACCTCAAGGTGTTACCTTTATTATGATGTTACTATGACATCTAGTGGTGGTCTCTCCCTTGAATGTATACAACTTGTGGAGTGACAGGTGCATGTGAGGAGGCATGGCTTGATCATCTTTAATGGAATTAGCCTCCTTCCTTTATGCCTCCATCATCCAGGAATTCCTCCTTGAGTAAGTGCTTCTGATTGTGGATCTTGTTTGCATCACTCTTCTTCTTCTTAGTTCATAGGGAATTCTTCTCTCTCACGTGTCTTGCTCCATCTCTAGTGAGTTCATCTCGACCTCTCCCAAACTTGTCTCCAAGTTTATTCTGCAGGGGTTAGTCCCAAAAATATACCATTGTCTACACAAACAATTCTAGTTCAATAACCAAACAAGACTCCATGCCTAATCAGATTAAGGAAGGCTATTTAACCTAAGCACCACGCTTAATTTAAAAGCCAATGGAAGTATGTATGTACTTCCAAACCAAAGCTTACTATGGTAGACAAAAGGTAACATGAAAGCATATAGAGATTTACTCAAACAGAGACAGTAGAGCATGATAAGTTTTATGTAACAAAGTGAGCATGTAATAAAGGTAGAGACAACCAAGCTAGCGCAGCAACATGACAAGAGATGTTTCTATGCATATGATTCAAAGTTGCATAACGACTGGTTGGACATACCTTGTATTGTCATCCTTCGTTCTCTTTGTTCCAAACTTGGAATGGTTAGTGACAAGAATACCCGAAGGAATATTTTTATAACTAAACCTCTATGCTCACTACGCAGGGGTATATGCAAGTCTTATAGAATTCCCCCTAACGTGCTTGTTTTTTGGACAAAAAGCTCGTCCTTGGGAAACCTTCAAAATATGGTTCAAGATGGTGAAGTGGTTTCCCTTATATTGCTAATCTCAAGATTTCACGCCATTGGGACAACCACCCTTTCTAAATTTGTAGAGAAAAGAAGCATAAGGGGGTTGGAGATCTCATTGTGTGGCAAGATTTGAGATGGCAATTGAATTCAGGAGTTTTCTCAAATGAGCATGGACTAGGTGGAAAAGTTCCATTTGTGAAGTAGCTTTCATGCTCATTAATGTTCTCCAAGTAATGTGCTCCTTTTGGTCTTCCTTAAATCCTTCATAAAATTTTAGGATCATGAGGGGACATAAGAAAAAGGGCTCAAGAGGACTCATTGGGCTCAAGGATGAGGTTAAAGATGGGTTCGAAAAGTTATCTAATCCGTACATTGAAAGAGAGAGAGACAGAAGTGTATTCTTGATGACTTTGCTCTTTCCTATGGCATGATTAGATATGCTACCCTTGAGGTTTCTCCAATGTCCTTGTGTAGCAAAAAGGATGTTGTTTAAGAGACTATCTCCTTAGGGAAATTGCATGCTCAGAAGTCTCTTGTGAAGCTTGAAGTTTCACGATCTTTCCAAACTCATCATCTACAAGGGTTGAATTTCTTCTTCCCTTTAAGGTTTTCAGGACATTGATGGTTTGGGTTTGATAGCTAAGCCTTGGGATTGGAGTGATGGTGATATAGCTATCAGAACTTCCCTTTTGTGACTAGAGGATGAATTTTTTCTTCCTTTGGGTGGTCATAAAGAATGCTAGTGCAAGGGTTCCACCCACTGAGTTTGTCAAAGACAAACCTTGCCTTAGAAAAGGAGAGAAAAGCTCCTCTAGATACTGCATGATGGTCATGCTCACAACATTCGTATGATGGGGCCAAAGATTCACTACCCTTAGAGATAATGATACAAAGATTCCTTACCCTATTAAGGATATGATCCTGGCTCTTGCGGTAAACTATGGGGTAAAGGTCTACACTAAAGTAGAACATATGGTTTCCCATGCTCTTTCTTGCTTCATCTCTTCAGTACCGGTCCATCCAAGATGAAGACTAGAGTTTTCGTCTGTCGCTCCTAAGAAGGATTGTTTCATGATCATTTCGACCAACCGTAGGCGTAGCTCATGGCCGGATGTAAGGATAAGATCTAAAGTTTCTAGTGGCCAGAGCTTCCGCTTTAGGGTGTAACTTAAGATAGATAAAAGTGGAACCAAGTGATCCCACAAAGATAGCAACAGGTGAGAAGATAGGAAAAAGATAAAATCTACACTAAAGTATGGTACAAGATTAGCTATACTCAAGAGTTCTCTCTTAACCGTTTCTCCCCGGCAACGACGCCAGAAATGCTTGTTGGTATTTGTTAAGCCTACAGAAATACTATGATGGATAATCCACAAACGCACGGATACCGGCGAGCATTCCACCCGGGAGAGGGTTTTAAATATCGAATCCATAGGGAGAAAGGTAGAGAGAATGGTCTGAAGTAAAAGACTAATCCCTGAGAAGCTATCAAGGACTTGACAGAAAGAAGAGATAAGGAAAACTTAAGGATGTCTGGTTCTTATTCTCACAAGCTATGTCTATATTGTTCTTATGGGGTGATTGTCTGAAGGCACACTTAGGAAAGGGAACCTCTCGAGAATCTATGGGGGAGTCCTATGGTTTTTATAGACGGGAGGTGGACGGCGAAGGACTCAATGGTGCTATCACTACCACGATCTACCACACGATCCGGAATATAGAAGGCATTCATAATCTAGCTAGTCTAAGCACCACACTTACACTAAACATGCAACTTTAGTTCAAGAGAGACAGGAATTAAAGTGCTCAAAGAGTTATGAACCGTAACAACAATAAAGACAATGTTGCTCACTTGAATAAGAAGTCGATCTTTCAATAAGGTCTCGGGATCAGGCTCCAATGGAGTTGATCCCAGAGGTAGAAGATGAAGAGGAGACACCGACATGTCCGGGCCTTCCTTCAGCTTCGCCTCTGCTGCTCTCTAGTCTTCTCGAACAAGATTAGCTAGGTCTAATTAGACCATGGCTCTAATCTCTCAACTTGATACAACTCTCTCCAACTCTAATTCTAATCTAGAGCTTCTATCTCAGGTAGGCATTGGTGATTAGAATGAATTGGATGCCTGCCCTAGGGTCAGGGGGCTAGTTATATAGTCCTGAGGGGTTTCTCGCCACCATACGATCCAACCGACCTTGATCTACATCCAAGATGTGGTTTTCTAGGTCGGTTGGAGAACCTTCTGGAACGTACCCGAAGCGGAGCGACGGCGGCGGCAGGGGGAGGCCGATCGGTCTCCTCATGGGGCCGGTCGGTCCCTGGTGGGCCCCACATAGGCTAATCTTTTACGGTTGTGTGCGTGTCGTCATGCCGTTTCCAAAAAGTATTAATTCACATCAAATGGAGTCCGGATGAGGGAGTTATGCCCGTTTTACTGAACCCCGCTCTGCGACTGATATCTTCTGATTCTGAACTCTGAATATGGCAAATGATATATCTGTTTCAATCATCTTGACGAGGCCTTCACAATGTTGCACTTCAATTCTTCATTTAAGATACTTCTAGGTTTCTCTTCTGTAGTAGTTGGATCGGAGTACAATCGGGACACGTCTTGGAGTCGTATGACTTGATAATTCTCGTTGTTTCCTGTTTAGTCCCTGCAAACCATAACTTCACCAAACTCATGGAATTCATTAGTAGCAAACACCTAAGTCTATATTGACATTCATTTTATGCCTTTTCCTTTATTTAGTTGACAAGTAAAAGTATACGTTAAGATGTGTCAACAATAAGAACCTAGGGAATCCCCGTGGTGAAAAAGGTGTAGATCCGTACGCTTGCGGATCGTAGGTGGATACAAGTTTTATTCGTCAACAGTGTAGACCTAATTATCAAAACTTGGGCATTAGCTCAAAATGATTAAGGTGAACTACAATAAAAGTGAGAATAGATGGATGTTTCGTTGGCATGGAGGTAGATATTAGAATATTAAGACACAACCACCATTACTTAGTGGCATTGTTTAAGATGATAATATGTCGGTGGTGTATCTGCGGTATAGACACACTTTTGGATACTTGCTATCGGCTCCTCATCCTTGAGCATAGATACAACACATACATTCCAATGAGCTATATATCGCTAAGGAGAAATTGGAAGTCGTGCTTATTAACTTGGTCCAAACTTTACCTTCGTACAACATATTGTGTACCTATTTGAAGTTATGTCTATGTGTGTGCCAGTTTGTATCACACACACAATTTAACCTAGTTTGATTCTTCAATGGTATATATACTTGTTGGCATGACATTGGTGTAGACCTATTTTTCAAAACTAGGGCATTAGCTGAAAATGATTAAAACGAACTGGTTGTATGCCCCTCAGACATGCCAGACACTTTGACCTGGTTTGACTCTCCAATGAAATATACTTGCTGTGACATTGGTGTAGACCTACTTATCAAAACTTGGGCATTAGCTCAAAATGATTAAGGTGGGCTAGAATGGAAGTGAGAATAGATGGATGTTTAGAGATTCAATTATTAAGACACAACCACCATTACTCATTGGCATAGTTTAAGATCATAAATCCTGGTGGTGTATCTACATTATAGACACAATTTTGGATAGTTGCTATCGACTCCTCATTCTTGAGCATAGCTACAATGCATACATGCCATCGAGCTATATATCTTATCAAAGTCTATTAACTAAGGAGAAATTTGAAGTTGTGCTTAACTTGGTCCAAACATTACCATCGTACAACAGAATGTGTACTTATTCGATTTATGTCTATGTGTGTGCCTGTTTGTATACCACACACACTTTAGCAATCCAGTTATAGATGTCCAAATGAGTCTGAGACGATGGGTGGCACGATGCAAAACACTAAAAAACACGACACTAGCACGACACTAACACGATGGCCATAGTGTTAGTGTCGGCACGACACGATGATGGGTCGTGTATGGGCCGTGATCTCGACACGCAGTGTTAGAATGAACACGACATGAAAAAAGTGGCCCATATAAACATGATAGCGACCCATTTTAACATGACACAGCCCACCTAAACATCGGCCCACCATAGCCCAACACTTTTACAAAAATATACAACACAAACCCTAATCCCCCAACCCTCCCATCCCCAACCCTGCAGCTGTTGCCCGCCTCCACTCTAGCGAGTCCAGCCTCCTCACCTCTTCCATACCTCCATCCGTGGGGCGCTGCTGCCACGGCTGTGGGGCGGGATTGGGAGGTGGGCACACGACATTGCTATGGGGCATGGCTGCGCAGGCGGGAGACGGGCGCACGCCGTCCCTGTTGATCGCGGCGGGCAAGCGCCGCCGTTGTAGGCGCGGCCATGAGGCTGATGAGCGCCGTCATCGTGGGGCGTGGCCACAGGGCTTGACATCGACATGAGTTTTCTTGTTTCTGTGTATGGATTTGGTTATTTGTGATGACTTTCTTGATCTTTGTACTTGATTCGATTTTCTCCTCTCTTCCTCTCTCTCGATTTGCTCCTCTCTTCCCCAGTCTAGCCGTGCCAGCCGTGCCCGCGTGCCGGCACGACATGGCTAAGCGTGATGCATGTCGTGTTTGGGACAAGGAGCCCACATGGCGTGTTGGCACACCACGACATGATTGGATGATCGTGTCCGACTGTGTCGTGTCCAATCGTGTCGTGTTTACTCGTGTTAGTGTCGTGTAGTGTCGTGCGGCCCATCTGGACATCTATAAATCCAGTTTCATTCTCTCCTTTCGCAGGCACCCCGGATCAGCGCCTGACGCCCTCGGCCTACAGCCATCGCAGCCTGTCCAGCTCCGGTGGTCCTGCCATCTGCGTCGCCACCCTCTGCCATGACCCATTGCTAATAATCCATCTTGCCGAACACCACTAGTGCCTCCACCGTCCACCAGAGGTCCCCACTACTCGCATATGGTGGCGTTGTCACTGTCTCTGCTCCACTGTCCTCTCTTCTACCTTGACTGCTAGCCGGTGAAGCGGCGGACCACCACAAAGCTCTCTCTACATCTCACTCCCATGCATATTTGTGGCTTTCTCATTCCTTCCATCCGCTCGAGTCTCGCACCAGCAAGTCTCTCCTCTCCGTCTCCAATATTCCAAGTACGGCGTCGGTGTCATATGGACCTCCCTGGGCCCACTACCTCGGTGGGTGCCAGGACTGACTACTCGGTGGGCCCCTGGGGCTACCCGACTTGCGCTGCACAGTACCTGATGGCGTGAAGCACAAGGACTACAAAGGAGAAGTACTCGGTTAGGAAGTTGTACATGTCCCGCACTGTATGGAAGACTCCTAGACGTACTCGACTAGTACTCTGTCCCTAAACCGACTTGTAACCCTGCCTCCCGGACTATATAAGGAGAGGCGGGGACCCCTCTCTTGATCATCTCATCTCACGACGTAGGATTGCATCATCTTGTAATCGTACCCAATGAATCCAGAGCTACGCAGCATACAGGACGTAGGGTATTACGCACCTCGCGGCCCGAACCTATCTAAATTGTGTGCCACGTGTCTCTTCCTTTGAGTTACCAATCTTGGCGAGGCCACATTCATCTACTTTGGGTACTCCCCTTAGTAGGTTGCCAGTCTAAAACACCGACAGCTGGCGCGCCAGGTAGGGGCTCTCGCCCGAGATCACATGGCGAACTCGACGGCTCCTGTCTACATCAAGCCAACCG
This sequence comes from Cenchrus americanus, assembly GCA_947561735.1. NCBI lineage: Eukaryota > Viridiplantae > Streptophyta > Magnoliopsida > Poales > Poaceae > Cenchrus > Cenchrus americanus. Next base: position 10,239,335 of record OX387239.1, read on the forward strand.
TCGCTTTCAACCGCGGCGACACCTTCGTTTTCGGCGCTTGGGTCTGCACTGCTGACAGCGCGGGGTCCTTCCAACGCCGCCTCACCATGCCGCCCAACCCGGAGACCGGCTTCGTGACGCTTCCTGAAGTTGTCACGGGCGAACTCGCCGGCAAGTTCGGCGAAATTTCGCTTTTCGACCATCATGCTGACTTCGAGCTCGGGTCCGCTTCCAACTCGAACTTGGCGTCCCCGTGGGCTATCGCATGCGAGCTGGCTACCCAGCCATCGCATGTGGTTTCACCACCCCATGAGCGCTCCACGCATGGCCCCCGCATCCTCAGTAGGGCCCGCACGGAGGCTCCCTCTTCACGCCGGGCCGGCAACGAGCCCGTACCCGAGTACAACTCGGACTAAGACACCGCACCCGGCCATGCTTCGGACTGCAACCCCCTCTCCGGCTTCTACTCGGACTCCGCGTATGAGTTTGACTTCGGGTCGGACCCAGAGGATCCCGAGTCCGAGGACAACACTACTAAGCAGCCCGCTGACCTGATAACATCCACACCTGCCGGGAGATTCGTCTACTGGCCAGATCGCAAGCCTGCTGACCTGATAAGTGGAGACTCACGCTACGTTGCCTACCTCGACTCGCTCTCGTTCCATGAGGGAACAACACTTGCCCGAGCTGACTCGTATACTGTTGACGGTGAAAATCCGTCAACCTAGCCATGAGTTTACCTTCGGTGTTGGCATTAGTTTTATACCTTATCCATTGGTACTAACCCCCGTGGTATAACAAGTTCACGTGTGCATGTCGTTTTTGGAGTTTAATGTTTATGCAGGGATTTAGTGTTGAATGCAAGACTTTCGGGATAAGTTCATCAAGCACCTCATGACAAGACCTTGAAGCCCCGAACAAGTCATGCAATGAAGCAAACTTAACTCCAAGAAGCCGGGGACTTGATCCGAGAAGACGACGGACTCCGGGGACCCGACCGAAAAAGTGCTTGAATCTTGCAAGACAAGGAGTTGAGTCCAATTCGGAGAGAAACCGGCGACATGGACCTACATGCGAAGGGGGAAGCATCCGGGAAGCAAGGGAACCGACCTCGGCAAAGGAGCCCGCGGGCCGGGCCTAAATGGGCCCGGGCCGGCCGGCCCGGTCCGGTCGGCCCGAGTGCCCATTTAGGGCCCAAACCCGTCGCCCTTTGCCCTAGCCGCCAATCGGGCTATTTATAGTCCCCTGACCGAGAGCCACGGAGAGAAGATTTCGTCTTCGGCCGCCGAGAAGCAGAGAAGAGAGGGACACCATGTCGGAGAGGAGAGGGTCGAGCTAGTTGACTAGGGTTTCCCTAGCCGACGTGGGAACCTTGCATGGAAGACCACGTCGGAGTTCCCGCAGCTAGAAGCAAGATCAAGGAAGGATCCCGGTGGTGATCTTGTGTATGTATCATTGTCATAGTTGAATTATCAAGTTGAATCTTTTCTTAGCGATCAAGTGTTTCCTCGAAGATTTCGTTTTTCGATCGGCTTTGCTTATTCCAATTCTATTCGCGCGATAGATTACATAGGGTGTTCTTGTAGCCGCGGTGGCTAGAGGTACACGCCGGATCTTCCGAAAGAATCTCGACTTGTCTTTTGACTCGCCCTAAGCTCCCCGCATGAATAGGGATACGTTGTGACAGAACGGGGGTCTCGAAAGGCGGATGTTTTCGGATTTGGACGGGAAACCACGATTTAAAGAGGCTTCTATTAAGATTCGATTTGCTACTTCTTCTCTTGCTTGGAACTTCAACAAAAGGCTTACCCCGATCCCTCTAGATCGGTTTATCTACCCAATCTTACTTTGTTTTCTCCGGTCTTTAGTAGATTAGATTTATATTTGTTTTGTGTTCTTATCTAGATGCATTAGGGTTTCTCTTTTACCAAGGATTGAAGTTATTTGGCTTTACTAGATCAACTCTTGCGTCACACATTTGTTCCACGGATTCGATACCTTGGGTTCACCACTCGAGGGAAGAAGGGTCCCTTGACTACGACGGGAGACTTGTACGCTTGCGAGTCACAAACGAACTTTGATACAATTATTAACCGTCAACAAGCCCCTTTTTCTGGCGCCGTTGCCGGGGAACAAGTGATCAAGATTTGATTTTTTATTGCTTTTTTTGTAATTTTCAGTACTGATTTTGTTTTATTTTTGCATCTACTAAATTTTGATCATCCTCAAAATACATCTAATCTAGTTTGTCTAACTCTAGTCTTTATAGATTTGTTTTGTTTTCTAGTTTTTTGCATACTTTGCTTATTGCTAACCCTAACCGGAGATGGTTGGCTACCTCTCCAAGAAACCCAAACTTTTTTGTGGATGATCCAGGAAAGCTTTACAGGCAAAGGTGACGTGCAACACAAGCTAAAGGGTTGGAAATTCAGAAGTTGAAGTCGAAGGACCGTCAAAATCTCCAAGGGAATCACCACCTCCAAGTCAAGACGCCGGGAGGCCGTTCAAGATCAAAGTCTCAACTATCCGCATGACGATTGCGAGAGCTGAATGCATACGAGTCGGATTCCTTGAGTGGCATATCGGTTTACTTAAGAGGAGGATGGAGAAGATGGAGATGAAGAAAGAAGCTCAACACCTAAAGGCCGCTGAAGCAAGATCCTCATGCAAGGAGTGTGTGGAGTACGACCATGTCCAAGGACGCCTTCACTAAGTTCGAGGCTATGGAGAAAATATTGAAGAATTTAGATGGCAAGGTGACGGAGGTCGGAAGCTCTATACGTGGAGTGTTCATCGTAATGAAGATGCTAGACGCAAGTGGGACAACTTGCCGGGCGCCCGATGGGTAACGAAGAAGAATATCCGAGACAACTCCAAGGTCCCAAGACGGCGAAGGCTACTCAAACTCATTCGGGAGAGATGAAGGATCACACTATAGACCATGAAGATCACGACCGAAGGACCGGAGTTCGAGATGCCGAGCCACAAGGAAGATGTTGCATCTGTCAAGACCAAAGGACAAGGCCAGCCTGTGAAGACCAAAAAAATTGACTAAGCCAAAGCGGGTACCCAAGATTGCAACGCCCACAAAGAGCGTTGATCCGAAGTAATCAAGTGAAGAAGTCTAGCCATGGACTATAAACGAAGCGCTAGGCGGGGAGGCAACCCGTTTCGTCAAGTCAAGAATAAGCTACGGGAGGACAACCCGATTCCGGGTTTTTCGAGTCTTTTTAATAATTTAGTTTTTGAGTTTTACTACGCAAAGACATTAGACTTAGAAGTGGTTGAACAATATTAGAGACATAATTCTTGATTGAATGTTTGCTTTATCATAAACCCTTTGCATGAACCCTCCTATGTGCTTGTTTGATTCTTTTCTTTTCGAGAAACCTCAACCAAATAATTTCAGAACCTTAACTCAACCTTTCACCCTCATTATGGTGCTGAGGTTGACTTATTTTTCATGCTAAAACCACACGAGTAGAGCCACGATTTATATTTAAGTGTTAATAAAATTCAGCACGTGGTAGGACTCGCGTGAACTTAGAAATCAAAGCTTTTGGTTGGTTTTAAAAATCTTTATCCTTGGTTTCTCTAGGATTAGAATTTTTCTAAGCCTATTCTAATTTTGTTTTATTCAAAATCTTTCTTATTTAGCCAAAATTAGAACCTAAACCTATGCCCCCATGATCAAGCCGGGAAAATGTCTGCTCTCAACCAATGAAGGCAAACTATACCGGTGAGACCGAAATCGACGTAATAAAAAAATATTTTCGACTTGCATTTGTTTTTAATGGTTTAAAAACTTCTCTAAAATTATGTTCGAGCTCTTGCATGGCTCTGAAAAATATTTTAAATTTCGAATTAGAGGAGTGCTTAACCTTAAACACACCTTAATGGAGGCAATCTAGTAATCATGCATGCACCATTGGATTCCCTTTCATCAACTTTCACCAATTCCACATGCAAAGGACAAGCATGGTGGGCAGCAAGCATCAACTTTGTAGGAATTTCATGGTGGCATGTGAAGCAAGTGGAGCTAGGGAGCATGGACATGACCCAAAACATGAAGCATCAAGTGGAAGGACCAATAGTGGACGAGAGCGTTTGGGCGGTGTAACTCGTGGAGCACGCGGGCAGGAAAGTTGCAGAGGTGAAAAGATCGTGCTGGAAGAAAGACGAGGCGGGGAGGAGCACCGAGGCCGGCCTCACCTACATAAGGAGCCCCCCCGGCTCCCGTTTTCTGCAGGCAAGCTTCCCTCTCCTTCCTTTGTTTGTGTGTTCAAGTTTGTGTGCTCAAAACCTCCGTAGACATAGCCAACCTTCCCAAGCTTGATGACTCAAGAAAAAAAAATCCACATCCTTAATCCACTCAAAGACCACATCCGAATCAAAGAGTTTAAGTGCCTAGTCACCGGTTGCAACCCGGAGTTTTAGTTGAAGAAAAGAGTGCAGCAACCATGTGGAAGAAAACCACAAGTCTCTTCTCCAAGAAGAAGAGTTCGTCGTCATCCAAGCCGTCATCAACCACGTCTTCGAGGAGGCACTCGGTTTCCGAGTCTCCCCGGAGCATGGAGACGGACACGGCACCACCGAGAAGGAACGATGCCCTCCTCCTTGGTGGTATGAGGGCTGCAAGAAGCACTTCCATGAGGTTTACCGAACCTCGTGGGCACACGGAGGAGCAGCCCGCGCCACCACGACGATCGACTCGCTCAACCGCACCACCTCCTTACACCCCGACACACTCTTCGTACGGCTTCATCATCTTGTCGACGGAGGAGGAGGAGAGGCTCGCCAATCTTGAGAAGAGGCTTGTGCCAAACGTCGAGTTCGACGACCAAGCACTCTGCACCTTGGGTTTTTGCACCGACATATACTATATGTTGGGGCACCTCGGATGGGTGCAGTTCTCCAACGGAATATCGGTGGACACCTATTTGGGTTACGCCTTGGAAATTTTGATGACTATTGCACCCATCGTTGATGATGATGGGGTGCAAAGCTTGTCATTCCGTTTGGAGGGAATCGAACAAGTGGTTCCCTGCGAGCATGTTAGGGAGCTGCTTGGATTCCACAAGGGAGCTCCGGAGAAAGTTGACGTGCCACCCGGCACGTTGGCGGGATTTTGGAACATGATCTCCGGAGAAGCCCATCAACAACGCAATTGCATCCGCAACCCCATTATCCGGATATTTCACTCTTGGATGTGCAAGAGGGTATTGGGGAGGATGAAGGAAACAAAGGTGACCGACACGGAGTTGAATTGGCTATACTCGGCTTTAATTGCCAGGCAGCCAATTGACCCCTCTTACCTCATGATCAACCGTTGGTGTTGTGAAGCAACATCGGGGGCGGGTAATATTGGTTCGGGGTGTTACCTCTCCATGTTGGCCTTTTCCTTGCGGCCGGGGATCGCAAGAAACCCCGACCACCTTTTGCGAGGTACCTCTCTCGGTTTTGAATATTTGCGGCAAGGCAAATACATTAGTGGAGATGAGAGAGGAGGTTATCGGTTGGCCATAGTGAACCTACTCCTTCCCAACGAGAGGCTTAGGCTTTTCAATGAAGGGAGAGAAGATTGGTTGGAAGAGGGACTACTTGTCCCTGCAAGGAAGAACAAGAGAGGAAGAATCGTAGAGGAGGGAACATCCTCCGCACAAGCGAGTGGAGTACAACCCAATGTGCAACCATTCGGCGGGGTCCCTCCTCCGCCAAGTTATTACGGAGGGCCACAAGAGCAAGCATGGGGGGGTGGTGCACCGGTACCCCCACAAAATTATGTTGTGCCCAACGCTAACTTCGCGGAGTCCTACGCTCATCATCCCCAACCACAACAAAGCATGGCCATTATTGGAGGGTTTGCTGCAAGTAACGCTCAAAACATCGCAGCCATCCAAGCTAACGCAGCTCAACTTGGTGAAGGCAACGCAAATATTGCCTTTGAACTTGGACGCCTTCACCTTGTGGAGCCAAATCAATTCGTCGGAGGAAGTGTCCAATCATATTATGAGCAAGGGTATTATTATCAAGATCATCAACATCAACCACCGGCGGAGGACTAGAAGATTTAGGAACTTTAGTTTTCTTTTCTTTTCTTTTTCTCTCGTAATTTTCAGCTTTTGCTTATGTGTGTTTGCGTAGTATTTTCTGTTTTTATTTAATTTTCAGCAAGCATGTTTGTTTATTTTCAGTATGTATTTCAACTTGAGGTCACCATTAATAGAGACACCACCTTGATTATATCATTGGAAAAGTTACAAAATTCGTGCCATGATGATATATGATTAAAATTGCAGCTTTGTTCATCTTTGTAATTGATTTATGCATGTTTAAGCTAGTGCTCTCTTAAAAATACAGATCTGAATTTATTTAAATGCTAGCTTAATTTTCAGTGGAGGTTATGATTAAAATAAAGACCCATAGTGTTTAATGTGCTCTCAAGTTATGAATAGATTAAAGATGTCTTTTATGCTCAAAAATATTGCTAACCTTGTCACAAATATCACTTGTGTGTTGCTCAACCTATCCAAGGCCTTATATATATTTGAGTGCATAAACCTTAGTGTACAAGATTTATTTTTGAGTGCGTTATTGCAGGCCATGATTTCTCTGGCCCGAGACTAAGAAGCTGGTCATTCCGTTTTTGCGTATCTATCTTTTTGCTAGCCTCTTATCCGTGCATTGTGTATCCCCGCATCGGTGATCTCACAAACTTCGCCGGATATCCGCCCTTAAACCAAATATTATCTTTTTGTGATTACCTCCTTGACCACAACCTATCGTTGAGAATGGATCATCAATTCAAGGAAGATCGCAAGACGGTGCCAACGTTGAAGATTTCAAGTATCTCTCCAAGGAAAAATATCTCCGGTACCTACCTTATTTTTTCGCCTCTTTGCTCGAGGACGAGCAACGTCTAAGCATGGGGGAGGAGGTAGGTACGGTGCAGTTTTAGAGTTCAAAAGGGAGTATTTTAAAAAAAAAATATATATAATGATGAAAGAAAAAATTCGGCGATGTACGTGACTTCCAAGGTGAAGAAAGAATATATATATATATATATATATATATATAAGAAAGAAAGAAAGAAAGAAAGAAAAGAATGAGAAATATGAGAAACGAAAAAATATATATGTGCGTAAAGTGAACTCCCCGGTTCTCTAAGAGTGCATTCAAGGCTTCAAGTTAAAAAGATCCATTCTCATTTTCCAACCATGTGCAATCCGATAACGAGGACTTCCTTTGTGCCTCGGGATCACTCTTTGCCATTTGCACATGTCCACTCATCTAAAGTGTGTGTATTTTTCTCTTTCCCCTCCTTGATTTAACATTATTTTCCAATGACCTTTTTGACGAGTCTCGGTAAGACCATGAGAAGCTTGTCTTGTTTTGACAACACCTCATTTATAAAATCTTGTTAGGACTAAACTTTCCCAAAGCTCCATATAAAAGCCTACCACATATATATGAGAGGGAAAGGAGTAGAATATATAGGCTTGAGAGACAAGTGAGATGAGAGTTTATGAGCAATACACGAGATGGTTTAAATTTGTGAATTTGGTTTAGTTTTTCTTTATCTCGATCTTCATTTCAAAAAATTCTGAGATCTATTTAAAACTTTGTGAGCATGTTAATACTTGTGGGATAAGCTTAAAAAGAATCTACCCTCCGTAGAGATGAAGGCTAGTACATTATGGAACTTTAATGAATTAAAATTTTGAGAGCATTATGTTTTCTCATGTGTAATCAAGTGCAGAGTTTAAACATTGTTTAACAATGATGATATTCATCGAAGGCTTACTCGAGGACGAGCAAGGTTTAAGCATGGGGGAGATGTTGACGGTGAAAATCCGTCAACCTAGCCATGAGTTTACCTTCGGTGTTGGCATTAGTTTTATACCTTATCCATTGGTACTAACCCCCGTGGTATAACAAGTTCACGTGTGCATGTCGTTTTTGGAGTTTAATGTTTATGCAGGGATTTAGTGTTGAATGCAAGACTTTCGGGATAAGTTCATCAAGCACCTCATGACAAGACCTTGAAGCCCCGAACAAGTCATGCAATGAAGCAAACTTAACTCCAAGAAGCGGGGGACTTGATCCGAGAAGACGACGGACTCCGGGGACCCGACCGGAAAAGTGCTTCGAATCTTGCAAGACAAGGAGTTGAGTCCAATTCGGAGAGAAACCGGCGACATGGACCTACATGCGAGAAGGGGGAAGCATCCGGAAGCAAGGGAACCGACCTCGGGCAAAGGAGCCCGCGGGGCCGGGCCTAAATGGGCCCGGGCCGGCCGGCCCGGTCCGGTCGGCCCCGAGTGCCCATTTAGGGCCCAAACCCGTCGCCCTTTGCCCTAGCCGCCAATCGGGCTATTTATAGTCCCCCCGACCGAGAGCCACGGAGAGAAGATTTCGTCTTCGGCCGCCGAGAAGCGAGAGAAGAGAGGGACACCATGTCGGAGAGGAGAGGGTCGAGCTAGTTGACTAGGGTTTCCCTAGCCGACGTGGGAACCTTGCATGGAAGACCACGTCGGAGTTCCCAGAGCTAGAAGCAAGATCAAGGAAGGATCCCGGTGGTGATCTTGTGTATGTATCATTGTCATAGTTGAATTATCAAGTTGAATCTTTTCTTAGCGATCAAGTGTTTCCTCGAAGATTTCGTTTTTCGATCGTCTTTGCTTATTCCAATTCTATTCGCGCGATAGATTACATAGGGTGTTCTTGTAGCCGTGGTGGCTAGAGGTACACGCCGGATCTTCCGAAAGAATCTCGACTTGTCTTTTGACTCGCCCTAAGCTCCCCGCATGAATAGGGATACGTTGTGACGAACGGGGGTCTCGAAAGGCGGATGTTTTCGGATTTGGACGGGAAACCACGATTTAAAGAGGCTTCTATTAAGATTCGATTTGCTACTTCTTCTCTTGCTTGGAACTTCAACAAAAGGCTTACCCCGATCCCTCTAGATCGGTTTATCTACCCAATCTTACTTTGTTTTCTCCGGTCTTTAGTAGATTAGATTTATCTTTGTTTTGTGTTCTTATCTAGATGCATTAGGGTTTCTCTTTTACCAAGGATTGAAGTTATTTGGCTTTACTAGATCAACTCTTGCGTCACACATTTGTTCCACGGATTCGATACCTTGGGTTCACCACTCGAGGGAAGAAGGGTCCCTTGACTACGACGGGAGACTTGTACGCTTGCGAGTCACAAACGAACTTTGATACAATTATTAACCGTCAACATATACGCAAACCGAGGTGGCGAGCTCTGATTCCAGTCTTGGCAACCCCGATCGCCAAGTCTTAATGGCTGCCGGCGACACGCCAGGACCTTCAAGGACGGCTCAAGACAAGTACCTTGAAGACATCTCCGCAGATGAGTTGTCTGCTGATGCACCTGCGGATGAGACCGACGCCAACAGGGACGCTCGACGTGAGCGTAACAGGAGGCGCAATGAACGGCGCCGGTGCCTCCGAGACAACCTTCCCATCCGCAACCTTGCAGAAGCTCTCGAGGCTGTCGAGAGCAAAGTACAAACTACCCCGGAGCAATGCCTCATGTCGATCACAGCGATCGCACGCCAAGCTCAGAGGATACGTGCTGGAGAAGTCATCGCCAAGCTCGCTGAAGACGCTTACTTCATGCGGGTCGACAACAGGGTCACCCAGCCGCCCCCCGTCAGGAACCGTGACAATGAAGCTATTAGTCATAGCGCAGACCTCGGCCGCAACCGTACTCTTGCTGAGCTGCCGGCTCAGCCCAATCATACTCGTGCAAACGCCGGTGGACCCTCACAGGGTGGCAACAGCAATCGTGAGGTCGTCCCTCACCGCGCCCCCGGCGGCGGCGGCCGTGACCCTGGCGGCGTTGGCAGCGACGGCAGAAGCTCCAACCATGGGGCTAACAGGAGGGCCGGCGGCGGGGGCAGTCACGGCGGTCGTGACCACGCGAACAGCCACGCCTCCGGAGCCTCACAGGGCGGCTACGACGCCCACCAGAAGATTGAAGAGCTGCGACGGAAGAAGTCCGCCACCACAGGCGACAACGACGGCTTCCCCGCCTTCTCACCTTGACTTCGCAACTTGCTCCTCCCTGACAAGTTCAAACCATTGGGGATCACCAAGTACGAGCGCGAAGCAGGACCCCATCCAGTGGCTCAGGTGCTACGCCTTCTCCATTGAGAACGCTGGCGGCAACAACGACACCAAGTGCCTCTACTCCCCCTTCTGCCTGGACCAAGCCCCACTCACATGGCTCGAGTCATTGGACGAGCACTCGATCGACAAGTGGAACCAGCTGAAGGAGCAGTTCACCAGCAACTTCGCGGACGCCATGGGCCGCTCGGGTACTCGCATGGACCTGGCCATGGTGAAGCAGGAACAAGGCGAGACCCTCCGCAAGTACATGCGCCGCTTCTTCGACAAGCGTGCCACCGTAGTCGACGTCACCGACAAGGAGGTCATTGACCTCTTCCAAGACGGCCTCTACCACCATCGCACCTTTGAAGACTTCGGTCGTCGCCGCCCCAAGTCTATTCCCCACCTCAAGGACATGATCACGTCCTAGGCGGATGAAGAAGACAAGGCCAACGCCAAGTACGATGCCATCCGTGGCAAGAGCAAGCAGAACACGGGCGGTGGCAGTGGCAATAACGGGAACCAAGGCGGTCGCAACAACAACAACTACTCGGGTCCCAACCGCAAGCGCAAGCCAGACAACACTGTCACGGCTATCCAGCGCCCTGCGAAGGAGAACTCGAAGAAGACCTCCGACGGCTTCAAAGACTTGCTAAAGGAGAAGTGCCCGTAGCATCTGGACGGCAACCACACCACCGAGCAATGCTACCAACTCAGGTGAGCACTCAGGAGTACTCTAGAGCCACCGCACCCTCACGACAAGAAAGGCAAGAAGAAGAACGACGAAGGCAACGACGACTTCCAGGAACCCAACAAGACTGTCAACGTCCTCTTCGGCGGACTACCCAGCAGATGGGAGCAAAAGGCTACTCGTCGAGAAGTCATGAGCATTGAACCAGCGGTTCCGACCCCTCTCAGGTGGTCAGAGATACCCATCACCTTCTCCCGCGTGGATCAATGGACCACCTTCTCCGAACCAGGGCAGTTCCCTCTCGTCTTGAAGCTGGTGGTCGCGGGCTCTAGGCTCAACAAGGTCCTCATCGATGGTGGAAGCGGGCTCAACGTCCTTTTCACCAAGACCTTGAAGAAGATGAAGCTCGACATCACCCACATGCTCACCAAGAGCACCTCGCCCTTCTACGGCATCATCCCCGGGAACGCGGCTATCCCACTGGGCTCAGTGGTCCTGCCAGTTACCTTTGGGGAATCTCGGGACAACTACCGTACCGAGTACGTCAAGTTCGAGGTCGCGGACTTCGAGACGTCCTATCATGCCATCCTCGGCAGACTGGCTATCGCCAAGTTCATGGGGGTACCCCACTACACCTACTTGATACTCCAGATGCCAAGCCCAGCAGGTGTACTCTCTCTCCAAGGAGACTTGAAGATCTCGCACGACTGCGACACGGAAGCTGTGGAGATCGCCTCCACAAATCAAGTACCCAACACTATGATGGAGGTCTACGCTGCATCGAAGAAGCTTGCCCCAAATGAACTCGACATCCCTGAGAAGTCAGACAAAGCCAACAAGCCTCAGCCAGCTGAGGAGGTTCTGGTCAAGACGATCGACCTCGGGACAGGCGACAGCAGCAAGACCACCACCATCGGGGCCGGCCTCGACCCCAATAGGAAGACGCGCTCATCAACTTCCTCCGGGCTAACCGCGACATCTTCACGTGGAAGCCAGCGGACATGCTAGGAGTGCCTAGGGAGTTGATTGAGCACTGCCTCAACGTCGATCCTAAAGCTACCCCCAAGCGACAACACCTCCGCTGTTTCGCCGACGACAGACGGGATGCCATCAAGAAGGAACTCGCCAAACTACTCGCGGCTGGCTTCATCAGAGAAGTCTTCCATCCTGAGTGGCTCGCCAACCCCGTCCTCGTCCGCAAGAAGAACTTGAACGAGTGGAGGATGTGCGTCGACTACACCGATCTCAACAAGCACTGCCCCAAGGACCCCTTCAGGTTGCCGCGGATTGGTCAAGTCATCGACTCCACGGCGGGGGGCCGCGACTGCTCTCGCTTCCTCGACTACTACTCCGGGTACCACCAGATCGCGATCAAGGAAGAAGACCAGGAGAAGACCGCGTTCATCACCCCGTTTGGCGCGTACTGCTACACGACCATGTCCTTCGGGTTGAAGAACGTCGGCTCCACCTATCAACGAGCTATCCAGGCCAGCTTCAAAAGGCAACTCAACAAGAACGTCGAAGCCTACTGTTGACGGATAAAAGATGTATCGCTCTACGATCCGCAAGCATACGGACCCCACACCTTTTTCACCACGGGATTCCCAAGGTTCTTGTCAATCCGCGGAGCAAGGGGATTACAAGCGTTCGATCTACAACGACACACTAGCTACTAAAACCCTAACTATTATTATGCTAGAAAACAACTAAACTATACTAGAGAGAATGATTAAGATATCAAGATAAAAGACACTCGCCCACGGGTCTATGATACTAGAGCATGCAATCGCTTAAATACATGAAAACCAATCTAATCTATCGGGGTTGTGACCACGGTTTCGCCCTTTCCCTCCTCTCGTACTGTCACTACGCGAAGGTATCCATGACTAGACCTTTGATGGACACGGCGTATTGAATGGGTCCAAGGAAGCATTGGAGCTCTACTCCATTTACGGCATGGTAGCTAACCTTAAGCATTAAAGTATATTCAACACAAGATGATAGATAGATAATCCGACAAAGTGCGATTACATCTCAAGATCGATTACAACCCATGGACGAATGAGAAGATTACCCCATCAAGGTGCTGATCATGGCACCGTTGATCATGGTTTCCCTTCCGCCAGTGTCTTCCTACTTCTCCACGAGAGGGTGCTTCCTTCGAGGTGGTTGATCTCCCGCCGGAGATCCTCCTCCTCTCTCTCTAGCTTGTGGATGGCCTTCTAGTGCGAATGACTCTCCCCCCCGGTATTGGCGGTGCCTCAGGGCTTTTAGGGTTGAAGATCCTTCGAGTGCAAGGAAAACGGGACCGAACCGGCGCCCCGGCTTGGGCCGACCGGCCTGGGCCCAGTTCGGCCCGGTTTGGTCGCCCCTTTTGCTCCGTGGGTCCTTATGCACTTATGTACTTTGCCCCCTCCACTTGCATGATTTTGATGATGTTATCCTCGCGTTCAAGATGGAGGTTCTCTTCGCATGAAGTTCGATCTTTTACGCTTCAATCCCCGGGGGTGTTCCTCGTAGCACTTCGGTCCTTGCCACCTTTGGAAGTGATTTCATCAAGCTCATGAACACGAACAAGACTCCGTAAATGCTCCGTTGAACTTGTTGCGAATCCGTCCTTTATGTCCATGTTTTCCTACATAAACACAACACTTCCAAATGCATGCACAAAGATGAACTTGTTATATGATTAGTATGCCTAGTGGCGGGTTAGTTCCATAATCAAATCCAAACCAAAGTGTAATGAACAAGCTAGGTGTACCAAAATACACCGTCAACATCTCCCCCACGCTTAGCTCTTGCTCGTCCTCGAGCAAGTACTCGTAAAAGAACTTCGTCCAAGGTGTTGTAATCATATACCACTTATCCTTCTTCACAAGTTAGTCAATCCCTTCATCTTTAATACATAAACACAAAGTAATGATAATCAAACATAAACATGGGCGTTTAGAATTTTTACCACGTCAAGTTTTACCCCACAACTCAAACTCTTCACTCGAAGCTTTCAATCTCAACCATGCTTACTTCTTTGCTTCCATCGGAGGGTTTTTATGATTTTCAAAACAAAAATTCCTGCAACAAGTATTAGACAAAAACCTTTCTCCAAGCTCTCTCAAGTCACTCATATGAAGTGGCTATCTTAACCAAATTTTATAAAACTCTCACCTCCCATTAATCTCTCATATATCATGTAAAGTGGAGCTATAGGTAGGGCTAGCGCAATCAACACAAGTATTGTCAAACTAAGAACTTCCTCTAATGGTTGTCTACCCTTCAAAGCCAATGATCATGAGAATTAACCATATGTAGGGATATCAAGGATGAGAAGATTTAGAATGGTGGACATGTTCAAGGGCAAAAGAAAATTGTGACTACAAGGCACCGATGACGTCCTCGTTGTCGGATTGCACATGGTTGGAAAAAGAATGAAAGTTTTGTCTCTCAACAACGTGACATCCTTCCTTACACTTTATTTTTCTTTTCTTTCACTTGATCCATCCCTCTCATATCTTTATTGCTACCTCATCTTTTTCTTCTTCTTCTTTCATTCACATATAATTTTTTTTCTTTCTTTCTTTTCCATACACATACTTTTTCTCTTTATTTTTCTCTCTCTTAACAACTTTTCAAAGCTTTCAATTCTCTCCTTCCTTGCATGCATACAATCTGAAACTTTAAATAAATCATGCTAGAGATGAGACAAAACTTTGAAAATAGGTTGTGTTCAAGGAATACGATGTACAAAAGAGATGTATAGGGTTGGGTATGGAATTCGGCGATGTACGAGACTTACGTTGTGAAGGTACAACAAATAAGCACAAGAACATGATCATTGCTCGAAATGAAAACTCACCAAGAGAGAAGGGTCCTAGCCTAACTCACCGTGCTAATCACACTTATGGTGGAGCGAAAAAATAAACTTGGCTTTAGATAGGATTTTTTTTCTTACTCTCAACTTGGAAAAAGATGTTTTGCTAACCTTTATTACAAGGGTTTTAAGATAATTTTCAGAACTGAAATCCTCCAACTTTTAGCATTGAACATAGCACAACTAACATGTGAAGCTCAAGATCGAAGTGTGGTATGGATACTTTAAGTAGTAGCAATTCCACTAAGCACCATGGTAGACGTTTTTCAAACCACATACTTGTGTTCATATATCAAGAATCGAAGATTAAACAAACAAGTGAATAAAGATAAGCAATACATAAAACACAAAGATATATATATATACACTCTTTTTATTTGATTTTCTTTGACTCAACACTAATTTAAGACACTTGCAAAAATTTTAAAACACACTCAATAACTAAAGACTCATTAAAACGCTAAGACTCTCACACGAAGATTAAATCGAACCTAAACTTGAAGTTCAAAAGCTAAGGCTAGCGAGCTAGCTCTCCCCCAAGCTTAAAACATACGACGTCCTCGTCGTGTCTTGCAAAAATCCTAGGGGGAAAACTAGATCTAGTGGTACTTCAAGCAAGTATTGCACCACTTGCCTCTCATGTTTCCAACCATGCCGAAAAGTTTGCGCACGTTACGGTTAAGGAACTTGAAATTGTCTCCAACTACGTGCTCCAAATCCTCCATACGCTGCTTCATCGCTTCCATGGCTTGGAGACATTCATCGGCCGACGTGTAGAGATCCCCGATGGATTGACGACAAGTTCAACAACACATCGGATGTAATCCGAAGGGGTCTTCATCGCCATAGTCTCCACCGTCGTCACCACCGTCGTCGCCACCTCCATTGTCGATGCCGCTCTCGTTGCCATCGTTACCATCGCCGTTGGGGCCTTCGGGAGGCCTCTCTTTGGGCTGCTCATCCCAATCGTCATCATCTCTTCCGGTGGCCGCCCACGAGCTCGGGCTGTGATCGTCAGAGTAGTCGCTACCCCCATAATCCTTAGGCTATGGCGACACCTCCTTGTAGTCTTTGCGCTTAATGCCTTGGATGCGTGCCGACCTTCGAACGGGTGTAGGGACCTTCTCTCCTTCGACGGGGTTGCGAGATGCAAGAGCTCCGGTCGGGACACGCCCTCCGCAATGGATGCGTGTGGTCCTCTTGACGGGTAGCTTGAGCTCGCATCGCATCGCCTCCTCCATCAATGGCTTCTTGGCTTCTAGCTTCAACTCTAAGCTCCTTGGGGGCACAATGGCTGCTACAAGGGTGCAAAATATTGCTTGAAAGGTTTGATCCTCGAGCTCCCAATTCGGCCAAATAAATAGTCCTGAGAGAAAAGCCCTGGGAACCTTATTTTCCTTTTTTACACTTCCCTTAAAATTTTCTGACCAAACAAGGAAGTCAAAAAGGAGCAATTCGGGCGAAATTCGGCGTCATCGGCCGCCGGAACCCTCTGGGCCGGTCGGCCTGGGCCGGCCGGCCCACCCTGCCTCGGGGGCCGAGCCGGTCCAATTTTTTGCACACCGCCCTATTTTTTCTTTTTTAGCCCATGGGAAAAAGTTGGCCCAGTAAATCTTCGCGAAAAACTCTAGAAAATTAAAAAGAAAAACTATTTACAAAAGTTGATGCCTTGTTTTTCGTCCTAGGTGGGACGTTCGGGCTCTTCCTCCATGGTGAAGACGTCAACATGGTGAAGGGGCACGACGTCGGGTTCGTAGTAAACCTTAAGCCGCTGACCATTCACAACAAATTGATCGCCGTTTATATCCATAATGGTTACCACTCCGTTGGAGAACACCGAATGCACAACATAAGGTCTGTCCCATTTGCTTTGCAATTTCCCCTTTCCGAAGGTTTTAAACCTCGAATTGTAGAGGAGGACCTTATCTCCTTCTTTAAATTCTTTTTTCTTCAATCTTTTATCGTACCACCTTTTGATTCTCTCCTTGTATATGCTTGCGTTTTCATATGCTTTCAACCTCAACTCCTCTAGCTCGCTTATTTGGATTCTTCGTTTCACCACCGCGGCATCGAGATCGAGGTTCATCTCTTTAATTGCCCAATAGGCTTTATGTTCCAACTCAACCGGAAGGTGGCAAGATTTTCCATAGACAAATTGATAAGGGGTCATACCTATCGGTGTTTTAAACGCCGTTCGATAAGCCCATAAAGCTCCGTCTAATTTCTTTGACCAATCATTGCCTCCCTTCTCTATGGTTTTGTTGAGGATGCTTTTTAATTGCCTATTTGACGTTTCCGCTTGTCCGTTGGTTTGTGGGTGATAGGCCGTAGAGACCCTATGCTCAATTCCCAACTTGGACAAGCACTTTTTAAAATTCTTCCCCGTGAAGTGAGTTCCTCCATCACTTATCAAGATTCTCGGTGTACCGAAACGGGGGAAAATCACATTCTTGATCATAGTAATGGACTCCTCCGTGGAAGCTTTATGACATGGTATTGCCTCTACCCACTTGGATACATAATCAACCATGACTAGGATATACTCAAATCCAAATGAGTTTTTAAAAGGCCCCATGAAGTCTATACCCCATACATCGAATATGTCGATTTGTAAGTTGTATTTCAAAGGCATAGAATTTCTTTGAGAGATGTTTCCGGTTCTTTGGCATTCGGGGCATGATGCAATATATCTTTTAGTATCTTCATGCATCTCTGGCCAATAGAATGTGCTCGACCATACCTTTGCTTGGGTCCGAAAATGGCTATAGTGTCCACCATACTCCGCCGAGTGACACTTCCTCAAAATCTCTACCCTTTCTTCTCTTGGCACACATCTTCTCATTACTCCATCATTGCCAAGTTTGAAGAGGTATGGTGCATCCCAAAAATATTTCCTACTTTCAGAGATTATCTTCTTTTGAGTGTTTTTATCTAGATGGTCGAGAGGCATCTTCCGAATTGCTCGAATGATATCGATCATCCATGTGTCTTTATCAAGCACTCTATAGAGGTGGTCATCTCTCATCTTATCTTCTATGGGCTCTTTATCATCTTGTCCACGATTCATCCTAGACAAATGATCGGCCACAACATTTTCCACTCCCTTTTTATCACGAATTTCAACATCAAACTCTTGGAGAAGAAGGATCCAACGAATCAAACGTGGTTTAGCTTCCTTCTTAGCCAAGAGATACTTGATGGCTGCGTGATCGGTGTAAACAATGACCTTCGAGTTCACGATGTAAGATCTGAATTTTTCGAAAGCGAATACCACCGCTAGCAACTCCTTTTCCGTAGTGGCATAATTTATTTGTGCCCCACTAAGAGTTTTGCTAGCATAGTAAACGGCGTGAACTCGGCCTTCCTTTCTTTGACCCAAGACCGCGCCTACGGCGTAGTCACTTGCGTCACACATGATCTCGAAAGGTTGGCTCCAATCTGGAGGTTGGATGATGGGAGCACTCACCAACGCATTTTTCAAGGTCCGGAATGCCGCTAGGCACTTCTCATCAAAGTCGAAAGCCACATCCTTTTGAAGAAGATGTGTTAAAGGCTTAGTGATCTTCGAGAAGTCCTTGATAAATCTTCTATAGAATCCGGCATGGCCTAGAAAGTTCCTTAAGGACTTAACATCCGTAGGAGGTGGGAGTTGCTCAACCGTCTCTACCTTAGCCTTGTCCACTTCAATGCCTCTCTCGGATATAACATGCCCGAGCACTATGCCTTGCTTAACCATGAAGTGGCACTTTTCCCAATTTAACACCAAGTCTACCTCCGCACACCTCGTGAGGACCTTTTCCAAGTTTGCCAAGCAATCCATGAACGCCTTCCCATAAACGGAAAAATCATCCATGAACACCTCGACAATTTCTTCGATGAATTCCGAAAATACGGCCATCATGCAACGTTGAAAAGAGGCTGGAGCGTTGCATAGGCCGAAGGGCATCCTCCTATATGCAAACGTTCCGTAAGGGCATGTAAATGTTGTCTTATGTTGATCTTCCGGGTGAATGGGAATATCCATCGAGAAAGCAAAAATAAGTGTGGTTTGCTAACCTCTCGAGCATCTCGTCGATGAACGGTAGGGGGAAGTGATCTTTCTTCGTCGCTTTGTTAAGCTTACAATAATCGATACACATCCGCCACCCGGTCACGGTTCTTTGCGGTATCAATTCGTTCTTCTCATTCTTTACCACGGTCAAACCTCCTTTCTTTGGCACACAATGTACCGGGCTCACCCATTCGCTATGCGGAACCGGGTAGATGATTCCGGCATCAAGTAACTTGATGACTTCTTTCTTTACTACCTCTCGCATGGCATGAGTTAGCCTCCTTTGGTGGCCCACTACGGGCTCACATTGGTCTTCCATTGGTATACGATGAGTGCAAAAGGCTGGGCTAATACCTTTGAGATCATTAATCGAATATCCAATCACCTTCCTATGTTTTTTAATAAAATCAGCAACGCTTCATTTTCTTCGGGACTCAACTCATCGCTCACGATGACTGGATAGGTTTTTTCTGGGCCCAGAAATTCATATTTTAATCCCTTGGGCAAAGGTTTAAGGTCTACCTCGGGCACTTGTGGCTCCTCGGGTTTGATTTCTCCTATGTCTTCGAATTTCTCTTCCTCCACACTACCATCATGAGGCTCTAAGCCTTTTGTTGCTTCCTCTAGTTCTTCATCTTGTTGATTACTAATTTGATTTTCTATTGCTCTTTGCAGCGGGTCTCTAAGGGTTTCAACAAAACAAAGACTATCTATCTTTTCTACTTCTTCATCTTCGGGAGGAAAAGGTGTAAGGTGTTTAGAAGCACGAAGAAAGTTATATGTGTACTTTGTTCCATTAAGGTTCATTGTTACTTTGCCTTCTCCGGCATCTAACACGACATCAACCAATTTAAGAAAAGGCCTACCTAAGATTATATGATCATGATTA
Organism: Cenchrus americanus; assembly: GCA_947561735.1. Taxonomy (NCBI): domain Eukaryota; kingdom Viridiplantae; phylum Streptophyta; class Magnoliopsida; order Poales; family Poaceae; genus Cenchrus; species Cenchrus americanus. The sequence goes on from OX387239.1 coordinate 10,258,952, forward strand.
CTATGGTAAGCATCAATAACAAAGAAATCGGTTGGTATATAGTTTCTAGAGATTTTTACTTTAATGTTGCAAGCAATACCTAGAGGTTTGATAGTTCTACCATCTCCCATAATTAATTTCGTTGATGTTGAAGCTAAGTCTAGGTTGTGTTCTTGAACTTTATCGTAAATTTTAGAAGATAGAATACTTACTTGGGCTTCGATGTCGCATAAAGCTTTGCATTGAACTCCGTTGATCTCGCAACTCAAGTGTGGCGTCATCTTCTCTTCTTCTTCGGATCCTATCGAGTAGATTTCGGCGAGGCGAGCGTATGGTGATGCTTCGAGCTTGATCCCCATGATTCTCTTCACCTCAAAAATATGTTCCGGATCCACTACGTCATCTCCAAAGAGCTTTTGAAAAATCTCACCGGTGATTTCAAGGTCGTATGAATTTTCCGCTTTCTTCTCCGGTGGTAAATCCACTTCCAATGCTCTTGCCATTCCCTTTTGATTAGTGAACGGTCTTCTCTTGTCAAATACTTCTCCGTAATCAATAGGAACCCAATCCATTGGTTCGAACTCCCTTAGTGGCTTCGCGCTTGACATGCTTCTCTTGTTCATCCCCTTTGGTACGGCGAAGTCGACGTTTGGTGTAGTTCTTGACTTGATGTGTTCTTGTTCAAGCTTTTCCATGATTGGTTCCTCTTTTGTGACTTCCGGGGTTGCCTCTTTAGAAAAATTAGCACACTTCTTCTTCCTTGAATTGTATTTCGGCTCTTCCGCAAGTCTCGTTTCCCAATCTCTTCGCATGGCAGCCGCTTTACTAACTTTTTGTAGAAGTTGGGCGGCTTCCGTAAGTGTTTTCTCCATGAGATCCCCACCTGCACACATTTCGACATGTTGCATGCAACTAGGGGTTAGGGAAAAGAAAAATGTATGCAAGAGTACGTCACCGGTGAAGCCGAGTTTTGGTCCTTGTTCGATCAATACATTAAACCTATCCCAGGCTTGGTCTATCCCTTCCTCTTCTCCTTGCATGAAAGTGATCACTTGCCTCCTTAGATGTTGAACATTGCTAATTGGAAAGAACTTCTCGCAAAACTTCTTTGTCAACTTGTTCCAATTGCCTTCAACTTCAAAGGACGCAACCGAATACCATGTCTTTGCATTGCCGGCAAGTGAGTAGGGAAAGAGATTCCATTTGAACCATTCATCGGGAACTCCTTCTTGACGCACCGTGTTGCATATCGTCGTGAAATCCCTTATGTGTCTATATGGGTTCTCCGTAACCATCCCTTCAAATGAGTTCGCCGCCACCATCTTGATGATCTTGGATTTAATCTCATACTTGGTCGCTTCGAGCTTCAAATCCGACTCTTGTACTTTTATGTCTTCACATCAAGGGCTAGCGTAATCCCTTAGTGATTTCTCCGGTTCTTCCATGTCACACCTGATTTCCGAAGAGGAACCAAGTGCATCTCATATGTGCGCCAGGATCAGTTTACACACATATGATAGACGAAAATGAGTGAAATATCATAAACAGTATTAAAACGTATTTCAGAGTTTAACCACTTATTACACTCATGCGGGAGACTCGAAGGTCTCTAACAACGGAAAACTATAACTACTTGTCGAGTCCTCGTCTTCCGCTCCCACAGGGACTTGACTGGGGGTCCGCAAGCCTCAGATCTCATCATAGTCATCGTAGAATTCTCCTCCAAAACTTTCCTCTGAACAGCGATAAGCAAGGCTGAGCACTCTTATGGTTGGAGCTCAGCAAGTGGGGGAAAATGCAAGGCTACCAAGGATAGGCTAAGGTTTTGCAGCGGTTAGCATTTTAATGTTGGTCAAGTTTTAATTAAAGAACGCCTAGTTACTATGTGTAAGTTCGTACCTCCCACTTAAGAAAAACTTAAATACAAAACACCCCAAGATCAACGAGCTTCACCAACCACGATTTAACTCGTCTTTAAGTTTATTGATCATGTGAGGGTCCAAGCCGCTCATGATCGTGAGCACGGCTGATCGATCAGTTTTACACTCTGCAAAGGTTTGCACACTGTACCCACAGTTCGTGTAAAAGCTCCGAAGAACTTTAAACCCAACCATGCGATGCTGGCCAAGCACCATACCACACTTCTGAGGTGTGATTGCATAGGGACGCTACGAAGCCTTTACAAAGGCATGCAAAAGACTAACGACCCGCATAGTTACGGATCGTGCGCGGACCATAACCCTCCCTAGTGGTCAGTACCTTAGCAAAGGCTACTACCCCAAAAGGACCGGGCTATACCCCTGCAACCTGGATCCCCCTCTGCTCCTTTCGGAAAAGGGCCACTAGTACGATCACACACCTAATTATTCGGCTAAGGTCAGAGCCATAGGACACTGTGGTTGCGCATGTTTTCTTGGGTGGTTCTCCATGTTCCGATTAAATCAAGTGCTCTTGCATTACCCAAAACATTAATTATTAAACATATATCATTTCCATAAAAGACCCATTTATCCAACCCATGTTGAGCAACTAGCAATTTCTACCCAAAACATTATTTAAAAGGGGCTAGGCCAAGGATCAGGGTAAAAGATCTAGGTAAGTCCTTAAAATGGTATTCCCGTCAAATTAATGCAATGATATCATAAAAGTAAACTTTAATTATAATGCAGTTATATAGGACAAAAATAGAACATGCAGGGGGAGAAGACCACTTGCCTTCTTCAGCTACAGCAAAATCTTCCTCTTCCTCAAACAACTGTTCCTGATCGTCCCCGAGAGGTGGCTCAGTTGAAACAGGCACGATATCTACGATTCACACATAAAGCATACAATAAATAAAACAGATTACCGATCAATCCTAAAGACTGAAAACATGCTACTAAAGCGACGGGCTCGCTGAGACGATCGCAAGGACTGCTAGAACGCTAAAAACGGAGATATAACGGAAACGATATGCTAAAAACAAGGTATAGGGACTAATTTGCGATAAACTAGACTTTACAGGGACCTAACAGCAAGAAAACAGGGGCTAAAACGTAATTATACTTAAAAACAGAAGGTTTAAATCATTAAAAGAGTGCTATGGACCTCAGGTAGGATTTTCTAATAAAACAGGGGTCAAAACAATAAAAACAGGACCTATATGCGAGGATCTTTTAAAGGTGGAAGGGTACAGATATGATATTAAAGAATTCCAGGGGGTTTTCCACAAAACAGCCGGCGGCCTCTGGGTGGGCGGCGGGCGCGGTCGTAGACCGGCGCCGTGGACCAAGTCCACTGGTCCACGGTGGACCAAGCCAAGGGGTTTCGTCCCCTTTTAATCTGGGCCGCTGGCTGCGATCAACGGCTGGGGTTGCCTGCGTGCGCCCGACGGCGGCGCCGTGCCCGCCCGCGGCGGCGCCGGCCGAGACCTCGCCGGAGGTTCGCCGGCGAACGCTAACTGGAGCTAGGGAGCACGGTTTCGGACGGGGTTTGGCTCTACACGAAGCTAGGACGACGGGAAAACTTCTCAGGTGGATAGGGAGGCGGCTCCGGCAGCCATAGTGGCTAGCACCGCATGGGGCGGGTCGCCGGCGGCCGGTGTGTGGCGGCGTGCCTTACGGCTCGGTTCAAGCGAAAAGGAGGGCGGGGGATGTGTCCTTACAGCGCGTAGGAGCTTCGGTGGGCGAGGAATCGATGAAAGAGATGGCGGCGGCGGAGATCAACGTCGGCGGCCGGCTCCGATGGGTGGCGACGGCGACGAGCGAATTGGGCGCTAGGGACCCTGCAGTTTCAAATTGATGCACGTGTGAGTCCACAAGCGTGGAGAGGAAGTGAAAGAAAAGGTTTAAGAAACTTCACCGACGACAGAGGAGCTCGGGCGGCGGCAATGGTGCGGCGGCCGACGCTCCAATTCGGTGGCAAAGGCGGCTAGGGCACGGGAAGGCATGTGAGCTTAGGATTGAGCGAAGGGGGAATGCGGAGGTGCCCTGGGGTCGTTTATATAGGCTCGGGGTGGCTCCGGGAGGCGGTTCCCCGGCCGGCATGGCCATTAATGGCGGTTTGAAGGAGAGTGAAGGGGGGAAAGGGGATTTAAGAAGACAACGGCCGATTTAAGGAGGGGAAATGAAGGTAGGGGTGTCACTGCACTTTATTAGGGCGGTTTGATGGAGGGAAAGCGGCGGACTCAGCCGGTAATGGCCGGCGGCTTGAAGAGGGGCGCGGCCATCCCGCGGCTGGAGGTGGAAGGAGGTCCTGACCACTGGGCCCCACCTGTCAGCCTCTGGCGCTAAGAGAAAAGGGAGGAGGCGCGGTTTGGGCCGGCAGGGAAACGAGCTGGGCCAGCGTGGGCCGCTAGCGCGCGCACGGGGAGAGGCCGACGGCCTGGGATCCTTCGCGGGCTAAAAGAAAGGAAGAGAGAAAGATTGGGCCGGCTAGGGAGAAAGAAGAGAGGAGAGGGAGAAGGCTTTCTCTTTTTTTAAAACTCTTTTCAAAATCGTTTTTCAAACTTTCAAACTTCACTCAAACAGAAATCCATGCATTCGAATCATGATGCACAAACACTTATTATTTCTAAATTATTTTAGTGGTATTTAAATATTTAAAAGCCAATTTATTTGATAATTTAATTATATCCTTAGGGAAATTAAATCTAGCCACTTGTTGCCTAAATTAATTTAGTGATGAAATTGTTAGGGTGTTACATTCCATGGGTTGATTAACGAACGCCATCTAGACAATAAGATAAAAACAAAAACAAAAACGAAACAAGTGTTTTTCTAGATAGTATATGTTAGATAAAGCAAATAAAAGATAAACTAAAATATAAAACTAAGTTAGATGCAAATCAAACGATGTAAACTAACTTGCTCCCCGGCAACGGTGCCAGAAAAAGGGGCTTGTTGACGGATAAAAGATGTATCCCTCTACGACCCGCAAGCGTACGGACCCCACACCTTTTTCACCACGGGATTCCCAAGGTTCTTGTCAATCCGCGGAGCAAGGGGATTACAAGCGTTCGATCTACAACGACACACTAGCTACTAAAACCCTAACTATTATTATGCTAGAAAACAACTAAACTATACTAGAGAGAATGATTAAGATATCAAGATAAAAGACACTCGCCCACGGGTCTACGATACTAGAGCATGCAATCGCTTAAACACATGAAAACCAATCTAATCTATCGGGGTTGTGACCACGGTTTCGCCCTTTCCCTCCTCTCGTACTATCACTACGCGAAGGTATTCATGACTAGACCCTTGATGGACACGGCGTATTGAATGGATCCAAGGAAGCATTGGAGCTCTAGTCCCTTTACGGCATGGTAGCTAACCTTAAGCATTAAAGTATATTCAACACAAGATGATAGATAGATAATCCGACAAAGTGCGATTACATCTCAAGATCGATTACAACCCATGGACGAATGAGAAGATTACCCCATCAAGGTGCTGATCATGGCACCGTTGATCATGGTTCCCTTCCGCCGGTGTCTTCCTACTTCTCCACGAGAGGGTGCTTCCTTCGAGGTGGTTGATCTCCCGCCGGAGATCCTCCTCCTCTCTCTCTAGCTTGTGGATGGCCTTCTGGTGCGAATGACTCTCCCCCCTGTATTGGCGGCGCCTCGGGGCTTTTAGGGTTGAAGATCCTTCGAGTGCAAGGAAAATGGGACCGAACCGGCACCAGAACTAGGTTGGGCCAGCCGGCCTGGGCCGACCGGCCTGGGCCCAGTTCGGCCCGGTTCGGTCGCCCCTTTTGCTCCGTGGGTCCTTATGCACTTATGTACTTTGCCCCCTCCACTTGCATGATTTTGATGATGTTATCCTCGCGTTCAAGGTGGAGGTTCTCTTCGCATAAAGTTCGATCTTTTACGCTTCAATCCCCGGGGGTGTTCCTCGTAGCACTTCGGTCCTTGCCACCTTTGGAAGTGATTTCATCAAGCTCATGAACACGAACAAGACTCCGTAAATGCTCCTTTGAACTTGTTGCGAATCCGTCCTTTATGTCCATGTTTTCCTACATAAACACAACACTTCCAAATGCATGCACAAAGATGAACTTGTTATATGATTAGTATGCCTAGTGGCGGGTTAGTTCCATAATCAAATCCAAACAAAAGTGTAATGAACAAGCTAGGTGTACCAAAATACACCGTCAACACCTACGTGGATGACATGGTCGTCAAGACCAGAGACTCCAGTACCCTCATCGACGATCTTGAAGAGACTTTCGCGTCCCTACGTGAGTACCGCTGGAAGCTCAACCCGAACAAGTGCGTCTTCGGCGTCCCTTCGGGCAAACTACTCAGCTTCATCATCAGCCAACGCGGCATCGAAGCCAATCCCGAGAAGATCTCTGCCATCACCAGCATGAAAGCTCCCACGTGCATCAAAGACGTCCAGAAGCTGACCGGTGCACGGCGGCCTTGAACAGATTTATCTCGAAGCTTGGAGAACGGGGGCTCCCCTTCTTCAAACTACTCAAGCACCAAGAGAAGTTCGTGTGGACTCCAGAGGCGGACCAAGCCCTTGCCCAGCTCAAGGACTTCCTATCGAAGCCACCAGTCCTCACGGCTCCTCGCAAAGACGAGCAGCTACTACTCTACCTCGCTGCGACTACTCATGTGGTCAGTACTGCCATCATCGTCGAGCGGTAGGAAGACGGCCATGCCTATCCAGTCCAGCACCTAGTCTACTTCGTCAGCGAGGTCGTGTCAGAGTCCAAGGCACGCTACCAGCCTGTACAGAAGCTTCTGTACACAGTACTCATCACCTCGCAGAAGCTACGACACTACTTCCAGGAGTACTCGATCTCCATCGTCACTAACTACCCGCTCGGCGACATCCTGCGGAACCAAGATGCTATTGGAAGAATCTCCAAGTGGGCAGTCGAACTCGGTGCCCTCACCATCAACTTCAAGCCACGCACAGCCATCAAATCGCAAGCACTAGTCCACTTCATGGCGGAGTGGCGGGAGAATCAGCTACCTACTCCAACCAAGCGACCAGAGCATTGGGTGATGTACTTCGACGGCTCATTCAACCTCGAGGGCGCAGGTGCAGGAGTACTCCTGATTTCTCCAACGGGCGAACAACTCAAGTACGTCCTGCAGATCTTCTGGAAGGTCTCAAACAACGAAGCCGAGTACGAAGCCCTGCTACACGGGCTCCGCCTCGCAGCTTCACTGGGCATCAAGCGGCTACTAGTCTACGGCGACTCCGCAGTGGTCATTAACCAAGTCAACAAGTCCTGGGACCGCAACAAGGAGAATATGGACGCCTACTGCCTAGAAGTCCGCAAGCTCGAGAACAAGTTCTATGGTCTCGAGTTCCACCACATCGTCCGCGACAACAACATTGCAGCGGACGTCCTGTCGAAGCTTGGCTCTACTCGCGCTCAAGTACCAGCGGGTATCTTCATCCACGAGCTTCACGCACCATCCATCCCGGAGCCGGTGCCATCGACCACTGTCCCAGCGCATCCGCCGGCTGGCCAGGAGGTCATGATGATCGACGTGGACTGGAGGCAACCCTTCATCGACTACCTCAGCGAGCAGAAGATTTCCTCGGACAAGAACTTGGCCGAGCAGCTCATCCGCCGCGCCAAGTCCTACGTCCTCGTCGGAGACAAGCTTTACAGGCGGGGCGCATCTTCTGGAGTACTCATGAAGTGCGTCCCCAGACAAGAAGGCAAGGACATCTTGGAGGAGATCCACAAGGGCGTCTGCGGCAACCACGCGTCCTCTCGTACGCTGGTCAGCAAGGCTTTCCGACGAGCCTTCTACTGGCCCACAGCTCTGAGCGACGCCGAAGAACTCGTCAGAAGGTGCCAAGGGGGCCAGTACTTCGCCAAGCAGCAACATTCTCCTCGGGGGCTCGGCTACTCCAACTCGACTTCCTGGGAAGCGGCAAGATTCAAGAGCATCTCAGGACACATTCTACAAGATGACCCTTCAATTCGAGAGGAAGTACTCGACTCAAGGCTCAGGGGCTCTGTGCCACGTGTCCTTCGGTTTTTTCTCCGAATTTTTCAGGATTTTCTTGCCAAAATTTCAAATGGACCCTCAGCCAGAGTCTACAACTCAACCTAAGGCTTGGGGGCTACTCCATATGGAGTGCGATTGCAAAATCGCACTTCCATATCATTTTCGGCTTCAAGACAGTACAGGCATTTTTGAAGACCTTCAAGGGCAGCACTCGAGGACGCTTGGGACTACTCGAGAAGACTTCAGGATTGCTCGAACATCAGCTGGAGTACATTCCAGCCTCGGGATGCTTCGACTACTCTTGAGGACTTTTGACTTGTAGTACTCGGGAACGCCTGAGGACTACTCGTTAAGGCCGTCAAGACTACTTGAAGCTATCCTTCTCGACTACAAAGTACTCGGGGGCTTGTCGTATGGACCTCCCTGGGCCCACTACCTCGGTGGGTGCCAGGACTGACTACTCGGTGGGCCTCTGGGCTACCCGACTTGCGCTGCACGGTACCTGATGGCGTGAAGCACAAGGACTACAGAGGAGAAGTACTCGGTTAGGAAGTTGTTCATGTCCCGCATTGTATGGAAGACTCCTAGACGTACTCGACTAGTACTCTCTCCCTAAACCGACTTGTAACCCTGCCTCCCGGACTATATAAGGCGAGGCGGGGACCCCTTTCTTGATCATCTCATCTCACGGCGTAGGATTGCATCATCTTGTAATCGTACCCAATCAATCCAGAGCTACGCAGCATACAGGACGTAGGGTCTTACGCACCTCACGGCCCGAACCTGTCTAAATTGTGTGCCACGTGTCTCTTCCTTCGAGTTACCGATCTCGGCGAGGCCACATTCATCTACTTCGGGTACTCCCCTTAGTAGGTCGCCGGTCTAAAACACCGACAGTCGGTGAGCCGCTCCCTTCCGCCCCCAATCCCGGCGCCAGTGAGCTGCTCACCTCCATCCCGGAGCTCGGTGCTGGCGAGACGCTCACCACCACCTCTATTTCTGACAACCGCTCCCCAGTAGCACCGACTTTTGTTCATGCTATAGCGATGCTCCTCTCCACAGTGAGGGTGATGAGCAACGCCAGTCATTGCTACACCGCGGCCGGGACAGTAGGTGAGCACGCTGTCACTCCCCTACAGTTGGGCGGCAGGGCAGACGGGCTGCTGGGGCCATGGGCGGAACTCGTCGGCCGCGGGCCGCCACTTCCTGTGCGTGAGCTCCCCTGACGGCTCCTCGACAGCGAGGTCCCCCACCGGTGTGAGCTTCCTAGCTTGTCATCTACCTACTCCCCTCATCAAATTGTGTTGTGTTTCTTTTGCCAAGTTTTGGTCCATGTTGCAAGCTTCCTAGCTTGTCATCTACCTACTCCCCTCATCAAATTGTGTTGTGTTTCTTTTGCCAAGTTTTGGTCCATGTTGCATGTGTATGTTCCATGTGTTCCAGGTTGTTTCAGAAGAATGTTGCAAGTGTTTCATGTGCATGTTGCAAAATAGATCATATGTTACGATGTTGTAAATGTTTCGCACACATGTTGCAAGTGTTTTGTTTTGATGTTGCATTGTCACTGAGATGTTTCAGGTGTTTTTAAATGTTCCATGCAACATGAAATCAATGTTATGGCGGGTTTTTTCTCATCATCAATGGATCGATGAAAAAAATTTCAACACATTTTTTTATGTTGCATAAGCTGATTTTGGATGTTCCGGATGTTAATTTTCGATGTCGCAGATGTTGATTTTAGATGTTGAGATGTGCGGGCCTCACCGTTTGGACGTCCGAGCGCTAGCAACACCCTTTAATTAATTTGTAGTGTAGTTTGGATGACTCATGGATCAGCAAGATTTCATTCACCTGAGTATGAGTATATATATATATATATAAGAAAATAATGCACTATATGTGCAACTATACAACCATTGTGTATCCTAAGAGAATATCCAGGAGAGGACCTGAACTGAGTTGCTATATCTAAAACCTACCCTGGGACCTAAAAACAATAAAACAACTTGCTACAGGAGAGGACCTATATGAGTTGCTATTTTAGGTCCGGGCCTAAAACCATCCACCCAGGACCAAAAAATACCAACCAAGCTCCTGGGAACTAAAACTCAGAGCACCACGCGGGAAACGCCAACCGCTCGCTGGGGATTTCTTCGCGCGGTGCACGCGGTGCCGCTTCACCATGGGATGACCGGCGTCGGGAGAATGAGGGCGCACGCAAAGCCTGCCGGCGGCATGGAGCTCGATGACGGAGATGGATAGGCAGCATGATCGACGCAACAACTTCTTGGGAGGGAGGGGTTGGGGCAATGGGGAGCTCTGGAAATGGTGGCAATTGTCCTCGCCACCGGCTTCCTCTACCCCGACCTCGCCTCATCTAGTTGTCGAACCTCGCCGCCGCCATCCTCTCCCTCAACCGCCACCGGCTCCATCCCGGACGAGTCCTATGCGTGCCGTCGGGACCATCCTCAGAGGAGCGGGGCTGGAGGGGCACGGTCGGAGGAGCACACCACCGGAGGAGGAGCAGGTAGATGAGGGGAGATTCCAACAAGCTCGTGGTGGAGAAGATGTCGGCAATCTCGTGGTGGTCGGCAGCCGGAGGGGAAGGGGAGGAGGAGGCACGAGCGATGGAAGAGGTGGAGGCGGGGAAAGGGGTGGCGGCGAGACGGCCGGACATGGGTAGGCGAGCGGCGGCCCGGATCGAGCGAGCACCACGCAGGAGAGATGCGGGTGCGGCCTCCCAACGCGGGTCGTCTCCGCCGCCGCATGGCTGCGATTCGGGCAAGGATGCGGTTGGTGGTCGGGAAGGAAGCCAGGTAGCGAGCTCCACCGCGGGCGAGTGGGGGAGGGCGGCGTGGCGAGAGGACCAACGACGGGCAAGCCAGAGCGCCCCTCCAAAATCGTTCGACGTGAGGAGGAAGAAGAGGAGGGGAGAGGATAAGGTTGTGTGCATGTTGCACATTGGACCTCGGAAAAATGATTCCTCGTAGATTAGTCCTTGAATAGAATATAGGTACTTAGTTTTAGCAACACTGCTGGAAAGAGCAACTTTGTGGTAGCCAAAATTTTCGCTTTCCAGGACCTAAAACCTTTTTTAGGTCCCCGAATTAGCAACACTGTTGGAGATTCTCTAAGTGGTTTAGCAAATAATAGACCCTGTGGTAAAAATAAATATGTTAATAGGTCATTTTTTAATAAAGAATTTTTGTAGTGCTTCAAAGTAACAAGAGTTATCCATCCGAAGAAATATAACGGTGGAAGTACCATGAAATAAAAAAGAAAACAATGTGAAATTATTATAATATTCTTTAGTTATGATCTATCGATTTTATTTTTTTAATAAAAATAAAGAAGAGAGTATCTGCAAGTACACATGTACTTCCACGTACTTTACAAGTTATATCTATACTATAAGGAGTGAAAACAATTGAATTTTTTTCTCACCTAAATCAGGTTCACTGTACCCCTCGCGACGGACCCACCCGTCATATGTTTTTGGAAGTGAATAGGGTTTAAGGACTATGGAATGACAAAAATTGCAATTTGGAGAGCATTTCTGCCAAAAAGAAAATTCTTTTCTCACCTAGGCCCACCCTACCCACCGTAATAGGGCCCGCTTTCCACATTCTCACGTACAGCGCGCCGACGTCTAGATCCGACCTTCTCGTCGCCTCACCAGACGACGCTCGCATCCCAGGCGGAGCAAACGGGCAATTGCGCATTGTACGCTATTGTCATTCCTAGGCGACGACCCACTAGATCCCGTGCATGCGCACTCTCTTCCCACGCCAATTTCTTCCTCCCAACTCTAGGACTACTGCGAGATCTCATGCCCGCGGTAGCGCTCCAGGACGACGGTGAGATCTCAAGAGCCACTGCTGCTCCGAGCAATGCTCCTCGCTCTGCCAGTACGCCGGCCAAATCCCGCGTGCCCCGACCATCTCCTACCGATTCCTCACACACGCACCTCCTCCACCTCCCTTCAACCTCTGCCGCCTAAATCGCCAGGAATCAGAGTTCCCACGGTCCCTCTACTCCTGTGGGGTTGGGGGAGTTCGCATGCCTTGCGCGCCTGTGGGAGAGCTGGCACGTTGCGCGCCTGTGGAGGAGCTTGTGGCACTACTCGGTGCCTCAGTGGAGAAAGTTGCGCGCCGACCTTTATATTTTTCTTTTGTGCGTGGACACGAAACGGCCACGCCTTCCCGGAGCAAAAGGAGAGGATATAAAAGAAAAGGACACGTCTTCCCGGAGCAAAAGGAGAGGATAAAAATGAAAAAATGGAAATAGATAGATAAATAAATAAATAGAAATAAGAAAAAAATATTGTAACCATGTTTCTCTTATTTGTGGTTGATACATTTTCTAATTATGAATTATCATATTTGTATCAAACAGCCACACAATGGTGCACACAAATGCATTTGTAGTTGATCTTAATATATACGTGCAAAGCATTAAACAGCTTACAGACGGTCTCTCTATCTATGTGTTGTATGAAGTGTTTATACATCTGTCTGTATGCGTTGTTCGAGATTCTGCAGGCGACCCCCTGCCTAAGGGTTGTACTTGTACATGCCCTAAGCCGTCAGTGTGATTGAGCTTTTGCAGAAACACCCTTGCGAAGCCTAGAGACGAGCTCCCTCGTCGCCTTGGGCCTCTCCTGTTCTCCGAGGCGGAGAAGACGCGGGAGGAAGCATCGTACCACGTCGTCCTCGTGCGACATCGCCTCCCTCAGATCCCTCGCACAGGGCGTGCTCGAGCGCTACAAAATCGAGTGTCGTCTATGCTGGCTGCCAGGGACACCACCAGACTGCTGGCCGCGCCGGCCACTAAGCGCTACTAGGCCTCGCCACGCCGCTGCGATTGGTTGGCCGGGCTGACGCTGCTGCTTGCTCTCGGTTTGCTGGTTTGCTTCGTATAGGTGGATCAGGGAGATGTCAAGCGGAGAGAGAAGGCAAATTGCTTGCTTGCTCTTAGTGGAGAAGGAAATGAGAGCTTAGAGAGGAGATTCTACTGGCATGATTTGCTCCATGTATCCACTTCATGTATCCTGCTGATTTGTTGTTTTGCTCGACAGAGAGGGGGAACTAGAGAGCATTGGCCACAAGAGCTGCTCCCTATGCGAAACGGTCGGCGGAGAGATGAATGAACACTCGAGTGGTAGAGAGGGGATGCAGTAGTAGCCTGTGTAGGACTGCGTTCGATTGTCTTTCCATAGCATTTTCACTAGTACGTGCAGCCACACAAAGATATGAAAAAAATATTATAGTTGATTCCAATGATGGATAACATACAAATATCAAAAATGCATTTGATCATCTTTTCATGATTGATTTAAATAACCACACAATGGTATGCACAAATACATTTGTAGTTGTCTTAAGTTACAGCATACATACGGTCTCTCTGTCTATGGGTTGTATGAGTTGTGTGTGCATCCAAGATAGACTCGCGAAAATGTTATAACATATGGCTAATAAAAAGTAAAAAGGTCATATATCGAATATAATGAATTATACTTCAAGATCGGTAAGAAAATTTTAAAAATTATTGTTATATGTACATAATCATGGTTGCAAAGTTATGTATGCTATGGAAAATATTATAACATTAACAAATTAAATGTATGATGACATGCGGGAGAAGAAAGGTCATGAGTGCCCTAACAGTTGTTCTAGAGGAAATGACATCAAAAACCGGTTTCAAGATGCCGATCGTGACGACTGAAAAACTTAATGGAGGCTCTTACATACGAATAGTTGATCAACAACACAGTTGATCTATAACACTTGGCGTCTGGTTATGAAAAAAATAGGCATATCGTAAAAGAAAACACGGCGAATTGAAAGAATTAAGGACTCTATTTGCAATATTATAACCTATATTTCATATAGCTTTCACATTTTTATTTTTTTCAAAATATTGTATTCTTATATGTTAAAATATGCAAAATTGTTAGATACACGTACCTGTGGACACACATTGATGTTATAATAAAAATATAAGACCAAACTTGTTTCAAATTTTAAAGACTAATTTAATAAACACGTGGCATGCCGCACGTGCTAATTGAAAATATGAAAATAATCTGGTAAGTCAATAAGTCACACTAAAAATTAGCTTTGTACTAGCCGAAATCGTTACACCAATGTCGAAACAGATGCCCAGCAAATAAACTTCTTGGTTCCAAAGTAATAAAATCCTATAGTGCCCAATCACCATCAGGGGCCCAAACGTTTTCCTATCCATAGGCGTATCTACCCACCCTCACACCGTCCCTTGGATGACGCTTCAAGATTGGTGCTGGTGGCGCTTCATGGGCCGCCCGCTTTCCTAACAAGAGTTTTGTGTGGTTAATAGCTAAGTGTCGGTCAAAGAAGGCGGAACCCGTTTCATACGCGCATCGGTATCTGGGATCTGACTAATGTGCAGGAGCGGCGGGCGATGCTAGGTCGGTTGTGTGCGAGATGGAGTACACTCGAAGGTTCGCGTCGAGTCGTCATTGTGACCTGTTGTGTTTACATGATGAAAATGTTAGTTCTGGCAAACATAGTTTGCGACTTAGCGAATGTGTTAGGTTATGGGGCTGAATATTAAAAATTAGATTTATAATGATTGTTTGTGCGGTGACGTTTCGTGTTGGGTATGTGACTGGAACGGATATTTATTTGTTACATACTGGGCTCAGCTCGTTGGGTAGGAAATTTGTTTTCTGAAATAGATAGTGCATCCACTTGAGACGAACGGGATCGGTTGAGCAGGAGTGCATCTGTCGCCGTCGGCAGTAGGGTTTGCGTTTCTATTCGCCCAGGTTGTGGCGGCGGGCGGTGTTGGTTCTGAATCTGAGTGCGGAAGCGCCGGGTGAGTCGGGGCGGACGCTTGTGGTGGTTCCGTAGGCATCTGCGGAATGGCGGAATACTTGGTCATGGCGAAGCGTAGCTGCCGGCGCCGCCGGACGGATGAGCCTGACAGTCTTGAGGTGAGAGTTTGTTCGTAAGCAGGGGCCTGGACTGTTGGATTCGTGGGGAGTGGCGGCGGGATTTTCTGTGATTTGTGAATATTGTCTAATAAATTTCGGTTGTTTGCGCTTTCTTCAGTTAAACACATGTTCGGGTTGCTGAATTTTGATGTGCCCCGTTGTGCAGGCACAGCCTAATATTTGTCGAAGCGACGCTGGGAGCTCATTAGGTCAGCAGGGGAAAAGAAGGTTCAATTCGCGCGGTATCCCGAACAGAGGAGCAATCAAGGCTGTGTATGATCTGATTTCGAAATTCTGTGACAAGAAGAAAGCTCTTGTTTCTGAGACTGGTTTCGTTGGTATACTTCTTTTCCCTCCTATTGGCCCGATGCATAGGAAATTTGAGGTGTGGTTGATGAGCAGGGTGGATCCAAGAACGCGGACACTTGTTGTGGATGGTTCACGGTCAATGAAATTTGACAAAGAAGATGTGTCTCGTGTGTTTGGTATACCTTGCGATGGAAATAAGGTGTGTCGTGTAACTATTAACCAAGCAGAAGTTATTCGCAAAGTAATGGATGCTTATCTGGGGAAGGTGATGAAAGACCATAGAAGCATAAAAGCTGCACAAGAAGTTATAGAGCGTGAGTATGATGGGATGATGACAATAGATGAAGAGAAGACGTTTAAGGCAGCGTTTGTAATTTTTGTTATATCAACCTTGTTGGCTCCAGGATCTAAGTATGATTTGGGATGCTCTGGTGGATCCAGCTGCTATCAGAATGTATGATTGGTCTGAATATGTGTTATGCCGGTTGATTGATGGTGTGTCCAAAGTGAAATCTGACCTTAGTTGGAACGGAAGGGTGGTGACGATCACTGGATGCACTTTGTTCTTGCAGGTAGTGAGTTATGTATCATATGTGTATTCATGCTGTAGTATATAAAAAAATGGTTGTTATTTCCTACAATTTCTTTTAGTTTTTGTTATCACTGGGTAGCATATGGGTTAGGTTATGATGTTGGTTATGATACTGTTTTACTGTATGCTACACTGTACAGAAATGTGTTTGGTTTCAGGCTGATTAGTAATGATTCTTGCACTTGTTAAGCAGGTTCTCTACTTGGACAGCATTGACACTGGTGTAATGAATATGGATCATCACTCGTTTCCTCGAGTGCGTCATTTTGACCAGTCCATTATGAGGTCAATGATTTTAACAGACACTGTTCGTGAGAGCTCTGATGTCACGAAAGGAGCATTTGGGAATAGCAAGGTGTGTAACATACAGCTTATGGTTGGTGTTTGGCGATGGATTCAGTGACCTGTTATTTTTCCTGCAGTCCTGAATTTTATAATAATGTGTTTTCTACAAAGTGGCGACGAGTACAAGTATAATGACATTTGTCTTGCTGCAGTTTCGACCCGTTGGAGAAGTGTTCTATTCATGGGCAAGACAGCCACAGCGGGATGTCGATAGTCTTGTGAGTTGCACACATAGTGTGATGTGGGATGCAGCCAGTTCATACTGTAATCAGTTGTCAGTTCCGTATGAGGTAAGAAATGGACTCCGCCAAGTTGTTGAGTTGGGATATCAATAGCTGTTGATGATTGCGACCTTTGCTGTTTCATGACACCATTCTTAGTATATAGTGTTAAGCGTAAACGTGCCATTAATATATATATGTGTGTGTGTGTGTAAGTGTGGTATGTAGGCTGAGTTTTTTTCTATTTTGAATGATACTGACATTGATTATTTTGTTTTTGATTTGTGTGCAGGCTGTCGGGCCTTTCTTTTTTGCATTGATGGACAACTATAATCAGCGGAAATATGGGTTGACACATGCATTCTTAAATGGTGTTTCAGTGGTTGTTTATATTGCATGTCTTTTCAGACAGGGATTCAGATACTATGTAGGTGAGGAATACTTGCAACCATAAGTTGCAATTGCGCTACAATTGATTAATTCTCTGTCAGTTGAAGGACACATATCATATAAATGATTTGTCGATTTTGAATTTTACTACGAGACACGCATGTTGTTATGTTATATGTTTTCTTTTTTTGTTTTGTTTGAGATATCTTGCAGATCTACTTATTACATCGTTTCACATGTGTTTGTGTTTTGTTTCGATTTTGAAGGTGGTAAAAATGTGGCTACATGTATTTTTCGTGCATGCTGTCATGAATGCATATCGTCTAGGGATCAATTCAAGTCAACGCCGAAGGGGTTTGTTGCATCGTCATTGTGTGTGTCTGGGCATGGTGGTGTGACAGTTGAGCGCTTCCCTTTGCGAGAGTCTGGACATTCGTCATTGATTCTGCTTGGTGGTTCTGTGTCCCGTTTTGTGGATGAGTCGCCAGCAGAGTTGGTGAAGCACTGCATGACTGCTAGGGCTATGTCCCGATTCTACATGTCATTGCGGTTCTTGAAAGACAAAGGTTCCGTTGATCTGAATAAGCATTTGGTCAAGTTTGATGATGACATATTCAGTTTGGGAAGGAAATTGAATGGTTCGAACGCGAATGTGATGACCCCTTGGTCGCTTGGGTTGAGGGTTGGGGAATTCATGGGTCATGGTGCTTCTGACATGAGGATTTCAAGCGTACTCGACAGTGATTGCCATGTTGACATGTAAGTGTGTTGTGTTTTTCATATTGGGTTGTCGTCATTTTTTTCGCATTCACTTTTCTGAGATATGTTTTGTGCTGGACATGATAATACTTGATTCTTTTTTGTTGTGAATTGTGTTTATTGAAATTAACGACATGTTTTGTGGGTGTGGGTGTGTTTGATCTTTCAGAAAGTGCATCGCACATTACATCCCAAAGTACATTTGTGTGACCCTATCATCGATCAAGAATAGTTTTGAAGGATGTTGTGAGATGGAAATGGACTTATTTGATGCGGCAGTGAGGCGTTTCATGGATATTGACAATATGTTTTATGAGTGCACGTGTGTTCGGTGGAGGCATTTCTTTGAGTCAGATTTGATGGTAACGATCTAATTGTCTTCTTCAGTTATGCAATTACTTGGTCACGTAAAACTATGTTGGTCTGATTAATCTCTCAAAGATTATTTCTGTTGTAGTGATTTTGATTATTATTATTGTAATTCAGGGAGTTGGTATGTGATGTTTTTTTATGGTGTGGCAGGCTTCTATTTTGGCGAGGACATTTGACATAAACGATCAATCGATACGTGCCCAGTTAATGGGGAGTCACCTGCAGTATGATATTTCTTCTTGCAAGATGGTGAGTATTATGGTTTTATATGACTTTGTTGGTCCTGCTATGTAAGATGGTAGATGTATGTTGTTGGTTTTGTAAGGTGTAACTCAGCTTGTGTTCGTTTCGATGTTCAAGTTTCTTTTTCCGGGGCTGGTGGAGCACAGATGGGTGTGTTATGCGTGGTGTCTCGATGATAATAGTGTCACGGTGTTTGACCCTGTGGTGTTGCGGTCGAGCCCGTGTGATGTTGATATTATGCACAAGCAAATTGTATCTGTAATTAAGTGGGTTATGGGTGAGCTGGTGTGCAAACTTATTCCTTTATGGGACCATGATTGGAAAGGAGCGACGGTGTCATTGGCAAGGATGTCATGTGAGTTTAAGAAGTGGTGAGTACTGTGAATTATTTAATTGCACAGATGTGTTTGTATGATGCAATATCATGTTTTCCCTTCACTAATTCACATGTATTTTTGCACTGGTTGATGTGATATAGTACGAATTTTACTGGGCTCATGTGCTCATAGTTCTGCTTCAGTTTTGATGGTAGCATGGAGCACGCTTCGAAATTCATTGTAAGTATTTTTTTTATGCACCTTGTCGTATGACTATGTGAGGTCAGTGTACTCAAAAAAATAGTTCGAAGATGCCAGGACATGATGGTATCGGTCCATGTGCTTACATGCCATGTGTAGGTGGACGTCATTGTTTCCTTGTTGGTTTTGTGAGTTTGAATCTGTTAATGCTATAGTTAGTTTGATGATTTATAGTATAGTGCAGATGTGAGGATCCTGTGTTTGATTAACCAATGATGCTTCCAGATGTTTCTTTTAGCGGTTTTATGGGTGTTGCAAGATTAGTTGCAACATCGCTTGTTGGTTGAGAACCTGACATTCATTTTGTTGAACGCAGGATCCATCAAAAGGAGCTTTTGCATCGTTGATATATGAAATATCAAAATTATCTTCAAATCATGGGTTTATCGAGGAGGCAATTGGGTAGATTTGTTGGTTCTTTGGGGGGGGGGGGGTAACTATGTGTTCATGATATCAAGTGGGTGTTGTACCGAGTTGTCTTCGGACATGTTGTTGTTGTTGTTCGATAGGTATTTACAAATTTTCTTTGTTGTTTTTTTTTACGCTTGTGGTCTTGTTCTTAATTTCACATTTAATAAACATGATGTTCAAAATTTGTGGTCGTCAGCTACTTCAATTATTTGGATGGATATGCTTCCAGCGCCAAAGTTGTCTGAAACTGTCAACTTGTGTCGGTTTTTTTTGCTGTCGGAACGATGTTATGCATTTGTGGGGAAGGATGACATGATGTGTTATGGGAAAGTATTGTTATGTACTGCGTACAACGTTGTTTGCTGTTGTTCGTGTTTTCATTGGTGGGATTGGGCCGTGCGTGGGCAAGGGGTGTTTGGGATCTGAAATTTGACCCAACAGATTGAGCTCTCACATGGACTTTCTACGAATATATCTTGTTGGGTTACTATCAAAGTATCAACCTTCGTACTTGAACTGCAGCCATGGCTCACACACGGTGCAGACGCGGACACGCGAGTCACTTAATCCGACGTGACATGCATCGGTGGCTGGTGGTAGCTGATGGTGCAGCAATTTACCATTACACCCTTGACTTCCTCTGAGATTGGGAGCCGCATGCACGGCAAGATTTTAAAAAACGAAGAAAATGATGGGGGTGGCGACGGGCGTTATGAATTATGGGTAGGTGGAGGAGGGGGGTGTCGCCGCACTGTCGAGTTAAATATTTGGCTTGATAGTTGGAGCACCTGTATGAGAAGGACTCGATAGTTCGAGCATGTATTGTGGATACTCCCTCCCGTTTGGTAAAGGAAGACGTTTAGGACAGAGACACGGTCTCCAAAGTGCAACTTTGACTTCCTATTTTTATAAAAATAATTATTAAAAACTAACATATGTATACTTTGATGAAAGTATTTTACAATACAAATCTACTCATGTAGTGTTCACATTTCCAAACTCAACAACTTAAAAGTTATTCATGATTTATATTCCCAATGTTTGACTCAAATCTTGTCCAAAACGTCTTCTTTTACCAAAACAGAGGGAGTATTTCTTTCAACAATGCCCCGTTACATCGCATTTTATGTATTTGGACGTTTTATGGCCGTCTTGATGCGCGAGTGTTGAGGCATGTTGTGTGGACGTCCAAGTTTTGAGCGGCTTTTACGTGATCGAGTTGTACTAATGTACTTTGTGGCAACAGTATGCTGATCTAAATGTGCATTTACTTAGATATTGTCGTCATTGACCAATCTGATGATTTAAGTTTGATGTTATGAGGGTTTATAATTGTTGACGGTGAAAATCCGTCAACCTAGCCATGAGTTTACCTTCGGTGTTGGCATGCGTTTTATACCTTATCCATTGGTACTAACCCCCGTGGTATAACAAGTTCACGTGTGCATGTCGGTTTTGGAGTTTAATGTTTATGCGAGTTTTAGTGTTGAATGCAAGACTTTCGGGATAAGTTCATCAAGCACCTCATGACAAGACCTTGAAGCCCCATACAAGTCATGCAACGAAGCAAACTTAACTCCAAGAAGCCAGGGACTTGATCCGAGAAGACGACAGACTCCGAGGACCTGACCAGAAAAGTGCTGAATCTTGCAAGACAAGGAGTTGAGTCCAATTCGGAGAGAAAACCGACGACATGGACCTACATGCGAAGGGGGAAACATCCGAGAAGTAAGGGAACCGACGTAGAGAAAAGGAGCCCTCGGGCTGGGCCTGGATGGGCCCAGGCCGGCCGGCCCAGTCCGGTCGGCCCAGGCCCATCTAGGGCCCATTTGCCCCCTCCTTTGCCCTAGCCGCCAATCGGGCTATTTATAGCCCCCTGACCGAGAGCCACGGAGAGAAGAATTCGTCATCGGCCGCCGAGGAGCAGAGAAGAGAGGGACACCATCTCGGAGAGGAGAGGGTCGAGCTAGTTGACTAGGGTTCCCCTAGCCGACGTGGGAACCTTGCACGGAAGACCACGTCGGAGTTCCCGAGCTAGAAGCAAGATCAAGGAAGGATCCCGTGGTGATCTTGTGTATGTATCATTGTTATAGTTGAATTATCAAGTTGAATCTTTTCCTAGCGATCAAGTGTTTCCTCGAAGATTTCGTTTTTCGATCGGCTTTGCTTATTCCAATTCTATTCTCGAGATAGATTACATAGGGTGTTCTTGTAGCTGCGGTGGCTAGAGGTACACGCCGGATCTTCCGAAAGAATCTCGACTTGTCTTTTGACTCGCCCTAAGCTCCCCGCATGAATAGGGATACGTTGTGACAGAACGGGGGTTCCGAAAGGCGGATGTTTTCGGATTTGGACGGGAAACCATGATTTAAAGAGGCTTCTATTAAGATTCGATTTGCTACTTCTTCTCTTGCTTGGAACTTCAACAAAAGGCTTACCCCGATCTCTCTAAATCAGTTTATCTACCCAATCTTACTTTGTTTTCTCCGGTCTTTAGTAGTTTAGATTAGTTTCGTGTCTTTTACATAGATGCATTAGGGTTTCTTTTATTGAAGATTGGAGTTACTTGGCTTTATTAGATTAAGTTTTGCGTCACACATTTGTTCCACGGATTCGATACCTTGGGTTCACTACTCGAGGGAATAAGGGTCCCTTGACTACGACGGGAGACTTGTCCGCTTGCAAGTCACAAACGAACTTTGATACAATTATTAACCGTCAACAATAATGCAACACCGTTGTTGTCAGAGCAAATATAAGCTTGGAGTCATTTTTTGTGATGAAGTGGTTCATAGGATTTTAGTGGTACATGAAATTTTGTTTGCTGGGTGGTACGTTGGTATCACTCCAGTTGCATTGCAGTACTACTCATCATCAGCTAGCTTGTAATGATCTTCGTCCACTGTAGCGTATATGGAACCCTCGTCCAGTAGCTCCTTCAATGCTTGCCTGTTGGATGGTCATTATAAGGTTAGTAAGTTAATAATTACGGTCTGTTCATCAGTTACAAGTTTGTTAAGTAGTGTGAAACGATGTTTATAATGGCATGCAAAATTATTACTTGATATGTGTTTATTGCTATGTAAGAAAATTAGTTAACATTTAAAAATAAAATAAAATTTGTATTGTAATTATTATGTATCATGAACATTATCACTAATGTTAAAAGTTAATAATATTTGTAGTGTTAGTAACGTTAATGTTATCTTTGAATTTGTGTTTAACTCTTAATTAGTATTGTTAATGTTATTGTAATTCCTAACGATGTTGTTAATAGAATATAGGTTCGCGATGCTGCTGTAGTTTGGTATATCGATGATGACAAATAGTTCTTTAGTTGGTAGACTTAGAATGTTGAAATAATGTTAAAATTAGTCCAACTAATTATCCATGAAATGTTTTATATACACAAACAATGTATGTTGATTTTATTGTGTTAATGCCAACTGATATGTTTTACATAATACTTATTCTAATAAAAACAAGGTTTATGGTATTTTGAAATCAATGTGGGTCTCGTGATTCGAAGTGGATGGATTACCACTAAGCGGGTACATTCTTTGGGGCCACTTACCTTTTTCCGGACCTAATGTAATTATGGATTTACTTATGCTTGCATATCTTTACTATAATTTGTACTATTACTAAGTATTGAAGTTAGTAGTATTGTTCATATGAATATTATTACGTCATTGCTGAAATCAAATGGGGGTCAGTAGTTTTCGGTTGTTGATAAAATAATGACATTGGTAAAATTATTATGGGTATTAATAATCGTATAAGTTACATTTTTTTGAATTTACTGTTTTTTTTATGACATCGTACTCAAAACTAACCTTAGTGCGTCGTGACGCATATGCATCTCGTGGATGAGATAGTTAAAGCTGGCGCCATTTGTAGACCCTCTGTTTGCACATGTCCGAAAATTAAGAGTGTCAATGATAAGGTGATAATACTAATACAATACTTGTTAAAAATTAAAATGTGTTTTGAACCCGATCTCGGTGAAGACAGATTCTTTTAGTTTTTTTACGTTATCTGTACCTGATGCTTTTCGAGGCGAGTAGTGTGAGGATGCTCTCCTTGTCCAGCTCAAATGATGCTGAAGATGGTTCCTTGTACACGTATTTTGGTGGCTTTATTTTGTTTAATGATAGGTGCTGATGTATAGTGCTGTGGAAATGATGGGTTACCTCCGTGTAGTTGTTGATCTTTCTGCTTGTAATTGACAAACACTGATTAAAAAATTACGTGAACTTGGTAAACAATTATGCCTGTGTCACTGTTTGGGATGGGTCATGTTTACTTACACTGCATTATATGTATATAGTTGAATGGTCCCGCTAGACCATGATGCTCCCCGTGAACTTGTAGTAGGCCATTAAGCTGTCAGGAAGTGAGTGTTATGTTTGGACGGTGTGTAACGCGGCAAAGCAGTATTTTGAGATCATGTCAATGGACTAGTTTGCGTTTGCTCACTGTGTATGAATTCTCAAAGGGGCTAACAACCTGAGTTGTGTTTGTATGTTGTACCGAGAGCGGCGGCGCGCGACGGGGCTCGCCGGCGTTGCCCCCGGGCGGCGTTCTCGGCCACCATTCCGTCCACGAGCCGGTGCAAAACGAAGCGTGGGCGCTTGCGCACGTGACAGGGGAGTCTATGGGGGCAATTGTGCCTCACCGGCGGCCGCACCGAAGGGGGCGGAGCGGCCACTCCGCGAGCTCGCGAGCACGCCGTTGTGCACAAAAGGAAGGGAAAACGGGTGGGGATTATTGCTCACGCTCAAAGGAGAAGCGGCGAGCTCGAAGGTGAAGAAGATGCAACGGCGGCGGAGCTTGGCAACGGCGGCGGGTCGGGCGGCGCTCCGGTGTGGTCGAGGCGCGGCTCCCACGGGCTCTGGGGATGAGAACCTGCAACAATCCGAGCTTGATGAGCCCCTGGTGAACCCAAGGAGAAAGAAAGAAGGGCGGCGGAGGTTACCCTTCACCGGCGGCGACGAGTTCACGACGGCGGCGGCGGGAACCCGAGGCGGCGATGCTGGGGAATTGGTGCTCGAGCGAGTGAGTTGGTGCGCTGAGAAGGCAAAGGGAGGCGCGAGGAGTTCGAGCACGAGCTTAAATAGGGCCGGAGGAAGGAAGGCGAGGGGAGGAGAGCGGGCTCCGAGCGGCGGCGCTTGCCATTGATGGCCGCGGCCATCACGGCTCGCTCGGTGCTAAGGAAAGGAAAACGGCTCCAATTGATCGAGGGTGGTTAATTGCCTTAATTGGCGGTGCTTGGTGAAGAGGGAAAGGAAGGGAAGAGGCGGGGCGCGGCGGGATTCGCGGGGCCGCGGCGCGCAGCGCCGGCGAGGCGAGAAGAAGAAGAAAGGAAGGGGAGGGAGGAAGCCGACCGGTGGGTCCCAAGTGTCGGCCGGCGGCGGAGAAAAAGAAAAAGGAGGCGGCTAGTTGGGCCGCCGCGGGTTCGTTTGATGGGCGGCGAGGCTGGCCGGGCCGAAAGGTAAGAAGGGTTTGATCTTTCTTTTTTTTTTCTTTTCTTTTTCAAACTCCTTTTAAAACAACTTTTCTTTTCAAATTCAAATCAAACTCTTTCAAACTTTTTCTCAAAAAAATTACAAACTTTTTAGAAACCACACAAGCAACCAAAAACCATGCAAGCCAACTGATGATGCACAATCACTTGTTGTCTCTATGTTTATTAAATTATGTTTAATATTTTAGAGCTCAATTTAAATGGCAAATTTAAATTTTAAATCCTTAGGGCTAATTAATAGTTGCTAGGTAATTTTTAATGATGGAATTTTAGGGTGTCACACCTCCTTTGCGTGGTGTCGGTTCCCGAGTCTTCTAGATGCTTCCCCCTTCCCGCATGTAGGCCCTTGTCGTCGCTTTCTCCGAATTGGACATAGCTCCTTGTCTTGCAAGATTCGGCATTTTTTTCCGGTTAGGTCCTCGGAGTTTGTCATCTTCTCGGATCAAGTCCCTGACTTCTTGGAGTTAAGTTTGCTTCATTGCATGACTTGTACGGGGCTTCAAGGTCTTGTCACAAGGTGCTTGATGAACTTATCCCGAAAGTCTTGCATTCAACGCTAAAACCCTGCATAAACACTAAACTCCAAAACCGACATGCACAAGTGAACTTGTTATACCACGGGGGTTAGTACCAATGGATAAGGTATAAAACTTATGCCAACACCGAAGGTAAACTCATGGCTAGGTTGACGGATTTTCACCGTCAACATTTACGAGGATACCCATGTGTTCGAAGAGCCCACAAGTGCAGGTAGCAGTATTTGAATCAGGCAACCTGACTTCAAATTCAGATGTCATGTTATCTTCGTCGCTTGAGTCAATTACCGTATATGTGTTGGGACTGGACCTTCCTTTTATTGTTAGTGAACCTGATTGAAAAAGCTCGTCATAAAAGCGCTCATACATTGCTCTTGTGTATACTGTGTAGGCATGCTTCTCTATTGGAACCCCCACCCGGAGTCTCCTGTTTACCTGCGCATTGCGGCGATTCAGTAGAGATTTTGTAATGTTCGAGGCTAGATTACATGCTCAATGTCTTAAGGGTGTGTTTGGTACAGCCTAATGTGTGTGTGCATACAATAAGTTCACTTACCATTTTAGTTGCGTGCTGTTCAGTTCCTTCTTGATCGTGGCGGTCTGCCAGTAGCTCATTAAACTTGCTGACAAACAGGTGCATTGGTGCTGACTTCTGTATGTAACCTTTCAGCATGTGGTTTGCGCTTTCGCTCCGTTGTGTACTGGTCATGCCGGCTCAGAAGATGTTCATGAAGTAGGGCTTTGCCCATTTCTCCCGGTGTTTGTATTGTCGTCGCAGGAATTTGTTTTTAACCAGATTGTACTTGATCAACATTTTTTGCCATGCAGACTCAAATTTATCTACACGCACTTCATGTGTGATGAGTGAGTTGAATTCCTGCTTGAACCCCTTATGCTTTGTGTATACAACTCCAAGCCGTTTCTTTGCGTCCTTCAATACATGCCATCTGCACCATCGATGCCTTACTCCCACTAAGTGCAGCCTGATTGCCTTTGTCATTGCTGCTGACTGATCTGCAATTCATTTTTATTTATTGTGTTGACGTGATATACGTGGTTTGGTTTGAAGCATGATGTTCTAGTGATTCATATTATTTGTAATATGTACACAGTGTGTTGTAGCTTACCTATTCACTGAATGCCGGTATGTGGTACAAGAATGAGAACGTAGTAGGTTTCAAGTAAGTTACCTGTGAGGATTGTTTTGGGCAGTCGGCCGCCCATGACATCTGTGAAAGTGGTGAAGACCCATTTGAAGTCGCTTGCTTTCTCTGATGTGAGAAGGACACCACCAAATATTACGGACTGGAAGTGACTATTCACCCCGACGAATAGTCCGAATGGCATGCTGTACAAATTTGTCTTATAGGTTGTGTCGAATGCGATTGCATCACCAAACATTTCATAGTCCAGTTTGTTCTTCCCAGTACACCACAACATTGACTTAATCCTGCCCTCCTTGTCCACCTGGTACCTAACAGCCATACCTGGGTCCTTTGACTTCATTTCCTCTAGTAGGTTCAAGGTTTTTCGAATGTCATCCCTCATGTTCTCCCTTGCAATCTTTGCACAGGCTGCCTTTACACTTTGTTTCCTAAGTGGAGCTCCATATGCACCCGTGGAGACCCCGAGGATACTGCAGACCCTTCCAATGCTAACGTTGTTTTCGCGCAGATTCTTGATGAAATCTCTGGTGGTTGGGTCCAGAGAACCGTGCGACGGCCATTGCTTCTTCTCAGCATATCCTGTAGAAAATTCATGGTTGTGGGTGTCGACAACTCTGCTGATGTACCAACCATGGTCTGATGTTCGAAGTAGTCTTATCATTGCTTTGCAATTTGTCCGTTGTGACGAAGAGTTGACAGATCAGTCGATGACCTGGAACACGTGAAGGACAGACAATGTCCACATTTCGTTATTTACTGGATGGTACACAGTGGGTGCTAGGTGCTGCGTCAATACAATTCAGTTTGGGGGTTCTGAGTGCTTTAATCTAAGATTGTGTGGGGGATATAATTAATTTCATACCTCGCAAGAGCAGACAAGGTCTTGTCTTGTTGTGTATCCCTTGATGTTTGTGTGGTTACGTCCGTATCGGATGCCGAAACCAATTTCCCACGAGTACAGGTTGTAGTACTCTCTTGCTTCCTCGCAGCTGTTGAAAGTCAGTCCCTCGTGAGGGTAGAAAATGGGTTGACCTGGGCGACGTGCAGCGCTTCTCAAAGCTCTTGTTACTGCGCACTCCTCGTGTGGTGCTATTCTTGCATTAGGTCCATCTCTTGGTTGTTTCCTGGTTGCATAGATCGTGGGAAATCCTGGTGAATTTCATTTCCAATACTGCAGTAGTGCAGTCAGCGCAGCACTGAGGGGCAAATGATTGGTAGATACTCATTGTATACATTTATATAGTCCGCTAATTACCGTCATGGATACATATACAACACTCTGTTGGTGGTAAACATAAATCTCTAATGTCATTGAGGAGCCACCAGCATGATGTCTGCTGGGTCAGTAATTTACAAAGATTGAATGGTGTCCTAGCAGTTCTCGTGTTGCACTGTTTTTTAAAAAAAAAATCAGATTGTTACGATTTACTGGGGGTGCTCTATTGAGCGTTGTGCAGTGATACTACCATGGTTATACGAATGAAATCAGAAAACTATGAAAAATGAATTTCCTATCATGGTTGTTGACATGATTTTGTAGCGCAAGTTCTGATACTGTTACATAGATACAACATGATTTGTGAATAGTCAGGGGCGCACTGATTGCAGCTTATTATGATAATGCACTTAAGGTCTATTGTGTGCACGTGTCCAGATCAAAATTTCGTTAAGTGTGCCAGCAATTTGTTCTTTGTTAGTTTATTCTGAGAGATGACACTTTGATCCGGCAAGGCACATTATCTCGTTTATGCCTGTTTCCTGGTTGTGATTTTATTTTTCTCTCCAGACTTTCTACTCAATCATGTCGCTGTTGCATATTAGGTTCTTGATGTGGATGTGCCTGTTATGTGGAGTGCAATGCTGTAGCAGTGTTTCTGATTCATCACAGGGTTGTAATGTGGCACTCAAACACACACTATGGTTGTTACAGGTGAATGCCACATTGGGTAAGATGGAACTATATTTGAGAAATACTAAGCATATGTTACTCACCTTCTCCGAATTGGTAACCGATGTGAGGAATTTGCAGATTGGTTGGCTATGTTGACAATGCTTGTTACAGCATCGAACGCGGCGTTGGAATCACGCATCTGTGATACTTGTATAGCTTGGCTCATACTGTTCCCTGGCTGATTGGCCTGGGAAGCATGATGTACTGGTCTTTCTGGATGGTTTGGTGGACATAGACGAGCAGTCGTGGTGGTTGCAGCGTCTTCTTCATTCAGAGGATGTAAGGTGTTAAGTTGTGCTGGCCGGTGATGTGTTGCAGGTATCACGTTGTCTGCGCTGGCTGCACACGACGTTGTGGGGATGGATGGGAGATTGGAATTGGCGGGCCATGGAGGCCGATGATGTTGTGCCGATGTTCTGGTTCCGTCGGCTACGACCTCCGCCGCTGCAAGCAACAGGTGAATCGACTCGGTTTCCGGGCGTTGACTTTTGTCGTCTTGGTGGATATGGTTGTCCATGGGAGTAGGCAGGCTGGGGATGCGTTTAGGGCGGAAGCGTGCGGGCGGCGGGTGAAGTTGTGGGTGGTCGGGGGGGCGAGTCGAATTGGTGCCGGAGACGATGCAGTGGCGCCGGCGAGGAAGCAGATGGTTGGTTCTCGCGGACGCGGCGGCGGGGACAGTGCAGGAGGTTGGCGGGTGTAGATTCGCTGCTGGCGGCGTGGGGAGTGGTCTCACTGGAGCCGCGACGGGGATGCAGCCGTGTGCAGGTGGTGCTGACGGCGTCGTGTCGGCGAGGAGGCAGGCCGTACTTGGAGCGGACGCAACGGCGGCAAGATGGGAAGATGACGATGTGAGGTGGAGAGTTGGTTTTTTGGTGGTGGTGTGAACGCGGCTACCATATCTTAATGTTTTGCAAATAATCGCGAACGGGAGACGCTTTTCGTGCCGATACGTGTAACTATCCTTTGCCATCAGGGGGTGCAGGCCATCGATGAGGCCTTCACGGCTAGCGCCGCCGTCACGGTACATGACGCGCCTCCTCATCGCCGTGAAGACGCGGCTGGCGACGTAGCTCTTCCGGCCGGCCAGCCACGCCTGCCGTTCCGGCAAGTCTTGCCGCACGCGTAGGCTGGCGGCCACGCCCCTCAGGCCGCCACCGGACAGGTCCGTCCGCTCGCAGTGCTCCGCCATGTACTTGGCGTCGAACACCCGCCCGCCGAGGAGGTCCCCCGCCAGCGCCGCGAACTCGTGCCAGGTCCCCGGCAGCGGCCGCCCGCCGGCGAGCATTTTCACCAGGTACGCGAAGTCGTGCGCGCCGCCGAACGCTGCCCACGTCACCTCCTCCAGCCGCCACGCCGGCGACGACAGGACGGCGGCGAGCATGGCCGCGAACGCCGCGGAGCTCACCCCCCCCCCCCCCGCGCGGGCGTGGTCGAAGTCGAACCCCCGCGACTGCAGGAACGCGACGGACTCCGGCGCGTGGCGGTGGCAGTGAACGTCAAAGTCCGAGAAGGTCACCTCCCACGCGACCTCGTGCTGGCGGCCGTCGCCGTCGGCGAAGGTGGGGACGTTCCCGAACCAGTCGCAGAGCGTGATGCCGAGCTGGACGACGGGGATCTCGTCGACGTTGGCCTTGACAAGAGCATAGCGCTCCGGCGGGGAGAGGTCGCGCTCGGCGGCCATCCACGGCGGCCGCGGGCGGTGGACGGTGCCCGGGTACTCCGTGTCGATGGCGACGTAGGGGAACCTCGCGAGGAGGATGCCGATGCAGTCCAGCTCCGTGCCTCCGTCTCGTAGTTCGCCGCCGTGACCGGCCGGACCTGCAGGTCGGGCACTTGTGGTGGTGGGGGTGGTGGTGGCACCATGGCGTGACGGTTGTTGATGACGACTCGCCGGTAGGTGTGCTGCACCGGCTGCGGCGGCAGAGGCGGAAGGCGTGCAGGTGCGGCGGGCGCGGAGAATGGGACGGCGGTGGAGTGCGGTGATGGCGTCGGGACGAACGGCTGGAACACGCGCGGCATCGGAGGCGGGAACGGGTACGTGGCCGGCGCGGCGGCGGCGTCGTTCGTGATGAACATGGATAATGCCATGATGGTGGATCGGATCGAGATCGACGGGGGAGCGGAGTTGGTATCTGCAGGCTGCGACGCCGCGAAGGATGGCTGGATGAATCGGTGGAGAGCAGCCATGGCGTTACTGATTTTACAGGGCCCATTTGGAGATGCGAACTTCGTGAAAGCGAACTTCACGGCGAACCTTCACAACTTCAATAACCAAACAACCAACTCTCTCGCCCAACTCTCCTGCTAGCTTCTTTAAAACTCACTCTCGCGAGAGTTAAGCACATGGTGAAGGCTCGCAAAAACATGGCTACAACTCTCCCCCACTCATGAAATTGCTCATGTAGTTTTTTTCTAAAAAACAACTCTACAATTGAAGTTCGAGTTGTCCAAACGGGCCTACAGGGTCTTTACTCCGAGTTGAGTCGATCGTGCTCGACACCAAGTCGGAGTCGGCGTGGAAGGCAACCGGGGCCGATTCTACACATCGAGTCCGATCAATCCGGTCGGAGTGAAACACACACGGTAGGATTCCGAACAAGTTTGACTCTTTGTGCGGATGGCTTGGCTGCATGTTTGTTGAGAAACCAATGCAAGGTGATGAAAGCCAAAACGAAGCCAAACGAGAGTACTGCATGTCTGCATGCTCGAGCTCGGCCCTAGCCCGATCTGGCCCGACCCGATGCGGCCTGGTGGATTCTTTGTGTTGGGTGTCAGGCGTCGTGTCATACTAGCGGCCGAGGCACGGTCCTATGGCGTGTTTTCCGAGCCAGGTCGGCACGATGCAGAGAACGGCTCGATGGGCCGCGGCCTGGCACTACAACGGCGGGGCAAGCCATCGCGGTCAGGACAAGAGAATAGAGGTCGGGGTGGCACCATGCAAGCCGCCGGTAAGCCGCGAGAGGCGGGGCGGCGGCGCGGACATGCTTTCGTGTATAATGCTAAAGAATGTTGCCATGTAATCACCTTGGTATTTCTATTTTACATTTTACCTTAAAAATTTATTTAAAAAAATCCCGCAGTAATGTGCGCGGTATCACCTAGTATATGATAGAAACCGAAGTCCATCTCAAACAAAGGTCCTCTAGTCTAGTGGTATGGTCGCAACTAGAGACCCGAGTTCGATTCGTTGTTGGAGCGAATTGATAGAACTATTTTTTAAAAAAAAAAGCCTCTCTCCAGTGAAGTTGGTGTTCGAGGATTTTCTAAGCCGGGAAGAGGTTCACTTCTTTTAATGAGAACCGTAGGACGGTCTTAACCTCATCATATTAGTTTTTTTCCAAAGTCCCTCTCAACTCTTTACTTATTCTTCCTCATCTTCTTCCTCAACCCTCCTCTGACTTGGAAAAATGTTATCAAGATTTAAATTAAAAATGGGACCAACATTTTCAAAAAAAAAATGGACAAACAATTTCAAGAAAAGTCAGGAGAACATTTTTCAAAAAAATAGTAAACTGACATTTCATTTAGCAATATTTTTCGGAAAATACATGGCAGAACTAATTTTTAAAAAAAAGGTTACAGCATTTTCCATCTTCTTCCCGGGCTCCAGCTAGTGCGGGGAGACTCTCTGGCCCGACCTTGCTGGCACGTGGTGCACTAGGGATGGCGGGGATGCACAGGGGTGGCTGGCGGCAGGATACACATGGGGCGGCTAGCGCCCGGCGGTGAGGCACAAGGGCGGGGCATGCGGGGTGCGGCGTGTAAAAGACTGTCTCCAAGAAGGATCTTCATCCGCATCGCGTATGAAGAAAGGGAAGAGAAAAATATGTCTCCCAAAACAAAATTGTCTCCGGCGGTCGTCGTGCATCCCCTCCCCGCATCGCGCGAGGTCGTTGGCTCCCCGCCCCGCCTCCGATTCTTCTCCCCGCCTCCTACCCCTCTCGTCGTGTCTCCTCATAGAGGCCACCGCAGTCAATGCGCCGGTAGGCGGTGTAGCCGCCGCACCCGTCGCGAGCGGGCGTCCCCGAGGTAGGTCGAGAGCTTGACGTCGCCGAGGGACTCGTCGTACGATGCCGACCGCGACGGAGACGGGGGCCGCGACTCGTCGCGAGCGGGTCATCGGGATCCAAGACTCATCCTCGCACGGTCTTTGCGGGGGATGCGGGGGCGACGACGACCCGCGCAACCCGACCCGCCACCGCGTTGCTCCAAGAGGTCGTTGCTCCCCTTCACTCCGCCGGATCCGCGCCGCCGAGCCTTCGCCGGATCTCCGTCGCGCGTGGCCGCCAGGATGGAGCATGTCCGCATCGCCTCCATGGCGTGGAGCCGAGGCGAGAGGCTTGCGGAGGCACGTCGCCGAGGCCGGGATGCGACGTTTGGCCGCTTCGCGCGGCGCCGGAAGCCGGCGTGGCGGTTGTCGGTGTTTTAGACCGGCAAACCTACCAAGGGGGTACCCGAGGTAGTAGATTGTGCGGTGGGGATCGTGATCGGTTGACCGAGAACTCGAAGGTATGCGCAAGGACACGGGACACAAGATTTATACGAGTTCGGGTCGCCAAGGTGGCGAGCCCTACGTCTCGTTTGTGGGATCGGGTATGGCGCCCGCGCTTGGTGTTGGTTGTCCCCGGAGGGATTGGGGTGTGCGGCTAGGTACCCGGCCCTCCTTTATATAGTCCGGGGGGCGGGTTCCTAGTCGGTTACAAGGCGAGAGTCCTAGTCGGTTACAAGGCGGAGTCCTAGTAGGAGTACACAGAGCGAGTCCTAGTAGGAGTATAGGGGAATTCTACCAGAGTCCGTCTTCTACTATTCTTCCTTCCTTGCATGAGTACCGGGGTGTATGCCCGACAAGCCCCCGAGCACGTTGGAGTCGAGAGAAGTAGTTCGAGTAGTCTTGAAGCCTCTTCGAGTAGTTCTTGAGCGTCCTCGAGTACGCTTGGAGAAGTCTTCAATAGTACTTGAACCGCCGCGAGGGCCGGAAGGTGGTCCAGCTCATCAGTCTTGAAAAAATTTGAATGATGGGTGTAGCATAGCAGACCCCCGAGCCTTGAAATGATTAGGTAATCAATCCAAGGGTCTTCAGTGTTCGCGAAGCCATCATCCGAGTACTCTTGCAGCGTGTAGCCCCCGAGATAAGAGAGCCGTATGAGCCACGTCGAGTAGTGATTGGTGAGGAGCCCCCGAGCTTGGGAGCGAGCGAAGCATCTTGAAGTTATCTTCAAGTAGCCCCCAAGCCGGAGAGATTCCAAGTAGTAGTTTGGCGTCGAGCCATGGAGCTTGAGAAGTAGTCGTGCCGTCAGAGCGGACTTTAGTTGCGACCGAAGTCGACTTTAGATGCGGCGAGAGCGGACTTTAGAATGCAACTTAAAAACCGAAGTCGACTTTGTGCCGCGCGGAGCGGACTTTGAGATGCGACTTGAAATCCGAAGTCGACTTTGTGCCGCGCGGAGCGGACTTTGAGATGCGACTTTAGAAGTCGACTTTAGTTGCCACGTAAAGCGGACTTTAGGTGCGACTGCGTAGTCGACTTTGTGCCACACGGGGTGGACTTAAGATGCAAAAAACGAAAAGCACTTTCCGGAAAGCCAAAGCGAATAAAAAATCGAAAAAACGAGTAGTTTTGCCGCCGGAGCGGGCTTACGATTGCGACCGGAGTCGGCTTGTGCCACGGAGTGAGCTTAAGTACCGAGCCATGGATTTCGGACCCAAGGTACGGTTGCCGCCGGAGCGGGCTTGTGCCACCGGAGTGGGATTGGATGCGACGGTTAGCGTCGACTTGTGCCACCGGAGTGGGCTTAAGTACCCGAGCCATGGATTTCAGACCCAAGGTACAGTTGCCGCCGGAGCGGGCTTGAGGGTGCGACCGGAGTCAACTTGCGTGCACCGGGCCACGGATTTCGGACCCAAGGTACGGAGCACGAGTACTTAGGGCACTTGGACCCATGGTACAGAGCGTGAAGACCACGTGCAGCTAGGTTCCATCGTCGCCAGGACCCGAGGGCCGCTTACAGCTAGGTTCCATCGAAGCTTACACACGTAGTATGCCACTGAAGCGGGCGAAGATGCGACCGGAGTCGACTTTAAGATGCCGCATGGAGCGGACTTTAGAATGCGACTTTAAAACCGAAGTCGACTTTGTGCCGCGCGTAGCGGACTTTAGAAACTGCCTCCTAGGGATAGCCCCCGAGTTGATGAAGTAGACTCGTGGCAACTTGATTGATATGCCCCAAGAGTAGTCGGCGAGAGTGTAGCTCCCGTGAAAACCCGCCGAGAAGCATACACAAATGAGTAGTCGGCAAGTAGTCCTACATGATGAGGAGAACAAGCCAAGAGAACAGTAATCATTTAAATAAATGACTTAGCCGTTGTTCTTTGCACGGCGGACCGATGATGAAGTCATGGCGGTCGGCGATGGAGCCGCGACGGTTGTTGCTGAAATTGACTAGTCAGAATTGATTCCGACTATTTGTTGGGGCGAGACTGCCGTTCTCGACTAGTTTGGAAAACTAGTCGAGATGAATGGTCGACGCGATGCGACCAGAAGACGACGTCGTGGAGGCGCGCGGCGTACTCGAAGTAGAGCCAATGTTGCCGCAAGACAAGTAATCGCGCCCCACGGCGTGGCTGAAGTAGAGCCAGTGTGGCCGCAAGACGAAGTCGCGGCGCACGGAGTAGTCGACGACGAGACTGCGCGACGCGGAGTAGTCGACGACGAGCGGCGCGACGAGCCGCAAGACGAGCCGCGCGACGTGCCGAGGCACCCCGGACGCGCGGCGGAGGCAAAGTAGTCGACGACGACGAGCTCGCGCGAGGCGGAGTAGTCGACAAGTGCGGCGCGACGAGCCGCAAGATGAGTCGCGCGATGTGCCGGGGCACCCGCATGCGCGGCGGAGACGAAGTAGTCGACGACGACGAGCCTACGCGAGGTGGAGTAGTCGACGATGAGCGGCACGACGAGCCGCAAGATGAGTCGCGCGATGTGCCGAGGCACCCCGGACGCGCGGCGGAGGCGAAGTAGTCGACGACAAGTAGTCGACGACGAGCGGCGCGACAAGCCGCGTGACGAGCCGCGCGACGTGCGGGGCACCCCGCACGCGCGGCGGAGACGAAGTAGTCGACGACGAGCCCGGGCGAGGCGGAGTAGTCGACGACGAGTGGCGCGACAAGCCGCGTGACGAGCCGCGCGACGTGCCGAGGCACCCGACGCGCGACGGAGGCGAAGTAGTCGACGACGAGCGGCGCGACAATCCGCGTGACGAGTCGTGCGACGTGCCGAGGCACCCCGGGACGCGCGGCGGAGGTGAAGTAGTCGACGATGAGCCCGGAGTAGTCGACGATGGGCGGAGCGACGAGCCGCAAGATGAGCCGCGCGCGCGTGCCGAGGCACCCGGCGTGCGGCGTAGTCGAAGTAGTCGACGACAAGTAGTCGACGATGGGCCCGAGTAGTCGACGATGAGCGGCGCGACGAGCCGCAAGACGAGCCGCGCGACGTGCCGAGGCACCCGGACGCGAGGCGGAGGCAAAGTAGTCGACAACGACGAGCCTACGCGAGGCGGAATAGTCGACGACGAGCGGCGCGACAAGCCGCGTGACGAGCCGCGCGACGTGGCGAGGCACCCGGACGCGCGGCGGAAGCGAAGCAGTCGACGACGAGCCCGTGCGAGGTGAAGTAGTTGACGACGAGCGCGCGCGACAAGCCGCGTGACGAGCCGCGCGACGTGCCGAGGCACCCGACGCGCGGTGAAGACGAAGTAGTCGACGACGAGCCTGGGCGAGGCGGAGTAGTCGACGACGAGTGGCGCGACGAGCCGCGTGACGAGCCGCGCGACGTGCCGAGGCACCCGGACGCGCGGTGAAGACGAAGTAGTCGACGACGAGCCCGGGCGAGACGCGAGTAGTCGACGACGAGCGGCGCGACAAGCCGCGTGACGAGCCGCACGACGTGCCGAGGCACCCCGACGCGCGGCGGAAGCGAAGTAGTCGACGACGAGCCCGGGCGAGACGGAGTAGTCGACGACGAGCGGCGCGACAAGCCGCGTGACGAGCCGCGCGACGTGCCGAGGCACCCCGGACGCGCGGCGAAGACGAAGTAGTCGACGACGAGCCCGGGGCGAGGCGAGTAGTCGACGACGAGCGGCGCGGCGAGCCGCGTGACGAGCCGCGCGACGTGCCGAAGCAACCGGAAGCGCGGCGTAGGAAGATTGATTCCGCTTTGACAAGAGCAAGGCGACTTGCTTCAATGGATCTCGGCGAGTCGACGAGTAGATTGATCTTGTTGACGAGGGTCCTTCGAATTCGCCCGGTGGTGATGATCACCCCTACCTGGCGCGCCAGCTGTCGGTGTTTTAGACCGGCAAACCTACCAAGGGGGTACCCGAGGTAGTAGATTGTGCGGTGGGGATCGTGATCGGTTGACCGAGAACTCGAAGGTATGCGCAAGGACACGGGACACAAGATTTATACAGGTTCGGGTCGCCAAGGTGGCGAGCCCTACGTCCTGTTTGGGGGATCAAGTATGGCGCCCTGCGCTTGGTGTTGGTTGTCCCCGGAGGGATTGGGGATGTGCGGCTAGGTACCCGGCCCTCCTTTATATAGTCCAGGGGGCGGGTTCCTAGTCGGTTACAAGGCAGGAGTCCTAGTCGGTTACAAGGCAGGAGTCCTAGTAGGAGTACACGGAGCGAGTCCTAGTAGGAGTATAGGGGAATTCTACCAGGAGTCCGTCTTCTACTATTCTTCCTTCCTTGCATGAGTACCCGGGGTGTATGCCCGACGGCGGTGTCCCTCCACCGCGGATCGGGGCTCGCTCGGGAGGAGGGGTCGCTCTCGGTGCGCTTCCTTGCCGGCCCTCGCTCCTCCTCCGACGCGGATGCGCCGGCGGCGCGCGGCGGGCGGGGGCCGGTGGAGGAGTGCGAGAGGGGAGAGGGGCGGAGGCGGAGTGCGCGAGGGGGGGGAGAGAGTGCGAGTGGGAAGAGAGAGAGGGGGAGACGCGTTGGTTTGCGGCGCCCCCGGGAATGCATGAGGTGGGACGGCGACCGCATTTTGCGGAGCGTCATACAACGACGCTAGACCGTCTACGGTTGGCTTTGGATCCGCATTTTGCGGATGCGGACCGTGCTTCGAAGCATATGCCTGGAGACGATCCTAAGGTGCACATGCATGAGCTTGCACGGTGGCATGGAATGGGAGGAGGAAGCATGGGAGAGAAGGGTGAGCTAGGGTTTGTGTGTGGGGGTCAAAGGAAGGAAAAAGTCTACTTTACCCCCCAACCTATGGGGGTTGGAACACATCACCCCCAACCTATGAAAATGGATTTTTTACCCCTGAACTTTCTAAAACGGGACAAATCACCCCCTGAAGCAGTTTTGAAAAATCATAGTAAATCACAGAAAAATCATAAAATGAAAAATTAAATTGTGTTGGACTTCAAATTAGTAGTACTACCCAGTGAGCATACAATATGGAATACTTTAGTACATATTTTTTGTTATAACTTTAGATTTATGCTTTTCTCCATAACTGTAAAAAAATGTACTAAATATACCATATTATATGTTCATTGTGTAGATATACTCATTGAGAATCCAACACGATTGGATTTTCCATTTTATGATTTTTCTGTGATTTACTATGATTTTTCAAAACTGTTTAGGAGGTGATTTGTCCCATTTTAGAAAGTTCAAGGGGTAAAAAATCCATTTTCATAGGTTGGGGGGTGATGTGTTCCAACCCCCATAGGTTGGGGGGTGAAGTAGACCTTTTCCTCAAAGGAAAGTGAGTATTTGTAGGAATCTCAAACAATTCTCAAGGCGGCCCATACGGCACTACCACAACATGTATGTCGCCGATCCACGCTTGCTCGGGCGTTGCTCCATCTTCTACGGGCCCGTTCGCGGCTCGCTGCTCGCCCCGCTCCCCTCCATCCCCCGTTAGAGATAGAGTTTGATGTAATCTTGTATAACAAACTGTATCTTCGGTTGTTTGGAAGGCCAGCCCTGGTTGTTGTAGATTAACTTGTATAGGTAACAAACTAGGGTTGGCCACTGGCGCCGTCTCCCTGTAAACGCCCGTGAGGGGCTGTTCCTCACATATATAACACGAAGCCGCCCACCAGAAACAGGTGAGGCGTTCCCATCTACAAAGCTTTCGCCCTCTGAATTCTTTCATGGTATCAGAGCTTAGGTTAGACACCAAATTCCAGCATGTGATCTTCAAGCACCGCCACCGTGATCAATGCCGCGCTCCTGAACCCGTTAATGGGCGTCACCATCTCGGAGAAGCTGGCCAAGTCGAATCACGTGATGTGGAAGGCTCAAATTCTCGCCACCGTGCGGGGATGTCGTATGGAGGGGCATCTCACCGGTGCCACCGCCGCTCCTGACGAGGAAATTCTCGCCAAGGACACCTCTGGAAAGGAGGTCAGTGTACCCAATCCAGAGTATGAGGAGTGGTTCTTCCGGGACCAACAAGTGTTGAGCTTCGTCCTCGGATCCCTAGGGCGTGAAGTGCTCGCCCAAGTTGCCGCTCAAAACACTGCAGCAACTCTGTGGGCTGCGATTGAAGCCATGTTCGCGTCGCAAAATCGGGCGCGGATCGTCAACACGCGACTCGCGCTCGCCACCGCGTCCAAGGGTGGCCAAACCGTCACGGAGTACGTCGGCAAGATGCGTACTCTCTGCGATGAGATGGCGGCTGCCGGAAAGCCGATCGACGACGACGAGCTGCTGACGTACATCCTCACCGGCCTCGACATGGAGTTCAACCCGGTCGTCACCTCCCTCCTTGCAAGGAAGGAAACCGTCACTGTAAGCGAAGCATACTCCCAGCTCCTCGCCTTTGAAACTTGTATGGAAATTATGGGCAGCGGTCACTCTGGATCTTCGGCCAATCGTGGAGGACGCGGAGGCAATGGTGGCCGCGGCCGTGGTGGCTTCAACCGTGGCCGTGGTGGCTCCAACCAAGGGGGAGGACGAGGCCGAACGCCGGTGGCTATAACGAAAGCAACTCCAATCGGCGCCAAGGCGGTCGGGGAGGCGGCCGCGGTGGTCAAGGTCGTGGTAACCCGGGAGGCTCCAAGCCGGTGTGCCAAGTTTGCTTGAAATCCGGCCACACCGCCGACAGTGTGTTGGCACGGGTTTGAGGAGGACTTTACGTCGATGAGAGGCATCTTTGCCGGCGCGGCAATGAATTCCTACAGTGTTGATAGCAACTGGTATGCTGATACTGGTGCGACTGATCACATCACTGGAGAATTGGAGAAGCTATCTGCCCGTGAGAAGTACAATGGCGGTGATCAAGTGCACACCGCCAATGGTGCAGGTATGAACATTAGACATATTGGTCATTCTACTATTCATACTCCTGATAAAAATCTTAATCTGCGAAATATTCTGCATGTGCCAATCACCAAAAAAAATCTTGTCTCGGTACATCGCCTAACATCTGACAATAATGTATATTTTGAATTTCATCCTGATTTCTTTCTTATTAAGGATAGGGACACGAGGAGCACTCTGCTTAAGGGGTCATGTCGAGAGGGATGTATCTTCTTCCCTCTCGCACCAAAGATCATCCAAGCAAGCTCTTGGAGTCAATAAAGTGCCATTGGAGAGGTGGCATCATCATTTAGGACATCCTTCTTTTCGCATTGTTGAGCGTGTTCTTAGAGATCATAAAC
The DNA here is from genome assembly GCA_947561735.1 of Cenchrus americanus. Classification (NCBI taxonomy): domain Eukaryota; kingdom Viridiplantae; phylum Streptophyta; class Magnoliopsida; order Poales; family Poaceae; genus Cenchrus; species Cenchrus americanus. Next base: position 10,298,950 of record OX387239.1, read on the forward strand.
TTCCATGTTCCTTTGATTCAAATAAAGATGTTGTGTGTGATGCGTGCCAAAGAGCCAAGAGTCATCAACTCCCCTATCCTGTTTCAACGAGTGTCTCCTCTCATCCGCTTGAGCTTATATTTTCTGATGTTTGGGGGCCCTCGCTCCCCGAATCGTAGGTAGATTCAAATATTATGTCAGCTTCATAGATGACTACAGTAAGTTTACATGGATCTATCTTCTAAAACACAAGTCTGAGGTTTCGAGAAATTTTGAGAGTTTCAAAGTTTAGTGGAGAGAACCTTTAATCGTAAGATCATTGCCCTTCGCTCGACCGGGGAGGAGGATATGAAAAATTAAATTTCTTTTTTACAAAGGTAGGGATCTCACACCTAGTCTCCTGCCCACATGCGCATCAGCAAAATGGGGCTGCTGAGCGCAAACATAGACACATTGTGGATGTAGGGTTGTCTTTGTTAGCACACGCACACATGCCCCTAAAATTTTGGGATGAATCTTTCCTTGCTGCACGTTTATCATAAATAGAACCCCGAGCAAGGTCATTAGTTTTGAAACACCTCTTGAGAGACTCTATCATATCAAACCTGATTTCAAGTATCTAAGGGTGTTTGGATGTGCGTGTTGGCCTAATCTTCGCCCCTACAACAGCCACAAGCTTGCTTTTCGGTCGAAAGAGTGTGTCTTCCTTGGGTATAGTAATATTCATAAGGGATTTAAGTGTCTTGATATTTCTGTTGGTCGTGTATATATCTCACGAGATGTCACATTTGATGAGAATATTTTTCCCTTCTCAAGATTACATGCCAATGCAGGAGCACGTCTTAGAAAAGAGATCCTTCTTCTTCCTAAAACCTTGTATAATCCTTTATCAGGAGATGAATCAGTAAATGATCCTATGACTAATGGTGAAAATTGTGAAAATACTAATGTTTTATGTGAAGAAAAAGAAGAAACAGGAGGTGCAGCATCAAATAACAGCGCAGGCACAGATCACGGAGCGGATCTGCTCTTTATTCCGAGCCAATCCGCCTCGGGATCCTCTCATTCAGCGGCGGCAGGGGCACCAGCCTCGGTGACCTCCCCGCCTCGCTCCGGTGTCGACACGTGCCAGCCTGCTGTCGCCGACGCGTCGCAGCCGTCGAACTCCGGGGGACGGGGGGGACAGGATCTCCCTCGCTGCGCGCGCCGACGGAGAGCGTCCTCGCCGACAGGAGCACTCCCAACGACGTCGCCACCGCGCCCGATGCGCCGCCGCCGGGTTTGTCCCCCCCGGATCGTCCGCGCCGGCTATGGAACCGGAGGAGCAGGATCTTCCGTGACAGAGGAGGAGGCTGGTTCATCTCCAACTCGACCCCGGACCCGTCTTCAAGGTGGTATTCGTAAACCAAAGGTATACACTGATGGTACTATTCGATACGGTCTTTCTGCATTTACAGAACCGCGTACTGTTGAAGAAGCTTTAGCTAGTAAACATTGGAAAGAGGCCATGGATTTGGAGTATAATGCTTTGGTAAAGAACAAAATGTGGCATTTGGTTCCACCTAGGAAAGGTATCAATGTCATAGATTGCAAGTGGGTTTGGAAAGTCAAATATAAGGCAGATGGGTCTTTGGATAAATACAAAGGTCGGTTAGTAGCAAAAGGCTTTAAACAAAGATATGGAATTGATTATGAGGATACTTTTAGACCGGTAATTAAAATGTCTACAATCAGAATTATTTTGACCATTGCTATCTCCAAGGGATGGAGTATGAGACAATTAGATGTTCAGAATGCCTTTCTTCATGGCATCTTGGATGAAGAGGTTTATATGAGACAACCTCCAGGCTATGTAGACAAGACAAGACCTAACTATGTGTGCAAACTAGACAAGGCCCTCTATGATTTGAAACAAGCACCAAGAGCTTGGTATGCTAGACTTAGCACAAAGTTAGTTGCTCTCAGTTTTCATGCATCCAAAGCTGATACTTCTTTGTTTTACTTTAACAAAGGGTCAGTCATAGTGTTTGTGTTAGTATATGTGGATGATATTATTGTTGTCAGTTCAACTCCAGAAGCTACTTCAGGATTGCTGCGTAATTTGAAGGAAGCGTTTGCTCTTAAAGATTTGGGTGATCTGCATTACTTTCTTGGTATGGAGGTCACCAAGGTACGTGATGGAATTATTCTCTCAAGATAAATATGCTTCAGATTTACTTAAAAGAGTTAACATGTGGAGCTGCAAACCAGTTTCTACTCCTATGTCAACAAGTGAGAAAATGTCTGCTTTTGTTGGAACTCCCTTGGGACCAGTAGATGCTACCGATTATAGAAGTGTTGTTGGTGCACTACAATATCTGACTCTTACTAGACCTGATATATCATTTGCTGTTAACAAAGTTTGCCAATATTTACATGCTCCAACCGAAATACATTGGTCAGCAGTGAAAAGAATTTTGAGGTATGTAAAGGCAAACACAAAGATAGGACTAAGTATTAGTCGGTGTAAGTCCATGTTAGTCAGTGGTTTTTCAGATGCTGACTGGGCCGGATCACTTGATGATAGAAGGTCTACAGGGGGGTTTGCAATCTTTCTTGGGTCAAATTTAATCTCCTGGAGTGCACGAAAACAGTCTACTGTTTCCAGATCGAGTACAGAGGCTGAATACAAGGCTGTTGCAAATGCGACTGCAGAAATAATGTGGGTTCAAATTTTGTCAAAGGAAATTGGGATTCATGCACCAAGGTATGGTAAAATTTGGTGTGATAATTTAGGTGCCAAATATCTGTCTTCCAACCCTGTGTTTCATGCTAGGACTAAACACATTGAGGTTGATTATCATTTTGTTAGAGAACGGGTCACGAGAGGTCTGTTGCAAATTGATTTTGTTCCTACAGGAGATCAGATCGTAGATGGTTTTACTAAACCTATTACAGTGCGGCAATTGGAGAATTTCAAATACAATCTCAACCTTAGACAGGTGTGATTGAGGAGGAGTATTAGAGATAGAGTTTGATGTAATCTTGTATAACAAATTGTATCTTCGGTTGTTTGGAAGGCCAGCCCTGGTTGTTGTAGATTAACTTGTATAGGTAGCAAACTAGGGTTGGCCGCCGGCGCCGTCTCCCTGTAAACGCCCGTGAGGGGCTGTTCCTCACATATATGACACGAAGCCGCCCACCAGAAACAGGTGAGGCGAGCTTTCGCCCTCTGAATTCTTTCATCCCCATCTGCATATCGGTGGTCATCGACGCTTTCGTCTCCATCACTGACAAGGCCGTGCAGCTGAAGGCCCTCCGCAACGTGTTGGAGCCCTGCTCCCGCAAGCTTAAGGAGTAGGTGGCCAAGCAAGGGGTGATCCGTGCCAAGGGGAAGCCGATTGCTGCAGCCGTCCTCCGCAAGCTGGTGGCGGCGGCCGGGCTGGGCTGGGCGGCGCGGTGGAGAAGAGCATGGCGGCGATGGATGACCGCCGGCAAGGAATGAAGAAGTCGTCCGCTTGGAGCATGGTTGCTGCCCGTGTTGCTTTGCCTCACTCTGTTAGCAACCGGGTGCGCCGCCGCCACGCCCCCTCCTGTCCTGTGTGGGGCGCGCTATGCCTCCAACCTAGTTCTGCCGCATCGCGCCGTGTTCTGCCCTCGGGCTGCTATCTTTGTTGTTGTTGTTGTTGTTGAGTTCGTCAGTTTCATTGTCCCCAGCAAGGTGTCCCGTTGTCATGTGTGTGTCGCTCCTCGGTTGTCTCGTCGCAACTGCGCCACGGCTTTGACCGTTGTACTGATCCGGTGCTTTGCACTCCCCAGATGAATAGCAAGAATAGTGTTTTTAACATTGTTTGCTGGAATGTTCGAGGCCTATGGCGAGCCGGACAAATGCTCCTCAGTTCGCGACGCTCTTATTTCTGCCAGCGCCAACATCATCGCTCTTCAAGAAATGAAACTTCGGCACACCGACGCCCTCAAGGCCAAAACCTTCCTTCCCCCTGTTTCTCTGATTTCGCTTGCACTGACGCCAACGGGTCCAGAGGTGGCATCATCACGGCGTGGAACCCGCGCCTGTTCTCGCTCGTCGACTATAGTGAACAGCAATTCTCCCTAACAACGACGCTCTCCTCCACCCTTACCGATCTCGTGTTCGCGGTCACGAACGTTTATGGCCCCGCTGACCACGCTGACAGCACTGCTTTCCTCGACTCCCTGCTGGAGCTCCAATCCCACATCACCGGCGCCTGGATCGTCTTGGGGGACTTCAATCTCATCCGATATGCTCTGGACAAGAACAACCCCAACATCAACTGGGCCCTCTGCTCCCTCTTCAACTCCACAATCAGCTCCCTGGCCCTCCTGGAACTCCCCCTGCTCGACAGGAAGTACACTTTGGTCCAACCGGCGCAAACACCCCACTCTCCAGCGGATCGACAGAGTCTTCTTCAACACCTCCATGAACGCTCTCTTCCCCAACTCCTCTCTCACCTCACAGGGTCCGCCCTACTTCAGACCACACATCACTGCACATCCAGCTCTCCTCGCAGGTTCCAAAAACCTCCACGCCTTCCGTTTCAAGAACTCTTGGCTCCTGCGCGCTGATTTCCTGCCCAAGGTGCTCCCAGCTTGGGTCTCGGCCGTCGTTCATCACGACGCCGCTGGCGCTCTGGCTGCTGGGCTCAAGGCAGTGCGCCGCGAGGCTAAGGTATGGGCCAAGGCAAAACGTTCCCTCTTGCTTACACCATAACTATAAATTCCTCATATACCTCGTTGACGTGCTTGAAGAGGAAAGGCTGCTCTCGCAGGGTGAATTGCATCTACGCGTGTTGTGCCAAGACCGCCTTGCGCTTGCTGTGCGCGAACGCGCAGCCTACTGGAAGCAGCACGGTAAGGTGCGTGCCATCCGGGAGGGCGACGCCAACACGAAGTTCCACCATGCGGCCGCCTCCACCCGCCTGCGCCGCAACCAAATCCGTGCCATCGAGATCGACGGACAACTGGTGTCGGCGCACGCGGCCAAGACGACGGCGCTGACGGCCCACTACAGTCGACGTCATGGGAGCTGCCGCGCCGCCGGTCTGGGACTTCGACGTCAACGCGCTCTACGTCAACACCGCGCCCGTGAACGCGGCCCCGCTGGTCGCGCCGTTCACCTCACTCGACGCACGCACCGTTGTTCGCGCCATGAACTCCGCTAGCGCGCCGGGGCCCGACGGCTTCAGTCCCACCTTCTACAAGGCGGTGTGGTCAACTGTCGCGCTGGCCGTCATACGCTTCATCGGCGACTTCTACCGCGGCGCCGCCGACCTAGAACGGATTAACAAGGCACATGTCATCCTCCTCCCCAAGAAGCCGGGGGCGACGACGGTCGACGCCTTCCGACCGATCTGTCTCCAGAACTGCGCCATCAAAATCACGTCGAAGATGCTCACCACACGTCTGCAGCGCGAACTCCCCGCCCTGATCGACATCCAACAGGCGGAGTTCCTGTAGGGGCGCTGCATCTTGGAAACATTCATCCACGCGCTCGAGATCATAGAATGCAGCCACAAACACCGGGTCCCCAACCTGGTCCTCAAGCTCGACTTCACCAAAGCCTTCGACACGGTGAATTGGAGCAGTATGCAGGAGATCATGCGGGTGCACGGCTTCCCCGAGCTCTGGTGCTCCTGGATCCTCGCCCTATTGCAGAGCTCCAAGTCTACTGTGCTGGTAAACGGCTGCCCCGGCCCTTGGTTCCCCTGCCGCCGGGGGTTGCGCCAGGGGGACCCGCTGTCCCCCTACCTTTTCCTGCTCGTCGACGACGTACTGCAACGCCTGATCCAGAATGACAGCGTCATCGCCCACCCGCTGACGCCGAGCGAGTCGTGTCCTAACTGCAATACGCCAACGGCACCTTGATTGTGATCACGACGGACACGACCGCCGTCGCACGGCTGCGCGCTCTCCTGGATTCCTTCGCCGCCGCCACCGGCCTCAAGATCAACTACGGCAAGAGCACGGTCGTGCCGATGCACGTCCCGCAAGACATCGTCGACCGCTGCCTATCCACGCTTCAGTGTAAGGAGGACGTCTTCCCGCAGACGTATCTTGGGCTCCCCATGTCGCTGGACAAAATCAGGATCGCGCGGCGCTCATGCCGATGATCACCCGCGCCGACAAGTACCTCTCCGGGTGGAAAGCAACGCTTCTCAACACCATGGGCCGAGTCGTCTTGGCGGATTCCATCCTCGGCAACCTGCTAATCTACGCCATGGGCGCCCTGGAGCTCCCGAAGGGAGCGATCGACCTCCTGGACGTCAGACGACGCGCCTTCCTCTGCACCAGTGAAGACAAGGCCAACGGAGCGCAATGCCTCATCGCCTGGGAGCAGGTCCGTACTCCCCGCAATCTGGGCGGTCTCAGGCTGAAGAACCTACACCTACAGAACCAGTGCATGCTCCTGAAGCTCCTCCACCGCCTCTTCAACCCCACATATCGAGCCATCACCACCGTGCGCCCCCGGGACAGCGCCAGCACCACCTTCTGGGACGATGTCTGGCTCGCCGACGCTCCGCTGGCAGAATGCTACCACGCCCTGCATAGCCACGCAACGCCAGACGCCTCGGTCCAACTCGTGCTCCGGGACGGCATCGACAACATCCTCCAGCCACGGCCCACGGCTCACGCGCATCGCCGTCGGGAACACGCCAAGCTCGTCGCGGAGCTCAGGCGTTTCTCCCTAAGTGATGGAGAAGACAACCGCACCAGCCCCCTATAAGACGCACGTGGACGCCTGCGCACGGCCAAGCTCTACCACATGTTGGCCGTCGCTGCCACGCCGGGAGAGTGCCCCTTCGCCCGGTTCGTCTGGAGCAACCGCGCCCCTCCCCGCGTTCAATTCTTCGCGTGGCTGCTGGTGCAGGATCGGATACAGAACCGCCAGAACCTGCACCGTAAGACCAATGTGCAACAGCAAGATGCCGCATGCGCTCTCTGCGGCCACCCGGAGGAGTCGGCAGACCACATCATCTTTGCCTGCCCCACGGCGGCGGCGCTCTGGCACCACGTCGGCGTTCCTGGCGTCATCGCAACAGCGTCATCTTCGATGATCAGCAGCCATGCCTTCGCCGCCTACTTCGCTCCTGCATCGAAGCAACACGCCTCTTGGTGTCGCGTCTGCCGCGTCGTGACGCACACGTCGTCGAGTACTAGTGCCTATTATTGAATCCCATGTAATACACCAACACGTTGTAACCCTGGCTCGCCTCCCTTATGTACCCCCGTTGTAATCATTATGCCGACGTCTCGTCAAAGAATGCAATGAAAATTTAAAGGTGGGGGAACCTTTCCCCTCCGTTCGTCCGTAAAAAAAAATTGAAGGTTGAACGTTGAAAAATGGTTTGATTTCCAACCCACGCCCATCTTTTTTTTAAGAATGAACCCACGTCCATCTTGTATCACACAACACCACTATGGGAAACGGAGTCTTCACCGAGAGTAATACTCTTTGGCGAGAGCATATTCTTGGGCTCTCGGCGAATAGCTCTTCGCCGAGAGTAAAAAAATTCTCGGCGAAGATAAAAACTCTCAGTTCTTCGTTGAGACAAAAAAACTATCGGCGAAGAATTTCTTCGCCGAGAGCTAGCCGACTGGCTCTCGCGAAGAAATTCTTCGCCAAGAGTATTTTTCTTGCTCTCGACGAAGTAATTTTTTTTTAAAAAAGCACCTTTTCACCTTCAAACTTATTTATCATCAACATGCACTTATACAAAGGATATGTTCAAATTTGACGCAATTTTATCTCTGTTTGCTATATTTAAAAATTTTAATTCATTCTAGATAATTTTTTCGAGTAGGTCCGATATGAACTACAAGTGCATGAAATCATAAAGTAAAGTTGTTGGAAAAATGAGATTCATATTCATGAGACATCTCTAAGACCATGTACATGAAACGAAACTAAAATTTAAACATTTTGTTCTCGGATCATGACAGAGATCGTGTCGCGGAAAGGTTTTAAAATTGTATAAAATTCAAATAAAGTTTGAAAATCACGAATTTTGTCGAGCGCTCATTATATCATATGTCGAGGTTGTGGTAAAAAGTTGAGAACATTTTGAGCACTTTGACACGTACGCCGTTTAGAAACCGAACATGTCACGAGAAGTTTAAGAGGATTTGAACTAATGTCACTAAGTTTGGTACATTAGAGAAATTTAATTTTGAGTTTGACCACAACAAATTTTTTATAATCAATACACAACATATTTAGTGTCATGACAAGTTTTTGTAATTTTTTGCAGTTATTTACTATTTTCAACTAATTTAGAAAAAATTACAAAAAATCTTCGCCGAGAGCCGTTTATTGGGCTCTCGGCGAACCAGCCCAAATCCGCTTCCCGGCCCACCACGGCCGGCGGCCCAATTTAAGCCGACGGCCCAACCCACCCGGCCCCGCCTCCTATATAACCGGCGCCCTCCCCCCCCTCCAAGAACCCTAACCCTACCCTCCCCCCTCCCTATTCGGCCGCCTCCCCTGCATTTGCCGCCGCCTCTCCCCCTCCGCGGATCCGCCGCCGCTTCCTCCATCTCCCCGCCGCCGGCACACAGCCGCGCCGTCCCCCCACCTCCCCCCTCTGCTCGCCCCTCACCTCGTGGCAAGGAGCGGCGGTGGGGGCGAGGTGAGGTGGCGGCGGATCCGGCCCCCGCCGCCGCTCCTCCTCTCTCCCCGGCACGGCGTCCTCCCCCTCACGCGGCTCCTCCTCTTCCCCCGGCGCGGCGTCCTCCCCTCACGCGGCTCCTCCTCTTCCCCCCGGCGCGGCGTCCCCCCCCCCCCCCCCCCGGCGCGGCTCCTCCTTCTCCCCCTCGGTGCGGCTCCTCCTCCTTCTCCCCGGCGCGGCATCCTTCTCTCATCTTCCTCTTCTCTCGTTGCATCGATAGGCGGCGACGGCGGCCGCCGGGTGGTGGTGGAAGGCGGAGCGGCGACGAGCGGCGACGGCGACGGCCGGGTGGTGCCGGTCGCCGGTGGCAAGGGCGGCGGCGGTGGTGTTGGGTGGTGGCTCGGTTGCGGGGGAGCGGCGGTGGTGCTAGATGGCGGCCGGTGGCGAGGGCGGCGGCGGTGGTGCCGGGTGGTGGCTCGGTGGGGCTAGGGCGGCGGCGGTGGGGGCCGGGGGTGGCGGTGGGGGCGGCGGGCGGCCTTTTTTTTGTTTTATAAAAAATCTCTTCGCCGAGAGCTAAAAGTGCCTCTCGGCGCATATCCGCCGAGAGGGTCCACCCACGCTCTCGGCGAAGGGTCCTTCGCCGGTACGGTGTCCGCCGAGAGGCCTTCACGGTGAAGGCTTCGGTGAGAGGAAAGGGTCCTTCGCCGAGAGGAATCCCACTCTCGGCGAAGACCTCGTATCCGTAGTGACAAGGCCATATTGGTGAAGTATAAAAAAAGGCCATATTGGTTGGATATTTAAGTTTGTGCCACGTGTAATGTTGTGATACGAGCAAGCGTACCTAATATTGGGCCTTGCTCAACCCTGCTAAAGAATTTGCAGCCCGCCCGCAGGACTACCGGCCCACAGCTCAGACGTAGCACGTTATACATCTCCGTGCAATATAATCACCACCGAGTTTCGTCGGAACCCTAGATCGAAGAGGCGACGGACGCCAGCCAACATCGCGTCGCCTCCATCTACTGCCATATCGCTCATCATCACGGGCGCCAGAACGTCGACATCAATGGCCGATCACGACGGCGGCGGCCTCCCCGACAACGACAAAGTGCTTCGGCACATCCTCTCCTTCGCGCCGGCCAAGGAAGGCGCGTCCACGGCCGTGCTCTCGCGGCGGTGGCGCTCGCTGTGGCGCACCTCCGGCGCCGTCAACCTCGACTCGCGCTCCAATCCCCGCTGCTTCTCCCGCCGCCACATGGAGGCGGCGCTCGCCGCCGCCGAGGCCCCTGTCAGGAGGCTCACCTTTCACGTGGACCGACGCATCTACGACAACGACAGATTCCATGCGCGCACGGATTATCCCCGCAAGGGCGGCGGCGACGAACAACCGAGGCACAACAAGGACATGGTCGCCGTGTTGCTCTCCAGCCCGGCGGCCGCGGGTGGCGCCGTGGAGGAGCTCCGCTTCGAGATCGCCGACGACGACAAATTCCACAGCTACCGCCGCAACGACGACGATCTAAATCGTATCAAGCTCCGCTTCGGCGACCTGCCGTCCGGGTCCCTCACGACGCTGCACGTTGCCAACGTCGGCACCCTGAAGCCGCCGGCGGCGCTCGGCGCCGTGTTCCCGCGGCTGGCCGAGCTGCACCTGCGGAAGTGCGGCATGTCGTCCCGCGCCGATCTCCGCCGGATCGTCGGCGCCGCTCCGCATCTCGCGACCTTGCACCTCCTCGATTGCCGCTACTGCATCCCAAGGAAGCCTGGAAGTTCCAGGGCGGGAACCGAACACGACGACGACACTGGAGCCGTGCATTGCCCTGCGGTCACCGCCCTGGTGTTCGAAGCTTGCAGGTCCTGTCCATGGAGGGAAGGAGGGTTGGAGCTGGATGTGCCGATGCTGCAATACCTCAGATACAGGGGGCGTGCTCACCTTGACAAGCGCCTCCCACTAAAACTATCGGAATCGAGCAACCCCGTTCAAGCAGATTTGCACTTCGTTCGGCCCGATTACGCAGACGCACAAGTCCAGCCATCTTTCTGGGAGTTCGTTCAGAGTTTCAACGTCGCAAAGGTCTTGAGGTTGAAGCTGGACATCGATCTCAGTCTTGTGGTTGGGTTCGACCGTGACGACGAACTCCTCAGCAACGGAGCATTGCTCCTCAATCCGGAGCGCCTTGAGGTAGAAGTACAATGTGAGTCCACAACCAAGAAGTCATCGGCGCAATTCATAGCAAACTTGCTCCGTCTCTGCCCGGTGCTTCGTGATCTCCATCTCAAGTTGAACACCAAGGCAATGAGAATAAACGTCGGCCCAACAAGGATAGATCCTCTAGCAGATTTCAACAAGTCCATCGATCACTTTAGGAACCATAAAAGACCAGAGACGGTTGTGTCGACCGGTGATGATGGGAATCATGAGGTTTCAGATATCCCGGGCTTGAGCGATCATTCATTCGAATGCTTGCGGAGTTCCTTGAGAACAGTGAGCTTGCAATTTTGGATGGGAGAGCCAAACTGCTTCGGAGTCCAGCTTGCCAAGTTCTTTGTGGAGAATGGGGTCGTCCTTGAGGAAATTTCTATCGATGATGGGAACCATAAGATGCGCGAGCACATGAACCACATGCTTAGAGGGTGGATCCGTGGTTCATGCAAAAGGAAGAACTCGCCAAGTGCAACAGCCTTTAGAGAGTCCTACTCTAGAAAACGTCAAAAGTGAGAATTGATCATTTCTGGCTGTCAATGAAGGATGAGAACTTTAACATTTTGTTTGAAGCTTTTCTAGAGCATATATGACTATTGCAATCTTGCATAAAACCATGAGTTATCCAAATTGCATTATATTGATTGCCTTTTCATTTTCCTCCTGTATAAGTTACTACTACTTAATCTAGTAGCAAATATTATCTTCTACTTCCTCATATCAGAGTACATGTCATTCTATCCAAATAAGAAGGGAGAGGGAAGAAATATATAGTAGTCAAAAGGCATTGTTGTCTCTAGTTCCTCTCTTGCTTTATGTCATGTGCATATCCTGATATTAAGCATTACTTTATTTTTGGTAACTTCAAATTTTGATTATGCATTTTTTCTGCTCATCACAAGTGTTTAACTAAGTTATTCCGTCGAAAATTCATGCATAAACTCGACATTTATGGAAGCAGTTATGAAGTATAAAACTACTAATGTCTTGTGATAGGGGGCTTCAGCCACAAAACTTAGCTTATTGGTTCTGGTAGATCAAAGTTCTACCTAGAAAAATTAGTCTTATATACGTATTTAGTTTCATATCCTTTACTTTTGTTACAAATGTCAATGAGCGCAGAGCTTGAAGTTTCCTAATTAGTTTTAGTTATTTTCATAACTATGGAAGGATATTTTCCTTTTACCAAAGTCAACAGGGAAGCTCCTACCTAGACACTTTTTATAATTGTTTCAAATCTTTTAATTCACTCCCATTATGGGAAGTCGAATCGAGAGTCTCCTAAGTGCTACTCAGGTGCTCTACTAAAGACCCTTTAGCAGTTTAGCTCGCTATGAGAGTGTTGGGTTAGTTGGTCTCTGTTGTTAATGATGTCCTGATCTTTGGCAGTAAATACTGAACACAGCGTTCTAATTGTCTGAACAGACAGTTGCTTATTTGTGTATCATCAGGATAGTGTGATTTTGTATCATCATAGTGGGACTAAAGAGGATTTACAGTCCCATGCCCAATGCCCTGCAAGAATCATTTCTTTCTTGATTTTTTATCAGCGAGTAGGTAAGCAAGCAGAACGATTTCCAAAAGGTAGCAAAATAAGTCCAATTAGATCGATGTCAAGTTAGTTTGCGAAACTACTGGAGATGCTCGATATTTGCATCTAATGTTCACAACAGAAATCATTGGATACTTTTTTTCTTTCCTCTTTTCAACAACATTTGCAATTCCAAAAGTGGTTTTTCTTGGTGAACTTGCTTCATTGTTGTCTTATATACATGGTTCCTCATCCCCACCTCAAATCGTGAACTTTTGGTGATATTAGTCCTAGTAGTACTGAGTCAATATTGCAAAGGGGCTCACTGTGTAGTGGCAAAGGCCACTGGCGGCAGCCGGGGAGCTCCCAATTTGTGAAAAAAATAAAAAAATCCACTCGCCAGTCCCGTGTGCCAAAGCATTGGTCAAGAGACGGCCCAGGTCGGCCTGAGGACCGACCGTGTGTGGGCCAAGCAGGAGACTCACGGGTTACGTTACCCAGTGTCACAGTAGGGTTGGTGTTCAGAGATTTTCTTTACCTGCGTGAGAAAGGTCTTCTTCTTACATGTAATGCTCGAGTTTTTTTATTATTGAGTCAATATTGAAAATGTTTTTTTGAGGGGAATCGACGGAGGAGACGAGAGTCCCCACCTGTTCATTTACCACAGATCTCGGCAAGTCGGTAATGGACGACGTAGCATGGCCCCGAGTACAATGTTATCGCCCAAGGAGGAAGAATTACATAGCGGGAAGAGGGGAGATACTTAACGCATCACAAACCGGGTACACCAGTAGTCAGCAACATGGTGGAAATGAGTTGGAAGTCGATGCTTCCACATGAGGGCGTCTTTCTTACATTTGGCGAGGAGGCTCGAAAGGCTAGCGAAAGGCTAGGAGATGCACCCGGGAACACAACCCCATAGGTGCCAGCAACACAGCAGGAGTGTAGATTGAAATTACTGGGATACCCCATCCGGACATACAGTTTCCCAATATTGGAAATGTGAAATCTATTATGATAAAATATGGTAAAGTCTGTTTCAAAAATTTTGGACGCTTTGATGATGAAAGCTATGTTTTGATATCAATCACAAAAGGCATCGATCTCGTGCCAAAACACATTCAAATTTGATAACACCAAGTATCCACATTGTCGCGAAATCGCAAACAAAATTAAGCAACCCAAATTAAAATTTTGCAGCAAATTGGACAACCAGTATTTATTATTTTAATTATTTTTTTTGGCGATGGCACGAAGATCTCCCTAGAAGAACATCATGTTGGCAGACTTGTTCACCACCCACCCCTTGATCTCCTCCATCAGCCTGGTCTGGATCCACAGCGGGCCCTGCGCGAACTTGTGCGTTGCGGAGCAAGAACTTGGCGAGCGTCCTCTGCGCCAAGTTCCCCTCGTAGTGCACCAAGTTGATCTCCTTGGTCCTCTCCCTCAGGCAGGGGATCACGACCTCCGTCACGGCGAGCGGCGCGTGGCGGTCGTACTTGAGCTTGTGCCCATCCAGGAGCTCCTCCTCGTCGACGTCGTTGTAGGAATCGCCGTACTCTAGGTCGTCGGGCCCTGGCAGGAAGAACAGCGTCAGTGTCTCGAGGCTCGGCGTCCGCTTCAGGATCGTGGTCACCGACGTGGCCACGGCGGCGGTGTCGTCGTCCTCCGGCAGCATCCCCGACAGCTCGAGGTGGCGGAGCTTCGGGAACGCCGGGAACGGCAGCGCTCCGCCGGCGCCGCCGAGGCGCGCGGACGTGAGGCGCGGCGCTTCACGCCGGCGAACGGCCCCCGAGGAACTCCCCGAGCACCGGCGAGCTCCGCCGGGTCCGTGGCCTCGGCGCGGCGAGGGTCGAGCGCGCAAGACGAGACCTTTCCCGCGCCGCCCCGCGGTCGAGGAGCGAGGGGGCGCGGGGACGCGCGCCCCGGTACTCGAAGGCCCGGAGCTCCGACGAGTCGGCGGCAACGGAGGCCAGGTCGTGGCAGCACCGCAGGGCCAGCCTGTTAGGATCTAGTACATGATGGGTTGTTATTGGGTTGTTTTGGCTGTGTGTTGGGGCCTGCGTGCCTGTGTCTAGTGGGCTTGCGTGCCAATTGCCTCTCTACTTATAGCTGAGAGGGTGAGAAGGGAAGGCATCATTTATTGTATCAACAACATTATCTTCTTCCTACCGAAGGAACCGGCCCTCAGCGCCGTATCCCTGTTCTTCCTCTTCCGTGTTCTTCTGATTCCCTTGCTGTTCTTCTGATTTCTTATCTCGATTCCCTTCTCCAATCCTATCCCCACTACATGCTGCTAACAATTGGTATCAGTATCCTTCGATCCTCGGGCGAATTTCGTCTACGAATCAATTCCTGTAGTTCCTCTCCATTTCCCTTCCACAAATTCATCGGGATCCACTGCCGTCGCCATGGGTCTCGACTACAAGCTCATCCTCGACGAGCTCGACAAGCTCGCCAGCCGATTCGAAAGGCACTTCGACTCGCTGGAGGCGAAGTTGAGCAAGTTTCCCTCCGTCGGTGCCCCTAAAGCCAAGGAGGACAGGGCGCGGGAGATCTCCGAGGGCGTAACCGCCGACAACTGGGGCGGCCTCTTCGACGGAGGCGACGACCTCGACACGGTCGTCTCCAACACCGCCTCTGCTGAATCCGTCGGCCTCCACGACGTCCCCGTTCCGATCCAGTCGGCTGTCTTCGGAGCTGGCGTGTTTTCCGACAACTGGGGTGGCCTCTTCGACGGAGGCGACGACCTCGACGCGACTGTCTCAAACAGCGCCTCCGCCGAATCCGTCGGCTTCCACGACGTCCCCGCGTGTGACCCCGCCTCCTTCGACCTCAACACGGTCGTCTCCAACACCATCTCCATCAAGCTCGTCAGCTCCGACGGCACCAAGCGTAGCGTCGACAGGCCGCTGGCCGCTTCGGAGGCGTTGGCGAATCAAGTCCCTGAGGAGCGTTTCGCCGAGGAGGTCGACCTCTATGACTTCCCCTGCGACGGCAACGACCAGGCCCCGCCGCACCGGGTCAACCTCGACGCCCCGCCCTTCGTGCTCGCCCCCGACGTGGCGGAGGTGGGCGTGAAGGTCTTCCCATCAGCCGACAGCAAGCGTGCCTGCGAGTTCATCGAGGGCGGACTCGCCGCTCGGCGACCGCGACGAGACCCATCGCGCCTGCCTCGAGTTCGATGCCTGCGACGAGCTCCACCACGCCCACCTCGTCCTCGATGTCCGTGGCGAGCTCGTCTCCGTGTGCATCAGCTTTGGCGACTGCGGCGAGCTCCTTCACCTGCAACCTCTACCTCGTCTGCAGCCGCCGCCAAGACAATTCGTGAGGCCATCTTCACCACCTCTGGCAGTGAAGACACCACGGCTCCGGCGACATCCTCGTCGGCGCCCTCGCCTCCGACCCCAGCACCAACAAGATTCCGAGTCGCTCTGACTACATGGCTCACCGCACAGCGTAGTGCACCCGCACGCTTCCCTGATCCGGTGATTCGTGGTGCCGAGGAGGTCGAGAGCACCACGCCCACAAGGTGTTTGACACCGGGTCCCAGCCACGATGAGCGCGCTCTGGCGCTCGTGACCGCTGTGATGGACCCTCCGTCGACCTCACCTGCGGCGTCCTCGTCATCAACTGCGGTGCCGGATGCATCAAGCGTTGCAGTGACCTCGTCCAGCACCACGCTGTCGGCTCCGACGTCCTCTGCTCCAGTCTCCATCTCCACCATCTCGCACTGCTCGGCGACTACATCATCAGTAGCGATGACACTATTCCACGCCAACAAGCTTCCGCGGGCAATGCCTACAAGGTGCTCGACATTGAGTCTCGACTTGCTGCAGCCTGTGAATGTTGCTGTCTTGCCTTCACCCAGCTCCGTGGATGCTCAACTGGTGTTTGAGGGAATGCAACAAAGGTATATCGCTACTGCTACTTGTTCTCTCAGAACATTTCTGTGGGATTCTGCTATTGAGGTGTTAGAGGGTGTGGCAGTTCAGAATATAGTATTGTTAGATTCATTACATGCTCACAAGCATGGTTCCAAAAGGCGCTCAAGGCGGCTCGCCCAGGCGCGACTAAGCGCAAGGCGACGGGTGACCGCCTCGCCTAGGGGGTAGGCGGGCCCCTAGGCGGTCGTGGCTGCGGCGGCGCCCACGACGGGCGGTGATGGAGGCCGGGGATGGGCCGAGGTGGCGGCGAGACAAGCGAGCGGCGGCGGAGGAGGCAGGGATGGCCGTGAGCGCGAGGAGGAGGAGGCAGCGGCGGAGATCCAGTGCCGGCGGCGGAAGCAGGGCGGCGGAGGAGGCAGGGATGGCCGTGAGCGCGAGGAGGAGGAGGCAGCGGCGGAGATCCAGTGCCGGCGGCGGAAGCAGAGGAGGTCAGGGAAGAAGATGACGAGGGGGAGGGGAGGCGTCAGGGTGACTGGGTGAGGAGAGGAGAGGATAAGGTTGTGGAGGAGGCGGCGCCATGCGGTGACCTAGAAGGAGGCGACGACCGGATAAGAGGCGGCGGCGGCGACGGCGTGGGTGATTGAGGGGGAAGACTCTGGAATGGAGAAGGTGGGCGTTTTGGGCTGGGGGCATTTGTGGGCTGCTTTGTTGGGCTGTTTTGGGCTATGTTGGCAATTGTTGGCCCACTGTTTTCTCTGGTTTTTTGGGATTTTTCTTTGTACTAGGAAACGCCTAGGCAACGCCTAGACGCGCCTCCGCGCGCCTACTCGCTAGGCGGAAGGCCAGCGCCTAGCGAGCGCCTAGCGCTTTGTTGAACACTGCTCACAGGTTTGCCAAACAACAATGGCCTCCTCCTCTATTTACCTACAATACCTTGTTACTTAGAACCATTCAGGGAGGTCTTCGCTTTTGTTCAGTAGTCAGTTCTGGCCTGACATTAATTCATGGTCAGCAAATTGTGAAGTACGGTCCACCATGGCCTCCTCCTACGCATTGGATTCTCATTCTGAATGCTCAACTCAGACCTAGTCCTTGGCCATCCTTCTGGGAGTATTCTGTTGATATGCATTGGCAATATGCTTTTGGGTTGTTTCAGTTATTTCAGCATGCTATTTTAGTTGGACTTGGCTGCTGTCAATCGCAGGAAACAAGGATCAGAACAGTTACATTACAATCCATGAATTTCCTAATATCCAGTAATGTGGATTGGCTGCTATTTCATTTTAATCAGGAGCCAGTTCAGTGGTGGTTCTACTGGGTGTCTCAGATGTTAGCACTGATTCTCATCTTCAAGTTTCCTAGCAGCCTTGGTTGGAGGTACCAGTATGGGTTTGCTATTGCTGAGATTATGGATCAAAGTGATGGCTGGCAGTGTGTGTCAGTTCTAGTACAGATGCAGCAGTGCAACGGTTATTGGCTCTTGGCTAGCACCATAGAAACTCAGCAAATTATTCCATGGGATCCAGGTGGTGAAACGCACTTTATTGATTTGGACAAGAATCTTAGTGTGAGTACGTTGGTGCATCTTTGGCAACTTCTCAGCCTCTTCCTCGATTTTGCATTCTCAGCTGAATTACAGTTCTCATGGTTTGTCAATTTGCTGTTATCTCCAATTTATGCTCTGGAATGGCCAAAGCTTCCTAATTATACGTCTGTCATACATTGGAGAGATATCACTATAGTGTCTGCATCTTCAGTTTGGGAGGTGCAACCTTTTCATCCTTTTACCCCTGCAGTTCACATAGTGGCCTTGGATTGTATTTGGGATATGCAGTTTCTATTCATGGCTATTTCATTTGGCTTGTGGAAATTATCTGCTCGTGATCATGACATATGTGATGGGGGACAGTTGAGCTTGCTAATAAGTTGCTCTAGTTATGAATATGTCCTATCTTCTTCTATCAACATACTGGAGCTTCCTGAAATTCTGGGCACAGATTCAGCAATACCAGTCACTCTAGGGGGGCTTCTGGATGGTGTCATGGGATTAATAAAGGCCAGCACAAAGTTCTATCTGGACATTGCAATGGTTCCCGAAAAATGCAGTGGACAATTTCTCTACTTCCAAGAAGACATCAGTGGATTTCATGCTAATTAAGCTATGTCCCTTACAAAGATCACAACCATCATATACTTGCAAGCTCCCTGGGATCCTGGCTAAGTAAGTTCTACTGCCAACTACAAGTGTCGCATTTGTGTGTGAAGATCAAGCCTGAGTACATGATCAACATCAAATACTTGGAAGTTCCAGGGAACCCTTGTCGAGTTTAATTTCACAACAGCTTGAGGGCAAGCTGTTCTTAAGAAGGGGGGAATGTTAGGATCTAGTACCTGATGGGTTGTTATTGGGTTGTTTTGGCTGTGTGTCGGGGCCTGCGTGCCTGTGTCTAGTGAGCTTGCGTGCCAATTGCCTCTCTACTTATAGCTGAGAGGGTGAGAAGGGAAGGCATCATTTATTGTATCAACAACATTATCTTCTTCCTACCGAAGGAACCGGCCCTCAGCGCCGTATCCCTGTTCTTCCTCTTCTGTGTTCTTCTGATTCCCTTGCTGTTCTTCTGATTTCTTATCTCGATTCCCTTCTCCAATCCTATCCCCACTACCTGCTGCTAACACAGCCTGTGGAGGCGCGTGCCGCGGACGGCGAGAACGGCGAGCTTCTGGCACGACTCCAGCGTCAGGTCGGCGAGGCGCGGGCACGCGGAGACCAGCCGCTGCACGACGCCCTTCCGGCCGGTGACGCGGGTCAGGTGCAGCGTGTCCAGCGACGGCAGGGAGATGGCCGCCGGCAGGTCGAGCCGGCAGGGCCCGATGCGGAGGGTGCGCAGCGCGGCGCACGAGAAGAGGCTCCACGGCGTGACGTACTCGTTCGTGCCCGGCGGAGGGGGCTCTTCGTCTTCGTCTTCGCCGTCGTCGGCGATACCCGACTCCTTATCTCCGCCGTAGTTGTCGTATGTAATCCCCTCCATCCCTGACGCGGGCTCTTCCCCGCTGCCGTCCTCCTCGTCGGCGCCGGCGCTGCGGCGAAGCGAGTAATCGTGGCGGCAGACGGCCTCGCGGCGGAGGCGCAGGTCGAAGTGGAGTTCTTCACCGGCCTGCCGCGTGGCGTAGCAGAGCCACGTGTCGACGAGCCCGGAGTCGAGGCCGCTGAACTTGTCGAACGCGACGCGGATCGCGCGGAGCGGCGCGGCGGCGCCGCCGGGGCGGGCGAGGCGGCCGAAGAAGGCGGCGCTGACGGCGTTGGCGACGAGCGGGGTCGGGACGCCACGTGCGCCAACACGACGCGCCACCGCCGCGAAAGCGCGGCGGCGCGCGCCGCCTCGTCGGCCGGAAGGAACGAGAGCACGTGGCCCAGCACGGAGTCGCCGAGCCCGCTCAGCCTGTCGCCGCCGCCGCCGCCGCCGGAGGCCATCGCGGATCGCGCCGCGTAGACTAACGAACTACTAGACCACGTTTCGCCCCGTCCGTCCGTCCGTGCTCGCTACGATTATCGAGGCCCAGTTACGTGCAGGTATTTCCAGTTTTGTCAGTAAGGGGTGCCACTTGTCAAATTCCCATACGTCGGAGATGGCCACGGTGCTTGGGCCCACTCCGAGCTCATCCTATGGCAATGCAACCACGACCACTCGTGCAACTCGAGTCGTTGTCAATAGTCATGTGTGGTGCAGACAAAACTACCCTCGACTAGAGATGTGGTTGGAATAAAACACAAAAAGGAAGACGTTGGTCGCCATCACCATCAATTCGAAAAAAGTACGTGACTTATTGATGTATAGAATACTCGTGAGAATTCTCTGATGTGATGTTGTTTTCTTTGTTGAGAAGGCCCGGCGGCCCCTGGCGTCCTCGCTCCGGCCACGTCTAGGCCTCACATTTGGGTCTAGTTTGTTTTGAGACTAGATTTTAGTCGGACTACAAATTGTAAGTTTGACCACTAATTACGATATTAAATAAAGTCAGTTTACAAAAATATCTTCACAACTCCGGGCTAATTCACGAGACGAATCTAATGAGGTATTTGATCACATAATCAGAGGATAATTACTGTAGAATTAATGTAGCAAATCGTGGATTAAATGGGCTCATTAGATTCGTCACGAAAAGTGGTACTCATCTGTAACAAGGTTTTGCAAATAACTATTTAGTACTCCATGTATAGAAGATTCTTTGAGACTAATTTTTAGACCCTCTAAAACAAACACGGACGCCGTTGACGGGCCTGACCTTGCTCAGTCAGTGCCTCGGCCATGGTGGGGCCAAGCGGCCGTGGAGCCATGCTTGTTGCGATCTTGGATGGTGTTGGCGGCGTCATGGTGGCGCGGCCAGTGGCGGCTTGTTTGGGTAGTTGCTAGCGACGTCGCGGTGGTGTAGCTGGTGGTGGCCAGACGACGAGTAGTCTTCTTCAGTAGTGTTGGGTTGGTGGTGCCGCGGTGGCATGATTGACGATGGTTTTTACCCGGTTGTTTGCCAACGCCACCATGTTGGTATTTGTTGGCAGCGGCCGTGCCCCACCAGCTGGCAGCAGCACCATGGAGGTGTGGCTAGTGGCCCCCACCGTCTCTCTCTGATCCGCGTCAAGGATGAAGCGGGTGAAAACCCTTCCCTTCTGGGGATAGCATCATTGGTGCCTCTGGCGTCATACCCTTCGTGAAGGCGACGTTGAGCTTCTTCGGCGCGGGAGACTGCTGCTTAGATCTTCCAACTTGGGGCGCTTCGGTGATGTTTGCTATCCGGGAGTGCTTTCTTCCTTCTCTTCTATTTCTGTTTTTCCTTTTCTTTGTTTCAATTTTTTTAAAAAAACATAAAAGAGTTTAGAGAGTAGAGAAGAAGAGAGTTTGCTATCAGTGGCACTAGCGTTTGGTGGCTCGTGTCGACGTCCCAACTCGACCGAGCAGAATTGTTTGAATTGTTTAGAGCGGTGCGTGTTGATGTCACAATTCAGCCCACCAGTTGAGTTGTGCGGTGATGGCTAATGTTCCAATCCAACCTCTCAAAGTTGTATGGTTGATGTCTCAATCCAACCTCCCAGAGTTGTATGGTCTGCGTACTAGAGTTGTTCGGGGTTTTCTACCCCTTGAGTTGTACGGTCTATGGACCGGAGTTGTGAGGGATGGTGCTTTACCTCTCCAATTGTACGGTTTTCAGACCGGAGTTGTATGATTTTCAAGCCTGATTTTCCTTATAAATTAGGTCAATTGTCTTCTTCTAATAAAAATTCGGGAAGCGTAAACTTTCGCCGTTCGTTCAAAAACAAAAAAAAAACCTTACTTAATCTATAAAAATCAGGCCTATGGTGAGTGTAGCTCGCTCACCATCGGCAACATGGGTTTAGGGTTTAGGGTTTAGGGTTGATTAGTGGATCATCAAATCAACGATGTGACAACCGATGACGAGGAAGATCATGAAGGAGTGAAGATCGGTGGGATGGTAAATTCATCCCCAACCGATGTAAAAGTAACCAACTAACCAAACAGTATCCCGCTAATCCATGCTATCTCAGGTATCGCGCTAATCCATGCTATCCCAAGCGATTCAAACCAAACACGAGCCATTTAACAGCTTTCGTTTGCTGACGGGCTGATGGTACCGGCCCAGGTTTGTTACGAGAGAAAGATCTTGTTGGGCGATTCTCAAGGCAGGTGATTACATCGACCTACTACTAGAGCAACCCGAAGAAACGTGTCTGCACGAAAATGAAGGAAACATCCCGAAGAAACGTGTCTGCACGAAAATGAAGGAAACATCATTGTCATTCATAGCGAAAGAAAACAGAGGGAGAGGGAAGGTCGGGATCAGCTGTGACGTCCATGGAAATTTCTTTGTCGACCTTCGGAAAAACCGAAAAACAGGCAACGGAACGGAAGAGTCGACTCCGGAGACCGGAGGACGCACCTGGACGCCTCGGCGCCCCCGACGAGACGGAGGGAGAAGCCGAGGTCCTCAACTCTGACCCCGCCACTTCGGAGGAATCCAATTCCGTCCCACCATTTCCGTCCTCTCCAATCCCACCAGCTCCGCGGCGGCCCGACCCACGCGCACGCTTCGATCTCCCGCGCCATGTCCTCCTCCTGCGTCTCCCACCACCACCACATCCAGGCCCGCGCCCGCGCCCGTCCCCAACCCCGCTACCACAGGGACCGCCTCCCCACCCCGGCGTCGTTCGCGCCGCCGCCGCCGGCGGCCCGGCGTCGGCAGCGCCGGGTGGCGCCAGTCGCGATGAGCGCCAAGGCAGCGCCGGGCGTGGAGCCGGCGGAGGCGGAGCCCGGGGCGGCGGCGGCGGGGCGGAAGCAGCAGCAGGCGGTTCTGCTGGCCGAGATGGTGGAGGACGCCGCCGTCTGGTGCGCCGTCCACGGGCTCGTCGTCGGGGACCGCGCCGACCCGGTACTCCCGCTCGCCGCCACCCTCCCACCCTTCGCTTCCTCCCCCCCGCTCCAAAGGTTGCTCTTTGCGGGGCTTTTTTTTTCCCGTTCCGAATCAGCTGGCCAATGCTTGTTTTTTCCGCCGCTTGCAGAGATCAGGAACGGTGCCTGGGGTCGGCCTGGTTCATGCCCCGTTCTCTCTGCTTCCGGCGCGTCTCCCGGAGTCCTTCTGGAAGCAGGCGTGCGAGCTGGCTCCTATCTTCAATGAGCTCGTCGATCGTGTCAGCTTGGATGGGGAGTTCTTGCAAGCTGCTCTGTCTAGGCAAGTTTTGAATTACTATACTGAGTTATTTCGGCATCCATGTATATGTTTGTTTTCAGCTTAGCTTGCACGAAGCAGCTGGTTTCTTTTTATGCCAAGGCTGTTGCCTTTCATCGCCAGCCATTTTTTTTTTGTTTGGTTTGTCCAGCTATGTAGTGTTTCAGATTAACAGCAACCTATCACTTCCTAATTTCAGGACGAAGCAGGTTGACGAATTCACCGCAAGGCTGCTAGAAATTCATGAGAAGATGATGGCCATAAATAAGAAAGAGGTAAGCAATCTGTTCCCTGTCATTTTCTGCCTCCCAAGTTTGGGATACCCACACTTTCAATTTTCCGCTTCTTTTCTTTTTTTGGCTGGCTACTGACATGTGCTTGGTGCATTTTTAGGATATCCGCTTAGGATTGCACCGATCTGATTATATGCTAGATTCCGAAACCAATTCACTGCTTCAAATAGAGCTCAACACTATTTCATCATCTTTTCCTGGCCTTGGCTCCCTCGTCAGTGAACTTCACAGGTCAGGTTACTGTGAAATCCTGATCTCTCTTGGTAGAGTTATCCTGCCCTTTGTGCCTATGAGGTTTTTTTTCTGATAATTTCTTTAATCTATAACAGATGCGATGAGTGTTGAGGTATGTTTATGCAATTGTTGATGCAAAACATTCTGACCATATAGGTTCTCTCTTGATCTTGGGACAAATACATTGTCTTAGTCATTCGACATGCTTAACAGAGTTGTTTACATAAACATTAGCTACATTCAAGTATAAACAGTGTTTGTTCATTTTAGAGTTTCAAATTCATTATCTTCAATGATGTGCCACTCTAAACAGTCAACTGTCATA
Organism: Cenchrus americanus; assembly: GCA_947561735.1. Lineage (NCBI taxonomy): Eukaryota > Viridiplantae > Streptophyta > Magnoliopsida > Poales > Poaceae > Cenchrus > Cenchrus americanus. Next base: position 10,322,761 of record OX387239.1, read on the forward strand.
CTTGATGAATTGATGTTTCATCTCCTTTTTTTTTTGAAAACGCGGAGAACTGCGCTTCATTGTATTAGAGAGAAATGTTTCATGTTTTATGAGAGCGAAAATGAAATTAGGCAGTAACACATTCTTAGTTTATTATTTTCTAATAATAACAAGATTTCCTTGTTTCGATCTGATAAGTTATATTATTTTGATAATTACAGGACCTTACTCAATCAGCATGGAAAAGTTTTAGGCCTAGATTCTAAAAGGATACCACGGAATTGGGCTGCCACTCAATTTGCTGAAGCGTTGGGCAAAGCATGGGCTGAGTTTAACAATGACAGGTTAACATGTTCTTAATGAGTACATTATTCATATTCTCTAGAAAATGCAAGCATCAATTAACATTTTTTTCCTTCTCTTGGTCATCAGTGCTGTTGTTCTGATGGTTGTCCAGCCTGAAGAAAGAAATATGTACGACCAATACTGGCTTGTCAATCATTTGAAGGAATCATATCCTTTTTATGTTTGCTTTCTTTTCACTCCTTTTGTCTGTCTTCTGGGTAAAAAAACTTAATTTAGTTTCTGCTACCTTGAGATTATATTCCTGACATACTCTTTCCCTGTCGTGGTTTGGTGGCTTGTGTCCACAACAAATTAATAAACTATTGATTTCTTGATTGTACAATCTATTATTCTTTCAACTTATTGACAGCCTGATATATCTTCAGGTAACCATTAATGGGTTTCTTTTTTATTTTTATCTGGTAGTAATAATATCTGACAGAATGAAAAATGGGGCTTTCCTTAACTAGCTATCACATATGGTGTGACAACTATAAGGAAAACGTTGGCACAAGTAGAGGCTGAAGGACAGGTGCTTACAGATGGAACACTTGTGATGTAAGTATCTTATGCAGAGTACAGACATGAAGAAAGGCTTATTATTGCTATTAGTACTTAGAATGTAAACTTATGAATTGCAGAGATGGTCGGACAGTTGCTGTTGTGTATTTTAGAGCCGGGTATGCACCAACTGATTACCCTTCGGAAGCGGTATGCATTTATTAATTCAAATCCTTTTCGGTAGAAGTGAATTCAGATTTTTTTTAGGCAAGTGAATTCTGATTTTTGAGTGAGCATTGTTTGTCCTGTAGTTGTTAAAAAAGTCATGTTTTGGTCCAATGCTGCTTAACTTCATTTTCCTTAATGAAAAAATCTACTTCTTTTGTGCATGAGTTTCAGTCTGTTGTGAAGCTATTCTTACTCAAATGATTTTGTTGCATGGGTTGAGGATGTATACTATTTAGTTTTGTTATGGCAAGCACTGCTGTTCCACCTTGACATAATCCTGTCATATTCCAGGAGTGGAAAGCGAGGCTTCTGATGGAACAATCATCTGCAGTAAAGTGCCCTTCAATATCTTACCATTTAGTAGGAACAAAAAAGATCCAGCAAGAACTAGCAAAGCCAAATGTTCTTGAAAGGTGATTGAGTTTTCTCATTACAAGTGGGTGATTAGCTGGTATATGTATTTTGCATTCTGCTGATGCACAATTACAATAGTTTTTATCTCTATATTCTGTTGATGCTTGACTACAATGCTTTTTGAGAAAACAAATTACAATATTATAGATCAATAACAATCAGAACACTCGAGCTTGACCAGATATTTTAGCTTATAGTACTCAGTCTAGACTATACTTCAAATGTGTTAACTGACTGGAATTTCATTGTTCTTGATCTGAATTAGAGCATCAACAGAATCTAAACCTTTCTCTGACCCATCTATAGGTTTCTTGACAACAAGGAGGACATCGCCAAACTACGTAAAAGTTTTGCAGGTTTGTGGAGCTTGGATAATGAAGATATTGTGAATTCAGCAATAGAGAAACCTGACCTGTTTGTCTTGAAGCCTCAGCGAGAAGGCGGAGGTATCTTTTCTTTACACTTGAAGCACCATGCTCTCGTAATTCTCCTGAGGATCCTGAATTGCTGATTGTTCCTTTCAGGAAACAACATATATGGTCATGATTTGCGAGACACTCTTATAAAACTCAAGAGGGAACAGGGGGAGTCACTTGCAGCATACATCCTGATGCAGAGGATTTTTCCAAAAGCTTCTCTTACTCCTTTAGTTAGGGGTGGTGATTGCTTTGAGGACCTTACAATCTCTGAGCTAGGGATATATGGAGCCTATTTGCGGTAATTACACCATTGAGAGTTTCAAACATTTGTACCCTGTGAATCTGTCATGCTGCCTTTTTCTTTTGGCTAATGAAATGATACATCCTAATTCTGACACTCCTATTTTGATGATCAATCTCAGGAACAAAGACAAGGTCATCCTGAATAATCAGTGCGGTTACTTAATGCGCACCAAAGTTTCCTCATCAGATGAAGGTGGCGTCGCTGCAGGATTTGCAGTTTTGGATAGTGTTCTCCTCACTGATGAGGTGATTCTCTCATAGAAACAAGAAACAACTTATTCCTTAACCTCGACTGCTTATTATTGTGACGGTGAACTGAAATATCACATAACCAAATCTGGTACAATTTTGTTATTCTAAGTCACATAGCAGTTTTTTGGGGCTACTCCAATGAGAACTGCAACTACTCTGTTTTCTTAGGAGGAAATGCACCTGCAATTAATCATCAGTACATTTTGTTCCACAACAGTGTTTGAAGTTAAAGCATTTTGGTCAAACCTATTTTATCTCCTTATGGGAAATTTCTGTTGAATCAATTCATGTTGTCTTTCTTCCAGTGAGACGGGAAAATGGAGTTACAAGGGACAACTGACATGAACTAGTGACAGAACCTAGAGCCGAAAGATGGCAATGTCGGATTGGGTGATCTTGGCAGCAATTATTTGAAAAGAAAAATTGTGAATAGCTGACAGAGTAGCAAATAATACACCTTGACAGCAGAGAGGATGGTGTTAGTGTTCTGTAGTAGTGTCATGTTTCTTGGAATAATACAGTGGGGTTGGGTGCAGACTACAGAAGCTTATGCCATGTCTTTGTATAGCACGATTTGCGTTGTCCGAGCCTGATATTTGTTGTTAATTGTGGATAACGGTCATTGGTTTTATGGATGTAAATGTGAAACTGTGAAGTTGTATCTTGTGTAAGAACTTAATAATGTTCTCTCAGTGTTGTTTTGTTTTGTAGGAAAAAGTTGGATTTCAGTGCATTAGCTTTTTCCTTTCAAAACAAAACAAATGGATTGCTGCTAATGGGCTCTCCTTTCAGGCTGCTGGGCTAACCTTGATGTTGGGCCAAATATGGAAAATCGGAAGGATTGCCTGTTACTGTAGCTAAAACCTGGAGTATCACACTGTGCAACCTTAGTTAAGAACAAACGATTTTCGAATACAAACTTGCATGCAAGAAATGTTATTAGTTAGTGACACCATTCGTGTGGTGTAGCCCTCGCTGTCGAATCCGTTGGAGAGGAGGGGGGGGGGGGGGGGGGGGCGGGGGCGATAGCGAGGCAGAAACGGAAGGAACTGAGGGGGATCAGATGCCGTCGCCATCGCCGCCCAAAACCAACGGTCAGGCTGCTCCAACTCCAAGCCGTCTGCCAACGCCGCCGTCGCTGTCGCAGAAAAGCCAAAACTGCCATTCAGATATACTAGTAGCTATGCTACGTAGGAAGCCTTGCAAATCATGTAGCTAGCCTCAACAAGAATGATCAGCCACAGCAGATAAGCCTTTGTATTTCAGTTTCTAACGTTATTTCTGTCGGGGACAGTACGAGGGTCCTAAAAAACCGAGGGGAATCCTACTTAAAACCTGCAAAAAACGCAAACCGCAAAACCAACCTCGGCCTAACGCAAAATATACACACAACACGATCTACGCCGCGGTGGCCCCCGCGGCCCACCGAAGCGGCCCAGCAAAGCGCCCCCTCGAGCGAGGTCCGCCTTGCTCGAGGGCTCACGCCGCCTCGAATGAGGTCCGCCTTGCTCGAGGGCTCACGCCGCCCTCAAGCGGGGTCCGCCTCGCTCGAGGATCCCCGCCTCCCTCGAATGGGGTCCGCCTCGCTCGAGGTTCTCTCACGAACGCACCTGCTCCCGCACGCGTGTACGGGCATTTAATGCTCTGACACAGCAGAGCCGCGCCACTACGCGCCTCGGAATCATGCCCCGGCGCTGTTCCGCCAACTCCATAGGGGGAGCCCATCCCCACCGCTGTGGGGAACTGTGCGATGAGGCCGGTGTCAGCTCCGTGACACCGTGCCGCCCACTCTTGTACGGCTAACGCGCTGCGCCCTCGAAGGGGGGCCGGCCGCACCCTCGAGCCCTCTCCTCGTGATTCCGCAGGATCAAACCGTGACGTCAGGCCGGCGGGAGCGCCATCCCCATCGCTGTCAATCCTGTGCGGCCATCCCCGCCCCTGCTGCGCCACGCCGCGCACTATTGCAACTGCTCCGACGCTATTGAGCACGCGGGGACAGGACGCCGCCACGCCTGCTACTGCACCTCGTACGAATCGTCATCAACGGCTCCGTCGAGCCCGCCTGAAGACGCCCCGGTCAACCACTGCGCCTCTACCCTCGAAGTTGCTCCTGTTCGAGCACAGGACGCACCACGACACCGTGACTGGAGCAAGATTCGCCAGGACGGCCGCCAACTCCACAGCACTGTACGCCATACCACAGCACGTAGTGGAATAGTGTGGCTTGCCTGTAAATCGCTCTCTCCTTGGCCTATAAAAGGAAGGCGATCTCCCCCCGCCGCAGGGGGCATTGGGCAACGAGTAGCAGTCAATCTTACGCTCTCCGTTTTCCCCACGATATTGGCACTCGCCTCAATCACACTCCTTGGGACTTGGAGGCCACGCCTCCTCTCCCGCCTTGCTTGTAGCCACCCCTCTACAGGCACCCCGGTGCGAAGCAATACAGTGCCTCGAGCACACCACTGCTGGACGTACGGCCCCGGCCGGAACCAGGATAAACCAAGTGTCCTTAGTTGCTTAGCACCGACCATCGAGAGGCAGATCTCAGCGCTCATTACTAGTTAGTGTCGGGACTACTTTCCGCACCGACAGTTGGCGCGCCAGGTAGGGGGACATGCGCTGCAGATCGACCCATCACCAGCTCTCTCGATGGTGATTCGCACCGAGTACCGCGGTCAACGCTACTCCATGGGCAGCTCGGACCCTCTCCAGGCCGGATTCGAAATCCGGTTCGGGGGCCTAAACTTTCAGGCTACGGGGAACGACTACCTGATGCGCCTCACTAACCGTGAGGAACTCCGCGCACGGCGCCAAGCTGGGCCGGTCCCGGCCGCTGCCGCACACGTCGCCGCGACGCCGACTACCGCCGGCCACGGACGTTGCGGGCCCCTCGGCGCCACGGCGCCGTCGACGCTTCGGCCGGCGCTCGCGACGGGCGCGGACGGAGCGCCGGCAAGCGCGCGTGTTGCCTCTCGGCGCGACGAGCTCACCCGGCGAGATGACGGCCGCCCGGCGGGGGAGCACTCGGTCTCGGGACCGCGCTTCCCTATCGGCCTGCGCGGCGCCACGACGGCGTACGTCGCCTCCGCCAACGCCAATACAGCAATGCGCAGGGTTCCCCCTGGCCGCCATGTCTTGGTTGCGAGGGACCCTAGCGCCTCCGCCGGTGACGAGTCGTCCCAAGGCTCCGCCGACGAGCTGCCACCCGCCACTTCGCATGGATACGCGGAGTGGGACTTCTCCAGCGTGCTGGACCCAATGATGTTCCGGCGGTTCCTCGACGCCACGGACTACTGGTTCGGCTACTCCGACGACTCCAGTGCCGGGAGCTACGACCCCGCGCGGGAGTGCTGCGTCGTAATCACTAACGACCCAGCAAATGCCGCCGGCGCGGCGGGAGCCGGTGGACGGAGAGGTTCCCTCTCGCCCGGGAACCGGACCGCGCATGGCTGCGGGGCCAAGCGCCCCTCCCCCCTCACCGCCGCGGGGGGCCGACATCAACGCACAGCTAGCCCAAGCACGCGAGCTCGAGGCCAAGCTGGCAGAAGAATACCACACGGTGCGGTTGCTCCGCGCCTCCATCGCGGGAGAAGCCTCCGCGCGCGGCGAACGCGCGCGTGAGTTGGGCAGGCAAGCCCGCGATCGCATCAACGCTGACTTTAACGTCGATGATCCGGACACGCCCCCGCGAGCGAGCCAGAAGCTCATCGCTGCCGCGACACTGCTGCGGGACATTCCCGCTCCCTCGACGCCCGAGGCGCGGAACCTGCACCGCGAAGTGCAGGCGCTCATCGAGCAAGCGGCCGTCCAACAGGCCGAAAGCTCAGCGTCCCGCATCCGCCAACAGGGGAGCGCGCAGGACGATGGAGGTGCACAAGGCCCCGAGCCCTCGGTGCACGCGAGCGGCGTGGCTGAGCATCCCGCCAATCCAGGGCGCACGCCAGCCAAGGAACGACTCCTCGACACGCGGGGGCAAGCCCAAGATGGCGACGCCCGCAATGTCATCAACGCCCGATGAGCGGGCAATGCAGAGACGCGGGCGACGGTGGGCTACCACCCTTGACGGGGTGGGCGTCGCCCTCATCGACGGCGAGCTGTACAAGCGCGCCGCATCCGGCATTCTGCAACGATGCGTGCCCATCCCCCAGGGGCGCGAGCTCCTCCGGGATATACACGCGGGCGTATGCGCCCACCACGCCGCACCCCGCACCCTCGTAGGCAATGCGTTCCGCCAGGGCTTCTACTGGCCCACCGCGGTCGCTGACGCCAGCGAGATCGTGCGCACCTGCGAAGGGTGCCAGTTCTACGCCCGCAAGTCCAATCTCCCCGTGCACGTCCTGCAGACCATCCCCGTCTCGTGGCCTTTCGCCGTGTGGGGGCTGGACATCATCGGGCCCTTGAGAAAGGCGCCCGGGAGCTACACCCACCTGTTGGTCGTGATCGACAAGTTCTCCAAGTGGGTGGAGGTACGCCCCATCACGAATCTCAGGGCGGAGCAGGCGGTGACGTTCTTCACCGACATCGTCTACCGCTTCGGGGTGCCCAACTCCATCATCACCGACAACGGGTCCCAATTCACAGGCAGGAAGTTCCTGAAATTCTGCGACAAGTTCCACATCCGCGTGGACTGGGCAGCCGTGGCGCATCCACAGACCAACGGTCAAGTGGAGCGTGCCAACGGCATGATTCTACAAGGCCTCAAGCCCAGGATTTTCGACCAGCTGAACAAGTCTGGTCGGAAATGGCTCCAGGAGCTGCCAGCGGTGGTGTGGAGCCTCAGGACCACCCCAAGCAGAGCCACTGGGTTCACCCCATTGTTCCTGGTCCATGGCGCAGAAGCCGTCCTCCCCACGGACTTGGAGTATGGGTCGCCCAGAGTACAGGGCTACGACGAAGGTGCCAACCAGAGAGCCCGCGAGGACTCGCTGGACCAACTGGATGAGGCACGTACCGTGGCCCTGATGCACTCCGCGAGGTACCAGCAGTCCCTAAGGCGCTATCAAGCCCGGAAGGTGCGGCGACGAGACTTCAGCGAAGGGGACCTCGTCCTAAGGCTACGCCAAGATAATCGAGGCCGCCACAAGCTGTCGCCCCCATGGGAGGGACCCTATGTCGTGGTGAAGGTGCTCAAGCCCGGCACGTACAAGCTGGCCAACGAGGACGACGAAGAACTCACCAACGCTTGGAACATCCAGCAGCTACGTCGCTTCTACCCCTAGCTAGGATTTCCAAGTTTTTTGCTGTAAATTACATGCCCAACACCCCAGTTGGCAGCACGAATGTAAACAACAACAAGTTAATAAAGTTAAAGGGAAACTTGTCTTTCCCCAGAAAACCAAGCCACCCTCGGGTGCTACTGCGGGGGCATCCCCCCCAAAAAAAAATGGTCCCATTTTTTCGCAAAAATCCATAAACGCGCTAAGTACGATTCGACCTTAGCCTCGAGTGAGTCTAGGCAGGGCACGAGTGGCCAAGCGGAAAGGACGCGCGAGCCAGAGATAGCCTACGCCTCCGCGAGGATACGACCCTTCTCTCTTGCCTCCGGCCCAGCGGGTTACTCGTGAAATCAAACCTTTCCAACCCAAACTCACCCAAGCAAAAGAAAAACAGAACAACGCAATCAGCAAAACAAGAAACACTACTTAAATTTACAATTGCTTAAACATTTCAAGAGTTTACTTGTTTATTTACACAGCCACGCGGCCCAGACACTAACATTCAAACAAAAAAGGGCCAAGTGCCCAGCGATTTTCAGGCTTGAGGCGCGACGGCGTCAGGAGCGTCAGGGAACAAGAACTCCATGAAGTCCTCGGTGAGTGTCTCGGCGGCGTCAGCGGCAAGCGCGTCCACGTGCTCCATCGCCACCTCGTCCTCGACACCCTCCGGGACGACGTAGCCTGACGCCACAACCTCGAAGTTCACCTCGTAGTGGGACCGCACCACATCGAGGGCCTTCTGGACGCCCAAGTGAAGCGCGCGACGCATGCTCCTCGAGACATGCCCACCAAGGGCGCGCAGACGGCTTGCCAGCGAGCTTCCAGCGTGCGCCTCGCCCTCCTCGACCGCCTGGCAGGTCTCGAGGGCTGCAGAGCGCAGCTCTACCAACTCCCGCTCGGAGGAGTCGTAGGCCGCCTGCAACGTCTCGGCCTGATCGGTCGCATGCCCTAGCGCGGTGCGCAGGCCTGGATACCACGAGCAAAGAAAATCAAGAAGGGAACGAACCCCCGAAGGGAAGATCGACAAAACAAAGGAACAAAACGTCAACTCACCTTCAACCTGCTTCCTCTCCACCTCGAGAGCTTGGCGCTCGCCCTCGACCGCCTGCTGCAGGCTGACAACCGTGGCGCTCTGCTCCTCGAGGGTCTGGTGCTGATCCTCATTCGAGATGCTGAGGGTGATCAGCTCCCCGTCGAGCTTCGAGACCTCATCCTCTCTCTCCTTCAGCGACGCCTGCGCCCCCTCGAGCGCAGCATGCTCCCGCTCGAGCGTCGTCCGGGCCTCGACAAGGGCGACCCGCTCCAGTTGGAGACCCTCGGCCTCCTGGCAGGCGGCACGCTCTAGCCGGAGCTGCTCCTCTGCTGCGATGACCGCGGCGGCCTTGGCGGCGAGGGCGGCCTTCAACTCCTCGGCCTCCTTGGCCCTCTGCTCGGCCTCCCTCACCCTCTCCTCGGCCTGGCTTTGTCGGGACCGCGCCTCCTCAAGCTCCGCACGGTCCCGTCGGCGCTCAGCCCGGACGGAGACCACCTCCGCCTCCCAGTCAGCCGCCACGGAGCGCGCCCTCTCCAGGTCCTCCCTCGCCTGCTGCAGCACCTCGTCCCGGTCGACGAGGGTCGTGCGAACTCTCTCAACGGCGGAGGCGCATCCTGCAGATCGCCCCTCCAGCTCCAAGAGGTGGTCGCACAGAGCCTCCACCCGGTACGCTAACTGTCGGGCATACACCCCGGGTACCGCAAGGAAGGAAGCAGACAGACTCCTAGTAGAATTCCCCTGTACTCCTACTAGGACTCGCTCCATGTAATTCTACTAGGACTCCTACCTTGTAACCGACTAGGCACCCGCCCCCTGGACTATATAAAGGGGGGCCGGGTACCTAGCCGCAGATCCTCAATCCCTCCGGGGACAACACCTAAGCGCAGGGCGCAATACTACTCCAAACAGGACGTAGGGTAGCTACTCCGGCTACCCGAACCTGTATAAATCTTGTGTTTTGTGTCCTCACGCGTACCTTCGGGTTCCAGATCATGGCGATTCCCACCTTCTACCTTGTTGCGGTACCTCCCATGGAGGTCGAGAGGTTTAAACACCGACAGCTGGCGCCCACCGTGGGGCCATCGTCACGATCATCGAGCGAATCGAAGGACCTCATCTGCAAAATCAATCTACCGCAACGGTTGTTGGCTGATTCGATCAACTCGCCGCATCAATCAGCCTGACGGGTCAGCAACTCGTCGACTTGGTGGAATTTCGCTCGAGTTCAAGAACGACACGGAATCAACTTCGTGTCACTTGTCCGCCGAGACGGAATCAAGTTCGGAATCAAGCTCCAATTATTGCTCGCGAGAAGTGTGCCCCGGGCCGGCGGCATCGAGTCCGAAGCTGACCATGAAGATTACGCTGCACGTGAAGATCATGGAGAATATTGGCTCTTGACAACAGCCACACCAAAGCTATACCAGGAACATGCAAGATTTTTTGCTTGGTGCACACGGCAAGACGTACTTGGGCACACCTACTTCAACTACTCGAGTACGACTACTACATCGCCGTCCAGACGCATCAACTCGCTGACTACTCATCCCCCGGCCGCACGGGCTCTACGTCAACCTTGCCGTGAGCCGCGAGTACTCATCTCTAGGCCGCAGCGGCTCTACATCGACTACGCCGTACGCCGCCACGACGTCGTTTTCTGGGCGTACGACTACTTTGACTACTATCTCGACTAGTAAACTAGTCGAGAACGGCTCCCGCGACATCAACAACTAGTCAGATCCACCTCCAACTAGTCGACTTCAGCCCCAACTGTCGCGGCTCCATCACCGACCGCAACGGCTTCGTCGACACTCGTCCGCGAATTAAGCTAAGTCACTTATTTCAATAATTTATTTTTCTTTGGCTTGCTCTCCACATACAGGAACCAACGCCAAAGACTACTTCGTGTACGCCTCTCAACGGCTACCGCCCGGCGAGCTACACCATGCCAGCTATTCCTTGGGGACCGTTGACCGATCGTCACAAAGCTTGGTACACCAAATTAGGAGGCTCTTGCCATGACGTTTCGTGTACCGAGTGCCGGAGGCGCACAACGGCCGCACCCCGAGGAGGCACCGCGCGCAATCTCGCTCTCCGCCATGCGGAATAACGAGCAATCGCGCTCTCTCTTGTCGCCATGTCGACTACTTTCGTCTACCTCTTAATGGTCTCGCTATAGTAGCACATGCCTTGATCCGCGCAAAGCCTTGGATCTCCCCGTCATGCCTCCACGCTCCCGGCGGCTATGGCTAAACAGAGCTCCTCGCAGACCGGCGCTTAAACCAGGCTCTCTCCCGTCATGCCTCCACGCCCCCCGGCGGCTATGGCTAAACGGCGACCACGGAGACCGGGCGCTAAACCGCATCGAGCTAACTACTCGATGCCCAACGACCACAACAAGAGCATGACACATGACATTTACATCTATATTCATATTTGTATTTGTCATTTGTAGATTCAATTTCTACAAAAATGCTACATAATGTACACATCTCTACTTTCAGGTCAAGCTTCGGCGACGACTTCCAGTACGCTCCGCGTACCTCCACCGGCGCGGCTAGTTCCCAAACTCAGGGGCTACACACCAAATCACTACTCGACAATAACTCGAGTAGTCTCCGCTAGCTCTCTAGCTCGGGGGCTCGGCACCAACAACTACTCGACGTGGCTCCTACGGCTCACCTGGCGACGAGCTCGGGGGCTGAACGCTACAAGATTACTCGGATGATGACTTCCGCAAACACTGAAGACCCTCGGACTGATTCTTCAATCGTTCCAAGGCTCGGGGGCTACTAGGCTACACTCATCAATTGATTTTTTCGAGACGGAAGCAGAATCAAGATTGACCCTCAGCCAGAGTCTACAACTCAACCTAAGGCTCGGGGGCTACTCCATATGGAGTGCGATTTTGCAATCGCACTTCCATATAAATCTCGACTTCAAGACTGATGAGCTGGACCACCTTCCGGCCCTCGCGGCAGTTCAAGTACTATTGAAGACTTCTCCAAGCAGTACTCGAGGACGCTCAAGAACTACTCGAAGAGGCTTCAAGACTACTCGAACTATTACTCTCGACTCCAACGTGCTCAGGGGCTTGTCGGGCATACACCCCGGGTACCGCAAGGAAGGAAACAGGCAGACTCCTAGTAGAATTCCCCTGTACTCCTACTAGGACTCGCTCCATGTAATCCTACTAGGACTCCTACCTTGTAACCGACTAGGCACCCGCCCCCTGGACTATATAAAGGGGGCCGGGTACCTAGCCGCAGATCCTCAATCCCTCCGGGGACAACACCTAAGCGCAGGGCGCAATACTACTCCAAACAAGACGTAGGGTAGCTACTCCGGCTACCCGAACTTGTATAAATCTTGTGTCTTGTGTCTTGTGTCCTCACGCGTACCTTCGGGTTCCAGATCATGGCGATCCCCACCTTCTACCTTGCTGCGGGTACCTCCCATGGTGGTCGAGAGGTTTAAACACCGACACCAACCAGCCGTCCCGGGTCCTCAGGGCCTCGGCGAGGGCATTGAGGTCGTCGCGCTACTCCCGGAGCTGGCGGAGCTCAGCGCTCATCTGGTCGAGAGCGCCGTACCTATCGCGGGTGCGGAGCTCCAGCTCCTGCCGCCAGCAGACAAAGACCAATGAGCGTCGCGCCGCAAAGACAAACACGAAAACAACAGAGTAAGGAAGAAAGCAACAAGATAACGAATGTCGACGCACCTGGAAGACACGCCATGTCGGGCCGCCGTGGATCCGCAGCGCCTCGTTCAGCACCCGATTGAGCGAGGCGCCGCGGTCGCGGAGCTCCTCCCACAGCTGCTGCTCCTCTTGGGCGTCGGTGAAGTGGAGGGGCGGCGCGTCGACCCGTTCCTACCCCTGCCCGAGGCTCACCGCTGGGTCGCTCGAAGCAGAGGGGCCGACGCGGAATGAAGAGGCCTCGACGCCATGCCTCGAGCTCCCGGCCACCATGTGGCCGTCCCACCTTCTCACAAGCGCCCCCGCCTGGGGCTCGGGGGCTGGTGTGGGCAGGCTTGCCCACTGATCCCACCTGGGCGGAGGAACGTCGTCGTCGAGGATCTCCACTGCCGTCGCCTAGGAGCTGCCGGCGAGGGCGGGCCCCTGCTGCTCCACCACGGCCGCCTCGGCTCCACCACCGTGGCCGCGGGCTCCCTCTTGCGCCACCGCGACCGGCCGTCTCCGAGCCTGCGCCTCGGCGGCCCGCGGGCGCCGGACGCGCCTCCGCGGTCGACGTCGCCGGCTACGCCGCGGCGACGGCGCCCTCCCGCGCCGCGCCTCCGCCACCTCGCCGCGCCTCCGTCGCGTCCGCCGTGCCCTCGCGGCCGCCCGCCGGGGGCTTCGTGGTTGACGTCACCGGTCGCGACCCTGAGGCCTCGGTCGCATCTTGCGAGCCCCCGGTCGCCTTCGCCGCCGTGCTTACGGCCGCCCGCGTCACCCTTGATGAGCGCCGCCTGGTGGGGACGGACACGTCTGCCCTCAACACCTTGGCCGGTGCGAGGGGGGCACAGTTGGCGTCACCCTGCGAACACAAGAACAAAGTGTCAAATCCCCGCCTATCTAGCACACGGCCCTCGAAAGGCAACTGCTTACCTCAAGGAGGAGAAGGCCCGCTTCCTCTTCCTCGAGGTCCCCGCCGACGTCGCGGGCGCGGCCGCGCGGCCGCCGCCGCGCCCCCGCCCGCCCGCACCACGTGTGCGGGCTCGCGCGCGCGCACGGGTGCCTCCGTGGCGAGCGCCGGCACCCTCCGCGGCCCGCGCCGCCTCTCGCCGTAGACCGCCGGCCCGGCGGCGCCCGCGCCCGCCCCGGGCGATGGTTCTCTTGCCACCGGGAGCCGGCTCGGTGACGGGGTGCCGGGCTCCCACCGTCGGGGAGAACCTACCCCCTATCTTCTTCCTCTTCTCCTTCCTCCTCTTCTTCCTCGCCTGACGACGAGTACTCCTCTCGTCCCGGCAAGGAGAGCCCCCCGTCGCTCACGCGGCCGGAATTCCTCGCTCCTCTGCTCCCGGCGCTCCCGCCGCCGCATGTTCCGCTCCCTCCCCGCGCGCCACCCGCTCCCGGCTTCCGTCGCGCGCCACGCGCGCGCGCCGGGCTCGGGCGTGGGCGGGTCGGACCGCGCGGTGTTCACGCTCACCATCTGCGAGAATCGGGCGAAGCCTCAGAACACGTCGGCGTCACCAGTACTAGCAAGTGAGGGAAGGCGAAAAATTCACTCACCAATTGGCCGACCGGGAGCATGGCGAACGCCCACAGGGCCACGTCGTCGCTACACCCCGCCCTGAGGTCGATGGCGCGCCGCGCCCGGGTGGCTGCGTATTCCCGTGGGAAGAGGTCCCGCAGCAGTCGCGACTCCGCCAATGCGACGGGGTCCACGTCCTCGTCCATCTCGAAGATGCGGAGCCGCCTCTCCATCAGGGGGACGATCCGCCGGTGGTGGAGGTTGGCAAGGACGCACCCCGCGGTCAGCCCGCGACCCGCCAGGTCCTTCAACGCGGCCAGAAGCGAGTCCAGCCGCGCCTGGTGCGAGGGAGGGGACACCCCGTGGTGCCAGGAGTCGGCCTTCTCCTTCAGCACCTTGCCGGTGTAGGGGGGAGGCCGGCGCCGGAGTTGCGGAGGTAGAACCACCCCCGCTCCCAGTCCGCGTTGTTAGAGGTCATCGTGCAGGGGATGTACTCCTCCCTGCGCGAGCTTCGCAACGCGAGCGACAAGCTACCGACGTGCGCCGCGTGGCGAATCTTCGGCTCCGACGTAGCCAGCGTGTGCAGCTCCGCGCGGAAGAGGTGGACCCAGAGATCCCAGTTCACCGAGATCCCCAGGAAGCCTTCGCAGACGCCGATGAACGTGGCCGCCTGCGAGATCGCGTTCGGTGTGAAGTTGTGCAGCTCCACGCCGTAGTGGTAGCACAGCGCCCGCATGAAGCGGCTCGCCGGCGCTGCGAAACCGCGCTCGTGGAAGCGAATGAAGCTGACGACGTAGCACAACGGTGGGTTGGGCACTCGGTCCCTCGCCGGCGGCTCGATCCACTCCGCGGTCTGCCCTTCCACATTCACCGCCAGCTGGCCGCCGGACACCGACAAGTTCAGAGATAGCTTTGTCGCCGTCGAGCCCTGCCATGCCGACGGGTCAATGATGGTGATGGACGCGCGGGGGGGGGGGGGGGGGGGGGGGGCATGCGAATGGGCGAAGGAGCGAGGAACGCGAAGTGAAAATGGCGCGACGGCAAAAGAGCGGGCGCGGCTCTGGAGCGGAAGCGCAAGAGGCGAGGATGGCGAATGCTAAGTGTGAAGGTAAAAATCCGCCTCGCCTCCCCATTGGCTTTATAGTCCCAAGGGTCGTGCTCTCCAGAGCGCGCGCCTCGCGCGCATTAACTGCAGGTGAAAATTTCCCTCGCTGACGAGCGGGACCCACCACGACCGCACGTCTGCACGCGCGCCATCATCACGACGCGGTAACCGGAGGGCCGCGGCAGGCCGTCACATCACGCCTGCCCACTCCACCCACTACACGCGCGGTCGCAGCGCCTGAAAAGGCGTGCCCGTAGCGCCTAATGGCAGCCACGACTGCGGGCATTAAATGGCCCGGTCCCTTACCAAGTAAGGAAGACCCTCGAACGGCCCGAGCCTCAGGCTCAGACAAAACCGACCCTCGAAGGGTGCGATTACCGACCAGTGGCCTCGAAGCCTGATCAGAGTAAACAGGCGCCACAGGTGCCCTTGATCCACAAAATTTACTGATCAGCGGTTCGAGGGCCGGCACGCCTGAGAACCCTCGAAACCCGCAGATGCTAAAAGACGGGAGCACTTCGGTGCTACCCCGCACGGCCCTACTGATCAGGGGTTCGAAACCTGACCCTCGAAGGGTTCGAACAGGTGCCCCAGATCACCAGAGTCAGGGGCGACGAGGGCGCGCGCATTCGAGCCTTTCCTCGAGCCCGCCGGCTCGAGGGCGCCCCACATGTCGTGTTCGAGAGCCAGCGAGGGCAGCTAGCCGGGGGGATCCCACCGAGGGAGAGCTTCCGCGCCCTCGGTCCCTAGCGAACGGGACCGAGCCCCACCTAGCAAACCCGCGCAAGCGCTTTAATGGACGAGTCTCCGGACCACGAGCCTACCCTTATCGAACGGGGCATGGGCGTCCACTCGAACCACCCGCTAACAGCTCGACGAGGAATCTGCAATCCGCGACCCGATCGATGGGGGTTGCAGAGACCTCACCCTCCATCCCGCGGAGGGACGGTGAGGGCGCGTTCAAAACAAGACGAAGAGCTCGGCCGAAACAAGACGAACGCACGGCTACACCTCCCGGGGTGCACCGAACGCGAGAATCACCAATCGTGCGCGTGCATCACCGAAGCCGGCTGAAACACTGCCGATGCCGGTTGAAACAAATGCCCCGCACACTGGCAAAAACTCGCGAAAAACCCCTGCATGAGCACTCACGCTCCTGCAGGGCTTCGGGGGCTAGACCCGCGGGTCCGCTGACGCGCCCCCACGGAAAGGCATTTGCAACCGGGAGGGAAGAATGTGCTATCGCAGGCTCCGGCATCGCGCGGGAACCTCGACCGAACACCCGCGATGCTCGGGGGCTACTGTCGGGGACAGCCATGAGGGTCCCCTAAAAAACCGAGGGGAATCTTGCTTAAAACCTGCAAAAAACGCAAAACGCAAAACCAAACTCGGGCCTAACGCAAAATATACACACAACACGATCCACGCCGCGGTGGCCCCCGCGGCCCACCGAAGCGGTCCAGCAAAGCGCCCCCTCGAGCGAGGTCCGCCTCGCTCGAGGGCTCACGCCGCCTCGAATGAGGTCCGCCTTGCTCGAGGGCTCACGCCGCCTTCGAGCGGGGTCCGCCTCGCTCGAGGATCCCCGCCTCCCTAGAATGGGGTCCGCCTCGCTCAAGGTTCTCTCACGAGCGCACCCGCTCCCGCACGCGTGTACGGACATTTAATGCTCGACACGGCGAGCCGCGCCACTACGCGCTTGGGAATCTGCCCGCCCCCGCCGTTCCGCAAACTCCCTAGGGGGAGCCCATCCCCACCCCCGTGGGGAACTCGCGACGAGGCCGGTGTCAGCTCCGTGACACCGTGCCGCCCACTCTTGTACGGCTAACGCGCTGCGCCCTCGAAGGGGGGCCGGCCGCACCCTCGAGCCCTCTCCTCATGACTCTGCAGGATCAAACTGTGACGTCAGGCCGGCGGGAGCGCCATCCCCGTCGCTGTCAATCCTGTGTGGCCATCCCCGCCCCTGCTGCGCCACGCCACGCACTATTGCAACTGCTCCGACGCTATTGAGCACACGGGGACGGGACGCCGCCACGCCTGCTACTGCACCTCGTACGAATCGTCGTCAACGGCTCCCTCGAGCCCGCCTGAAGACGCCCCGGTCAACCACTGCGCCTCTACCCTCGAAGTTGCTCCTGTTCAAGCACAGGACGCACCACGACACCGTGAGTGGAGCAAGATTCGCCAGGACGACCGCCAACTCCACAGCACTGTACGCCATACCACAGCACGTAGTGGAATAGTGCGGCTTGCCTGTAAATCGCCCTCTCCTTGGCCTATAAAAGGAAGGCGATCTCCCCCCGCCGCAAGGGGCATCGGGCAACGAGTAGCAGTCAATCTTACGCTCTCCGTTTTCCCCACGATATTGGCACTCGCCTCAATCACACTCCTTGGAACTTGGAGGCCACACCTACTCTCCCGCCTTGCTTGTAGCCACCCCTCTACAGGCACCCCGGTGCGAAGCAACACAGTGCCTCGAGCACACCACTGCTGGACGTACGGCCCCGGCCGGAACCAGGATAAACCAAGTGTCCTTAGTTGCTTAGCACCGACCATCGAGAGGCAGATCTCAGCGCTCATTACTAGTTAGTGTCGGGACTACTTTCTGCACCGACAATTTCAGTTTTGGTTGTAGCTAGCAAAGCAGATAAGCCACAACTAGCTTATGATCACGAGACCATAAAAGCACACAGCTTAATCCTTATCACGCCTATCCATGAAAGATGAACCTTGAAAGCAGCACCTGCAGCATCACGTAAAATTGAACCAAATACTCACGATTCTTTAATTGTAACAGAAATTATGAGATGAAACGAGATGGAGACCAGAGAAATGCCTCTGCATAACCTTGAAAGCAGCAGCTGGAGGCGTTCGCCGTCGCGGGAGGCGCGGAACACGCCGCGGCGCCGGCGCCGGCGCGCGCGCACCTCGGTGAGGATGAGCCTCCCACCGCGGCGCTCCGCGCGCATGATCGGCGCCTCGGACGCCCGCGGCATCATGGGGGGAGCACCCCGCTCTTCTCCTCCTCCTCGAGGTAGCGGCGGCGAGAGGATCGTCGAGCGCCCCGCCGTCCGCGCCTTCGTCGGCCTCGGCCTCGCCGCGGGGAGGAGGCTGGTCGTTGAGGTCGGCGCCGCCGACGTCGCCGCCGTCCGGAGCCGAGGCCCTCGGTGCACGCGCCCACCGCGCCGCGCCACCACGCGCTCCGGCCGCAGCCTCCTCCCATCGCCGCCGACCGACCTCCGCTCCTCACCCCCACCACCTCGACCTCACTCCCCCCGCGGCGGTGTGCGTCGAACGCGGCGAGGCACGGCGCGATAGAGAAGAGAACACGGCGACAACGGGAGGGGGGGCGGCGGTTTATATACGGCGGGGGCGCCGGTGGCGAGCCGTAATTACCTACGGGCGCCGGGTGCCACGCGACCATGCCAATCCCGGTCGACGTGCGGGCCCGGACATGACGCGTACCCAACCGGCGACTTGATGACGGGGGACGGGTGGGTGGCCGGCCGTGGGGTCTCTCCTATAAAAAATTTTTTTATGTTTATTTTCGGTTTTTACGTGCCGACCGAAAACCTCGCGTCTTTGGCGGGTGACTAAAGCGCCCTTCGGCACTAGGTCTCTATGCGGCGGGCGGACAACCGTCGACGCCGAGACGATTTGTGCCGGCACAAGGTCGGCCGCGGGCGCTCCACCCGCCAGCAAAGATCCCTTTTACCCCCAAGCACAAATCGTTTGTGGCCTAGTGCCTTCCCCATATATATGCACACGTGCGCGATACTTATTGCCAAAGAACTCTAGGACTAGCTAGCTACATATAGCTCAAAGCAAGCTAGGATAGGTAAGATAGATCCACCCCGGTCCTTGGACATACACAACTAGTCATTCGTTCACACACACACACACATATATATATATATATATATATATATACGGTTTTGCTATAGTGCACCCCGGGTGCATTCCGTATAGAGAATGCACCGACCCTTGTTGCAACTAGGTTTTGTCCGGTTACAGCCGGGGCTCATTCTCGTTGCAATTTATTCACGTCGGGTTGCAATTTATTCACGTCGGGTTGCAATTAGGAGTCTAGTTGCAATTGGTTCGTGTCCAATTGCAACTGAGTCGCATTCGTTGTAATTAGTTCCGTCAAGTTGCAATTAGTATAGTGTCACGGTTGCACTCGGTTAGTCTCTTTGTTGCAATTGGTTCGCGCCTAGTTGCGGCTCGGTGGGTTTAGTTGCAATTGGTTCGCGTTGAGTTGCAATTGGTCCGTCACGTTGCAATTGGTTCGCGTCGAGTTGCAATTGGTCTCGTCAAGTTACAATTGTTTCGGCTGCGAAGTTGCAACCGCAGGTCCGTGCATTTGCTATACGTAATGCACCCGAGTGCATTTTAGTATCGCCCATATATATATATATATATATATATATATATATATATTAGAAATAACTAGATACAACCGGTGCTAGATACCCACCACCGGTGATAGCTACCCTACTCCCGATTTTCAACCGTCCGATCCCCATCCGGCCATTTGCGGAATCCCACCGGACACTTAACGGCGGCAACCTCTCCGTCAACGGCGTCGGCTCACCGCGGTCGAAAAAAGGGATCGTGCTGGTTTGGCGGGCATTGGTCTTGCCGCCCCGGCGAAAAGGCAAAAAAAACTTCGTTGCCGGGTCGTTTAATGTTATCGGCGAGGCCGGGGCGCGTGGCGGTATCGCTCATCCCGTACCGATCTATGCGGTGGCATGCGGTGCTAGAAAAAAAGTGCGCAAAGGTTAGCAAGCATGCGACGACTTGCAGCAAAGACTTTTCGTCCGGCCACTCCCGCACCCACAAGGGCCGGGACTAGCATCGCCTATGCCCCAAAACGAACTCATCCTACTGCATGAACAGCCGTACTGTTGATTCGGGACGAAATCGCATTAAGAGGAAACGGCTCCGTCTGCACCAAACAGCCACGCGTCGTTGCATGTGAGGAATGGGTAGCTACCACACACGGGGGGGACATCTAGCACCGGTGGTACAAAATCCACTCTATATAATATATATATATATATATATATATATATATATATATATATATATATATATATATATATATATATATATATATATATATATAAAAAGATAAATGGTTACATTAGACGCCAACTGATTTACCATTTCAAAAACAAATGCTTGCTACACCGTGTTTTCATCTCCCTTTATTATTTAGAGAATTCCAGTTTTGCTTTGTATTTCAGTTTCTAGCGTTATTTCAGTTTTGGTTGTAGCTAGCATAGCAGATAAGCCACAACTAGCTTATGATCACGAGACCATAAAAGCACACAGCTTAATCCTTATCACGCCTATCCATGAAAGATGAACCTTGAAAGCAGCACCTGCAGCATCACGTAAAATTGAACCAAATACTCACGATTCTTTAATTGTAACAGAAATTATGAGATGAAACGAGATGGAGACCAGAGAAATGCCTCTGGTTGATTGATTGATTGATTGATAGAAGTTGGATGGAGTTATACAACGATTTCACACGAAAAAGAACTGCATCTAATCTCGATCTCTAAATATCGTCTCTCTCTCAATGCAATGGTGAGCTCAGCGAGCATACAGGAACGGAGAGAGAGAGGATGCAATGCAGCTAGCTCCGACCGGCGGCCTCCCTCGCTTGGCGCCGGATCATCTCACATCCCCACCACCGCGCCGACCTCGACGCGGGGGCCAGCGGCGCCGGCGGCCGCCACCTGGCACGGCTCCCCACCGTACGGCGCAGCCTCCTCGCTCCCCGCTGCTGGTTGTTGTTGTCGTTGTTGGGCTCGCCGCCGTCCGGGCGTAAGCGTCGGCGGCGTCGGCGGAGGCGTTGGTGGCGAAGAAGCGAGGCCGGGAGGCGTCCGCCGTCGCGGGAGGCGCGGAACACGCCGCGGCGGCGGCGCCGGCGGCGCGCACCTCGGTGAGGATGAGCTGCCCGCCGCGGCGCTCCGCGCGCATGACCGCCGCCTCGGACGCTCGCGGCATCACGGGGGGAGCACCCTCGCTCTTCTCCTCCTCCTCCTCCTCGGGCGGCGGCGGCGGAGGCTCGTCGAGTGCCCCGCCGTCCGCGCCTTCGTCGGCCTCGGCCTCTCGCCGCGGGGAGGAGGGCTGGTCGTCGAGGTCGGCGCCGCCGACGTCGCCTCTGTCGGAGCCGAGGCCGTCGGTGCACGAGCCCACCGCACCGCGCCACCACGCGCTCCGGCCGGAGCCTCCTCCCATCGCCGCCGACCTGAAGGACCGATCCGGGCGACCAGAGAGGGGGAGTGAATGGGAGCAAATAAAAATTCTTCCCTTTGGTTGAATTCGGCCTATAGCCCAATCGCAACTCCACGAACCCACACGCACAAACAAGATCCCAAACAGGGCTCAAACAACCTCAAAGGAACCACCAAGAAGCCTAGGGATAAGAAGCGGAAGCAAACAAACAAGAACTGAAGCACAAGCTCTGAACTGCAATAGCCTGTGCGGACTGTCCGTGTGGGACCGGCGGACCGTCCGCGAAGGGGTCACGGACCGTCCGGCCACCACACGCGGACTGTCCAAAAAAGCACTCTGATCCAACAAAGCCGCATCCCGAAAAATCGGACTGTCCGTGATTGAACCGTGGACTGTCCACACGGAAAATCTTCTCGCGGACTGTCCGTGGGTCTCTCGCGGACCGTCCCCAAACCACGTGCGAAACGGAAAACAAAATCCAATCGATCGAACGACGAACTCGTGAAGAACTCGATGAACTCGCGAAGAACAACTCTAGCCGCAGATTGTCCGCCATGAGCTCGCGGACCGTCCGCCCCTCACCCAGAAACAAAAGCACAAGCTCCGCGAAAACAACTCCAACTTCCAATCGATGGAACTCCTAAACCGTTGGACGGATTGACCCCAAATTTTGGGTAGATGAGAAGTGTCACTACGTGAAGCTATGCCCAAAATCTTGGAACCCTAAACCAATCCAATCAACCGGAATCACAAATCTCGTGCACTCAAAGCACAAACTCGAGTTCATCCAATCCTCACCAAATCGAGCCCGACTCCCAGTGTTTGAGGGGTCAAGATCATCACCAAAGGTGCGCAAGACACCCATCCATGATCCCCTCAAAGAAATCCGAAGCCAAACGACCTAGAAACGACGAATCGAGCCAAGCACAAAAATAGCACAAAAAGAACTCCGAAAAAGCAATAAAAGAAACTCGGGAATAGAAAGATTGGCACAAGATTTAGAGGATGAATTCACTATGAATATCTTGTTCCATCGATTACAAGCCACTCCTAGAATCCAAATCTAAGATGGCAAAAAGCTCCAATCAAAGAGCCACTCTCTCCTCTATCCCACTCTTCCAAAGCACTCCAAAATGAAAGAGTACCACCACCTCCTAGCCCAAGAGATGGCTGAAAATTCAGACCCCTCCTCCTATATATAGGCCCTCCGGAAAAGACCGAAGTGCCCCTACACTAGGAGTACAACACAAGCCCTCACAGGGGCATTTTGGTCAACACATAAAGTTCACCATCGGACGGCCGCGCATCCATCAGGCCTTCACGTCCTCCCGACGCAAGCACCTCGATCATGCCGCGTGTCGCCCGCCTCGAAGCTTCCCGACGCACCCGGATACCGTCTACGTCACGCCGGGCCCTCGGGTTCGGTTTTGAGGCCCAAACCGAGAAAACCTCCTCCGATGGTTTTGTGGTCAAACCACCAAACCCCGCGTACACGGCCCAGCCTCACCACACCAAGCGTCGAGCCCACCAAGCCTTTTACCTCCGGCGCCGGACGGTCTACTCGATCTTGCCTCGTTCCTTGAATTGGCCACCACCGATGCACCGGCTCCATGTCCACGACTTCGTCTTGCTCTTCTTGCACCATGCGGCTCGCACTTGATCCCGTCGGCCACCGGGTCCCTCGAACCAAGCCTACTTGTCTCTACACTCCTCGGAGGCCCCGCAAGGCTAAGACCTTTCGCGCCTGTTCTTCACCTGCACCAACGCAAACCAAGCCGCAACCAACACCTGCAATACTAGGCCAAGAGTTAGTCCACATAATGTTGTCAACCACTCCTCACGAGTGCATTGGCAACACACCACATAAACAATAAGGTAAATACTCAAATTAAAACACACACACCACAACTCAACACTACACACACAAAGCTTCAAACCATCCGGTCAATCACTCATCACACACGGACCAAGGTACTTCTCAACTTGGTTCCTCACGACAGACCTCCGCTCCTCACCCCCACCACCTCGACCTCACTCCCCGGCGGCGGTGTCTGTGAACGCGGCGAGGCGCAGCGCGACAGAGAAGAGAATACAGCGATAGCGGGAGGGGGCAACGGTTTTATATACGGCGGGGGCGCTAGTGGCAGAGCCGTAATTACCTTCCGGCGCCCGGGTGCCACGCGACCGTGCCAATCCCAGCTGACGTGCGAGCCCGGACATGACGCGTACCCTACTGGCGACTTGATGACGGGGACGGGTGGGTGGCTGGCTGGCCAGTGGGGTCTCTCCTATAAAAAAGTTTTTTCTGTTTATTTTCGGTTTTTACGTGCTGACCCGGAAAACCTCAGTGTTGGCGGGTGACTTAAGCGCCCGCCGGCACTAGGTCTCTATCCGGCGGGCGGACAACCGCCGACGCGAGACGATTTGTCCTGGCACAAGGTCGCTAGCGGGCGCTCCACCCGCCGGCAAAGATCCCTTTTACCCACCAGCACAAATCGTGTGTGGCCTAGTGCCTTCCCCATATATATGCACACGTGCGCGATACTTATTGCCAAAGAACTCTAGGACTAGCTAGCTACATATAGCTCAAAGCAAGCTAGGATAGGTAAGATAGATCCACCCTGGTCCTTGGACATACACAACTCGTCATTCGTTCATATATAGATATATATATGTATAAGATAAATGGTTACATTAGACGCCAACTGATTTACCATTTCAAAAACAAATGCTTGCTACACCGTGTTTTCATCTCCCTTTATTATTTAGAGAATTCCAGTTTTGCTTTGTATTTCAGTTTCTAACGTTATTTCAGTTTTGGTTGTAGCTAGCATAGCAGATAGCCACAACTAGCTTATGATCACGAGACCATAAAAGCACACAGCTTAATCCTTATCACGCCTATCCATGAAAGATGAACCTTGAAAGCAGCACCTGCAGCATCACGTAAAATTGAACCAAATACTCACGATTCTTTAATTGTAACAGAAATTATGAGATGAAACGAGATGGAGACCAGAGAAATGCCTCTGGTTGGTTGATTGATTGATAGAAGTTGGATGGAATTATACAAGGATTTCACACGAAAAAGAACCGCATCTAATCTCGATCTCTAAATATCCTCTCTCTCTCTCAATGCAATGGTGAGCTCAGCGAGCATACAGGAACGGAGAGAGACCGGCGGCCTCCCTCGCTCGGCGCCGGATCATCTCGGATCACCACCACCGCGCCGACCTCGACGCGGGGGCCAGCGGCGCCGGCGTCCGCCACCCGGCACGGCTCCCCGCCGTACGGCGCGGCCTCCTCGCTCCTGCTGCTGCTGGTTGTTGTTGTTGTTGTCGTTGTTGGGCTCGCCGCCGTCCGGGGCGTAAGCGGCGGCGGCGGCGGAGGCATTGGTGGCGAAGAAGCGGAGCCGGAGGCGTCCGCCGTCGCGGGAGGCGCGGAACACGCCGCGGCGGCCGGCGCCCGGCGGCGCGTGTTAGAATAAACCACGCCACGGTGTGTGCCCCGGCGTGCGTGTGAGTGTGTTAGCTTGTTAGTTGAACGTGTGTGCGCGGTTTGGTTAGCTTGTTAGGATTCGATCGAGTTCACGTCTAGGATGAGTTAGAGTCTAGGACGTTGGTATGGCCACGTTCTGTTTAACTTGTTAGTCTATTAGGGCTGTTCGTTAGCTTGTCTAGAAAATCTGCCGGTGCATGAGGGCGTGTTTGATACGAGTGCTCGAGCCGGGCTCCATGCGCTCCCCGACCGCAATTGCTGTGTTTGATTTGCCGGACCCACCGAGAGCTAGGCTCCCGAGAACCAAAAATCTTCTCTCTCATGGCTCCCGTCCAACGCAAGTGGGTGAGCGTTCTCGGAGAGCCGAGCTCGGCCGGAGCTTGCACGGGCGATGGGTGCCGCTCCCCTCACCTCCCAAGCCGCTCTCCTCTCTCACCGCTCTCTTCTACCCTCTCTCCGACGATCCGGCGAGGTGCTCGTGACCACGGCGCTCGACGGAGCCGCACCCGCGGCGTGCGGAGTTCACGCCCGCGGTGGGAGGTGCTCGTGCGCGGCGAGAGGAGGCACGAGCGGCGAGCAAGCGCACGACGGGAGGAGGCACGGGCGGCGGAGCTCCCCCCCGTTCTCGCGTTGCGCTCGCGGCGGCGTCCATGGTGGAGCTCCACGCGCTCGCACGCGGCGGTGGCGGCCATGGCGGAGCTCCACCACGCCCGCGCGCGGCGGCGGTGGCCGGGCGGAGCTTCCTCGCGGCGGCCGAGATGGAGAGCACCGGACGGGGAGAGTGCGCGAGGAGGAGCAACGATCATGGCGCAAGGAGGAGGAGCAACACCATGGCTAACAGCATGCCAAATGTTTGATGAAATGCCTAAGAGAAAGAAGAGGGGTAAGGTCACCATAATCCATATGCAAGGTCATCTTATCCAAACATGGTTCAAATCAAACACAATTCTCATATGAATGCGGCTCATCGGTACATGTGAATCAAACAAGCGAAGTTGCCCAAGAGGACACGGCCATGGCCGGCCACGGCCAGCCCGTCGGCCGAGCCGTCCGTGGGCAAGAAATCAAACACGCCCCGAGTACGTGCTCATGTTCGGGTCCGGCGGGATGGCAAGCTCACGATTCGGCGTCGGGTCAAGCCCAACGTGATGTACGGCGCGCGCCGGCGGGAGAGTTGCGGGGAGCAAGGTGGCCGAGACGTAGCGGTTGGCGACTTTGGCGGAGGGCGCGACGGGCCACGGATCATGGTGGAAGACCGGTTCTCTCGTTTGAGTAGGCGCTCACGATCGGGAA
Organism: Cenchrus americanus; assembly: GCA_947561735.1. Lineage (NCBI taxonomy): Eukaryota > Viridiplantae > Streptophyta > Magnoliopsida > Poales > Poaceae > Cenchrus > Cenchrus americanus. The sequence goes on from OX387239.1 coordinate 10,348,791, forward strand.
TGCCCGGTTCTCCGGGGAGCGTTTGTGCGCGGGGAAGATCGACGTGGTGGGAGTCGTGTGGGCGCTGCGTCGCCGAGATAGGGCCACGAAAGGGGGCTATGTACATCCCGTGTAAACCGAGTCGAGTCCATTTGATCGAGAAGATCGCCAACATACGAGCCATGCGGCGGCCGGGGCGTTCGTCCTCAATTTCTTGTGTTCGTGCACCTTGTTCTTCTTCAACATCCGTTCGTGCGTGAGAGAGGAGAGTTCGGGGCTTGATTCCAACGAGCGCGCACCTCGGTGAGGATGAGCCACGCCGCGGTGCTCGCGCGCATGACCGGCGCCTCGGACGCCCGCGGCATCCGGGGGGGAGCACCCCTCGCTCTTCTCCTCCTCCTCGGCGGCGGCGGCGGAGGCTCGTCCGGCGCCCCGCCGTCCGCGCCTTCGTCAACCTCGGCCTCCGCCGCGGGGAGGAGCTAGTCGTCAAGGTCGGCGCCGCCGACGTCGTCGCCGTCGGAGCCGAGGCCCTCGGTGCACTCACCCACCGCGCCGCGCCACCACGCGCTCCCGGCGGGAGCCTCCTCCCATCGCCGCCGACCGACCTCCGCTCCTCACCCCCACCACCTCGACCTCACTCCCCCGCGGCGGTGTGCGTGAACGCGGCGAGGCACGGCGCGACGAGAGAAGAGAACACGGCGACAACGGGAGGGGGGGCAGCGGTTTTATATACGGCGGGGGCGCCGGTGGCGAGCCGTAATTACCTACGGGCGCCGGGTGCCACGCGACCATGCCAATCCCGGTCCGACGTGCGGGCCGGACATGACGCGTACCCAACCGGCGACTTGATGACGGGGACGGGTGGGTGGGCGGCCGCGGGGGTCTCTCCTATAAAAAATTTTTTTATGTTTATTTTCGGTTTTTACGTGCCGACCGGAAAACCTCGGTCTTTGGCGGGTGACTAAAGCGCCCGCCGGCTACCGACGAGACGATTTGTGCTGACACAAGGTCGCTGGCGGGCTCTCCACCCGCCAGCAAAGATCCCTTTTACCCGGCCAGCACAAATCGTTTGTGCCCTAGTGCCATCCCCATATATATATGCACACCTGCGTGATACTTATTGCCAAAGAACTCTAGGACTAGCTAGCTACATATAGCTCAAAGCAAGCTAGGATAGGTAAGATAGATCCACCCTGGTCCTTGGACATACACAACTCGTCATTCGTTCATATATAGATATATATATGTATAAGATAAATGGTTACATTAGACGCCAACTGATTTACCATTTCAAAAACAAATGCTTGCTACACCGTGTTTTCATCTCCCTTTATTATTTAGAGAATTCCAGTTTTGCTTTGTATTTCAGTTTCTAACGTTATTTCAGTTTTGGTTGTAGCTAGCATAGCAGATAGCCACAGCTAGCTTATGATCACGAGACAATAAAAGCACACAGCTTAATCCTTATCACGCCTATCCATAAGAGATGAATCTTGAAAGCAGCAGCTGCAGCATCACGTAAAATTGAATCAAATACTCGCGATTCTTTAATTGTAACGGAAATTATGAGATGAAACGAGATGGAGATCCGAGAAATGCCTCTGGTTGATTGATTGATTGATAGAAGTTGGATGGAGTTATACAACGATTTCACACGAAAAAGAACTGCATCTAATCTCGATCTCTAAATATCGTCTCTCTCTCAATGCAATGGTGAGCTCAGCGAGCATACAGGAACGGAGAGAGAGAGGATGCAATGCAGCTAGCTCCGACCGGCGGCCTCCCTCGCTCGGCCCCGGATCATCTCACATCCCCACCACCGCGCCGACCTCGACGCGGGGGCCGCGGAGCCGGCGGCCGCCACCGGCACGGCTCCCTGCCGTGCGGCGCGGCCTCCTGCTCCTGCTGCCGCTGGTTGTTGTTGTTGTTGTCGTTGTTGGGCTCGCCGCCGTCCGGGCGTAAGCGGCGTCGGCGGAGGCGTTGGTGGCGAAGAAGCGAGCCGGAGGCGGCCGCCGTCGCGGGAGGGCGCGGAACACGCCGCGGCCGCCGGCGCCGGCGGCGGGCACCTCGGTGAGGATGAGCCGCCCGCCGTGGCGCTCCGCGCGCATGACCCGGCGCCTCGGACGCCCGCGGCATCACGGGGGGAAGCACCCTCGCTCTTCTTCTCCTCCTCCTCCTCGGGCGGCGGCGGCGAGAGGGCTCGTCGAGCGCCCCCGCCGTCCGCGCCTTCGTCGGCCTCGGCCTCGGCCGCGGGGGAGGAGCGCGGTCGTCGAGGTCGGCGCCGCCGGCGTCGCCGCCCCCGTCGAGCCGAGGCCCTCGGTGCACGCACCCACCGCGCCGCGCCACCACGCGCTCCGGCGTGAGCCTCCTCCCATCGCCGCGGACCGACCTCCGCTCCTCACCCCTACCACCTCGTCCTCACTCCCCCGCGGTGGTGTGTGTGAACGCGGCGAGGCGCAGCGCAACAGAGAAGAGAACACAGCGACACTGGTGAGACACTGCCCGAGGAGGGGCAGCGGTTTTATATACAGCGAGGGCAGCCAGTGGCAGAGCCGTAATTACCTTCCGGCGCCCGGGTGCCACGCAACCGTGCCAATCCCAGCTGACGTGCGGGCCCGGACATGACGCGTACCCCACTGTCAGCTGCCTTGCCAGATGTGGGAGCGGGGGTGGCGCCTCCACTGGAAGCCAACGAGTGGGGCCCGACAAAGCCGTCTCTCCGAGCTGGCGGGAGGGAGAAGCCACGCCACGCACGCGCGCGCCTGCCTATCCCCCTAGTCACTGACTAGGTGGGGCCCGCTCGGGTTGGGGTGGCAGTTTTGGACGCCTGAGCTGGAGCGCAACAGGAGCATAGCGGGCGCGAGCTTGCACTGCCAGGGATTACTAGGCTGGTTTTTTTTTTGAATTTGCCAGTATTCTCTTCCTCCTCTTGGTCCCGTTTTGATGCACGGTTGTCATATTTACTGCAGTTTGTCCTCGGTGGATTCAAACTGGCTTAACACGTACAGGCGCAGAAAGTTAAGTTGGTCGTTTCATTTCGTACGTTTCGTACCGTTATTATTAACTGGCGTGGAGGGGAATGACAACTAGCTCCCGGAGAGCGGGGCGTACGTTCACGCGCTAACGTTGCGGGAGACGGTGTGACATTCCAGCCACAAGACACGGCGTGAAAGACTGGCACCTGGTAGGAGCTGAAAATTGTGACTAGTGTAGCTGTTTCTTTCTTGTACTTTTTGCGGTGAGCTGAACTAGTAGGGGCCGAAGAAAATATCCGGTTACAGGTGCATTTTGGTGCTTCGATTTTGCACGTGTGTGCATGTCGTCTTGTATGTTTTGTCCCCCTTCTGGATTCGAATCAACGTGGACGCTCGAAGTTCGGCTTTCCGGTCAATCACAAGTGAATCATACTTGGCTTTGAAAGAACGGACGACATCCGGCTGACTTCCCGCGTACGTTCACGTGCACGAGACGATGTGCCATACTTGTCGTAAGACACGGCGGAAAGGCTAGCAGCGGGTAGGATTGGGAATTAGTGACTAGTGTAGGAGTTTCTTTCTTAGCCTTTTTGCGTTGAGATATGGTATAGTAGCAACCAAAGAAAACATGGTACATTTTGGTACTTCAGTTTTGCACGTGTGTGCATGTCGTCTTGTATGTTTTGTCCCCTTATGGATTCGAACCAATGTGGACGCTCGAAGTTCGACTTTCAGGTCTATCACAAGCGAACCATACTTGGCTTTGAATGGACGACATCCGGCTGACTTCCTCATGTACGTTCACATTGCATGAGATGACGTGTCATACTTGTTGTAAGACACGACAGAAAGTTTAGCAGCGGGTAGGAACTGGAATTGGTGACTAGAGTAGTGGTTTGTTTCTTAGCTTTTCTAGCGTTGAGCTGATCTAGTAGCAACCAAAGAAAACATGGTACATTTTGGTGCTTTGGTTTTGCACGTGTTTGCATGTTGTCTTGTGTGTTTTGTCCCTAATGGGTTCAAACCAACATGGGCGCACAAAGTTTGGCTTTCTGGTCAATCACAAGCGAACCATACTTGGCTTTGAAAGAACAACATCGACTCTCTACGTACGTTCACATTGCGTGAGACAACGTGACATACATGTCGTAAGACACATCGAAAAGGCTATTAGTGGGTAGGAATTGGAATTATTTGTGACTAGTGTAGCAGTTTCTTTCTTAGCCTTTTTGCATTGAGCTGGTCTAGTAGCGACCAAAGAAAACATGGTACATTTTGGTGCTTCAGTTTTTTGCACGTGTGTGCTTGTCGTCTTACAAGTTTCGTCCCTTATGGATCCAACCCAACGTGGCGTGCGGGAAGTTCGGCTTTCTGGTCGATCACAAGCAAACCATACTTGCTTTGATAGAATGACATCCGATCCAGTTGACTTCTGCGAACGTTCACATTGTGCGAGGCACCACCGTAAAAGCCAAAAAGGTTGCAAATTTGGCTACTAGGATCGGTGTAGCACGATGTGAGCTCTCTCTTAGCTTTTTGTGGTGAGCTGGTCTAGTAGTGAATGAAGAAAACATCTTTGACAGTGTAGGTGAGATTTTTTGAATTTGCACTATGTTCCCTCCTCTTGGTTGCATGTGGATGCATGTCATCACCTTATTCATTTCGTCATCCATGGATTTGAATGAATATGTAGGGATAAGTATGTCTTTTCAATCAATTGAGCACCCACATGCGAATTGTATAGGGAGTATTACTTATCATTTGGAAAGAATAGCACCAAGACTCGAGGCAAAAAGGTTGTCCTAGGAACTGGAATTGATGACTACCGGCATGCATGCAACCCACATATTAACACTTTCTTCTCTTGCGGTGAGCTCATGTATGTATTAGCGATCACAAAAAACATTCGTGCACAAGTAAAGTTTGGATTTTATTTCCTTACAATTACAAACAATGGCATCCAAAGCTTCCCGCGTATGCTCAATCGCATTGTGAGAGGCACACACCGTATAAAGCAAGACAGTTGTAAGACACAATGAAAATACTAGTCATAGAGCTAGCTAGCTTGGAACTGAAAATTGGAGATTAGTTATAAGACTGTTTTTTTTTGAACTTTTTCTTAGTGTCTTGTGGTGGTTTGATCTAGGATGGTAAATATTTTTTTGAATCTGCAGTGTATTCCCTCTTGTTGGTTCCATTTGGATGCATGGTTGCTTGTCATGTTGTAGTTTGTCCTCGGTGGATTCAAACTAGCTAACACAAGCGTGGAAAGTTGGTAGTTTCAATTCGTAGGTTTCATACTGTTATTACCTGGCGCAGATGGGAATGATAGTTCCTAAAATTTAGGGCATATGTTCACGCTCACATTGCGCGAGATGACGTGCCATAATGGTCATAAGACATGATGAAAAGGCTAGCCGATAGTAGGAACTAGATTTTTAATTAGTGTAGCGGTTTCTTTCTTAGCTTTTTTGCAGTGAGCTGATCCAGTAGCGACCAAAGAAAACATCTAGATAATACAGGTAAATTTTGGTGCTTCATTTTGCACTTGGGTGCATGTCGTCTTGTATGGGAAGTTTGGCTTTCTTGTCGATCACAAGCGGATCATACTTGGTTTTAACTTTTAAAAGAACGGCATCCGACTGACTCCCAACATACATTCATGTGGGAGGCATCGCTCCGTAAAAGCCAAAAGAGATTGCAAATTTGGCGTGCGTCCGCAAGTTTGCTTAGTCTTTTGTGACGAGCTGCTCTAGTAGTGAGTAAAGAAAACATCTCTTTCTTAGCTTTTTTTGGCGAGCTGATCTAGTAGTAGTGAGTAAAGAAAACATCTTTCACAATGTTGGTGAGATTTTTCTTTTGAATTTACATTATGTTCCCTCCTCTTGGTTGCATCTAGATGCATGACACCTTATACATTTCGTCCACCGTAGATTTCAATGAATATGCATGGAAGAGTTTATCTTTTCGATCAATCACCTGTGTGTGAACCGTATTGCTGTATCACCCTAGACTTGAATTACTTGTACTTTCCTTTTAGAAAGAATGGCACCGAGACTCCGTGCATGCATGCATACGTTCATGTCGTTTGAGCTGAGGCACCACGTGACACGACAAAATGACCGGTCCTAGGGACTGAAATTGATGACTGACAGAAAGCATTATGTGGCACACATATTAGCTACTAGCAGAGAAAACATCTGTGGCTCTGTGCACAGGTGAAAATTGGATTTTATTTATTTCCTTAGAAAGAACGACAGCCAAGCTTCCAGCATAAAGCAAGACGGTTTTAAGACGCGGAGAAAAGGTTGGTCGGTCACTATAGTGGTTGTAAGATGGTGTATGTTTGTGGTGTGCGTACGTTTTCTTAACATTTTGTTTGAGTTGATCTAGTTGCAACCAAAGAAAACAACAGGCTAGCGCGCTATAGGTAAATTTTCATGTTCCATTTTATACTTGTGGATCATTATCGTCCTATACATATAATTTATGTCCCATATATATGTATGGGTATGGAAAATCCGACTTTTAGATCGATGGCACGTGAACCCTACAGCGGGTGTACGTGCTGTCTACATCGTCATATATAGGTTTAGATTATTACACGGCTTCTAAAAAACGACATATATACTCCTCCTATCGAAAAGAGAATGGAGGGACGACAATGCACTCCCTTCTGTTTCAAATTACTTTTTCGTTTTGACTTTTCTAGCTAGATGTACATTCGTTTTATTATGTATTTAGACACAAATGTACATCTAGATGCATAACAAATGAAATGTATCTAGAAAAAAAATGAAAATGACAGGTAGTAATTGGGACGGATGGACAACTGTAGCTGATGATGAGGAGATACTCATAATTAAACGATAAATTCACACGGATGGACAACTGTAGCTGATGATGATGACGAACAAGGAAAAACCAACCTGGTTCATGGTAGTTTTTTTTGTCCCCCTCGATCATCACTCATCATTGGACTCACTGTTGATACCGCCGGCCGGCATGCATTGCATTGCATTGGCGGCAAGCTGCAGCGCGTGACAGCTAGCAGCTGGCTTCTCTCCTGCATCGGTATACTACTTGCGAGACCAATGCGATGCCATGCATGCGAGAGATGAACGAAGGCGTGATCTGCTCTCTCCGCCGGGCTTAATTATCTCGTGTGGCCACTCGCGACCACATCCCAACATGTGCTACATGCACATAGCTGGCGTCCGTCTGCCCGATAACCAAACAAACAAAAAAAAAAAGCCTCCGCTGCGCACGTCAGATGAATGTGCCGTGCCGTGCCGCACAGATCGGTGTAGGAGTAGTGTATCTAGCTAGCCAGATGCATATGCTAACGCAACCTCGGAAGCACGAGGTTCGCCGTTCTCGTCGATCATGTCACTCAAGATTTAAAGTCTCGTATATATGCTTATCCAAACTTCTTCCTTGTTGGTTTCTTTTCTTCTTTTTTTTTGATCATGATGAAATAAAAAAAAAACGTACAAGACACGCCCAGCTAGCTATAGGGATCATCCTGGTTGTGGGTATGACTCAGGATGACGTGTGACCATCCGTCTCGAGAAATGTGACATGTTCTGACTTCGTCAAATATCGGAGATCTGCTGGTACAGTATTTCGGAGGTGTTTGTACGGGTAGAGACGTAGAGTTACATGTGTCTGTTCATAAGGAGAAGTGTGTATGTGCCCAGGAGCACATTAGTAGCGTGTGATTGAAAAAAAAAAGAAACGTGACGTGGACAGGGATGGCGATAAGTGCTGATTATGCACATCATGATAATCATCAACACAAGAAGATATCGATGACGACAAGGTACACAATAATATCCCAGCAATTCACTCCAGGGCCCATAAAGGCCCATTACAAATCAGGCCCGAAATCTGGGCCAGAATAGGGAATCTAGAAACCAGCCCAGTTAGAAACTGGTCACCACCACAAACCTTGCGGTTTTTTTTTGTTTCCTTTGAGAAAAGAATTCGTTCGAGCTCCCCTCGCGCTCGCGGCGCGCAGCCACCACACTGACTCCGGCGAGGGGGCGGTCCAAAACCCTAGCTGAACCCGCCGCCCCCCCCCCCCCCCCCCCCCCCGGTCCGCCCGCCCCGCCGATCCGCGCGGCCATGGAGGTGGACCCCTCGCCGTCGCCGCCCTCCTCGCGGCCGCCGCCGCTGCCGGGCTACTTCGACCCGGAGTCCTCCGGTCGCCGGGAGGAGTACCGCCGCTACAGGTCAGCCGGCTTCGTCCCCTCTCTCTCTCTCCCCCCTTCCTTCATTCGCGCTCACTGTGCTGCGGTTCCGGCCGGATTATTAGTTGCGGTTGGCGATGGTTGATGCTCAAATGGGTGTGAGGGGAGATTGGTTGGTTTGCTGTGCGAGTGGTGTCTAGGTGCGCAGTGTGCTCGGGGAAGGGTTTGGCTTGTGGCAAAACGTCTTGGTTTAGTGATATCAGCCTCTGGAGGCACGCGCTGCTTAGTGCTGATTTTGTGGCATCTCGGCTGCATTTTGGAAAGACCTTTTGGCTGTGGTTGGCGAAAACATACCAAGGCTCAGCATTTTTGGTTCTTAGGAGGCGAAATTGGCAACCCCTACCAGTTACTTGGTGACGGAAGCGCTCAACTGAGGGTTTGTGTAATTTTTTGAACTATATCGGTTTGTGTAATTGGGGATAGCAGGAATAGCATCCACCCACCCTTTGTGCTTACATGCTTACAATGTGGAAGCTGTTTTTTTTAAAAAAAACTGTCAGTGCACAAAAACTTATTCTGTTCAAGTACAGGAGGAGGCTTTTACTCAGAGTCCCAGTGCCCGTTTTTTTGGCTCCTATTTTTCCTTTCTGTATGGTCAAAATACTTAGTAGTTTAGCTAAATTGCCACAAGAGAGTAACGATGTCCAAAGTGTGAGATCTGCAAGGGCATTGTAGTTTAACTTGGATTGGATCCTGCACCAGGTTAACATGCTGTTCTCCTTTGCAATTTGCAGGAAGAGGCTATCTTCTTCAAATGTCTCGCCGCTGCTGGGGAGCTCACTCTCCAAATCTTCTGAAGCAAGACTGTTATATGATGGAGGCAGCATCCCGAGGCGGCCTAATGCTGGTTTACTCCTCGAAGACATCAAGCAGGAGGCTGAGGATTATTCCAACTTTGAAGGCTTTGATGGATCGAGAATGTTCAGTTCGGCAACGAGAAGGGCATCGTTCGATGGTGGTTCTGCCTCGGACACAGCTTACAGTTCAGGTAGGCAGGCGCTGAAACAAGTCAAGATGGAGGACGATATGTATGCGCAACATGAAGGAGAAACATCTTTTTCAATGTTTGCATCTCTCCTTGATTCTGCGATTCAAGGTTAGTGGAACACCTGGACTGGTTAGTGAGCTGCTTGTAGCGGCAGCTACTATGGCATGGGCTATTACTTTTGTGCATGTGCTTTTTCCCAGATGGCTCCCATGTTAAATAATGATTTCAATTCCAAATATTTATTTATACTTTGTTTTACTTCAGTTGTCAACTGATATACTTTCTGATGCATGCCAGTGTTTCCCTTTTCTTGTTTCATTTGACTTTGACCAATAATAATCAAATAACTAGACTAGAGATTGCACATATTTTCAAGTAGCACAAACTAGTAGTATATTACTGGGTGCTTGCTAAATTCTGTTGTCATTGTTCTCCTTTTGTCTCAAGCATTGTAGCACATGTTATGCAATTATCTGTTGTTTACTCCTTCTGTTTCATAATACTTGTCATTTTGACTTTTCTAGAAAAGCCAAAATGACAAGTATTATGAAATGGAGGGCGTACCAAATACTAGATGATTAATAGAATCACTTGTGTGTTTTAGCTGTATTCTTGAATCTTGATTTATATGACACAAAGCAACCCCCTTCACTTCCTTTCAAGTTTCCAGTTCATTGCTGGTTTCATTTTGAAGTACTAATTGTGTTTGTGTTTTCTTTGTCGTTGCAGGTTTGATGCCCTTTCCAGATGTAATTCTACAGTTTGAGAGGACATGTCGGAATGCTTCCGAGTCGATCAGGTTGTCACTGCAAACATCATATAGACTGTTGGATTTGTATTTTTAGTATTTTACCTCCAAAACTCTTAGTGTCTCTTGCCTTAAATTTAACTGCTATGTAGTTAAATGTTGTTCCTGTCATTCCAACATTGGTTAAAACTACACATTTCTTCAAGTATTTTAGTTTTGAATCTTGACAATTAAGATGAACAGATACCCTAGGTTGCAAAAGGAAATTGTGTATTCTTCCAGTTAAGCCCATTATGGTTAAGAAGAGATTAATATATTGTTTGCATGAACTAAACTTAGTAGATTCAAGGAAAACAGGATCTAGGATAATTTCTTTCTTTCTTTGTTTCTTTGAATTTATAGTTAGTTAGTTACAGATCACATCATGAAAATTTATCAAATGAACAATGAATCAGTTTAAACTTTCTTAATTGTGAATTAGGAACATGAAGAAAACTTGCTGGCAATGTAGTACAAAGCCTTTTTTTGTTTTCTGTTGGCTCTTTATGTGTAAGCATATCACATGAAGATCTATATAGTTTAAGTCCATCAATCTCTTTGTGCAAGCTACTTATATATGCTTCAGCTTCAGGTGCTTTTTTTTATCTCTGATCAAGAGTTGGCAAGAGATACTAATATAGCTGATGACCTACTTCTGAGCATAGCTTGTGCCATGCTCCTCTCCTGCAAAAACATTTGCCGTTCATTTCATCACAACTAAGTCGAATAGTGTCACTGACTGAATGTAGCTCTTTTCCTATTTTTTCTTTTCCGACTAAAGAATCAGGCTGCTAGGTGAAGGGATGATTGGATGCCTGTATAGCTTACTCCCTCCGTTTCATATTACTTGACGTTTTGGCTTTTCTAGATACATTCATTTTGTTATGTATATAGACATAAATATATATCTAGATACATAGCAAGAGGAATGTATCTAGAAAAGTCAAAACGGCAAGTAATATGAAATGTAGGGAGTAGATACTATCTTTGTGATACCTATATAATTTTTAAAAATTTCAGATCTTCTGCTACTGGAAAGCTTCGGGTGGTGGAAGATAAGCTTATGCAGCAAAAGGCACAACTTCTACTTGATGAAGCTGCTTCTTGGTCACTTGTTTGGTACCTTTATGGAAAAGGTAACAGTTTCATCTGGAGAACCATGGACTATAAATGAATAATTTTTGAGTAACCACTTTATTCTACTCTCTTGAAATTTTCATTTGCTTCATAACAGGAAATGATGAGCTTTCAGGAGAGCTGTTTGTGGTAAGATGCATATATGTTATAGCTACTGTTAGATTCAATTCCGTTTTCCTTTGCATTTTTTTCCTCAGATATGTGTAATGTTTACCTAAATTATTGCCCTTTATTTGTAAACAGTCACCAACTACATCCCATCAGGAGGCTTGCCGCTTTGTTGCAGCAGATCTTACAGCCCAACTGTGTCTGCGGATTGTACTTTGGCTTGAAGGTCTTGCTTCTGAAGCCCTAGATTTGGAGAAAAAAGTAAGAGTGCTATGTTTTTTTGTTGAAAAGAGACTAGCAATCTATTTACATGTATGGAGTCTTATATAGTTTTACAATTTTAAATGTCGAGGTTCAATATAACTATCATGTATCCATGGCTGATGGCTCATTCATAATGATTGTCCTGATTCCTGAGTCATGACCTTCTTAATCAATTAATTATTTACCATTTAGAGGTTTTCCTGTTGGTAGTATTCATTAGTTACTCATTTTATATTCATGAGCAAATTGATAAGATGACATATGTTACTGGTTGTGCTTATTGATGTCAATCACTCATGTAGGTGAGAGGGTCTCATGTCGGTTCATATCTACCAAGTTCTGGTGTTTGGCACCGTACACAGAGGTACCTCAAAAGAAACAATAATGATTCTACTATAGTGAAGCATGTGGATTTTGACGCTCCAACTCGTGAAGGAGCCCAACTTCTCCCTGATGATAAGGTAGGATATTACTACCTCATCCAAATATAGTATGAAGATCCTCTCACAGAGGGGCCAATGTTTCATGTTGCATGCTAATGTTGGAAACATGCATTTTTTTCTTGAAAGGAAATGTGCATTATGGTTCGTTTCATTTGTCCTTCCTGGAACCATCCTTTCTTTGATTAGCAAAACCTTTCTTTGATATTCCTGGTTGATGTCACCTTTTATTTTTTTTTACTCAACTAAAGCAAAAACATTGGCCTAACGGCACTATATAGAAAAAGATTGCATATTTTCTGAAATTCTTCTTGTTTAGCGTCTCAGCTCTAGTAATAACATTTTTGCTTTTTCCTTGACTATAAACAGAAGCAAGATGAATTGCTTCTAGAAGATATCTGGACCCTTTTAAGAGCGGGAAGATTAGAAGAGGCATCTGAGTTGTGCTGTTCTGCTGGCCAGGTAGATCAGTCCGTGTATACTATGTTATTCTTGTTACGTGTCATTTCTGCTTATTTTGAAAATGCCTTGACTCTTGGTATATTTTCAGGCATGGAGAGCTGCCACTCTTTGTCCTTTTGGTGGCATAGATATGTTTCCTTCCCTGGACGCATTGCTCAAGAATGGAAAATCCAGAACACTACAAGCTATTGAATTGGAAAGTGGTATTGGGAGGCAGTGGCGTCTTTGGAAATGGGCGTCATATTGTGCTTCTGAGGTGAACTTTACTTGTGTTCTAGAGTATGCTTCTTTCTGTGTGTGTGTTTTTTAATGTAGTGCTGTTCATGCTAAACAACTGGTCTGCTTTATTCTTTAAATTTACTGCTTTTGTACACTCAGATTGATAGTACTATTTCAGAAAATTGCTGAACAAGATGGTGGTCGTTATGAGATGGCTGTATACGCTTTACAGTGCAGTAACTTAAAGCGTATCTTGCCAATCTGTACAGACTGGGAGGTATGTTCTTGATTTAATTATACCCTTTTCTTTACCTGCTGGTGTGTGATGCATCTTTTTCATTCTCATTCCTAGTCAGCTTGTTGGGCAATAGCTAGATCCTGGCTAGATGTTCAAGTGGATCTAGAATTATCTCAGTACCAAACCAGTAGACTAGATGAGAAACAGCTCGATGATGATATGAATGGCGCCCAGAGTTCAGTTGGTCCAGAAAGTTGGCCGTACCATGTTCTTGATCAACAACCTCGTGATATAACTGCGCTTCTGCAGAAACTCCACTCAAGGTATTGAATTATTTAGCACATACTACTTGTATTTACCTACTTACATTATTGTTCCACTCTTGTTTTGCAGTGACCTTGTTCATGAAACTGTGTCTCGAGCATGCCGGGAGCAGCATCGACAAATTGAGGGAATATTTATTTCTAAAGATGGAAGCTACCAGGGTTCTTGTGCATCATGCATTTTGTATAAGCCCCTATTGGATTTACTGAATTGAACCAGATGAATTATTCTATATGACATCAGTTCACTGAAATTGGGTTAATTATGATGTGCTGTTCTGACAAGATACCACATTTTGTCCTACATTTATATAGGTCTGGTTAGAAAAATTGCACACATGTGGTTCCTTGCATTTGAATGTACTTGTTGCCTTTTTTCCCTCTTTGAAATTTGTAGGTTGCAATTCCTTTTTATCTCAGTAACTTTAGGAAACCACTTCACTGAAAGAGCCCTCTGATAATTGATAAACCATTATCCAATTGAACCTGCAACCCCCTAGTCTTCTAATTGCAGATGAATCTCATGAGCGGAAATATATCTCATCTTCTTGACCTTCTGTGGTCATGGTTGTCCCCCTCTGAAGAGGACCACCATATTGCAAGGTAGGGTCTTTGGAATTTCGTATGTGAAGAACTGAAATACTTAATCTGTTTATTGCATCACTTTTGAATAACCTCTGTTTTTAGGCCCCTTGATGACCCAGAGATGATACGTTTCGGGGCACATGTTGTTCTTGTACTGAGATACATTTTCATCAGTGATGAAATGGAAGATGAGTTGGAGGAAAAGCTGGTTACTGTCGGTGACCTCATCATCAACATGTAAGTATTATCATTGATGAAGTACTGATCTTGGTATGAGCACCATTTTTCTTCCACATCTTTTCTTCCCCTCGATAACATAGTTGAGATTCATTTCCTTTCATTAAGGAGAGAATAAAATACAAAGAAGGGATCACAAGGATCCCTTGAAATGCCGGTTGTGCTTGATGATAGTATAAGATAATAATTTCTGTAAGAGACAGTTGCATAAATAGCATGAATTTTTCTACAGATCTATCAAGGGCTTAATCTTTATTCTGCTGTTGTCTTATATTAAGGCTAAACTTAGCATTTTTTTTTATTTTTGTTGAATCCTAGATTCTCCCATAATCAAGATGTTGTGTGTACCTTCTTGTTTAAGTTTGGTTTATATCATCATAACAGGAAAAATTCAATGACTTCAGGTATGTGAGATATTTGTTCTCAGAGGACCAAGAGGAGTTGGTTGGAGTATACGCTTCTCAGCTTCAACGTGACCTTTGCATTAATTTGTTTGTGGAAATGATGGAATTAAGGTTAAATAGCAGGTATTGTTATCATATGTTTGGCTAATTGTCTGCAGTTTAGTATTCGTGTATATCATTATTATTGTTGGTTGTTCGTTGTCAGACGGTCATGGAGACAGTATATCAGTATTATATTTGGTTTTTCAATCTTTTTTTATTTTGCTGGTTGTTGAGAAGTGAAATAGGCCGCATTTGATATATGATTAGAGTTCAGCGACTTTCAATGAATTCATTGTACAAAGCTCACATTTTGTATTCTGGCAACAGTTTGCATACTATGTACAAGCTCTTCCTCTCAGCTGTGGAGTATCTGCCGTTCTCCTCTGGAGATGCATCCAAGGCTTGTTTTGAAGAGATCATTGAGAGGTTTGTTGATCCTGGGGATGTATGTTGCAATCAAATTCACCAAGGTTTCTTGATCATTTTCGTAGATATATTCTGACAACATTTTAAGTTCGATGCAGAGTGCTTTCAAGATCTCGACAAACAAAACCCAGCAAATACGATGAGGATTTCTCTGATGTTGCACATCAACATCACTTGCAGTCACTTCAAAAGGCAATGGTTATTCAGTGGCTTTGCTTCACACCACCACCCTCGATTCCAGACTTTCAAATGATCACTGGGAAGCTTCTGATTCGGGCATTGATGCATAGGTAATTGCATTTGTTTTTGTCCAAGAGAAACTTGAAATCTTCTGACTCTTTCTCATGCTATCACTGTTTATGTTGCAGATGTTTATGTGAGATAGTTTCATTTTCTTTTTCAAAACAATCTTACCATGGAACTTATTCTTGATTTCTTTATCCATCAGCAACACACTATTCAGAGAGTTTTCCTTGATATCAATGAGGAGAGTCCCTGAACTACCAGCAGGGCCACACAAGTTGCTTGCCATCCTGGCTGAACCATTAAAGCAAAAGGAAAATTTATTTTCGCTGGAAAATCAGGAGGTATCTGATAACTTACAGGAATTTGAAGATTGGGTATGGCTCTTTTTACATATTGATGTGCATCTTATGTTTATGCCAGACATTTTTATTTCTATGTATAACGTCTTGACCAAAATATTTGCTTTTGTATGGCCAAACAGCATGAATATTACTCCCTTGATGCGACTTATCGGAATTGGCTTAAAGTTGAGATGCAGAATGCTGCTGTTTCTCCTGAAACGCTTTCAGCAGAGGAAAATGATCAAGCTGTTGCTGCAGCAAAAGAAACACTGGAGTTGGCATTCTTGTTATTAAAGAGTAAGTTCATAACTGGTTGTATTATATGGTGTACCAGTATGAAAATCTGTTTTCCTTGTTTTTGATGTTCGTATCTGTTGAAATCAGAGGATGAAAGACCATGGTTGGATGCTGTCGAGAGCAGTCCATTCGAATCCTCAGATCCTATTTTTCTTGAGTTGCATGCATCTGCAATGCTCTGCCTACCTTCTGGAGAATGCATGTTACCAGATGCGACATCATGCACAGCTTTGACTAGTGCACTGTATTCAACTGCCAGTGAAGAGGATGTGCTGCATCGCAAGTTGAAGGTTGGATCCTTTTCCTCCAGATTTTGTGCTTCCAGCATAAGTGAAACCTGGCTTTTTGCTTGTCAGTGAATCTAAATAGCTATAGTGCACAATAAGAACTGTTGAGGACAACTTTGATTTTCAGCTTCCAGTAATTGTAGTTCTGAAAGCATAACCCATTGAACAGGTGGACATTCAGGTCTCGTCTAGAGACCCTTGCTGTATTGAAGTTGCTCTAAGCTGCCTAGCAGCAGAAGGTGATGGATATGGGCTTCATGAAGCCAATGATGGAGGTCTTCTTGCTGCAATCATGGCAGCTGGCTTTAAAGGTATCTTTACTTTAAAAGTGGGACTGTGATTCAAAATATTTTACACAATGGTTGTAAATAATTTGTTATGGCAGGTGAACTCAGTCGATTCCAACCTGGAGTTTCAATGGCCATTTCACGGCTTGATGCTTGGTACTCTGATGGGAATGGCTCTGTTGAAAGCACTGCTGCTTACATAATCCGAGGGCTGTGTCGAAGATGCTGCCTACCTGAAACAATTCTACGATCCATGCAGGTGACCTAGCAAATCAAATCGACATGCTACTGCATTTCACTACATATTAATGTTTTCTGCTGTGCTTTCATTAATAGATGATACATTAATCTTGGTTGCTTACATTTTGCAGGCATGTATCTCGCTTTCCGCAGCAGGTGATTCTCTAGATGATTGTGATAAACTTATTGAGTTGGTTGGTTCGTCCGAATATGGAATGATGCATTTGTTCAGCCAGCAGCAGTTGCAGGTTTATTTCTGTGACCATTATTCTCTTCAACCATGGAGTTCATAGTTTCTTTTTATGACGTAGACGAAATTGATGTTCAATGTTTGCTAGGAATTCCTGATTTTCGAGAGGGAATGCTTGATATGTAAAATGGAGCTTGAAGAGGAGCAGCAGCAGTTACCTTCTGATGGCTAAGCTTTCCATGTTCTCAGGTGCAACACATTGGTAGTCTTCACTTTGTAGGGAAATCATTAAAATCAATGCTGTGCAAATTTATGGTTTTGTTCTTGATCGAGGATTACAATGATGCTCTATGCAACACTTTGTTCAGCCAGTTAGAGGAATAAACTGATAGCAAATGTTTGATCGCATGGCTTTTTTCTTTATTCACATATTTGCTAGTGCAGTTGTGTGAGATTCAGTTACTGTTTTTTTGTATGTACTGCTTTCAACTGGAGCTTCGCTTATGAATGCAGATGATCGATTGCAAATCTTGGGTGGGTTTCAATATTTGGCGAATCACTTTCATAACCACCTGCTGACAGATTCAAGTCATGACCCACAAATTTGGAGGTTGGCGTCAAGACTGAAGGACACTGAAGAACCTGCTGTAATGTATTGCAACGCCAGTAGACAATGGAGCACTTCGAACTTGTATAGGTGTTTCGGTAACATCGTGGATGGTATGTGTAAGAATGAATGCACATTTTGGTGGCAAATACGGTTCATGTAAAACTGAATTTGAATTTTGTGGATCCATCCTCGTAATTCTGTACTTGTCAGTTTTTGTATCTCTCTGCTGCACCGCCGGTTGAGAATCGTCTCTTTTCCAGGAGTTGCCACTGATCCTGCGAATCCCAATACGGGTAAACAGAATCCAACAAACAAGTTTGGTAAAAGGAAACCCTTGAACAGCTTCATCTCGAAATAAAGCAGAAAATTATGGAAATATAAATAAGCTTTGAAATAAACATTTTTTTAAAATTTTTTTTGAGACAGCAGCCCGATGCAGATGCCCCACACATCTGAGATGACCTATTGAATTCCAAATGGGTCGGGCACAATTTGTAGCATGAGCCACGACCTAAAAAGCACACTAATCTAACCCGGTCCTAGGAACGATCCATAGTACTTAGTGCCAGTCCGACACGATAGGTTGATAGTTCTTGGGCCGCCACTCCGGCCCATAGTGCCGGTCCGAGGTGGATTTTGAGTGGCTCAACAGACAACTTGATAACAATCTCCGGGGCATGACCGACGCCGTGGCGCAACTCGCCGGTTTGCATCTCGAGCGCACCCGACTCATCATCGGAGATTTAGAATATGGTGAAGAAACAAAAGATGGGGAGAAGATAAGGATAGAACACTACCCGTTCCGCTGCCTGACAATCACCGCTCTTGTGCTAGCCAAGTGTGGTTGGCCGGAATTCTTGGATGGCAGTGTGGAACTCGACATGCTGATGTTACGGTACCAGGTCAAGTACCTGTAATGCGTGGTGAATAGAAGGTGTTATAATCCAAGGGCGCGTTCGACGTCAAGTTTAAATTGTAAACGTCTCGTTCTTTTATTGGGCAACGCTAACTAGCGGTCGCGCGCCCGCAACGATCGGTTTCCGACCGAGCCCCGCGCGCTAGCAGCAACACATTTATGGCAGCGAATTCTAGCTTTTCTTTTCAAGTACTCCTCCATAAAAAACTCTCTCACCTTCAGATCTTTCCACGTGCGCCCCCAAAATGAGCTGCTGCCACCCCACTTGCACCTGTAGCACGCCACCCTATGTGTGCTTAATTAATTTATCCTACGAATTTATGCACATAATTTTTGTAAATTTTGAAACTTATACACTCAAGTTCGACGCATAACTACGTAATATAAATTTTGTTAGATAATTTTTGAGTATAAACTTGATGATGTGCATAACTTATACGTACAAACTTGTATGTACAAATATTTGAAGAATAACTTGTGTGTATATTTTTTTTTCTACGACGAGTTGTGCGGATAATTTTTTTTAAATGATGAGTTGTACGCATTTTGACTGACAAATTATATGCATAACTTATACTAAAAAAATTGTGTTGGTTGGAGAAAAAAGAAAAAAAGAAAGAAAGAAATGTGTGGGGTGGGAGACCGCTCACGTAGGAGCTCAGTCTCCCCAGTTCACACGGAAATCGAGCGCTCGCAACGCGCGTCCTCCGAATTGGTTTTCCGTCTTTTATTGCTAGTTGTAACGCTGGTGGACCTGATTGGTCAGTGTCTGGGCTTGGGCATATATGCCATCGTCTGTAATAAGCCGCAAAGGCATGAACTCTTTTGCTATTCAGAATGAACTGAACAGCTAGGCGTCAGGGTCCCTTGCCCTGCCTTCTACCCTCTGTGCTTGCTGGATTTCGAGCTCACGTCGCCGGCGATCCGCCGCGGCCACAGGTTTTTGTTAAAGTTGGTATCACTATCCTCGGCGCAATTTCGTTGAGACTACGCAATATTCCGTCGATTCAGACCGAAAACAGTGTGGGTTGGTGAGATCCATCAGGGTGTGGATTTCCAGTAATTCCTACGCTACCTCGGTCGGATTTCTGGGCGGGATTCTAGCAGAGCCACCGGATTTCTTCGTGTTTCGATATCGGATCGAGGTGTTCGCTTCAGTAGCGACAAATCTCGTGGAGGCCAGGGTTGCCCGACAGTGTTCAGGTGTAAAATTCCAGAAGCCAAGACGAATCTGAGCGCGGAGGCGAAGGTGGGAGACTGTCATCGATTCTGTTTGTGTGGCTAGTCTTCACATAAAATTCCTTGGTCGTCACTGGTCTCAGGCGGTGGTGGAGTTCACGACGAGCGAATTGGCGAAGGGAAGTCCCTGAGCTGTCTTGTCTAAACTACGAGCGTGGATTGTGAAGTTCGGAATGGATTCAGTGGCAGCGCAGGCGGTGAGGATCAACGACAGGGGCGTCGTGACGAACATCTCGTTGCGTGTTCGAGGATCTGTTGTGTGTGACGGTATTCCTCCGGCTTTGATTGACTTGATTCGAGCCTCGGATCGAGGTTTCCCCAAATTGAATTAAGTTCGCTCGGCTTGAGGTGTCGTCACCGCGGCTCCTCCCAAGCCCTCGGTTCAGACCCAACTTCTGCTCAAGAGGATGGAAGAGCAGGCGAAATTGGATGAGGATCAATGGAACTTAGTTACAGATAGTTTGGATCTGCTGTTTGCCAAAGCGGAGGATATTGAAAGGAATCAACATTAGTCAGATACTAAAGCAGATGTGACTTCGAAAATCATTGATTAGTTGCTCAAGGATCAGCAGTTGATGGCTAAGCAAATTGAAAATACTGGCAAAGCAGTTGCTCAAGTGAGATTGGATTTCATGAACAATGCAGATAATCAACCATCAAGTCCCACTGATTCAGATACCACTATGGATAACCCATTCTACACTCACCCTGGTACCTGTGGCCCTAACAAGTACAAAAACAAGACTGCATACACACCCAGGAGTGCTGCAGACAGAGGTCATAAGAGGAATTTCATGCCTAAGATGAATTTCCAAAATTCAGTGGAAAGAACAGGGTTTTTTTACCCACCGGTACATTTATACCGCTGCGGAGCGGTAAGTGTATACCGCAGCGGTATAAATGGTATACCGCTATTTACCGCTCGAATTCAAATTCCAAATCAAAATCGCCTGTACAAACGGTACCGAGGGGGTATACCGCGGTATAAATAGTTTATACCGCTGCGGTAAGGGTTTTACCGCGCGGTAAATAATTTATACCGGTGCACTGAAAAAGGCCCTCCGGCTTGGAAGAAATGAAAATTTTGGCATGATGTTGGCACAAATTAGTGTTAAATACCACCCCCAATCAATAATTTATAGTTATACATAGAAATACGACACCAATTACAATAATATTAACCGTGCATAAGTGAGTTGATAGTTCAAACACAAATAGTTCAAATACAAGTTCAAACACAAATAGTTCATACAAATAATTCATACAACACAATTTCAATGGTAGAAAGGAAAGATCCCCATTTGGGTCGCGAAGTGGTACTCGGCGATGGACATGACATTCAAGCCTCTCGTCCTAAGCAACTCACCCTTGTACTGTTGCCAAGTTAGGCCCGTCCACGCCGATGTTGTCTGCCATTCACCGACTAACATGTTGTAAAAATCAGGGTCTTCCCATTCATACACCCATGTCGTCTGTGGCTGCGCGTTGATGTCAGGAATGGGATAAAAAGACCGCGACTGGGAGGTATCACTGCGGGAGGAAGAAGAGTACGTTGGGTCGTATTGCGACGCTCCAACCGTTCTCCTCTGCGACTTCGGTGCTCCATGGTCGCGATCCTGAGTAGCATGTGTGAATTCAGTCTCCCCTACAGTCAACCATGGATCATAATTAGCACATATAGTTAGAAACATCATACGTGTGTGTAAATGTACATGTGTATACCTGTGAAACGAATTCCACCACCACCACCACCACCACCAGCATCATCACCATCACCATCATCATCACCACCACCGTCACCACCACCACCACCACCACCACCACCACCACCACCACCACCACCACCACCACCACCACCACCAGCATCATCATCATCATCATCATCATCATCATCATCATCATCATCATCATCACCACCGTCGTCTTCACCTGAGCTGCTATCCCCAGACTCCTGCTATCCCCAAATGTTGTTTAAACCTAGTAGAACCACCACCACTTTTCTGCATACCACAGTAATTGCATCGCTATCCGGGAGCTAGATTGACACCATGTTCCCATACGGGGTCTTTAGGTCTGCCTGACATTGTGTACCTGCATAAATGCCAACATAAACAAAATACTTCCTTAATACTATACCTAAAGAAAATGCACCTAAATCTGAAACAAATCCTAACTAAAATTGGATCCTACCACAAATCCTACATTCCTATTTCCTACCACAAATTATCCTACCTAAAGCAACAATTCTATTTCTACCTAAAGCAACAATTCTATTTCTACCTCTACCTCACATCCTAAATCCTACCTAAAATCCTAAACCAAAATAAACCTAAATCTTAACACAAATCCTAAAGCCTAAAATTACACAAATGCAAAAAAAAAAACCATACCTGACCGCGGTATACCGCGACGAAGCCGGCGGTATACCGCAACTCCCGCGCGGTTAGCCACCCCGTCCGCGCGGGAGCGGGTGGATCCGTCCGCGGTGCGGCTAACTGCTCCTACCGCGCGGTATACGCCGGCGGCGCGCGCGGACGGCGGCAGGTGGCGGCGGACGGAGCTGAGCGAGCTGCGGACTGGAGTCACGGGGTGGAGTGGAGTCACGGGGTCACGCGTTTGGGGTGCTTCTAGGTCATCTAGTTGATTTGGGCTTCATGGGCCTTAACGGGCCGGCCCATGATTTTTCTTTTTCTTTTTTTACAACTTCTAAAGCTCCAAATAAATAGAAAATGCACTCAAATTTGAAAAATTTCAACACCATCAGACTCTACAAATCATGAACTATTTTTGGTGTTTTTATTGATTTTTTCATTTTTTTTGAATTCAAATTCAAATTTGAATTTTTCCACCGGTTTCTACCGCTGGGTACCGTTACCGTGCCCCAGCGGTAGCAGCGGTAACCGCGGTATACTGCACGGTTACCACCGGTAAAAAAAACTGGAAGGAACAATGGGTCAACAATACTATGACCAAATAAAGGCAGTTAAGAGATTATTGCAGGAGTAACAATCTCTGATATTATTGTAGAGAAACGTATGATGCTACACATGCAACCAAGTGCTCCAAGAGGCCCAAGCACACGCCAATGCTTTAGTGTTGAATGAATTGGATGTAAACCTTACTGAAGAGCTATTGCAACCGTTGGATATGGAGGATACCTTAAATGCTGAATTTGGTTCCTTATCACTCAATGCAATATCAGGGACAGAGAATGGGGAAGTAGGAAACTTAGAGCCATAGTGAAGAACAAGGTTTTACTCATATTAGTGGATAGTGGTCGTTTTCACTGCTTTGTTGGCTCTGCTTTTGTCTGAAGAACATGCTTGTCTACATTAAAGACTAGTCCCAAACAAGTGAGGGTGGCTAATGGGGAACTCTAAATTTCTGATGAGTATGTTCCAAAAATGAATGGTGGAACCAGGGACACTCATTTACCATTGATATGAGAGTCTTGCACTTGCAGGCCTATGATGCCATCATTGGCTATGACTGGCTTAAAGCTCATAGTCCAATTACACATAACTAGGACACTAAGACTATGACATTTGATTACAAGGGCAAGTCAATCAGGTTATGTGGAGTGCAACCATCAGAGCTGCAATTGGAGGAACGCCTGTGGAAAGATTGGCAAAATGGTGGGCTGGAAATGATATTTGGGCTATGGCTATTGTGGATGTATCTTCTGACAAGGATTCCCAAGACATAGTACCAGCTGAAATACAACAGGTGTTGGATGAGTATAAGGATGTCTTTGACAACCCCCAAGGCTTACCTCCAGAGAGAGAGAGAGAGAGAGAGAGAGAGAGAGAGAGAGAGAGAGAGAGAGAGAGAGAGAGAGAGAGAGAGAGAGAGAGAGAGAGAGAGAGAGAGAGAGAGAGAGAGAGAGAGAGAGTATGACCATTCCATCCCTTTCTACCTAATGCAATTCCTGTAAATTATAGACCATATAAGTACTCACCTTTACATAAAGATGAAATAGAAAGGCAGATTAGAGAGCTTTTAAATGCTGGTAGCCCTTATGCCTCACCAATTTTATTGTTCAAAAAAAGGATGGTAGCTGGAGATTCTGTGTAGATTACAGGAAACTGAATGACATCACAATCAAAAACAGATTTCCTAAACCAATTATAGAAGAAATCCTTGATGAGTTGTCAGGAACCAATTTTTTTTCTAAACTAGACATGAGAGCAGGCTACCATCAAGTGAGAATGAAGAAGGAAGATGAATATAAAACTGCTTTTAAAAACACATCATGGCCACTTTCAATTTCGAGTAATGCCTTTTGGCTTGACCAATGCTCCTGCCACATTCCAATGCTTGATGAATGGGGTTCTTCATCCATTTTTGAGGAAATTTGTGCTAGTCTTTTTGTATGATATATTGATTTATAGTCCAACTCTGGAAACACATAAGAATCATCTTAGACAAGTTTTGGCTAAGCTCAGGGAACATCAGTTGTGTATGAAGCTCAGGAAGTGTTCCTTTGCCAAGCAAGAATTGGATTATCTGGACCATATCATATCAGATAAAGGGGTAGCAACAAATCCTACAAAAACAACAACTATGCTTCAGTGGCCAATCCCTACAAATGTCACTGAGTTGAGGGGGTGGGGGTTGGGTCTTACAGGCTACTACAAGAGGTTTGTGAAAGGATATGGCTATATTGCTAAGCCACTGACCCAATTGCTCAAGAAAAAGCAGTTTCAGTCTTAAACTAGTAATGTCCACTACCCCAGTACTGGGTCTTCCTGATTTTAATTACTCTACCATTTATAGTGGAGACAGATGCTTCAGACCGTGGGGTTGGAGCAGTACTCATGCAGAAGAATCAGCCACTAGCATTTTTAAGCAAAGCATTGGGTCCTATTCACTAGAAACTATCTATTTATGAGACGGAGTTTCTTGCTTTGATAATGCCTGTGAAGAAGTGGAGGACTTATTCGCAGAGGTAGGAGTTCATCATACGCAATGACTACAAAAGTCTCTCTTATCTCTGTGAGCAAATTTGCACTCCGAAATGCAGACAAAAGCAATGACTCGACTAATGGTCTCCAATTTAAGGTAGTATACAGAAAAGGCAAAGAGAACCTGGCTGCAAATGCCTTGTCCAGAGTTAACCACCTCATGGCTATTCAAGCAGTCTCTGAGGTTCAGCCCCTATGGGTGCAAGAAGTGTTGAATTCATATGCTACTGATTCCAAAGCTCAAGACCTGCTCTCTCAATTGGCTATAAAGAGCCCAAATGAACATGGTTTTTCCTTGGAAAAAGACCTGATAATGTACCAAGTCAGAGTGTGGATTGCAAACAATTCTGCTATACAAACAAGGTTGATTACAGCTTTCTACTCAAGTGCTATTGGTGGTCATTCTGGGGATCTACTCACATATTACAGGTCGAAACAGTTGTTTTCTTGGAAAGGAATGAAGCAAGATGTCACAAACTTTGTCAAACAATGTGATGTCTGTCAACAGGACAAACATGAGGTGACACACCCAAAAGGATTGATACAGCCATTACCAATTCCCCAAGGAGCCTGGTAAGATTTGTCAATGGATTTTATAGAAGGCCTTCCATTGTCAGAAGGGTCCAATGTGATCCTTTTGGTGGTGGATAGGTTTACAAAATATGCTCATTTTCTTCCTCTCAGACACCCATTTACTGCTCCGTGGTCAAACTGGTGCTGGACAGTGTGGTTAGGTTGCATGGGTTTCCAAAGTCCATTGCGTCTGACAGAGACATGGTGTTTACTAGTACCTTGTGGAGAGAGTTATTCACCAAAGCACAAACCACTTTACCGATGAGCTCTTCTTATCACCCTCAAACTGATGGGCAAACTGAGAAAGTCCATCAGTGTGTAGAAATGTATTTGAGATGTGTTGTACACAGTTCACCAAAGTAGTGGAAATCTTGGCTGGCATTGGCTAAATTATGGTATAACTCTAATTTCCACACTTCACTGGGATGCCCTCCATTCATAGCTCTATATGGGTATGATCCTCCAGCAAATAACATTTTACCAATGTTGCCGAGCAATGGCACCTCTGATGCTGAGCAGATGCTCCAGAAAAGATAGTCCAGATTGACCGACTTGAAGCAGCATTTGGCCACTGCCCAAAACTGTATGAAGATTCAAGCTAATAGAAAGCGTTCTGATCGGCAATTTCAAGTTGGGGATCGCAAACATATGTACAACAGTTTGTGGTTAGTCGACCCTATCCTAAGTTGGCACTCAAATACTATGCTGCTCCACAAGTCAAGGTCAAGTGGAGCAACATATAGCCTCAACAACCTGGGAAGATTATTATGTGGTGAAGCATCATTTTCCTGATGCAGTCGCTTGGGGACAAGCTCCATCTGAAGGGGGAAGGTGTAATACGTGGTGAATAGAAGGCATATAATCCAAGGGCACGTTCGACGTAAGTTTAAATTGTAAATGTGTCATTCTTTTATTGCTAGTTGTAAAGCTGGTGGACCCGGTTGGTTAGTGTCTTGGCTTGAGCATATATTCTATCACCTGTAAGCCGCAAAGGCATGAACTCTTTTGCTATTCAGAATAAATTGAACTGCTAGGCGTTAGGGTTCCTTGCCTGCCCTTCTGCCCTCTGTGCTAGCTATATTTCGAGCTCACGTCATCGGTGATCTGCCGTGGCCACGGGTTTGTTACAGTTGGTATCACTATCCTCGGCGCACTTTCGTTGAGATTTCGCAATACTCCGTCGATTCATACCGGAAACAGGGTGCACTACCGGAAACATAGTCTTCACCGTGAGCGCGAAGGTTCGCCGAGAGCCAAAGATCCACCTCTCGGCACAGACCCTCTTCGCCGAGAGCACCAGGTCCAGCTCTCGGCGAAGGCCTGGCTCATGGTGTAGAGCCCCTTCGCCGAGAGCATTCTGGCTTCCGCTCTCGGCGAAGGGCTTAGCTGACGGCACTGCCTCGACACCGGTAACAGCCGTTCCGTCCGTCAAATTTGCCGAGAGTTAGGCATCCATGGCTCTCAGCGAAGAAATACCCACGGCGCAAGGAACACCTTCGCCGAGAGCAAACCCTCTTCGGTGAGTACATGGGCACTACTCACGGTGAAGTTTTCAAAAAAAACTTCACATTTTCGAGCCCAAACTTTTTCCTTGCTCCACATACACTCATACAATGTACATGTTCAAAATTGGTGCCATTTTGTCTTTGTTTGCTATATTTAACAATTTCACTTCTTTATACGTAATTTTTCTTATACGTCCGATATGAACTGCAAGTGCAAGCAAATTTGTTCAAAAAATGGTATTCATGTTCATGAGACATCTCTAAGACCATGTACATGAAATGAAGCTCAATTGTCTTGCATTTGGTTCTCGTATCATGATGAAGATCGTGTGGTAGAAAGGTACAAAAATTATATAACATTCAAATGAAGTTGAAAAATCACGAATTTTGTCATACATAGAGATTGTGATAAATAGTAGAGAGCATTTTGAACAAGTTGACACATACGCTCATTAGAAACCGGAACATCTCACGAGAAGTTTCAGAGAATTTGAACTTATATCACTTGGTTTGGTCTCTTGGTGAAATTTCATTTTGAATATGAATACAACCACTTTTTTATAAGCAATACACAACATATCTAGTGACATGTTAAGTTTTGGCAAAATTTTGAATTTGTTTGCTATTTTTTAAATAAAATTTGATGAAAATAATCTTCGGCGAGTGCTTGGCTCTAGGCGAAGAGGCGTTATTCACCGAGAGCCGGGCCATGTGGCTCTCGGCGAAGGTTAGTTTTTTTTAAATTCGGTTGCGGCCGGGGCACGACTACGTGTGGGCCCGCGTCAGTTCTTCGCCGAGAGCCGGGCCATGTGGCTCTCGACGAAGGTTAGTTTTTTTAAATTCGGTCGCGGCTGGGGCACGGCTGGGTGCGGGCCCGCGTCAGTTCTTCGCCGGGAGCTGTGCCATTTGGTTCTCGGCGAAGGTCAGGTTCTTTTTTAAAATTCGGTCTCCGCCAGGGCTGTACGTGGGCCCACCTGGTCCCGCTCTTCGCCGAGAGTCCTAGATTTGGGCTCTCGGCGAAGGCCATGTTTTTTTGAATTCGGTCTCCGGTGGGGCAGCCCGTGGGCCCCCTGGTCCGGCTCTTCACCGAGAGTCCTAGATCTGGGCTCTCGGCGAAGGCCGTCGCCTGGCCTACATGCAGCCACACATGCACAACACACACACCTCCACACGCGCACACACACAACACAACACACACAGGACTCACACGCTCACCACCGCCGCTGCACCACTTCGCCACCGCGCCACCGCTTCTCCGCCGCACCAGTCCACTGCCGCACCACCGCTATGCCGCCGCACCGCTCCGCCGCGCCTCCGCTCTACCCGCCCCCGCTCCGCCGGCTCGCGCCAACGCTCCGTCCACCCCGCTACGCCCGGCTCGCGTCGGCCGCCCCGCCCCGCCACGCCACCGGCCCGCGCCCCCGCCTCGCCCCCGCCGGCCCCGCCTTGCCCCGCCTCACCCCACCGTATCTCGGCCACCCCCGCCTCGCCCGCCGCGCCCCCCGCACCGTCTCGCCTTGGCCGGCCGCCCCCCTCCGCCGCGCCCGGCCCGCCCCGTCCCCGACCGCCTCCCTCCCCGGCCGTCTCGTGGCCGCGGCCGCCCCCTCCCCTACCGCCCGTCCCCACTGCCCTCCTTCCCCGGCGTGCCTCCGGCGTCGCCGCCCCTGATTGCCAGGAGGAGGAGAAGGCGAGAGGAGGAAATTCAGGAGGGGGAGAAGGGACCCGTCACCCTAGCCCTGGTTGGGCCTCGCCGACTGCCAAGGAGAAGCAGGAGGCGGGAGTAGGAGGAGGAGATGGAGAAGGCCGACGGGGAGGAGGGTTAGGAGACGTCGGAGGATCAGCCTTGCAGCGAGCTCCAGGCATATGACATAGCACACAAGGGCAAGGCCAAGGCCGATGTCACCTTCAGCGTGGACGACCCGCCCGAGGCGTACAACAACCCGACAATCTAGTCCCGCATCACAAGGTACGTCACGACGGCAAGGAAGGTTCGTGGGCCAGACTTCGATCCAGTGACAGGTTCGTGGTCCGCAGACGTTGAACGAGCAGTTCCAGGTTATTTCTGTTGTCTTTGTCGTCCATTGATATTTACATATGATTGCTTTGTATTCTAATTTTTAGATTAAATATTGTAGGCCCAACTTGCAGCAGAGAAGGCCGAGCGGGAGATGCAGGTAGAAGAGACGCACAGACAATCCCAGGAGCAGCTGCGACAGATGGCCGAGGTCCACCAGAAGCAGATGGAGGCGTTACAGTCGGCCCACAATCAGCAGTTTGCCTCCGTGCTTCGGTACTTGGAAAACCTTGGTCACACGGTGGCGCCACAGGTGCAACTCCCTCCACTACCATAGGCGTTCTTTTCTCCACTCGCTCAATCGGCCGCTATTTCTCTGGTGAGTTACTTTGAACCCTGCTATTTTTTTCTAGTAGTGACCTAGAATGACTTCATACAAATGCTGAAAACCTTGTACATTCATTTATGTCAATTTGACCACGTGTCGTACGACACTATATGACATGTATCCGGCCATCGAGCCGTGAGAAGATATTTTTCGTGTGTCCCGACCTTCGTGTTGTGGCTTTTCTTGCAGGTTCTGAAAACCTCACAGTGCAGGGGAGGTGCTGTCGAAATTTCTAATTGACACTTTAAATTCTACGCAGGGGATCTATCGGCGACATCAAATGATGGGCCTGCAGCATACGACGGGTCCCCGCCAGCTCAGCAGACTCCTTGGGGTGGGATGCAGTGGGTGCCACCTGGCCCATGGCCGAGAACTGGCCTTCAGCAGCCGCCTCACAGTTCATTGGGGATGCCACAGGCGTCTGGGTGGGTGCCGTGGCCACAGCAGCCGCCGACGGGGGGTCAAGGTCCCAGTCGCCGCATGATTAGGAGCCGAACGAGTGGGTTCGTGGACTTAGTTACTTTTATTTGCATTTGGACATTTGTGACTTGCAGTTCGTGACTATGTGATGAATTTGTCGATTATGTGATCATTGGTGTACTATGTGATGAATATATATGCCTGTGATGAATATTATATATGTCTGCGATGATTTATGTGATTTGTGTGAATATTTGAGGCTGCTAGAAAAAAGAAAAAAAAGAAAAAAATTCTTCGCCGAGAGCAGAATCCACTGCTCTCGGCGAAGGGGGCGCCCAGCCACTGTGCGGTTGCAGGTCTTCGCTGAGAGCACAAGCCACAGCTCTCGGCGAAGAGCCGCTCTTCAACGAGAGCCAAATATTTCACTCTCGGCGAAGGGCTCTTCTTCAACGAGAGCCAAATATCTGGCTTTCGGCGAAGGGCCCTTCTTCAACGAGAGCCAAATATTTGGCTCTCGGCGAAGGAGTGGCCCCCACTCCTAACGGCGGGGCGGGCCGTGACGGTAAGACGGACTTCGGCGAGAGCCAAGGCCGCCTCTCGGCACATATCCGCCGAGAGGGTCGAGGAAAGCTCTCGGCGAAGCTTCGCCGGTGGAACTTCAACGTGAGGTATTCGCCAAGAGCTTCCTCTCGGTGATGCCTTCGCCGAGAGGGTCTCTACTCTTGGCGAAGACCCTGAATACTGTAGTGGTGGGTTGGTGAGATCGATCGGGGTGAAATCAAAGGCGCCCAACATGACCCGAGCAGATATGCACTTCACCGATAATGGCCGCTTGTTCAACAAGTGCCAAATTCTTGAATGCCCCTTAGCATTCCGGCAATTTGTTCAGAATTTCGACAAATGCCAAGTTCTCGAAGCTGGAACTTGAGTGCCCGATCGAGTTTCTCCGCTGATGCCTGAATCGATCGATCGAAATTCGCTCGTGCCTCGACGGTGACATCGACAGACGGCGGGTGGGTGGAGACGGCAGCGGCCATCGTATGGGGTGTAAGGTTTTCTAGGATTTTTCCCTCGCTCTGCACCTAGCTTTGAAGATCTCGATCGATCCGAGTTTGTTCCCACATGAAATCAAAAAGAAACTAAATTCTTCTCCAAAAAATTATCGTAACTCCAAGAGTCTCTCTAAATATCGCTAGCTAAATTACTGATTTGACTAGTATGTAAAATGAAATAGCTAGTAAAAAGTTGATGAAATCCAACAGACTAGCTAAAATTAACTCTCCATATGCTCCACCGCTAGTGGGTCCCGCCTACCATACTCATGTACAAGGGGATAGCTAGCGGGATTGGCTAGCCAAAGATGGCTAGCGAAGCCCCCGGTTTAGCTAGTGGAGGATAGCTAGGACAAGTTTAGCTAGTCTGTTGGATTGAGTTTTTGAAAATTTTTTCTATTTTTTAGCTAATACGATGTGACTTTCCAAACGTACTACCATACTACGTGAGCAAATACGGTTCGGATACACGTACGTATTCAGGCAGTATAAAGCTGACGGCTGACGCGATCCACGTCTCCAACCAAATCGATCAAATCTGTCGCTAGTAGCTAGATCTTCCTGCTGCGAATCCTAACGATGGACGCCGACTCCAACGGCGCCGCCGCCGGCCGGGAACGACAGAGCAGCAGCATCGGTGGTGGCGACAAGCTGAGCAGGCTCGGCGACGGGACGCTCGGCCACATCCTCTCGTTCCTGCCGGCCACCGAGGCCGCCCGCGCGGCGTCGCTGTCGCGGCGGTGGCGCCACGTCTTCCCCGCCGTGCACAGCCTCTCCTTCAGGGAGGCGGAGAAGCCCTTGTCGACGGGCCACCGCTACTTCCAGCGCTGCAGCTACTGCGGGCCCGACGACGGGCGCGCCCCGCGCTTGGTCACCGGCGTCGGCTCCGCGCTCCACGGCCGTGACCGCGGCCCCCGCGCCGCCGCCGCGCCGCTGCGCGCGTTCCGCGTCGCGTTCGACGAGTACGGCTTCCGCACCGACGATGCCACGATGGCGGTGGACGGGTGGCTCTCGTACGCCGCCTACCACGCCGCCGACGCGCTCGAGATCGACCTTCGCCTCGTCTGCGAACCCGTCTGCCTACGAAACTACACGCTGCTCCCTCCCGGCGTTGACGCCGTAGTCGGCGACGGCGACGGCGGCGGGGGTGAGGGTGACCAACCGATGGACACAGATCCGCCGTCGCCGCCACCGCCAACGCGATCGGTGAGGATGTACGAGTACGGTGACTACTACACGCGGTACGCCACGCCGAAAAGCCTCTTCTCCTCCGCCGCGCTGCGTAGCCTCCGCCTCAGCCACTGCTGGCTCGACCTCCCGTCCGCCTTCGCCCTGCCGTCCCTCGACACGCTGCACCTGACGAATCCCACTGGCGAGAGCGGCGCCGTGCAGCGGCTGGTCTCGGCGTGCCCGCGCCTCGCCGACCTGACGCTCGAGGCCTGCGGCGGCGGCCTGCTGACCGAGCTCTCCGTCCTCGACGCGCGCCTCCGCAGGCTGGCGCTGCGGTGCTGCCACGAGCTCGCCGCCGTCGCCGTCGACACGTCGGAGCTCCGGGCCTTCGAGTACCGCGGCGCCGTGCCACAGCCACGGTTCCTGACCATGCACGGCCCGTGTGATAAGATGTCGCTGTGCACGCTCGACTTCTGCGGCCAGGAGCCAGCGGGCAGGCGGCCGGCTCACCTCATACACTTCCTCCGGCTGTTCGTCGGCGTGGAGCGCCTGCACCTCACGTCGGCTCGCCTCGGCTGCGGCGTCGGCCGTGCGGCGGAGCTGAAGTTCCCCACCTTCCCGGCGCTTCGCAACCTTGAGCTGACCGGGATGCTGCCTGATGACGACACCACCGTCGTCGCCACGGTGACGAGGATCCTCGAGCAGACGCCGAGGCTGGAGACGTTGACCTTGTTCTTCCTGCCAGAGCCTCACACGGTGGTGACCGCCTCCGATTCCTACTTGTACAAGCACGCCGACGAGGAGACCGTCCACGCAGCACACAAGCTCAGGTACGATCGCCACGCGACGCTCGCCGTGCCGCGGATCGGCATCCCCTGCTTGAGGAAGAGGACGAGGGAGATCAACTTGGTGCACTACCAGGGGGCCATGGCGCAGAGGATGCTCGCCATGTTCTTGCTTGGTGACGCCCCGGTTGTCGACGAGGTCTTCTGCGAGTTTGCACGGGGTCCACTGCAGATTCAGATCAAACTGATGGAGGAGATCAAGGGATGGGTGCTCAACAAGTCCGCCAAAATGATGTTCCTCTAGTGCATTCAAATTGATCTGCGAATAATCCATTTGTGGCTGAAGCGAACAGGGCAATGTTTTAGTTTGCAAAAAGTTAATCAGCATCAATGGTCACGTTTGAGACTTTGAGTTTTGTGCTTTTCAAACATAATTTCAGTTTTAATTTTGGTAAAGACTTTACTCCAGGCGGCTGACCCGAAGCGCCCGCCCCCAGCCGCGCCGGACACGTGCGGCAGGCGAACCGACCCGCGCGCCCACTCCGCTCGGGACGCGCCGCGCGCGCGTTCACTCAGTCGCGGGGCCCACTTGTCAGAAGCAACTGTTCAAATTCTGGGAACCGCGCCCGTTCATTTCTACCCACTCGCATTCCCAGCCCGTTCATTTCTATCCTCTCCTCTCGCATTCGCATCCCGTCTCTAGGGTTTCTCTCTCTCTCGCGCGGCGACCGGCGATTCCGAGGCGATTCGCGCTCCTCCTCGCGCCGCGCGCGCGCGACCCCCCCCCCCCCCCCGCGGCGAACCTAACAGAGGTGAGGTCTCTATCAGAGATTCAGCGACGTCCCGCCATTTGCTTGTTCGCGGATCCGATGATGAACATTTTCGCCGACTTGTTTGACAGGACTCGCATCGAGGATTGTTGTTCGGGGGGGGGGGGGGGGGAGGTGGGGGCGGAGATGAATCTCGCGGCGGCTGGAGTTCTGGATCTGGTGCCGTAGCACGAGCGCCGCGCGGCGGATCTGGTGCCGGGGGGGGGTCCCCCTCCGGTTCTTCTCGTCGGGGGGGGATTTTTTTGGTGCTGCCGCGTTGGCGAGTTCGTTGCACGACCACTCGGTGCGCGTGCGAGGCGAGGAAGGAGGTTAGTGCAGTCCAGATCCACTCCATTTCCGGTCGTTTTCGAGAACCCCTGTGCCCCTGCTGATATGCCTTTTATGAATGTTTTTTGCCCTGTGGTAGGAATCTTTGTGTGCGCTTCTAGGGTAATGTCTAATTCGAACATCCCTCAGTGCTATGATGTCTGCTTCGATGTGTTTTCAGGGGTTATGCTTCCATATGGTTTAGATAGATGTATGAAGGCTGATTCGCTACTTTTCACCCTGTTACAATAGAGGTGGTCAGGGGGGATGGGGGGTGAACACTGATTCTGTTTTTTTTAGGGTTCATGACCCCCATGTTTCTAAGAACACGCATGATGCCTGATTTTGATTCGCTACCTTTTCACCCTTTTTTCCAATAGAGGTGGTCAGGGTGGATTGGGGTGAGCACTGATTCTGTTTTTTTAGGGTTCATGCTCCCCATGGTTTTTCCTAAGAACACGCATGATGCCTGATTTTTTCATTATTTCCACCTTGTTCTCATAGAGATGGTCAAGGGGGGGGGGTTGCCCACTGATTCGATATTTTTTTAGATTTTATGGTATATAGGATTTTTTTTTGACGACAGGCCCCGATATATGCATGATGTCTGTTTGACCACTCAGATAGGTACATACGACGTCTGATTAGTGAACTAGTGTCCAAAACCCCAAAAATATACGATGCGTGATGTATCTGCAAAAATGGTTATCTGAATGTTTTCAGTGCAATCCATAGTTCGGTCTTTTTTTGCGATGAGTAGAACCTATAGCATGCTGGACACTTTTTTTTTGCATTACCAGTCCAGTGAATGTCATGTTATAGTGATAGTCATTTCGCAAATTAGCCCTGCTTTTTTTTCCAGGTAATTAGTGGGGGGGGGGCGTAATGTGTCTATGCAACAATGTAGTATAATTCATTCAAATTTTTTGTTATGATTTTTGGTAATTACATGGTTATATATAGGCGGTTATTCAATTCGTTAGTAACACTAGTTGTTGATACTACCGTTGATTTTATTTGCTTTACGGCAACTAGTTTTCTATACGCGTATGTTTGCAATCACGGATTCTATGTGGTGCAACACAGTACTCGGCTGTGCATGTAGCTAGTATTTTTCGCTCATCTAATATGTGTTCATTGCTGGTTGGAATATTTTTTGCTTTCTGGTGACTAACCAAATTGATTTGCAACCACTACTATATCGCATACTGGCTAGTGCTAAGTTGCTGTACATTTCTTTCTTCTTTTTTCCCTAGTGTCAACATTCTTCATGTGTGTAATACAGTATGCAGCTGTTCATGTGTGTAGTAGTAGTTTTTTTCCTTTTTTCCTTGGCCTAAACGATTAGGTTGAACCATGTAAGCATAGCCGACAAAAATCCACCAGAGTGGATTGGGCAGAGCGATTTTTTCCATATCGCTTGTGCGCTGTAACCCCGGTGTGGTGGCACTACATGGGTTGACCCAATTAGTAGGCCAAGGAATTAGAGTCTAGTTTTTTTTCTGTTTTTTGCAATCACATTTTTCAGATCCGTTCTAATCCCCTCTTTTTTTCCTACACATGTAACGTGCTGTCTGCAAGGGTCGAGAAGATCCCTGTGTGAACAAGGGGGGGAGCTGTGACAATCATTTGTAAGCGCTCATCTAATATGTGTTCATTGCTGGTTGGAATATTTTTTGCTTTCTGGTGACTAACCAAATTGATTTGCAACCACTACTATATCGCATACTGGCTAGTGCTAAGTTGCTGTACATTTCTTTCTTCTTTTTTCCCTAGTGTCAACATTCTTCATGTGTGTAATACAGTATGCAGCTGTTCATGTGTGTAGTAGTAGTTTTTTTCCTTTTTTTCCTTGGCCTAAACGATTGGGTTGAACCATGTAAGCATAGCCGACAAAAATCCACCAGAGTGGATTGGGCGGAGCGATTTTTTCCATATCGCTTGTGCGCCGTAACCCCGGTGTGGTGGCACTACATGGGTTGACCCAATTAGTAGGCCAAGGAATTAGAGTCTAGTTTTTTTTCTGTTTTTTGCAATCACATTTTTCAGATCCGTTCTAATCCCCTCTTTTTTTCCTACACATGTAACGTGCTGTCTGCAAGGGTCGAGAAGATCCCTGTGTGAACAAGGGGGGGAGCTGTGACAATCATTTGTAAGCGCTCATCTAATATGTGTTCATTGCTGGTTGGAATATTTTTTGCTTTCTGGTGACTAACCAAATTGATTTGCAACCACTACTATATCGCATACTGGCTAGTGCTAAGTTGCTGTACATTTCTTTCTTCTTTTTTCCCTAGTGTCAACATTCTTCATGTGTGTAATACAGTATGCAGCTGTTCATGTGTGTAGTAGTAGTTTTTTTCCTTTTTTTCCTTGGCCTAAACGATTGGGTTGAACCATGTAAGCATAGCCGACAAAAATCCACCAGAGTGGATTGGGCAGAGCGATTTTTTCCATATCGCTTGTGCGCTGTAACCCCGGTGTGGTGGCACTACATGGGTTGACCCAATTAGTAGGCCAAGGAATTAGAGTCTAGTTTTTTTTCTGTTTTTTGCAATCACATTTTTCAGATCCGTTCTAATCCCCTCTCTTTTTTTTCCTACACATGTAACGTGCTGTCTGCAAGGGTCGAGAAGATCCCTGTGTGAACAAGGGGGGGAGCTGTGACAATCATTTGTAAGGTTTGTTCTCTCAAAATTCAACCTTTGATGTAAGTAATTTTGTTTTTATTTTTTTGCGTGTGGCTTTATTGACCTTTTTAAGTAGCTCTAGATTACTGAATACGCGTATGCTAAAAATTTGACACGCATACTGAATATGTTACGCTGTATGTATCTACTTTTTTGAACAGTCAAAATCTTTTTGCTTCTGGCGACTAACCAAATTGTTTTTGCAATCACTATTATACTGCGTAATGGCTAGTGCTAAGTTGCTGCACATTTCCTTTTTCTTTTTTCCTAGTGTCAAACATTCTCCATGTGTGTAATTACAGTACGCAGCTTGCATGTGTGTAGTAGTAGTCTTTTTCCCCCCTTCTTTTTTCCCTTGGCCTAAATGATTAGGTTGAACCATGTAAGCATAGCCGACAAAAATCCACCAGAGTGGATTGGGCAGAGCGATTTTTTTCCATATCGCTTGTGCGCTGTAACCCCGGTGTGGTGGCACTACATGGGTTGACCCAATTAGTAGGCCAGGGAATGTTAGAGATCTAGGGTTTTTTTTCTGTTTTTTGCAATCACATTTTTTCAGATCCATTCTAATCCCTTTTTTTCATACACATGTAACTGCCACAACAACTGTTTGCTGTGGAAGGGTTTTTCTTCTGAGGAACTGATACAATGGCAAGGAGGAAGAGGAGTGCCCCGAGACCGCCACCAGTGACAAACGCGGTACGCGCTGCTTTTTTTTTCTGTGTGATTTTGAATAGCGAAGGAATAGTAGTAGGATGGATCTACTTTGACTACCATTCCATTATTTTCTGTTTCTTACTAGCTTTTTTTTCAGGGTGTGAGGAACAGGGCATCACCTGCCAGGCTTGTAAAGCTGAACAGCAGCATGACACCAGAACAGCGCAAGATGATTGAAGATATCAACTTTGGAGGGCTACTTCAGATCTCATGCAATAGCATCCCTGCAGACCTCGCGAAATGGCTGCTTACTGAATGTTTTGACCCAGAAGCAATGGAGCTTGTGCTACCTGGCAGGGGCAGGATACCTGTTACAGAAGAAGTCGTATCATATATCCTGGGGCTGCCAAACAGTGGAGGCGAAGTAGCGTACGATCTCCAAGCTGAAGCAATCAAGTTCATCAGCACAAAGTACAGCATTGACCAAGGCACGGCTCCAAGGGTCGAAGAAATTTTCCAAAGGGTGAAGAATAGCAAGGTTGCAAACGAAGATTTTCTAAGGTCATGGCTGATGCTCGCAGTTTCAACATTCCTGTGCCCCACAACAAGTCTGCACATAAGCCCCAGATGTTATCCCGATATCATGGACCTGGATCGTGTCAAGGATTTGAATTGGTCCAAGTTTGTTGTGAAGCATCTTAAGGACGCTGGTTCCAAACTCAACACAAAGGGATCAGTCAAGGGATGCGTCTTCGTCCTTGTTGTAAGCACCTTATACGCTCCATATACTTTTTTTTCCAGCACAACATTTTTCTGTGTGGGGCTGGATAGGGCAGCAACTTAACGTTGTTTGGTACGCAAATTAGTATATTATTGTCTCTCAATTCAGTAGTCTGTCAAAGCAAATAAGCCTACCAAAAATTAATCAGAGTAATTTTTGTTGCACATTACACGCACACTGACCCCCCTATTTCTGTTGTTATTGTACGCAGATATTATACGCAGATTCATTAGAAGCTCCTAGCTTGCATATCCCAGATATAACGCCAAGGGTAGCAGCATGGTCGAGGAAATTGCTGGATAAGCTTATGAGCCTAGATACCAATCGGGATGGATCATTTGGGAAACTAAAGGTATTTGGACAGCAGCATCACCTTTTTTATTTTCTGTAAATCTATTTTTTCTGCTCCATTGTTTTTTTGTTCTTATATTATTGATTGCTTTGTTCAGCTCAAGCATTCAGTTCACACAAGAGTACAAGAATCACTATTCAAGATGGATGATATTTTTCAGTTTGTATGTTCTAAGGCCAGAGGAATGTCAGCTGAGGTAAAAACCATGCAGCACCAACCAGCCCCCCTGATTTTTTCATCCACCTTTTTTTATGTGCGGCTGATGGTTTGTGTCGGTCATTTTATATGTTTTTGTAGGAAAAGAAGTTGCTTTCAGACGCTGTAGGGAAAATGATGTGCGGAATCACAGATGCAGTCGGCAACTTTGTGCAGGAAGTTGGTGCAATACGAACCCGCACGCAGCCCCACACCCCCACACGGTCGATGCAACACCATCATCATCCGGGTTAAGGAGATCCAAGAGAAGAAGGAGCACCGCACATGAAGAACCACAAGAGGATGAAGACGGCGACTACGCCGAAACAGAGGATGAATTGGGTGACGATGACGAAGAGACTGAGCTTGAAGACGAGGAAGAAGATGAAGATGGGTCAGGAGAAGAAGATGAGGCACATGGGGGAGATGATGAAGACGATGAAGATGAGGAAGATGGAGAAAAAGTGGAAGAGGGACCAGCCAAGGAACCAAGCCCAAAGCGTCGCAAGACGGAGAACCAGAATGTTGGCAGTAGCAGGGCTGCATTGCACTCCATATCAGAGGGTAGTGAGGAAGATGCAGGGCATTCTGACTGGGACAGGCCCGGCAGCAATGCACACTGGGACGATCATGACGCAGCCGACAATACACCATTGAGTGTAAGGTTGAGGCAGCTGAAGGAAGTAATCGAGCCTGCTCCCCTAGAGGTCATCCTCCCACCTACAGCCAAGGATAGAAAGGCTAGGTTAAGGTTGCCAGAAACACCAAAGGAGCCCAGCCAGCCCCCCTCCCCCCAAATGAAAAGCAGTTCAGCAGCAACAAGCAGCCACAAGAGGAGCAAGTCGGCCGATGATTCGTGCCAGGGACGAGAGGAACCAGAGCCAATTGCAAGGAGCAATTCAATGGATTTCACACCACCAGAAATAAACATAATGAAGTGGGTTGAGGAGGAAGAAAAACCACCTTCTGCAGAACAGATTTCGAAGACCGATGTAAAACCCTAAAATTCCATCACCAAATTAATATAAGCAACAAGGTGTTTTAGTTTTAATTTTCTAAGGATTAAATAAATTATCAAATAAATTTGGCCTTAAAAATATTTAAATATCATTTTAATAATTTATAAGCAATAAGTGCTTGTGCATCATGATTTGAATGCATGAGTTTTGGTTGTGATGTGGTTTTAAAAGTCTTAAATTATTTGTGAAAAAGTCCTTAAAATAATTGTGAAATAGTTTGTGAAAATTTGTGCAAAGGTTTGAATTTAAAATATGTTTGAAAAGTTGTTAAAAATGGTTTGTGAAAAGCCTTTAAAATAGTTGGAGAAATTGGTGTTAAAATTTGAATTTGAAAACATGTAAAAGATTTGAATTCAAAAGGGTTTGAAATGGTTTTGAAAAAAAAAGAAAAAAAAACAAACCCCAACCCAATTCCCCGCGCCCATCTCCTCTCCTCTCTTTCTTTTCCCCACGGCCCGGCTTTTGCTTCGGGCCCATCTAACCCGCCGCCCACCCGCGCTCCCCCCTCTCTCCTTCTCTCCCGCCGACCGACGGGGCCCGCCCCGTCGCCCCCGTCCTCCACCTCCCGCCGCCTCCCTCCTCCCCCCCCCCGCCCGAGTCAACCGCGCGCGCCGCCGGCCGTTTCCCCATCTCCCGCGCCTCTCCCTCCTTCAAGTTCGCTATCAAGGCACAATAAAACAACCGGCCGCCGTCTTCCTCCTTTATCCCCAACAGTTTCTCCTTAATCAAGACCCCCCCTTGATTGCCATCAAAACCGGCCGCCGCCATCGGCCATTGATGGCCATTGCCCGGCCATCACCCCCTCTCCCCTCCTCGCTCTATAAAATCGACCCAAGACTCCCCGCGCCGCCCCTTTACTCACCCGCACCTCCCACATCCTCCTCCTCGCTCTCCCCCACGTGCGCCGGCCATCCATGAAGCCCGGCCGCCGCCATCGCTTCGATCTCCGCCACCGCCGCTTCTCCGTGGCCCTCTTGTGTGACCGAGCATCATAGCAAGGTGAGAAACCCCATACCCCCTTTAACTCGCGCAAACCGAGCCGTAGCACCGCATCCCGCACGCCACCTTTGGCCACGCCGCCCTCTTGTGATGCGCGCCGCCATGGCCGCCGTAGCCACCTCCCCCGACCACCTAGATAGGTTCGCCGTTCCCCCGCCCTCCGCGTAGAACCCGCCCGCGTCCCAATCCATGGCCTCTAGCCCGAAATCGAGCAAATGCCGGCGAGACTCGGCGAGCCGCCGCCGGCATCCCGCCGCCCGCCGCCGCCCGTCGCCCGTGGCGCACCCGGGCCGTCCGATCAAGGCGGGCGGTCCGGATTAAAAGAAGGGGGTGTACCCCTTCGGTGGCTCACCGTGGACCGGTGGGACCGGTCCACGGGCGCGGTCCACCGCTGACATCAGCGCTTGCGTCAGCTCTGCGTCAGCGCTCGCGTCAGCACAGCCAACCACAGGCCGCCACGTGGCACCACCGCAGCTTACCCGCCGGCCGCCCTGGTATTTTTGCAAAAAGAACCCTGAGTTTCTGGAAATTACAAATAAACCCTTCCACCTATCAGAACTCTTACGATTCAGTCCTGATTCTTATGTCTAGGCCCCTGATCTCTTTAGTTTTTCTGTTAAATAGCCTACCCTTGACCTTTTACATGTTAGACCTCCTAGTTTCACATATAATTATGTTTAGGTCCCTGGAATCTTGCAGAAAACCCCCTAAAACTTCCAGAT
This sequence comes from Cenchrus americanus, assembly GCA_947561735.1. Classification (NCBI taxonomy): domain Eukaryota; kingdom Viridiplantae; phylum Streptophyta; class Magnoliopsida; order Poales; family Poaceae; genus Cenchrus; species Cenchrus americanus. Next base: position 10,389,732 of record OX387239.1, read on the forward strand.
ATTCACAAAATAGTCCCTGAATCTTGTTTTAGCCATATCTTTTCCGTCCTAGCTCCGTTTTAAGCGTTCTTGGTGTCCATGCGACCGTCTTTTAAAGCCCGACAGTTCTAGAATCTTGTTTTCTCCATATCTTTTGCGTTGTAGCTCCGATTCCACCGTTTCAAGTTGCGTTAGGCTCATATCAACTAAAACTACGTGATAGGACCAATGTTGTACATGTTCATTGTTTTATATTTAAATATTAAATATGATTAAATCCTATTGCACATGCTTTTCTAATTAAAATCTAATTAGAAGTTTAACACGTGTTTTCATAAGAAAGTTAATATGATTAATATTAAATGAACGTTTCTTTTAATTAAAAGTTAATTAGATGTATACCTCGGTTTTATAATCAAACTTAATTTGATTAATGATTATGCAATTTGCTTTCTACTAAAATGTAACATAGGCTATATCCCGAGTTTTCTTAATTAAATGTTAATTTGATTAAAGTGAATATAAATGTGTTTTTAAATTATAATTTGATTAGAATAACACGAAATATAAAGACAAACGCCTAGATACTTTTAAATGCTTCTTTTAAAATTAAATGTTTAATTTGCTTAAATCATACTTGAATATTTATAAGTAAAATTGGAATAGGCTTACATCGTCTTTTAAATATAAATATAACTTGCTTAATTATAAATAGGGTATTTCTCTCGAAATAACCTATACACATGATTTTACTTAATTAAAAGATATCAAACGCATAGCTAGCTCTTGTTTGTGATCATCCAAATCTCCCGATAGTTCCGAGTGTTCCTTGTGTTCGCTTTCCTAGACCCAAATCCTGTTTTCCCTTTAAGCTTTTCATGCTTGGTGTATTGTTTTGTTTATTGTATGTATTCTTGTGTGCTCGTAGACATCGTGTCAGTTTCAAGCGAGCAACCAGTTGATGTAGATCAAGAGCAAGTGTTTGAAGAAGAAGAACCTTAGTGATTAAGCAAGGAAGGCAAGTGGTCTTCTCCCCCTGCATGATTCTATTTTATCCTATGTAATTGCATGACAACTAAGTTTATATTTATTGATATTGCATTAAATTGATGGGAACACCGTTTTAAGGACTTACCTAGACTTTTATCCACAATCCTTGGATCAACCCGGTTTAATAAATGTTTTTGGGTAGAATATGCTAGTTGCTCAACTTGGGTTAGATAAAAAAATGGTTTTCCAAGATAAAGGCTTATATGTTTTATGACGATGATGCTTTTGGTAATACAAGATCATGTGATTTAATCGGAACATGGAGAACCACCCAAGAAAACATGCGCAACCACAGTGTTACATGGCTCTGACCTTAGCCAATTAATTAGGTGTGCGATTGATCTGATGGCCCTTTTCCGAAAGGAGCAGAGGGGGATCCGGGTTGCAGGGGTATAGCCCGGTCCTTTTGGGGTAGCAGCCTTTGCTAAGGTGCTGACCACTAGGGAGGGTTATGGTCCGCCCGATCCGTAACTATGCGGGTCGTTAGTCTTTTGTATACCTTTGTAAAGGCTTCGTAGCGTCCCTATGCAATCACACCTCGGAAGTGTGGTATGATGCCCGATCGCATCGCATGGTTGGGTTCAAAGTTCTTCGGAACTTTTACGCGAGCTGTGGGTAAAGTGTGCAAACCTCTGCAGAGTGTAAAACTGATCGATCAGCCGTGCTCACGGTCATGAGCGGCTTGGACCCTCACATGATTAATAAACTTGAAGATGAGAATAAATCGTGGTTTGGTGAAGCTCGATGAGCTTTGGAAAGTTTTGTTGTAAAGTTTTCTTAAGTGGGTTGGTATATACTTACATCTAGTAAGTAGGCGTTCTTTAAATAAAAGTTTGACCAACATTAAAATGCTAACCGCTGCAAAACCATAGCCTATCCTTGGTAGCCTTGCATTTTCCCCCACTTGTTGAGTACCAACCATAAGTGTACTCAGCCTTGCTTACCGCTGTTCAGAAGAGAACAATGGTGAAGAGTTCTACAACGACTTGAGGAGTTCTGAGGCTTGCGTCTCCCCCAGTCAAGTGCCTGTGGAAGCGGAAGACGAAGAATCGTCGTGTAGTTATCGTTTTCCGATGTTAAAGACCTTCGTGTCTTCCGAATGAGTGTAGTAAGTTGTTAAACCCCTTGTTACGTTTTACTGTCTATGATATTACACTCATTTTGTCTATCATATGTGTGGAACTAGATCCTGGCACACATATGAGATGCATCTGGTTTCTCTTCGGAAATCGGGTGTGACAACCGATCACACGACAGAGCCAGGGTATGACTACTGGGACGGTTTTGATGAAGATGCGTTGAGGGAAATAGAAGAAAACGCTCTGAAGCAATTTGAATTGAAGAAATCACAAGTCAACCAGGATGCTGCTGCAACGTCAAGTCAGGGAAACCCAGAAGTTGGAAGTAAAGAAGTTGAGAAGTTAACTCCGCCAAACATGTTGAACCACGTACAACAACCGATGTTGAACCATCATCGATCAATTCATCGGTTGCACCCCGCTTTCCATCCTGCTCCTAGGAGGGTCGTTAGGAAAACCAGAGCTCTGAAGTCCCCGTACACTGATGCTGCACCCAGGAAAGGATTCAAGTGCAGCAAAGAAGTGCGCCACGTATACGACATGATTCTGAAAACTCACCTGAATCCACCAAGGAGCAGGGACTTAACCAGCAAAGAGTATATGCTCATCCCCCCTATCATACACTCTGAAACATCAAATTAACATTCCGCATTACTCAAATTAGCAGCAATTAGCTACCATTTTAACTGTTTTTTCCAAGATGTAACCCAAAGAATATGTGTTTTTCCAATTTTTTTGAGTTCAACTAACTTTTTCTTTTTTTCTTTGTGTAGCATCATAATCATCAATTTCGGCCATCTATTCATATACTTGGACGAGCTTGCAAATTCAGTGAAGCCCGGAGGAGATCTCATCAACACTGTTGCAGAGATTGGCATTTATGCAATTAATCCCAAGGGCAGGGGCGCTTTGAAGCGGATTATGCCAGTACGCCTATCTGTGAGTATTTTTTGTCCCCAGATTGGAGTTAGGTAATTTTTCCTTTTGTTGCTAGTCATGTGAATTTGGTGCATTTTTTATGACTTCCCAGTCCCCCAGATTGGAGTTAGGTAAATTTTTCCTTGTTGCTAGTAATTGAACTACAACTTAACATTCTTGAGACCTCAAATTAGCACCATTCAGGCTGCCAGTTTAGCTGGTTGTAAAAACCAATTCAACCCATATACACATCAATTCAACTTAGTATCGTGTACTTTTAATACTACACATACCAGATCACATTTTTCTTTCTTTCCAGTCTGGTGGGGGGGGTACATCTAGTGTAGCGAGGTGATTTTTCCCCCCGCTTAACATTCTTGAGAACTCAAATTAACATCATTCGGCCGCCAGTTTAGCTGATTGCAAAAATCAACTCAACTCATATACATATCAACTCTACTTAGCATTTACGTCGTGTCCTTTAAATGTCGCACTTACCAGATCACATTTTTTTTGCACTTTTTTTCCAGTCTGGCTGGGTACAATATGATCAGAATATATTGAATTTTTAACAGTCAGGATATGATCAATTTTTTTCTTTTTTAACTTCAGTAAAATATGATCAGAATATATTGAATTTTTCACACACAGGGATTCTTGCTGCATGGAGATTTTGATAGGGTAGATGTCAAGCGTCAATTTAAGAAAGGAACAAACAACCTCGACCATAGACAGATGGTACACTTTTTTTCATCCCACATAGTTTCCTTGTATTTTCTTGTCATGGTATTTCTCTCTCTTTTCATGGTATTTCTTCTCTCTTTTTTCCCGCAGCCTTCTCCCTCCTTTTTTTATTGAAAAACAGTCTTTTTTTATTTTTCTTTTTCGCAAAAAAATGCAGGTGATGTTCCCTGTACTACAAGTTATTAAGACCAAGGACCTGGGTAGTTGTGGCCATTATTTTCTTCTAGTGCTCAACATTCGCAACCAGAGGTTTGAAGTGATCGACTCCATGAGATCATTGGAAGATGTCAATCTAAAGACCCGCCGCGACCAACTTACGAAGCAATCAAGCAACTCGGGAGCCAATATTACTCGGATTCTCGGTGTTGTCATTCAAAACTACAAGATCGTTTCTATCAACGCCCCGGTGCGAGCAATGTGTAAGTAACATCGTACACCCCCCTCCCGGTCCATTTTCACCACAACTTTTTGTTTTTATTCGACCACACTCATTTATTGCAATAACCATTTTTTTTCAAATGTCTTTCCATTGATTTTTTTTGTTTTACGGCCACGATCGGGTTCCACATGCTAATGCATGCCGAACACCGGGATGGACGCACGGTTGTAATTTCAATGAAAAAGACATGCCAAACATCCGGAAGCTTCTCACCTACAAATGGTTCACGCACCCAGAGAACGACACAGCGTGGAAGCACAAATTCACGCCACAAGGAGGTATGTTTGGTCAAAAAAGGGCACCCCCATCATTTTTTGTGCACATTAAGTAGTACCGTAGTATATAGAAACTAGTTACGAAGTATATATGTCTATCTTTTGTACGTAGAGCGCAATTTTAGTGTTCTACAGACACCAGTGTAAAACCAATTTAGCATTCAACAACCATCATTTTAAATATTTTGCAAAACCAACTCTACTGATCAGGGGAGTAACCCCAAGCCAAGTTTTTTTTCTTCTGCCATCCCCGGACAACGTTGAATGTTATGCTCTGTAGACTTGCACTTGCTGCACCTGTTCTTCCTTTTAGCCTTTGCATTCATACCTTTCTTTAGCCTTCTTTCTTTTTTGCGCCCTTTAACTATTGACCTGGGCGGGTTCCCAACCTGTAGTGGTAAGCCACCATCACCCTCAATAGCACCTTACAAGGGAAATCTGAAATTAGATATAAAACAAGTAATTCAAAAACAGATTATACATCAGTACAAGCATTCTACCTCCGCTGTTAGGAGAAGCACCAGATGTAATTTCTGAACCAATCTGGACAACAGCAGTTGCATTTGCGTCAGGAGTTGGAGCAGAGGCACATGGTGCAGATGCAGCAACCGCCCCACTGTCTACTTGCTTCCGTCGAGATTTCTTTCTCTTTTTTAGTTCAATAATTTCAGATCTCATCTGCTTGATATGATTCTGCATGGTAGTATAGGCTTCATTCGACATACACCCATCTGATGCCAAACTCGCAAAAGCTGTAGACAGATTTGTGAACCACAGAGTCCTTCGCCCACTCAAAGGCATGCCACGGGCCACCAAGTCTGGCTGAGCAAACGCTTTAGTTGCAGCATCAACCACTGCTGGCGGCAAAAGCGGCTCCTGAACCCATCGCTCAAGAATATATTTATCCGGTATAGTTCTCACACCCAACCTGACCATGACTTTCATAATATGGCAACATAGGATCCCATCCCTGTCAAACTTGCTACACTCACAATAGTAACTCTCATCTTCATCAATCACAAATCACAATGTACTCTCTTTTCCCATAGCCATACACACGTACATTATTAGGCACAATCTTGTATACGATGTCACTTTCCCGCTTCACATCATACTCACCTGTCTTCTCAAACTCTTTTGAAAACCTATAGAAGAGCCCCTTGGTGTAGATGGCAGGCAACATGTCTTTCTAGGGGTAATTTAGACCATCTCCTCCTCTCTTTATCTTCGCATCAAACTCTTGCCCCTCCTGAGCAACAAGGCACTTATCTTGTATTTTCTGGTACTGTTCCACAAAATGCAGTATCGACATGTTAGGGTTCACATATTTCTTCAACACTGCATTGAAGCCCTCGCTACGCTGGGTTGATTGCAGGAATGGGAAGAAGGAGTGCATGTAGAACGCAGGGGCAAAACTGCCTCTAAGGGCATAGAGGTTTTGAAAATGGACATTGCCCCGCAAGCCATGTTTGTGCAACATCGCAGCCCACTGTGTGTCAAACTCATCCGAGTCACCGTGTGATTCATGCATTCTTTGAAGTCCTCCTCTAACTCCTCACTCTCATCAAGCACTGGACCTATTGTACCTGAGTACTTGTCCATAATGTGGAAGCGACAGCTCTGTGAGTTGAATTGGGGAAAACCCGGGCAATCGCGTACCTCATAGCACCATCCTAGTCCGTTATAATGTTCATGGGAGCTTTTCCTTTCATCGCTTGCGGAATGATTGGAACAACCACACATAGCTAGGTGTTTTTTCATCACGTAGGAAGGCACAACCCAATTGAATCGACTGCCCGTGCTTATTTATTCCAATGAATGGAGCAAATGGCATATCATACATGTTGGTCATGTAGGTAGCATCAAAAGAGACACAATCATGGTAAAGATCAATGTAAGCTTGTCTTGCTGCACTGTCAACCCAAAACAGGCTCTCCACCCTGTCCCCGTCATCCAATTTTACTTTCGTGCGAAGAAGTTAGGATCTTCCCGTCGTATATCTCCGAAACGGTCTACCGCTTCTTGCATGTCTTTGAACTTCTCTCGTCCTCCTAATGGTTGACCTAAAGTTGCTGATGTCCTTCCCTATATATGGTACAATTTGTGCGTAACCATACAACTCATTCATAAGTTGCATTATACGCCCCGTTGTCGGTTGCAACCATGCGAGAGAGTAATAAACTCGCTTCTCTTGTTGAGGGATGCCCTTGTGAGATCTTAGGAATTTCTTTAGAGATGGTTCGCAACTAAGTCATGGTTGTGGTCAGCCATAAAGTAAGTGACATGCCACCTCTCATCCATCAGGTTCACAACCATCCTTGCTTTGCACCCTGTATGAATCATTTTCTCTCTTTTCCTCTTCTTCCCACCATCAAGTTTTTTCTTCTTAACCCCTTGCTCGGCATCGTTCGTTCGGTTCGATTCTGTCCCGAAGAGTTGCCATCATCACCGATTCAATATTTACTAGATCTTCTCTAGGTTTCCTACCACGGCCCTCCTTATTGCACACATATGTCACCTTGCGCCGCTCCCTAGTCGTACCGACGGACGTGTGGCACTAATGCGAATTGAGAAACCAATCCTTTTTGCATAAGCATTGTAGTAGCATTTTGCCTCCTCGCTTAGATGCAAAACTCGGCCGTGTATGGGATCGGAGGCGTGCACCATACTTCTTCAACATCGTCATCCAAAATAGCGGGGCCTCCACCACCCGGAGACACGCCATGAGCCTCAAATACACCATTAGCAACATAGCCTGGGGTGATTTCATTGTTCTGGTCACTATGGATTAAAGTGTTTGCAACATTAGCAGCAAGCGAACTGTCGCAATCCGGGAGCTGAAGCTGATTGGTAGACTCTGCCAACCCTACCTGAGTACAGTAGGTAGGATTGGCAGTCTCCACATCAATGATGTCATAATCACAGTCTGGCGGCAACTGGTTGAGGTCCATATTTCCGCACACTGAAACAAACAAGTTTTTTGATAGATGTTATGAAACCTCATTCAACTAAAACAATCAGAGAAATTAAAAGCAAGTAGGCCAACAAGAATCCACATTGTCACGCAACTTAAATCATTTGTGTAGCCAGTAAAACAAAAACACGGATGCATATTAGTATCCCTTTTTTTGCCAACTATGAATCTCACTGGCTTTTTTTTGTATCAATTATATAACTGTGTTATTCATTTGATTTTTTCGCAGGGCTGGCAAACTAAGGATGGTGTTTTCTGGGGGGACAACAAGAACTTTTTTTTGGATATGACGTGCAGATTTGACAAGTACATGCTACTAGTCTTCAACAGGTTCAGATACAACTAATCGAAAACATCCAGGCAAAAAAAAACAAGGCTTATGTGATGTATGTGGCAACCGAAAACAAAATTGATAACTTTGTTGGGATTTCCTGCCAGATCCAGATCGAGTTTGCTGGGGGGGCGATGTCCTCACCATGTGGATGGGTTTTGTGCAGAGAAACCAGATCTAGAACAACGTGTGGTGTAAAGTTGGATGAATTTTTCCGGTGTGGATCTGTTCCCCCCTGTGAAACGTACCTGTTTTTTTATCGATCTGAAGATTTTTTTTACCTGGAGGATCCTCCGATGCGCTTCTGCTTCTCTCGGGGGGCTGTTCCTGGCGGCGCCCTGCCCAACGCGCCGCGCGAACAGCGACCTGACGAAGAGCGCGTCAGATCTAGGTTTTGCCGCCTTCTTTTTTACCCGCGCGCAGCAGCCTATGTGGCCTTTTTGGCGCCAAAAAATTGGGTCTTGCAACCGTAAATCGGGCCCGGTAGAAAACCGTAGGCCTGGGACAAACTCGAGCCTTGAGAACGGGCCTCGATAACGGGCCTCCAGAAAAATCGCGGGGGCCTGTCGAGCCTTGAGAACGGGCCTCGATAACGGGCCTCCAGAAAAATCGCGGGCCTGGAGAGCAAGGCAACCCAAAAAAAACATCAAAACAGCCGGCTGGTACATAGGCTATATTACAGCCGGCTGTAATTTAGCCAGGTCCTTTAATTTTACTGTCAAAGCCATCTGGCACTGATTAGTTGTACTAGAGTAGTAATTAATAAAATTCTGGACTTCGAATTAGGTGATTTGAATTAATTCAATCGCCATATCAACATTGAGAGAATTTGTTGTATGCCATTGGAAAATATAACCTATGAGCTGTGCCATTGAAAATTAGAATGTGAGCTCTGTGCCATTGGTTTACAATTTTCATTCCCTACATGCCATTGCCATCAGCCTGGCCGTTAGCCACACCGTTTGGCTTTGTGGGGCCCGCTCGTTAGTCTGTGAAGGGGGGAAATCCCCATCCTGCCGCGCGCTGCCGAGTATGCCCCTGCTTTCTAGGTCCATCGCCGCAGCTGCTCGATCTAGTGTAACACCCTAAATTTCACCTTTGTGTTTAATTAAAAATTTGCTTAGCAACCATCACTCTCGTTTAAGCAATATAAGGTGTTTGTGCTTTTCTAGGCATTTAATCATTTTTTATTAATTAAATAATGAAATATAGGAGTTCACTGTTGCATACATGCTGGTGCATTGTTTTTGAGTGCTTGAATTCAAATTTGTATTTGAATTCATTTGGTTGGATTGTTTTTGTTTTTTTTTCAAAATAGAAAACCATTTCCCTTTACGTTTTTCCCTTCACCTCAATCTGGTCCGCTTAACCCAGCACCGCAGCCCACAAGCACCGCGGCCCACGAACCGGCGGCCCGGCCGTGGCTCGCCGTGCGCCGCCGCCCCGCGAGGCCGACGGCGGGCCTCGCCCGTCATCTCCTTCCCGGCCGCCGCTCCCCACGCCGCTGCCGAGCCGGGGTCGAGTCCGACTCGGCGTCCGTGCCACGCCGTCTCGGTCCCGCGGGCCCGCACGCTAGGGCGTCCGTGCTGCCTATTGTTGACGGTGAAATTCCGTCAACCTAGCCATGAGTTTACCTTCGGTGTTGACATGAGATTAATCAGCATCAATGTTCTAGTTTGAGACTTCGAGTTTTGTGCTTTTCAAACATAATTTTCAGTTTTAATTTTACTGTCAAAGCCATCTGGCACTGATTGTACTAGTACTATTAATAAAATTCTGGACTTCGAATTAATTGTTTTGAATTAATTCAGTCGCCATATCAACATTCAACTTATTTGTCTCCGTATTCGTTCAAATGTTGTTAATTTTGATTGTAGGAGAAATAAAAAAGGGACACTTGGGACTTGGGAGCCAAATTGTTCGGCATATTCATTTCAGTTGTCAAGGCGTTTCGTGGCGGTAGATACACGTTTTCAGATGTCGATGTTTTCATAGGAGTATCATCTAATAGATTGACCTCTGAAACTGTTTATATGTTTCATTTTTAATCTTGAATAAATATTTGTTGATGTTTTCATATTCTCTAATTTTAGAATATTTTTTCTACCGAATATATCTTTTACACATTACAATCATGGTACCGTTCCGTTCGATTACTGCTTAAAATTCTGAACTTTGGACGACATGCCCTGAATAAAATTCAACGGCCATTCTTCCACATTAACATACAAATGGCAATAAGTGTATGTAGTATTCGTTAAAATTTTATCGGAACTGCAGGCTATGAGCAAGTTAATTAAGGTGTGATGAGCTTGCTATTTGTCCAAAGAGTTAATTACAAACATGCTGTCTTACGAATAAAAATAAGTGTGTCTTGTCACGCTAAATCTATATATGAAGCAGTGTTCAAAAATTTCAGCTGAAATGTGGCGAATTTCATGAAATTTCAGTCTTTTCAGTAGTGTTCGGAATTACTATTTGCCCATAAATCTGCTCTTTTCACCAAAGATACACTTTTAGTCCAAATTTCAGCCGATATTTTGCAAAATTCGGTATTTTCGGTGGGGACAAAAAAACCAAATCCCAATCCCTAATAAGTACATATACAGAAGTAGCTCAACGTTTTCTCCAACGCCAATACTTAAGACATGAAATCGGAATAATTTCAGGAGAAATTTTAGTAAGTCACAAGAAACACCAGTAGTACAAAATTAACTTTGAGAATCTTAGTCCAACTAGATATTCTTAAAAACCTGATTTAAAAGATGAAACTCAAATATAAGCTTAATAATACCAAACTTTTCAGTCTACTAATCGTTTGCCTGATGCATACTACCTTTATATGAAACAGGAGGCTGGAGGAGGGGTACCAAAAGGAAAGGGGTACCAAAAGATGGTTAAGGAAACAAAAACTCCTTCTGAAAGGTACGACTACCGAAGTACCAATGGTGGGTTGTATATGAGCCATTTGCTCGTCAAAATAACTAGAGCAAAAACTCCTTCTGAAAGCTACGACTACCGAAGGTAAGCTTGGCAAGATACGTGGAAATAAGATCATCTTTATGTTCCATCCAGATGCACCAGCTCATGATGATGACAACGTTCATGAAAAGGTGATATTAAGTTGAGAACTCAGGGTCTCGAAGATGAGGAAGGCATCCCCTTGTACGATGACATTTAAGTTGATACATACCATCTTATCTCATTTTTCAATGGGCTCCTCTCGTTCTTGGAACAAAATCAAGAGAAATTGTAATAATCAACAAGCACCAGTAGTACACAATCAACTTTGAGAATCTTAGTCCAACTAGGATATTCTTACAAACCACACATACACCATGATGCATCACGGGATGCCCCTCCAATATTTATCATCAAATCACATGCAAAGGACAAGCATGGTGGTGGGGGGCAGCCAAAACTTTGTTTTGTAGGAATCTCATGGAAGCATGTGAAGCAAGGGAGTATGGAAGTGACTCAAAGTAAAGCAATCAAGTGGGAGGATCAATCATGCAAGCAAAGAGTGGACGAGAGCATTTAGGTGGTGCAACCCTGTGGAGCACGCAGTCACAAAGCAACAAGGGAGCATGGAGTGCACTGGAGGAAGCTGGAGCCGAGAGGGGTAGCGAAGGCCCCGTGGCGGCGAGGCCTCACCTCCTTTTAAGCCCTCTGGTGCCCGTCTTCCTCAGGTAAGTCCCTCACCCAACTCTCTGTTCGTGTTCTTGAGCTCTAAGTTCAAAACCTCTAGAACCATTGCTTCCCACCTCGAGCTTTAATTCATCCATCAAAAACAATCCTAAGTACACTAAAAATTCCACCCTTCCATACTTTGTTTGTGTGCCTTGCTGCCAATTCAAAACCCTAGGTATACTTGTGAGAAAGAGTGCATCAACCATGTGGAAGAAAACTACTAGTCTTTTCTTCAAGAAGAAAGGTTCTTCATCATCCAAGCCGTCATCAACGAGCTCTTCGCGGAGGCACTCCATTCCGAGTCTCCTTGGAGCATGGAGGAAGACACGACACCGCCGAGGAGGAACGACACCTTGCTCCTCGGTGGCATGAGGGCCACACGAAGCTCGTCTATGCGGTTTACCGAACAACAAGGACGTATGGAGGAGCCGCCCGTCCGACCGCGTTTCTCGACACGATCATCCGCTCCACCTCCATACAATCTACGGTATTCCAAGTATGGGTTTATTATTAAGACAGAGGAGGAGGATGAGGAGAAGCTCACTCGCCTTGAGAAGAGGTTTGTGGCGAATGTCAACTTAGTTGTCTCCGTATTCGTTCAAATGTTGTTAATTTTGATTGTAGGAGAAATAAAAAAGGGACACTTGGGACTTGGGAGCCAAATTGTTCGGCATATTCATTTCAGTTGTCAAGGCGTTTCGTGGCGGTAGATACATACACGTTTTCAGATGTCGATGTTTTCATAGGAGTATTATCTAATAGATTGACCTCTGAAACTGTTTATATGTTTCATTTTTAATCTTCAATAAATATTTGTTGATGTTTTCATATTCTCTAATTTTAGAATATTTTTTCTACCGAATATATCTTTTACGCATTACAATCATGGTACCGTTCCGTTCGATTACTGCTTAAAATTCTGAACTTTGGACGACATGCCCTGAATAAAATTCAACGGCCATTCTTCCACATTAACATACAAATGGCAATAAGTGTATGTAGTATTCGTTAAAATTTTATCGGAACTGTAGGCTATGAGCAAGTTAATTAAGGTGTGATGAGCTTGCTATTTGTCCAAAGAGTTAATTACAAACATGCTGTCTTACGAATAAAAATAAGTGTGTCTTGTCACGCTAAATCTATATATGAAGCAGTGTTCAAAAATTTCAGCTGAAATGTGGCGAATTTCATGAAATTTCAGTCTTTTCAGTAGTGTTCGGAATTACTATTTGCCCATAAATCTGCTCTTTTCACCAAAGATACACTTTTAGTCCAAATTTCAGCCGATATTTTGCAAAATTCGGTATTTTCGGTGGGGACAAAAAAAACCAAATCCCAATCCCTAATAAGTACATATACAGAAGTAGCTCAACGTTTTCTCCAACGCCAATACTTAAGACATGAAATCGGAATAATTTCAGGAGAAATTTTAGTAAGTCACAAGAAACACCAGTAGTACAAAATTAACTTTGAGAATCTTAGTCCAACTAGATATTCTTAAAAACCTGATTTAAAAGATGAAACTCAAATATAAGCTTAATAATACCAAACTTTTCAGTCTACTAATCGTTTGCCTGATGCATACTACCTTTATATGAAACAGGAGGCTGGAGGAGGGGTACCAAAAGGAAAGGGGTACCAAAAGATGGTTAAGGAAACAAAAACTCCTTCTGAAAGCTACGACTACCGAAGTACCAATGGTGGGTTGTATATGAGCCATTTGCTCGTCAAAATAACTAGAGCAAAAACTCCTTCTGAAAGCTACGACTACCGAAGGTAAGCTTGGCAAGATACGTGGAAATAAGATCATCTTTATGTTCCATCCAGATGCACCAGCTCATGATGATGACAACGTTCATGAAAAGGTGATATTAAGTTGAGAACTCAGGGTCTCGAAGATGAGGAAGGCATCCCCTTGTACGATGACATTTAAGTTGATACATACCATCTTATCTCATTTTTCAATGGGCTCCTCTCGTTCTTGGAACAAAATCAAGAGAAATTGTAATAATCAACAAGCACCAGTAGTACACAATCAACTTTGAGAATCTTAGTCCAACTAGGATATTCTTACAAACCACACATACACCATGATGCATCACGGGATGCCCCTCCAATATTTATCATGAAATCACATGCAAAGGACAAGCATGGTGGGGGGGGGGGCAGCCAAAACTTTGTTTTGTAGGAATCTCATGGAAGCATGTGAAGCAAGGGAGTATGGAAGTGACTCAAAGTAAAGCAATCAAGTGGGAGGATCAATCATGCAAGCAAAGAGTGGACGAGAGCATTTAGATGGTGCAACCCTGTGGAGCACGCAGTCACAAAGCAACAAGGGAGCATGGAGTGCACTGGAGGAAGCTGGAGCCGAGAGGGGTAGCGAAGGCCCCAGGCCGGCAGGCCTCACCTCCTTTTAAGCCCTCTGGTGCCCGTCTTCCTCAGGTAAGTCCCTCACCCAACTCTCTGTTCGTGTTCTTGAGCTCTAAGTTCAAAACCTCTAGAACCATTGCTTCCCACCTCGAGCTTTAATTCATCCATCAAAAACAATCCTAAGTACACTAAAAATTCCACCCTTCCATACTTTGTTTGTGTGCCTTGCTGCCAATTCAAAACCCTAGGTATACTTGTGAGAAAGAGTGCATCAACCATGTGGAAGAAAACTACTAGTCTTTTCTCAAGAAGAAAGGTTCTTCATCATCCAAGCCGTCATCAACGAGCTCTTCGCGGAGGCACTCCATTCCGAGTCTCCTTGGAGCATGGAGGAAGACACGACACCGCCGAGGAGGAACGACACCTTGCTCCTCGGTGGCATGAGGGCCACACGAAGCTCGTCTATGCGGTTTACCGAACAACAAGGACGTATGGAGGAGCCGCCCGTCCGACCGTGTTTCTCGACACGATCATCCGCTCCACCTCCATACAATCTACGGTATTCCAAGTATGGGTTTATTATTAAGACAGAGGAGGAGGATGAGGAGAAGCTCACTCGCCTTGAGAAGAGGTTTGTGGCGAATGTCGACTTCGACGACCAAGCTCTCCAAGTGTTGGGCTTTCACACAGACATTTATTACTTGTTGGGAAACCTAGGTTGGGTACAATTTTCCAACGGAGTGTCAGCAAACACCCACAAGGAATTGGCACTGGAAATTCTTATGACCATGGCGCTGATACTTGGTGAAGGAGTCCCGAGTCTCTCATTCCGTTTGGAAGGGATGAACAAGTGATTCCCTATGAGTACATTAGAGAGTTGCTTAGTTTTCAAAAGGAAGCCCCGGAGCAAGTCGAAGTGCATGGGAATACATTGGAAGGATTTTGGAGAATGATCGCGAGAGAAGCTAACCGACAAAGGAGTAGTATCCAGAATCCCATAATCAAGGTGTTTCACTCATGGATGTGCAAAAGGATTTTGGGGAGGATTAAAGAGACCAAGATAACCGACATGGAGTTGAACTGGCTTTACTTGGCTTTGATTGTTGGGTAGCCACTCGACCCCTCACACCTTATGATCAATCGGTGGTGTTGCGAAGCAATATCGGGATCCAGAGATATTGGTTCGGGGTGTTACCTCTCCATGTTGGCCATCTCATTGAGACCGGGAATTACAAGAAACCCGGAGTATCTCCTAGTCGGGACTTCTCTAGGAATTGTTTATTTGAAGCAAGGTAAATATATAAGTGGAGATGTGAGAGGAGGCTTCAAAGTGGCCAAAGTAAATTTACCCCTACCGGACGCAAGGTTAAGATTATTTATTGAGGGGAAAGAAGATTGGTTAGAGGAAGGATTGTAGAAGAAGGTTCTTCTGCAGCCCAAGAAGAGGAAGGTGTTCCCCAAAATTATGTGCCACCATATGGAGAAATTCCGGTGCTGCCAAGACACTACGGAGGAGTACCAATGCAAGCATGGGGGAGAGTGGTGCAGCCATGCCCCCACCATATTTTGTGGTACCTAACGTAGTCTTTGTGGAGCAATATGCACACCTCCCTCAACCACAACAAAGTGTGGCCATCATTGGAGGATATGTTGCAAGAAACATGCAAAATATCGCAGCCATCCAATCCAATGCAAATCAAATGGTTGAAGGAAATGCAAACATCACTTTTGATCTTGGCCGCCTTCACCTAGCACCAGAGGAACAATTCATAGGAGGAGCGCTCCAATCTTATTATGAGCAAAGGTACAATAATCAAGATTACCAAAATCAACCACCGACAGAAGATTAGAGAGAGGAGAAGCTTATTTTACTTTGTTTATTTTTTCCTTTTCCTTTTCTTAAATTTTCAGCTTGTGTGCACCTATGTATGTGTAGTATTTTCAGTTTTTATTTATTTTCAGCAAGTGTGTTAGTTTTTATTTCATCATGAATAAAATCACCACCTTGTTATTACCTTTGGTAAAGATGTAAAGTTTGTGCCATATTAGTATATGATGATAGTTGTCGCTTTTCTTATCTTTGTACTTGTTTATGCATGATTAAGCTAATGCTCTCTTAAAATACAAATCTGAAATTAATCTAAATGCTAGCTTAATCCTTTGCAGATGTTATGATAAAAATGAGACCCATAGTTTTTCTTATGCTCTCAACTTTTAGATGGCTTAAAGATGATTTATTTTTGTTCTCAAAAGTAATGCTAACCTTGTCATTGGTATCACTTTCATGTTGCTCTACCTATCCAGAGCCATAATCTATTTGAGTGCAAAAACTTAGTATACAAGGTTTATTTTTGGGTGAGTTAATTCAGGGCTTGACTTCTCTGGCCTGAGACTAAGAAGCTGGCCATTCCATTTTTGCGTATCTATCTTTTTGCTAGCATTTCTATCTGTGCCTTGTGTATCTCCACATCAGTGATTTCACAAACCTCGCTAGATATCCACCCATAAAACCAAAAATATAATCTTTTGTGTTTACCTCCTTGAACAAAACCTATCATGTGAGTATGGATCGTCAATTCGAGGAAGATCGCAAGATGGTACCAAGATTGAAGATTTCAAGTATCTCTCCGAAGGAAAAATATTTCTGGTACCTACCTTATCTCTATCACCTCTTTGCCCGAGGACGAGCAAACGTCTAAGCATGGGCGAGGAGGTAGGTACGAATGCACTTTAGAGTTCAAGGGGAGTAATAAAAAAGAGAAAAAAGAAAGAGAAAAAGAGAAAATATATGTATAAGAAAGAAAAAATATGTATGAGAAAAATATGAGTGTGTATAAAACTCCCCGGTTCTCTAAATGCATTAGGGATTCCAAAAGCTTCAAGATAAAGATCCAAACTCTTTCCAACCATGTGCAATCCGATAACGAGGACTTCCTTTGTGCCTCGGGATCACTCTTGCCATTTGCACATGTCCACCTTTCTCAAAGTGTGTATAATTTTTCTCTCCCCCTCCTAGATATAACATTATTTTCCAATGACCTTTTTGACGAGTCTCGGTAAGACCATGAGAAGCTTATCTTGTTTTGATAATATCTCAATTATAATATCTTGGTAGGACTAAACTTTTCCAAAAAAGCTTCACATAAAGCCTACCCCCCCCCCCCACACACACACATATGTTTTTGAGAGGGGGAATGAGTAGAATAAATAGGTTTGGGAGACAAGATGAGATGAGAGTACATGAGCAAGATGCAAGGTGGTTTAAATTTTTGATCTTGGTTTAGCTCTTTTTCATCTTGTTCTTTATTTCAAAATTTCTAAGATCCATTTGAATTTTGGGAGCATGTTTAATACTTGTGGGAAGAGCTTGATTAATATCCACCCTCCGTAGGGATGAAGGCTAGTACACTATGGAACTCTAATGAATTAAACTTTTGAGAGCATTATGTTTTCTCATGTATGATCAAGTGTAGGGTTTGAGCAATGAAGGGCAACACTGATATCCATCGAAGGCTTACTCAAGGATGAGCAAGGTTTAAGCATGGGGGAGATGTTGGATGAGCAAGGTTTAAGCATGAGGGAGATGTTAACGGTGAATTTCCGTCAACCTAGCCATGAGTTTACCATCGGTGTTGGCATCAATTTTATATCTTGTTCGTTGGTACTAACCCCCTAATATAACAAGTTTGTTCGTTTGTCAGTTTTGAAGTTTAATGTTTATGTAGGAATTTAGCGTTAAAAGAAAGACTTCCGGGTAAAGTTCATCAAACACCTCGTGAGAAGACCATGAAGCCCGGCACGAGTTAAGAAATGAAGTGAACATGACTCCAAGAAGCCCAACGACCAACCCGTGAAGGTAGAAAACTCGAAGGACCTAGATAGAAAATGCTGAAGCTTGCGCGACAAGAAGCCCTATCCAAACCGTGGAGAAACTAGCGCCAAGGGCCCACGTCAGAGGAGGGAAACTTCCAGAAGACACGAGAAGCATCACCGACGAAGGAGGCCACGAGATGGGCCAAAATGGGCCTAGGCCTGTCGGCCCAGCCCATTTCTGGGTCCATTCGTCACCCCCTTTGACCTAGACGACCCCCGGGCTATTTATAGTCCCCTTGACAAGAGCCACTCATCAACTCATTCGCCATTCACCACCGAGGAGCAAAGAAGAGAGGAACACCATTCCGGAGAGGAGAGGGTCGAGCTAGTTGTCTAGGGTTTCCCTAGCTGGCGTGGGAACCTTGCAAGGAAGACCACGTCGGAGTTCCAGGAGCTAGGAGCAAGATCAAGGTAGGATCCCGGTGGTGATCTTGTCCATGTATCATTCATGATGTTCTCTAGATTAGATTCATTAGATTAGATTAGATTCGTTTTCTTGGTGTTCTCTAGATTAGATGCAAAATCACTTCCTTTGAAGATTAAAGTGTTCTCGACTTTTGTAGATTGGTTCTTGAATCACACATTTGTTCCACGGATTTGATACCTTGGGTTCACACTTAAGGGAAGAAGGGTCCCTTGACTACGATGGAGGATTTGTCTGCTTGAAATCCAAACGAAGTTTGATGCACATATATACCGTCAACAAGCCCCTTTTTCTGGCATCGTTGCCGGAGAATAAGTGATCAAGATTCGATCTTTTATTGCTTTTTTGAATATTTTTAGTTTTCTTTTGGTTTTTCTTTTTGCATCTACTAACTTTTGATCATCCTCAAAAATCAATCTAATCTAATTTTTTACTAACCCTAGTTTCTTTAGATTTGTTTTTATTTTTTGTTTAATCACCACCTCCAAACCCTAGAAAAGATCAACTTCAACCGCAACCGATGGGAGAACAATTGTAGCCGGAGCACAAGGTCGGGGAGCTATGCACCCCAGACATCGTTGACCTACCAATCTTGAACCTCGCGGAGATCGGAAGGCCATTCGAGATCAAGACCTGAACAATCCGCATGGTGCAACATTCACCCTTCATCGGTAAAGAGGATCCCACCTTCACCTCCAAGCATTCATTCAACTTTGTCAAACATTCAACATGTACGGGTTGACTTAAAACCAAATGAGGGCAAGGCTCTTTCCATTCTCGCTGTTCAGAAAAGGTTTGCAATGGTTCTACACTCAACCGGAGGAGACGGTGCACAACTGGGAAGCTTTGATGAGAGCTTTCATGAAGGAATACTACTCACCAGGTAAGACTCAAAGCTTGCGCAATAAGATTGCTACTTTTTCTCAATATCCTACGGAGACCATATCAAAAGCTTTTGAGCGCTTCAATGAGTACACTTGGGCGGTGCCACATCATAAGTTCCCGAAGGAAGATCTTGTTCAAAAGTTCTATCAAGGACTTACCATGGCATCAAGGACGATCATCGATGCATCGGCGGGAGGATCCATCATCGAGCAAACACCGACCCAAGCTTTCACTCTATTCAAGAAGGTCGCGAACAATGATACGTGGGTGTCATCCAGACGCTTACTTCCGGTTCAACCCACGGGGAACGTCAAAGGAGTCTTGCAAGTGGAGAAGGAAGATCTACTCGAAGGCAAGATCGATTCGCTCACTAGGAGGTTGGAGAACATGGATATAGAGAAGAAAGAAGCTCAAGACTTAAAGGCTGTTGAAGCAAGATCCACATGTGAAGAGTGCGGAGAGTATGACCATGTCCAAAAAGATTATCCAGAGGAAGCCAAGATGCTCGACTACATGATGAAGAGAGGTTTGCCGAACTTCCTCTGCGGGCAAGGTAGACCTCAATTTAATGCGAGTTCGTCCATTCCAAATTCGGCTCCTCCTCGTATGCAATTGAAGGATTTCATGGACAAGCAAGCTAATATCAACAAGGACACTGTCACTAAGTTCAAAGCCATAGACAAGGTGTTGGAGAACATCGAAGCAAGGTGACAGAGGTCGAAAGCTCCAACATCAAGTGCTCAACATGATGAATATGCTCGAGACACAAGTGGGACAACTTGCCGGGCGCCTATCCGCTAATGAAGGGAAGTTACCGGGACAACCTCAAGGTCCTGAGACGGCAAAGGCCATTCAAGGCCATGGCAGGCGCACGTGATCGGCCGGCCATGCGCACAGCAGGGTGCGCGGGAGCCCGCAGCGAGCCGCGTGCGGCGGCGGTGGAGTTCGGCGAGGCCGGCTATGGCGGGCACGTGCACAGGGAGGGCGACTATGGTGGCGGCAGGTGTCGGCGGCAAGCGACAGAATCGGGAGAAACACGGGGAGGAAGAATAGATGATGTTAGGATTTCATGTTGCTGGGCCAGATGAGCTATTGTTGGACTTCTGGTGGATTATAGTTCGATTGGTTACTATCTTCCAGAAGATATATAGGATTTCCGTGGAAAATGAGGCCTCTAAAACACATTTGAAGGCCCAACTCAAAAGTACAGAGTCTTAAAATTAGATCCCAACTCTAGTGGAGACCGACAAATTGAGCCTCCATTTTTCTGTTCTCGGTCCTATATGATGTTAAAAATTAAAATAGACAAAAATTCCACCTATTACAAGTTTTGAACCTCAGACCTTCACCTAAACAAGGTAGTTAAGAACCATTACACTACTGAACACTTTATGACAACATAGTTATTGATCATTTTAAGCTGTTGTTTCGTTCCTTTTCCTTTCTCTCTTTCTAATTTTTATTTCCTTTCTTATTCTATTTATCTACATTAATTTTCCTTCTTCTCTTGCATATTTTATTATATTCTATCCGTTTTTCTCTTACACATTTGTTATTCCTACCCTTTTCTTTAATATATAGAGTTTCTGATTTCCTATGTTTTTTGTTTTATTTATTTATTTTCAATTTATTATTTTTATTCTAATTTTATTTGTTCCCAAATATTGTTCTTGCTTAGTGAAAATTTTCTCATTTGATTGATTTAATGATCTGTGATTCATTTTTCTTTACATATTTGTTGTTCTCTTTTAATATTAATTTTTTACTTCTATAAATATTTGTTCTACCTCTAAAATTTACTGGGTTAGTTCATATAGCTCGGTATGTACAAATATTTTGTTTTGCCAGTTTGTAGAATTTGTTCGACACATATACATATTTGTTCCAGCAATTCATATAATTTGTTCGGTACCTAAAAATATTTTGTTTTGGTTGTTTGTATAATTCGTTCGACACGTATACATATTTTTCCGACGGTTCATTAAATATTTTGTTTTGGTAGTTTGTAAATTTTGTTTGACACGTGTTCATATTCGTTCTGGTAGTTCAAATAATTTATTGGGTACATACAAATATTTATTTTTTCGAGATGAGATGTAAATTTGTTCAGACTATAATAATAAGTTGTTCCGGCTATAATAATATCTTGTTCGGGCTATAATAATAACTTATTTTGTCTATAATAATAACTTATTCGAACCCTTGTTCTGATTTGTTCTGATACTACATTTGCTTTTGTTAGAGATGACATATAAACTTGATCCGGCTATAATAGGACTATGTTCAACAATTGTTCTCGTTTGTTCTAACACTTTATTTTGTTTATTCGAGATGACATACAAACTTGTACTGGCTATACTAATTAGTTGTTCTAGCTACAGTAATATTATGTTCCGGCTATAATAATAACTCATTCTATGTATAATATGAACTTGTTCAGACACTTGTTCTGATTTATTCTGATACTACATTTTTTTAGGGATGACATACAAACTTGTTCCTGCTATAATAGGATCTTGTTCTGACAGTTGTTCTCATTTGTTCTGACACTTCATTTTCATTTGTTTTGTTCTAACGATAATAGAATGTATAAACTTAATTAAAAATATGAATAAAAAAGATTGTCAAAATATAGTCTAAGTGTGATCTTGTTTCGAAGTTTTTATTGCAGAAATCCAATGATGCAATCGGAATTTAATTTTGATGTTTGGTTTGTGATTTATAGATTTTTGAAGCTTCAAATAACTTTAGATGAGAATGCCATCATCACCTTTGAATTTTTTTTACATGCATACATCCACCCACCCATACGCACTGCAACACCTACCCGCTGCAGCTCTGCTTCCCCCGGCGTGATGGTTTGTCAATTGTCGCTGAAGTGACGCTGGCCTCCTCTCTCGCCGGCTCGTCATGGGGCCGAACCGCGAGCCTCCTTCCTCCATGCACCGACCCCTCGAGCTCGTGGCTTCGTTCGTTGGGCCATCGACTGCGACACCCGTCGAATCTTGGCCGCAATCGAAGACGGGGCCCGAAAAGGACCCCGTCGCTGCCTCGCAAGGGCTTCGTTTCGGCACCCCCTCCTCCTAGTCTCGGGGAATTTGAGAGCAAGGCTAGAGCTCACGTAGCGCGTCTTGGACTGACCGGATGGGCGTCAAGGCGGGCGACAACAGAGGAGCCGGGCTGAGGTTTCTCCTCCAGTTCGATCCGGGGAAGGCTTGGATTCGACCGCACCCTGTTCGGCGTCTCGCTCTTCGCGCTGCTCAGCCGCCTTCTCGGCTGGAGAAAAGGACGGTGGCGGTGGTCGGGGGAGAGTGTCCATGGCGATCGCGGGGGAGGAAGTCGGAGGAAGGCGACGACAGTGGCGGTTCTGCGAACTCCATCGTGTCCACCACAACAACGATTTCTCTCTGCCTCGCGGCAATGTATGCCTCTGACCAGAGACCTCGACGCGCTCCGCCGCTGCCACAGCAGTGGCGGTGCCTGCCAGCGCCGGATTCAGATGCGCGATTTGAATGCTTCGTTCGCATCTTGATTCGTTGCGGACTACCTCCTCTACCTCCGCATCCGTCCCTATAGTCACATACGACATCGACTCCACCAGAGACCTCCCCCAATCCGTCAAGGGCGGATTTCATCGTGGTGCGGTGCCCAGGGCCGAGGGCCCTGCTGCCGGAGGTGGAGCTTGCCGGGCCTTCACAGCCGTCACGCGGCGTCGGGGACGAGGGCAAAGCTTGTCGTGGAATAGCGTCACAGAGGCGACCTGACAGGCCGCAAAGGGCGACACACACTTCTCGTCGCCGCAGGGCCACCCGGCCGTGTGCGTGAATGCCAGCATCGAAGGCTCCATGTCCGAGGCGGAGATGGGTGAGGGCGCCGCCATGTCCGCTCCCACGCCCAGAGGAATCTCTTCTTGGACGCCGACGAGTGCACCCTTGCCGCCGCCACCACCGCCCTCCGCATCCGCCTCTACGGCCCCGACGACTGTGCCCCCAATGCGCGGTGCTCGTGCTCAAGCGCTACCCATGGATCAGCCGCGTCGAGGAGGTCGATGGCGGACGACGGACGAGGGGACGGCTAGGTGAGCGCGCGCCGCTACTGGGGGACCTGCCCCATGTGGTTGGGATAGAGAGACGGGAGAAAGAGAGAAAAAGAAATGAAAAAGATAAAAATAGTGGGACTCACTTTTGGAGGGGATTTGTAGGCCCCCCCCCAAAAATGCAGGTTTGGAGGGGAAATTTGGAGGGGTATGCAAAATGCAAGCCCATTTAGAGGCTCTACTGGAATTGAGTTTTTACATAAGTCTTCAAATTTTGGAGCAGAGACCCATATAGAGGCCCCTGCTGGAGGGAGTTGCTCTAATCGATCCTACTCGGGTGTGGTAAGGTTGATTAACCATGACTAATCATAACTAATGAACTAATCAAAATTTTATCAAGACACTATAGTACCGACTACGACAACTTATCATGATTAGTCGGGCGACTAAAAAATTGCTAGGAACCAATAATTTCAACCAACAACTTCTATATATGGTCGCCACCCATCACAAAATGCACTCTCTCGAGCAATTTGAGGGAGAGGCAGTCGAAAAAATTAGCTCTCCCTGCGGTTGCACCCTCGTGCGTAAGGGCAATGTGACCCTTTTACCCACCAAGCTACGCGGTGGAGGAACGATGGATAGGGACGACATGGGGAGATGCAGTGGCACCGGGAGTAGAGGTGGCATGGTGGTGTAGGCGACGTGAGGAGACAAGGAAGATGAGAAGTGGATAGGACGAGGGGGAAGCAGATAAATAAAGATAAGAAAAAAAGGATAAAAACAAAGTAGAAGGGAAAAGAAGAGATGAGAAGAAATAGAAGAATATAGAAAAACAAAAAAATGAAAGCAAACAATAAAGTGCATAGTAGAAATTTCATCCTTTTATCAAAGTTACACATGAGAAGCCATTTTACCAAAATTTGTTTCACTAAGTCGAAGCAAAAAAAAAAAGAAAAAATCTACTTCATGGGAGAAACCACAGTCGCAGCTGTTTTAGTCACAGCTGCAACCCTGCCAAATAAGTCTTTTATTACAAATTTCCGAAAATTTTGGAAGTGTATACCACTCACCCTGAGTATTCTAGCGATTGGTGACACTCGATTTTCCACGACATTGGACATCCTGCTCTTTCTTCCTCGGTCCAACACCTTTCCTCCCAATAGACAGGCCACCCCACCGCTGCCCAGATGGACCACCGCCCTTGCCGAGGGTGTGTGGTAGGTGTTGGGGATAGATATCCATCAGCCATGAGGAAGGAAGAATACCAACTCATACCAGGATTCTCTTGCATTCCTACTAAAACTCGCTCATGACATACAATCCTACTATGACTCCTTGTAACCGACTAGTAATTCCACCCCTAGAGTATATAGTGAGGGTAGGGATAACAAGGTTGGCAGAATCACCTCACGATCAACACCAATCAAGAACATCATACAACACCCATGCGCAGGGTGCCGTATGCAACATCCCAAACAGGAAGTAGAGTATTACGCTATTTTGACGATCTGAATCTGTATAAATCTGTGTCTTGTGTCCTCATTTTTACTTCTGAGCTCCACATCCAGTGATTCCCGATCAACCAATCTACTACCTCGGAATATTGCTTTGTAGGGTGCAAGGTATAAAACTGACAAAAGGATCTCCTTGGAGCATGGCGTTCGGAGAGACCCTACCGCGCCCACAGCTGTCACATCCTTACCCAAGTATACTACCCAACTGAACTCCTCCAGCTCCCAGTCGTCAGCAGCGGACACACCACCACCTGGCCTAACCACCCCCTTCCCCACCACCACAGATGCTCAGCTCCCACCAACCTTCCTTCTAATCTATAACTCCTATATAGGAGCTCCCCACTAGGGAGTTCTCTCAATATGCAAGCATGCCACCTCAACAGCCCCACTAAGACAATGACATTCAGTGGTGGGCCCCATAGTTTGAACTAGCTAAAAAATGTTATAACTCAAAAATCAAAAAATCAAATTAAATTCTGATTACACCATTATATTCCTTTTAATAAATCCTTCAAAACAAGATCTCATATGAATATATTTTGATAAAATGACAAATAGGCCCCATCGATGGTAGTTGGTATAGAGTAAAGTGAAAAAGAAAAAAGAATGAAAAAAGCGAAAGGAAAAAGAAGAAAGAAAAAAATAGGAAGGTGATAGTAATATTCTAACTCATAGATTTCTCCTACATATTTGCGGCAACGCGCAGGGAATTGAGGAATATAAAAGAATACCAGTGTAGATTCAATTTTGACAAAATCCCGCAGCAACGCGCGGGGTGTTCAAACCTAGATCAAAGAATTACCAACGACGACGACGAGGTTGCCGAGGTCGTCGAAACTCTCTATTATGATCAGACGCGCGAGGTTGCCGGAATTCTCTCTTTCGATCATAGCATTTTCCTTAATTCCCGCAACAACGCACGGGTGAGATTCCCCTAGTATATATGAAATGTCAGTTCGGTTCTGTATTTATATATCTTTTTATCTTAACATATATAAATCAACAATGTAGTTTTTATAATTAGAAGTGATAATAATTACCCACTTCATATACCATTATTTCTTACAAACTCCCTCCAACGTGAAATATAAGGCATATAAAGCTTTACTTGAAAATTATCCGCAAATACAAGATGTTCTAAACAAATTTAGATTACAGCTCATGAAATTTTTGTAGAGTTTGACAGAGGAATGTGTGTATTTTATCAGTCCCATTAATCTATCTAGAAAATTAAGGATACCTTATGTTTCAATATAGAGGCAGTATGCTATTACTATCGGTAATGCTGTACCTCGGCTGTCCTTTCTGGGGTGAAAAAAATCGGACGCGGGTCCCACCCAAAACCTCCCCATCATAATGCATAGTTTCATTATATCATTATCGTACATAAAGGTACTATTAATTCATAGTAATGTATAATGAGGATAATGGAAGAATCTTGCTTCTTCTTTTGGCAAGAAACGCATACTTATCTTATTCTCCAATGCAGCACAAAATAAGGACACTGATAGAAGTAGCTCACATATTGTTGTCCAATGGCATCACCCAAATACATGAATTGAAGTGGAAGAAAAATATAATGATCAACAAATTAATGCCAGCAGTACATCATCAACTATGACGTTCTCAGGGATGGCACATTTTCTGTCATTATCAATAATCAATAAAGATAAAGCAGTGGAAGAAAAAGGAAACTCAAACAGAAATACGGCAAATAAAAATTGAAAACTTCACCCTGCCAACCAAGATCAACGGGGGCAATCGCGATGGCTCCAAAATTTCTTGTTTTGGCTGAATCAAGCGATCTCCCGACACTAGAATTATTCATGTGAATGCTCCCGCAATTTCTGGCTGCCATCATCTATGTTTAACATCAAATTTATTTCAAATAATCATTCAGTTCATACTTCAGAGCTCCAAATTTATGAGGATACTGATATAGAAAGCGATCTCCCGATGTGCTCCTGCATTTTCTTGCTGCCATCGTCTACATACATTTCTTCTAGGACCATTGCATTCTCAGCGAAGAACTTGGCCAGTTGAACTCCAAGGCAGGTAAGATCATCCATACAAAAGTGCAAGCTCACTCTTCTTAGGTAGCTCTGCAGGCAATAGAAAGATTCATCACTCAGGCCAGGGATATACGGGGCCTCATGATTGCCACCATTGTCCGCCTCTCCACCCATATTGAAACCATTATTGGACTTCTGCGATTCCTGAAGCGATCGACAGACTTGTTGAAATCCGCTTGCACCTCCTTGAATATAGAACAACGCTTCCCGAAGTAACCCTTGTTCAACTTGAGCCGCAGGTCACGAACCACAGGGCAGCAGTGGAGTAAGTTTGCCAGCATCACTGTTGTGGACCCCCTCGCGGGTGATAGCTATAAGCTAAGTCCGTTACTGTTTTTCTTCTCCGTTGAATAAGCACGCCATGTAGTCAGGCGGAGCGAGTCAGTAGGAGCCCGTTGCATGCGTTTGTTCGTGCAGAACGGGTCGTAGGGTAAGTGCGCGGTGTGTCCGTGAGATCGTGGGATGGCGCGGTCAGCTGATCGGCTCGCTGTGTTTGTAGGGAGTTCGTTGTTCCTTGTAGCTTGTATTTAGGGAAGTCAAATACAATCCAGAAAAGCTGCTAGTTCAGTTCGCAGCACAAACCACCGTGTGTCCATTGTGTTCCTGGTATTCGTGTGTGTGCGCAATGCCGGACTTGAAATTTCATTTGCACTTTCCTGCATCCACCATTCACGGGTGGTCGGAGGCAGTTGGCCTCCAATCACAAGCTACAACACGCCTCGGATAGAAGTTGAAACCAGCACAAACCTCCAAGTAGTGGAAGCGCTGAGGGAAGAGGCACTGCAGTGTCGCCGTTGCATGGTGCTCATGAAGATTGGCAGAGGGGGACACGATGGGGGAGGCTGGTGTGAGGTTGGAGGCCTCGCCACCGCCATCCTTGCGGCCGCACAGCTTCCTGGCGGCGTGCTCTGGCGGCGGCGAGGCGGGTGGGCAGTGCTGGAGGGGGCTGTGCGGGGGGCGGCGGCCGTCCGCCCGAGTCGCCCCTCGGGGGACGACGCGAGCGGTAGGAGCGGCAAAGTTGGATCAATTTCATTGCAGCAGCATTGTGGTGCGGTTGGGCAAGATTCAGCGAGAGCAGCAGGATATGGATCTATCTGTTGCTGATCTGACTCTTGAAGGATGCAGCCAAAGCACCTCGACATCCTCCGCACCCGCTGCCTGTCGAACGCAGACAGTGGGGACGGGATGCGTTGACAGGGAGGGAGTGGGGACTAGGGAATGGACTGATGTTATTGTGAACTGTTCTGCCTACGAATTGGATTTGTTTTTCAGTAACAAAGGACAATAAGAGTACTATCCAAACCCCACATCAACGAAACTGAGTTCAGAATTTTTGTAGCCTGCAGGCTACAACTTCTATAAAAACTTTAACAATGGATAAAGAAAAATTAACATCAAATTTATTTCAAATAATCATTTAGTTCATACTTCAGAGCTCCAAATTTATGAGCATACTGATATAGGACATTTCAGCCTGCCAGCCAAGTTTAACGAGGTAAGATCACGATGCCTCCAACGTTTCTCCTTTTGGCTGAACGATTAGAAAGCGATCTCCCGATGTGCTCCTGCATTTTCTGGCTTCCATCATCTACGTACATTTCTTCGAGGACCATCGCGTTCTCAGCGAAGAACTTGGCCAGTTGAACTCCAAGGCAGTCAAGATCATCCATACAAAAGTGCAAGCTCACTCTTCTTAGATAGCTCCGCAAGCAATTGAAAGATTCATCACTCAGGCCAGGGATATAGGGGGCCTCATGTTCGCCACCATCATCTTCTCCACCGAATGAAACCATTGGACTCCTGCGTTTCCTGAAGCGATCGAGAGACTTGTTGAAATCCTCTTGCACCGCCTTGTCTATAGAAGAACGCTTTCCCAAGTAACCCTTGGTCAACTTGAGCCGCAGGTCACGGACCACAGGGCAACAATGGAGTAAGTTTGCCAGCATCACCATTGTGGACCCCTGCTTCGTGGGGTCATATTGAGCTTGAAGCTCAAGCCTCTCCAGAAGGCTGAACACCAAACCACCTAGAAGCTCATCCTGGCTCCCCTTGTCCGCGACGACGGCGCTGCTCCTATCCATGGTGGAATGTAGCTGAATCTTCAAGACCTTTGCGGTGCTGAAATTCCGAATGAACTGCCAGAACAGTTCGTCAACTTCGCCCCCATTTTCGTAGGCACGGTAGTAGTCATTATTATCACCACCTATAAAGTCCAAATCCACCTGAGCAAGGTTGGCTGCCGCTTTCTGTGGTTTTAGTGAGAGACCATCACTTTGCTGAACAGAACCCTGATATCTGAAGTACCGCAACCTCGACGCATCTATCTCTAGCAATTGGACTCCGTCCCACCTCTGGTATCTGCACGTTGCGAACACGAGAGCAGCGAGCGCTGGGAAGACGAGCCGGCAGCATGCAACCTTTGGCGCCGACACGACATCATAATGATATTTCTCTTCCTCTTCTGTCGGCATGTGACAGGATTCCAGATGCAGTGTCTCGAGCTGCGGAGCGGCGTCGGCCATGCGCTGGAGGTCGACGAGAGGGACGGTGCACCCTTCCAGGTGCAGCTCTGCCAGCCGCGGGAAGGCGCCGGCGTCGGGCGGCGCGTTCGTACTCAGGCGACAGCAGCAGCCGATGATCCGGGCCACCCGGAGGGTCTCCGACGACGGCAGGGAGCAGCCGAAGCTGAGCGGCGACTTGTCGTTCTCCATGACCTCGACGTGGAGCTCCTCGACGCGCCTGGTGGCCGACGGGTTATTGACCACGGCGTCGATCAGGTCATTCTTCGACCAGTCCACGTGGTGAGTCGGGTCGACGACGACAGAGAGCCTGGTGATGGGGGCGTCGGCGGCGGCGAGAGCCTCGCCAAGGGCGCGGAGGGAGACCTCGAGCTCCTCGTCGCTGTCGTAGTCGTATAACTCATCATCATCGTATGGTGATGCTTTGGTCCCCGGCTTGTCCTGGCGGCTGAAGGAGCGGGTGTCGAGGTTGACGGCGCCGCAGGAGCGCCACAGCCAGCGCCACCGCCGTGCCAGCACGGCGGTGGTCGCGCCCTCCCTGGCCGGCGCGAAGAAGAGGATGCGCATGAGAGCCTCGTCGGGGAGGTCGGACAGGAGGGGTCCGGCGGCGGCCATCGTAGTCGAAGGCGGCGTGAAGTTGTCTAGGTCTTGGAGATCCGATGGAACGAACGGCCGGGGATATCGATTTGCATGGAGACTTGACGATCTCTTCGCTAAAATCTATTTATATATATAGGTAAAAGGAAGAAAAGGAGGAGAAATCGACTTCGAGCAGCCTAGCTATCTGGCTCGGAATATTTGCTCCCCCGCTCGCTTTCTTTACCTACGACTCGGTATTGTAGAAAATCTAAATTTCCTCCAAAAAAAAAGTCGTAATACATTACATGGTGCGAAATTTGTTGCAGCCTTACATGCATCTGATAGCATCGTCTGCTATTAGGAGTAGGACTTGGTGCGGCGATGGACGTCGTGGCCGGCGGCGGCGGCCGTGCCGACAGGCTGAGCAAGCTCGACGACTTCGAGCTAGGCCACGCACCATGCTACGATGACGACTGACTGCTACGAGTACTACTACGCCGACCAAGACAACGAGTACGACAACTATCGACCGGACGGAGGCGTACACGTAAGACGTGCCAAGAAATAGTTCTTTTTTCTAGCTGGGCCATCGTGGCCGGCCCACCAGAGAGTTGGAATCAGTCCTACTTTTGACCCAAGTCCACACGTCCTCATCATCAGCAATAAAACTCGACCTGAACTCATACATCTGATGAGCAACCGTCGCCGTCCGTTCAGGGCAAGGGTTTCGGCGTTTCGCGCGGCCATGGACCCGGAGCCCACCGCCGCCGCCGACGGGCTGAGCAGGCTCGGCGATGCCGCGCTTGGCCACATCCTCTCCTTCCTCCCGGCGCCCGAGGCCGCACGCGCGGCCGCGCTCTCGCGGCGGTGGCGCCACGTCTTCCCCGCCGTGCACACCCTCTCCTTCGTGGACTCCACGCGCCGCCGCCGCCGCCGCCGCCGCCGCAGCGACGACTATTACGACGTTGACGACGACGACGACGAAGGAGATGAGATCGACGACTACCACCACGACCGCGACTCCGAAGACTCGGGCTCTCCCGGCTCCGACTCCTACCGAGATCCAGCGCTCGCCCGCGCCCCTGCCCCCGCTCCGGCCTTCGCCGACTCCGTCAGCGCCGCGCTCCACGGCCGCCACCGGGTCTCCCGCGTCTCCGCCGCGCCGCTGCGCGGGCTCAGCGTCGAGTTTGGCGGCAGCGACGCCGCCTCCGCGGCGGTGATGGACGGGTGGATCTGCTACGCCCTGCACCAGGCCGGCGACGAGCTCCACATCGACCTCCGCCTCAACCGGAAGCCGATCTGCTCGCGCGAATACGCCCTCCGCTGCCGCCGGGCGCCGGAGGCGTGCGAGTCGGCGTACGCCCCGCCGAGTGGCCTCTTCGGATGCTCCACGCCGCCGCGGCGCGCGCCGGAGGCGAGCCGGTCGGCATACTCCCCGCCGACAAGCCTCTTCCGCTGCGTCGCGCTGCGCAGTCTCCGACTCGGCTCCTGCCGGCTCGACCACACGCCGACGGCGGCCGTCGCGCTGCCGTCCCTTGAGACGCTGCACTTGACGCGCGTCGCCGACCTGACCGGCGCCGTGCAGCGGCTGGTCTCTGCGTGCCCGCGCCTCGCGGACCTTACTCTCGAGGCCTGCTGTAACCTGACCGAGCTCTCCGTCGCCGGCGCGCGCCTCCGCAGGCTGGCACTGCGCTGCTGCCATCGTCTAGCCGTTGTGGTCGCCGCCGACTTGTCGGAGCTGCGGGCCTTCGAGTTCAGCGGCGCCATGCCAGGGCCCTCGATCCAGACCGCGCACGTCCCTCGCCAGATCACGTCGTGCACGCTGAACTTCTGTGGCGAGGAGGCCGCCGACGCTGCAGAGATGGCAAGTCTCAGGGACTTCCTGCAGATCTTCGCCAGCACGACGAACCTGCAACTGAAATCTGCCCGTCTCGGCTCCGGTGTTGGCCACGACGTCTTCACCTCCGGCGCGGTGGAGTTGCCAAGCCTTCAAGCGCTCCGCCACCTCGAGCTTACCGGAGCGTTGTTGGAAGACGACGCCGCCACCGTCGCCGGGGTGGGCAGGATGCTGGAGCGGACACCGTGCCTTGAGACGCTGTCGCTGTTCTTCATGCCAAACCCCGAGGAGCCAGACTACTACTTCTACAACAACGATGACGACGAGCTCCGTGCCGTGCATAAGCTCAGGTACAACCGGTACGTGCAGCTAGCCGTGCCGGAGGGCGCCGGGATCGCCTGCCTGAGGGAGAGGACGAGGGAGATCAACTTGGTGCACTACCATGGCGGCACGGCGCAGAGGATGCTCGCCAAGTTCTTGCTATGCAACGCCTGGGTTGTCAACGAGGTGTACTGCGAGTTTGCGCAGGGCCCGCTGTTCATCCAGACCAAACTGATGGAGGAGATCACAGGGTGGGTGCTGAACAAATCTGCCAACATGGTGTTCTTCTAGTTCTAGTCCAATGATATGATTATTGGTCTACGATATTGTGCTTTGATATTTGGCAAAAGTGTTTTTGTTGAACATACTGAATATCATCCCCTGAGTTTTCACCCATATCGCTCTATTCTCCTTTATCAGTAGGTTCAGAAATTTGGAGCTCCGAAGTCGAGATCTGAACTACTCCTTAGATGATTTGAAATAAATTTGATTGTTATTTTTTCTTTATCCATCCAAATGCTAATGTTTTTATAGAAGCTGTTGCCTGCAGGCTACAGAACTAAACTCAGTTTCGTTGAAGTGGGATTTGCACACTAATTTTAGTGTCCTTTGCTACTGAAAAAGAAATCAAATTAGGAGTCAGAACAGTTCACAATTAAAATTAGGCAGATTAAGATTATTGAAATTTTCTATGAAGGGACCCCTGATGGCCGGATAGGGCGGATGTGAGAATACTCCATATGGATGGCAACTCGACAAAACTGTTTTTGTTTGTTTGAGACCTTATTTGGGACTGCTCTGCTTCTAGTTTGTTAGCTCCCCTCTAACTTTGTCCAGTCAAACACCTTGTGATCCTAAAACTCAACTCCAAGGAAAAAATATAGAGTTTTGGAGCAACTTCTCGTATTCGTGCAACACCTTAGGGGGTGCTCCAGAAACCCACGTTTTCAACTTCCTTGTAGAGTTGTGGGAATATTATCCACAAATGCCACTCTTCTCTCCGTTTCTTCTCATTCCTTGCGTCGTGCCCCTCCGACCTCTCTGCGCTCGGCCTCCTTGTCCGCCATGGAGGCCCGCCGGCATGGGCCACAATCATTGAGGGCGCAGGGTCGTCGTGCGGGGGCACGACCAGCCCGCCAGGAAGCATGATGCGATCGCCGCATGCGACCCGCCGTGCAAGGTGCGGGCGACTCGCGCACGGAGGCGCCACGCGGTGCGTCGCGCGGCCACCAACCACGGAGGTGGAGATCCATCGGGGACGCCGTCGGGCACCGCAAAATGCTGTCAGGCGCCGCCATGGTGGAGATCCTCGCCCTGCCTCAAGTCCTCCACTGCGTCCTGACACCTGGCCCGTCCCCGTCGCCGTATGCCTTGCCCGTGTTGACAGTGCTAGAGATGCAGTCCTGCGCAGCGGCGGCGGGAGGAGGAGCCGACGGCAGGCGCAGATGCTGCTCCCCGGCATGCGCTGGCTTGCTGGAGCCGCTGGTCGGTGCCCCATGCTATTGCCGGTGGTGGTGAGTGAGGAAAAGGGGTAAAGGAGAGGAGAGAAGAAGGGGAAAAGATATACTTGAAAGTGTATCTAGGCCCCTAAGTTGATTTTGGTGAATTGAATGACAAAGTGATTAAAGGTCTAACACATTTGTATAATATTGTGAGCAGGTTTTATTTGAATATTCATGAGTAATTGTTGACACATGTTTTGATGAATATGGCTCACATTGAAGAAGACAATTAAATGCGTGATCCTAATGAATAAAGACAAGTATCAAGCAATAAATAAAGATAAATATTTGGGGATATTTTGCAAATATCAATTCATCGTCTTCGATAAATATGGTGGCTTGTTTGAAATGCAAATGGATCATAAAAGAGGAATTGGTAATTCTCTCTAAATTAAGTGCAATGCTTCATGTGGTAATTGAAAGAGGACATAAGGATGAGTAGAGACTTATGGTCCTTAATTGGAAGCTTTTATATTCGTTGTCAACTTAGAATAAGCATTTGAAGAGGAATTGCAAATGAAGACTAATTGTGGATGAAGCATAGCCAAACTTGTCGGTGTTTAAACCTCTCGACCTCCATGGGAGGTACCCGCAGCAAGGTAGAAGGTGGGGATCGCCATGATCTGGAACCCGAAGGTACGCGCGAGGACACAAGACACAAGATTTATACGGGTTCGGGTAGCCGGAGTAGCTACCTACATCCCGTTTAGAGTAGTATTGCGCCCCGCGCTTGGTGTTGTTTCCGGAGGGATTGTGGATCTCCGGCTAGGTACCCGGCCCTCCTTTATATAGTCCGGAGGGCGGGTGCCTAGTCGGTTACAAGGTAGGAGTCCTAGTAGGATTACATGGTACGAGTCCTAGTAGGAATACATGGGAATCCTAGTAGGAGCCCGTCTTCTACTCTTCTTCCTTCCTTGCATGAGTACCGGGGTGTATGCCCGACAAGCCCCCGAGCACGTTGGAGTTGAGAGTAGTAGTTCGAGTAGTCTTGAAGCCTCTTCGAGTAGTCCTTGAGCGTCCTCGAGTACGCTTGGAGAAGCCTTCAATAGTACTTGAACGCCATGAGGCCGGAAGGTGGTCCAGCTCATCGGTCTTGAAGTCGAGATTATATGGAAGTGCGATTGTGAAATCGCACTCCATATGGAGTAGCCCCCGAGCCTTAGGTTGATTTGTAGACTCGGGCGAGGGTCAATCTTGATTCTACTTCGTCTTGAAAAAATCAACTGATGGGTGTAGCCTAGTAGCCCCCGAGACTTGGAACGATTGAAGAATCAATCCAAGGGTCTTCAGTGTTTGCGGAAGTCATCATTTGAGTACTCTTGTAGCGTTCAGCCCCCGAGCTCATCGCCAGGTGAGCCGTAGGAGCCACATCGAGTAGTTGTTGGTGCTTCGAGCCCCCGAGCTAGAGAGCTAGCGGAGACTACTTGAGTTATCATCGAGTAGTAATTTGGTGCGTAGCCCCCGAGTTTGGGAACTAGCCACGCGGTGGAGGTACGCGGAGCGTCTCGGAAGTTGTCGCCGAAGCTTGACCCGAAAGTAGAGATGCGTACATTATGTAGCATTTTGTAGAAATTGAATCTACAAATGACAAATACAAATATGAATATAGATGTAAATGTCATGTGTCATGCTCTTGTTGTGGTTGTTAGGCGTCAAGTAGTTAGCCTGATGCGGTTTAGCGCCCAGTCTCTGTGATCGCTGTTTAGCCATAGCCGCTGGGGGCGTGGAGCCATGACGGGAGAGGCGGGTTTAAGCGCCCGGTCTGCGAGGAGCCTGTTTAGCCATAGCCGCCGAGGGCGTGGAGGCATGACGGAGAGCCGAGGCTTTGCACGGATCAAGGCGTGTGCTACTGTAGCGAGACCATTAAGAGGTAGACGAAGGTAGTCGTCATGGCGACAAGAGAGAGCGCGATTGCTCGTTGTTCCGCATGGCGGAGAGCAGGATTGCACTGTGCCTCCTCAGGTGTAGTCGTTGTGCGCCTCCAACACTCAGTACACGAAACGTCGTGGCAAGAGCCTCCTAATTTGGCGTACCAAGCCTGTGACAGTCGGTCAACGGTCCCCAAGGAATAGGCGGCACGCCGTAGCTCTCTGCGGCGGTAGCCGTTGAGAGGCGTACACGAAGGAGTCTTTAGCGTTGGTTCCCGTATGTGGAGAGGAAGCCAAAGAAAAAATAATTATTGAAATAAGTGACTTAGCTTAATTCGCGGACGAGTGTCGACGAAGCCGTGGCGGTCGGTGATGGAGCCGCGACGGTTGGAGGCGAAGTCGACTAGTCGGAGGTGGATCCGACTAGTTGATGCCGCGAAAGCCGTTCCCGACTAGTTTCCTAGTCGAGATGGGTAGTCGAAGTAGTCGTACACAATGTCGTTGCAGCGTAGTAGATGTAGAGTCGGTGCGGCGGGGAGACGAGTACTCGTGGCGCACGGCGAGGTTGACGTAGAGCCCGCGCGGTCGGGTGGCGTGTAGTCACGGCGCACGGCGATATTGAGGTAGAGCCCGTGTAGGCGGATCCCGAGTAGTCGTACTTGAACGTAGTAGGGCTTGCGTACGTCTCTTGTGTGCGCCAAGCAAAAAGCCAATGCTATACATGGTCTTCATGTGCTTGCTTCGGATTGATGTCCTGCCAACCTGAAGCACATGCGTGGGATGCCACCGCAGGTCTGAAACCTTCAGTGACTTCGATACGGACTCGAATACGCTTCGTCTTGGCGCCTACAACAATTTTACTCGACGAGGCCGATTTTTCTAACTCTCAGACTAATCTCGTGCTGCAGTTTTTTTCTCTTTTTTTCTGGAAACTCGGCGTGACCAAATACTTCCTCTGCTTCGGACTCTAGCACAGGTAGTCGGCTCCTTGAGATTCCACCAGGACACCACATCAGGATTGAATCGGTCGTGAATTCCAATTGCACTGAGCAGATTGAATCTTGACACAAGAACACGGCGAGTTGTGGAGCTGCATGCTGCCAACTCGTCACGTCTTCGTTGGCGTATGTTGATCTTGAGATGGATGTCCTTCGAATTCACCCATTGATCACGACGATTGCCCTACGGTGGGCGCCAGCTGTCGGTGTTTAAACCTCTCTACCACCATGGGAGGTACCCGCAGGCCGCAGCAAGGTAGAAGGTGGGGATCGCCATGATCTGGAACCCTAAGGTACGCGCGAGGACACAAGAAACGAGATTTATACGAGGTTCGGGTAGCCGGAGTAGCTACCCTACGTCCCGTTTAGAGTAGTATTGCGCCCCGCGCTTGGTGTTGTTTCCCGGAGGGA
This sequence comes from Cenchrus americanus, assembly GCA_947561735.1. NCBI lineage: Eukaryota > Viridiplantae > Streptophyta > Magnoliopsida > Poales > Poaceae > Cenchrus > Cenchrus americanus. The sequence continues at coordinate 10,426,423 of OX387239.1, forward strand.
TTGTGGATCTCCGGCTAGGTACCCGGCCCTCCTTTATATAGTCCGGGGGGGCGGGTGCCTAGTCGGTTACAAGGTAGGAGTCCTAGTAGGATTACACGGTACGAGTCCTAGTAGGAATACATGGGAATCCTAGTAGGAGTCTGTCTTCTACTCTTCTTCCTTCCTTGCATGAGTACCCGGGGTGTATGCCCGACAAAACTCAACGTGGATTGGGTAAGTAATGAAGAGATCAACCAAGATTAGGGTGAGGGACTAAGCAATCTTTGGTTCTAATTAGGCTGCCATTGGTGTTTTGCTAAGGTGAAGTTCTAGTATCTGTGGGGTCTCGAAGTATCATATCCAAGCCTTAACCGAGGGAAGCAATGTGACTCATCTAAATGTTATGATTGGCAATATGTAATGACTTGTGGATCTAATTGTGCATTCTTATACTAGATGGAAAGATCCTAAGTTACTAGCTCAAGTATGGATGTGCTCAAGACATTTGCTAAGTTGAAATTGCTCTATTGGAAATTGTTCCAAGTATGGCAAGATTGAAGACATTCAAGATCAAGAGGTTGACATGGTGTTTTTATCCATTCTTGAGTATAGGTATGCCATACTATCAAGCGGGATGCAATTTTATTAGCTTAATGACCAAGTCAAAGTGCTCTTAGAAAAACCTTGTGAGAAATAGCCTTGAGAGCCTTGGACTGTACTAACAAACCCTCCTAACCTAACCTGAGCCACTTCATATCTTTGGTGAAGTGTCAGATTGCAAGAAAGGTTTTTGGGGGTATCTCGGGCCTGATCGGTCTGACCGGTGAGGGGCACGGGTCTGACAGGTGCTGACTAGCCCAACGGCTAGTTTTTCAAACACCGATCTGACCGGTGCGTCTAGTTTTCTCTTTTGAAGGGTATAAATACCCCAAGCCTCCTATGGTGCAGGGTTGTTGTTCCTAGTGTTGTTGCTGAGCTCCTAAGCCATTCTTTGCGAGCCCAAAGGCTTAGTGGCTCTCCCCAACCTCTCTTTGTGAAATTTGTGGATTCAAGCCTATCTTTGTATTGGTTTGAGAGAGTGGGCTCAAGAGAGCCTTTGTGAGCTAACAAGACCATTCCCATAGCATGAGCACTTCGATTTTGTGTCTACAAGCATTGAAGCATTTGTTACTCTTGGAGGTTTACCTCCTAGATGGCTAGGCGTCGCCGGCTAGCTCCCAAGTTTGTGGTGAGCAACGGGATGTATGTGTCTTGCCTCTTCGTGGAAAAGATCGCCTTAGTGGAAAGGAGGAAAGTGGTTGAAAGAGACCCGACTTGTTGTGGAAAGTTCCCTGACAAGCTCCTTATTAACAGAGACGTAGCCTTTGCTTAGTGGGAGGTGAACTTCCGGACACAAATCCTTGCATCTCATTGTGGTTTGCCTCGCTAAGTTGTTTTCTAACATATTTGATTTGTTTTTGCTTCGATCTACTTGGGTGTGCTACTTGTGTGTGCAGGGGTCATTACCTTGCTTCTGATCATCTACCAAGGCCATGTAACATCCTTGATTTTTTCTTGATTGTAAAAATGTGGAATTTCAAAAACTTGCTTTGAATGTGAATGCTTATCAAACCATTAAGGATGTATTCCTCTTTCCCCTTCCCTAAATCCTAGATTTTATTTAATCCAAACAATAATGTTAGGACTTATAAAATGCTAGTGTGAGAAGTTGGATTTTTATTTGGGATTTATTTGGATTTGTTTGAGTGGATTCAAATTTGAATTGGATTTCAAATTTGAATCAAATAGAGAATAGGGTTTAGGATAATAGAAATACCCTCAAACCTCACGTGGGCCTAAAACCAGCCAATAAGCCCATCTCCTCTTTCGGCCCGTGCGCGGCTCACCAAAACCACCACCTACCGCGCCCCTGTGCAGAGCCACTGACCGGTGTGCCCGCTTTGCGTCATGCTCATGTCACGTTGCCGTCGCCGTCGTCATCTCCCCTCTTTACCTCTTTTGCTGATGCCGACGCCAAAGCACGGCTGAGCCGCGCATGGCCGTCGTCGCGATGCGCCCCGCGGGCCACCGCTGCATTTCCGCCGTCCACGTGCCACGCGCCGCACCTCACCTATAAGAGGCCACGGCAGCAGCCCCCAGATGATCCCAACCCTAGCCACCTTAGGGGAATCCTCCCCTGTCCACGCCACCCGCTCGCCGGAGGTGAAGAAGAAGGGGGGGGGGGAAGAGGTGGGGAGGCTCGGAGGCCAGCCACAAGTACGCCAGTGCCGCTGTGAAGACCCGGAGGCCGCCCGTGGGACTCTAGGACGCTGAGGAGCCGTGAACCGCGACGCGCCAGCACCCTTGCTTCCTCTACCCCGCGCCGCCGACTCCTCCCTCGTCGCTGACCCTGCTCCACATCCTTTCACCAACGCCTGCGCTTCGGCTCGTGGCCACTCAGGTGACAAAAGTTCGCTCCTCCCCTCTGTGAAGCCCGACCATCGAGCCAGGGGCAGAAACGTCGTGTCCAGAACGCCACCGCACTTGCGCTGTGTGATGCCGGCCTTCAAGCCAGGCTGGGAAGCTCCTCTTGCAGGTGTCGTTGCCGTCCCCGCCGCACGCGCAACGCCCACGCCGTCCCTTTTCTTGGTTTCCCATATTTGTTTGCCCGAGAGTCGTGTCGCCACCGCCGTTCTGACTGCCACTGCGTTCTCGATGTCAGTGTGCGCACGCATGCTCTTAAGTGCACATCCGCGCGCCCGTGCACCCGCGCACGCGCACGCGTTCGCCTGGGAGGGGAAAACCCAGCCTTTTCCTTTCTGTTCTTCCGAACGAACCGAGCTCGCCCGCGTTTCACCGCCGTGAGCCGAGGCACCACCATCAGGGTGATCTTTCCGCCCGGTAGTGCGAGCGCTCGGGCGTCCTTGATCTTGCACTCTCGTTCTCGTGCACGCGTGCATAGCCTCTAGCCGGCACCGGCCACCCTAGCTGCACCGCCGAGACCCCGCTCTGCCACGCGCGGGCGCGTCAGGCCGCCACCCTGTGTCTACTGCCCGAGCCGGGGACGCCAACCTTGCTTGCGTGCTTGAGCCTAGCCCGGTGCACTTGATGGCCCTTGTGCTGGCGCTCGCATCTGGACACCGTGGGCAACCCCAGCCTCGCCATCGTCGTCTCTGTTCCGCCGTCACATCAACCATGACCTCGACGCCTTGTGCCAGCATCGGGCCAAGGTCCACCCTTTTACCCTACCCTAGCGAAACCCTAGGTCCGCCTAAGACAAGACGTGCCGCTTGATGACCGGCCGCCGCAAGCCCTCGCCGAACCTATTCCCGATTGCCGCTCCTCTGGAGCAAGATGTCGAATGCCTGATGTGTCGCCCCTGAGGCCAAGGGGTGCTCGTTGCACACCCCGGACCACACGTTGATCTGGCCGCGGTCGATCCCGTGGATTCTGTGCGGCCGTCTACTCCCGTTGAAGCCGCACTGCAGCCTGCACTACGTCGCGCCGTCACTGATCCCGGGCAGATCTTTTGCAGCCGCCCCGCCACCGGCCACGTGGGGCTGCCAAGTGGACAAGAGCCAGCTTAAAGCCACCAGTGTGGCAGCCACATGCGTAGCTGCAGCTAGCAGCCAGCCTGCAGCTATCTTTAAGCCCTTTTTAGCCAGCCAGTAGTCAGTCTAAAGTTAATGTTATTGTGTATGCGTATTTTATTTCCAGAAAACTATTTTTTCTTTGGAAAATTCTAGTAAATCCTTTTTACTCTGAAAAATACAAAACCTTTCCAGAAATTCTCTAAAGTCTTAAACTCCGTGCTAGGCTAGTGTTTGCTCTCTTTTGGCTCTTAATTGTCATTCTTTTGGAGTTAATTGCAATAGGACCACTGTTTATTTTTTACACGTTAATAGGAGCAGCTGGAGCCGGGGAGCTGATCCCGGAGTACGACTATGCCGACGACTTCGCCGCGGAGGACTACCAGACCCCAGGTTCAAGCCCGACTGACTTTGAAAACCTATAGACATTGCAATATAGATTGCTAGTGCTTTACTTCATATGCATGTTGATGAACCTTGCACTGCCTACTTTAAATATTTTGTCCTTGATTGTCCTACTACTATATATGTTTATAAGCATGTATATACACTGAGCTTCGCAATGCATGTGTTGGGATGGGAATAGTAGTTCTTGGCGTGAGTGGGATAAAACCGGCAGGAGAAGGCGTTTTTGGGTACTTTGACGGGGGTGAGCTCGAAACAACCGATCTGGGATCGGGGATAGTGGTGTACTCCTCATTGTATCCCTACTTTGACGGTTTCCGGAGCCTAGGTGTTGGGTTTTTACTTGCGCTTGGAGGACATGAGCTCACCCCGGTCCGAAATCGAGTGGGCCAACCGCTTCATGGGACTTTACGTACACACCACCTCGCCGAGCGTGGGGTTAGGGCCGAGTTGAGCTCATCAAGTGCGGAACCATACTTGCCAGCAGGATAGAGGGTATCAGTGGGGGAGAGGTGGAGAGAGACCACCTTCTCTCGGTGCGTCGCCTATGTGGCCACACGGGAGCATTTCATAGTTCCGGTGTAGTCCCCTTTGCGAGGGGGATCGCTTTAAGGGTCAGATGCAGGATGGGACCATAACTACCGAGAGTTCGCACGGTATAATGGGCTCGGTCGGCCGTACACCAGCTGGGTGCCATTCCGGGTTGGGTACAGGTGTACACACTCTGCAAAGTCGTTCGATCTATAGCTATAGCCGCATCCTCAGTCATGGACGAACCCAGTGGATTGTTGGTTCTCATGTTTTGGGATTTCTACCTTCCCCATATAGACGAGTGTATGGTGAGCCGTGATTGCAGTCGGTTAGAGGAGAGAGGCTCCATCTACCTCGTTGATCCGATTGCAATCATTGAGGTGCGAGGAGAGGAAGTTCTCGCATCGACGGGGCCCTAGGTGACCAGGTGGTTCCGAGCTGTGTTGAGAGCTTTGGGGTGGGAAAATTGATGGAGAGATCTTGATATTACTCTGCTGCTGCATAGGAAACCTGAGCCGCTTCCTTGTCTCTTTCTCTCCCTTTAGAAGATAGGCCACTTAAAGCTGCATACAGTTGGTGACGTGAACCTATCCCACTCCTTCGGGATATACTTTGGGTGTGCAGGGTACGAGTCCGAGTACGACAACAACGCTGATGGATGGTACGACTGAGGGATGCGTCGCTTAGCTCAAGGATGCCTGTGGCGAGAAGAATAAATGGAGACCCTTCTGAGATGCTAGCTACCGCTGCGTAGGATTTCACTCTGATTCACCCAAGAGGCTTGTAATGATGTACTCCATAATGGACATGTAATAAATTATGTAATAACGCTCTTATGTGATGCGATGTATGAGTTTATGTTATTATCTGTGAGACATTCTGTACGCGATAGCCACTGATCCAGTGACTATCACGATGGTACAAAGATTCGGGTTTTCTATGAAAATCTGGGGTTTTACAGGCCACTCACCAAGTTTGGTTCGTGCTAGAAGTTAAGAGGAGCTTGAAGCTGTGTTTGCAGGTTCTCTATGGCGCACCGATCTGACCGGTGTAGGGCAACAGTCGGACCGGTCAGCCTCACCGGTCTGACCGGTGATGCCTGGCAGTTCAAGTTTTCAGGGACGAAAAGTTTTAGTTGGTCGTCATGCCTATTCACCCCCTCTAGGCGATATCAAGGTCCTTGCAAGACTGACATTATGGACCCATTTATTAGGTGCATATTAGACATTTCTCAGAGAAACTTTGTGTGTCTAAAGCTGGAGCTAGGCTGTGTGCCAAATAGAACCGTTGCTCCAGAAACTTCACAGTAGAGTCACCACATGGCGGAGTTGGTGGAACATAGTTCAGAAAATGTCGCTTCACTTGTTCTGATTTTATTGTTCAACAATGAATTTCTCGCTTCTTACATTATCAATCATTCATATATTTAGAGGTTTAGAGTAGAGATTTGAATTAAACACAGAGGTAATGATATATATTTTTTAATTTTAACCTTTAATTTTTTAAAAATACTTAAAAATAACACCACCTGATAACATATTTGCATCCCATGACCCCTTTGCCCGCGCCGGCCCGCGTGGTGCGGCAGGACTACTTTGATGCGCTACATGCACCAGCGTGGCAAGCTCGCCACACTGGAACGGTGGGCTGACTAGGCCTGTTCCTGCCACGCCACATGCATTCGGCCCAACAACGTGATCGTGTCGCATCATGTTGGCTGGCGTGACAAGAGGTTCTCCTATTCAATTTATCAACTTTGAACGATCCAAATAAAATAACATTAAACTTTAAATGTTATAAAATTTGACATGCACACTATATAAGGTCGGAACATTCCCTTTTAGTAACATGTACAAGACCACATGTTACGTATTTTAAATAATTTTATTCCAAGGTAGCCTATGAATTATTCCTATATCGCACTTAGGGCTCTCGTTAAATAGTTATCTGTCTAGGATATTCTAAATTAAATATCATTTAAATATTGAATGTCATGAAACTTGCCATGCACATTATATAAGGTGTAAAGATCTCATTTTAATAACATGTGAAGAGTCAAGTCCTACATATTTTGAATTACATAATTTTAAAGTAAGTTGTGTATTATCCCACTATCCCAGTTATAGGGTAGTTATAGGGTTGTCGTTAAATGGTTATCTACTTAGGAGAATCTAAATTATATAGCTTTTAAACAATGATTGTCACGAAACTTGCCATGTACACGGTATAAGGTGTAACGATCTAATTTTACAAACATGTAGAAAGTCAAGTACTGCATATTTTGAAATACATAATTTCAAAATAAGATGTGTATTATTCCTCTATCTTCCTAGGATAGCTTCCATTTTGTTAACTCCATAGCCGCAGTGCGGGAGTGGCGCTGGAAGAGAGAAGAGAGAAGGGAAAACGAGAACAGACAGATATGTGGATCCTGATTGATGACATTGGAAGAGAGAAGAGAGAAAGGAAAAATAGAAGAGACATACAGGTGGGTCTTGTGTGTTAGTGAGTGATTGATGGGATTTTGAAAATGGAAAATAGCTAGTCTGTTGGATCATCCCATATAATTATGAACTTCTATATTTTTACAAAAGGTTAAATTTCCAAATTTAACTAACAAAAATTAAGAGACTTTTCTAAGGGTTTTACGTCATGTTCTTAGAACAAAAGACTTTTCTTATATTACGAATTGGCTTAAACTTGTAGTCCAATGGTAGCACAGTCCGAGACGCTACCAATAAGGGTTCAAATCTTGGTGATCGCACATTTTTCTAGAATCTTCTTATGCGTTATATGATAAGGGGTGTCCCCGTCGACAACGAGGGATCATCACCAAATCTGTTGGGTGTTCAATGCTTCGGAGCTGTTCATGAGGGTAGTTTGGGTATGCGTGTTCATAGGAGTGAGTGTACGTGCGTGTTATGAGCATATCGTGTAATTCTTAAAAAAAGCCTTTGTGTTTTTTTGAAACTGTCATCTTAAAAGGTTGGAAAGTGGAAGCTTGCATTGGCTTGGGTCCAAATATGTACTCAGAAATCTATTTCCGCTGCACTTTTTTTTAGAGGAAGTTTCTATTTTGTTGAGCGACATAAACTACGGAACCGATTCATATAAAGAAGAAGAGATCCTCAAGGCTCCCTGCAGATTTCGAATTCTCGATATCCTCGTTCTTCCATGGGATCTCCAAGCAAGACCTACACAACTAACCTGACGCCGCCTACTAACAGCCTGTTCGGTTGGCCGGTGGCCGATGGCCGGTGCTTGGTTTGTTCCGAGAGAAGAGTACTGCCGGCTGGTTGCTAGTGGCTGGTTCGTTCGAGAGAAAAATACCGCCGGCCGGTGGCTGATAAGCCAAGCGAACAGGGCGTAAGACTACAATGGCCACCGCCGCCGCCGTCGCGAACCCCCGCCGCCCGTCCGACCTCCCCAACGACGCTCTCCGGCGCATCTTTTTCTTTGCGCCGGTCGGGAAGGGTGCAACCACCGCCGCGCTGGCACGGCGGTGGCGCTGGCTGTTTCGCACCTGCGACGCTGTCAATCTCGACACCCGCGCCGTCAAGCACCAGGCGGACGGCAGCAGAATCATCAGCACCGACGAGCGCGAGGGCTTCCTCGCTCCGCACCGCCGGCGAGGCTCTCGCCGCCGCCGCCCCCATCACCAGGCTCTCGGTTGTCAACGCCGCGTGCAGCAGGACTCACCCGAATAGCTTCCAGAACTGGTCGTCGTTGCCGCCGGGCGCCGCCGTCTTCCTTCAGCAGCTGGCAGAGCTGCACCTGGAGGGGTGCACCGTCCCTCTCGTCGACGTCCAGCGCATGATTGAAGCCGCTTCGCAACTCGAAACACTGCATCTCCACTGGTAGGGGGGCTTTAGTCCTGGTTGGAGAGGGGTTTAGATCTCTCAAGTCCAACCGGGACTAAAGTTCGGAGACAAAAGACCTCCCTTAGTCCCGATTGGTATTACGAACCGAGACTGGGGGGAATGCCAGCACCTGCGCCCACCCCCTTTAGTCTCGGTTGGTAATAGGGTCTCGTTTCTCTTTTTTTTGGTTTTCACTTCCAGCATATATTCTAATTATTGTCTAACCCGTATATGCGCGTATACGTATTTGAACATGTATATAGGTATATACCTGTCTATATATACCATATACGCAGTTAGACTTATATATAAAGTTTTTGAAGTTAGACTTATATATAAACTTACATAAACTTAGAAATATACACATCAAAATAGATAGTATTTATACATCAAAATATTGTTCACTTCAAATTTCTAGTCTCTATTAGATTTTTTGGATGCATCATAATAATGTTTTCCTGTTGGCATAACCACCTCCTCATGGATGAATCCCAATAGACTTTCTTGAATCGCCGAAAGACGATCCTTCTGAATGACCTCGTCCTTAACCATATCCATCTGTATAATGTGCAAATATGTTAATATATTGCACCAAACAATTTATTATATAGAAGCATCTGTATAATGTGCAAATATGTTAATATATTAGGAAATGATGTATTATTAATAGGTTTATTTAATTAACTTACATCATAATTTCCAGACTCTGCACTTGCCAAACATCGTATGTGCTCACAGACATAGTATCCACATAAATTATTTCCTTGTTCCTGTCTCAAACACTAAAGTGGATAGGAGAAAATGTTATGAAATATAAGTGTGGTAAATATAAATTTTCTAAAATCTGAAGTTGTTATTTGGATTACGTACCGCATAATCAGTATAGAATGTAATTGTTGGGTTAAATTCACCTTCTTTCTCTGCAATGAATTTTTGCCAAGCTCCGAGGAAAATTAATGAGAGATGATGTGTTAGTAAAAGCATATCTTGAAACAAATATTGAAGGTTTTGGTAACTTGCGGGTAAAAGAATATATATATATATATATTGCATTTAAAAGAATGTCTTAGGTAGAATTATTACACTTGAAACATATCTTGAAGGTTTTGGTAACTTGCGGGGTTTTTCTCAATGATTCCCACACCATGACGCTACTATTGTGGACTTGAATGATCATAAGAATCCAGTGAAAACTGTACATACATTGTTATAATAGTCATACAAATTAGAACTAAATAGAATTAGCAAATATAATTAGATGGCAACTGCACATACTCGCAGCTGTAAGGTAGTAGTATGAGATCCTTGTCAACCTAGACAAGGTCCTATAGATTGTCGCGATTGTTGTGTCTGGTTGATGCTTGACCTCAAATCATTGACTTTTGATGGGTCCATGAAACCAATACTGGCAATATTCTTTTTTGCATCTCACGTTTTTGCATGCTACCAAAAAGGAAATACAAATTTAATTAGTAAATCCACATATGTAATAATTTAATTAATAAACATAAAAAAGACGCCACTTACAGACACCAAGCGACGATAAGATTAGTACTCAGGGCATCTTGATGGTAAACTTCATAATATCTTCGAAATCCAAACTTGGACCACCTTGTTGCCTTCGGTGGCAAAATCTTCGGGTGCAGCAAGCATAGCTATGTTATGTATGCCTCTCGGTGATTGCCGCATGTACCACTCATGAAATTTGTACATCTTAGGTGAGAGCCGAAGTACTAGTTCGGCTTGACAAGAGGTTTTCCTAGCTGAAAGGGCCATCTATACTCGAAACTTGGATCCTGGGGTGGTTCTTCATGACCGAGTGCAACACCTAAAGGCATCCTTGTTTCTTCCATGAAACCAAGGAGCTTTACTACTTCTTGTGTAGGCATTTCTGCTACAGCTCGTTCCTGTGCATTGAGGCCGGAGGGAACGTAAGTCTGTTTCCTAATCGACGCATCTTCTCTAGACGACGTCGACGCTAGTATGGGCATCATCAATTTCTTGTTGTTTTCACTCATTAGTTTGAAAAAACCCAAGTTTTGACAGATCTAGTTGTTTGGTCTTCTCTAGCTCCCTCCGTTGCTGTTTTGTATTCAGATTGCTGAAAAATTCATGCACATGTTGGGCACCGATCGTTGTTTTTCCTTCTTCTTCTGTCGTCTCCCATGCTAGCTTCCTTTTGCTGATGGGCTCAACCATTTTCTTCATCGTTGGTGGTTTTGGTGGTTACAATGGGTTGGAAGATTGTGCTCCGATGGTTTTTTTGGTTGTGCTTTCGTGGCTAGGTGGTTTTTTCCGCGGTGGTTTCTTCTGCGGTGGTTTCGTGTTTTTTTCAGATATGCTTTGGTGGTTGGGCGGTTTTTCTGATGTGCTTCATGGTTGGGCGGTTTTTTCTGCGGTGCTGCGGTGTTTTTTGTGCTTTTGATGGCGCTTGCTTTGCCGCCATTAGTTTTTTCTGCTTTTTTTGGAGGTGATTTGGGATTGATGTCAATATCATGGTCGGAGCTCGCACCTCCGAATTGAATAATGGCTCTTGTGTAAACGTGAGCGAGGTGATATTGAAGGTCGTGAGGACGACCTAGGAGATGATGATGGTCGCGACTATGGGGGATCCGTAGGGGGGATTGATCCCTCCGTATGGGGGATTATAATGTAACGTTTGGGCCACAATATGATACCGTGAACCGCATCCTTGAGTGTCCTTTCCCCATCACCTCCTCGGGATGTCTAGCTCTAGATCTTCAAATTGTGACCGACAAATCTCCTCCACGAAACCGAGGCGTAGCCGGTGGAATCAACATGTCGTGGCTAGTCCGTCCAGGAAAATGCACAAAAGCACTTCCGTACGCGACCTGCATTGTGATGTTGCCGAATGGCTTATGCGGCTCACATGGGGTGCACCGACAAAGAAAATCCACCGGCATCGTTGGTTGTCATCCACCGGAACTCCTTCGATTGCCCTCGGCTCTTCAGGGCCTTCGTGCAAGCACCCGATGCGACCTCTATGCAAGCACCCGGTGCAACATCGGTAGAAGCACAACCGCTTTTCCGAGCGGAAGGGCTAATGACGGGATCCACAGGTACTTCGGGCAAAGGTGCTCTAGTTTGGGCTATTTTAGATATCGTTACGGCCGCCGCCGTTCAATCTCTACCTGCATCTTTTCATCTTGTTCTTTAAGTCTTTGCTCCATCATTTGGCGCCAATGATCCTCTTCACGCTCTTTTCTTCTTTTGCGACTTCTATAGCTATCGAGGTTTCCCTTGAAGGCATACTTCCACGGCACCACCCCGTAGCCCCTGCAACGTCCTGGGTGTTCTGGATTCCCGAGTGCCATAGTGAGCTCATCCATTTCTCTGTCAACCTTCAATCTACCAGCTTTGACATCTTCTATTTTGTTCATTAACTCAAGTGCCTTCTCTCGTAACGTGGGCGGGAATTCAAGGGTACCATCATCCAGGTTCAATCTGCCTCCATGCGCATAATACCAATTCTTCGATCTTTCGGGCCAGTGAAAGACTCGCCGATATGATACCGTTGACGGATAAAACTCGTATCCACCTACGATCCGCAAGCGTACGGACCTACACCTTTTTCACCACGGGATTCCGAAGGTTCTTATCAATCCGCGGAGCAAGGGGATTACTAGCGCTTAACCAAGCACTAATCTAGTTGAATGGAAAACCTTTGAAAGAGTATTAATCTAAAGGTAAAGACAATCTAACCTAAGTTAATCTAAGTAAGTTGATCAAACAAATCTAGGGTTAAACTAGATGGTAAAGGGGTGAACACAAGAGAGCGAGTAAGAAAGATAATCGTTCCCTCCCTAGGATCTAGGATAACATGGTATGCATCTACTAAACGAAAGCAGTAAACCAATCTACCGGGGTTGTGACCACGGTTTCGCCCTTTCCCTCCTCTCGTACTATCACTACGCGAAGGTATTCGTGACTAGACCTATGATGGACACGGTATGTTGATGGAATCTATGGGAGTAGCAGATATCATATGCCCGAAAACACAGTGGCCTACCTTAATCATCAAAGCATCATCAACATGAAAACAATAGATTGAAACCACGAATAAAGTAGCGATCACATAGCATGTATCCATCTAATCCTAGGGATGAACAGAGACATTACCCCATCATCTTACACGGATTGAAGCACATAGGGGTGATGGAGACTCCGGAGAACGTCGTCGATGAAGATGGCGGCGATGGAGCTTGGGAACACCCCTAGGCCGGCGGCTTGGAGTCCTCCTCTTGCTTCCTTCTCTCCGCCGGCATTGATCCTTGTGACGAGCTCATCTAACTCTCTCCCTCATCTTGCGGCGGCGGTTTTCGGTGATTGGCGTCGGTAGGATGATTTGTTCGATGTGGCGGCCGACGGCGGCGGAGGCAATAAATAGACGAACACCTAGGGCAAAGGGGGACCGAACCGACCCCGGAGTGGGCCGGGCCGGTCGGCCCGAGGCCCACTTCGGCCCGGTTCGGCCCCGGTTTCCTCCCCGGTTGCTTCTCGCGTGATCCCTTATTGGTGTGCACTTGCATATGGGCCTTGGACATCGTTTCCTTCACGGTTAAGGCTTGAATCCTTGCTATGCAAGCTTCGCTATTTTCTGGTTGAGTCCCTGAAGACTTGCACGTTGACGCTTCGGTCCTTGGGTCATTTGGAGTCATGTTCATCGCGTGTCTTGACTCTTGTCGGGCTTCATGATCTTCTTCCAAAGTGCTTGGTGAACTTATCCCGAAAGTCTCCTCTTTAGCGTAGATTTCCTGCGTAAACAACAAACTCCAAAATCGACATGCAAGTGTGAACTTGTTATATCATTAGTATGCCTAGTGGCCGGTTAGTTGCAAATCATAATCGAACCAATGTATAACAAGTACTCTAGGTTGACGGAAATTCACCGTCAACATCTCCCCCATGCTTAAACCTTGCTCGTCCTCGAGTAAGTAATCCTTGCTTAAAAGGGAAATCGGTGTTGCCTTCCAATGTGGTCCCCGCACTTAGTCATTCATGACGAGGCAAATGGCTCTCTCTTAAGAATTTATTTTTAAAGTTCAAGTTGTGACCGACTTCTTTTTCATTATGGAAGATAGACTAACAATAAAGAACAAGCCACATTTAACACGATGCTCTCAAACTTAAGTGAACTTCAAACCATTACCTTGCCACATGGAAGATTTTCAAAAAGATGCATATCCAACATAAGTGAAAATCTCTTGCAAGAGCTCATGGAACACTCATCTTATCAAGTCACTCAAGCCTATACTAGATTATTTTCAACCTACTCTACTCATATGTGATAGTGGAAGGCTTATGTGGAGCTTGGAAGGTTAAAAACAATCCTAGCAAAACATATATCCGAAATATTGTCAAATTAAGAGAGAGATCTATTGGAATTACCGAGACTCGTCAAAAAGGCCATGGAAAATAAATGTTGGAAAGAGAGAAGGATGAAACACACATTTAGATAAGTGGACATGTGCAAGTAGCAAATGGATGATCCCGAGGCACGAGTGAAGTCCTTGTTATCGGATTGCACATGGTTGGAAGATTTGAGTATGGATGTGTCATCAAGGCACTTGAGAACTTATGAAGCAAAAAGAACCGAGGAGCATCTTTATTTTTTTTCTTTATTTTTTCTATTTCCTTCTCATTTTTCTCTCTTTCTTTCTCCCTTTTTTCTTTATTCTTCCTATTTTTCTAACTTTTCTTTTCTTCTTATCATATTTTTTTTCATTTTTCATTTTTTTTCTTTTTTTCATTTTTTTCTTTTTGCTCCTCAAAACTTTTTGCAACATAATACTTACATAGCATTTGTGTCAGAGAATGACTCCTCCCCCATGCTTGAACGATGCTCGTCCTCGAGCATAAAAGAGAGGGGAAATGACTGCTAAAGTAAGTATAAATTCCATAATATTGCGGAATATTTGAATCTCCATCGAGAATTTTACTCCATACTCAAATTGGGTTGTGGACAAGGAGGTGATCACAAAAAGATGTTTTTGGTTTAGGGTGTATGCCTAGCGAAGTTTGTGATATTTTCGATGTGAAAACCCACAATGCTTGGACAAAAAGGGTAGCATGAAAACGTTACACAAAGGAATGACCAGCTTCTTAGTCTCGAACCATAGAAATCAATCCTAATCCAACTCATCATAATATATGTTTGCAATCTACAGGTTTTGTTATCATAAAACATATATGTATATGGCTTTGGTAGGTAGAACTTTGCAAGAGCATCACAAATATGTAGATAGCATAAAAGTTAAGTTTTCATAAAAACAACAAGTTATCCGGCTATCCATAAACTTAAATCAAAGAGAAAAGATATGTATGTGGGTCTAGAGCATAATCATTTCACCTCCACAAATAAAAGAGCCGGTATTTAAATTAATTTCAGATCATATTATAGAGAGCAATTAGCCAAGACATGTATAACTTCATGTAGGTAAAACAAAGCAGCAACTTTCATCATCTTTCCGTAAGCATAGGCAATATAGAACATCGAGGTGAACACATGGTCATGCTTATCTATTGAAAGTAAAAAGAAACCTAGGTTGTCCTCCTAGTAGCCATGTTATTGTTTTAAGAGAAAAACAAAAGGTTGCACCTAGTTGAGGTTGAAGGCATACTTACAAGCATTTGTGTTTGGAAAAGAGAAGGTCCATGGAGATGTTACCATCCTTTGTAATTCTTCGTTGCCTTCTTCCGACATCTCCATGTATCGATGTGGCTTTTGCTTTTGTCTTGATTTATTAATGCTCCTAAACTTCTGAATTTGATCTTGTATGCTTAATGGAGTCATTGGTCACCCTTCTCTTCAATGTTGTCATCACCATCTCCTCTTTCTTGTTCTCATCATCTCCTTGCTGTCTCTTTTTCATGGATTTCCCCCTCTGTCCAGAACAGAACATATATCGAAATATATCTCTATTGAAAAGTTTATGAAATTACCTTTCCAACATGTGGTCATTCATCGAAAACGGAGTTTAAACAAGGGAGCTATGTCCGTTTTACTTCAGCGCTGTGTGCTGTCCAAAACTGATTTCAGGACGTGTTGCACTCGGTGATTCGGGCATAACCGCTTGTAGGAACCTCCGACTGTCTTGATTCTTGATTTGTTGGAATCGTAACTTCATCTGGCTTCTAAATATCCAAAAATATCCAGTGTTTTCCTTTCGAGACCATGCAGAATTTTGATGAGATCGATAGCTTCTCGCGCATTGATCCGGTGATGTTAACGATCCTGATCATTCTATCTTCTAGAACGTCATGTTGCACTTCTGTGTTGAAGATTCAGGGTCTCCCCCATGCTTAGCATTTCGCTAGTCATGGAAGAAGAAGACAAAGCACTTCTTAGCCATCCTTCAATTTCCTTGTAGTGAGAGCCTTTATCTTGCCTCGTAAGACGTTTTAAACACACATTCTACCCCCAAGGTGACGGTTGGGAGTAGATAGAATTGCCAATAATCCAACAATGTCTCATAAGATTCTTAACTTGTGGCATAATTAGTATAATGAGAAATAAAAACCTAATGAGTGTACGTGGTGCAAGGTGTGTATGCACATGATAGGAAATCATATAAACAAAGACAATGTTTTCACCTAGTTTTAAACACCATGTTTACAACTAGGTTGCCAAATTTCTCCATAGCCATAAAGGTTTATAAATCTAGGGTGAAAACACCATGTCTATCCCTAAATCAATAACTCTTATAGCACAAGAAAAATTAAGCGCATTGCAAAGCTTATAAACTAACCAAAGCAACATGAAAACATATGAAAAGCTAGCTAGGTTTATCGAACTTAACGATGATGGTCCGCAATCATGTTTAAACACCACGTTTACACAAGATCACAAAAGGAAAATACCCATAGGGCCCTATGAAGCATTAACATGGAAACTGAAGCATACATCATTAAGTATATAAAACAATCAAGCCAACTATGTGCAAAACATGTATACACAAAGAAACATCACGAGGACAACAAAATGCAATGCATGCAAATAAATAAATATGAGCATGAACATGATGGTGGTTCTAAAAAGGAAATCTAAACTTAGATTAATAACCACAAGTTGATCATCATAAGATAGTGCCATTCTTTATTTTCTCTAAGAAAGTAGTAAAAATATAAAGAAACGGGTTGCCTCCCGAAAAGCGCTTCATTTAAAGTCATAGAGCTGGACTTTCTCACATACCTTCTTTTCATTGCATAGCCATGGCCCTTCATGCAAGAAGAAAAGGTACCAATGCAGCTTTAATTTACTTCCCATGTTGTGCTTGATCACTTATAGAAGACTTGCCCAAAGCATCCTTTTGTTTCATCATTATCTCCTTCTTTATCATCCTTCGGTGCTGCCTTCACTCCATGAATTTTTTAATGTCCAGAAGAGAAAGTATACTCAAGCTCTACTCCATTGCAGAGTGCATAAAATTTCCTTTCTAACGAGTCTTTATTTGCTCAAATCGGACTTCGGACAAGAGAGTTACGTCCGTTTTACTTCGGCGATGAAATCTGTCCTGAAATTTCAGAACGCGCAACGCTCAATGTTTTCTCCATAACTCCTTGCACGGGTCTTCAAACTTGTTGGTTCTTGATGCGTTGGAATGGTAATTTGATGGAGCTTCTGAATATCTCATTTTCTTCATTTGTACACCTCTGAACAAGCTCTCAAATTGATGAAGACAGCAGCATTCATCGCGGGATTCGGAGAGGTTGATGATTTATCTTGCAACTCTTTTAGGCATGACTTCTTTTTTCATTATTCAAGCCTTGTCTACATGGTTAGTGAAAATCGGGCCTTTCCCGACATATGATTCTTTAAGGTCATTAGCTTGACCAAGCGCAAAGCATGATCGAGATTTACAAAACTTATTATAAACATACGCGTCCATAATTAACACCACATGTGAATTGTAGCAACAAGTCAAGGTGTAGATAAAAGAAGCATATGTTTCATGCATAGCACTTAGCTCATCATTAGGCAAAGGTTGTTTAGGTGTGAGATTAGTTGGATCAAAAATAAATGTTTCCTCTTTTTCATTCTCAAGAAAATCTAGCCTATCAACATGATCACTATTGGAACAAGACATAGACATTAAACTATCATTCATACTATTGGTTGAGCATGAGTATTTGAATTTATCAACATCAATACCAATAATATCTTGAGATATCAGTGCGTACCTTGGCCTTAGAGATTTTTCAACAAGAGTGATATTTGGTTCATCAAGCGGTGTTGAAGGCGAATCGATCTCAACAAGTGTAGTTGCCTCTTCATCACCATCTTGCAATTTCTTCAACTCATCATGTGGAACATGTAATCCTTCAACTATGTACACATTCATCTCTTCTTTGAAGTCTTCTTTATCAACCAGATCTTCATCTTCAAAGACTTGTATGTTGCTTTCTTTATCTTCAATGTACCACATGTCGTCATGATCGCTCATTGTTGATTCACTCTTTCCTTCATCCTTGAGTACTTCCATGTCTTGATTTGCTAGTGTGCAGGCTTCAATAGCACACAAGCTATCATCTAGCTTGAGTTCTATCTCCTCCCATTTATCCTTTGAGTCACTAGGCTCATCATGGTTGTACTCTTCTCTTCCTTCATCATAAATCTTTGAGTTGTCAAACCGGTCGATCCATCCTTCATCTCCTCCTTCTCTTTCTTCTTCAAACATGGATCGACTCTCCACTCATCTCTTGATCAAATATATCTTCGGTTAGTTTGGAAACGTGTCGGCGTTCCTCCTTCCTTCGGTAGTTAATTAGTGGGGCGAAATCAACTTGAACCCAACCGGATTGAATGAACTCCGCCAATGGTCTAGCATTCCACATACTTCGGCCTACATTCATGTTAGTTTCAACATTTTTAACATCCGAAATGACTTCTCTTACCTTGGGAAGTGGATCTTCACTTTCTTGTATGGTCGGTTCATCTTCCTTGACCTTCGGTTCATCTTTTTCAGAAATTTCAGCAAGCACCTTGGGCTTGCTTTTGTCATTTTGCTCCTCTCGACAACATCTTTGCCAATCTCGTAGTGTTCTTTGTCCATTGCTTATCCTTTGTAAGATTTGTGCGGCTTCACTAATTGTTTTATCCATTATATCACCTCCCCGCACACATGCTTACAAAACGAGACGAGTTAGGGGTTAGTGAAAAATAAATGGTATGCAACATTAAGTCACCGGAAAATCCCAAGTTCGGGCCTCGCTCAAGTAGTTCATTAAAACGGTCCCATGCTTCATCAATTCCTTCATCCTCTCCTTGCTTGAAAGTGACCACTTGCCTCCTTAAGTCTTGGACCTTGCTTATGGGAAAGAACTTCAAAAGAAATTTCTTCACTAGCTCATCCCAATTTCCTTTTGCTTCAACGGACGCAAGTGTGTACCATCTTCGCGCTTCATCTTCCGGAGAGAATGGAAAAAGATTCCACTTCAACCAAGCGGTCGGAACTCCTTTTGTTGCACGGTGTTGCATAACATCGTGAATTCCTTAATGTGTCTATATGGGTTGTCATCCTCCAATCCTCTAAATGGTTTTGTCGCCACTAACTTGATGATTCCGGGCTTCACTTCGTAGTGGGTTGTAGCAAACATCAAATCTGATTTTTGCATCTCAATGTATTCCATTGACGGCATTGCTAGCTCCCTTAGCGACATCTCTTCGTCTTCCAATGGTGAGGTGAACAAATCCATCGGGCACAAGAAAAGTAGAAAGAAAAACAAAAAACATTTTTTTTTCTTTTTTTAGAAAATAAGGGTTAGGCGTTAGCAATCAACAAAATTAATACTAGATTAAACGTAGCAAACGGCTTGCTCCCCGGCAACGGCGCCGGAAAAAGGGTCTTGTTGACGGATAAAACTTGTATCCACCTACGATCCGCAAGCGTACGGACCTACACCTTTTTCACCACGGGATTCCCAAGGTTCTTGTCAATCCGCGGAGCAAGGGGGATTACTAGCGCTTAACCAAGCACTAATCTAGTTGAATGGAAAACCTTTGAAAGAGTATTAATCTAAAGGTAAAGACAATCTAACCTAAGTTAATCTAAGTTAAGTTGATCAAACAAATCTAGGGTTAAACTAGATGGTGAAGGGGTGAACACAAGAGAGCGAGTAAGAAAGATAAGTGTTCCCTCCCTAGGATCTAGGATAACATGGTATGCATCTACTAAACGAAAGCGGTAAACCAATCTACCGGGGTTGTGACCACGGTTTCGCCCTTTCCCTCCTCTCGTACTCGTCACTACGCGAAGATATTCGTGACTAGACCTATGATGGACACGGTATGTTGATGGAATCTATGGGAGTAGCGGATATCATACGCCCGAAAACACGGTGGCCTACCTTAATCATCAAAGCATCATCAACATGAAAACAATAGATTGAAACCACGAATCAAGTAGCGATCACATAGCATGTATCCATCTAATCCTAGGGATGAACGGAGACATTACCCCATCATCTTACATGGATTGAAGCACATAGGGGTGATGGAGACTCCGGAGAACGTCGTCGATGAAGATGGCGGCGATGGAGCTTGGGAACACCCCTAGGCCAGCGGCTTGGAGTCCTCCTCTTGCTTCCTTCTCTCTGCCGGCGTTGATCCTTGTGACGAGCTCATCTAACTCTCTCCCTCATCTTGCGGCGGAGGTTTTCTGGTGATTGGCGTCGGTAGGATGATTTGTTCGATGTGGCGGCCGACGGCGGCGAAGGCAATAAATAGACGAACACCTAGGGCAAAGGGGGGACCGAACCGACCCCGGAGTGGGGCCGGGCCGGTCGGCCCGAGCCGGCCGGCCCGAGCCCACTTCGGCCGGTTCGGCCCCGTTTCCTCCCCGGTTGCTTCTCGCGTGATCCCTTATTCGTGTGAACTTGCATGTGGGTCTTTGACGTCGTTTCCTTCACGGTTAAGGCTTGAATCCTTGCTATGCAAGCTTCGCTGTTTTCTGGTTGAGTCCCTGAAGACTTGCACGTTGACGCTTCGGTCCTTGGGTCATTTGGAGTCATGTTCATCGCATGTCTTGACTCTTGTCGGGCTTCATGATCTTCTTCCAAAGTGCTTGGTGAACTTATCCCGAAAGTCTCCTCTTTAGCGTAGATTTCCTGCGTAAACAACAAACTCCAAAATCGACATGCAAGTGTGAACTTGTTATATCATTAGTATGCCTAGTGGCCGGTTAGTTGCAAATCATAATCGAAACCAATGTATAACAAGTACTCTAGGTTGACGGAAATTCTCCGTCAAGAGATACCTTTGGCGATAAGGTCTTGTTCCATCTTCCGCCACTTGGGAATTGCTACCACGCAACCACCTCGACCAAGACGATGGTTGTACTCCCCTTTCTTACTAGCACAGTTCTTCGCTTGGGCACTTTTTTGGGCAAAAGTTTCACTTTTCTTGTATTCAACAAAGAACTTCCAGTGATCTTTTATCTTTGGATATTCATCCCAATTTAGAGTTCGGTTGTTCTTGATAAAATCTCTAGTCAACTTCTTCTTGAAATTCTGAAATTGAGTTGCCATCTTCACTAGAGTCCAACCTTTAACAAGGTTTGGGTCACGCCTTCAGAAGTGCGAAGCGTTTTAGCACATCATTCCACAAATCGGTCTTTTACTGAGTCTGGAACCACATATGGATTACTTGGTTTTCCCTTCCATTCTCTATACTTGATGGGCACGTTGTCCCTTCCAATTGGCCCGTATTGAGACACGAACTTGTCCTTGACTTTTTTTGGAGCAACAGGCTGGCCAAGCTCTGACACCTCCGTGATACGATACATCGCATCGCCGACAATTAGTTGTGCACGACCTCTCTTGGACTTTTTCGTCGTCGATCTAGAAGCCTACAAGAATTAACAGTAATTTTCCATGAATCGACATATATTTATGAGAATATACAATAAATAGGGTTATCGAATTAATAGTAATGAACTTAATTCATGATATGTATACCTCGTTGGAACCTTCTGCATTAGCATCGTCAAGGTCGTCATTATTTTCTGAGTCGGCGGCTATGTCTTCCTCGTTATTTGCAAAGTCATCAGCACTAATTTGCTAGTATCCATGTAAAATATACACTAATTTTCTATGAATCGACACAAATTTATGAGAATATACAATAATTTCTATGTATTTGTAGTATCCATGTAGAATATACACTAATTTTCTATGAATCGACACGAATTTATGAGAATATACAATAATTTCTATGTATTTCTAGTATCCATGTAGAATATACACTAATTTTCTATGAATCGACACGAATTTATGAGAATATACAATAATTTCTATGTATTTCTAGTATCCATGTAGAATACACACTAATTTCCTATGAATCGACACGAATTTATGAGAATACACAATAATTTCTATGTATTTCTACGAGAAGGGGAATATACAATAGTGTCGCCTACCACAGTCGGCGAGGAGAAGGGGAGCCGGGATCCTAGGGTGCATCGAGGAAGGCAGTGGGGAGCCCGAGCGAGACGACGGCGGGATCTTGGGTGTGTCGAGGGAGGCAGTGGGGAGCCGGGGCGAGACGGCGGTGGGATCTTGGGTGCGTCGAGGGAGGCAGTGGAGAGCCGGGGCGAGATGGCGGTCGGCGATGCTGGGGAGAAACAAATTTAATTAGAATTACTATAGACATATTTAGTGCAATTGTATACATAAATTAATTCTTTAAAAAAATTAAAAAAATGTTGATGCAAACAATTAATTTGCTTGCATTAGCAAGACCCAATTTGGGAGAACAACTGTGAGCCAGGGCAGGGTCGCGGTGTCCGCGGGGGGGGGGGGGGACAACTATGCGGGACGAGGCGACGATGCTTAGGACGGCCGGCGGGCGGAGCCCCGGAGGCCGAGAGGCCGGGGCGGTCGGGGGAGGAAGCCGCCCGCGTTCCGGGGGCCGACGGCGGCGGACCGGCGGCGTGGCGGGGGGCGAGGGCATCGGCGGATTTCGGGAGGCCGGCGGCGGCGGCGGAGAATTCCGTGGGGCGAGAGGACGGGGGCGCGCGCGAAGGCGGCGGTCGGAGAGGATGACGGCGGCGGCGGCGGAGGACACGACGACAACGATGGCGGTGGGTCGGGGACGAAAAAGTGGCTAAGTGCTGGAGGCTGAGGGTCGTTGTTTTATATATAGACACACCTTTAGTCCCGGGTCATGTAACGAACCGTGACAAAAGGGGTGTCTTTTGTCACGGTTGGTGATACCACCCGGGACTGAAGGGTGATTTCACGCGGAAGTGTCAAAAGGGAAAAGGGAAAATTTCCCCTCTTTAGTCCCGAGTGGTTACACGAACCGTGACAAAAGGGTGGCCTTTTGTCTCGGTTCATGATAACACCCGGGACTAAAGGTGTATTTGGAGCGGGACTTTAATTCTTTTCCCATTTTCCCTCCTCATTTTCTCAATCTTTCTCATTGCAACATTTTAAAAAAATGGTAAGATTAATATTTGAACCATGCAAATTATATTTAGTTAAGTGTTAATAGCCTTAACTTTCCAATATAAAAAATAATTTAATAGTTGAAATAATTACTTTCTTTTCGGACTCGACAATATTTGTCTCCTAGAACATAAGAAAAATGTCAAACTTTGTGGTTACTTGTCACAGGGCATCTGAAAGGCTTTAACAAGTTTCAGTTCAAATAACTAAAGGAATACACTCATAGAACAATACACAAATGATTTGAACATTAATCATTACAGCACAATATTGAAGTTTCTTTTCTTGACGAAAGTTCCTTGGTCATGGTCGTGACGTAAGTACGGTGTCTCTTCATTTCCCAGTGGTATGCTTGGGCCAACTTCGATAGCGAATGGAGGCATGCCATCGAACAGATCATAGTCATCTGATTTGTCTGTTCTGTCCTCGACTCCAACGATTACTCTTTTACCTGGAAGAACAATGTGTCGCTTTGGCTCTTGTGGTCCTTCGGTATTTTTATTCTTCGGTTTGCTAGTCATATCCTTGACATAGAAAACTTGATGCACATTTTTGGCAAGGACTAGTGGTTCATCTTTGAAACCAATCTTGGTCAGGTCGACTATTGTCATTCCATATTGATCTTTCCTTATGCCACCTCCAGTTAGTTAAGTGGCCCGTACTCAAGCTCCCATATCTCTTCTATGACACCATAATATGAGTTCTTGTTATTGTTGTTGTCCATGGCGTCTATACAAACACCACTATTTTGGCGTGTGGTTTTCCGATCTTGGTCTCTTGTATAAAAAGTATAACCATTTATATCATAAGCTTGAAATTTGACAATTGTGCTAGAAGGTCCCCTGACTAACAAAGCGAGTTGTGGGTGAATTGTGGAATCACCAATAACTTGTTCACTCAACCACGAAAGGAAATTTTTCAGGTGATGGCGTGTAACCCATGCTTCAGTTTTGGATGGATTTTGTGAAGAAATAATCTTCTTGTGTTCCTCAATGTACGGAGTCACCAAGGTTGATTGTTGTAGAACAGCTAGGTGTTATTGAACAAATCAGTATCATTGCTGAAACATGTTTTCCTTCCAATGATGCCCTTTCCTAGTAGTCTCCCCTCGTGTCGTGATACTGGAACCCCAATCGAGTCAATTGAGTCGACAAAGTCCACACAAAACTCAATGACCTCCTCAGTTACATATCCTTTGGCGATGCTTCCTTCCGGACGTGCGCGGTTAAGAACATATTTCTTGAGGACTGACATGAACCTCTCAAAAGGCCACATGTTGTGCAAGTATACTGGCCTAAGAATAGTAATCTCTTCACAAGGTGCACCAGGAGGTGAGTCATAATATCGAAGAATGAAGGTGGAAATGCCAACTCAAAGCTGACAAGACATTGCACAACATCATTTTGTAGCTTCACTAGGTTCCTTGGATCGATTGCCTTCAGTGAAATTGCATTGAGAAATGCACAAAGCTTTACGAGCTCTAATCGTACTTTCTCTGGTAGAACACCCCTCAACGCAACTGGAAGTAACAGTGTCATCAACATGTGGCAGTCGTGGGCCTTTAGAATTGTGAACTTTTTATCTTTCATACTTATTATCCCTTTTATATTTGATGAGTAGCCAGATGGAACCTTCATACTGTTTAGGCAATCAAATATGATGTCCTTCTCTTCCTTGCTCAGGGTGTAACTAGCAGGACCTAAGTAATCTTGTTCTTCCTCCTCAACCTCTTTAGGATCTGCTTCTTCCTCATCAACCTCTATCGGAGGTGCTTCATTCCTATGGATATTTTTCAGGTCTCGTCGTGCTTCCAATGTATTCTTAGAGTTCTTGTAACAACCCAAGAAGCCTAGGACTTTCGTACAAAGATTCTTCATCAAGTGCATCACGTTAATTGCGTTCTGGACCTCAAGAATTTCCCAATAAGGTAACTCCCAAAATATAGATTTCTTCTTCCACATTAGTGCACATCTGTTAGCATCATGTGCAACAGGTTCACTACAGTCACCCTTTCCAAAGACTACCCTTAGATCCTTTACCATCTCAAACATCTCTTCTCCTTTAAAATAGGGGGGGCTTTGTAGATGATCAGCCTTTCCTTTCCAATGCAAACCTTTCTTTGTTAAGGGATGCTTCTCAAGAAGAAAGCGACGGTGACCCATATACACAACCTTCTTACAATTTTTCAGATGAATACCGTCTGTTTTATGTAAACAGTGGGTGTAGTCCTGATATCCCTTGTTTGAGTGCCCAGATAGGTTACTTAAAGCAGGCCAATCGTTGATGGTAATGAATAACAATGCTCGTAGGTTGAAGTTCTCTTGCTTATTCTCATCCCACACACGTACACCTTCTTTCTTCCATAGTAGTAATAGTTCATGAACCAATGGTCTTAGATACACATCAATGTCGTTGCCAGGTTGTTTTGGACCTTGGATTAGCACCGGCATCATAATGAACTTTCGCTTCATGCACGTCCAACCAGGAAGGTTGAACATGCATAGTGTCACAGGCCAAGTGCTATGACCACTGCTAAACTCACCAAATGGATTGAAACCATTTATGCTTAAACCAAATCTTATGTTTCTTGCTTCCCCAACAAAATCTTTGTATTTTCTATCTATCTTTCTCCATCGAGACCCATCTGCCGGATGTCTCGGCATGTGGTATTGCTTACAATTGCTTTTGTGATATGTCATCAACTTAGCATTTTCTTTGTTTCCGAACAAATGCTTCAAACGTGGTATTATAGGAAAATACCACATAACCTTCGCCGGTACTTTCATCATCTTGGGCGGTGTTCCCTCCGGAGCACCGGGATCATCATCTCTCCAGATCTTATAACGCAGCGCGTTGCACACAGGACAAGCTTCCAAATTTTCGTGTTCCGTGCCTCGATATAGGATGCAATTATTAGGGCAGGCATGGATCTTTTGAACCTCCAACCCTAGAGGGCACACAGTCTGTTTCACTTCATATGTTGTCGACGGTAATTCACTATTCTCGGGAAGCTTGTCCTTCACAATTTTTAGCATCCCCTCAAATGCTTTATCAGACACACCATATTTTGCCTTCTATTGCAACATTTCAATTGTAGTACCAAGCTTTTTGTGACCCTGTTTGCAATCTGGGTACAATAGTTTTCTATGATCTTCTATCATGCAACGCAACTTTGCCTTTTCATTATCATTTTCACAGTCCCTTTGTGCATCTTTTAGAACTTGACCAAGATTATCAACATGGCCGTCTTCCGGTATCTCTTCTTCGTCACCATCTTCCATTAAAGTATCTCGCAAAATCTTGACTTGCGGCCCGGTCGGGAATGTTATTATCAGCCTCCTCATCTTCATTCTCTTCCATCACAACCCCTCTTTCACCGTGCCTGGTCCAAAGCACATAGTTCGCCATGAATCCATTTTTAATCAACTGGAGGTGAAGAGTCCCCCAGTCGGAGTAGTCTTTGTTGTTTCTGCACAAAGAGCATGGACAACACATGAATCCATGTGGGTTCTTGTTGGCTTTGGCCACTTCGAGAAAATCTTGCATGCCAGGAATGTACTCCGGGGATCGTCTGTCGGCATTCATCCGTTGCCGATTCATCTGCATCATATTAAGTCCAATTTTTATCAGTGAAAAGTAAACAAAGAGAAGATGAAGAAGGGTGAATTCGATGATGTATTCCGTTATGAACTAGATGATGAGAACTAGAGGCCTACCTACATTCTTCCTTAACATGTTGATCATCTCAACACAATACATGAATTCATATATGTGTTTGAAGCAGAGGTTCAAAAGCTAGAAGCTGACTAGTTTATAGCTTGGGGACTTGTGATACAATGACATACGAGAGGTCACTTCATGGCCATTTTGATCTCCATTATCAGTGACCATACTTTTTATAAACTAACTTCAATAAAATTAGCAAAATGTAAAATTAAGATTAGTTCTATGTTCTGTTATATTAAAAAGTAAATTAACAAAGAGAAAGATTAAGAAGGGTGAATTCAATGATGTATTCCGTTATGAACTAGATGATGAGAACTGGAGGCCTACCTACATTCTTCCTTAACATGTTGATCATCTCAACACAATACGTGAATTCATAAATGTGTTTGAAGCAGAGATTCATGTTGATGGTAGATTATTGTATCAAAGTTCATATGGATTTGCAAGCGGACAAATCCCCCGTCGTAGTCAAGGGACCCTTCTTCCCTCGAGTGGTGAACCCAAGGTATCGAATCCATGGAACAATGTGCAACGCAAGGATTCAATCTAGTAAAGCAAGGAAAGCTATCTTATGAAGAACCAAATTGCATCTAATCTACTAACTCATAAATGAAACACATCTAATCTAATCTACTAAAGAGGTAGCAAGAGAAAGCAAGACATAACCGATCTAGAGAGTCTAGATCGTGCTTATGTTGTAGCTCCAAACAAGATAGATGAAGATAGAAAAGTGAATCTCATTAAAAGCATCTTTAAACCGTGGCCTCCGGTCCGATTCCGAAAACACCCGCCTTTCGCAGCCCCCCGTTCGTCACAACGTACTCCTATTCATGCGGGTAGTCTAGGGCGAGTTCGATAAGAACAAGTTGAAACCACTTGGTCGGTCCGGTATGCACCTCTAGCCACCGCGGCTATAAGAGCACCCTATGCAATCTATCTTAAGTATAGATTGGGGAAGAAGCAAAACCAAGAAGAAAACAAAATCATCGAGAAGGCACTTGATCGCTAGAAATCAGATTCACTATAAAAACTTCACCATGAATGATTACATGAACAAGATCACCACCAGAATCCTACCTCGATCTTGATCCTTGCACCGAGCTCCGACGTGGTCTTCCATGCAAGGTACCCAAGTAGGCTAGGGAGACCCTAGATAACTAGCACGACCCTCATCTCTCGAGATGGTGTCCCTCAAGCTTCTCTCGCTCCTCGGCGGCGATGACGAATTGATTGATGCGTGGCTCTCGGTTAGGGGGCTATAAATAACTAGAGAGGCATCTAGTGTCGGTGTTTTAGACCGGCAACCTACTACGGGGAGTACCCGAAGTAGATGAATGTGACTCGCCGAGATCGGTAACTCGAAGGAAGAGACACGTGGCACACAATTTAGACAGTTTGGGCCGCGAGGTGCGTAATACCCTACGTCCCGTATGCCGCGTAGCTCGGGATTGATAGGGCACGGTTACGGATGGTGCAACGGTGCGCCGTGAGTTGAGATTGGATGAGGTGATCCCGAGATCGGTCCCTCGCCTCGCATTATATAGTCCGGGAGGCGGGGTTACAAGTCGGAGTAGGGAAGGAGTACTAGCCGAGTACGTCTAGGAGACCTCTATACGGTGCGGAACGTGTACGCAGTCCTAACCGAGTACTACTCCCGTGTTGTCCTTGTGCTCCACGCCTTTAGGTGCCGTGTAGCGCAAGCCGGTAGTCCCGTGGGCCCACCGAGTAGTCGGTCCTGGTACCCACCGAGGTAGCGGGCCCAGGGAGGTCCATACGACAAGCCCCCGAGTACTTTGTAGTCGAGAAGGATAGCTTCAAGTAGTCTTGAAGGCCTTAACAAGTAGTCCTCAAGCGTCCCTGAGTGCTACAAGTCAAAAGTCCTCAAGAGTAGTCGAAGCATCCCGAGGCTGGAATGTACTCCAGCTGATGTTTGAGCAATCTTGAAGTCTTCTCGAGTAGTCCCAAGCGTCCTTGAAATCTGCCTTTGAAGGTCTTCAAAAAATGCCTGCCTTGTCCTGAAGCCGAAGCCGTCATGGAAACGCGATTTGCAGAACCGCAATCCACGTGGAGTAGCCCCCGAGCCTCGAGCCGCGGGCTCTGGCTGAGGATCCATCCGAAGTCTTGGCAAGAAAATCCCGAAAAATCCGGAGAGAAAAAACCGAAGGACACGTGGCACGGAGCCCCCGAGCCTTGAGTCGAGTACTTCCTCTCGAATTGAAGGGTCTTCTTGGAGGATGTGTCCCGAGATGCTCTTGAGACTAGCCGCGTCCCGGTAGTCGAGTAGAAGTAGCCAAGCCCCCGAGATGAGGCGCGTCGACTAGTGGAATTCGAAGAGTCACGCGCGGCCCGCCGAGTCGCCCGCGCGTGGACTTATCCAGCCGCCCGTTACGGAGGCGCTTTGACTTATAAATACAAGCCGAAACCCTTAGGGTTTTTCACCCAAGTGAGCCGCAGTCATTCGCCACTTGAATCTTGAAGTAGATCCACTCCAGCGAGCGCTGCCGCCGTAGTAGATCCGAGCGCATCGCCACCCGAAAGCTGTAGGGTAGCCCCCGAGCGGATGCGAGTGAAGACTCCTTGCACTTGGAGGATGAAGCCGTCCCCGTCGAAGACGTCGAAAACCGGCGGGAAGAAGAGGAGCCATGCAGAGGCTGCCGCGGCCGGCACCGGAGCGGCGCCGCCCACATCTCCACCGCGCGCTGACCCAAGCCGCGAGTGGAAAAAATCGAAGGTGAAGACCGAAGACTTGCCGACCCCCGTTGAACGGCGGGTTCATCGGGGAGAAGGAGATCGACATGTGGAGATCCGCCGCGAGAGATCCCTATCCGATGGAGAAGGCACAAGACGAGATCCCGATGTTCTCGCGCTTCGTGGAGCGCGGTCTTGCGCTCCCAGCGAGTGACTTCTTCAAGGGGCTTCTCGTGTACTATGGCATCGAGTACCTCAACTTGAACCCCAACGGTATCTTCCACACTTCCGTCTTCGTCCACTTCTGCGAAGCTTTCTTGGGAATCAAACCGCACTGGGTTCTCTTCCGGAAGTTTTTCCGCGTGAAGCCGCAGCCCAGCGCCTCCAACCCCAGAGTAGTCGGAGGGGCCGGGATCCAGCTGAGGGAGGATGCCGCGGAGCAGTACCTGTCGTACAAGCTTGTGGACTCCAACACCGACTGGAAGACGAGGTGGTTCTACATCACGAACCACCATCCCGAGCTACCGAAGCCGAGCGGGCGGCAGCCCAGGCACCAAGAGTGGTGGAACACGGAGCCCACCATGCAGGAGGGGCTCCAGCTCCCGGAGTTGCTAGCGCGCATCAAGACTCTGCGGGATGCGGGACTGAGGGCCGAACACGTGGCCTTCAGCTTCATGAAGCGCCGGATCCAGCCGCTGATGGCGAGGGATACGATGGGCTTCGAGTACACCGGCGACGACGACACGTCGCGGATGCCAGGGGGCGAGCTGGACGACGACGATATCATCGAGAGGTTGTCGAGAATCTTCAAGGACATGCCGGAGTACACGGCGTGCCCTGTCGAGGAGTACTCCGCCGCGCGCCCGCCCAACGAGGTGAGTAGCCGTACCCCCCCCGTCGAGTAGTAGGCACTTGTAGCAGAGTTGCTGACGCCTTGTGTCTTTTGCGCAGGATGATGTGAAACGGTTTGTCTCCGAGCCGCAGCCACCACCGAGCGGAATCGAGATCCCAACGGTGGAGAAGGTGAAGGAGCGCCGAGTAGTCGGAGACGACGACGATCCCGTCATCGTGGAGGATACCTCCGATGACGAAGAAGACGAGGAGACGCCGGCAGACCGCTTCCGGTTGCGGTCGAGGTTTAGCCGTCCGGGCTTGCCTCACGTACCGCTCATCCAAGACCCTCCGGCTAGCCTGGAGGCTAGCCTTGCTGCGCCGCCGAGGAAGCCGCGCAACCCCACCAAGAAGCGGGTGGCGAAGAAGATGAAGGTCTCAGAGACCACGCCTCCGGAGGTAAGTCATCTTGAGCAGAGTAGTCGAGTACCCAGTGATCGAGTACGGTGCTGACGAGTAGTCATCCTTGTATGCAGGAGGTGCCGTCAACAGAGCCCGTGGAGGAGGGCGACGAGGGCATGTGGCCCACAGTGGGGGAACCGGCAAGAAGCCGAAGTCCAGCCCCCACTGTCGAAGGTCTTCTGGCGCAGTTGGAACGCCAGCCCTCTGCTCCAGTGGAGAGCAGAGTACCTGCGGCCGCCGCCATTGAAAGGATGGAAGCCACAGGGACGCAGAAGACTTCTGCACCGACCGCCGCCACCGTGGAGGAGGCGGTAGTCGAAGAAGCGGAGGAAGAGATGCCCGCCGAGGGTGGACTGGTTGATATCGCCAGCATCCTCGGTGCTCCGGCCGTGACTATCGTCCGGTCGAATTTGTAAGTACCACGCCTCGTGAATAGTACTCGTTGTAGTAGTCGATTTTGTCCGACGACCCTCTCGTGGATATTTCCGCGCGAAAATCCACGTACTTGAGCCGGGACGGGGAGGAGCCCGCGACGGTGGAGGCGAAGAGGCCGCGCCGTCCGTCGAGGAACCCACCACCGAAGCCCAAGTTGCGACCGAGCCCCCGGCTGCCGAGGCACCGCCGCCGCAGGCGGTCGCGGTTGAAGGTAAGTGCTCTTCTTGAAACTCTAGAGCTCCAGAAAGGGTAGTCGTAGGCACTGATGCGCGTGTTCCTTGTTGACAGGCGCTGAAGGGGGTGACATCCCTGCAGGGGTACCCATGCAGAAGCTGACACCAGAGGCCCCGGAGGCCGCAGCAGGAGCCCCCGAGCCCGAGGGGGAGGCCGTCGAGAAGCCCGTCGAGGGGGAGGCGGCTACCACGTCGCCAGGGGTTGCCCTGGAGGTGGCAATCCGATCCCCCGAGATCCAAGACGCGGAGCCGATCCGCTCGGCGCCAATGACGGAGGCTACTTCGAGTAGCCGTGGCGGGATTGAGCTGCTTGCCGACGATCTTGTTGAACCGGCGGTGTTGGTGCAACACTTGGAGGCGATGCGGCGAGCCGAGCAAAGGATGAAGGTACGTAGTTGTAGCTTCCCGAGTAGTCGATCCTTTGCATTGAGTGCTCGCTTGACTCGATCTTGTCTTGTGCGGGACGTCGCGGAGCGATCCCGCGAGAAGTCGAACATGCCGCAAGGCTACGGTGACACCGTGCTCCGAGCCGAAGCCCCGGAGGAGCAGCTCGTGAAGTCGCGGAAGCACGCGGCCGCGATGCGGTCGAAGCCGAAGCTTGACGCCGCCTTCGCCAAGTACCACAACGATGTGATGGACTTACGGTGCGAAGGGCGACGAGCCGGTGCGGAAGAACAAAGGCCTCCGCAACAAGAATAAGGGTATGTCACTTGGCTTGTCGGGTACTTGTTGGAAGTCATCAAGCCCCGACCCGCCGTTGTGTCCCGGTGTTGCGAACTCGAAAGCCAGGTGGAGCGGCTGAAAGGCTCGGAGGTCAGCATGAAGAATCTCTTCTACCGGGAGCAAGAAGCCCGCCAGGTACTTGAACTCGACTACAAGGAGCTGGCCTTCGAGTGCGAGAAGCACATGGAGTTGCGAATTGCATCTGATAGAGACCTCGTCAACTGCTACAAATCTTTGCAGAAGTTGAACGAGGATTGCGAGGCGCTCCGGGCCCACCTCGAAAGACCTTGAGGAGGCCGCCCTTCCGATCGCCGAGCCGGCCGGTGCCCCACCCGGAGGCCCCGTGATCGCTCCACCGGCGGATCGACTTCGTGAGGCGCCAAGCCGGCTGGCCGCCTACGTCAAGCACATGGCCGGGTCGATCCCGAAGCGTGTGCCGGCCTTCATGAAGTCGTACTTCCCGAAGGCTCCGGTGGAGGTGGTCGCCGGCGGGGTAGCCGCCAACCGCTCGGATGACCGCACGCGCAGCCGTTGGAGCAGATGGCTCCCATCGCGGAGCAGGTAGCCGAAAAGTTGAACCTCCAGTAGCTCTGCATAGGTAGCTTAGTAGCCATAATTGTACAGGAAACAGTTGTAATGAACTTTTTCATATATCAATGAAATGTGATGTTCCATCAATGAGTACTCGTAACCGCGATCTCAGAGTGCGGAGCGCCCATCGTGGAGTAGGTGCGAGTAGTAGTACTCGGCTTAGTAGTCCCGTCGCAGGGAGTAGACAGTAAAGAAGTTGATGAACAATCAAACTTTATTACCGAAGAAGTACACCCGGGTGGCCGGGGTCGTAGTTACAAGGAGTCGCCCGGATCCGAAGGCCGCTTACAACCGAGTAGTACCGGAGCGGGTAGCCGCTTACGGTGAGTGATCCGTAGGTAGCCGTGTAGGCCGGATCGCGGATCCGTAAGTAGCCGTGCAGGCCGGATCTTGGAGTGTGGTCTCTTAGTAGACCGCCGCTAGAGTCCTTGACGCTCGTCGCAGCCCCGTGGGTCCGTAGGTAGCCGCACGGGGCCGGACTCGGAGGGGAGTAGTCCGGAGACTTGGAGCCGGGACCGGAGGGTCGCTTGCGGCAAGGGGAGTTGATGAAGTCGCGTAGACATGAACCCCGGAGTAGTCGTGTAGACTAGGCGTAGAATCGACGGAGCCGGTCGACGTTCCACGAGTTGTTGACTTCTTCGCCTTCAAGTGTTTGGAGGCGGTAGGAGCCTCGGCCCGGTCACCTTGGCCACGGTGAAGGGGCCTTCCCGTGGGGAGCCGAGCTTGTGAAGTCCTTCCGTGTTCGGGATACGGCGGAGGACAAGATCTCCAACGTTGAAGGAGCGTTCCTTGACGTTGCGATCGTGGTAGCGTCGGATACCCTCCGGTACCTTGCCGATTGGACGAGGGCGGCACGGCCGAGCTTCTTCGAGGTCGTCGATATCAACTCGTCTGTCGTCTTCCGAGACGCCTTCGTCGTAGTGCTCCACCGCCGGCGAGTTCCATATGACGTCGGCGGGGAGGATGGCTTCGCAGCCGTAGACCGGAAGTAGGGGGATTGCCCCCGTTGGCTTGGATGGTTGAGTCCACGGCCCCCGCAGTGCGTTGGGTAGTTCCTTGATCCACTTGCCCCCTTTTGAGTTAGCGGCGTCGTGTAGCCGCTTCTTGAGGGCGTCGAGCACCATCCCATTGGCGCGCTCGACTTGTCCGTTGGCCCGTGGATGGGCGACCGAGACATATCCGACGTCGATTCCGCCGTTCTCGCGGTACTCCCCGCAACCGGTGGTTGTTGAAGTTGGACCCCGTGTCCGTGATGATGCGGTGGGGTAGCCCGTAGCGGTGTACGAGTTCATCCGAGAAGTCGAGTACTCTGTCGGCCTTGGGGCATGTGACCGGCTTGACCTCGATCCACTTGGTGAACTTGTCGATAGCCACCGCACCCCGTTGAATCCTCCCCGGCGCGGTTGGCGGTGGCCCGATCATGTCGAGCCCCCGGCGGGCAAAGGGCCGGGTTGGCGGTATGGTGACTAGCTTGTAGGCCGGGACGTGTTGTCGCTTGGCGAAGAACCGACATCCTTGGCACCTTCCCGACGAGTTCTTCGGCATCGCCCCGCAGCCGTGGGCCGCAGAAAGCTCGCCGAAGGCCTTGTCGACCGCCGTGCGTGAGGACGCGTGGTTGCCGCGAGACGCCCTTGTGGGTCTCCTCCAAGATGTCCTTGCCTTCATCGCGAGGGACGCACTTCATGAGTACTCCGAAGATGCGCCTCGCTTGTAAAGCTTGTCGCCGAGGAGGACGTAACACTTGGCGCGGCGGATGAGTTGTTCGGCTGCGTTTTTGTCGGAGGGGACCTTCTCGCTCGCCGAGGTAGTCGATGAAGGGTTGCCTCCACCCACGTCGATCATCATGACCTCATGTCCACCGGGTGGTTAGCCGGGGCGGTGGTCGGTGGCGCCGGCCCCGGGATGGATGGCGCGTGAAGCTCATGGACGAAGACGCCCGCGGGTACTTGGGCGCGGGTGGATCCGAGCTTCGAAAGGACGTCCGCCGCAACGTTGTTGTCGCGGACGATGTGATGGACCTCGAGACCATAGAATTTGTTCTCGAGCTTGCGGACTTCTAGGCGCAGGCGTCCATGTTCTCCTTGTTGCGGTCCCGGGACTTGTTGACTTGGTTGATGACCACCGCGGAGTCGCCGTAGACTAGTAGCCGCTTGATGCCAAGTGAAGCCGCGAGGCGGAGCCCGTGTAGGAGAGCTTCGTACTCGGCTTCGTTGTTCGAGACCTTCCAGAAGATCTCAGGACGTACTTTAGTTGTTCACCCGTTGGAGAGATCGGGAGCACTCCCGCGCTCGCGCCCTCGAGGTTGAGTGAGCCGTCAAAGTACATCACCCAATGCTCCGGTCGCACGGTGGGAGCGGTAGGCGGTTCTCCCGCCACTCGCCATGAAGTCGACTAGAGCTTGCGACTTGATGGCCGTGCGTGGCTTGAAGTCGATGGTGAGGGCACCGAGCTCGACAGCCCCATTTGGAGATCCTTCCGGTGGCGTCCGGGTTCCTCGGGATGTCGCCGAGCGGGTAGTCGGTGACGACGGAAACCGAGTACTCCCGGAAGTAGTGTCGCGGCCTTCCGCGAGGTGATGAGTAGAGCGTACGAAGCTTCCCGCACGGGCCGGTAGCGAGCCTTGGACTCGATAGAACCTCGCCGACGAAGTAGACCGGGCGCCGGACCGGGGTAGGCGTGGCCGTCTTCCCCGCCGCTCGACAACGATGGCGCATGCGACCACGTGAGTAGTCGCAGGCAAGGTAGAGCAAGAGGCGCTCGCCCTTGTAGGGAGCCGTGAGGACTGGCGGCTTCGACAGGAAGTCCTTGAGCTGGGCAAGGGCTTGGTCCGCCTCTCAGCAGTCCACACGAACTTCTCGTGGTGCTTGAGTAGTTTGAAGAAGGGGAGACCCCGTTCTCCTAGCTTCGAGATGAATCTGTTCAATGCCGCCATGCACCCCGTCGCCTTCGGACGTCCTTGATGCTCGTGGGAGCTTTCATGCCGGTGATGGCGGAGATCTTCTCGGGGTTGGCTTCGATGCCGCGCCGGGCGATGATGAAGCCGAGTAGTTTACCCGAAGGTACGCCGAAGACGCACTTGTTCGGGTTGAGCTTCCGGCGGTACTCGCGTAGTGATGCGAAGGTCCGTTCAAGGTCGTCGATGAGGGTACCGGAGTCCCCGGTTTTGACAACCACGTCATCCACGTAGGCCTCGACGTTCTTGTTGAGTTGCCGCTTGAAGCAGGCCCGGATGGCCCGTTGATAGGTGGCGCCGGCGTTCTTCGCCCGAATGACATGGTCGTGTAGCGCACGCGCCAAACGGGGTAATGAACGCGGTCTTCTCCTCGGTCCTCTTCCTTGATTGCGATCCGGTGGTACCGGAGTAGCGAGTCGAGGAAGCAGAGCGAGTCGCGCCCCGCCGTGGAGTCGATGACTTGATCAATCCGCGGCAACCCGAAGGGGTCCTTGGGGCAGTGCTTGTTGAGATCGGTGTAGTCGACACACATCCTCCACTCGTTCGAGTTCTTCTTGCGGACGAGGACGGGGTTGGCGAGCCACTCAGGATGGAAGACTTCTCTGATGAAGCCAGCAGCGAGTAGCTTGGCGAGCTCCTTCTTGATGGCGTCCCGTCTGTCGTCGGCAAAGCGTCGGAGGTGTTGTCGCTTGGGGGTGGCCTTTGGGTCGACGTTGAGGCGCGTGCTCGATCGGCTCCCCGGGCACTCCCGGGCATGTCCGTCGGCTTCCACGCGAAGATGTCGCGGTTAGCCCGAAGGAAGCTGATGAGCGCGTCTTCCTATTTGGGGTCGAGGCCGGCCCCGATGGTGGTGGTCTTGGTGGGGTCGCCTGTTCCGAGGTCGACCGACTTGACGAGTACCTCCTCAGGTGGCTGAGGCTTGTTGGCGCTGTCAGACTTCTCTGGGATGTCGAGTTCGCTTGTGGCAAGCTTCTTCGACGCGGCGTAGACCTCCATCATTGGGGTGGGTACTTGATTTGTTGAGGCGATTGCCACGGCTTCGTATCGCGGTCGTGAGAGATCTTCAAGTCCCCCCCGGAGGGAGAGTACGCCGGCTGGACTTGGCATCTTAAGTACCAAGTAGGTGTAGTGGGGCACCGCCATGAACTTGGCGATGGCCGGTCGCCGAGGATGGCATGATAGGAAGTCTCGAAATCCGCAACCTCGAACTTGATGTACTCGGTGCGGTAGTTATCCCGAGACGCCCCGAAGGTAACTGGCGCACCACCGAGCCTAGTGGGACAGCCGCGTTGCCTGGGACGATGCCGTAGAACGGCATGCTGCTCTTGTCGAGCATGGGGGTGACGTCGAGGTTCATCTTCTTCAAGGTCTTGGTGAAAAGGACGTTGAGCCCGCTTCCACCGTCGATGAGCACCTTGTTGAGCTTGGAACCCGCCACTGTTGGTTTCAGGATGAGAGGGAAACGTCCCGGCTCGGAGAAGCCGGTCCATTGGTCCGCGCGGGAGAAGGTGATGGGTGTCTCCGACCACCCGAGAGGGGTCATAACCGCCGGTTCAATGGACATTACTTCACGGCGAGTAGCTTTTCGCTCCCCGCCCGCTGGGTAGTCCGCCGAAGAGGACGTTGACGGTCTTCTCGGGTTCTTGGAAGTCGTTGTCGTCGCCGTCCTTCTTCTTGTTCTTCAGATCGTGAGGGTGCGGTGGCTCCGGCGTATCCTTGAGTGCATGCCTGAGCTGGTAGCACTGCTCGGTAGTGTGGTTGCCGTTCGGGTGCCACGGGCACTTCTCCTTCGGCGGGTCTTTGAACCCGCCGGAATTCTTCTTCGAGTTCCCTTTCGGAGGGCGCCGGATAGCCGCGACGGTATTGTCCGGCTTGCGCTTGCGGTTGGAACCCGAGAAGTTGTTGTTGTTGTTGTTGTTGTTGTTGCGGCCGCCTTGGTTTGGATTCTTTGCCGCGCCGCCGCCGCCCCGGTTCTCGCTTGGACTTGCCGCGGATGGCGTCGTACTTGGCGTTGGCCTTGTCCTCTTCATCCGCCCGGACGTGATCATGTCCTTGAGGTGGGGAATGGACCGGGGGCGGCGACGACCGAAGTCTTCGAAGGTGCGGCGATCGTAAAGTCCGTCTCGGAAGAGGTCGATGACCTCCTTGTCGGTGACGTCCACGACGGTAGCGCGCTTGTCGAAAAAGCGGCGCATGTACTTGCGGAGGGTCTCGCCTTGTTCCTCGCTTAATCATGGCAAGGTCCATGCGAGTACCCGAACGGCCCATGGCGCCCGCGAAGTTGCTTGTGAATTGCTCCTTCGGCTCGGTCCCACTTGTCGATTGAGTGCTTGTCCGGCGACTCGAGCCACGTGAGTGGGGCTTGGTCCGTGCGTAAGGGGAAGTAGAGGCACTTGGTGTCGCTGTTGCCGCCAGCGTTCTCGATGGAGAGAGCGTAGCATCGGAGCCATTGGATGGGATCCTGCTTCGCGTCATATTTGGTGATCCCCAAAGGCTTGAACTTGTCGGGGAGGAGCAGGTTGCGAAGCCGGGGTGAGAAAGCAGGGAAGCCGTCGCCTTCAGCAGCGGTCGTCGACTTCTTTTGCCGTAATTCCTCGATTCTCTGGCGAGCATCATACCCGCCCTGAGAGGCGCCGGAGGCGTGGCTGTGCGCGTGGCCGCGGCCGCCGCGGGCGCCGCCGCCTCCGGCTTTCTTGTTGGCCCCGTGGTTGGAGCCGCCGCCGTCGCCGCCGCCGCCGTCGGGGTCATTGCCGCCGCCACCGGCGGGGCACGGTGGGGGACGACTTCTCGGTTGCGTTGTCTTGCCGTGAGGGTCCGCCGGCGGTGGAACGTCGACGGTTTGGGTCGGCCGGGACGTCGCCCCGAGTACGGTTAGGGACCGGGGTCAACACCGCGACTAGTAGCTTCATTGTCGCGAGGCTTAGCCGGGGAGAGGTTGGCCGACTCTCTTGTCTACCCGCATGAAGTAGGCTTCTTCGGCCGAGCTTGGCGATGACCTCCCCGGCTCGTATGCCCCGAGCCTCGGCGTGCGATCGTTGTGATCGACATGAGGCATTGCTCGGGAGTGGTGTGGACTCTGCTCTCAACCTGCCGAGAGCTTCCGCAAGGTTGCGGATGGGAAGGTTGTCTCGAGCCGCCGGCGTCGTTCGTTGCGCCTTCCCCGTTACATTCGCGCCGGCGTCCCCGTTGGCGTCGGTCTCGTCCGCGGGGGCATCGGCGGACGCCTCGTCGAGGAGATGTCCTCCAAGTACTTGTCCGCGGCCGTGCACCGAGGGTCTCGGGGTGTCGCCGGCAGCCATGAAGACTTGGCGATCGGGGGTACCCAAGCTTGACTCGAAGGTGCCACCTCGCTTGGTGTGTTTGAGTCGGCTTGGGCCGGTGGTGTTCCCTCCCCGGAACGGTAGCGAGTCGATGTAGGCGACGTAGTGTGAGTCCTCCTTTGTCGGCTCGGCGGGCTTGCGGTCGGCCGCAGACGTATCTTCCGGCCGGCGTCGATCTTATAACCGCCCCGCAGGCGGCCCCGACAAGGGAAGCTCGGAGGAGTCATCTTCGGACTCGGGCTCCTCGGGGGTCCGACCCGAAGTCGAACTCGTAGTCCGGGTTCGAGTAGAACTCGCAGAGAGGGCCGGAGTCCGAGACGCGGTTGGGGACGGCGTCGGAGTCCGAGTTGTACTCGGTTACGGGCTCCTTGCCGGCCCGGCGTGGTGTAGAAGCCTCCGTGCGGGCCCGCCGGGAACGCGAGGGCCACGCGCGGAGCGCCGGCATGGAGAGGGGACCGCTGCGATGGGCGAGGAGCCGGCTCGCATGCGATGGCCCATGGCGACGTCGGGTTCGAGTTGGAGACGGACTCGAGCTCGAAGTCGGCATGGAGGTTGGAAAGCGAAATCTCGCCGAACTTGCCGGGCGAGCTTGCCCCGTGACAACTTCGGGAAGCGTCACGCGCCCGTCCTCGAGTCGGGCTGCATGATCAGGCGGCGCTGGAAGGAGCCCGCGCCATCGGCCAGCGTGCGGCACCCGGGCGCCGAAGACGAAGGTGTCGCCGCGGTTGAAGGCGACGGTTGGCTTGATGTGAACGGAAGCCGTCGAGTTCGCCATGTGATCTCGAGCGAGAGCCCCTACCTGGCGCGCCAGCTGTCGGTGTTTTAGACCGGCAACCTACTACGGGGAGTACCCGAAGTAGATGAATGTGACTCGCCGAGATCGGTAACTCGAAGGAAGAGACACGTGGCACACAATTTAGACGAGTTCGGGCCGCGAGGTGCGTAATACCCTACGTCCCGTATGCCTTGCGTAGCTCGGATTGATAGGGCACGGTTACGGGATGGTGCAACGGTGCGCCGTGAGTTGAGATTGGATGAGGTGATCCCGAGATCGGTCCCCGCCTCGCATTATATAGTCGGGAGGCGGGGTTACAAGTCGGAGTAGGGAAGGAGTACTAGCCGAGTACGTCTAGGGAGACCTCTATACGATGCGGAACGTGTACGAGTCCTAACCGAGTACTACTCCCGTGTTGTCCTTGTGCTCCACGCCTTTAGGTGCCGTGTAGCGCAAGCCGGTAGTCCCGGGGGCCCACCGAGTAGTCGGTCCCGGTACCCACCGAGGTAGCGGGCCCGGGGAGGTCCATACGACATCTAGGTCAAAGGCGGGCCGACCGGGCCTCGAAACAAAGTTGGGTCGGCCACCCGGGGCCAACCGGCTCGGGCCCATTTCGGCTCGCTTCGTTGCCTCCTTCGCCGGCGTTGGTTCCCGAGTCTTCTAGATCCTTCCCCCTTCTGCATGTGGGCCCTTATCGTTAGTTTCTCTCCGAGTTGGACGAAGCTCCTTGTCTCGCAGCACTTTTCTGGCTAGGTCCTCGGAGTTTGTCATCTTCTCGGGTTTGGTCCCTGGGCTTCTTGGAGTCATGTTCACTTCATTACTTGACTTGTACCAAGCTTCAAGGTCTTGTCATGAGGTGCTTGATGAACTTATCCCGGAAGTCTCACTTTCAACACTAAAACCCTGCATAAACATTAAACTCTAAAACTGACATGCACGAATGAACTTGTTATACGAAGGGGGTTAGTACCAATGGATAAGGTATAAAACTCATACCAACACTGAAGGTAAACTCATGGCTAGGTTGACGGAATTTCACCATCAACATCTCCCCCATGCTTAAACCTTGCTCGTCCTCGAGTAAGCCTTTGATGGATATCATCGTTGCCCTTCATTGTTTAAACCTTGCACTTGATCATACACGAGAAAACATAATGCTCTCAAAAGTTTAGTTCGTTAAAGTTTCATAATGTACTAGCCTTCATCCCTACAGAGGGTAGATTATTAATTAAGCTTATCCCACAAGTATTAACATGCTCCCAAAATTCAAAAGGATCTCAGAAATTTTGAAATAAAGAACGAGATGAAAAAGAGCTAAACCAAGTTCAAAAATTTAAACCACCTTGCATCATGCTTATGAACTCTCATCTCAACTTGTCTCTCAAGACTATTTATTCTACTCCTTTCCCTCTCATAACATTCATATATGTGGTAGGCTTTATATGGAGCTCTTTGGGAAAGTTTAGTCCTACCAAGATATTATAAATGAGATGTTGTCAAAACAAGACAAGCTTCTCATGGTCTTACCGAGACTCGTCAAAAAGGTCATTGGAAAATAATGTTAAGTCAAGGAGGGGAAAGAGAAAAATACACACACTTGAGATAGGTGGACATGTGCAAATGGCAAAGAGTGATCCCGAGGCACAAAGGAAGTCCTCGTTATCGGATTGCACATGGTTGGAAAATGAGTTTGGATCTTTTAATCTTGATGCCTTGAAATTCCTAATGCACTTTAGAGAACCGGAGAGTTCATTTTATTTTTACTCATACTCACATTTTTTTTCTTTTTCTCATACATTTTTTCTTTTTCTTTCTTTCTCTTTCTCATTTTTTTCTTCTTTTTATTTTCTTTCTCAAATTTTTAAATTTGCTTCCCTTTTGAACTCTAAAATTGCATTGTACCTAACTCCTCCCCCATGCTTAGACGTTTGCTCATCCTCGAGCAAAGAGGTGATAGAGATAAGGTAGG
The DNA here is from genome assembly GCA_947561735.1 of Cenchrus americanus. Classification (NCBI taxonomy): domain Eukaryota; kingdom Viridiplantae; phylum Streptophyta; class Magnoliopsida; order Poales; family Poaceae; genus Cenchrus; species Cenchrus americanus. Next base: position 10,467,939 of record OX387239.1, read on the forward strand.
TACCCGAAATACTTTTTCTTCAGAGAGATACTTGAAATCTTCAATGTTCGCACCATCTTGCGATCTTCCTTGAATTGACGATCCATACTCAACGATAGGTTGTGGTCAAGAAGGTAATCACAAAAGATGATATTTGGTTTTAAGGGTGGATATCCGGCGAGGTTCGTTAGATCTCCGATGTGGGGAAACACAATGCACGGATAAGAGGCTAGCAATAAGAGAGATACGCAAAAACGGAATGACCAGCTTCTTAGTCTCGGGCCAGAGAAATCAAGGCCTGAAATAACTCACCCAAAAATAAACCTTGTATACTAATTTTTTGCACTCATATATATATATGGCTCTGAATAGGTAGAGCAACATGCAAGTGGTATTTATGACAAGGTTAGCATTACTTTTAAGAATAAAAATAAATCATCTTTAATCCATCTAAAACTTGAGAGCACATAAAACACTATGGGCCTTTATTTTTATCATAACCTCCGCTAAAGATTAAGCTAGCATTTAGATAATTTCAGATTTACATTTTAAGAGAGCACTAGCTTAATCATGCATAAAACTAGTACAAAGATAAACAAAGCGGCAATTATAATCATATATCATCATGGCACAAACTTTGTAACTTTACCAAAGGTAAAAACAAGGTGGTGATTATTTTTCATGATGAAAATAAAAACTAACACACATGCTGAAAATTTAAATAAAAACCGAAAACACTACGCATGCATAGGCGTATACAAGCTGAAAATTAAGGAAAAGGGGGGAACGGAAAGATAACTAAAGCTCCTCCTCTCTCTAATCTTCCGTCGGTGGTTGATATTAATAGTCTTGTTTGTTGTACCCTTGCTCATAATAGGATTGCGCCTCTCCTCCTATGAATTGCCCGGGCGGTGCTAGGTCAAGATGTCCGAGCACATAAGCGATGTTTGCATTCCCTTCACCCATTTGGTTTGCATTGGTTAGGATGGCTGCAATATTTTGCATATTCCTTGCAGTGTATCCTCCAATAATGGTCATACTTTGTTATGGTTGAGGAAGATGTGTGTATGACTCCGCAAAGGCTACGTTGGGCACCGCAAAATTTTATGGGGGGTATGGCTGCACCACTCCCCATGCTTGCATTGGTACACCGCCGTAGTAACTCGGCGGCGCCGTGATTCCAAATGGTGACACATAATTTTGTTGTGCACCTCCTTCTTGGGCCGTGGAAGAACCTTCTCCTATAATCCTTCTTGTTTTATTTGTTTTTTCTTCGCCGGCACAAGATGTCCTTCCTCTAACCAATCTTCTTTCCCCTCAAGATAGGGGCAAATTTACTTTGGCCACTTTGAAGCCTCTTCTCTCATCTCCACTTATGTTCTTGTCTTGCTTCATATAATCAAATCCAAGGGAAGTCCCAGGTAGGAGATGCTTCGGGTTCCTTGTAATACCCGGTCTCAAAGAGATAGCCAACATGGAGAGGTAACACCCCAAACCATAAGGTGAGTGGGGACGGTTGGCTGCTTGGCAATCAAAGCTGAGTAAAGCCAATTCAACTCCGTGTTGGTTATCTTTGTCTCTCACATCCCCCCCAAAATCCTTTCGCACATACATGAGTGAAACACTTGAATGATGGGGTTCCGGATAAAATTTCTTTGTTGCTACGCTTCTCCCGCGATCATACTCCAAAAACCTTCCCATGTGCCTCCATGCACATTCACTTGTTCCGGGGCTCCCTTTTGAAAACCGAGTTATTCCCTAATACTCATAGGGAACCACTTGTTCAACTCCCTCTAAATGAAATGAGAGACTCGGCACTCCTTCATCAAGGATAGGCGCCATGGTCATGAGAATTTCCAAGGCAAATTCCTTGTGGGTGTTTGCCAACACTCCGTTAGGGAATTGCACCCAACCTCGATGTCCCGTATGAAAACCCAATATGTGGAGAGCTTGGTCATCGAATTCGACGTTCGCTACAAGCCTCTCAAGGCGAGAGAGCTTCTTCTCCTTCTCCTTCGTCATGATGACAAACCCCTCGAAATACCGCAGAGCGTATGGAGGTGGAGCGGATGATCGTGTCAAGTGGCGAGGTCGGATGGGCGGCTCCTCCATATGTCTTTGAGGTTTGGTGAACCTCATAGACGAGTTTCGTGTGGCCCTCATGCCACTAAGGAGAAGAGTGTGGTTCCTCCTCGGCGGTGCCGTGTCCTCCTCCATACTCTGATGAGACTTGGAAACCGAGTGCCTCCTCGAAGAGGTTGTCGATGATGGCTTAGACAACGATGATCCCTTCTTCTTTGGTGAAAAGGCTTGTAGTTTTCCTCCACATGGTTGCTGCACTCTCCTTACAAATATATATTCGGGGTTTTCAACCGGTAACAAGGTACACAAATATTATTTTGGAGTGTGGACTTTGAGTGGAATTAGGATGTGTTTTGTTGCACGAAACAAACGGGGTGGATGGCTAAGTCTAAGGTGGTTCCGGACTACAAACTAGAGCACACGAACAAAGAACTGGATGAGCGACTTACCTATCCAGGCTCAGTTCTTCTCCAGCACACTCATGTTTGCTTTGTTGCTTCGTGACCGCGTGCTCCAAGGGGTTGCACCTTCTAAACGTTCTCGTCCACTCCTTCGCTTGCATTATTGCTCCTTCCACTTGATGATTTTGCTTTGAGTCACTTCCATGCTCCCTTGCCTCACATGCATCCATGATATTCCTGCAAAACAAGGCCTTGGCTGCCCCCCATGCTTGTCCTTTGCATGTGGTTTGATGAAAGATGTTGGAGGGGCATCCCGTGATGCATCATGGTGCATGCATGGTTAAGTTAACTAGATTGCCTCCCTCTAAGCATGTTTTAACGCTAATCCTCTAATTTCGAAAATTAAAAAATAAAATCAGAGATATCAATGAGTTTAAATATAAATTTAGAGAAGTTTTTTAAAGCATTAAAAACAAATGTAAGTCGAAAATAATTTCCGACTACTTTTATGTTGGTCTCACCGGTATTGTTTGCTTTCATTAGTTGAGAGCAAGCTTTTCCCGGCTTGATCATGAGGGCATAGGTTTAGGTTCTAATTTTGGTTAGATGAGAGAGATTTTTAATGAAATAAAATTAAATGAGGCTTAGAAAAATTCTAATCTTAGAGAAACCAAGGATATGGATTTTTAAACCAACCAAAAGTTTAGTTTCTAGGTTCGCGCGAGTCCTACCATGCACTGAAATTTAAATAACATCTAGATACAAGTCGTGGCTCTACTCGTGTGTTTTTAGCATGAAAATCAAGTCAACCACAACATCATAAAGAGGATGAATGGTTGAGTTAGTTTCTGAATTTATTTGGTTGTGGTTTCTCGAAAATAAGCGAACAATCACATAGGATGGTCCATGTAAAGGGTTTATGTTCAAAACAAAATATTCAACCAAGAATTATGTCTCTAATCTTGTTCAACCATTCTAAGTCTAATTTCTTTGCGTAGTAAAATTCAAAACTAAATTACTTGAAAAGACTTGACAAACCTGGAATCGGGTTGTCCTCCCGGTAGCTTATTCTTGACTCGACGAAACGGGTTGCCTCCCGCCTAGCGCTTCGTTTATAGTCCATGGCTAGACTTCTTCACTTGATTTCTTCGGATCAACGCTCTTTGCAGGTGTTGCAATCTTGGGTACCCACTTCCGCACCATCTTGGGCACGGGCTTATTCTTCGGCTTAGTCATATTTTTGGTCTTCACAGGCTGGCTTTGTCCTTTGGTCTTGACGGATGCAACAACTTCCTTCATGTAGTGGCTCGGCATCTCAAACTCCGGTTCTTCAGTCGTGAACTTCGTAGTCTCCTTAGTGTGATCCTCCATTGCTCCCGAATGAGTTTGAGTAGCCTTCGCCGTCTCGGGACCTTGAGGTTTGTAAGGAATCGAATGCCCGTTAGCCTAAGAGGGGGAGGGGGTGAATTAGGCAACTTAAAACCTTAACATATGTGTCGGGGACGGCCCCTTAAACAACAGGGAAATCCCCGCTTAAAACATGCAACGAAGCCAAACACACCTTGACCAACCATGCAGGACGCGACCCACGCCACGGAGGCCCCCAACGGCCCACCAAGGCGGCCTTCTCGAAGATCCCCTCGAGCAGGCTTCGCCTCGCTCGAGGATGCGCGCCCCCCTCGAGTAGGCCCCGTCCCGTTCGAGGGGGAACACTTACCTCGAGTAGGCTCCGCCTCGCTCGAGGGCCCGCTCCCCCCTCGAACGGGGTCCGCCTCGCTCGAGGGCTCGCCCCCTCGAACGGGGTCCGCCTCGCTCAAGGGCGCCCCGCACGCGTGCGCCCTCGCTCCCGTACGGCGGCATTTAATGCCCCGACACCGGCGGGCGGCGCCATCATGCGCCCGGGGCTCACGCCCGTGCCGCCGCACCAACTCCCCGGGAGAGGGATCCCATCCCCGCCACCGTGGGAAGCACCGTGCGGCGTGGCCGGCGCCAGTCCCGTGACGCCGCGCCACCCGCTCCGGTACGGCTAACGCGCCGAGCCCTCGAAGTGGGGCCGACCGCACACTCGACTTGCTTTCTTGTGACCTTACAGGGTTAGGTGAAGGCGCTAGGCCGGTGGGACGCCATCCCTGTCACTGTTGACGGCATGGCTGCCGCCCCCGCGCGTACGAACCGCACACCGGGCGCCGTAGCAACGGCTCTAGCACAGTGGAGCGTGCAGGAACGGGACGTCGCCTTGCCCGCCACTGTGCCCCGTACGGACCGACGTCAGCAACTCCCTCGAGCCCGTCTGAAGGTATCCAGCCATCCGCCGCCCTTCTACCCTCGAAGCCGCTACTGTTCGGGTACAAGATAGGCCATGATGGCCGGATCGCTGCAAGGATCGTCCGGACGGCCGCCTACTCTACGGATAGCACGCCACGCCCCTTCACGTAGCTAAATAGCGCGGTGCGCATGTGATTCGCTCCCTCCTTGATCTATAAAAGGAGGACGAACCCCCCCCGCCGCGCAGGGGACGACGGACGAAGGATAGACGCACAACGCAACACAACACCACACCTCCAACCACGACACCGGGGACTTGGAAGCCACGCTTCCTCTCCCGCCTTGCTTGTAGCAGCCCCCACTACAGCACCCCCGCTGCCGAGCAATATAGTGCCTTGAGCACACCACCGCCGGGACGTACGGCCCCCTCGGCGGAACCGGGATAAATCCCGTGTCTCTTAATGCTTAGCATCGACCATTGAGGGATAGACCTCGGCGCTTACTACTGGTTAGTGCCGGGACCATATTCCGCACCGACAGTTGGCGCCCACCGTGGGGCAATCGAGTGCCTAAGGTCATTCCACCAACTCCCTCCATGGTGATCCGCACTGAGTACCGCAGTTCGCGCTACTGCATGGGCAGCTCGGACCCCCTCCCCGCCGGGTTCGAAATCCGGTTTGGGGGCCTGAACTTTCAGGCCACGGGGAACGGCTACCTCATGCGCCTCACCAACCGTGAGGAGCTCCGTGCGCGGCGCCAGGCCGGGTCCGCTCCGGCCCCAGCGCGCCCGCACCGCCACGGCGCGCGACGCCCACCGGCACGGACGCCGCGGGCTCGTCGACGCCACAACGCCGCCGCCGCTCGGTCGGCGTTCGCGCCGGGCACGATCCGAACGACGGCGGGCCGAGCGCGCGCGCCTCTCGGCACGGCGCACCCGTCATCACGACAACCGCCACCCCAACGGGACAGCGCGCGGTCTCCGGACCGCGCTTTCCCATTGGGCTGCGTGGTGCCACAACGGCCTACAACGCCAACGTCAACACCACGATGCGCAGGGTTCCCCCTGGCCGTCACGTCTTCGTCGCCAGGGATCCCAGCGCCTCAGCCGGTGACGAATCGTCCCTAGGCTCCCTTGACGCGCCGCCACCCGCTAACCTCCACGGGTACGCGGAGTGGGACTTCTCTGGCGTGCCGGACCCAGTCATGTTCCGGCGTTTCCTCGACGCTACGGACTACTGGTTCGGCTGCTCCGACGACTCCAGTACCGGAAGCTACGACCCCGCGCGGGAGTGCTACGTCGTCGTCGCCAACGACCCAGCCAACGCCACCGGCGCTGTGGGCGCTGGAGACGGGGAGGTCACGCCCGCCCCAGGGATCGCTCCGCGCCTGGCCGCGGGGCCAAGCACTCTTGCTGGGGCCGACGCCGATGTGCGGTGGCCCGAGGCCCGCGAGCTCGAGGCTAAGCCGGCGGAGGAGTACGGACGGCACGGCCGCTCCGTGCCTCAATGGCGGGGGAAGCCTCCGCGCGCGGCGAACGCGCACGGGATCTAGGCAAACAGGTCCGCGACCGCATCAACGCCGACTTCAATGTCGACAACCCGGGCGCACCTCCGCGGGCAAGACAGAAGTTCATTGCCACCGCGACGCTGCTACGGGCTATGCCGGCACCCTCGACCCCCGAGGCGCGGGACTTGCACCGCGAGGTGCAGGTTCTCATCGAGCAAGCGGCCGTCCAGCAGGCCGAGAGCTCGGCGTCGCGCATCCGCCAACAGGGGGATGCGCGGGACGACAGGGCCGCACAGGGGGGCGAACCCTCGGTCCATGCAGGTGAAGCGGCGGGGCGACCCGCCAACCCAGGACGCACGCCGGCCAAGGAGCGGCTCCTTGATGCGCGCGGGGCGCCGGGACGGCGACGCCCGCAACGTCATAAACGCCGGTGCACGAGCAAGGCGGACGCGCGAGCAGCGGTAGGCTACCACCCTCGGCGGGGTGGACGCTACGACGGCCGACGAAGACCGCTCTCCAACGCCGGAGCCCCCGGGGACCCGTGTGTTCGGCCGGGGAGATCCGTGCGGCGGCCTTCCCCCAACGCTTCCGTCAACCTTCAACCATCGTCAAGTACAATGGGGAGACGGATCCCCGCGTGTGGCTCAACGACTACCGCCCGGCGTGCCGCCCGGGCGGGGGCCACCGGCCGACGAGGTCATCATCCGCAACTTGCCCCCGCACCTCGGCGATGCAGCCGGGACATGGCTCGAGCACCTGCCCGCCAGCCAGATCCACAACTGGGACAACCTAGTCCGCACGTTCGTGGGTAACTTCCAGGGCACGTACGTGCGCCCTGGGAATTCCTGGGACCTGCGCTCCTGCACCCAGAAGCCCGGCGAGTCGCTGCGGGACTTCATATGGCGCTTCTCCAAGCGTTGTACGCAGCTCCCCGGCCGTGGTGCAATCCGAGATCGTGCACGCCTTCCTCGAGGGCACCACGTGCGGGACCTCGTGCGAGAGCTGGGGCGCAGCCCGCCCGCGGACTCCAACGAGCTGTTCGACATTGCCACCAGCTTCGCCTCAGGAGAGGAGGCCGTGGGGGCAATCTTCGACGGCAAGAAGGGCAAGCGCTCGGATGATGCGCCCGCGGAGGGCAGCAAGTCCAGGGAGCCCCACCACAAGGATAAGCGGGGCAAGAAGGGAAAGAAGCCGCGCCGCGAGGCGCGCGAGCAGGGGCGCGACGGCGGTAATGCTGAGGCTCTTGCTGTTGACCCGGCGTGATGGGGACCTCGACCGGCCCCTCGAGGTCCGGGGTGTTCGATGACATGCTGAAAAAGCCATGTCCTTACCACAAGACCCCAGTGAACCACACCCTTGAGCAGTGCGACATGCTCAAGAAGTTCTATGGCCGCGCCGCCGCGAAGGAGGCGGAGGCCAAGAAAGACGGAGGAGATGGCGACGCCGGCGGCTTCCCCGCCGTGGAAAACGTGTTCCTCATCTTTGGGGGACCAACCGTCGACATGTCGACCCGCCGGCCGCAAGCGGGAGCGGCACGAGGTCCTCGCCGTAGAGAGGGCGCCTCCATCCTTCCTCAACCGGTGGGAAGACGCCATCACCTTCGGCGGGGAAGACCATCCGAACCGCATCCCCAACCCGGACCCGATGCCGCCGGTGGTCGACCCAATCATTGGGAACGCGCGGTTCTCAAAAGTCTTGATGGACGGAGGCGGCGGCCTCAACATCCTCTACGCGCATGCGCCGCGCTTAATGGGGATCGGGTTGGACCGAGCTGCGACCCGGCACGAAGCCGTTCCATGGCATCGCGCCCGGCAAGCGTGGTCCAGCCCCTCGGGCAGATCGATCCGCCGGTTTGGTTCGGCACCGCGAAGAATTTCCGCAAGGAAACGCTCACCTTCGAGGTGGTGGGGTTCAAGGGCGCCTACCACGCCATACTTGGGCGGCCACCGCTACGCCAAGTTCATGGCGGTCCCCAACTACACCTACTTGAAGATGAAGATGCCAGGACCGAACGGCATCATCACCGTAGGCTCGTCCATCGAGCACGCATTCGACTGCGACGTCGAGTGCGTAGAGCACGCAGAAGCACTGGCGCTGGATGAAGCGCTGGTGACCACTTTGGAGAAGATGGTCAACGAGGACCTCGACTCCACCGCCAAGCACACCGCACCTTCGAGGCCGCGGAGCGCACCAAGGAGGTCCCCCTCGATCCCCGCTCGCCCCCGAGGGCAAGGTGTTGAGGGTCGGTTCCACCCTCGACTCCAAATAGGAAGTGGTGCTCGTCGACTTCCTCCGTGCCAACGCCGACATCTTCGCGTGGAGCCCCTCGGATATGCCGTGCATCCCGAGGGAGGTCGCCGAGCACTCCCTTGACATCTGCCTCACGCCCGCGCCGTGCAACAACGGCCGCGCCGCTTCGACGAGGAGCGGCGACGGCTATTGGAGTGGAGCTGCGGGAAGCTTCTAGAGGCCGGATTCATCAAGGAGGTGTTCCACCCAACGTGGCTAGCAAACCCCGTACTTGTAAAGAAAAAGAATGGGAAGTGGCGGATGTCTATAGACTACACTAGTCTTAATAAAGCATGTCCTAAAGTTCCTTTTCCTTTGCCATGAATTGATCAAATTGTTGACTCAACGGCTGAGTGCGAGCTGCTCTGCTTCCTCGATGCCTACTCCGGGTATCATCAAATAAAGATGGAGTCCGACCAGCTCGCGACTTCGTTCATCACGCCGTTCGGGATGTTCTGCTACGTCACGATGTCGTTCGGTCTCCGAAACGCGGGTGCAACATACCGCTGCATGCAGCACGTTTTCGGAGATCACATCGGACAGAAGGTCGAGGCATACGTCGATGACATCGTCGTGAAAACCAGGAAGGCGGACGACCTGGTTGGTGACCTTGGCATCGCGTTCGGCTGCCTACGGGCCAACAGGGTCAAATTAAACCCCGAAAAGTGTGTCTTTGGAGTGCCGCGAGGCATGCTCCTGGGATACGTCGTTTCCCAACGGGGAATCGAGGCCAACCCTGAGAAGGTCGCGGCCCTCGAACGAATGGGCCCGATCCGGGACCTCAAAGTGGTGCAAAAGGTGCTGGGGTGCCTTGCCGCCTTGAGCCGCTTCATCTCGCGGCTCGGCGAGAAGGGCCTGCCCCTCTACCGCCTCCTCAAGAAGCACGAGCGCTTCTCCTGGACCACCGAGGCGCAGGATGCGCTCGACAAACTGAAGGCGTCCCTGACGCACGCCCCGGTCCTCACGCCGCCGCAGGATGGCGAACCCCTGCGAGCTCTATGTGGCCGCAACCACCCGGGTGGTCGCCGCCGTGATCGTGGTGGAGCGCACGGAGGAAGGGAACGCCCTGCCTGTCCAGCGGCCGGTCTACTACATCAGCGAGGTCCTGTCTGACACCAAGACGCGCTACCCTCAGGTCCAAAAGCTGCTGTATGCGGTAGTCCTCGCGCGGCGCAAGCTCCGCCATTACTTCGAGGGCTCGTTCCTTGCAAGGTACGCGGGACCCTCGAGCAACACGAGCCCCCGGCTCGGGAGAGTTTCGGCCCTCGAAAGGGAACAGGGCGTGAGAAGGTCGCCTCGGGGCACGCTGAAACGAGAGCGGGCACCGCAAGCACCCATGCCACGCAGACCCTCGAGCGGCACGAACCCCCGGCTCGGGAGAGTTTCAACCCTCTAAAGGGCACGGGCGTGAGAAGGTCGCCTCGGGGCCCGTTTTAAAGCAAAGCGGGCACCGCAAGCACCCATGCCACGCCGTATGCCGATCGGCGCCTCGGGGCCGGCTCGCCCGGTGCCCCTAGATGGTCACGAGATGCCGGGACGGGAGCGCTTGGCCGCCGCCCCGCACCATTGTTACTAATCGGCGCCTCGAGGGCCGGCTCGCCCGGGCCCCTCGACGGGGCCGCGACACAAAGACGGGGCCGCCCGTGCGCCACCCCCGCACAGCCCTACTAATCGGAGGTTCGAAGCTTGACCCTCGACGGGTTCGAACAGCGTCACGCGATCACGAGTCGGGGACGGCGAAGGCACGCGCATTCGAGCCGTTCCTCGAGCCCGTCGGCTCGAGGGTGCCCCATATGTCGTATTCGAGAGCCGGCCGAGGGCGGCCTAGCCGGGGGGATCCCACCGAGGGAGAGCTTCCGTGCCCTTGGTCCTTATCGAACGGGACCGAGCCCTACCTAGCAAACCCATGCAAGCGCTTCCATGGACGTGTCGCCGGACCATGCGGCCTACCCTTATCGAACGGGGCATGGGCGTCCACTCGAACCACCCGACGAGCGGCTCAACGAGGAATCCGCAATCCGCGACCCGCTCGATGGGGGGTTGCGGAAACCTCACCCTCCGTCCCGTCGAGGGACGGCGAGGGTGCGTTAAAAGACAAGTCATAAAGCTCTACCCGATCGCCTCGAACGGGCCCGGCACGGGGGCTTGACGCACGGCTACACCTTCTGGATTGCACCCGCCGGAGGTAGTGCCGCCGACGCGTGCGTCACCGAAGCCGGGCTGAAACATTGCCGACGCCGGTTGAAACATGTACCATGCCCTCTGGCCAACTCTCACGGTTAACCCCTACAGGAGCACCCACGCTCCTGCAGGGCTTCGGGGGCTAGACCCGCGGGTCCGCTGACGCGGCCCCACGGAAAGCGTTCGCAAGACCGAGGAAGGGAAGAATGTCCTATCGGTAGGTTCCGGCATCTGCGGGAGCCTCAATGGCAAACCCACAGATGCTCGGGGGCTACTGTCGGGGACAGCCCTAGGGGTCCCCTTAAACAACAGGAAAATCCCCGCTTAAAACATGCAACAAAGCCAAACACACCTTGCTTAACCATGCAGACATGACCCACGCCGCGGAGGCCCCCAACGGCCCACCAAGGCGGCCTTCTCGAAGATCCCCTCGAGCAGGCTTCGCCTCGCTCGAGGATGCACGCCCCCCTCGGGTAGGCTCCGTCCCGTTCGAGGGGGAACACTTACCTCGAGCAGGCTCCGCCTCGATCGAGGGCCCGCTCCCCCCCCTCGAACGTGGTCCGCCTCGCTCGAGGGCTCGCCCCCTCGAACGGGGTCCGCCTCGCTCAAGGGCGCCCCGCACGCGTGCGCCCCGCTCCCGTACGCCGGCATTTAATGCCCCGACACCGGCAGTGTTGACGGTTAAAAGTTGTATCAAAGTTCGTTTGTGACTTGCAAGCGGACAAGTCTCCCGTCGTAGTCAAGGGACCCTTCTTCCCTCGAGTGGTGAACCCAAGGTATCGAATCCGTGGAACAATGTGCAACGCAAGGATTCAATCTAGTAAAGCAAGGTAAAGCTATCTAATGAAGACAAGTTGCATCTAATCTACTAACTCATAAAGAAAACGAATCTAATCTAATCTACTAAAGAGGTAGCAAGAGAAAGCAAGAGATAACCAATCTAGAGAATCTAGATCATGCTTATGTTGTAGCTCCAAACAAGATAGATGAAGATAGAAAAGCGAATCTCATTAAAAGCATCTTTAAATCGTGGCCTTCCCATCCGACTCCGAAAACATCCGCCTTTCGAGACCCCCGTTCTGTCACAACGTATCCCTATTCATGCGGGGAGCTTAGGGCGAGTTCGATAGAACAAGTTGAAATCACTTGGCCGGTCCGGTATGCACCTCTAGCCACCGCGACTACAAGAGCACCCTATGTAATCTATCTTAAGTATAGATCGTAGAAGAAGCAAAACCAAGAAGAAAACAAAATCATCGAGAAGGCACTTGATCGCTAGAAATCGAATTCACTTACAAACTTCACCATGAATGATTACATGAACAAGATCACCACCGGGGCCCTCCCTCGATCTTGATCCTCGCTCCGGAGCTCCGACGTGGTCTTCCATGCAAGGTTCCCACGTCGGCCAGGCAAACCCTAGACAACTAGCACGACCCTCATCTTCAAGTTGGTGTCCCTCAAGCTTCTCTGCTCCTCGGCGGCGGAATACGACTTCCGTTCGCGTGGCTCTCGGTCGGGGGACTATAAATAGCCCGATTGGCGGCTAGGGCAAAGGGCGACGGTTTTGGGCCCAAAATGGGCCCGGGCCGACCGGACCGGGCCGGCCGGCCCGGGCCCATTTAGGCCCAGCCCCGCGGGCTCCTTTGCCCGAGGTCGGTTCCCTTGCTTCCCGGATGCTTCCCCCTTCTGCATGTAGGTCCATGTCGTCTGTTTCTCTCCGAATTGGACTCAACTCCTTGTCTTGCAAGATTCAAGCACTTTTCCGGTCGGGTCCCCGGAGTCCGTCGTCTTCTCGGATCAAGTCCCCGGCTTCTTGGAGTTAATTTTACTTCATTGCATGACTTGTTCGGACTTTAAGGTCTTGTCATGAGGTGCCCGATGAACTTATCCCGAAAGTCTTGCATTCAACGCTAAAACCCTGCATAAACATTAAACTCCAAAACCAACATGCACACGTGAACTTGTTATACCACGGGGGTTAGTACCAATGGATAAGGTATAAAACTCATGCCAACACCGAAGGTAAACTCATGGCTAGGTTGACGGATTTTCACCGTCAACACCTCCCCCATGCTTAAACCTTGCTCGTCCTCGAGTAAGCCTTCCATGGATATCATTATTGCTAAACAATGTTTAAACCTTGCACTTGATCATACATGAAAAAAAAAACATAATGCTCTCAAAAGTTTAATTCGTTAAAGTTCCATAATGTACTAGCCTTCACCTCTACGGAGGGTAGATTCTTATTAAGCTTATCCCACAAGTATTAACATGCTCACAAAGTTTTAAATAGATCTCAGAATTTTTGAAATAAAGAACGAGATAAAGAAAAGCTAAACCAAATTCACAAATTTAAATCATCTTGTGTATTGCTCATGAACTCTCATCTCACTTGTCTCTCAAACCTATATATTCTACTCCTTTCCCTCTCATATATATGTGGTAGGCTTTATATGGAGCTTTGGGAAAGTTTAGTCCTAACAAGATTTTATAAATGAGGTGTTGTCAAAACAAGACAAGCTTCTCATGGTCTTACCGAGACTCGTCAAAAAGGTCATTGGAAAATAATGTTAAATCAAGAAGGGGAAAGAGAAAAATACACGCACTTTTAGATGAGTGGACATGTGCAAATGGCAAAGAGTGATCCCGAGGCACAAAGGAAGTCCTCGTTATCGGATTGCACATGGTTGGAAAATGAGAATGGATCTTTTTAACTTGAAGCCTTGAATGCACTCTTAGAGAACCTAGGGAGTTCACTTTACGCACATATATATTTTTTCTCGTTTCTCATATTTCTTATTCTTTTCTTTCTTTCTTTCTTTCTTATATATATATATATATATATATTTTTTCTTTCTTCACCTTGGAAGTCACGTACATCGCCGAATTTTTTTCTTTCATCATTATATATATATATATATATATATATATATATATATATTTTTTTTTTTAAAATACTCCCTTTTGAACTCTAAAACCGCACCGTACCTACCTCCTCCCCCATGCTTAGACGTTGCTCGTCCTCGAGCAAAGAGGCGAAAAATAAGGTAGGTACCGGAATATTTTTCCTTGGAGAGATACTTCAAATCTTCAACGTTGGCACCGTCTTGCGATCTTCCTTGAATTGATGATCCATTCTCAACGATAGGTTGTGGTCAAGGAGGTAATCACAAAAAATGATATTTGGTTTAAGGGTGGATATCCGGCGAAGTTTGTGAGATCACCGATGCGGGGATACACAATGCACGGATAAAAGGCTAGCAAAAAGATAGATACGCAAAAACGGAATGACCAGCTTCTTAGTCTCGGGCCAGAGAAATCATGGCCTGCAATAACTCACTCAAAAATAAATCTTGTACACTAAGGTTTATGCACTCAAATATATATAAGGCTTTGGATAGGTTGAGCAACACACAAGTGATATTTGTGACAAGGTTAGCAATATTTTTGAGCATAAAAGACATCTTTAATCTATTCATAACTTGAGAGCACATAAAACACTATGGGTCTTTATTTTAATCATAACCTCCACTAAAGATTAAGCTAGCATTTAAATAAATTCAGATTTGTATTTTTAAGAGAGCACTAGTTCAAACATGCATAAATCAATTACAAAGATAAACAAAGCAGCAATTATAATCATATATCATCATGGCACAAACTTTGTAACTTTACCAAAGGTGAAAACTTGGTGGTGACATTATTCATGATGAAAATAAAACTAAGATACATGCTGAAAAAAAATAAACTAACACACTTTCTGAAATTTAAATAAAAAACTGAAAACACTACGTATACATAGGCGCAAACAAGCTGAAAATTAAAGAAAAGGGGGTAAAGGAAAGATAACTAAAGCTCCTCCTCTCTCTAATCTTCCGCCGGTGGTTGATATTGATAGTCTTGGTTGTTGTACCCTTACTTGTAATAGGAATGCACCACTACTCCTATGAATTGTCCGACGGTGCTAGGTGAAGGTGTCCAAGCACATAAGCTATGTTTGCATTTCCTTCACCCATTTGGTTTGCATTGGTTTGGATGGCTGCAATAAATTGCATGTTCCTTGCAGCGTATCCTCCAATGGTGGCCACATTTTGTTGTGGTTGAGGAAGGTGTGCAAATGGCTCCGCAAAGGCTACGTTGGGCACCGCAAAAATGGTGGGGGTATGGCTGCACCACTCCCCCATGCTTGCATTGGTACACCACCGTGGTAATTTGGCGATGCCGAATTTCTCCGAATGGTGGGACATAATTTTGTTGTGCACCTCCTTCTCGGGCCAAAGAAGATCCTTCTCCTATAATCCTTCTCTTTTATTTTTCTTCGCCGGCACAAGAAGTCCTTCCTCTAACCGATCTTCTTCCCCTCAAGAAAAGTCTTAATCTTCAATCCGATAGGGGCAAATTTACTTTGGCCACTTTGAAGCCTCCTACCTCATCTTCAAATAAATTTTCCTTTCTTCATATATTCCTAGGAAAGTCCCGGTAGGAGATGATTCAGGTTCCTTGTAATACCCGGTTTTTTAAAGAGATAGCCAATATGGAGAGGTAACACCCCGAACCAATATCTTCCGAACTCGATGTTGCAAAAACAACACCACCGGTTGATCATAGGTGAGTGGGGTCTATTGGCCACTTGGCAATTAAAGCCGAGTAAAGCCAATTCAACTCCGTGTTGGTTATCTTTGTCTCTCTTGTTCTCCCAAAAATCCATTTGCACAAAAGTGACACACTTGGATGATGGGTTCCGGATAGTATTTCTTCGTTGATGGTCTCTTCCCGTGATCATACTCCAAAAGCCTTCCCATGTGCCTTCATGCACATACTTGTTCCGAGCTCCCTTTTGAAAGTAGGAGACACTCGCCCATGGGTCTACGATACTAGACATACAATCGTTTCGAACATGAAAACCAATCGATCTATCGGGGATTGTGTTGAATGGATCCAAGGAAGCATTGGAGCCCTACTCCCTTTATGGCATGGTTGCTAGCCTTAAGCATTAAAGTATTTTCAGCACAAGATGATAGATAGATAATCCAACAAAGTTCGATTACATCTCAAGACCGAATGCAACCCATGGATGAAAGGAGATTACCCCATCAAGGTGCTAGAAATAGCATCACTGATCAAGGTTACCCTTCCGACGGTGTCTTCCTTCTTCTCCTCTTGTGGGCTCCCTCCAACGGAATGAGAGACTCAGCACTCCTCATCAAGGTTATGCGCCATGGTCATGAAAATTTCCTAGGCGAATTTCTTGTGGGTGTTTGCCGACACTCCGCTAGAGAATTGCACCGGTGTCCCGTGTGAAACCCAATATGTGGAGAGCTTGGTCGTCGATGTCGGCGTTCGCTACAAGCCTCTACTTAAGGCGAGCGAGCTTCTTCTCCTCCTCCGTCATGATGACATACCCCTCGGAATACCGCGGAGCATATGGAGGTGGAGCGGATGATCGTATCAAGTGGTGAGGTTGGACGGGCGGCTCCTCCATATGTTATTGAAGTTTGGAAAACCTAATAAACGAGTTTTGTGTGGCCCTCATGCCACCAAGGAGAAGAGTGTGATTCCTCCTCGGCGGTGCCGTGTCCTCCTCCATACTCCGAGGATGCTCGGAAACCGAGCGCCTCCTCGAAGAGGTTGTCGATGATGGCTTAGACGACGATGATCCCTTCTTCTTCGGTGAAAAGGCTTGTAGTTTTCTTCCATGATTGCAGCACTCTCCCTCACAAATAAATATCCGGGGTTTTCACCCGGTAACAAGGTACACAAATATTATTTTCGAGTCTGGACTTTGAGTGGATTAAGGATGTGATTTGTTGCACGAAACAAACGCGGTGGATGGCTAAGTCTAAGGTGATTCCGGCCTACAAACTAGAGCACACGAACAAAGGGTTGGATGAAAGACTTACCTCTCTCCTCCTCTTAGCTCGGTTCTTCTCTAGTGCATTCATGTTGCTTCGTGATCGCGTACACCTTCCAAACGTTCCCGTACACTCCTTCGCTTGCATTATTGCTCCTTCCACTTGATGTTTTCGCTTTGACTCACTTCCATACTCCCTTGCCTCACATGCATCCATGATATTCCTACAAAACAAAGCCTTGGCTGCCCCCACATGCTTGTACTTTGCATGTGGTTTAAATATGTTGGAGGGGCATCCCGTGATGTATCATGGTGCATGCATGGTTAGGTTAACTAGATTGCCTCCCTTTAAGGCTAAGCGCTCCTCTTATTTCGAAATTTAAAAATATTTTTCAGAGCCATGCAAGAGATCGAACATAATTTTAGAGAAGTTTTTAAACCATTAAAAACAAATGCAAGTCGAAAATATTTTTTTATTACGTCGATTTCGGTCTCACCGGTATAGTTTGCCTTCATTGGTTGAGAGCAAGCTTTTCCCGGCTTGATCATGGGGGCATAGGTTTAGGTCCTAATTTTGATTAGATGAGAGAGATTTTGAATGAAATAAAATTAAGTGAGGCTTAGAAAAATTCTAATCTTAGAGAAACCAAGGATATGGATTTTTAAACCAACCAAAAATCAAGTTTCTAGGTTCACGCGAGTCCTACCACATGCTGAAATTTAAATAACATCTAGATATAAGTTGTGGCTCTACTCGAGTGTTTTTAGCATGAAAAACAAGTAAACCACAACATCATAAAGAGGATGAAAGGTTGAGTTAGGTTCTGAAATTTTTTTCTTTTTGGTTGTGGTTTCTCGAAAAAGAAGCAAACAATCACATAGGATGGTTCATGTAAAGGGTTTGTGATCAAGCAAAATATTCAACCAAGAATTATGTCTCTAATATTGTTCAACCATTCTAAGTCTAATGTTTTGCGTAGTAAAATTCAGAACTGAATTATTAAAAAGACTTGAAAAACCTGGAATCGGGTTGTCCTCCCGGTAGCTTATTCTTGACTCGACGAAACGGGTTGCCTCCCGCCTAGCGCTTCGTTTATAGTCCATGGCTAGACTTCTTCACTTGATTACTCCGGATCAACGCTCTTTGCGGGCGTTGCAATCTTGGGTACCCACTTTGGCTTAGTCAATTTTTTTGGTCTTCACAGCCGGCTTTGTCCTTTGGTCTTGACGGATGCAACAACTTCCTTGTGGCTCGGCATCTCGAACTCCGGTCCTTCGGTCGTGATCTTCATGGTCTCTAGTGTGATCCTTCATCTCTCCCGAACGAGTTTGAGTAGCCTTCGCCGTCTTGGGACCTTGGAGTTGTCTCGGATATTCTTCTTTGTCACCCATCGGGCGCCCGGCAAGTTGTCCCACTTGCGTCTAGCATCTTCATCACGATGAACACTTCACACTCCTTGCATGTGGATCTTGCTTTGGCGGCCTTTAGGTGTTGAGCTTCTTTCTCCATCTCCATCTTCTCCATCCTCCTCTTGATTTTGAACGGCCTTCCGACGTCTTGACTTGGAGGTGGTGATTCCCTTGGAGATTTCGACGGTCCTTCGACTTCAACTTTTGAATCTAGGGTTTCCACCCCTTTAGCTTGTGTTGCACGTCACCTTTGCCTGTAAAGTTTTCCTGGATCATCCACAAAAAAGTTTGGGTTTCTTGGAGAGGTAGCCAACCATCTCCGGTTAGGGTTAGTAATAAAACAAAAATCTAAACATAAAAACTAGGGTTAATCAAAACTAGATTAGATTGACTCTTTTTTTTCTTTTTGAGGATGATCAAACATAAGAGATGCAAAAGAAAATCAAAAGAAAAACTGAAAGATAAGCGATACTAGATCGGATCTTGATTGCTTGCTCCCCGGCAACGGTGCCGGAAAAAGGGGCTTGTTGACGGTTAATAGTTGTATCAAAGTTCGTTTGTGACTTGCAAGCGGACAAGTCTCCCGTCGTAGTCAAGGGACCCTTCTTCCCTCGAGTGGTGAACCCAAGGTATCGAATCCGTGGAACAATGTGCAACGCAAGGATTCAATCTAGTAAAGCAAGGTAAAGCTATCTAATGAAGACAAGTTGCATCTAATCTACTAACTCATAAAGAAAATGAATCTAATCTAATCTACTAAAGAGGTAGCAAGAGAAAGCAAGAGATAACCAATCTAGAGAATCTAGATCATGCTTATGTTGTAGCTCCAAACAAGATAGATGAAGATAGAAAAGCGAATCTCATTAAAAGCATCTTTAAATCGTGGCCTTCCCATCCGACTCCGAAAACATCCGCCTTTCGAGACCCCCGTTCGTCACAACGTATCCCTATTCATGCGGGGAGCTTAGGGCGAGTTCGATAGAACAAGTTGAAATCACTTGGCCGGTCCGTATGCACCTCTAGCCACCGCGGCTACAAGAGCACCCTATGTAATCTATCTTAAGTATAGATCGTAGAAGAAGCAAAACCAAGAAGAAAACAAAATCATCGAGAAGGCACTTGATCGCTAGAAATCGAATTCACTTACAAACTTCACCATGAATGATTACATGAACAAGATCACCACCGGGGCCCTCCCTCGATCTTGATCCTCGCTCTCCGAGCTCCGACGTGGTCTTCCATGCAAGGTTCCCACGTCGGCCGAGGCAAACCCTAGACAACTAGCACGACCCTCATCTTCAAGTTGGTGTCCCTCAAGCTTCTCTCGCTCCTCGGCGGCGGAATACGACTTCCGTTCGCGTGGCTCTCGGTCGGGGGACTATAAATAGCCCGATTGGTGGCTAGGGCAAAGGGCGACGGTTTTGGGCCCAAAATGGGCTCCGGGCCGACCGGACGGGCCGGCCGGCCCGGGGCCCATTTAGGCCCGGCCCGCGGGCTCCTTTGCCCGAGGTCGGTTCCCTTGCTTCCCGGATGCTTCCCCCTTCGCATGTAGGTCCATGTCGTCTCGTTTCTCTCCGAATTGGACTCAACTCCTTGTCTTGCAAGATTCAAAGACTTTTCTTCGGTCGGGTCCCCGGAGTCCGTTGTCTTCTCGGATCAAGTCCCCCGCTTCTTGGAGTTAATTTTACTTCATTGCATGACTTGTTCTCGACTTTAAGGTCTTGTCATGAGGTGCCCGATGAACTTATCCCAAAAGTCTTGCATTCAACGCTAAAACCCCGCATAAACATTAAACTCCAAAACCAACATGCACACGTGAACTTGTTATACCACGGGGGTTAGTACCAATGGATAAGGTATAAAACTCATGCCAACACCGAAGGTAAACTCATGGCTAGGTTGACGGATTTTCACCGTCAACGGCCAGGCGGCGCCATCATGCGCCCGGGGCTCGCGCCCGCACCGCCGCACCAACTCCCCAGGGAGGGATCCCATCCCCGCCACCGTGGGAAGCACTGTGCGGCGTGGCCGGCGCCAGTCCCATGACGCCGCGCCGCCCGCTCCAGTACGGCTAACGTGCCGAGCCCTCGAAGGGGGGCCGGCTGCACCCTCGACTTGCTTTCTTGTGACCCTGCAGGGTTAGGTGAAGGCGCTAGGCCGGTGGGACGCCATCCCTGCCACTGTTGACAGCATGGCTGCCACCCCCGCTCGTACGAACCGCACGCCGGGCGCCGTAGCTGCGGCTCTAGCACAGTGGAGCGTGCGGGAACGGGACGTCGCCTTGCCCGCCACCGTGCCATGTACGGATCGACGTCGCCAACTCCCTCGAGCCCGTCGAAGGCATCCGGCCCATCCGCCGCCCTTCTACCCTCGAAGCCGCCATCGTTCGGGTACAAGATAGGCCATGATGGCCGGATCGCCGCAAGGATCGTCCGACGGCCGCCCACTCTATAGTATAGCACGCCACGCCCCTTCACGTAGCTAAATAGCGCGGCGTGCATGTGATTCGCTCCCTCCTTGATCTATAAAAGGGGGACGAACCCCCCCCCGCCGCAGGGGACGACGGACGAAGGATAGACGCACAACGCAACACAACACCACACCTCCAACAACGACACCGGGGACTTGGAAGCCACGCTTCCTCTCCCGCCTTGCTTGTAGTAGCCTCACTACGGCACCCCCGGTGATGAGCAATATAGTGCCTTGAGCACACCACCGCTGGACGTACGGCCCCCCTCGGCGGAACCGGGATAAATCCCGTGTCTCTTATTCCTTAGCATCGACCATTGAGGGATAGACCTCGGCGCTTACTACCGGTTAGTGTCGGGACCATATTCCGCACCGACAATATGGCTTCACTAATTTTGCACAAAGGTAAACTAGAACATTCTATCTAGATGTGCAACTGGTTGTTCTAGTGTGAAACTCCCATCCCAAAAGAAGGTTTGCAAACTATAGCCAATCCTAGCATGATACTACTCTAGGAATGTAGAGGCAAACAAAGATTGCAAAAGAATAAATGTGGAAACGTAAAGGGGATGAGAGGAAGCAACTTCTTGACACGCGATTTATCCCGTGGTATCGGTAGGCACTAAGCCACCCCTAGTCCACGTTGTTGAAGCACTCACACAAGAGTATTGCTTCCTGGTCACCAAGTCTCTCCCAAGAGCACCACTTGACTTGCCACAAAGGCTAGCCACTTAGGCACTTGCCAAGCTCTCTTGGTCACCTTGATGCCGCCTCCACTAAGGAGCTTCTCCACCAAGGAAGGGGGTCTCCACGTCCCCCGCACAAAGTGTCCTCGCCGCTCCACACCAAGACGGAGGGTCGATGACGATTGCCGGTGAGCCACTTAGGCCCCAAGGCTTCCGGCGAACCTTGTACAACTGGATTCACTCAAGAATCACCTCACAAGGTTGGCACAACCTTGCACTCACTCGACTTCATGCTAAGCCTAGCACTAAGCACATACACAAAGCATATGCAAGTCTAAGGATGAGCAATTAAGCACTTGGATGGATTGGATATGATCTTCAATGTGTCTTGAACTCCTCTCGCACTTCCACACAATCCAAGCAACCTCAAATGGGTGAGTGGAGGGGGTATAAATAGCCCAAGGCATCAAACTAGCCATTGCTAACGTCCACCGAAAATAATACCGTCGGATGATCCGACACTATATTTTCCAAGGCGTCGGTTCATCCGGTGCCCCTCCCACATCACGTAGCCATTGAGGTTCTCTAACATAACCGCTCCGACGCTATGCACATACAAGGCGTCGATCATCCGGTGCCGAAGACTCCACGCTCAAGTCGCCTCGTTAGCTTTCATTTGACCGTCGGATAGACCGACGCTTCATCTTGGCCGGGCGTCGGATCATCCGAAGTGTTGAAGGCTTCGTCAAACCGAGCGTCGGATAGACCGACGGTGTCCCCACTCGGACCGTCGGATCATCCGTGCTACTGTCTTCGCTGCTCTTCCTCTGCAACTCGTCCGACGCATCTAGAAATTGGACCGTCGGTTCATCCGACGGTACCTAGGGTTTCACCCTGTGTACCAACTCGTCCGACGATTGCACCGATGCTTGCTGCATTGATACTGTCGGTTCATCCGATGGTGTCCTTTTCCTTCTTTTTCTTTACGTCTTCAACTTGGATCTTTGCTTCAACTTAACATACTTAACATGTCATTACTTATAGCCTCCAAATATATACTAAGTCCTCAAATTTGCTGTAAATAACCTAACATGTCCATGGTGTGTTAACTTGTGGCATGACATGTTAGCTTGGGCATGGTATGTTAACTTGTGCATGGTATGTTAACATGTGGTAACATCCATGGGACCTAGGAATGCCTACAAGGACATGCTATACAATGTGGTTAGTCCCATTTCTTGTGTTGACATGAATCACCAAAATCAACTAGAACAAATGGCAAATGGGGCCATGTTCGCTACAATCTCCCCCTTTTTGGTGATTTATGACAACACAACCATGCAAGCATAAATTTGCAAATATTGATAGAATTAGAACCACTTACACTTGCTTGGATGCTTACTATCATCCAAAACTCCCCCTAGATCAAACTTCCCCTTTTTGATCTTATGTTCACATTCTCCCCCTTTGGTCTTATATCCTTGAAACCACTTGTAAGCTTAAGCCAAAAGCTTGCTTTGGTCTCACATTCTCCCCCTTTGGAATAAAATCTCCAAAAAGTCCAAAGCAAAATGGGTCCAAGGAAACTAGCAAGATCTAGCAAACATAGCTCAAAGGAGAGATGTTAAATGCAAGGGAGAAAGCCGCAAGAACCATGATCCATATGTATGATATCAATGAAGATACCACATGTGAGAATGACTAGGGTGGTGGACCACACGCTCATGAGACTAGCATGATACAAACTAAGCTCCCCCTAAGTGTGTGCACAAAAGGATACCACTTGTAAGACAAGGGTAGTGAGAAACAAGTGCACAACTACAAGCTTGAAAGACAAGGAAGCTTAGAGCATATCATGCAAGGAGGTAGCTTAAAGGACAAGAAATAAGACAAATGGGTTCTTGTTACATTACCACTTGTAGATATCACTTGTAGTCTTTTGATCATTGCATACCTCCGGGGGTTGATCCTCTTTATCTTGTTGGCACCACATTGAGATGAGCCTCTTGGAGATGATATCACTAGGTGACACCACTTGAAAGAAGCTTGCATAGAAGACACTTGGGGTACCACAAGGATTAGAAATGTATGAGTACATCACCTTTGAACTTATATAGAGACATAAGCTCGCAAGGACATGATTCAATAGCATTAAGCTCATATTTCTATATTCACTCTTTTAGAGATGTTAGATCACATTGAGAATGTAATAGCGTTCTCTTAGAATGAAGTACCGCACCGGAACACGTCGCCAAGGGACTACATAAGATAGGCTTGAAACAATGTTAGTCTTATAACCAAACCATAGGATGAGCTCCCCTAAATGTGTGCATTTAGTGTTTGAATCACCAACCAAATGTATGCACGTTGTTTATCACAACAAAAGGGAAGCTAACCCTATAGCTTGCTCATGATGCAAAGAGATATATATATGAAAACATGCACCATGAAAGAATAAGTGTAGCTTTCCTACACACTAATCAAACAATGTAGATTGCTCATGGTTTAGCACATGACACAAGCAACCTACCATATGTAAACATTGCAAAAAATGCAACCTAAACAAGGCAATAGAGCTACAATGATACGAGAGATAGGAACTAGTTTCCATTACCTCAACCGGGGAACTTGGGCAACACATGTCCAATTTGCAAGCTTGGCTTATAGGCTTGAATCTTCTCATCTTGATTGTACCAAGCCTCCCAAGTCCCCTCGCTCTTAAGGCCTTCATGTGGCCTTTGGAACCCAAACCATTTGAGTCCCCTTCATGTTGATGATGACTTCCTTGGGCACCCGAATGGGTTGGTTCCAACCCCGCTCCTCCTTCATCTTCCCAACCTTGTGTGCAACCACCTTGCCATTAGCCTTCTTCTAGATGACGTAGGTGTTGCTCTTGGTCTTGTTCTTGCGGCTGGGCTTGGTGTAGATGAGGGAGCTCTTGATGGTGGGATTTAACTTCTTCTTTTCGCCCTTGTCCATCTTCTTGACAAATTGAGGGCATTTGTAGAACTTGTGCCCTTCTCCATGACATTTGTAGCAAGTCATGGTTGCACCCTTCTCAAGCTTCTTAACCATGGGATCATGGTTATCTTGAGAAGGTTGGACTTGGCTCTTCATGTCTTGAGAGATGTCCACTTGTTCTTCATCGTTCTTGCCCTTGCCCATCAAGTTTGCCAACCTCTCTCGGAGCCATTTCACTTCTTGCTTGAGCTCATCATTTTTCTTGCCTATGAGACAATCACATTTTTCTACAACAACATTCTTATTGCAAGATGGTGAGCAAGATTCATCAATTAAATCGTTGCAAGAGGTTGAAGCATCTACCTTGGAGATAGGAATTGCACAAGGGATAGATGATTCATCAAGCTCAAAGGAATTACTTGTTTTAGTCTTATTGCTCTCAAGCTTAGATTTTAGCTCATCACACTTCTTGCTAAGAAATTTGAATTTGCACAACGAATGTTCATAATTTGTAGCAAGGGTTGTACTAAGATCATTGAGAGCATTGAGTTCTTTAATTTCATTAGCTTGTTTATCAAGTATTCCTTTTTGCTCATGGACTAGCTCAACAAGATCATCAAGAGAGGTGGTGTCGGATTTGTCATCACTTACATTGCTTTCCATACCTTTGGCCATAAGGCACATGTGTAGTGATGATGGAGGACCATGCATGAAACGGGTGGTGAAGCTCTTTCTTGATTCATCACTTGAGCTAGAAGAACTTGATTCTCCACCACTTGTCCACTCATAGACGGCGATAGTTGCTCTTTCCCTTGGTCTCCTTTCCTTGACCACCTTCTTCTTGGGCTTGTGCTCGATCTTGGTGAACTTGATGTGTTGATGATGACGCCCTTCTCTCAAGTGGACGTTGTAGCCGTACATGTTGACTTTCTTCACATACTTGAAGATCTTCTTCACATATTCGGCCACCATGGATTCAACCTCTTCATCACTTGAGGAATCTCCATCGTCACCATCATCACCATCATCCTCGCTTGAGCTTCCATGAGTAGCCATCCTACTCAACATCTTCTCTTGTTGGCTTGAGAGAGCATGGCTTGTAGTTGGAGAGGATGGTTCTTGGGGCTTTTCTTGGGGCGCCTTCTTTGACTTGGGCATGAGTTGAAGCTCATGTGCCATGATCGTGCTCAAGATATGAGATGGCTTCAATTCTTCGAGCTTCTCCTCGTAGATGATTGCCTTCACCAAGTCATGATCGGGCTTCCGGAGACTTTGAAGGATCTTGCGGTTGATGTTCAAGTCCGTGATGTCCTTCACACCTAAAGCATTGATCTCATTGACAACCATATTTAGGCGTGAGTACATAGATTCGGCATTTTCATTTGCAAGTTGCTTAAAGCTATTGAATTCCTCAAGGAGACAACCGTAGCGTTCATTAGCAACTTCTTTTGAACCCTCATTTTGCTCCTTGATGGTTTTCCATAGCTCATGAGCATTTTCACAAGTAAAAACTCTATTGAAAACGCCTACATCTAATGAGGACAAAATGATACTCTTAGCAATCACATCAAATTGCTTTTCCTTTCTAGTACCATTTTTCATGCCCTCATCGGTTACTCTCCAAACATCAAGGTCCTTTGCTTGGAGATAGGCCTCCATGAGAACCTTCCACCGAGGATAGCCCATGCCATCGAAATGTGGAGCCAAACCTTTGGTATCCACCCCTTTCATTCCTCTATAGAGCAACTCACTAGGCAGTGAAGCCTAACCGTTCCAATGAGCCGGTTTTCACAATTTACCAATCGAATTGGCGTTTCCTTGTGCAGGAAGTGAGTCCCTGCTCTGATACCACTTGTAAGGAATCGGATGCTCGTTAGCCTAAGAGGAGGAGGGGGTGAATTAGGCAACTTAAAACCTTAACCTATGGCTTCACTAATTTTGCGCAAAGGTAAACTAGAACACACTATCTAGATGTGCAACCGGGTTGTTCTAGTGTGAAACTCCCATCCCAAAAGAAGGTTTGCAACCTATAGCCAATCCTAACATGATACTACTCTAGGAATGTAGAGGCAAACAAAGATTGCAAAAGAATAAATGCGGAAACGTAAAGGGGATGAGAGGAAGCAACTTCTTGACACGCGATTTATCCCGTGGTATTGGCGAGCACTAAGCCACCCCTAGTCCACGTTGTTGAAGCACTCACACAAGAGTATTGTTTCTCGGTCACCATGTCTCTCCCAAGAGCACCACTTGACTTGCCACAAAGGCTAGCCACTTAGGCACTTGCCAAGCTCTCTTGGTCACCTTGATGCCGCCTCCACTAAGGAGCTTCTCCACCAAGGAAGGGGGTCTCCACGTCCCCCGCACAAAGTGTCCTCGCCGCTCCACACCAAGCGGAGGGTCGATGACGATTGCCGGTGAGCCACTTAGGCCCCAAGGCTTCCGGCGAACCTTGTACAACTGGATTCACTCAAGAATCACCTCACAAGGTTGGCACAACCTTGCACTCACTCAGCTCTAAGCTAAGCCTAGCACTAAGCACATACACAAAGCATATGCAAGTCTAAGGATGAGCAATTAAGCACTTGGATGGATTGGATATGATCTTCAATGTGTCTTGAACTCATCTGCACTTCCACACAATCCAGCAACCTCAAATGGGTCGATTGCACCGACGCTTGCTTGCATTGATACCGTCGGTTCATCCGACGGTGTCCTTTTCCTTCTTTTTCTTCGCGTCTTCAACTTGGATCTTTACTTCAACTTAACATACTTAACATACTTAACATGCCATTACTTATAGCCTCCAAATATATACTAAGTTCTCAAATTTGCTGTAAGTAACCTAACATGTCCATGGTGTGTTAACTTGTGGCATGACATGTTAGCTTGGGCATGGTATGTTAACTTGTGCATGGTATGTTAACATGTGGTAACATCCATGGGACCTAGGAATGCCTACAAGGACATGCTATACAATGTGGTTAGTCCCATTGCTTGTGTTGACATGAATCACCAAAATCAACTCGAAAAAATGGCAAATGGGGCCATGTTCGCTACAAGGTTGTCTTAGATATTCTTCTTTGTTACCATCGGGTGCCCAACAAGTTGTCCCACTTGCGTCTCTAGCATCTTCATGATGATGAACACTTCACGTATAGAGCTTCTGACCTCCGTCACCTTTCCATCTAAATTCTCCAATACTTTCTACATAGCCTCGTACTTAGTGACGGCGTCCTTGTTGATCTTAGCTTGCTTGTCCATGGAGTCTTTCGATTATGCACAAAGAGGAACCAAATCTTGAATGGACGAACTTGCATTAAATCGGGGTTTACCTTGGACATGGCAATACTCCTCACACTCCTCACATGTGGATCTTGCCTCGGCATCCTTTACGTTTTGAGCTTCTCTCTCTATCTCCATCTTCTCCATCCTCCTCTTAAGTAAACCGATATGCCACTCAAGGAATTCGGCTCGCATGTATTCATTGAAACGCTCCAAGGCTTCCACAACGTTGGTGAAAAGCGAGTGTTGCACCATATGGATAGTTATCACCTTGATCTTGAACGGCCTTCCGACGTCTTGAAGGTTTAAGATAGGTAGATCAACGACATCCGGGGTGCATAGCTCGATCTTGCGCTTCGGTTGCGATTGTTCTCCCATGGGTGGCGGTTGAGGTTGATCTTCCTTTGGACATGGAGGTGGTGATTCCCTTGGAGATTCCGACGGTCCTTCGACTTCGGCTTTTGGATCTAGGGTTTCCAACCCTTTAGCTTGTGTTGCACGTCTCCTTTGCCTGTAAAGTTTTCCTGGATCATCCACAAAAGAAAGTTTGGGTTTCTTGGAGAGGTAGCGAACCATCTCCGGTTAGGATTAGCAAAAACAAAAATCTAACAAAAGAAAAATTAGGGTTAATCAAAACTAGATTAGATTGTTTTTTTTCTTTTTGAGGATGATCAGACTTAAGAGATGCAAAAGAAAATCAAAAGAAAAACTGAAAAATAAGCGATACTAGATTGGATCTTGATTTCTTGTTCCCCGGCAACGGCGCCAGAAAAAGAGGCTTGTTGATGGTAGATTATCATATTAGAGTTCATATGGATTTGCAAGCGAACAAATCCCCCGTCGTAGTCAAGGGACCCTTCTTACCTCGAGTGGTGAACCCAAGGTATCGAATCCGTGGAACAATGTGCAACGCAAGGATTCAATCTAGTAAAGCAAGGAAAGCTATCTTATGAAGAACCAAATTGCATCTAATCTACTAACTCATAAAGGAAACACATCTAATCTAATCTACTAAAGAGGTAGCAAGAGAAAGCAAGACATAACCGATCTAGAGAGTCTAGATCATGCTTATGTTGTAGCTCCAAACAAGATAGATGAAGATAGAAAAGTGAATCTCATTAGAAGCATCTTTAAACCGTGGCCTCCGGTCCGATTCCGAAAACACCCGCCTTTCGCAGCCCCCGTTCGTCACAATGTACTCCTATTCATGCGGGTAGTCTAGGGCAAGTTCGATAAGAACAAGTTGAAATCACTTGGTCGATCCGGTATGCACCTCTAGCCACCGCGGCTACAAGAGCACCCTATGCAATCTATCTTAAGTATAGATTGGGGAAGAAGCAAAACCAAGAAGAAAACAAAATCATCGAGAAGGCACTTGATCGCTAGAAATCGGATTCACTATAAAAACTTCACCATGAATGATTGCATGAACAAGATCACCACCGGGATCCTACCTCGATCTTGATCCTTGCACCGGAGCTCAGACGTGGTCTTCCATGCAAGGTTCCCACGTCGGCTAGGGAGACCCTAGATAACTAGCATGACCCTCATCTCCGAGCATGGTCCCTCAAGCTTCTCTGCTCCTCGGCGGCGGATGACGAATTGATTGATGTGTGGCTCTCGGTTAGGGGGCTATAAATAACCAGAGAGGCATCTAGGTCAAAGGGGGGCCGACTGGGCCTCGAAACGGGTTGGGCCGGCCTGGGCCGACCGGCCTGGGCCCATTTCGGCCCAGTTCGTTGCCTCCTTCGCCCGGTGTTTGTTCCCGAGTCTTCTAGATCCTTCCCCCTTCTACATGTGGGCCCTTGTCGTCAGTTTCTCTCCGAGTTGGACGAAGCTCCTTGTCTCGCAAGATTCTCGGAGTTCGTCATCTTTTCGGGTTTGGTCCATGGGCTTCTTGGAGTCATGTTCACTTTATTGCTTGACTTGTACCGGGCTTCAAGGTCTTGTCATGAGGTGCTTGATGAACTAAGTCTCGCTTTCAACACTAAAACCCTGCATAAACATTAAACTCCAAAACCGACATGCACGAATGAACTTGTTATACCAAGGGGGTTAGTACCAATGGATAAGGTATAAAACTCATGCCAACACCAAAGATAAACTCATGGCTAGGTTGACGGAATTTCACCGTCAACAGTTCAAAAGCTAGAAGCTGACTAGTTTTTAGCTTGGGGACTTGTGATCAATGACATACAGAGGTCACTTGATGACCATTTTGATCTCCATTATCAGTGACCATACTTTTTATAAACTAACTTCAATAAAATTAGCTAAATGCAAAATTAAGATTAGATCTATGTTCCGTTATATTAAAAAGTAAATTAACAAAGAGAAAGATGAAGAAGGGTGAATTCGATGATGTATTCCGTTATGAACTAGATGATGAGAACTGGAGGCCTACCTACATTCTTCCTTAACATGTTGATCATCTCAACACAATACGTGAATTCATATATGTGTTTGAAGCAGAGGTTCAAAAGCTAGAAGCTGACTAGTTTTTAGCTTGGGGACTTGTGATACAATGACATACAGAGGTCACTTGATGGCCATTTTGATCTCCATTATCAGTGACCATACTTTTTATAAACTAACTTCAATAAAATTAGCTAAATGCAAAATTAAGATTAGTTCTATGTTCTGTTATATTAAAAAGTAAATTAACAAAGAGAAAGATGAAGAAGGGTGAATCGATGATGTATTCCGTTATGAAATGGATGATGAGAACTAGAGGCCTACCTACATTCTTTATAATATAAACTAACTTCTATAAAATTAGCTAAATGTAAAATCATAATTAGTTCTATGTTTCATTGTATCAAAAAGTAAAATTCAATTTTCTCTACCTCAATATAAAAGATAACAAGACAATGCTAGTCTTTAGCCAACCACATTTTTCTCAATCTAAAGTATATAGATAATAACCTCATCTCTCATTACCTCCTCCCACCTAGGATTTAAGATTTCTATTTTCTTCATCTCTAAAAGATATCAAAACAATTAATCACAACAAATGATAGGAGGAAGAAGAATCAAACCTCGGAAACACTTTGGAGGAGAGAAATCTTCACAAATACATGAAGAAAAAATTCAGCAACACCTCTCTAAGGTTGAGGCGCCATGGAGGAGGAGCTTGAGCTCTTGGTGAAGAATGGCTCGGGCAAGAGAAAGGGGAAGAAGAAACTGGATTTATAGGGCGCCGACTATTTGTCTTGGTGAGTATTCATAAGGCATATAATAAAATAATGGAAGAATGTGGCTTCACTGCATGACTTGTATTATTCTTATATCTATCATCTACTTTTGGTTTTTTTCTTTTTGCAAGAAATGCATACTTACTCCAATGCCAAATCTATAGTATACTCACGGTCGCCAGATCAATCGTGCGCCGTCCCCGCATTATGGCACGTTCCAGATCGTCCGCACCATCATCTCCCCCAACAACCCAGGTGAATGTCCGAAGTCCTGGATCTTGAGGCCTCGTGGTCTCCGACGATGTACCTCCTCAAGACAGTGAGACAGATGAACAACGCCAATGTTGCGCGAGCCCAGGCCGCCACCAAGAAGTAGATGTTGTAGCTGCAGCAGCTGCCGCACCCCATCACAATGCCCCGGGTCAGCCCGCAGGCAACATCGTACCTAGTGACAGTGGTCAACATGCTGGTGTTGACCAGGCAACGTCGTCCAAAGCTCCATCGTGGGACATCTCCCCACGGTCCCAGCCGTTGCTCAGTAGTGGCAGAACCAAGACTAACCTCATCGACACTGCCTACATGCCAGAGACCTCCTGAGGGACTTTGAGCAAGAGGCCCAACTCGCCTTAAGCTAACCTAGGCATGACCCTCGCCGAGCTGGGACACCTTGGAGATACTCCTACAGCTCGACGTCTACAAACTCACATCTGTGTCGTCACTGCCCAGGTCGAAGAAATAAGCCAAGGGTACAACAGGTCCGTCTCATGCTCCTACTCCAGAAGCAGGACGGTACGACCTTGCCATCATCACAACAACAACGATGTCCCTCTCCAGCCCGTAGCTGAAGAAGGAGGTGGAGAGAACAAAGTCATGCAGCCGTCCAACATCGCTGCCAATGCTACAGGTAATGCCGCCAAGAACTTCGCCAACAACGCCGCTAAAGCCACTGGAAACCAGCAGCAGAACATTGCCGGCAACAAAACATTGGAGCCCAACCTCCAATAGTTCGAGCTACACACATCCTCCGGGGCAGCCAACAACAGCGTCAGCCCGTGCGGGATGAAGCGCTACCCCCTGAATGCCAACAACCCCCTCCAAGCAACAGAGTTGCGCCAGATGGATGACATCGAACACTGACGTCGTGCCCAATACGACCAAGACAACGGTGCTCCCAACGACCTATACATCATCCTGACAGCCCACAATGCAGGATCCAGTTAAAGAGCAATCAACAACTTTTCGGCTTTCTGATGATGTCTCAAGATGATCAACAACTTCAAGCCAACCATTGAAAAATACGACGGTCGCTCCGACCCGAGTATTTTGGCTCAAGATGTACAGCATTGCCGCCCAAGTGTCAGGAGGCAACGAAGATCACATGGAGGGATACTTCCCTCTCGTGATGGGCCAAGCACCACTCCTGTGGCTTGACAATCTCCCCGCGGAGTGCATCACCTCGTGGGCGACCCTATCACGGCTCTTCACTACAAACTACCAAGGGACCTGCAACTGCCCTTGCAACACTCACCACCTCGCCAAAGTGCGGATGAAGAAAGGTGAAACTCTCTGAGAGTACACTAACCATTTCTTCAAAAACCGCAACACCCTCGCTGGTGTCAAGGATGAAGACGTGATATCCTACTACAAGAAGGGAGTCACCAACCTCAAGCTCTTTGAGAGGATCCACGAAGCCAGTGCTGAATCCATCGCCGACCTCATGGTTTACTTCGACAAGCTCGTCGATACACAAGACTTAGTGGTGCATGTCTTCAAAGGCGATAAAGTCGACGACGATATGGACACCGATGGTGGCGGTAGGTCACGCAAGCGATCTGGCGAGGTCTACGCGATCGACCCACCAAGACCTTCCACCTTCCTTGAAGGTGACTTCAACTGCACACTTGACGACCAGTGTCAATTCCACCGCGATGCCAAGCACACCATGAGAGAGTGTGAGCAACTGAAGCGTGCCCTAGGCATCCCTCCAGAGCCAAAGAAGACCAAGAGCGGAAACAACGACAAACAAAACAATTACCGACACTATGACAACCGCAACCGTCGACCTAATCGACGCGATTACCGCGACCGACGACCTTACCGTCGCAAAGACGACAGAGATCATCGTGACTATCGTTGTGACTATTGCCGCGATGATCGCCATGACGACTATAGCCGAGATGACCGGCGTGACGATCGCCATGAGGAGCGACCTAATAACTACCTTGCTTGCCTTTAATTATTGTGAGCCAAATAATATCCATTTAAATAAATGATGAATTATAGCTCATGAATAGTAAACATGACGTGCTCACATAACTTTTAGACAAACGGGTTAGACCTTTAATCGCTTTGTCACTTAATTCACCAAAATCTACTTAGGGGCCTAGATGCAGTTTGAATCCTTAACTTCTATTTAAACTATGATTCAAATTTTAGTCTCACACAATAAAATCCAATAAACTCCAATAAAATCCAAACTTCTCACACCAACATTTTATAAGTCCTATGATTATTATTTGACTTCAAATTAAATCTAGGAAAATAGGGGAGAAGCATAGAAGCATAAAAGACAATTTTATATTTTCATTAAGCACTCAAGTTCAAGCCGAAATTTTAAAATTCAAGTTTAGCATTCGAACAATTTTTCGGGATGGTACAATCAACGTCCTCCTCCATTTGTGTTCGTGATGAGGACACCAGGAGTACATCTACACCAGCAGCACTTTCTCCTACTCCAGCACCGTCAGCACCATCTTCGGCACCACCTTCTGGGCCAATTACTCGGGCCCATGCAAGAGAGTTCAACTTCATCGTGACGCTGAAGAATGAAGGCCCAAAAGACTGAAGGTTGGCTCAATAGGAGGCCTTGTGCATGGGTGCCTAGGACTGGCCCAAGAGGGCACCTAGGGTTGCACCCCCGCATCCACGACGCTAGGGGCGGCGCCCCCTTTGCTGGCTGCCCCTCCCCTAGGGGTTGCGCCCCCTTTATTAGTCAGAGTCCTATATCTTTTACAACTCGAGTTTTGTTTTACATCTAGCTTTAGCTACACCAGAACACAGACTAATACGTGTTGTCCTCTGTGATTCAGAACTCCACCTTCGAGTGATGTTAAGATTGCTCGCATCAGATTCTTGTTCGTTCTTCGATTGCGCACAAGAATTGATCTTCGTGATCAGGCTGATCTTGCGCCAACAAGATCGGTAACCATCGGGAGTTGGTTCAGCGATTGCATTGGCGCTTCGAGTCTCGCTCGTCGTAGTCGGATCATGAGGGTCGCCTCCCACCAGATCGAAGTTATCCCCACTCACCGAAAGATCGGGCACTTCACCTCTATCAGTTCGCCTCGTTGGACTTGATCGATCCTTCTAGCGAATGATCTCTCTCCTCTCCAACCTCTCTCCCTTGTGGACGACCTCTCGGGTGGATGTCTCTGTTCTCTGGGAATGGTGGAGCCCACAATGACTTAGGGTTGCATCATCTTCACGCTCAAGAAATGGGGGCCGAACTGACGCAAGAAAATGGGTGGGTCGGATGGCCTGGGCCGACCGGCCCAGGCCCACTTTAGCCCGGTTCGGTCGCCCCTTCTTCCACGTGGGTCCTCTCATCATTTTGGACTTGAACCCCTTTAATTGCATTATTTTGGCGACATCATCCCCGCGCTTAAGATAGGGGGTCTTCTCGCATGAAGTTCAGTCTTTATGCTTTAGACCTTGTGAATGCTCCGATGTAACACCTTGGTCCTTGCCACCTCTATGAGTGATTTCATCTTGCAGTTGAACACGAACGGGACTCCTCATTTGCTCCTTTGAACTTGTGACTCCGTCCCTTTAATCCATGTTTTCCTGCAAAAATACAACACTTCCAAATGCACATACAAAGTTGAACTTGTCATATCATTAGTGTGCCTAGTGGCGGGTTAGTTCCATAATCAAGCTCAAACCAAAGTGTAATGAACATGTTTGGGGTACCAAAATTCATCATCAACACCATCCATCTCCGGTTATGGTTAGCAATAAACAAAAATCTTAAAAAGAAAAATTATGGTTAGTCAAAAACTGGATTAGGTTGATTTTTTTCTTTTTGATGATGATTAAAATTAAGCGATGAAAAAGACAAACCAAAAGAAAACTGAAAAATATTTACGAATGTGATACTAGATTGGATCTTCATTGCTTGTTCCCTTGCAACGACACCAGAAAAAAGGGCTTGTTGGCAGTTAATAGTTGTATCAAACTTTGTTTGCATTTGCAAGCGGACAAATCCCCGTAGTCAAGGGACCCTTAAGTGTGAACCTAAGGTATCGAATCCGTGGAACAATGTGCAACGCAAGGATTCAATCTAGTAAGGCAAAGAAACACTTTCTTTTGAAGAGCCAAGTCGCATCTAATCTAATCTAATCTACTAAACATAAGAGGCGGCAAGAGAAAACATAGAGATAACCGATCTAGAGAGTCTAGATCATGCTTATGTTGTAGCCCTAAACAAGATAGATGAAGATAGCAAAGGGAATATCATAAAAAGCATCTTCAAACCATGGCCTTCGTTCTGATTCCGAAAACGCCCGCCTTTTGGAACCTTCGTCATGTTGAAAACACTTGGTTGATCCGGTATGCACCTCTAGCCACCGTGGCTACAAGAGCACCCTTAGCAATATATCTTAAGTATAGATTGAGGAAGAAGCAAAACCAAGAGAGAACAAAATCATAGAGAGAGACTTGATCACTAGATATTGGATTCACTATAAAACTTCACCATGAATGATTACATGAACAAGATCACCACCGGGATCCTACCTCGATCCCGATCCTTGCTCCGGAGCTTCGACGTGGTCTTTCATACAAGGTTCCCACGTCGGCTAGGGAAACCCTAGACGACTAGCACGACCCTCCTCTCCGAGATGGTGTTCCTCTAGCTTCTCTGCTCCTCGGCGGCAGATGATGAATGAATTGATGAGTGACTCTTGGCACGGGGACTATAAATAGCCCGAGGATCAGCTAAGTCTAAGGGGCGCCGAACTGGGCCCGGAATGTGCTGGGTCGGCCGGCCTGGGCCCATTTTGGCCCCGTCTTGCTTCTGGTTCTCCTCGTGTCTTCTGGAACTTCTGCCAAACTGCATGTGGGTCCTTTACGTCGTTTTCTCTGTGGTTTGGATAAGGGCGATTAGCACGCAAACTCCTGCATCTTCTGTTTAGGTCCTCGGTGTTTCACGGCTTCACGCTTTAGTCCTTGGATCATTTAGAATCATGTTCACCTCGTGTCTTGACTTGTGCCGAGCTTCATGATCTTCTCGCGAAGTGCTCGATTAAGTTTACCCGGAAGACCTCATTTAGGTGCTTGATTCCTGTGTAAACTATAAACTCCAAAAACCACATGCGAGTGCAAACTTGATATATCATGGGGGTCAGGATTGTTAGTTTGGATTTCAAATCAATGCCAACACCGAAGGTAAACTCATGGCTAGGTTGACGGAAATCCACCGTCAACCGCTCCACACCGACTAGATGGTGATGTGTCCTTATACATGCAGACTATATGTCAGGTAGCATATCTACCCTCTCTATCTTTTCTCTCTCTTTCTTTCTCTCTCCGTCACTGGAAGCCTAGTGGAGCTTAATTGGCCTCCGAGCCGAGGCTCTGCCTCTCCGCCACTAGGGGGCTCCGGCCCGCCAGCTTGCGCTACCGATTGCCCGCACTCGAGCCATGGCCGAGCCGTGCCATGGCCCCTGCTCATCCTAGCCACCGCCAGGGGTGGACGACGGTTGGGTACAGGTGCTTCCCTGCCGAAACAAGCAGCCAGCGGCGGCAGTCAAGGCCATGGGACGCTAGGGACCGTGTCGTGGGCAGTGTGGTGAACGATGGCAGCCGACCTTTGCATGCCATTGAGATGCATCTTGACCTCGGTTTCATCTCCGGCAACCGTGGTGCCGCTGTCCTTGCTCATCCTTGTGGCTGTCGGCTGGGAACAGGGTGTCGCCAACTAGAACAGGGCACTGCCATCATGTGGTTGCAGCTATTATTCACATCAATTCCCGGCCCATCGAGGCGAAGGAGGAGCTCTAGATGCGGCAGGGGGCAGCGTCGGTCTGCGTGCTAGGAGCTTCGGGAGTGACGGCATGCTCGTGCTAGGAGATTGCCCTGCTAAGTGCAGAAGGAGCAAGCAGCCGCGGGAAGCATCTTCTCACCCATGGGATGGAGGAAGAAGGTGGACCTGACATGTGGGGTCCACTTATCAGGGCACGTCATCATCCAGTCGGCATGCCACGCGTACAGCTTTATACGAATAATGGAGGGTTGGACCTCACATGACACCACTTACCAAGTCCATGTGCTGTACATACACATTTTACTCCTCTCAAAATTGCTACACTAGAATAGTTAGCTTTTAGTGCTAAGCAAGGATTTCCCGCTATATTCAACATGCAACAGTCGCCCTTTTAACTCAGATTATGGACTCATGATGCCTCCATTCTTCACAAAGCCATTGTTACCCACTTTGGAGTCCATTAACCATTACTATAGCACCCAAAAATCTACCAGTTACCCACTTCTGATCCGTTAACTGTTATTAGCGCCACAAAATCCATATGATACCCACCTTGAAGTGGTGGGATATTTTCTAATATTTTGAATAGCCGGGTATAGCCTCGCGCTATAGCTGGATATAGCCTCTCAGGAAGTGGGAAGCTAGAATCGTTAGTATTTTCGCGGAACGAGATTTCTTGTTGTATCCCACTGGCCACAATAGCCGTTTTTTAACTTGGATATAGCGCCGAAAAATCCATCAGTTATCCACTGTAGAGTATGTTAATGTTAGACATCTTTTATCATGCCTGCGTTGTATCACGCTGACTCAGAAGAATATTCAGTGCACGTCGTGCGCACCCCGCGCATCAGCCTCCGCGTGGGGTGCGCGCGGCGCGCATGTATTTTTTTTCCGCTGACTCCGAGTCAGAATCCGCAGGCCTCGTCGGACTCCCTTCTATATAAGCCAGCCACCGCCTACCATATGAAAGCATCCTTGCCAGCAGCACGAAGAAAGCAACCTCCCCTCCCGTCGATCCGTCGTCAACGGCAAGAAGCGAGCTTCGTTCATCGCCTCGCCGACCCCCAGCCATGTTTCTGCCGAACTGGGACTACGGCGTGTTCGTCGCTGGCGTCCACGCCATGGCGGCCGCGGCCCCCGCCGCGCCCGGCCTCGCGGTCACGTCCGTTACCGCCGAGAACTTCGAGGCCGAGCTCGACGACATGGCCGCCTTGCTGCAGATGTACCCCACCGTCGTCATCGACACCGAGTACCCGGGCACCGTGCACCGCCCCAGTGCCGGGCGGCGCGAGCGCGACGTCACCCCGGGTGAGTGCTACGCCCTCGTGAAGGCCAACGTTGACGAGCTCCCACTCGTACAGCTCGGGATCACGCTCTGCGACGCGAACGGGAACGTCCCTATCGCCGTCGTCGCCGCCGACGGCAGCGCCTGCCAGCGCGCCTGGGAGTTCACCTTTTCCGACTTTGATCCCCTCCGCGACAGCCACGCCCCGGCGTCAGTGGCGTTCCTGGCGTCCCAGGGCGTCGATTTTCCGGCGGCGCGCCTGCGCGGCGTGAGCTCCGCGACGTTCGCGTCCAGGATCGCCGCCATCCTGGCACCAGCGCGGCTCCGCGGCGACCTGACGTGGGTGGCGTTCGGCGGCGCGTACGACTTCGCCTACATGGTCAAGATGCTCTCCGGCGGGCTGCCGCTGCCGGGGACCTGGCAGGAGTTCATGGCGCGGGCGAGGGACCTCCTCGGCGGCGGGATGTTCGACGCCAAGTACATGGCGGAGCACTCCGGCCGTGCCGACCTGATCGGCGGCGGCCAGCGGCGCGTGGCAGGCCGCCTTGGCGCGCCGGTGCTCTTCCCGGAGCCACCATGCCTCGCGGGCCCCAAGAGCCATTCCGCCTGCTACGTCTACACGGCGATGAGGAGGCACTTCAGGGACCTGTACGGCGGCCATGACTACGGCGCCTTCTTCGACGGACTCATTGACGGCTTCAATTGAGTGTTTGTGTTTGACGACGCCATTGGCGCCACCGATCGAGTTGCAACAAGTTACCTGTAGGCTGTAGCAGTAGTTAAACTGTTACGGATTGAAAAGACGGAGACGCATGGACTGCGCATGTCCATGGAATTGCATCAGAAGACAATTGGCTTGCAGTAGTAAGAACCGAATGTAAGGCTGGTCTCAAAGATTGCAAAGTTATATATGTCTATCCCTTGGCTGTGTCCGAAAAACATTATTTGCGTGTTGGTGATCCCCTTCCCCTCGATGCTGCCTCGGCCACTCGCTATCGGAGTATTGTTGGAGGTCTCCAGTACTTGACGATGTTGACTCGTCCAGATCTTGCTTTTGCTGCTTCTCTAATGTGAGTGGTACCATTAATCTTTGTTTAAAGATTGTTCCCTCTTCTTCTCGCATAATCAGTGTTTTATCAGACCGGGCTGGATGTTGTAATGATCGTAGATCTACGGGTGGCTTTGTTGTATTCCTTAGACCTACTCGGTCATGTACTGACTTGTAATATCTTGTAACCGCTATATAATGAATCACCACAGCACCCCAAAGGGTTAAGCCGTTCTGTTAATCCTTAGATGTCCGAAACCGGGCCTTAGATGTCCGAAACCAGGTATTCGAGGTCCCTCATCTCCCAAACCTATGCGTGTTCCCTCCCTCGGCTAATTTG
Source organism: Cenchrus americanus (assembly GCA_947561735.1). Lineage (NCBI taxonomy): Eukaryota > Viridiplantae > Streptophyta > Magnoliopsida > Poales > Poaceae > Cenchrus > Cenchrus americanus. The sequence continues at coordinate 10,507,217 of OX387239.1, forward strand.
CAAAGCGGTTTTGATGGCGTGGACGCCACATGGCGGTGGGGCCCACTTGTCAGTGTTACCCTCTTTCTATCTCCTCTCTCCTCGCTCTCCTCCGTTCAGATGGCCGTCGGGTGGAGTAGGGACCGGCGAGCGAGCGGCCGGTAGACGCAGCCACGCAGGAGCTAGGGGCGGGCTACCCTGCTCCTCTGTTGCTCACCGCTAGAGGCCCACCCCACCCCTCGGCACTGGAGGACAGTACAAGTGGCAGGGAAGCCATGGATTCACCGCCCAGCCGGCCCCCTATCGTGCGGCAGTGGTGGGCATGGGCGTGTGGCCTCGCCTGTCAGCAGCTCGAGCCTCCGTGGGGAGCTCCACGGTGACCTTTTCTCCCTTTTCCCTCTCCCTCTTGGAGGTGCCGACGGCAACATTCTTCTTTCGCTGCTGCTCCTCCCCGACGCTGGCTACTGCGCGCCACACTCCCTGAGTCAAAACCGGTGGCCCCTTGACCTTCGCCGCCGCGTCGGGAGAGGAAGGGACTGGCCAGGTCTGGCTCTCCATCCGCGAGGATGCCGCCACTATGCCCTCCCTTCATGAGGACGTTGTCGCCCGCTCTCCTCGAGGTCCATAGCCTCCCCAATCCGGGCACATGGAGCAGAGGGCTCCTCCCTTGCCAAGGGCTCCTCCCTTGCCAACGGCTCCTCCCTCACTGACAGCATGCGTGGAGATGGTCGGCGTCCTCCGGATGGAGGTGGGTCGCGCTCATCCTTGAGCTCTCCGGTGTCAGATCTCGGATGCGTGGAGCAGAGGCGACGTGAATCGAGGCAGAGGCGCCGGCAGGCCTCGCGACAACAACGGCGAGGTGTAGGGGCTCTGCTGCTCCCCTGCGGTAGTGCGGCAGGGTGGTGCTGGTGGTTGCGGGTGGTGGCAGTGCAGGTGGCGGTGGTGGCGGCAGTGGTGGTGGCGGCGGTGGTGGTGGCGGGGGCCAGGGTGGCCGGCCGGTGGGCCCGCTGCCCGGCGGGTTTTCTTTTTTTTAGTTTGTGAAATTCTCTCTGCCGAGAGCCATCTGTGCTCTCGGCACATGTGCGCCGAGAGGATCTGGCGTGGCTCTCGGCAAAGGAGCCTTTGCCGGCTGGGCGCTGCCGAGTGGCCTCTGCCGAGAACTTCCTCTCGGCAGAGGCTCTGCCGAGAGGAAAACAACCTCTGCCGAGAGGATTGGGGCTCTCGGCAGAGGCATCGAATCCGGTAGTGTGGCAGATCAACTGCGCCCGTGTGGCCTCGAATAGGAGGTGATGACCATGGCGAGGGTGCTTGTGGACTTGTGGTACAGGACGGTGCGTCTCCCTCCCCTTGTCTCCCTCACCAGCGTGCCTCCAGACACTCACTGAGGAGGTCGCCAATCCTTGCCCAGGTCCGAGACCCTACCATGACAGGCACATGGGGACGGAGCTCCGTCAGGCACCACACAGGCCGGTGGATCTCCTCTCCCTCCCTCAATTCACGATGGCGACGACAGATAAGCTCGTCCAACCCAATACTATGTTTTCTATTTGTGTTGCAAAATGCACAACGTACAACCCAATTACTAGCCCATATAGCCCAACACTGCCTTTCTTGTTCCTACGATGGGAGATAGCTTCGCCTCTCTCTCACACACATATATCACACACACACACCACCTTTAGTTGAAAATAGGCGAACTCGGTCGGGATAATCCTAATATTGTTTTTACTTTCACATTTGAATATGAAAACTAAATCGAATTCGAAAAAGTCGGAAAGGAAAACGAAAACGAGCTTGCAGGATATCAAAATATTCGAAAACAAACTCATTCGATGAGAAACATGTCGAATACGGTCAGAATACGAAAAAGCAAAACGGAAACCCCAACCACATTTGGTAAAACATGGCCTCTTCATTATGTTTCTTATGGATATGAAGGACCAGATTGGCGACCAGAGAGGGGGAGTAAATGGGAGTCCATAAAAATTCTCCGGTGAGAACTCGGCTTATGCCTCAAAATCACTTCCAAAATGTCCCGCACAAATCTTTCCAAGATCACATAGTCACTGGAGTACTACTGTGTAACACCCGAAAATTCCGTCACAATAAAATATTGCTAGAAACATGATTTAGTTTTCATTTTGTAAGGATTTAATAAATTTGAATAAATAAATTTGCCTTTAATTAAATTAAACAACATTTAATAATTAGAATCACCCAAGTGTTTGTGCATCATGTTGAAATGCATGAGTTTTGGTTGTGGTGTGATTTTAAAAGTCTTAAAAATAACTGTGAAAATTTGGGTAAAAGTTTGAAATAAAAAAAAATGAAAGTTTGAATTTAAAAAATGTTTGAAAAGTCATTTAAAAGGGTTTGTGAAAAGCCTTTAAAATAGTTGGAGAAATTTGTGTTAAAATTTGAATTTGAAAAGATGTAAAAGATTTGATTTAAAAAGGTTTGGAAAAGATTTGAAATGGATTTGAAAAAGAAAAGAAAAAAAGAAAAAAACAAAACAAACCCAAACCCACCCCGCCGGCCCAGCCCATCCTTCCTCCCCTCCCTCTCTCGCGGTCACCGACAGGTGGGGCCCACCTGTCGGGGTCGTCCCCTACCTCCGGCCGCCCCTTCCTCCCCACGGCCGCGCGCGACTCCCCGGCCGTCCCGCCGTTCCCCGGCCGCCCCTCGCCCCTCCGCCTCCTCCACTACGCCATCAAGGCGCCGCCGCACTTCCCCGCCGCCTTACCCCTTCCTTTCCCCTCCCGTAACCGCCTCAACCGAGCCACCGCCGCCGCCATTAATGGCGCACCGGCCGAGCTCCGCCACCGCCTCACCGCGCCGTTCCCCCCTTCCCCCTCCGCCCTATAAAGGGGCAGCACCACCCCCTGCGTCTCCCGCACCTCTCCCCTCTCCTCCTCCCTCACCGCAGCACGTTCCCCGCCGGAGCCGGAGCGCCGCCGCCGGAGCCGCCGCCCGATCTCCTCCTCCGCCGTGATTACCTCCCCTCCGAGCCCCTGGTGAGCTTCCTTATCTTCCCCTCTTCCTCCTGGACTTATTTCCGCACAATTAGGTGCCCGGATGGCCGATCTGGCCATCGCCGGCGAGCTCCGCCGCCGCCTCTCGCCGGCGCCGCCGGTCTCCGGCCGTCCGCCGCCGCCCGTCGCCCACGTGCGACCAAGGCCGTCCGATCGGCGCGGACGGCCCAGATCAGAAAGGGGGCGTACCCGTTAGATCGGTCCACCGTGGACCGGTGGACCGGGTCCACGGGCGCCGGTCCACCACCGCAGCCCCTCCACCGGCCGCACAGGCATTTTTTGCAAAAAGGACCCTGCAGTTTCCAAAATTACATAAATGCCCTTCCACCTTATGAAATAGCCCCTGGGTTTTTCGGTTTGAACCCTAGGTTTTCAAACATATCTAACCCGCAGTCCAGGGCTCACCCTTTTGCACCTAAACCCTCTAGTTTTCACACATAATTAGGTTTAGGTACCTGAAATCTTGCTAAAACCCCCCTGGAAGTTTATCATATTCACAATTTAGTCCATGAATCTTCTTTCAGCCATATCTTTTCCATCCTAGCTCCGTTTTACGCGTTCTTAGTGTCCACGCGACCGTCTCTCAGAGCCCGTCATTTCTAAAAGCTTGTTTGAATCTTTTGGTAATGTTTGATGTATTGTTTTATTTATTGCATGTTTTCTTGCATGATCGTAGCCAACACGCCGTTCGAGGAGGAACAAGTGCAGAGCTTTGCAGTAAAGGAGAGTAGCTTATCGTTGGAGAAAGCCAAGTGACCCTCTTCTACCTATGCTGTAATCAAGAATACTATAAGTTAATTGGAACATGGAGAACCACCCAGGAAAGTAGTGCAACCACAGTCCATATGGCTCTGGCTTAGCCAATTAATTAGGTGTGCGATTGTATTGACGACCCTATCCGAAAGGAACACAGGGGGCTCCGGGTTGCAGGGGTATAGCCCGGTTTTTTTGGGGTAGCAGCCTTTGCTAAGGTGCTAACCACTAGGGAGGGTTATGGTCCGCCCCGAGTCAGAATCGTCGTGGGTTGTTGGTGCTTTTGCATATCTTTGTAAAGGCTTTGTAGCGTCCCTATGCAATCACACCTCGGAAGTGTGGTATTGTGCCTGATCAGCACATGCGTGGTTGGGTTCAAAGTTCTTCGGGAATTTTACGCGAACTGTGGGAAAAGTGTGCAACCTCTGCAGAGTGTAAAACTGATCGATTAGCCGTGCTCACGGTCAAGAGCGGCCTGGACCCTCACATGATTAATTGAACTTAAAGATGGATTAATATTGCTTTTCGGTTATTCCTGTGGCCTTGCTGAGCTCCAACCATAAGTGTGCTCATCCTTGCTTACGCCGTTCGCGAGAAGAATCCCGGAGTGGAGTACTTCACCGACTACGAGGAGTTCTGAGGATGCGATCAACTAGTCAGAAGCCTGTGGAAGATGAAGATGGAGTCGTGTCTTCATAGTTATCGTTGTTCGTGTAAAGACCTTCGTGTCTACCCTTGTGAGTGTAATAAAAGTTAATAAACCTTTTATGTACATTTTGAGCAATGTCTTGTGATATTACACTCATGAGTATATCATATGTGTGAAATTGTGATCCTGGCACACATATGAAATGCATTCGATTTTCTACGGAAAATCAGGTGTGACATATTGACCCTAGGAGCAAGACTCGAAAGTGTAAGAAGCAAAGCGGAAGCAAACACGAAAGAAGACAGACCAAAACAAGGTTACCAGACCCCTACCGGATCATCCGCAACCAACATCCGAATCACCCGGGGACTAACGGTACCATACCGGGTCACTCGGCCCTTACCTCCAGATCACCCTACAACCAACAATGTTGTACCGAGTCACCCTGCCCTTACCTCCAGATCATCCGGGATAGCCCAAAAAAAAGTCCGCGAAACAGCCCCAAACTTTCGATCGATGGATCTCCCAAACCACTTGGAGTCTTGAGACAAAACTTTGGGGAGATGATGAGCACCCCCAAAGGGAAGATATGCCCCCAAAAATTTCGGCCTCTAACTCCCTACAACTCGCAGAATCACTAATCTCGTGCCTCTAGCACAAGAACACGAAGAACTCGAAAATCACCAAAATTGAAGGCCTTGCTACGGGATTTGAGAGGCAAGATCACCAAGAAAAGAGGCACACCAACCTCATGTGCATTCCCAAAACAAATCCTGCAAAGAAACACCTCCAAATCCTTCCCATGAAAATCCCAATAAAAGGCTCCAAAAATCACAAAAAGGGAAAACACCGGGGGACAAAGAGACACTAGATGAACCGCATCGAATCTTCTATACATACAATGGCAGGTTCATACAAGGTCTAGCAAGCCGCCCGAACATCCAACCCTCTCTCAACATGAATCATGAAGCTCTCAAGCAAGCATATGGAAAACCTATGGGAAGGGGAAAACCTAGGAAGCAAATGAATACTAGGATACACGCCCCGAAGGGAACTTTGGGAATTCTCGTCGTGGCACCATCGGACAGATGCCCGACAATCGCATCTCGCTTAGCCTCGATGCAAGCCTTGCGATCTCGACGTGTGTCTTCCACTTCGAAGTCTCTCGGCGCATCCGGATCCCGTCTCTACCCGCCGAGGCTCCGATCATGGCTATGTGGCTCAATTAAGGAACTCGACGGTTTTGTGGTGAAATGCTGCAAACCCCACGAACTCAGTGTAGCCTCCACACCAATCCCACTCATGACTTGGCCACCACAGTCATCCCTACTCGGTGTTGGTTTTGTGGAGTAAACCAACCAAACCCGCGTGCAAACTCTAGTTGTGAGCCACTACCCTACATCGGCTCATGTCCACAACTTCATCTTGATTTTCTTGCCACCGTGCGACCCACACTTCCCGTCGACCACCGGGTTCCTTGAACCAAGCCAAGTTGTCTCTCCACTCCTCGAAGGCCACACAGGCATAGACCTTTGGCGCTTGTTCTTCACCTTTACCAACATAAATCAAGCCGCAACCTGTACCTGCAATACTCGGCCAAGAGTCAGTCCACACCACATTGCCAATCACTCATCACACCAGAGAGAGACCATCCACAGGTCCTCGGGATGAAAATGTTAAATGACCATAATGTCCTTCATTACGTTTTTCCTCCACTTTGCCTTCTTTTCTTCATATTCTCCCCCCCTTCTTTTTTTATTCTCTCTCCTTCATCTCTTCCTCACTCGTTGCCTTATATCCATTCGCTCTGTGAGCCCCCATGTAGCAGCGGCTATTCTCCATCTCGCAACGTGTCTGCCCGCCGTCCTCAGCCCCTACGTCAACCCCGCTGCCGCTGGCCTCCAGCCCAGCCACTGTCGCCTGTCAGCCTCCAACCCCCTGTAGCCACCGGTTTCCAGTCTCGTCGCGCCCGCGCTGCTGACCTCCAGCTCATCTGGCGCTTCCGCTTCACCACTGACCTTCAGCTCCCAGGTGCCCACACCGCCAGCCTTCAGCTGAAGCCCGAAGGTCGAAGGTGGAGTTTCTCCAGTGCAGGATTACATGAGCAACTTCATCTTTGTCGTTTATAGCTGGCAATGGGGGTTGCGAGCAGCTCGGCGGTGAAGGGGGCAGCGAGTGGCACGGTGGCACCGGGGGCCGCAAGCAGCGAGTGGTGATGGGGCGGCGAGTAGCACGTGGTGGCGTGCGGCTGAGCTGAATGGGTGGTGGCGGCTGCCCTACTAGGTGCTTAGGTAGAAGGGATGGTGTTGGGCTGGGCCGACAGACCACTAGGGTTTGGGGTTGCCGGGCTTCTTTTCCGAGGTTGAAAAAATGGGATGTTCCGCTTTTGTGTATACAGGATATCTTGAGATTAAAAAAACGGACAAACAAAAAAGGTTAGGATATTACTCAAACCGATTTCGTTTTGATTTTGTATCGCATTTTCGATTTCGTTCTTGTCTGAGAATACGAAAAAGGTCGGGATAAATGTAGAAAAGGTGAGCGGGGACTTATGACAGCGAATTGTCGTTGGCCACCAACAGTGGTCGAGGCGGCAACCGTTGGGGTTAGGGTTTTTGCGGGTTTGGGTTTCGGGGGCTCCAATGATCCTCGTACCTATAAAGGGAGGGGGTGGGGTGGAGGGTGAGGGTGGCACGCAGCCGCCGGTCGAGGCTAGTGAGGAGAGGATGGGGGTGTTGCTGCAAGGGCCGGCTCAGAGGGGAGCGCAGGCAGGGCGACCACCGTGGGCCCATGGAGCTGAGGGGCCCAAAAACATACAGGTAATTAGTATATATAATTTTCTATTTGGCATAATAAGCATTTGAAAGCCATGACGTACAGGTGTTCAGGCTTGTGGTAGGGAAGTCAAATATCATCGAGGGGAGCTAGAGCAGGCGCTATTTGGACATTTTGTTTTGGTTTTCTGTCACCGTCGCAACCCTGGCACCCTGCCTACCTATGGACGCACAACGTCGACGCCGATCTAGGTTTCGTGTGATGCCTGTCTTTTGTCTATCAACACACGACTCCGATCTGATCGATTTTCTCGACGCCTGGAGACCAGCAACTGTAAGGACACAATAGACGCGCACACGGTCACATTAAGAAGCAACCGAACCAATGTCCAACTCGGGAAAGAAAAGTCGTCTACGATATGAACTATGAAGTAGTGATTGCCTCGCCGCCTTCTTCTCGCCGCATCGCCAAAGCCATCGCAGAACCTTGGTCGCACGGCGATGGCGGCGGATCCTGATGACCGCCTGTCCGCCCTCCCTGACGACCTCTTGCTGCGCATCCTCGGGTTCGCGCCGGCCAGGGAGGTCACGTCCACGGCGGTCCTATCGCGGCGGTGGCGCGGGTTGTGGCTGAAGCCTGCGCCCGCCGTTATCCTCGACACCCGCTCCTACAATCGCATGCGTCGCGGAGGTGTTGACGATCTCAAGCGCCGCCGCAGCACCGTCGACCGCTGCGACATAGATCGCGACGCCTTCTTCCGCGACGCCGAGGCAGCGCTCGCCGCGCACGGGCCTGCGGGGGTGAGGAGTCTCGCCGTCTACGTGGAGGCCAACAACGTCCATAGCTTCATGTCCCAGTACCAGCAGCAGCGCTATTACGAGGACGATGAAGATCAAACTATCGCTGCCAACGTGCTCGCCCACCCCGCTTGCCGGGCCGTCGAGGAGCTCACCATCAAGGGTTCCGTCTCCATGTCGATGCTCACCGCCCGCCGCCGCGCCTACTGTCTCAAGAAGGAAGAGTCGCAGATCGCCGAGTTAAACATCGGGAACTACAACCTGAGCCTCGGCTCCGTGCCATCCGAGGCTCTCCATCTCCTGCAGATCACCAACAGCGGTGACCTGACGCTGCCGAGGCCCCCGACCGCCGCCGCTGCCGTGTTCCCTTGCCTGGCGACGCTGCGGCTGCAACGCTGCTCCGTCTCGCTCTGCACCCTGCAGTCCATGATCGACGCCTCGCCGCAGCTTTTCAAGTTGCAGCTCGAGTGCGTCCACATCAAACCAAAGTATTACCGTCCCACCTCGCCGGACAACGACGGCGAGGACCATGGTAACGCCGGAAAATGCTTCTGCTGCCCAGGCATCACCTCCCTCGTGCTCGTGAACTGCTCCTGGAAGGACGAAAGCCTCACGATCGAGCTCGGGCCGAGGCTGAGAAGCTTTAGGTACAGAGGGCTCACCAGCCAGAGCTATTGAAGGGATACGGGGTGGTTACGCTAACGCAAAACCAAATTTTCCCCGCAAAATAGGAACTGCTGCTGTCAGAGATCACGGGATTACCACTAGACGCGCAGATGCAGCGGAACCGTCTCGATGTAGACGAACGCGTCGAGGTAGCAGGCAGTGCAGTTGCTCACGTCCACCTTGTCCTTCACGTGCGGTTCGTCCTTGTGCTCCAAACGTAGCACCTCCAAGGTATCCACACGTACGGGGAAGAAACGCCGATCGTAGATGTACTAGCACCTTACGAACGATCACGAACTGGAGGATATAGATGGAGGAGGGGCTGCAGAAATCACTGTAAAAATCACTGTAGCGTGAGGTTACTGTTCACCGCGGCTACTGTAGCGTGCGGAGTACTGTAGCGGCGGCGGCACTGTAGCAGCGATTAGGTTTTTCCCTTCTCCCCACCTTTGTATATATAGAGGTCTCTAATGGGCTTTTCAACCTTTGCGGCCCATTAAGACTCTAGTACCCTAATGGATCAAATCCATCAAACCCATTAGTGGATCCAATCCAATTGGCTCTAGGGCATAAATCCAATAGTGTCCCACTTGCACTAGAGACAATCACATACGCAAGCTTTCTAATGTTCCAAACCCCTTAAGTGTGTGACCCTATAGGTTCACGCACACATAGACATGGACCGAGTACTCCTACCCGACCAATAGTTGATAGCGGCCTCTAGCAAGACGTGTCAACTCCTATGCATACGTAAAGATCTTATCAGACGAACCACACATCGTTTCATACATGATATTCCCTTTGCCTCACGATATTTGGTCTAGCTTCAAGCTGACCTCTCTTTCTCGATACCGTGATTCAGATCATCAAAAGGGGGTTAACCCTTAACCCAGCACAGCCATGCATTTCTTGATCCGATCACTCGAGGGGCCCAGAGATATCTCTCTCAAGTAGAGGGGCAAATTCTATCCTGATTGACCATGCCTCACAACATGCTTCCTGACAAACCCGAAAGTCATCTTTATGACTACCCAGTTACGGAGTAGCGGTTGATGGCCCCTAAGTAGGTCAATTCACATCTTGAGTATATGCGACAATCTCAAGTCTAAGGACATAGCGTATACGTTGTGTAAACAGAGAACAAAGTCTCAAATTGGGTCAGTCCAGCCCCATGTCATACATGTGCCCACATTATTAGTTATAGATCTCCATGTTCACGACTTGTGAAACATAGTCATCAACTAATACATGTGCTAGTCATTAACTCATACTAGGGACAACTTTTGAATAACCATGCAAGTAAAAGAGTTTCACAGACAATTCACATAATTGCCAATCAAATACAAGTCGCCTTTCATTGATATTCAATAAAAAACCAAGTGACATAGATATAATGAAATATAATCATCTCTATGATACCTTATAGGACATATTTCTAACATTCTTCCACTTGCACTTGAGCTAATCTAGAATATATCTAATACCCATAGCTCTCATGTGCGCCTCACGCTTAGGCTGTGGAAGGGGTTTTGTCAAAGGATCTGCAACATTCAAATCCATGTTTACTTTACATATCTTGATATCACCTCGTCTAACGATCTCTCGTATCAGATGAAATTTTCGCAGTACATGTTTATTCTTTTGGTGGTTCCTTGGCTCCTTTGCTTGCGCAATAGCCCCATTGTTGTCACAATAAAGATCCAATGGGCTAGAGACACTCGGAAACACACCAAGTTCAGAAAGGAACTTCCTTATCCAAACACCCTCCTTTGCAGCTTCCGAAGCCGCGATCTACTCGGCTTCTGTTATAGAATCAGCCACTGTCTCTTGCTTGGAACTCTTCCAGCTCACAGCTCTACCATTTATCGTAAATACGTATCCTGATTGCGACTTTGAATCGTCTTGGTCAGTTTGGAAACTAGCATCGGTGTAACCCGTTACAATGAGCTCCTCCTCACCTCCATAGACTAGGAACATGCCTTTAGTCCTTCTTAAGTACTTAAAAACATTTTTAACCGCTGTCCAGTGACCCTCACTTGGATCAGATTGGTATCTGCTTGTAACACTGTGTGCATACGAAATATCTGTATGTGTACATATCATTGCATACATAATAGATCCGATGGCTGAAGCATACTGTATTCTACTCATGCGTTCCCGCTCATAAGTTGTCGAATGACACTAAGTCTTGCTAAGATGTATGCCATGTGACATAGGCAAGAACCCTTTTGTTGACGGTTAATGTGTGTATCAAAGTTCGTTCGTGACTCGCAAGCGTACAAGTCTCCCGTCGTAGTCAAGGGACCCTTCTTCCCTCGAGTGGTGAACCCAAGGTATCGAATCCGTGGAACAAATGTGTGACGCAAGACTTAATCTATTAAAGCCAAATAACTGCAATCTTCAATAAAGAACCTAATGCATCTAAGTAAAAGACACAAAACAGATCTAATCTACTAAAAACCGGAGAAAACAAAGTAAGATTGGGTAGATAAACCGATCTAGAGGGATCGGGGTAAGCCTTTTGTTGAAGTTCCAAGCAAGAGAAGAAGTAGCAAATCGAATCTTAATAAAAGCTTCTTTAAATCGTGGTTTCCCGTCCAAATCCGAAAACATCCGCCTTTCGAGACCCCCGTTCTGTCACAACGTATCCCTATTCATGCGGGGAGCTTAGGGCGAGTCAAAAGACAAGTCGAAATTCTTTCGGAAGATCCGGCGTGTACCTCTAGCCACCGCGGCTACAAGAACACCCTATGTAATCTATCTCGAGAATAGAATTGGAATAAGCAAAGCCGATCGAAAAACAAAATCTTCGAGGAAACACTTGATCGGCGAGAAAAGATTCAACTTGATAATTCAACTATAACAATGATACATACACAAGATCACGACCGGGATCCTTCCTTGATCTTGCTTCTAGCTCGGGAACTCCGACGTGGTCTTCCTTGCAAGGTTCCCACGTCGGCTAGGGAAACCCTAATCAACTAGCTCGACCCTCTCCTCTCCTAGATGGTGTCCCTCTCTTCTCTTGCTTCTCGGCGGCCGAAGACGAAATCTTCTCGCCGTGGCTCTCGGTCGGGGGACTATAAATAGCCCGATTGGCGGCTAGGGCAAAGGGCGTCGGATTTGGGCCCTAAATGGGCACGGGCCGACCGGACCCGGGCCGGCCGGCCCGGGCCCATTTAGGCCCGGCCCGCGGGCTCCTTTGCCCGAGGTCGGTTCCCTTGCTTTTTGGATGTTTCCCCCTTCTGCATACGGGTCCATGTCGTCGGTTTCTCTCCGAATTGGACTCAACTCCTTGTCTTGGAAGATTCAGCACTTTTCTGGTCAGGTCCCTGGAGTATGTCGTCTTCTCGGATCAAGTCCCCGGCTTCTTGGAGTTAATTTTGCTTCATTGCATGACTTGTTCAGGGCTTCAAAGTCTTGTAATGAGGTGCTTGATGAACTTATCCCGAAAGTCTTGCATTCAACACTAAATCCCTGCATAAACATTAAACTCCAAAAACGACAAGTACATGTGAACTTGTTATACCACGGGGGTTAGTACCAATGGATAAGGTATAAAATTCATGCCAACACCGAAGGTAAACTCATGGCTAGGTTGACGGATTTTCACCGTCAACATCTCCCCCATGCTTAAACCTTGCTCGTCCTCGAGTAAGCCTTCGATGGATATCATCATTGCTAAACAATGTTTAAACTTTGCATTTGATCATACATGAGAAAACATAATGCTCTCAAAATATTAATTCATTAAAGTTCCATAATGTACTAGCCTTCATCTCCACGGAGGGTAGATTCTTTTTAAGCTTATCCCACAAGTATTAACATGCTCACAAAGTTTTAAATAGATCTCAGAATTTTTTTTTGAAATGAAGATCGAGATAAAGAAAAACTAAACCAAATTCACAAATTTAAATCATCTCGTGTATTGCTCATAAACTCTCATCTCACTTGTCTCTCAAGCCTATATATTCTACTCCTTTCCCTCTCATATATATGTGGTAGGCTTTTATATGGAGCTTTGGGAAAGTTTAGTCCTAACAAGATTTTATAAATGAGGTGTTGTCAAAACAAGACAAGCTTCTCATGGTCTTACCGAGACTCGTCAAAAAGGTCATTGGAAATTAATGTTAAATCAAGGAGGGGAAAGAGAAAAATACACACACTTTAGATGAGTGGACATGTGCAAATGGCAAAGAGTGATCCCGAGGCACAAAGGAAGTCCTCGTTATCGGATTGCACATGGTTGGAAAAATGAGAATGGATCTTTTTATCTTGAAGCCTTGAATGCACTCTTAGTGAACCGGGGAGTTCACTTTACGCACAAATATATTTTTTCTTATATTTCTCATTCTTTTCTTTCTTTCATTTTTTTTCTTTCCTCGTCATTTATTCAGTCCATGACTTTCACAACGAAGTTTTGATTTTTTATACCTTGAAAGTCATGAATATCACTGGATTTTTTTTCTTTCATCATTATATATATATTTTTTTTAAAATACTCCCTTTTTGAACTCTAAGACTGCACCGTACCTACCTCCTCCCCCATGCTTAGACGTTGCTCGTCCTCGAGCAAAGAGGCGAAAAATAAGGTAGGTACCGGAGATATTTTTCCTTGGAGAGATACTTGAAATCTTCAACGTTGGCACCGTCTTGCGATCTTCCTTGAATTGATGATCCATCCTCAATGATAGGTTGTGGTCAAGGAGGTAATCACAAAAAGATGATATTTGGTTTAAGGGTGGATATCCGGCGAAGTTTGTGAGATCACCGATGCGGGGATACACAATGCACGGATAAAAGGCTAGCAAAAAGATAGATACGCAAAAACGGAATGACCAGCTTCTTAGTCTCGGGCCAGAGAAATCATGGCCTGCAATATCTCACTCAAAAATAAATCTTGTACACTAAGGTTCATGCACTCAAATATATATAAGGCTTTGGATAGGTTGAGCAACACACAAGTGATATTTGTGACAAGGTTAGCAATATTTTTGAGCATAAAAGACATCTTCAATCTATTCATAACTTGAGAGCACATAAAACACTATGGGTCTTTATTTTAATCGTAACCTCCGCTGAAAATTAAGCTAGTATTTAAATAAATTCAGATCTGTATTTTTAAGAGAGCACTAGCTTAAACATGCATAAATCAACTACAAAGATGAACAAAGCTGCAATTTTAATCATATATCATCATGGCACGAATTTTGTAACTTTTCCAATGATATAATCAAGGTGGTGACTTTATTAATGGTGATATCAAGTTGAAATACACACTGAAAATAAACAAACATGCTTGCTGAAATTTAAATAAAAACAGAAAAATACTACGCAAACACACATAAGCAAAAGCTGAAAATTACGAGAGAAAAAGAAAAGAAAAGAAAACTAAAGTTCCTAAATCTTCTAGTCCTCCGCCGGTGGTTGATGTTGGTAGTCTTGATAATAATACCCTTGCTCATAATATGAATGAACGCTTCCTCCGTCAAATTGATTTGGCTCCACAAGGTGAAGGCGTCCAAGTTCAAAGGCAATATTTGCGTTGCCTTCACCGAGTTGAGCTGCGTTGGATTGGATAGCTGCGATATTTTGAGCATTTCTTGCAGCATACCCTCCAATAATAGCCATGCTTTGTTGTGGTTGGGGATGATGAGCGTAGGACTCCGCGAAGTTAGCGTTGGGCACAACATAATTTTGTGGGGGTACCGGTGCACCACCCCCCATGCTTGTTGTTGAGACCCTCCGTAATAACTTGGCGGAGGAGGAATTCCGCCAAATGGTTGCACATTGGGTTGTGCTCCACTTGCTTGTGCGGAGGATGTTCCCTCCTCTACGATTCTTCCTCTTTTGTTCTTCCTTGCAGGGACAAGTAGTCCCTCTTCCAACCAATCTTCCCTTCCTTCGGTGAAAAGCCTAAGCCTCTCATCCGGAAGGGGGAGGTTCACAATGGCCAATCGATAACCTCTTCTCTCATCTCCACTAATGTACTTGCCTTGCCGCAAGTACTCAAAACCGAGAGAGGTACCGCGCAAAAGGTGAGCGGGGTTTCTTGCGATCCCCGGTCGCAAGGAGAAGGCCAACATGGAGAGGTAACACCCCGAACCAATATCACCGGCCCCCGATGTTGCTTCACAACACCAACGGTTGATCATGAGGTAAGAGGGGTCAATTGGCCGACCGGCAATTAAAGCCGAGTATAGCCAATTCAATTCCGTGTCGGTCACCTTTGTTTCCCTCATCCTCCCCAATACCCTCTTGCACAGCCAAGAGTGAAATATCCGGATAATGGGGTTGCGGATGCTTTTGCGTTGTTGATGGGCATCTCCGGAGATCATGCCCCAAAATTCCGCCAACATGCCGGGGGGGCACGTCAACTTTCTCCGGAGCTCCCTTGTGGAATCCAAGCAGCTCCCTAACGTGCTCGTAGGGAACCACTTGCTCGATTCCCTCCAACCGGAATGACAAGCTTTGCACCCCATCATCATCAACGATGGGTGCAATAGTCATTAAAATTTCCAAGGCGTAACCCAAGTGGGTATCCACCGATATTCCGTTGGAGAACTGAACCCACCCGAGGTGCCCCAACATGTAGTATATGTCGGTGCGAAAACCCAAGGTGTGGAGTGCTTGGTCGTCGAGCTCGACGTTTGGCACAAGCCTCTTCTCAAGATTGGCGAGCCCATCCTCCTCCTCCGCCGACAAGATGATGAAGCCGTACGAAGATTGTGTCGGGGTGTAAGGAGGTGGTGCGGTTGAGCGAGTCGATCGTCGTGGTGGCGCGGGCTACTCCTCCGTGTGCCCACGAGGTTCGGTGAACCTCATGGAAGTGCTTCTCGCAGCTCTCATACCACCAAGGAGGAGGGCGTCGTTCCTCCTCGGTGGTGCCGTGTCCGTCTCCATGCTCCGGGGAGACTCGGAAACCGAGTGCCTCCTCGAAGACGTGGTTGATGACGGCTTGGACGACGACGAACTCTTCTTCTTGGAGAAGAGACTTGTGGTCTTCTTCCACATGGTTGCTGCACTCTTTCTTCAACTAAAAATCCGGGTTGCAACCGGTAAACTAGGCACTTAAACTCTTTGCTTCGGATGTGGACTTTGAGTGGATTTAAGGATGTGGATTTTTTCTTGAGCTTTCAAGCTTGGGATGGTTGGCTAAGTCTACGGAGGTTCGAGCACACAAACTTGAACACACAAACAAGGGAAGGAGAGGGAAGCTTGCTGCGAGAAGACGGGCGCCGGGGACGCCTTTTATAGGGCGAGGCCGGCCGGCCCGGGCCGGCCGGCCCGGGGGTCTCCCGCCTCCTCCTCGGCGCGTCTTTCTCCCGGCACGATCATTTCGCCTCGCAACTTTCCTGCCCGCGTGCTCCACGAGTTGCACCGCCCAAACGCTCTCGTCCACTACTTTTCTTGAATTATTGGTCCTCCCACTTGATGCTCCATGCTTTGGGTCATGTCCATGCTCCCTAGCTCCACTTGCTTCACATGCCACCATGAAAATCCTGCAAAGTTGATGCTTGCTGCCCACCATGCTTGTCCTTTGCATGTGGAATTGGTGAAAGTTGATAAAAGGGAATCCAATGGTGCATGCATGATTAATTCAAACTTGATTGCCTCCATTTAGGTGTGTTTAAGGTTAAGCACTCCTCTAATTCGAATTTTAAAATATTTTTCAGAGCCATGCAAGAGCTCGAGCATAATTTTAGAGAAGTTTTTAAACCATTAAAAACAAATGTAAGTCGAAAATATTTTTCGACTACGTCGATTTTGGTCTTACCGGTAAAGTTTGCTTTCATCGGTTGAGAGCGAACGTTTTCCGGCTTGATCATGGGGGCATAGGTTTAGGTTCTAATTTTGGCTAAATAAGAAAGATTTTGAATAAAACAAAATTAGAATAGGCTTAGAAAAATTCTAATCCTAGAGAAACCAAGGATATAAATTTTTAAAACCAACCAAAAGCTTTGATTTCTAGGTTCACGCGAGTCCTACCACGTGCTGAATTTTTATAACACTTGAATATAAATCGTGGCTCTACTCGTGTGGTTTTAGCATGAAAAATAAGCCAACCTCAGTACCATAATGAGGGTGTAAGGTTGAGCTAAGGTTCTGAAATTATTTGGTTGAGGGGTTTCTCGAAAAGAAAAGAATCAAACAAGCACATAGGAGGGTTCATGCAAAGGGTTTATGATAAAGCAATCATTCAATCAAGAATTATGTCTCTAATATTGTTCAACCACTTCTAAGTCTAATGTCTTTGCGTAATAAAACTCAAAAACTAAATTATTAAAAATACTCGAAAAACCTGGAATCGGGTTGTCCTCCCGGTAGCTTATTCTTGACTCGACGAAACGGGTTGCCTCCCGCCTAGCGCTTCGTTTATAGTCTATAGCTAGACTTATTCACTTGATTACTCCGGATCAACGCTCTTTGCGGGCGTTGCAATCTTGGGTACCCACTTCCGCACCATCTTGGGCGCGGGCTTGTCTTTTGGCTTGGCTGTCTTAGTCATTTTTTTGGTCTTCACAGGCGGCTTCTCTTCCTTTGTCTTGACGGATGCAACACCTTCTTTAATTTTCGTTACGTTCATTTTTTTCGGCTCCTTCTTCTTTTTCAGCGCCTCCGTTTGTTTTGGTTCTCCCTTCACTCCAATCATGTTGCATGCCTCAATCCTTGGACGGAACTTGAAGGAACTCCTTTCTCCGTTGATATCGAACATGATCTCCCCCTTGCCAACATCAATAGTTGCTCCCACGGTCTTGAGAAACGGCCTCCCTAGGATGAGCGGCGGCTTCTCCCTCTCTCCCATCTCGAGCACAACGAAGTCGACGGGGATGAAGTGGTGTCCAATCTTCACGGGTACATCTTCAGCAATGCCCAAGGGATAGCGAATGGAGTTGTCTCCCAACTCCAAACATATTCCCGTAGGCTCCATCGGTAGGCGTAGCTTCTCGAACACATCCCTCGGCATGACACTCACACTAGCTCCAAGGTCGCATAACGCCTTCTCGAAGTTGAAAGAACCAACTGAACATGGAATTGTAGGGCACCCGGGGTCTTTTTGCTTCTCTAGCCCATAAGCAATAGCTGCACTACACTCCTCGGACATTTTGATATGATCTACCCCGAGTGTTGCTATCTCATATTTATTTGCAAGTATATCTTTAAAGTAACGAGAATATGTAGGTACTTGTAGGGCATCTAGTAATGGCATGTTGATGCTAAGTCTACGCACAACTTCCACAAACTTCTCAAAGTGGTTGTCAAGTTTACCTCGGAAGTAGCGTGGCTTGAGTTGCGGTATCCTCGTGTCATCCTCCGGCATCTCGAATTCGGGTTCCTCGGTGACGATCCCCCGTAACCTTCTCTTTAGCGGCTCCTTCCACCTCGGTGGACGGTTTAAGCTTCCTTGCTCCCGCGGAACGTTCCGGATCTTCGGTCTCCTTCCCCGAACGCGTTTGAATGGCCTTCGCCGATTCGGGACATTTGGGTTGTCCCGGAAGCTTCCCTTCATCATTAGTGAGGCGCCCCGCAAGTTGTCCAACTTGCGTCTCGAGCATCTTCATCATGTTGAGCACTTGATGATTGGAACTTCCGACCTCCGTCACTTTGCTATCGATGTTCTCCAACACCTTGTCTATGGTCTTGAACTTGGTGACGGTGTCCTTGTTGATCTTAGCTTGCTCATCCATGAACTCCTTCAATTGTATCCGAAGTGGAACCGCGTTAGGAATAGATGAGCTTGCATTAAATTGAGGCCTACCTTGCCCGTAGCGGAAGTTCGGCAATTCTCCCCTTCCTCATGTAGTCGAGCACTTTGGCTTCCTCCGGACAATCTTTGCGGACATGGCCATACTCTCCACATTCTTCGCATGTGGACCTTGCTTCGGCGGCCTTCAAGTCTTGAGCCTCTTTCTTTTCTATCTCCATCTTCTCCAACCTCCTCATGAGCGAGTCGATCTTGCCTTCAAGTATGTCTTTCTTCTCCACTTGCAAGACTCCTTTGACGTTCCCCATGGGTTGAGCGAGGTGTAGGCGCCGGATGACGCCCACGTGTCATTATCCGCGACCTTCTTGAATAGCGTGAAAGCTTCCGTCGGTGTAAGCTCGATGATAGATCCTCCCGTCGATGCATCGATGATCGTCCTTGACGCCATGGTGAGTCCTTGATAGAACTTTTGCACGAGGTCTTCTTTCGGGAACTTGTGATGTGGAACCGCCGGGTGTACTCGTTGAAGCGCTCGAATGCCTCCGAGATAGTTTCTGTAGGATATTGAACAAAGGTGGCAATCTTATTACGCAAGCCTTGAGTTTTACCCGGTGAGTAGTATTCCTTCATGAAAGCCTTCATCAACGTGTTCCAATTTTGCACCGTCTCCGCCGGTTGAGAGTGGAACCATTGCAAAGCCTTCCCGAGTAGTGAAAACGGAAAAAGCCTTGCCCTCATTTGATCTTGAGTCACCCCATCCATGTTGAAGGTCTGACATAGTTGAATGAATGCTTGGAGGTGAAGGTTCGGATCCTCTTTGCCGGTGAAGGGTGAATGTTGCACCATGCGGATTGTTGAGGTCTTTATCTCGAACGGTCTTCCGATCTCGTCGAGGTTCAAGATTGGTAGGTCGATGATGTCTGGGGTGCATAGCTCCCCAATCTTGCGTTCTTCCGGTGGCTGGTCACCCATTGGTGGAAGTCGATTCTCCCGCGGACTTTGAGGTGGTGAATTCTCCGGAGATTCTGCGATCCTTCGTCTTCCGACTCCGAATCTACAAAATCCAGCTTTTTAGCTTGATGTGCTTCGCGTCTCCTTAGCTCTGTAAAGTTTTTCGGATCATCCACAAAATTATCGGGTTTGTTGGAGAGGTAGCCGTCCATCTCCTCGTTAGGGTTAGCAATAAACAAAGTATGCAAAAAAAACTAGAAAACAAAACAAATCTATAAAGACTAGAGTTAGACAAACTAGATTAGATGTATTTTGAGGATGATCGAAGCTTAGTAGATGCAAAAATAAAATAAAATCAGTACTGAAAATTACAAAAAAAAGCAATAAAAAATCAAATCTTGATCACTTGTTCCCCGGCAACGGCGCCAGAAAAAGGGGCTTGTTGACGGTTAATGTTTGTATCAAAGTTCGTTCGTGACTCGCAAGCGTACAAGTCTCCCGTCGTAGTCAAGGGACCCTTCTTCCCTCGAGTGGTGAACCCAAGGTATCGAATCCGTGGAACAAATGTGTGACGCAAGACTTAATCTATTAAAGCCAAATAACTGCAATCTTCAATAAAGAACCTAATGCATCTAAGTAAAAGACACAAAACAGATCTAATCTACTAAAAACCGGAGAAAACAAAGTAAGATTGGGTAGATAAACCGATCTAGAGGGATCGGGGTAAGCCTTTTGTTGAAGTTCCAAGCAAGAGAAGAAGTAGCAAATCGAATCTTAATAAAAGCTTCTTTAAATCGTGGTTTCCCGTCCAAATCCGAAAACATCCGCCTTTCGAGACCCCCGTTCTGTCACAACGTATCCCTATTCATGCGGGGAGCTTAGGGCGAGTCAAAAGACAAGTCGAAATTCTTTCGGAAGATCCGGCGTGTACCTCTAGCCACCGCGGCTACAAGAACACCCTATGTAATCTATCTCGAGAATAGAATTGGAATAAGCAAAGCCGATCGAAAAACGAAATCTTCGAGGAAACACTTGATCGCTGAGAAAAGATTCAACTTGATAATTCAACTATAACAATGATACATACACAAGATCACCACCGGGATCCTTCCTTGATCTTGCTTCTAGCTCCGGGAACTCCGACGTGGTCTTCCTTGCAAGGTTCCCACGTCGGCTAGGGAAACCCTAATCAACTAGCTCGACCCTCTCCTCTCCTAGATGGTGTCCCTCTCTTCTCTGCTTCTCGGCGGCCGAAGACGAAATCTTCTCTCCGTGGCTCTCGGTCAGGGGACTATAAATAGCCCGATTGGCGGCTAGGGCAAAGGGCGTCGGATTTGGGCCCTAAATGGGCACTGGGCCGACCGGACCGGGCCGGCCGGCCCGGGCCCATTTAGGCCCGGCCCGCGGGCTCCTTTGCCCGAGGTCGGTTCCCTTGCTTCCTAGATGTTTCCCCCTTCGCATACGGGTCCATGTCGTCGGTTTCTCTCCGAATTGGACTCAACTCCTTGTCTTGGAAGATTCGGCACTTTTACGGTCGGGTCCCCGGAGTATGTCGTCTTCTCGGATCAAGTCCCGGCTTCTTGGAGTTAATTTTGCTTCATTGCATGACTTGTTCAGGGCTTCAAAGTCTTGTCATGAGGTGCTTGATGAACTTATCCCGAAAGTCTTGCATTCAACACTAAATCCCTGCATAAACATTAAACTCCAAAAATGACATGTACATGTGAACTTGTTATACCACGGGGGTTAGTACCAATGGATAAGGTATAAAATTCATGCCAACACCGAAGGTAAACTCATGGCTAGGTTGACGGATTTTCACCGTCAACACCTTTCTTCACCTCTTCCATGTTGAACCTTTTCAACACTTTATCAATGTATGTGTCTTGGCTTAATCCTATAAGCCTTTTTGATCTATCTCTATAGATTTTGATGCCCAAAATGTATGCTGCCTCACCTATGTCCTTCATTGAAAAACTATTTTTTAATGAGGTCTTAGCGGCCTCAAGCATAGGAATGTCATTTCCAATCAGTAATATGTCATCCACATATAAGATTAGAAATACTACAGAGCTCCCACTTGCCTTCTTGTAAACACAAGGCTTTTCTTCACTCTGAATGAAGCCAAACCCTTTGACCACTTCATCAAAGCGAAGGTTCCAACTCCGAGATGTTTGCTTCAATCCATAAATGGATTTTTGAAGTTTGCACACCTTTCCAGCATTGGTTGGATCAACAAATCCCTCGGGTTGTGTCATATACACATCCTCAGTCAGATTTCCATTTAAGAAAGCTGTTTTGACATCCATCTGCCATATCTCATAATCGAAATATGCAGCTATAGCTAGAATGATCCGAATAGATTTAAGCATCGCTACGGGTGAGAATGTCTCGTCGTAGTCAACTCCTTGAACTTGTCGAAAACCTTTTGCAACAAGTCGAGCTTTATGGATGTGAACATTTCCATCCATGTCCCTCTTCTTTTTATAGATCCATTTGCACTCTATGGGTTTAACACCATCTGGCGGATCAACCAAGTTCCAAACTTGATTGTCATCCATGGAATCTATTTCGGATCTCATGGCACTTTGCCATTGCTCGGAATCTGGGTCCATCATTGCTTCCGCATATGTCATAGGTTCATCATTGTCTAACAACAATATGTCGCGCTCTCCCGCGATCATGAGATTAAGCTTATCAGTTGCGCGACGTGCCCTTTCAGGCCTTCGTGGTTGTGGTGGTGCTTCTCTTGCCACGGGCATCTCAACTCGTTCAGCTACAATAGCATCAATTGTGAAATCTTGCCCAAGCGGCTCATCTTGAACTTCTTCAAGATACACCTTCTATCTACATTATCCTCTTTTAAGAAACTCTTTCTCTAAGAAAATGCCGTTCCGAGCGACAAACACTTTGCCTTCTGACCGGTTGTAGAAATAATATCCCAAGGTTTCCTTTAGATATCCCATGAATATGCACTTGTCCAATTTAGGTGTTAATTTATCTGATTGAAGTTTCTTCACATAAACCTCACAACCCCAAATTTTCAGAAAATACAAACTGGGAGTCTTACCAGTCCACATCTCATATGGTGTCTTAACTACGGACTTAGAAGGTACCCTATTTAAAGTGAAAGTTGCGGTTTCTAGAGCATAACCCCAAAATGATAATGGTAGGTCCGACTGGCTCATCATTGATCGGACCATGTCCAACAAGGTTCGATTACGTCACTCGGATACACCGTTTCTTTGAGGTGTTCCAAGTGGCGTAAGTTGTGGAACAATTCCACAACTTTTTAGATGACTGCTAAACTCATGGCTCAAATACTCACCTCCACGATCAGAACGCAAGGTCTTGATTTTCTTGCCACGTTGATTTTCTACTTCACTCTGAAATTCTTTGAACTTTTCAAAAGTTTCAGACTTGTGCTTCATTAAATAGACATAACCATATCTACTTAAATCATTAGTGAACGTTATGAAGTATTGGTATCCACCTCTAGCTGTTGTACTCATTGGTCCGCATACATCTGTATGTATGAGTTCCAGTAAGTCTGAGGCTCTCTCAGGAAAACCTGAGAAAGGCATCTTGGTCATCTTGCCTAGCAAACAAGCTTCACATGTCTCATAGGATTCAAAATCAAACGAAGTTAAAAGTCCATCGTTATGGAGCTTCGTCATGCGCTTTTCACTGACGTGACCCAAACGACAATGTCATATGTAGGTAGGACTGAGGTCGAGTCCTTTTAGCACTTATGTTACAGATAGGTGAATCATCAAGATTTAAAACAAATAAGCCATTCACAATGGATGCACAAGCCACAAACATATTATCCTTAGAGATCACACAACCATTGTTTTCACTCGCAAATGAATAACCATCCTTCATCAAACATGAAGGGGATAAAATGTTTCGACTCAAACTAGGAACAAAATAACAATTATTCATTTCCAATATAAATCCTGACGGGAGGTGTTGTTGCATCGTTCTGACGCTCAATGCAGCAACTCTTGCATTATTGCCTACGCGGAAATCAACTTCTCCTCGTTCCACGCTTCTACTTCTTATCATTCCTTGCATCGAGTTGCAAATATGAGCAACCGATCTGGTATCAAATACCCAAGAATTAGTATACGAATCAGTGAGGAAAATATCTATAACATAAACATTAAGTGTACCTAAAGTGGAAGTACCCTTACTTCCCTTGCTTTTCATAGAAGCTAAGTACAACTCACAATTTCTTTTCCAGTGACCGATTTCCTTACAATGAAAACATTCAGCCTTGGCAGCTGGACTAGACTTGGGCGCCTGGTCTGGCATTGGGATCTTATCCTTGGCCTTACCTTTCTTCTTCCAAGAATTGCCCTTCCTTTTAAAGATCGGCTTGTTTTGGATCGCCATCACATGATTACTGCTCGTGCTTTTCTTAACGTTATCATCTATTGGTAAGGGGGTGCCTAGAACTCCTTCCCTTTTCTCAACTCTGAGAACAATTCTCAGATTACGAGTCCAATTCGTAATGTTTGTTCCAGTCAAGTTGTCCTTCTCAAGGACCGAATGCAAGGTAAACGATGTGGTGTTGCTAGGTGCCTTTAATCTACAACAGAATAATAAATGCAAAACACTAAGACAATATATCCATGACAGAGTAAAATAAAAGAATTTACTCCCACTAAACAAGTAGATCGGTAAGCAACTCTTTGCTAATCATATCACATATGACTCCTGTTGTTAGGTGACATCTCTATGTCTAGGCTCCCAACCTTTATGCCCCAAAGTTCTTAACCGTTAAGATGACTTTGATAAGCAAACCAACACTTATGCGTGTAAGTATCCGATACAAACCCATCTAGTCAAGGAAAACTAGTGGCACCCTAATTTCATAGACCCACCACTAATTGTACGAGACGTGGGACGGTGGCAAGTGTTGGGAGGGCATGTTAACTCAAAATTCCAAAGGGATCGTTGTACTCGTAACATCACACGCAAGAAAATAACATTGTCGCATGTAAAAGTAGAACGGTAAGAACGACATTCACACAGTTGTAACACGGTATGGCCTATTGTCACATGGTGATCTCCATCTCCATTGACCTGTACATCATGTTGATCTCCATCTCCATGATCTGTGTGTGCCATCCTCCATGTGATGAGTCCTCCAAGAACTATCTAACGCGTGCTAGTAATAAAAGTTACACAATCGCGTATTAGATCATCACAAATTGGTACGCAACCATTACATTAGTTTTGACAATACATGTGGCTCCAGCCGTATTGCCGTACGCGTGACACACAGGTCATGAAAAAATTACACACATGCATCACATACACATATAGGCCATACCGATCACAAAACCTGCAAAACAGATTATCGCAATTTCAACGTCCAAACTTAAAACACCCGAAAACCCATCTTGCAAGCCGAATTTCACAAAACTAATTTTGCCGAGACCAGCAAAGCTGGTTTATCACATGTGTAAAATTTTTTGTAGATCAATTTTCGTATTGAAAACGTCTTCATCCGAGTTAACCACGAAAAGTTATGACTATTTTACCAAAAATGTATGTTTTCTGGTTTTTCCCGGGCCGGTAGAGATCCAATCTGCCACCGCCACGCATCCCATGCGCCTGGCACTTGACCTAGCTTCGATTCGACCAATCCAATTGATCTCCTTCTCGTTGTGACTGGGTTTACGTGTATCACTTAACTCTAATGGCGGAATTCCGACTGGTAGGAGTAATTCGTTACACGACCATCACGTCAAGAACACGAAGCCGATCAAAACTTTGATCTACATCTGCATATCTCCATATGCACACATCCCGAATCTAAAACTTAGCGGCTACGGCTGCGGTACCCCGAAGGGATACGGGGTGGCTACGCTAGCGCAAAACAAATTTTTCCCTGCAAAACAGGAACTGCTGCTGTCAGAGATCACGGGATTACCACTAGACGCGCAGATGCAGCGGAACCGTCTCGATGTAGACGAACGTGCCGAGGTAGCAGGCAGTGCAGTTGCTCACTCCACCTTGTCCTTCACGTGCGGTTCGTCCTTGTGCTCCAAACGTAGCACCTCCAAGGTATCCACACGTACGGGGAAGAAACGCCGATCGTAGATGTACTAGCACCTTACGACGATCACGAACTAGAGGATATAGATGGAGGAGGGGCTGCAGAAATCACTGTAAAAATCACTGTAGCGCGAGGTTACTGTTCACCGCGGCTACTATAGCGCGTGGATTACTATAGCGGCGGCGGCACTGTAGCAGCGATTAGGTTTTTCCCTTCTCCCCACCTTTGTATATATAGAGTTCTCTAATGGGCTTTTCAACCTTTGCGGCCCATTAAGACTCTAGTAATCTAATGGATCAAATCCATCAAACCCATTAGTGGATAAATCCAATTGGCTCTAGGGCATAAATCCAACAGCTATTTGGTGCTGAAATCGCCGATACTGCTGCCGGAACTGCAACGGGTAGACCTGCACATTCTCGACCGCACCTACTATCGCCAAGACTACCAACCGTGCCAAAGCTTCTGGCTGTTCATCAAGAATTTCACCAACGCAAGGTTCCTGAAACTGAAGCTGGGTTTTGTGATTGGCGACATCGCCATCACCGACAAAGAGCTCCAAAGCGACGCATCGTTCTACAACCTTTTTTTGAGGAAAAACAGGAGGGGCGAACCCCTACTATCAAAATTAAATTAGAAAAAAGACTCAAAGAGTGCCAGTTACAACCTACAAGCAGAGAGAAAGGATACAGGGGTGCAGGAAGAAACTGAAAAAAGCACAAAGAAAACAAAAACAAAGGAAGCCGGAGGTTAGGAATGAGAACTAAGGGTGGAAATCCTGAATCCAAGCATCCATTGCTAGGAGAAGAGAAGGCTTTGCCTTTAGAAGCACCAGAGAGAATTCCTTCTTAAAGATCCTCCGACAACACTGTACTGAAGGGTCGAGATTGTTGAAAATCCAGCTGTTCCTAGTTTGCCAAATACTCCAGGCTAAAAGAATGATTATCTCCATGAAGAAAGGGAGTGCCAGGTCTTTCTTGATTTTTTTCGAAAATCTGGAGAACAGTCACAGAGGAAGAGTAATTAACTCCAATGGAGTTCCAGCAGGCCTTGTCAAAATTGCACTGGAGGAAAAGATGAGCATTTGTCTCTAGAAGTTGCAGGATACACAAATCACAAGTGTAAGAATCTAGAATCATGCCCCTTCTTTGCAGTAGGCCTCTTGTGTTTAGTCTGTTCACTAGTAGCAACCAGAAGAAAACCTTATGTTTCATTTGACATCTTGATTTCCAGATCCAGCGAAAAACAGGATGCGCCAAAGCCCCAGAGGAAAGAAACTTATAGGTCTTCGAAGTGGAGAAAATGGAGTTCCCCCAGCAGTAGACCCAAGTATCCACCCCATCTCTGATTTGTCTGTTGGAGAGTGATTGGTGGAGGAGATTAAGTTGTTGATGGGCCTGAATGGAGAGGGGTAAACTGAAGATCCTACTAATTTCAAAGTTACTGGCTACAGATTTGAAAGTGGCATTCCCATTTTTGGCAAAGGAGAAGAGTTCTGGATAAGTGAGGTCTAGAGGCTGCCCGATCCATCTGTCCTTCCAAAACAAAACAAAATTTCCTTCTGCAACAATGACCGAGGACATGCTTTTGAATTTCCCTAGAAGTTTAACTATATCTCTCCACCAGAAAGATCCCTTTTTATATTGACCTGGGAGTTTCCCAGAGTTATAATAGTGGAACCAGATGAGTTTAACCCATGGGATATCTTCCTGAGAGAAGAACTTGTGCAAAAATTTAAGTAGCATGGCATCATTGTGAGTGCCCAGATCCAGGACCCCCAGTCCCCCTTGGTTCTTAGGAGTGCAAATCAAAGGCCAAGCAGCTTTAGAGGGTTTTTTAGAGTTTAAATCCGAACCTCTCCATAGACAGTGTCTTCTATACTTGTCCAATTGTTTGATAACTCCTTTGTGAAGCTTCAGAGTGGCAGTATAGTAAATGGCAGAAGCAGAGAAAACTGAATTCACCATCTCAAGCTTCCCTGCTTGACTGAGAAAAGTAGATGTACAAGCGAGCCTCTTTTCGATCTTTTGTAATAAAGGGATGAAGTGCTCAATGTTAGGCTTGGAGTTTCCTAAAGGAAGTCCCAGATAAGTGAAGGGGAGAGTTCCCTTCTAACAGTTGAAGGTATTAATGAGTAGATCAAATCTGTCTTCTGAAAAGTTAAGGGGGATCATCATGGATTTGTGGTAATTAACCTTAAGGCCGGTGGAATCAGAGAAAGTTTGAAGAATGCCTTTAAGGTGTGCAATCTGGAGGGGACAAGCTTCCATGATTACAAGAGTATCATCTGCATATTGAATAATGGGGAAATCAGAAGATGCACTTCTTGGGATGGGGAGCTTAAGGAGACCATTGTCTTTGGCATTATTGATTACAGATTGTAAGAGGTCAGCTGCAAGGACAAAGAGAAGTGGGGAGAGAGGATCCCCTTGTCTTACTCCTCTTCTACAGTGGAAAGTTTTTCCAGGTACGCCATTTAGGAGGACTGAAGATGTGCCGGTGCCTAGGATGTTTTCAATCCATTTAACCCATCTCTGACCAAAGCCTTTATGTTTTAGGACTTCCAAGATAGCCTGATGCTCAATCCTGTCAAAAGCCTTTTCGAAGTCTAGCTTGATTATGACAAGGGCCTTTTTAGAAACTTTGCAGATGTGGAGATACTCAAAAGCCCAGGCAAGACAATCATGGATTGACCTTGTTTTGATGAAGCCATATTGGTTCTTGTGAATTGGCCTCATGATAACTTTCTGCAGCCTCTCCGCTAGGATTTTGGTTAGAAGTTTGAGAGAGGAATTCAGAAGCAGAACCTTGGCTGGACTGTCAATCTTTGGGATCAAAGTGATGAAAGATGAGTTGATGCTCTGTAAACATAAATTCCTTTCATAGACGGCATCACACAGTTTATAAAAATCCTCTGCAATTATCGGCCAACATTTTTTTAAGAAACTCACCATTAAAACCATCAGGCCCAGGGGATTTGTTGTTAGGCATATTAGCAATTATTGAGTCAATTTCCTCGTTTGAGAATGGGGCTTCCAGAGCAGCAAGATCTTCGTCCCTGGACAAGAGGGATTCAAGGTCATAGTGTTAACACCAAAATTTGGTAAGGAGTATGACATGTGGGTCCAATTCGAAAAAGAGTCCGTCTGGTGGAAGGAAAGATATTTTCAGAGATTTTCGGCAGAAGGATCCGCGGTCGGCTATTTGCTCCAGTTCGGCAAAGGAACAGTAGAGCTGATTTTGCGGGATTGGACGGTGACGTGGCTCGATCGGAGGAAGCGAATGGATGGATAGGCGATCGAGTTTAGTTAGGCAATGAATCCATTCGCAGTTGTAATCAGCAGGGTATAAATACGATCCCTGGATGTATGTAACAGACACGTTCATTCCTCAATACACACCGGCCTTACGCCAAACCCTAGAGTCCTTGTCGTGTCGTCGAGTTCTTCGAGAGGGCCAATCGATCCGTCGACCTCCGTGAGTACCGGCAACCTTGTATCATGTCTAGTATCATGCGGTGGATTTAGATGCGATGCAAGTAGTCTTGTTACCATGCTTCGTGTCACGCGGTAGATTCAAGCTTGGTTCAAGAGGGTTTCTTGTTAGATCATGAGCCATGCGGTAGGCTAAGGTTTAGCTTGAAGCTAGTTATCGGCTCTATTGGATTTTGGCAAGATCCAATAGATTCATTAAGTTACCCCGTGTTATCATGAGTTTTACTTTATGTTTTAATTCATGTAATACACTCTTGCCCAATCTAGATGGGTTTGGATCGGCTTTTTTCCTTTTAAGATCCGTGCATGAGCAAGTTTCGTGTTTTGACGCGTGGATCTTGTGCTCTCCGATAGCCGAAACCGAATCGATCTAGGTTGTTACGTGCTGCGGGTTCAAGCTTGCTTTGTGCGTATAAATCTTGAAAGAACCGGGTATCATGCGGTAGATGCAGGTTTTTGGGTTGCTTTGGAGCTAGTCATCCGGTGGATTAGATTTCCAATTCAGTCTGATAGATTTATTCACGTGGTAATGTTTGTTCCTTCTTCATGGACCCTGGATCGGTTGTTCAGCCGTATTCGGTTATATCTTCACGAGTAGATCGCGTGCCTCGTTCGTGCCTTAAGTGATGTATGCTTTTAGCTTTCCGTTTTTAGATTGTATCATGCGGTGGATAGATCTATTTGCGGGAAGTGGTACGTTTTTTCATGCAAGTTGTATCATGCGGTGGATAGATTTGTTTGTGATCGTACCCGACGGATCTTAAAGTACCTAGACATGCGGTAGACTAGTGCTTTGATCTATGCGTACTCATTTAATACATGATCATGTCCGTGCTTTACTTCATTTAATGTTAATCTTCGTGAGGATCGGTCATGGCTTTGCACATGCATTCATGTTTATTCAAAGATCGATCGTTGTCATGCTTATGTCACCCATTCGGCAATGTTCTTTTTTCCTTCGCGGTTACCCGAATGGTTGTGGTTCTTTGACAGGTAGCTTCGCATAGCTACATGTCGTCTTGCTTGGCTTCTTAGCCGTAAATATGGAACTGCCTGGTACCACCCGTATGTTCCAAGCTTTGGTATTTAACTGTTTTATCTTTTGTTAATTTTCAGGAAAAATTGACTGGCACGTCACTTTCTCTCTGCGCGTGCGAAGCTAGCTTTTCAGCTTGCTGTGTGATTGGCGTTTAGTGCACATTTTGCGTCAACACACTTTTTGGCACGCCCAGTGGGACATACAGCCGAATTGGTTCAAGATGCCTGAAGTCTCAGACCTCCTGGATGTCAACATCGAAGAGCTTTCTCCAGAGCAGCATCAGCAGCTCCTAGACGCCGTGAATCAGTTTCAGCAAAAGTGTCTCATGTCGTTTAAGAAGAATCGAAGTGGTGTACCATATACGAAGAGTGGCACCGCCCGAGTCTTTGTTGCGGGAGAGACCGACGCCACAACCCAACAAGAAAAAGAGGAATGCGCGCGGATCTTCCGGGAATCGGTAGACAACATGCTCACCAAGCACAACCAAGCTTTCCTCGGGTCGCTCCCGGCGGATGATGGTGGCCCTCTTTGGCCGGGCGCGGGGCGGGCGTTTGGAAAGACGTACGCGGAAAGAGCACCGTGGAGCCGGGTGAATCAAGCTCTCGGCCGCCGCTACGAAGCCGGATGCGGCGGCCTCCTCCTCAAAGCTCGGGAGCGAGACATTCCAACCTCCTCCGCGGGCGCGGGGGCGGCCGGTTCGGCCTCCGCCGCAAGCTTCGGGGAAGTCAACCAATCCTCGCCGCCACCACGGAGCGGCACGGGTCGGCTCCGTGCAACGGCCGAATCCGTGCCGGCCTACGTACGGAGACCTAGCGTTCGGCTCACACGGGGCCCCACTTGACCCCGGTCGAAGAATAGCTCCGTCAACCAGCGGCTCCCGAGAAGAATTTGTACGGCGGTGGCTATCATGAAGTGGGAAATTACGGGGCGTTCGACGCCTTCCCGCACCCGGGGTACGCGCGGCTGCGGGCGCTCGGGGAGGAAGATGCCCTAGCACGCAAGATGGCCGAATTGATGCGAGAATCGGTTCGGCCTCAAGCCAAGGATGCGGGGCCCCACCTACGGGCCGCCGTTCCCGAGTGGTACTATAACGTGCTCCCCGCCACCAAGGGTAAAACCGCCGACGGAATTCACAAAGTTCTCCGGGCGAGGGACGAGACAAGCACGGTCGAGCATATCGCTCGTTATCTCATGCGGCTTGGGGAATGTTCGGCCGAAGAGACGTTCGGGGTTCGCTACTTCCCCGCCTCGGCCGACGGGTCCGGCTTTTCGGTGGTTCTCGTCCTTGCCGCACCGAGTCGGTGGCCGGGTGGAAAGATTTGGAGCGTAAATTCCACGCTCATTACTTCGGCGGCGATTCGAGAAGAAGTTGATTGATCTCGCCACCACGAAGCAAAGGCACGGTGAAACACCGCCGGAGTTTCTTAGAAGATTCGAGAGAAGTCAAGGGCATGTGCTTCTCATTGAACTTGCCGGACGATCGGTGGGCGATATGGCCGTCGCCGGGATGTTACCGGCCGTGCGCGAAAAGCTATTTGGGATGGAGTTTGAAAACTTGGGCCAAGCTGTCGCGAGAAGTTATCCTTGATGAGCAATCGGGCATATGGCCTCAAGAAGGACCCCAAGTTTGGCAAGCGACACGACATCGGCGACATCTACAACCAATTCTTGGACAAAGGCGGATTTGTGCGAGGATTCGACGACGAATTGGAGGTAGGCGCAGCGAAATCTTGTGGGGTAAAGAGCCCTTGACAATGAATCGGCGGTGGGTCGGGCGGACCAAAGGAACCTACGACTTCGACATCACAAAGGCGATAAGTTGTTTGAGCTCTTGGTAAAGGAAGGCCGAATCAAGGCTGCACGAAGGGCACTCTATGCTTCGGCCCCGATGGAGTCAAAGCGAAACGTTACTTGCGGCTTCCATGACGGGGACTCGCACTCCATCAACGATTGCGGGGTCTTCGGGATGAGGATCCGAAGGCTATCCGGGAAGGGCACCTCAAGTTCGATAACAAGATGAAGGTGGATGGCCACCCCTTCCCGCGAGAACATGCTCGGCTTTTCTATCAACGCGATAACGGCCGAAGAGAAAGGGAAAGTCAAGGTCACGACCTCGGCCGGATCCAAGCAAGATGGATCGGTTGACCGGAGCGCCGGGTGACCCTAGAGCAAGTGCGGGCGACGCCCCCCGCGTTCTCAAGAGCCACATCGAGATTGGGGAATCGTCCAAGCCTAAACCCAAGGTGACGTCACGCATTCTCCTCAACAAATGGCGGCGTCGGATGGAAAAGGAGCGCTACCAAAAGCGTCGTCACGAGGAGGAGCGGCGCGGGGGCGGAAGAGGAGGCGCGCGGATGGAATCGGGAACGGCACGCGCGCGCGCAAGAGCGCGCCCCGCGGGGATGCGCCTTCTTCGAGCACTGCTTGGAATGAGGGCCTAAAGCCGCCCACATTAAGGAAGCGTCCCGAATGCGGCGACGGATATGCGAGTACGGGCGGGGAAGCGCAATCGCCGATCCGTCCATGAAAGACTTGGAAGGATTCACCCAAATGGGGATCGGCGGCAAAAAATTGAGGTTATAGATCACCCCGGGGAAGCGCCAAGCTGATCTCGGGTGGGGCGACCGGGGAGGAGGACGAAGATGTCTACGTCGGCGAGAAGGGGCGGTGGTGCCCACCCGGTCTACGCAAGAGCCGGAAGAGGCGGGTCCAACGCTTGAGGAACCGCGAGATGAAGCAAGCGGGGGTCCGGACGAGACGAAGTGGTGCCCCAAGGACCGGCCCGGAAGGATCGAAGCGTCCGTCCCCCGCATGCATGGTATACTTCTCCGCCAAACGAGTTCATGGCTCCCGCTAACCGGGTGATGCGGGAGGAAGCTTCCTTTGACGACGAGCGGCCCGAGGAGATGATGGCGCGGCGGTGCTTGCCAAGCGAGGCCATCTTCGACAAGCCGGCCAAGAATCGCCACATGAGGCCGCCGTACTTGAGGGGGTACGTCAATGGCAAGCCATTGACC
This sequence comes from Cenchrus americanus, assembly GCA_947561735.1. Taxonomy (NCBI): domain Eukaryota; kingdom Viridiplantae; phylum Streptophyta; class Magnoliopsida; order Poales; family Poaceae; genus Cenchrus; species Cenchrus americanus. The sequence goes on from OX387239.1 coordinate 10,540,145, forward strand.
AAGATGTTCGTCGACGGTGGCGCGGCGGTCAACGTAATGCCGTACACCACCTTCGAAAGCTTGGCATGACCCCGAGCGATCGACACCAACAAGCATCATCCTAAACGACTTCGCGGGAACCCCTCGGACACCAAAGGATGCGCTCACGTGGACTTGATGATCGGGTCCAAGACGTTGCTCACTACCTTCTTCGTCATCGAAGGGAAGGGAGCCTACGGCCTGTCTTGCTTGGCGGGGCCCGGGTCCACGCCAAGCTGCTGCGTCCCATCCACTATGCATCAACGAGTCGATCCGGTGGGTGGACGATGAAATCGAGGTCGTCCGGGCGGATGACTCCGTGAGCGTGGCTAACATGGAACCGGCCTTGCGGGAGTACCAAGGCATCGATTGCTTCTCGGGGAAGGAGCGGGGAGAAGGTCTGTTGAACTGTCGGCGGTGACCAACGGCCGATTCAAGCGATCGGCTCTTACAGTAATTTTTAATGGAGAACCCCGTGGATGGCACTGATGGCAAGTTAGGACGAGGATTTATGTCGGCCGATAAGGCTGGAGGAAGTTGACATTGGAAACGGTGATAAACCGAGGCCGACGTTCATCAGTGCAAACTTGCAGCCCGGACTTCAGGGGGAACTTAATTGAGCTTCTCAAAGAATATAAAGATTGCTTCGCCTGGGATTACTCGGAGATGCCTGGATTGGATCGATCCATCGTCGAGCACGGTTGCCAATCAAGCCTGGTTTCAAACCATACAAGCAACCGCCCCGGAAAATCTACAAGGATGAGGTATTGGCCGATGTGAAGAAGGAAATCGAAAGATTACTTGACGCAAACTTCGTTCGGCCCCTGCGGATATGCGGAGTGGATTTCTAACATCGTCCCTGTGTATAAGAAAAATGGAAAAATGAGAGTTTGCATAGACTTCGGGGACCTAAACGAAAGCTACTCCCATGGATGGATACCCGATGCCTATTGCCGATTTGTTGATTGACGCCGGCTGCCCGGGCACAAGGTGATTAGCTTCATGGATGGCAACGCGGGGTACAATCGGATCTTTATGGCAATAGAAGACATCTCGAAGACGGCCTTTAGATGTCCTGGTCATATAGGCCTATTCGAATGGATCGTCATGACATTTGGGTTGAAAAATGCCGGTGCAACCTATCAGCGGGCCATGAATTACATTTTTCATGAGTTGATCGGCAAGACCGTGGAAATCTACATTGACGACGTGGTGATCAAGTCCTTAAGTCATGACACCCATACGGAAGATGTGAAGAAGACCCTGGAATGCACCGGAAGCATGGCACGAAGATGAATCCAAACAAGTGTGCATTTGGGGTGTCGGTGGAGAGTTCTTGGGGTTTTTGGTCCACGAAGGAGGGATCGAAGTTGGCAAAAAGAGCATGAAAGCCATTGATGAAGTCGTTCCTCCAACCAACCTCAAGGAGTTGCAATCAACTTTGCTCGGCAAGATCAACTTTGTGAGAAGGTTCATCTCAAATTTATCACGAAGGTGTTGCCATTCTCTCCGTTGCTTTGAAGCTAAAGAGGGATCGAAATTCACATGGGGCGACGAACAACAAAAGGCTTTCGAGGAAATCAAGCAATACATGAAGGAGCCGCCGGTCTTTGGTTCCTCCTCGGCTCGAATAAGCCTTTCAAGTTGTACGTGGCGGCCGATACCCAAACTATTGGATCGGCCCTTATTCAAGAATTCGAAGGCAAGGAGCGGGTAGTAGCTTATCTTAGCCGAAAACTACTTGATCCCGAAACCGAGGTATTCGGCTATAGAAAGGTTGTGTCTTTGCGTATACTACTCGTGTACAAAGTTTCGGCACTACTTGTTGAATGCCGAATGCACTGTATACTCGAAGTTTGATGTGATAAAACATATGTTATCTATGCCAATTTTGAACGGTCGGGTTGGCAAATGGATTTTAGCTCTATCAGAATTCGAGTTGAAGTTCGAATCGGCAAAAGCCATCAAAGGTCAGGTCATTGCCGATTTTATAACTGAACACCGTGACCCTTCAATTGATCCGCTTGAAATTACCCCATGGGCTTTATTCTTTGACGGGTCATCATGTGGCAAAGGTGGGGGAGTAGGGATCCTACTAATTTCTCCCGAGAGGTGAGATGTTTGAATTCGCCATTCCTATACAACCCACCGTCACGAATAACCGAGTGAGTACGAGGCAACGCTTCGAGGGCTTCAATATTTGAGAGAAGCGGGGCCGTTTCGGTTGAAATTTATGGAGATTCGAGTTGGTCATCAAGCAATTGAACGGCCGGTACGAGTGCGGGGAGCGAGGCGGCGAGGAGTTACTACGAGGAATGCGAGAGAAATCTTGAAGGGCTTTCCACCGGTAACCCTACGGCACATCCCTAGAGAGCATAACGAGGAAGCAAACGGTGGCTCAAAGCGCCTCCGGTTATAAAGAGAGTCAAGAAGCATTTCTTTGCGAGAGGTGAATGCACTAGGGACGGATCTTACGAGAAGATGATTGGAGGAAAGAGCTCGTTGATTATTTGAGAGATCCATCCCGAAAAGTCTCTAGGAAGCTCGGTACAAGGCAATCAAGTTCGTTCTTCCGGACGATAATTTATTCTATAAATCATTAGATGGAGTATTGCTACGATGCACGGGTCCCGGAAGAAGCCAAGAACATGATGAGCGAGGTGCACGATGGGATATGTGGAGCGCACCAATCGGCCTATCGCATGAAATGGGTTATTAGGCGGTGGATGCTTTTGGCCGACGATATTAGAGGACTTGTTTTGAGTATTACAAGGGGTGTCAAGATTGCCAAAGGTTCGGGAATATTCAAAGAGTCCCTGCATCGGCATTGAATCCCATCATCAAGCCATGGCCATTCGGGGGGCAGGGGTATAGACTTGATTGGCCAAATCAATCCGCCATCTAGCAAGGGGCATAAGTTCGTGCTTTTGGCTACAGACTACTTCACCAAATGGGTCGAGGCGGTCCCACTGAAGAAAGTGACATCAGAAAACATGATCGAGTTCGTCAAGGAACACATCATCTATCGATTTGGGATCCCTCAGACGATTACCACTGACCAGGGGGCACAATTCGTGTCATTGGAGTTCAGAGATTTTGCCGAAAGCATGGGAATCAAGTTATTTAATTCTTCTCCATACTATGCCCAAGCTAATGGTCGGCGAGAGGCTTCTAACAAGATCATGATCAAGCTTATACGAGAAGAAGATCGACCGAAGCCAAGGAGGTGGCATTCGATACTCGGTGAAGCGTTGTGGGCTTACGAATGGCCCCCCATGGAGCTACAAAGACTTCTCCTTACGAGTTGGTTTACGGGCATCACGCGATCCCTTGCCCCGGGAAATGCAATCGAGTCAAGGAGAGTAGTGCTTGCAAAACGATTTGAGCTCCGAGGATTACGGTGGCCTAATGATGGATGAGTTAGAAGATTTGCATATGATCCGTCTCGGGGCCACGGAGAACATCGAGAAAAACAAGGCTGCGGGTCGCCAAATACTATAACAAGAAAGTGAAGGTGAAGCAATTCGCGAGAAGGCGATCTAGTTTGGAAAGCGCTACGCCGATTGGAACTAAATACGATGAATTCGGCAAATGGTCCCCTAGCCGGGAGGGGCCTTTTCGTGTGGTCGGATGCGTCCCGGTAATGCATACATATTGAAAACTTTGCTGGGAGAAGAGTTTTCCGCCGCAATAAATGGAAGATATCTGAAGAAGTATTATCCTAGCATTGAAATCGATCGATGATTATACACATCTGACACAGAAACAGCCGGCGCTCAAGGATGAGGCCGCCTTTAGAACAAAAATCCATGAACAAGAGAAAATGGCCAGTGCCTGATGCATTGCCCTTAGCTCAATACTACACTACAACTGGTTTCTTGCAGGATTACACATAGCAGCCCTGAAGGTCAAGTCCCCTAAGGGAGGGAAGCAGAAGGCGTGGAGAAAGAAGCGAAAGTATGATTCAATCTTTTCTTTACTTCTTCGAGCTGCTTGCTCCCTCTTCGGTTGTTCCAGGACCACCGTGACGGCGACTTGGAACGCACGAGGATGACCACGATTGGCGGCCTCTACCAAGCTATCCCGGGCCGCCTTCGGGTTCTTGTACCGTCGAGAGACATCGGAGCAAAAGAATCAAGGTTAGGGGCAAGAAATCCGGATGCAAACATGAAGGGGGACGAAGCGTTTACCCCCTACTAGCGCTTCCCGGCGCCATACGACGCTCGCGTTCGGCTTGGCGGCGGACGGACATGTCCACGAGGTCACGCTCCGGGTGCGGGCACGGCGGCGCGGTCGATGAATGACCCTTTGCTCGGGCGTGGCATCCTCCGCCTCGGGAGAAGAATCGGAGGAGATGTACTCGGGAACATCTTCGGTTCCGATGACCTCTTCGGGAAGCAAATCAAGGCTGAAAGAGGCGAGAGGAAAACATGAAGCGCAAGATCAAGCGAGGAGGACAAGGAGCGGATCAAGAAAGAACTCACTTCCGAATCGTACGCTTCCTTGACGAGCCGCTCCCCCGAGGGCCGTGTACCCTTGTCCATGGCGTTGGGGTTTTTTCTTCGGCGACAAAGGAAGAGACGAGAAGCGATGGAGGAGTGTGCGAGTGGATTTGCGAGCACCCCACGGGCTATTTTGTTGACCAAGGAGGCGCATTGGGAGTGATGATGCGGCCGGTACACCTTTGTTGGAATACCAAGCGGCGGGGGTTTCCACCGAGTGCGAAGGGTTTTCTTTTGAACGAGTGTTTACGGATTGCCGAATTGGGATCCTTTGTGGATATTGCGCCGAGGGCGGTCGCTTGCGAGCGTTCGGCTAAAGACAGTTCCCGGATGCATTCAAAGAGGACGAATTCACGGATGCAAATGCGAAGGGAAATATCACGGAACAAATGCGAGAATCCAAAAGTTCATCATATATTGCCGACATTTACACATCCCTAGTACAATCTAGTCAAAGAGTCCGTTCAACACGGACGGGGATGGGTAATTTCGGCAATGGCGTCGCCGTGGCCGTCGAGGCGCTCCGGGATGAGCTCGATCTCGTCGATATCCTCCGGCGCACCGCCACCGGAAGCCACGCGGCCTGGTGGAATAGTCGACGTCCGTATGCGTCGCCATCGCGGCCGGGCCCAAGGTGGTGCCCAAACGAACGCCATGGACGGCCACCTCGTCGATGCGGCGCTCCACCGCGGCCAGGCGCTCCGCCGGCGTGTCGCCGTGAGCGTTCACCTTCTCCGCCAGTTGCTCTACCAGCGCCTTTAGCTGGTTGAGCTCGGCATCACGGGCTGCAAAAGACAAACAAGAAAGGATTAGCATCAAAGGCTGGGCTGAATCAAGAATCAGAGCCATACCATCGATGGCCTCCAGCAGCTGTTTCCGCTGGTCCTCCCATTCTAGTTCGGCCACGCCCGCTTTTTTGGAGACGTCCTCCAGCTCAAGACGGGACGCCTCTAGCTCCTCCTTGAAGCGAATAGCATCTGCTTCCCCCGTACGGTGCGGGGAGTGGCCATCGGACTCGAAGAGTCGTCGGGGAGGGGCCGATTGGCCGGCGCGCGAGGCGGATTCCCCCGAATCAACTTTGAAAAAGGGAGATGATTGTCAAGGCAAAGGAAGATCAAAAGGAAGATCGACGAGGAGAAATTGATGATCATCACCGCTCGCGCGCATTAGCGCCGCTTCCCTCGGCCTCGTCGGAGGCGCGGCGGCGGTTGAGGCGGCGCACCATTGCGGTTTGGGGATGTGCCTTGTTTACAAGAAGACCAAAGATTGGCAAAGATTCGAGAGCTAGAAGGCCCGGTGGAGAGCTAGAGGTACCTATGTTAACATTTATAGGCACAGCGGGGATGAATCGTGGCTTCGAGTCGTGACCGTGGATCGTGGCGCACGTCCCAATAAAATCGGAAGGTGGAAAGATTTCCTTGACCAACCCGCCGGTGGGTCGTTTGGAGTTCTAAGCCGAAACGCGTGCGGATCGATTGTTTCGGCTAAAGGAAATCAAGGTGTTTTTCGGGAGTTGGCATTTCACTACCGAATGGGTCGTTCAACATTACATCTCAAAGTACGCAAAGGAAAGGGAACAAATCGCAAAGGAAATATTACAAGAACGACCGGTCCGGTATACATCAATAAGGACATTCAAGCACGAGGAGTTTTGCGAGTGCGTGACGAACATTGGATATTATCAAGTTGGAATTATCCGGGATCTCACCGGTAGTCCTTTTGGGCACTAGCTAAGTCGGTGAGCTCGCATCGCATTGCTTCACTGCGGTGACGACCGATTCTACCTCCGCTTGGGTCTTTGCTATCAATCCGGAAGATCGGCTATTTTCTTACGGTCAATCTCCATCTCCGTCGACGGGCTTCTCAATTCTGCCTCTAGAGCAGCCTTTACGGCGACTTTCAAATCGTAAGAAGCTCGCGGGTCGGCCAAGGCATCTTTATGGCTTTCCGCTTGGGATTGTACCCCGTTCATGGCATGTTCAGCATCAGTTTTCTCCTTTTCAATGGCCGGACGGGAGCGCAATTTCCTCCAGGTGCGCCTCAAGGGAACATAGAAGGGCTCTAAGTCGTAGACGGATGATAGAAAAGCTCTGATGTCATCGGGAAGTCTTCGACTAATGGGTTCAAACATCTCTTCAAAATGGCGAAGATCATTGAGGCGATCTCGAACGTCTTTTTCTAGCCGGGCTGCAATTTCTTTGAGTTTGGGCAACACTTCATCGCGTGGCCGGTTTATTTCTCTCATCACCTCGGCGGTTGATGGGCCCTCGACGGCAAGCTTGATGATGACGGGGTGCGACCACGGAAACAACATTGCCGAGGTGAGAATGCTAGCATCAAGGTATCGAAATCAAGAGCGGAATTGGGCACCTCATGAGTGGTTTCTTGAGCGGGGGCAATCGCGGACGGAAGAGGCGTCCCGAGTAGAGCCGAAACCTCCAAGTCGGGGAGATGCCGATGCGGCAATCGGCGACTCGTGAGTTTACGGGCCGGTGAAGAATTGGATCCTCCTCTGTTGGGTTGGTCATTGCTTTGCCCGACCGATGGCGATGGCATCTGGGGGAATTTTGTGGCTCCGGTTGAGTTGGGAGATTCATCTCCGGAGAACGTCTTTGCTTACGGAGGGTGACGAAGATGAGATCTCAACCGGGATAGGCAATTCAACCCTGGAAGGGCTCGCTTTGTTGAACCAACCGGGACATCTACAAGTGGTTCTCCCACGGTTTCTTCGCAAATGTCCAATTGAAGGGATAAGTGCCGGTGCTTATCCTTGAGAAAGAACGACAAAAGTCATACCATTGGATGGAGCATCGGCGAGTGCCGGTTACGAAGAATGTTGGGCTCCGGTCCGAAAATGCACAATGAATATGATCCATCAAGAACAGAGTGACTTGGTAATCAAGAAGGTAAAGGGTTTTACCTCAACAAGCACCTTTTTGACAGGTTCTTCTCCTTTTGGCACTTGGAGGGGCAATCGGTGCGGACCTTGCCTCCTGTCCTCGGCGAGGCTAGAAAGGCCGGGATCCGTAGTAGCATACCCGGCCATTAATTGATGCGGGGTTGTGGATTTAAACCCCGGTCTTTGAAATCGGGCCTTCGGCATTATAAGTGATTACCCTGGCTCGAGGGGCGAGTGCGTGTTCTGTGGACAAAAGATGAAGGTCAAAACCATGAATGGAGAAGGAGTGTTTGATCCAAGGGTTCATTGTGTTACCTCCGAAGTCGGCGGGAAATCGGGCACCAGTGCACGCACGAGAACACATGAACGGGTTCACTAAAGATGTGGTCATGGAATTCTTGCCACCATGAATTGAAGGTGGGGTGAGCTATGGTTGCGGGCACAAAAGGACATGTGTAGACGGTGGGGTGCACACATAGTTGAAAACTTCTGTTGCCTTGCATCGGTTCTTTGATTTCCTCCCCGGGCTTGAGGAATTCATGCGAAACAATCTTGGGGGCACACGACCGCATCCAAGCTGCCCGGCCATTACATTAGGCCGGTAGTACTCATAAGTACGGCATTACGCCTCCCTCCATTGAACTCGGCCGGTAATATGCATGGGCGGATTATGATATTAAAGATTTCCAAGAATCTCCCATCTTGATGGCCGGGCTCAAAGGAGAACTCGACGGGGAAGGTCGAGTGTCATAGCCTAGATAAGGGAGCCAAAGAGGATTGGGGAAGCCTTTGAAGAACAACTCGAAGAGCCGGGTGATGTCTCGCTTTGAACGATAATAGTTGAAGGCCGCTTCTCCATAGCTTTGGCATCCTCTGGTGACTTGAAGCTCTCCTTCGGGGGGATTGGACCGGGGGGAAGAACACCGGAGTTCAAGTCGACACCTACAATCGATGCATGTGAAGGCTGCAGCCAAATTTGAACAAACCACCAAGGGCCATTGACGCACGTTATCCTCTGGCTGGTGTACATTTGGATAACGGTCTGATGAAGCATATGGTATACACTGCCCAAGAGGAATTTTCCCAGAGGAAGGCGATTGCCACTAGCCAGATGGATCGCCATTGCGATATGATTCAAAGTGGGTTCGTTGGCCTTGCCACAGAAGACAAATCTGCATAACCACATGTTCAAAAAGGCTCTGTATTCAACTTCGCCAAGGGAATTGTCTCTCATGTGCTTCAAAATATAATTCTTGTAGCCATTCCCTGGCTTTACCCCTGTCTGGCGTGAGGAATTTTTGAAGTTCCAAGGCTGAACAGACCCGGTGATGTCAAGGCCGGTGATCATGTACACATCGGCTAAAGTTGGAGACATTGGGCCATGCCCAAAAAGGAAGGCGTTGACGCCATTTGACCAAAGTGGCATGCGGCTATCAGAAGATCTTCATTCTTGGGTGTCTCAGCTACGGATAACTCCAGACATTGAGCAATGCGGAGAGTATCCAGATTGGTCAATCCACTCTTATCCGCAAGAATCCTACGATACCAAGTCTTCCAGCCTGCGATTGGGGGCAAAGGCCAGTTCTTGAACGCATCTTGCCACTGAGGAGGTGGAGATAAGGCTACCTTGAAAGGGATTCTCTGAGATTCAGCGGCAATAAAATCTCGAGGGTCAGGATTCCCTTCGGGGCCAAGATAATAAGACTGCGAGTTGGCCTCAATAGGAATCAGAAGAGCAGTAGAAGGTTCCTGGAAGAGAGCGGAAGGGGAAAATCTCAGGTAAAATTGAAAACCTAATGCCGAACAAAGGTTTGGAGGGGTGAATTTACCCGAGCGACTTGGTTACGAGTTGCCATTGGAGATTCGAGCTCGGAACGAAGGGGATCTAGGGTTGGATGCGAACGAAGAATCCGGCGGATTGCGAAGAATCGGTGTTAACAGGTTTGGCTCAAGGATTCGTGGCTAGAGTCAATTGTGGAACAAAATTACTTTTATCCCACAATTGAAGGGGCATGTGTTAACACCAAAATTTGGTAAGGAGTATGACATGTGGGTCCAATTCGAAAAAGAGTCCGTCTGGTGGAAGGAAAGATATTTTCAGAGATTTTCGGCAGAAGGATCCGCGGTCGGCTATTTGCTCCAGTTCGGCAAAGGAACAGTAGAGCTGATTTTGCGGGATTGGACGGTGACGTGGCTCGATCGGAGGAAGCGAATGGATGGATAGGCGATCGAGTTTAGTTAGGCAATGAATCCATTCGCGGTTGTAATCGGCGGGGTATAAATACGATCCCTGGATGTATGTAACGGACACGTTCATTCCTCAATACACACCGGCCTTACGCCAAACCCTAGAGTCCTTGTCGTGTCGTCGAGTTCTTCGAGAGGGCCAATCGATCCGTCGACCTCCGTGAGTACCGGCAACCTTGTATCATGTCTAGTATCATGCGGTGGATTTAGATCGATGCAAGTAGTCTTGTTACCATGCTTCGTGTCACGCGGTAGATTCAAGCTTGGTTCAAGAGGGTTTCTTGTTAGATCATGAGCCATGCGGTAGGCTAAGGTTTAGCTTGAAGCTAGTTATCGGCTCTCTTGGATTTTGGCAAGATCCAATAGATTCATTAAGTTACCCCGTGTTATCATGAGTTTTACTTTATGTTTTAATTCATGTAATACACTCTTGCCCAATCTAGATGGGTTTGGATCGGCTTTTTTCCTTTTAAGATCCGTGCATGAGCAAGTTTCGTGTTTTGACGCGTGGATCTTGTGCTCTCCGATAGCCGAAACCGAATCGATCTAGGTTGTTACGTCTTTGCGGGTTCAAGCTTGCTTTGTGCGTATAAATCTTGAAAGAACCGGGTATCATGCGGTAGATGCGGGTTTTTGGGTTGCTTTGGAGCTAGTCATCCGGTGGATTAGATTTCCAATTCGATCGATAGATTTATTCACGTGGTAATGTTTGTTCCTTCTTCATGGACCCTGGATCGGCTGTTCAGCCGTATTCGGTTATATCCTCACGAGTAGATCGCGTGCCTCGTTCGTGCCTTAAGTGATGTATGCTTTTAGCTTTCCGTTTTTAGATTGTATCATGCGGTGGATAGATCTATTTGCGGGAAGTGGTACGTTTTTTCATGCAAGTTGTATCATGCGGTGGATAGATTTGTTTGTGATCGTACCCGACGGATCTTAAAGTACCTAGACATGCGGTAGACTAGTGCTTTGATCTATGCGTACTCATTTAATACATGATCATGTCCGTGCTTTACTTCATTTAATGTTAATCTTCGTGAGGATCGGTCATGGCTTTGCACATGCATTCATGTTTATTCAAAGATCGATCGTTGTCATGCTTATGTCACCCATTCGGCAATGTTCTTTTTTCCTTCGCGGTTACCCGAATGGTTGTGGTTCTTTGACAGGTAGCTTCGCATAGCTACATGTCGTCTTGCTTGGCTTCTTAGCCGTAAATATGGAACTGCCTGGTACCACCCGGTATGTTCCAAGCTTTGGTATTTAACTGTTTTATCTTTTGTTAATTTTTCAGGAAAAATTGACTGGCACGTCACTTTCTCTCTGCGCGTGCGAAGCTAGCTTTTCAGCTTGCTGTGTGATTGGCGTTTAGTGCACATTTTGCGTCAACACATAGTACATATGAGAAAAGTCTGATGTGCCCATTCTACTTTTAAAGGCATCCCACAGAAGCTGCGCCTTTTCATCATGCAGGAAATGCTCCTGACCATTATCATCCGCCAGAGAAGTAATTGAGTTTTTCCTCAGCCTAATGGAGGCATTGGCGTGGAAGAAAGCTGTGCACTCATCCCCGAATTTAACCCATTTTCTGGCTCCTCTTTGTGTCCAGTAGATCTTTTGTTGATTAAGAAGCTGGATGAGATGGGAATTCAAAATTTCTCTGAAATTCCATTCTTCCAGCATAAGATCCCTAGATTCCTCAATGATGTCCAGCCACTGGATAACATCCTTAGTAGATTTAATGACCGCAGCAAGGTTGGGGAGATGAGCTTTCCAAGCTTTGAATACCCTTCTCAGATTTTTGAATTTCGCGCTTAAGTTTTTAGCACAGTCATGATGCTAGGAGGTGGAGCTCCATCCCTGATGCAAAATTGCCATGAAATCCTCATGCTCTAACCAGTAGTTTTCAAATCTAAAGATCATGGGCCTGGGAGTTTTAGTTGAGGCAGTGATGACACAGGGAGTATGATCAGAGGTGTCTCTCACAAGCCCAGTAACAAAGGAGTTGGGCAAAAGAGTTGTCCAAGCATTGGAAGTAAAGAACCAGTCCAGTCTTTCTAAAAGAGGGCTGGGTTGTTTATTAGTCCAAGTATATTTGCACCCCCTAAGTGGAAGCTCAACTAATCTTAGCCTACTGATTGCATCATTGAAAGCCATCATTTCGTGAATATTGCCCCCTTCTTTGTTTCTGTTCTCAGGAGATCTGATCAAGTTGAAATCCCCAACCACCAGCCATTTAACATTATCAGACATGTCAATTTGTTCAAACCAGGAGAGAAAATCCAATTTCCCATCATGGGTACAAGGAGCATAAATGTTTGTCAGCAACCAGGTTTCACCAGATAATTTGCAAGTGAGTTCCACAGTTTGGGCATAACTATTTTGAAACTCCAAATGGCCAGAGAATTTGGAGCTATTTCAAACAATTAGAGAACCTCCAGGCATGCCAACAGAAGGCAAAAAGGTATACTCATCAAAACCTCTAGGACAAAGTTTTCTGATGTATTGAAGGTCAAAGAATTCCCTTTTGGTTTCCTGCAAACATAAGATATCACATCTGGCTTCTGTCATTTTGCTTTTAACTGCACTCCACTTACTTTCCGAGTTAACCCCTCTGATATTCCAGGACAAAATAACCCAATTTCTAAATAGATGGCTAGAATCCATGAAGAAAAACAAACCAAGAGTGAAAATCAGAGTAATTGCACAACAAGAACTCAGATGAGCCCAGAGAAAGGAGATCAGGGCTAAAAACTAACAGCATCCATTTAAATCTTCCCGGAGTTTTCGATCCAGTCATTTCAACAAACTAAGTTAAGGGCCATAATAGCACAAAAGAAAGTAGCTTCAACCCTTACAAAGGGGAAATAGATAGCAAAATAAGAGGCCTGAAAAAGGCCTACTTTCTGGCCTTTTTGGAGTGGTCCTGGGCTTCTGGACCCTCCTCCTCTTCATCCTGTTCCTTGCCACTCGAGCTCTTGGGCTTCCGAGATCCAATGGGCTGCTTTCCACGCTTCCTGACAAGCAAGTCCTCCTCCTCAAACTTACCGGGCTTGATTTTACAAAGATCTTCTCCCATTGTTTTCATAAGCTTCTTGGGAATGGATGGAGGTAAAGCATTGCAGGCTAGGCAGTTTTTGCTAGAACAGAGGGATTGTTTGAAACCCAAGTTGCGGTTACGGAGCCTGGGGCTTCTTCTTGCCTCTGTCTCTACCAAAGGACCCCCAGATTTCCCCTTAGGCTTCCTGGTCTGGATCATTGCATCCTCTTCCTCCGATTGCAGATCCAGCCTTGCAGACTGTCCAGGAGCACTCTCAGCTGCCTGGAGAAGGTCTCGACAGATAACTGAGACACCTTCAAGGCACTTAGCAGGGATGGAGAAGGACATGAGTGCTTGAGGTTTTGCAGTAATTAAGAACAGGTTCCAGACCTTTGAAGCTAGGAAACTTTTGTCCCAATCAAAGTGACTTGGGGACAACAACATGACAGTGAAGAAAGAAGCCCAATCAGCTGGGATATCAACTACCTGAGCTGGGCAGCCCACTGGGAAGAAGAACTGGGCCCAAAGCCTAAAAACATTAGGTGGCAGAGAGACTTTCGGATTCTTGTTCCCTTCAAACAACAGATTGGGCCAGCTAGCAACTTTAGAGCCTGTCAGGTGAGGATCAGGGAGTTGGAACTGAGTGAGCGCCATGTTAACATTTAAATTTAGGTCTATGATTCCCCGAGGAGGGGAGCTGTCCTGATCATGCCTAGCTGGAAGAAAGTCTGGGAGGTGAAAAGGATCCACAACCATATCAGCTCCCTGAAAACCTTCATTAGATGCCTCAGATTCCACTCCCTGTAGAGCAACCTGTTGCGAACCCTGTGCCATCCTGTCAGTCACAGGGTTAGCCTGGAGATCAGAGTTGGAGGCAACATTCACATCTTCTAGGGGCTGAAGGGGTGCCAAAGGAACATCTTGCACCCTTGATGAGCTGTTGAAATTGGCAGCTAAACGGGCAATGATAGCTGCAGAAGGAATAACCTCTGCCTGCAAAGGGGCTGGAGGGTCTTCCACCCTTTCTGGGTGATCCAGGACATTCAGATCCTGAGCTAAAACCATATCCTCATCCTCCATTAGAATGTCTTCCTGATTGAGTTGAAAGCCAAGAGAAGCTTGCACTGGCTGCAGGGTAACATTAACAGCACTCTGAAGCTCCACACTGCTGCTGGATGACTATTGCCCAATTCCAGAATGACCATAGGCAGGTGGAGGAAGAGAGAGGCTCATATTCAGATCCATAACCTCTTGTTGGATTTCAGCAGCAGCTTCTTGTTGAGGAATAACTTCATCCACAGGAGGATCATTAAACTGTAAATCTGCAATGTGACCATGCTGCCCTGGAAAATCATTTAAATCTGGAAGAGCTGGGAAGTTGTCATTTTGTTGCCCCTGCTGATCAAAGCCCCCATTCAGGTGTTGAAAAGGTGGTCCTCCCAGCCCCGGATAAATGGACTCATTATTATCAAAACCACCAGGGGGGATGTCTTCATCCTGCAGTTGTGCCCCAAGCAAATCTTGTTGCACAATTTCACACTGAACAGTTAAAGAGACTCCTTCATGATCATCCCCTCAGAGAAAATGAGGTAGTGTGGCACATCTGTGAGATCAGTGACCCTTGCTTTTATATAAATCCTAGCAAGCACATCATCCTTTTGCCAGCAAATCAACCTACCAAAGGGTTTGATAATATCTCTGATGTCATCCATATTACGATTATCCACAGGATACCCAATAAGCATCAGCCAGCATTCCCTATTAAAAAGCACCCTTCTGGCATTATCCCCTCGATTATGATTAACAAACTCAAAAACCATGCCCTGAGAATGATGTGGGCTATGATGCACCAAGGTATCCTGGTCCGACACCCGCCCTAACCTGACGAAAGCCTGCCCTCTACCAAATGGGCATTTTTGCACATCCGCCACCCTAAGCTGATAGTTTCCTTCCAGAAGATCAAGAACCGCATTGCGAACAAAATCGAACTGAATCTCACCCTGCGGAAGGTGGGAGACGGTGATGATCGCCAAATCTTCATTCGCAGGCATGGTCCTCGGAATGACCACCCGAGCAAATTGGGGTCTCCCCTACACAAGCACTCTGTCAAATCCGGGGAGCAGCATCAGCTCCGGATCAATGTTCAGAAACGCCATCTCGCGGAGGCCTGAGGGCTCAGCACTCTCCGGGAGGGGGGAAGAGGCTCCGGTGGCCGGAGCAACAGTGGCGGGAGGGCGTTGCTGGAAGAGCTGGGGAGAGGCAGCTGGGGATGTGGGAGTGTTCCTTACTGTAGTGTACTCAGTGGAATGGGAACCGTCACCTTGGGAGATGTGTGAAGGAGGCCCAATAACTTCAGGCCCACTTTCCTGGAGAGATTTCCCTTTAAACCAGGTCACGCCTGGGTCCTTAGGCCAGTTAGGCGCCGGCGTAGTTAAGGAGAAATTAGCCCTTGGGTTACTCCCAACCAAGGCAATAAATCTTTGAAGATCCTAGCAACTGCTACAGAATCTAACCATGTGGGCCCTTCTCTTTTTACAATGCCCACATTTAACTGTGGTAACCCGGTCAACTCTCGAGTAGTTGGTAAGGCCAGCCGCAAAATTCACAACTCTGGGAACAGTATCGGGCTGCGCAAAAGCTGGGCCAGCCAACCCACCATAAGAGGTGGCCCGTTGACTGAATAGGCGATTTGAAACCCCATTTGAATTTTGAAAACCAGCCTTAGAACCCAGTCTATCAAACACAGATCTCCGAGGGAAATGAAGCCGAGAGAAAACTGATCCAATCTTCGGGGGATTTCGGAGAGCAGGGAACTCCTGAGAACCACGAGAGATAAAGGATTTGGAGGGACCCTTGCCAATTGGAACCGCATTAGCCCCTGAGAGAGGAGGCCGAAGAACCCCAGTAACTTGAGCAAAAGAAAGCCTGAATGATGAGTTGTTAAAAGACACTTCCCTTCTGCGACCATAAGAGTAGTTTGAATTCCTTGCACAGGCCTCAGGGATTTGGCTGGGGCGATGGAATTTAGGGTGACCCGAATAAAAATTCAGAGAACGTTTATAGAATGCTTCAGACTTCTTCTTACGAACTGGCTCCCAAGAGAAAGAAGGCCCAGAATCAATTTTAGCAAAACGGAGGGCGAGATTAAACCCAGAATCATTGCAAAGGAAGAAGGCCAACTTGAACATATCTTCAACAACTGGAGAGAGCGCAAGAACCATGAAAGCAGCCTTCTTAGAGGAGACTGAGAACTTGAAAATCTGATCTTCCATCAAGAAAGGCCTGAAATCCGAGGCTTGGCCACCTAGAATCGATTGAAGGCAGATGCTTACCGATTCCTCAGTGAGCCTGAATCTATTGCGGCTGAACGAGACCAGAAGAAAGAAACCACAATCCAGGGGCACATCTGAGGAGCAAACTTTGGAACCAAGAGCACCAGCAACTTTGGCGCTAAAAACCTTACCCTTGCTGAAGTCGAACCTGGAGAAATCCATGGCAGCCTCACAGATCAAGAGAAGATACAGAAAACCGAGAGCTGGCAGAGAAGGGAGAGAGGAATTCTCCTCAGGCTCAGGAGCTGGTTAGGGGAGGAGGCGGGTGGTGGACGCGGAGAGAAGGCGGGACGAGGCAAGAAGGCCGGCCATGTTCGTCGGTGGCTTTCCGCCGTACTATCATCTTGGATCGCTTGCCTCTCGTTCTACAACCTTGAGCGCCTTGAGGTGAACGGGGTGTACGTGCCCGGTTGCGAGGCCGTGGGGGCGGCGATAGGGAACTTGCTCCAGTGTTGCCCTGTGGTTCGTGACCTCAGGATCAAGCTGAACAGCGTCGACCGCTTATTCGGAAGATTTGGTAGGCCATCGGATTGGAGTGAAAGGCTATACAAGAGTACTTTCCTCGACAGGAAATGTAAGCTGGACACTCGCAAGTCTGTGGAGCACTTTGCGCGCCGCCGGAACCTAGAGGTTTGTCTAGGTGGAGAAAAAGGAGATCATGGTGACCAATATGGGATGCCAGCTGATATTCCTGGCCTAAGTGACAAGTGGTACGCCTTCGACTGCTTGCGAGGCTCTCTGAGAAGAGTGAGCTTGCAGTTTCGCAAGGACAAGAAGCCTAACAGCAGCGTTAACACCCAAATCGTCATATTCTTCTTCGAGAGAGCCACGGTCCTCGAAGAGATGTATGTTGATGATGGGAACAGGAAAATGTGTGAGCATATGAACCGCAAGATCGGGGGATGTGCTGACACTGCAACTCATCCTTGTTCAGAGTACAGGGTTTCTGCGGAGACTTCCCAACTGTTCGGAGAAAAAGAAGAGAGAAGAAATCGATCGAGTACAAGCTTCAGAATCTTACCCTTGGAAGGTGAAGAAGATCCACTTGAAAAGGTGGAGGTCATGAATAACAAATAAAGTTTTAGGAGTTCGTTATTCGCATGGATGCTTTGCTTTTCTTGTAGTGTTTGGTGGACACAATATGATGGAATAAGGTGTGTATGCAAATATTTGATGGCATATTTTTATAAAGTTTTGTCTGTGTTCTATTTATTTCCTGCGCAATTGATTGACATATCTCTACAGCTTAAAATCAATGTTTGTTAATTGTGTTTATCTTACTTTCATTGCTATTAATTACATTAAGGTTGGTTGTTTTGTGCATACTTAATTATAGCTATTTGCCCTGTCTTTGTATTCATGTGTAGTATAGAAAATTATTAGTAGCAATTTCCTTTTTTTAGAGAGGATAGTAGAAACGATAGTTATTACTGTTAGCGCACATTGATAGGCTACTGACCTATTCTTCAGGGTAGTTAGATTAGCACTCACCCCGTAGTTTTCAGTTAGCAAACTGACTGGCCGTCCTCAATTGTCGGACGCCCAACAGTGGGTGGTTGTTTTGTGCATATTTACATGCCTTGTCTTTATATAGAAATTTATCAGTAGCAATTGGTTTTTTTAGATAGGTTAGTAGAAACAGTAGTTGTTATATATTCAGAATAAAATTGGTTACATGTAAATGTATCATGTAATATTATTGTATAGCCAAGTGCCATGTTGAGATATCGATGGGCCTTAATCAGTTTAATGTGCTGTTCAATGTCCACTAGCTCAGTCAGTTTCTTGCATTGTCAGCGTTTGCTGCAAGTCATATATTTTTTTGGACTATAATTGTACATTTTCACTACAGTTTGAAAAAAATTACCTGTCAATCCATTTACATAGATGGGGGTTTTGTGACAAAGAAGGGGCATTGCTGTTGTTGAAATTGTGTAATTTTTATGCACTTTATTTGGCAACAACGATATTCCATACTTTCACATTGGATGTCAAAGAAGAAGCAAATGAATATTCGGGTAGCACCGAAAAGTTGTCGAAAGGGGGGGGGGGAAGAACAATTGTCAATCCAATCATTACAAAGTCATCTTAATTTACTCGTAAATTTGATTATTGAGTTTCATCTTCCACAAGAAGAATGACCACTAATAATATGGATTTTTATACCTTCATCTTTACCAATTACATGCATTAAATACATTTAAATGTTTTCATAAACATGAGATCAGGCGCAGTATGTGATCATCTTCATGCCCAAACTGCCAATAGCAGCAATCTTCTAAAGTTTTGATCATTTTCCTTACATGAATCTGGCCCAAAATTATTATCAGCAACATGCATTTGGGCCGAAATAAACTATATGTTCTTTTGGGCTGTCGGGCATATAAATACCAACAACAACAATATGCATCTGTGAAAGCCCAGTGGCAGGAATAATTTGATGAAAATTACATGGTTTAGTTTTCGAAAGATAGAAAAAATTTCGTGGTATACTCTTCATCCTTGGTCTAAGTTGGATGGTCATTGGTCAAAATTCTAGATAAGATGGATGTGGTTTTCTCTCTACACTGCATCAGCAACAGCTGATCTACTTTTTTTTTCTGAACGAGCAACCCTCAATGAGTGACTTTCTATTGATACAGCAGAAAATGTACAACAGTTCTCGCTAAGAATTACTTTGCCTAGCTGGCCAAGAGGCATGAAGGAAAATCTTAAAGAACAACGAAGGATTGAATCCATACTCTCTCATATAATTTCAACAATACAGGATAAATAAAGTTACACTCAATTTGATCTCCACGAACTTTTGAACAAATGCTAAAATAAAAAAAGAATTACAACCCTGACATGAATGACCAGTAGCGACAACCAAAAATACGATATATGAAGGATGCCAATGTGACCTTCATCTTTATTTGTTATGTACTCTATGCATAAAAATTCAGACTCAATCTCTCTCTTCAACGCTGTGTCAAAAAGTCTACGGTCTAGCAAGACCATTGGCGCCACATCTCTTGAATTCAGACGGCGGTGGAGGGAGGCTCGTCTCGGGTGTCGGCCCATCCTCAACAATGAACGCCGTCGCCATGCCCATCACGATGTGGAACTCAAAGTGGCAGTGCAAGTACCACATTCCTGTTCGACCGCCATCAAAATTATTCACTCAATGGTTAGATTAGATAAATGTCACTTTGCACAATTAATCCCCTTAATTACTAGTGCAGAAAAAAACCCCGAATCGATCATGCTGCGTAGAGAGCAAAAAAATGGCAGTGGTGGTACCTGGATTGTCCGTGACGAAGCGTACTGCCGCCCATCCCGTCCTGGGGACCTGCACGGTGTTCCTGAGCTGCGGGTTGTGGTAATTGAACTTCTTGAGGTCCTTCTTGGGGTTGAAGTTGCCGAGCCCCTGCGCGAGCACGAAGAAGTCGTATCCATGGAGGTGCATGGGGTTGGAGTCGCTCTGCAGCAGCGCCGTGCTCTGGAACACGATCTCCACCGACGTGTTGTACTTGAACCGCCGGAGCTTGGTGGCCTTGAACGTCGGCTCCAGCACCTCCTCGAGCGGGCCCCCCGGGATCAGGTTCCGGTCCGTGAAGTTGTACGGGTGCGGCGGCTTCTCCGGGAAGTCCTCCGTGTACACGCCCTTGCCGGTGCCGTCGTAGTAGCGCTCCAGCAGCGACGTGGTGGTCGGGTGGTGGAAGGAGACGTTGTTCATGGTGGCCACCACGATGGTCTCGTTGCTCCGGCGGCGCTTGCACACCTTCTTGCCGCCGCGGCAGAGGGAGCCCAGCCCCAGCGTGATGTAGAAGCGCTCGTCGACGTGCATCGGCACGCGGTGGCGCCCCGGGTACGCGAGCCCGGTGAGGTTGCCGTGGAAGTAGTAGGACGGCATGGTGTTGTGCTGGTCGGGCATGACGGGCGCCGCCACGGGGAGGCCGTTGTTGTCGGCGCGCACGCCGGCGTACCGGACGAGGCCGCGGGAGGTGAAGAGCGGGATCTGCGGGTCGGGCTCCGGCGGCTGGTTGGCGAGCGCGACCATGTGGTAGTGCGCCGGCGGGGCGTCGGCGGTCATCAGCACGTCGATGGTCTCGCCCGGCGCGACGGTGATCATGTCCGTCGCGAACGGCGTGAGGTAGTTGCCGTCGGCGCTGACCACCGTGAAGTTGTGGCCGGCGACCTTGAAGTAGTACTCGGAGAAGAGCGCCGTGTTGATGATCCGGAGCAGGTAGCTCTTGCCGCGCTCCACGTCGAGCACGAAGCTCTCCTCGGGCACGCCCGAGCAGTTGCTGAGGTCGCCAAGCTTGCCGTTGATGGTGGCCGAGAGCGGGTTGTCGTCGAAGTTGCCGTCGGCCATCCTCCGGTCGAGCTCGATGAGGTCGAGCTGCCACCACTCGCCGATGACGATGGGGACGTCCTTGTCGGGGGTCGGGAACGGGTAGCCGCCGTCCTTGGGGCGGATGATGATGGCGCCATTGACGGTGGCGCGGAGGCAGGTGACGTGGGCGTGCCACCAGAGCGTGCCGACCTGGCCGGTGACGTTGAAGCGGTAGGTGTGGTTGCCGCCGGGGGCGATGGGGCACTCGGTGACGAAGCCGGCGCCGTCGGCCCAGCAGCTCCGGATCTGCCGGACGCCGTGCCAGTGGATGGTCAGGCCGTGCTCCAGCCGGTTGACGATGTGCACGACCACCGAGTCGCCGTCGGTGACGTCCAGCGCCGGGCCCGGGAACTGCCCATTCACCACGTAGATCTTGGTCGTGTTGCAGAGGTGGGTCACGTTCATCTCGTGCACCTGTGTGTTGCATGATTGATTGGTACATCAATTTTTTGGTTAACAGATGCACTGGTGGGACCAGAGTGCAAAAGAGCTTAGTATTTTATGATATCGTTAAGTAACCAAATCAACTGAGAAGATTGTCAAAATTAATATGCATTTACTTACAACAAAGGTGTGCTCGACGACCGCGGCCTCGCCGATGGAAGCTGTGGCGGCAAGGGCGGCGACAAGGGCCATGCAGAGGAAGGAGGAGGCCGCCATGGCTTTGGCCGCCATGAACAGCCAAGTTTTTGAATCTCTGAAACTTGATTCAATTCGTGATGAAGTGATGACTCTGCTTCTAGTGGGATAGATTGTCACCATGCATATGCATGTCCTATTTATATGATATGCATGCCCTTGCCAGCTGCACACTATTGTATAGTACCTAGCTAGGCAAGCTGAGTGGTTGACTTGTTGGGAGAGATGAAACACCTGAACTGGACGGGCGTTGCAACGGTTGACTCGGCTAACTAATCCAGAAGTGACACGTATAGAAAACTTACCGTTTGATATTTAATCCTTTTACCCGATCGACGGCGTACTGCATATATAGTTGCATTGCATGCATGGGTAACTTAATTAGTACTTTTTTATATTTTTCTATGGTGGTGATGGGATAGATGCTTTATGAAAAGGTCACCGGAGATAAAAAAAATACTCCATGCATATAATTTGCAGCATCTTTTAACGCCCAAAAGATTGGAAGGAAGTTTTGTTCAGCTACCTGTACAACTCTTACACGCAACGACTTTTCTCTCCTCTCTATAGAGAGTGTGTAAAAGCAAATCCTAAAAGTGTTCAGCGATAGTTTGGGTGGTTAGACCAATACTACGTGTCATACGTGCAGACCACTTTCTCGGTGGAAATGTGAATACTCCTCTAAAAATCATACTTGGAGGTTTTATTTTGTTTTGAAATGGTGCACATCGAAAGTATATCTATATATCTACTTTGTACAAAACTTGAGATACAAACTCAACGTACACAAATTCTTGAAAATGACCAATTACGAGTGTATGAGCATTAGAAGACAAAATTGTTGGACATGTGTATTCTAGTACACGGTACACTTGAACTTTGTAATTTTCGTATGATTTCTTGTAAAATGAGTTTTCATCTCAACTTTATAAAAAGTACATTTTTGGATGTATTATGGATATGAATCACTCCGAAAAATTTAGAAACTTATAAGTATGATTTTTAAAGGGGTTTTCATTCATGTTTCCACCACAAGCTGGTTTGCACTGAATATTTAACAGCTAATGTTTCTTGACAATTTATATACGGGTGATTTTGCAAAAAAAAAAAGAAATAATAAGACCCAGAAATCGAAAATACTGGTTGAAAAGTCATTTAAGGGCGGCTGGATTGAAAATATTGGCAGGCCGGTCGGAGTCTCGGACGAAGTGCTGTCATTATTGGTGGAAGTATTGGTCGCTGGTTCGCTTGCCAGCGACCGGTTGCTAAACCGGTTTTGCGTCGGAAAACTTGAGATACAAACTCAACGTACACAAATTCTTGAAAATGACCAATTAAGTGGAAACATAAAACCCCTAAAGAAACCAGCCAGAATAGTTTACGTGGCCGGATAGCCTACGTGTTGCATTAATTCTGATGTGACTATTTCTTTGCAAAATGCTCACGTTTATGAGGGGTGATTCAAATAAAGTTCAATACTCCCTCTCAAGTTTATAAGGCATAGTAACGATTTTTCATATAATACTTTGACCATTCATTTATCATATAAACTTGATACGCGCGCGCATCTTATAAACTTGGAAGCATTACTAGTCTCAATGAGAAGTGTCGTAGGAGGGTCATAGCATTAAATATCATTGCCACATCAACAAATTTATGCATACTTTAATTAGAAAAAACGTTAATTTTGCAAATTTCGATTATAAGCACATTTAGATCATATATATAAGAGAACCTAAGCGCCAAAATCTAGTTTTTTTCCAACCAATTCGAATACACCTATCATTTCTGGCCGGAAGTATGGAGTAACACACGAAACGACGAAATATATTACAAGTGGAAGATTGCATTGGTGTGAATGAGTCACTGGGAGAGATGGGCCTCATCATCTAGCCCCAAATGAATTTTTGTTTTTTGCTGGGAGTCGAGAGAGATGACATCATCATGGTCCTTATCGTCAAAGCTAGGACCAATTGAATTGAATAGAGTAACAGTTAGTGAGAATAATCGAATCGAAACCGTTCAGAGTTGCGTCTCGGTCTCGCCAGTCGGCAGTCTCGGCCGGCAAAGGCCTCTTCTGCTGGTCTTTGTCACCAACCACTAGCTACCAAACCAAAAGCATGATCAGTCAAACGATGACTTGATATAACCCTTCGTACTGTGACTGTCGGAGATACCGTAAATTGCCGGATGTTTAGATGGGCGCGATAATTCTCTGGATGCTGCATATCAACAAGGACGTTTGATGTTTTCATGCGGCGAACGGCAAGAAATTTTGATCACATCTCGACGTCCAATTGTTTGTTTCACCTTGAGCTACACAAGTCCTTCAAGAAGAAAAAACTATACAAGTTTTACTTTCACAGGGGTGGAGATTGCGTGTAACTGCACGTGTGGTAGAATCTTAATTAAGCTACTAGTACCTTTGGGTGAGTTCAGATTATATTGATGCCCTTTCTATTTTGATTTTCTGTAGGTTTTCGCCCCAAATATTAGTTCGGAGATCAGTTCATCATTCACGAGGACTAGTAAGCAATCCATGCATGCATGGAATATAGATCAACAGCAAAGTACTAAACCTTATATAAAGATATCAACTGCATGTATATAGTGAGTATGAGCAAGAATAGCTAGGAAGTGTCGATTAATCCATGCTACCAAAGAAAAACATAAAATATTCTTAGCGAAATGGAAAATACAGAATTATTGTGGTGCAAGCATAAATAAAAGATGAACAAACAAGATCTCGACTAAATCTAGCATCCTTGTGTGTATCTGTCGTCATCTATGACCTAATTGTCATCCACGCCCTACATTTCTCCTTTGACGTCTCTGTCACGGATTACGGGTCATCGATCGTATCGTATCTCAACACAGACCCTGTAAAGTTCTTCGCTACTAGTTCTATTTCATGTGCACAATTAAGATTCTTTCAACTCTTTTTTCCCCTTGCTGCTGGGAGATCTTTTGGTTAATCGTGTGATCGATGCTGTCAGAGGAATATATATATAGTAGCTAGCAAAGTGGACCGAGGCGTTTAGCTTGGAGCATTTGACGTCTGTTGTTTATTTGGTCCACAGAGAAATTAACGATCTAGTCTTGGACATTGCCGCATTGGTTGACTTCATTGTCGGTTGAGAGGTGGGCAAGGCAAAAGAAGACGGGATACCATTGTCCAGTTCAGTACGTAGGCAAACAAATTAAAGACTTTGTCTGGACAGTGAGTAATCCAATTTGCTTCTGTAGTGTTTTTGTGGCTGTCACACAGTTTCGGCCCATCGACACATATGGACGCATATTCAATGGGCTTTGCAATTTGAATTTGATGAAAAATAACCGACCCATCATTGTGCTCTTTTGTCCAATTATTGTTTCATAGACACACATGTCCAATTATATATATTGGTACCATATATCTCCCACATCAATGTGCGTCCCAGTAAATATAGAAAAAATTACATCAGTTACGACAAATAATGGGATGAAGCATGATAATGCATGCATTCATCTTTATTCGTTACATTTTGTATAATAAAAATAATAAAAAACGCTCGATCCGGACCAAAATAATCCCATTTCCATCTTAATTATTCGTAACTCAATTAAGGCTTACTGAAACCATTGGTGCCGCATCTCTTGAAGTCCGCTGGCGGTGGTGGCAGGCTCGTCTCGGGCGTCGGCCCGTCCTCGACGATGAACGCCGTCGCCATGCCCATGACGATGTGGAACTCGAAGTGGCAATGCACGTACCACATCCCTGTTCATCGTCAACATCGTCGTCGATTCAATCAACCCAAAGATTAGACAACAGCAATAACATGTAGTAAAGTTTTGGAGAACAAACTGATCATATATATATATCTAGCATTTTAGCGGCCGTTGACATACCTGGATTGTCAGCGACAAAGCGGATCGCGGTCCATCCTACCCTCGGCACGTGCACGGTGTTCCTGATCTGCGGGTTGTGGTAGTTGAACTTCTTGACGTCCTTCTTGTGATCGAAGTTGCCGAGCCCCTGCGCGAGCACGAAGAAGTCGTGTCCATGGAGGTGCATCGGGTTGGGGTCGCTCTGCAGCAGCGCCGTGCTCTGGAACACGATCTCCACCGACGCGTTGTACTTGAACCGCCGGACCCTGATCGCCTTGGTCGTCGGCTCCAGCCCCTCCTCCAGCGCGCCGACCGGGATCAGGGCCATGTCGGTGTAGTTGTACGGCCGCGGCGGCCGGTCGGGGAAGTCCTCCGTGTACAGGCCCTCGCCGGTGCCGTCGTAGTGGCGCTCCAGCAGCGACGCCTTCGTCTGGTGAAGGAAGGAGACGTTGTTCATGGTCGCCACCGTGATGGTCTCGTTGCTCCTCCGGAGCTTGCAGTCCTTCTTCCCGCCGCGGCAGATGGAGCCGAGCCCCAGGGTGACGAAGAGGCGCTCGTCGACGTGCGCCGGCACGCGGTGCCGCGACGGGGACGCCAGCCCGGTGAAGTTGCCGCGGAAGTAGTAAGACGGCATGGTGTCGTGCTGGCCGGGCATGACGGGCGCCGGCACCGCGGCGCCGCCGTTGTCGGCGGGCACGCCGTCGTACCGGACGAGGCCGCGGGAGTAGAGCGCGCGGATCTGGAGGTCGGGCGGCGGCGGCTGGTTGGCGACAGCGGTCATGTGGTAGAGCCCCGGCTTGGCGTCAGCGACCATGAGCACGTCCATGGTCTCGCCGGGGGAGATGGTGATCATGTCCGTCCGGAACGGCGTCAGGTAGTTGGCGTCGGCGCCGACCACCGTGAAAGTGTGGCCGGCGACCTTGAAGAAGTACTCGGAGAAGAGGGCCGCGTTGATGAACCGCAGCAGGTAGGTCTTGCCGGGCTCGACGTCGAGCACGAAGCTCTCCTCCGGCATGCCGGAGCAGTTGCTGAGGTCGCCGAGCTTCCCGTTGAGGGTCGCCGAGAGCGGGTCGTCCTCGAAGTTGCCGTCGAGGTTCCGGCGGTCGAGCTCGACGAGGTCGAGCGTCCACCACTCGCCGATGACGATGGGCACGTCCCTCGCCGGCGTCGGGAACGGGTACCTGCCGTCCTTGGGGCGGACGACGATGGCGCCGTGGACGCTGGCGCGGAGGCAGGTGACGTGGGCATGCCACCACAGCGTGCCCACCTGGCCGGAGACGTCGAAGCGGTAGGTGCGGTTGCCGCCGGGGGCGATGGGGCACTCGGTGACGTAGCCGGCGCCGTCGGCCCAGCAGCTCCGGAGCTGCCGGACGCCGTGCCAGTGGATGGTCACGCCGTGTGTAAGCTCGTTGACGACGTGGACGACCACCGTGTCGCCGTCGACGACGTCCAGCTGCGGGCCGGGGAACTGACCGTTGACCACGTAGACCTTGGTCGAGTTGCACAGGTGGGTCATGTTCATCTCATGCACCTGTACGTACGTGGTCGTCGTTCGGAGAAGACAAGATTAAATTTTTGTGTACAGTGTACTAAAAAGGTGACAGGCGTGTGAGTCGCAGTTTTGAACTAATTGAAAAAGGTGACAGCTTAAACTTTTCTAGCACGTAAGCGTATCACATTGAGAGTAAAACTTGTACACGTCATCACCAAACTTGTAACACAAGAATGGACACGCTCAATAATACTAATTACCATCTCAGGCAAATTAAAGCATCTACATCTGTCTCTGATTTGTTTTTGAAGAAAAGTTTAAAGCCTAACATTATTAGCATATTTCTTTTGTAGCGCAAAATTAAACAAAGTGACAAACTATATTTTCACTACATTTTCTTGTAATGGCATACTAAATATTAACTCTCAACTATATTTTAGGCCAGCATTGCCAACAACACAATTTATGAGCATATATCACTTACAACAAAGGTGTGCTCGACGATGGCAGCCTCACCGCCGCCGACAGCGAGGGCGACAAGGGCCAGCCAGAGGATGGATGCCGCCATGGAGATCTTCCCCATAGCAGCCAAGAATTGGTGAGCAACTATGTTAATTGGTGTTGCTATGCTTGCTTGAAGAAGTGATGCTTCTGCTGGGCCTGCCACGTACCATATTTATACTATGGGGATGGAACACCTGAGGTAAACGGGACGGACTACAGAGTCCAGAGTTAAATCCTAAACAAGTCGCTAATGACGACCTGGTGTCAAAATTTGGACTAAAGTCGACAAATTTGAGACCCCTTCTCACTAACCAAACGCCACTATTTTGGCAGACGCCGGGCAACACAAGGTGTTTGGATTAGCATCATCTTCTAATGCTAGCAGCCTAGCTAGGAACATTTTGGATTAAACTGGCCAAGTACAATGCATCGTTTAATTAATTTGCTGCACACTGAGATTATGCCCTCATGTGTAGCAGCTGCCTGACAGTCGACAGACAACGGGAACTTAGTTAACTGTACGTATACTGCTTCGGTACTGACCAAGTTTTTTTTTTAAAAAAAAGTTGCATGAAATTTTCCGTGCAAAAAAAGGCATATGTTTGGTTAATTAGGTCAATTCCATAAACACAGGTCATTACAGAAAGAAGTTCAATCCAGGGATGGCCTGATCGATCTGTTACATGCATGCATGATGGTAATTAAAAAGGCAGATGTCGAATTGATTTTGCCTGCTGGTACATACGTACTAGCTTGATTCAACCACATCTCTGCCTTTTGATCTTTGACTCTTGAAGTCGTTTCTCCTAGCTAGGCGTGCTAATACGGAGCAGCTATGCGTGCAGAAAATGGTCTGAGCTTTCACCATCTGAGGATTGGAAATTCAGGTGTCGAGTATGACGAGGTGAGAACAGCAAGTGTCTGTTGGAAAAGCGTGTGGGGATCGATCTATCCAAGACGCCGGCGGCAGGGAGCGGAGCGAGCAAGATTTAGTCAAAACCGCGGATAAATTAATCTGATCTGATACTAAATCCGGTCAAAATCACCTGCTGAAGTAACTTTGTATAAACATTATTAATATCATACACATACTTTTTTGGACGAAATGCTAACATTAGGTGGAGAATCTTGAAGTTCAGATAACTTTTGTATGTTTTGACGGTTTGACCACGATGAATTGTTGACACAGGGGCAGGATGAACCTCGTGCAGGTACACAGCAGAGACTTGGCTTGGTTCGCAGCAAATTCGGAGAAGTAGCTAGGTTTATTTACCGCCGGAAGA
Source organism: Cenchrus americanus (assembly GCA_947561735.1). NCBI lineage: Eukaryota > Viridiplantae > Streptophyta > Magnoliopsida > Poales > Poaceae > Cenchrus > Cenchrus americanus. The sequence continues at coordinate 10,568,346 of OX387239.1, forward strand.
CTGGAGATGTGTGCGGTTTTGCTCTCGCTTCTTTCCTCATTGTTTCTTATCCCACGATACCTCCGGTCCCGTTTGGGCATTGATCCTACTAGAAGTTTTCACGTAGAACATGTACGTACTGTGGACAATTTCTGTACATGCATGTTAACCTGCTATAGAACTTTGATTTTTGTTTTTGCAGATATGCTAAAACATTGACTTTTGGTCCACGGATGAGGGTTTGGGTCAGGAGGATCGCTACCTTCGTGTTATCTCCGAGCAGATCTCTGCAGCGATCGCCTCCGACCCAGAGGTTACAGGTTCCGAGGCCACTCAGGCTCCGACTTCAGGTACCGGGACGACTACAGCTCCACCTCTCCGGCTCCGGGTTCCTCCTCTCCGACTTGGTCACTTCTCGGCGAGGACTACGACGACGACGACGCCTCCGGCTTCTCCGTTCGACCTTCGAGGACCGTCTCTACCTCGTGAGGACCATGTGTGGTTCGAGGACCAGTGGATGGTCGCTTCCTTGTGTGATGATTGGTTGATAACGTTGTGTGGACTGATTCTTGGCTAAGTATTGCAGGTGCAGGTTGCGGCTTGACTGGTGTTGGTGCAGGTGAAGAACAAGCGCGAAAGGTCGTCGCCGGTGAGGCCTCCAGGCGTGGAGAAGACAAGTAGACTTCGTTCGAGGGACCCGGTGGCCAGCGGGGTCAAGTGCGGGCCGCATGGTGGCATGAACAGCAAGATGAAGTCATGGACGGTTTCTTGGTAGAGCCTCAAAACCAATGTCGAGCCGGGACTACGTGGGAGCCGAGTCATGAGTGGCGATTGGCGGAGGCTACACCGAGTTCGCGGGGTTTTCGGTGGTTCACCAGAAAACCTCCTTGGTATGTATAGTGTTGGGGGGTTACCCGAAAAATTCGGATGATTCCCCTAACACGAGAGAGAGACAGAGTTCTTAGCATGTTCAAACACAAAGTTAGAGCGCAGAGAAACTGTGATTCCCTCTGCAGATTGCACAAGCTCCAAAAATCTGAATCCGTTTAGACGTGCCCTCGCGCCCCCTTTTATAGGGAGATGAAGGGACTTTTACATACCCAAAACACCCTCAAGCTCAGAGAATATTCCTAGTGTGAACGCATACAAGAATGTCTTTCTCGTATAACATATTTACAAATCTGCCACCAGTTCACACTCAAAACCCGGACTTTTTGGGACAACAACTTTGACTTTGCTTCTCCATCGGTTCATGAATGTCTTCACGCGTGACTCCCAAACTAGGTCCTCGACAGATTCCCGAATCAGCCTTTGCTTTTTCGTCGGTTCGTGCATGTCTTCGCGCGTGACTCCCGAACTGGGTCTCCGACAGATTCCCGAATCAGCCGCCCTCCGAAGTTCGTGCCATCGCCAGCTCGAGGTTCCGGGCTTCTGCATGTTCGCGACTCCACGTCTTCACCGAATCACGATCCCCGAACTTCGCACATTCGCGAATCCGAGGCTTCGCAGGTTCCAGGCCTCCGAAAATCGTGAGTTCCCTGTTCCTGAAAAACATGTCTCAAGAACTTTGTCAAATCTTAACGTTTCGAGGGTGACGGTTTTCCTGAATTCCCCAACACTAGACCCTCGGGGAAGCGGGTTGACTCCGACGATCCGATTCCATGAATATTTCGGAAATTTAGTAAAAAACGTCACCCTCAGAACGTCGGAGGGGACACGCGTCGCCCGGAAACCCTAAAACGGTTAAATCGAGGCAGGTTTCGCGGAACTACCCCTCCCCGCCTCTATAAATAGGAGGCTCCCGCTATTAAAAAATTTTACGACTCTCCTGCTTTTTACGATTCGCGAATCTCTCTGCTCGCAGAATCTCGTCTTCTACTTAAAAGTTCGTGATCTTCCGGTTTTCTTCGGATCTCTCTAAGGTATTATTTTGTTTCTCTCTTTCAATTCTTACTTGTCATTTTTTGCTACAATGGTATCTTTGTTCTATGAACTTCATTCTCGAATGTTGTTCTCATTGCTTCGTATGTGTAACTCTGTTGGTTAGGTGGCTCGAGTTAAAAGCACCGCGAGACCCATGACTACCGAAGAACTCATCGCAGTTGGTCTCCCAGTTGATCCAATTGTCGAAGGTACTGAGAATGCTGCACCAACTGAAGATGCAGGCTCTCCTAGCGGCTCCAGGAGTCGCGAGGACGGGGAGGTTCAAACAGATGATGATGAAGATATCGGGGATGTGGACGCTAGCGTCAGTGATCTGGTTAAAGCAAAGACTGCCGGACCGCTGCCACCCTCTCTTGCCTTCGGAGAGTCCAAAGTCACTACCAATATGATTCGGGATTATGAAAAAGTCGGGTTCTTCCCTTCGGGCGCTGGGCGAGCCCCACTTGATGAACAAACCCCTACCCTTGAGGACAGAGAAGTTGTCGTCTTTCGTGACTTCTTCATCTGTGGACTCAGATTCCCCTGCGACCCGATTTTGCTGGCGATTTTGGATGCATTTTCGGTGAAGATCCACCAACTTTCGCCGACGTCTTTTCTTGAGGTGTAGAAATTCATTTGGATCATGAAGACCTTCGGCTGTAACCTCAGTGTCGACGCCTTTGCCAGGTTCTACGAACTGGTAATTATTCCTGAGGTTATCAAGGCCAGCGACGGGCAGTTCTGTCACGCTCAACACGCGTGCTGCACCTTCAACACCCGGCGCCAGAACACCCGAAAAGGGATTACTCGAATTCAGATTGCTCCCTGCTACAAGACCAACCTCACCGATGACTGGAACTCTTATTGGTTCTACTTGAAGGTCAACATGTCGGAAGTTTCTGGCTACACAGGCCCGGCTCACCCCTTGTCCTGCCCTATCGCGCCCCTGACCGTGGTGAACACCACCGAATTCAATCACCGGGCAGTGGGGATTAGAAACTGCGAGAGTGCATTTCATCTCGCCAGTACTATACTTGGTGGCCGCGATATCATTGAAGAGTTCGTTGCTGCCCGGATCTGGCCGATTTCCAGCGGTTGGGATCCCATTGAGATCGTATATTTCAACGTCAACTGGGCAGCTCGAGAAGTGCCTTTCCCGAAGTTCGGGATTAAGCTTCGTGAAAATCAGAGCACCGACGCCTTCATGATCGAGATAGAAAAGAGAGTGAACGTCATGATAGGCGAATACACCATGAACGAATACAAGGCGTACAAAGCTCTTGTGAAACACAAGAAGAGGATCAATCACGTGTTCACCGAGGTTTGTGGGGACAAGTCTTTCAGTTCTCGAGGTCTGAGTCCCAAGCTGAAGGTTTTCGCGGTTGCAGTGGCCAGTTGTCCGACTGCCCCTATCAATGCCCCACGAATAAGATCTTCGAAGCGAGGCTCATCGTCTGTCAGTGAGAGCACTTCCTCTGGGGTTAAGCCTTCCAGGACAAGATCTCTGGAATCGTCGAAGCGTAAACGCAAGACCTCTGAACGAACTTCGGATGCCGAGCTTCAGGCGGCTTCGGGCCTAGCCCCGATGAGTCGCAAAAAGTTGAAGAAGGTGGTGAAGAAGGTTTCTTCTATCGGGGTTCGGCGAGTTCCATCTGCCTTCGACGACGTTGTCTTCGTGGGAGCGGATAGCCAGAAAGGTTTTTGCTTATGGCCTCTGTTTAACTTTCGAGACAATTGTCCATCAGGTTCTGAGAATGAGTTCGTGGATATTGATTCTTTTTCGAATGTCGCTCCCGAAGTTCGCAAAGAGGTTGTACTTGCCGTTGCCGCCGAGACCACCGTTGCTTCGCCGGAGTTACCGCCCCTGTTGAAGCCCCCGCTGCTGCCGAAGCCCCTGCTGCCGATGTCCCTCTGTCCACTCGCTCCCGTGACGAGGCTTCCCCCGAATTCACCAAGGAACTTGAACTCACCATTCAAAGGGGGGAGGATCCTACCGAACATGCTCCCTTGCTCGAAGTTCGGGAGGTTGTTCCCGAAGATCAGGCTCCCTCTCCTTCTTTGGCCGCTTTTAACAAGAGTTTTGGTACGTCTCATCGCGACGAGCTATTAAGTGTTGGTTTTGAGACAACTGGCGTCGGGAGCAAGATGTCCAAGATTTTAACACTATGGAAATCACCTGCAATTGTTGATGAAACAGGAGGGGAGAGCTCGGAACAACCCGGAGGAGCTTCTCGGGACTCTGAGAAGGGGCCTCACCCTACTCCCGAAGGCACCCCTTCGTCCCAGGGTAAGGCTTCTTCTGGTTCGACGAAACAGGTCACCATGCAGCACTTCAGCAAGCAAGGTTCGTTTCTTTTCATTACTTTTTCGTGCTTTTTCCGATTCTCGAATTTCGATCTGAAACTTTAATCTCGAATTTTTCAGAATTCAAGGATCTTCTCCATTCTTACTCTCCGTCGAAGCTGGCGCGTTTCCAAGAAGACTACACCCTTAAGCATTCTATGCTCGGGAAAGTTGCAGTTGAGCGACTTGCTGAACAGGAGAAGGCAAACAAGCAACTTTCCCAGGAATCCAAGGAACTCAAGCGCAGTTTCGCCCTCGCTCAGTCCGCGAACATCGATCTTGAGAAAAAGGTGGCTGAGATGGCGAAGGCCTTGAAGACCAGTCAAGAAGAAAAGAAGATTGCTGAGGCAGCACTTGACCAGTCTTAAAAGGAGTTGGAAAAGGTTCAAAAGGCTCACGAAGATGATCTTAGTTTGATCGAAAATCTTCGAGAGAAACACGAGAGGCCTGCGAAAACTGCCGAAGGTCTTCGCATTAACAACGCCAGTCTCGCCAAGTCTTTGAGCACGAAAGATCGAAAAATTCTGGATCTTGAGAAAGCGCTGGCGAAGCAGGATGAAACCTCGAAGAGGAACGCGTCCGAAATTCTGGAGAAGCTGAAGCTCCTTTATGAGGAATACAAGAAATCGCTGAACGAGTTTGGCGTTCGTCCTGCTCCTCTTACAGCTAATATTAAAATTCCCAAATTCATGGACTGGATCGAGACTGAATTCAAGGCCCTCTCTAAGGTAATCTCTGGCGCCAGTGACTTCGCAGCTGCCTTCTCTGTGGAGAGCATACTAAAGATTCTTCATGACTTCGACTGCGCCGACCTGGAGAAGTTCCGCGATAAGATCTCTCAATTCCCTAGCGCCACAAGCACTTCGATAATTCGAGCTAATGCAGATGTTCAGGCCATCAAGAACAAATTCGCGAGGGAATTCTGGTTCGCCAGTGGGAAGGAGACTGTCAAGGTCATCGCGCGTGCTAAACTTGCTGAGGTAATTTTTTGTACGATTTCGTCACTTGTACCGGCTATCGATGTTTCAGTGTTTCGAGTTCCCTTTACATTTTCTTTTCTTTCCTTCTCAGCTGAACGAGGAAGAAGATCGCGAGAATATTGCTGCGTCCCCCGAAGGGTCAACTTCCGCGCGAAGATTCTAGCGACTCAGGCGAAGGGGGTTCGGGCGGCAGCAGCAGTAGCAGCGATGAGGGCAGCATCGACGGGCAAGCTTCTGGGCGTGATGAAAGTTCTCCGAAGGTGGACGTCATGGATTAGGTTTTTATCCAAACCTTGCACACCCTCAAGGCTGTCTGTATATTTTGTAGATTCACTTAGCTTTTCTGAACAAATGTTTTGTAAACTTTAACCCGCGCAGGTCCTGCAAGCTGGGCCTGCGCAGGACGTGATGCCACTGCGAATTCATCGAGATAGGATGTTCGTTAGCAGCGAAGCGTGGCGCTTGTTCAAACAAGCTCATCTCGAACAAGACTTCTCTGATTTTTGGCTCGAAACCTCGCTTAAATTTTCTATGGGCTGTTTCGATCTTTCTTCCTTTTTCTTATTTTGTAAGAAGGAAAGTTCTGCATCCGCTACTTCGTGCTCCGCGACTATTCTGAAGACGGAGCCCCTTAGCAGATGCGTCCGATTTCTCTTATGCTAGCGATGTTGCCGAAGACAGTGGCTGTAAACCAGGACATGTTGTGGAGCTTTCATTCTAGATTTTGCACTAACTACTGTAATTGTTGATGAACTATTTCGAAGTTTTTATGCAAATAAGGCAATGAATACGTTTTTTTTGTTTTCTTGAAAAAACGTCACCCTCCCCCACCTTGCCGTTTTGCATGAAAACTTGAAGGCAAGTTGACGAAGTTTACTATTCGAGTATTTCGATCGAGCATACTTTTTAGGAGAAATCTTCGTTAGTTTTTTCAAAATTTCAACCGTCGTTGCGCAAGTCGACACAATTGGTTTTCGAATTTTGTGGACTTGATCTGACTGGCAGACTTGCCTTGGTTGATACTGCAACCCTCAGTTGCTTCAACCATGATTTTCTACGACTTTCCGCACGAGCCCCTTGCTCTTTTATTACCACGATGTTATCACGAAAAACTTTTCAGCAATTTACGCTAAAGAAAAATCTGTAGGCAACTCCTTACACATTCATTTGATCGAAATCATCATGCAAACTTTTTCGGTGGAAATCCCTTCGTGGATGGGATTCTAGGCCACAGCTTATTGTTGTCTTGGGCCTTTTGGTGGAAATCCCTTCGTGGATGGGATTCTAGGCCACAGCTTATTGTTGTCTTGGGCCTCTTTCTTCACGATGGAATTCAGGCTATCACGAAGCCTTTCTCATGAACTTTTTCCTTTTTTCAAGGTGGAACTCTGGCTATCGCGAAGCCTTTCTCATGATCTTTTTTTCTTTTTTCACGATGTTCTCACGAATTTTTTCTTTTTTCACGATGGGATTCTGGCTATCACGAAGCCTTTCTCACGAACTTTTTTCTTTTTTCACGATGGGATTCTGGCTATCACGAAGCCTTTCTCACGAACTTCTTTTCTTTTTTCACGATGGAATTCTGGCTATCACGAAGCCTTTCTCACGAACTTCTTTTCTTTTTTCACGATAGAACTCTAGAAATACGCGATTTGGGAGAAGACTCTTTTTGTACATATATCACAAAGAGTATTTACATAGGATCCGCCTCGTTAAAAACCTTGCCTCTTGATTTAAAGCCCCCTTTGCAAGGAAAAGAGTACGGTCCTTCTTATTCTAATGCAACTAGGAAAAGGAAAGCTAATGTTTTCTCCCGAAATCACTTATAGACACGTGATTCGGATTTTTTAGTTTTTTAGAACACAAACTTGCGAAAATTGAAAAACTACTATATATTACATCTAGCTTCAACTGGGGTTTTCATGGATAATACCTTTTTAGGCTGTCAGCATTCCATGAATACGGCAACTTTTCGCCAGTTTGCTCCATTAAGCGAAAAGCTCGTGGCATGTCTGTTTCCCTGGCGATGTAAGGCCCTTCCCAAGACTCATGAAGTTTTCCTGGGTTCTCCCAGTTTTTCTTCCTTTTCAACACAAGATCACCAGTTTTGATGTCTTTTCGGACAACCTTCTTGTCTCTCCAAGCCCTTGTCTCTCTTTGGTATCTCCCGATGTTTTCTGCGGCTTCAAGGATCGTCAGCTCGATCATGTCCTTTTCCACTTTCTTATCGATTTCCTCTATCTCTTTTCCTTTCAAGACTCTTATGCTTTCATTCTTAATTTCCTCCGGTGTCATAGCCTCAGTGCCGAAAAGTAGGCGAAAAGGCGTAATACCTGTTGCTCTTGACACTGTGGTGTTGTGAGACCAGATTACCTTGGTAATTCATCTACCCACTTTCCCTTCTTCTGGTCGAACAAGCATTTCTTGATTCCCGAAAAAATCAGTCCATTGGCTCTTTCAACTGCTCCGTTGGACTGCGGGTGATATACTGACGAAAATTTCGCCTGAGTGCCCAAGGTTTTGCAATATTCTTTGAAGGTGTAGCAGTCGAACTGTTTGCCATTGTCAACAGTTAGTTCTCTAGGAACCCCGAACCTGCGACTATGTTCTGCCAAAAGAATTTCTGAACTGTTGTTGCTTTGATGTTCGCAAGTCGTTTTGCCTCCACCCATTTCGTGAAATAATCGACTGCAACAGCTGCGAATCGGCAATTGCTTTGAGCCGTTGGCAACTGGCCCACTAGGTCCATTCCCCACCTTTGCAGAGGCCAAGTCGGTGGAATTAAGTGAACTGGCATTGAAGGCAAATTATGTTTATTCGCCGTTTTCTGGCATGCTTCACACTGCCGAACTAATGTCTTGGCATCAATGTTTATGGTTGGCCAATAGAATCCCTGCTTTATTGCCTTTCCGGCCAAGGCCCTGGTGCTTATGTGCGCCCCACAGAATCCACTGTGAATTTCCTTTAGAAGCTCCTGACCTTTTTCGGAGGTGATGCATCGCAGCCAAGGTTCAGTGACTCTGATTTGTAAAGTTCTCCATTCACTCTTTGTATAGCCCCGAACTCTTTGTTTCAATCTTTTCTCTTCTAACTCATTTTGTGGTTCGTAATGTCCTCTCAGATAAGCCATGATTTCTGCTCTCCAATCGGGAGTCTCCACTACATTCACGATTTTGGCCCTCAAATCCTTGATGGACGGTTCTCTGATGATTTCGAAGAACACATCCGGGGGTAGTTCTTGATTTCTGGCTGCTGCTTTCGCCAGCTTGTCTGCCTCATTGTTGTCATCCCTTGGGATATGCTGGACTGAATAACCTTTGAAATGTTTTTCCATTTCCCTTACTTTTTCTAGATATTTCATGAGAACAGGATTTCTTGCTTCGCTTTCTTTCTCGATGTGTTCTTGGATCACTTTCGAATCCGTTCTGATTATGAAGGTCTGCTGCCCCAAGGCTCTCATTTTCCTTAATGCCAACAGAAGAGCTTCGTATTCCGTTGTGTTATTCGTGGAATGTTCGTTGTTCGCGAATACGAGCCGAGCTGCGTATCTTATGACTACGCCCGTCGGGGACGTCACAACAGCCGAAATTCCGACCCCCTTGTAACACTAGGCCCCTTCGCATTGTACTATCCAAGGTTCAGGTGCATTTTCCTCGAAGTTCTGAGTAGGTGAAGTCCAGTCCACGACAAAATCTGCTAGAACTTGCGATTTTATTGTGCTTCTTCTCTCAAAGTCCACCACATACTCAGAAAGCTCAGCTCCCCACTTGATGATTTGGGTGGATGCCTCTCTATTTGCGAACAGATCATTCAGTGGCTGGTTGGTGATGACCCTTATCCTGTGACCCTCGAAGTAGTGCCTTAGCTTCCTTGCTGCCATAATGACCGCATACGCGATTTTTTCCAGTTCGGAATAGAAGATCTTGGAGCCAGACAAAGCTTCGGAAGCAAAGTAAATAGGAATTTGTTGGAGTTTTCCTTCCTCTTCTTTTTCTTGCACTAGCACCGCACTTACTGCCGAATTTGATGCAGACACATATAGTAGAAGTGGCGATTTTGGTTCGGGAGGACAGAGCTTGGTCATATTTGACAAGTAATCTTTCAATTCTTGGAAAGCTCGTTTCTGAGGTTCGGACCACTGGAAATTCTTGGCACTTTGGAGAACTTGGAAAAATGGTAAGCTTCTTTCTGCAGCCTTGGGAATGAATCTGTTAAGGGCAGCCACTCTCCCTGTCAGCTTCTGCACATCTTTTACTGAAACTGGATCTTGCATTTCCACCAAAGCCCTGATTTTGTCGGGATTCACCTCTATGCCCTTTGTTGAAACTAGACATCCGAGAACTTTCCCCTTGTGAATGCCGAATACACATTTCTCCGGATTCAGTTTCAGGTTCGCTGCTCTCATATTCGCAAATGTTTTCGCCAAGTCACTGATGTGATCTTTTCTCTGAACACTTTTGACGACTATATTGTCCACATACGCCAAGATGTTCCTCCGTAGCTGGGGATGAAGTACTATTGCTATCATTCTTGAGAATGTGCATCCTGCGTTCTTTAGCCCCTCTGGCATTCTCAGGAAACAAAATGTTCCGAATGGGGTGATGAAACTTGTCTTTTCTTCGTCCTCTTTACGGACCCTTATCAGATGATACCCAGAGAACATGTCCAGGAGTGATAGCATTTCACTATTGGCTGCATCATCTACGATTTTGTCTACTCTTTCTAAGGAGAAATCGTCTTTTTTGCATGCCTTGTTCAAATCTGTGAAGTCCACGCACATTCTCCACTTTCCATTTTTCTTCTTGACTGGTACTGTGTTGGCTAGCCAGACCGGGTACTTCACCTCTCTGATTACTTGCGCGTCTTGCAATCTCTGAACTTCAGCTTCCACTGCTTTCACTTTTCTTCGGACATTTTTCGAAGTTTCTGCTTCTTGGGAGGTATTTTTTCGTCTGTCTCCAGGGCATGTTCGATGATGTCTCTGTCCACACCTTGTAGGTCCTTAGCTGACCATGCGAAAACATCTTTGTTCTTGTTCAGGAACTGTACGAGATCTCTGTCCTCTTCGGCACTGAGGTGCGCCCCTATTGTGACTGCTCTATCAGGCATGTCGTTCAGATACACTTTCTTGGTTTCGCCATCTGCAGCTATTTCAATTTTTTCTCTATCCTGCTTGGCCTCTTCGTAAGTTTCCTTCTTCTCGTCAGCTGTTTTCAGCTGGTACACGTTCGTATGGCCGAGCGTGTGGCCTTTTTCTATGTTTCTGGCCTCTTGTTGATTGCCGAACACCGCGATGACCCCTTTGGGCGCAGGCATTTTCATGCATAAGAACTGCTGCCTTATGACTGCATCAAACTTGTTCATGAAACCTCTGCCGAAAATCGCGAGATACAGGTGGTAAATGTCAACCACATCAAAAGTGAGACTCTCTGTTCTGGCATTTTCGAGATCTCCGAAGGAAACCGGGAGTGATATCTTTCCAACCGGCTTGATGGGCTTTCCTCCGAACCCTTGCAGCGGGTACTCTGGGGGGTCCAACATGTGATGGCTCAGATTCATCTTTTCGAAAGTCTTCAAGAACAAGATATCCGCTGAACTTCCATTGTCAACTAGGACTTTTCCTATGACCCACCCAGCTATGTTCACCTCAATGACCAGCCTAAAATCTTTGAGCTTAAAATCTTCTTCTGTGAAGGTGATTGGCACCTTTGCCCACTCCGGACGTGCAGCTGGGCCGTCATCGATGATGGTGTTTACAGACCTGAAGTAATTACTTCTTTGCTTCTTGGTCTCGAATTCCATAGCTAACCCGCCTGTGATTGGCATGATAGCCCCGAACGATGGCAATGCTTTGGAGTTCTGAGGTCCCGAACTTGACTGAGGCCTTGACGAACTTTCTGGCGGTGGTGGCATGATTTCCCGAATGGGTTGTGGGCTCTTGGATTGACTAGATTTCTTGCGGCCGAGGGAAAAATTGCTGCGACGGCCGCCACGGCCGATCGCGGTTGCGGGAATTGCTTTGAACCGGGACGGAACTTGATTATGAGTTCGCGAATTGCGGCCGCCAAAAATTAGGGCGAAACCGGCTTGGCATTGAGGATGCGATGCTCATTAGCGTCTTCTCTTGCTGAATTCTTGCCATGTTCTTCTTCGTTTCCTCCCATGATACTGGCAATAGAAGTAAGGATCTTTTGGGTTATGGTTCATGAGTCTCGGGGGTCCTCTTCCTCTCCCCCTTCCTCTGGGATTGAACCCTCCCCTGGTGCTTGGTCCGTTGCTTTGTTCAGGTTGTGGGTTTCCGACGTTGTTGACATTTCGCGGATGCTGGGATGGTGCCCTCCCTGTCATTTCTCTGTTGCCCTGTCTTGCCTCGTTCCGCTCGACTACTCTCTTGCGATGGTCATCATCAGACAAAATGTACTCTTCCAATTCGTGAAAAAGTTCTTCAACCGACTTGGGTTTCTTTCTTGTGAGATGCACAGCTGTTGGCCCTGGAGTGAGGCCCTTGATTAACGCATTGATTGTTGTTTTTTCATCAGCTTTGGGGATCTGAGATCTTTGCTGCATGAACCTTCTCACGAAGTTACGCAGTGGCTCTCTGTCTTTCTGCTTGCAGTTGTACAAATTTGATGCTTCCGCAGTTGTGTCGTGGAACATCTGAAATGCTTGCATGAACTTTGTCTTGAGGTCTACCCAACTGTAGACTGAGTATGGAGGTAGCAGTGAGTACCAATTCAGTACTGGTCCTTCGCAAGCAATGATGAAGGATTTGACCAGTGCAACATTATCCCCTCCTGCCGAATTCACAGCTGATTCATATCTCATGAGGAATTGCCTAGAGTTTCCGAAGCCGTTGTATTTGGGAAGAGAGACAGGCTTAAACTTCGGCGGCCAAGGTGCTGTTTGCAGCCCAATAAACAGCGGCGATTCAGAATCCACGAAGTGTGAGATTCCGTTTCCCGCGAAGAAGTTTTCTTTCGGGGGTTCTCTTGCGGCCCGCAGTTCGGTGCGGTGATTCCTGCCACAGGGAACTGTTCTCTTGTTCTTTCATTTCATCAATTTCTCTCTGTATCACTTCTATTTGCTCTTTTGCTTTGTTTAGCTGCTCTAGTTTTTCAGAGATTTTTCTCTTCGCTTGCAATTGACTTGCGAACTTTTCTTTGTCTTTCTGCAGCTGCTGTATCTTTTGCTGAACCATTTCTAGCTCCCTGTCTATGGTGTCATCATCATTATCGACATTCTCAAATTCTTGCTGTTCAGCAGGTTGTTCTTGGGTATGAGCCGTTTTTTCTGCTCTTTCCTTCATCAGAGCTTCGAGCTTTGCTCTCCGCTCTTGGTCTGTTGTGTTAGAAGGTTTAGGAACGAAAGAGGTTTCATTTCTTTGGGTAGGATGGTGATCGTCTCGATTTGCCTCTGTTGTAACGTTCTTCTTGGATTTCTTCTGAGGTGGCATCGTGAGCTTCTCTTCGGCTGGAACACGGTGGGCGCCAATGTTGGGGGGTTACCCAAAAAATTCGGATGATTCCCCTAACACGAGAGAAAGAGAGAGTTCTTAGCACGTTCAAACACAAAGTTAGAGTGCAGAGAAATTGTGATTCTCTCTGCAGATTGCACAAGCTCCAAAAATCTGAATCCGTTTACATGTGCCCTCGCGCCCCCTTTTATAGGGAGATGAAGGGACTTTTACATACCCAAAACACCCTCAAGCTCAGAGAATATTCCTAGTGTGAACGCATATAAGAATGTCTTTCTCGTCTAACATATTACAAATCTGCCACCAGTTCACACTCAAAACCCGGACTTTTGGGGACAACAACTTTGACTTTGCTTCTCCGTCGGTTCATGAATGTCTTCACGCGTGACTCCCGAACTAGGTCCTCGACAGATTCCCGAATCAGCCTTTGCTTCTTCGTCGGTTCGTGCATGTCTTCGCGCGTGACTCCCGAACTGGGTCTCCGATAGATTCCCAAATCAGCCGCCCTTCGAAGTTCGCGCCATCGCCAGCTCGAGGTTCCGGGCTTCTGCATGTTCGCGACTCCACATCTTCACCGAATCACGATCCCCGAACTTCGCACATTCGCGAATCCGAGGCTTCGCAGGTTCCAGGCCTCCGAAAATCGTGAGGTCCCTGTTCCAGAAAAACATATCTCAAAAACTTTGTCAAATCTTAATGTTTTGGGGGTGACGGTTTTTCCTAAATTCCCCAACATATAGATGATTCGGCGTGGTTCCTCAAGGCTTTGTTGTGTTGTTCCCGGTTGTTCTTGGTGGTGATTTTCGGAGCCCTCTCTTGGTGGTTTTCTTGGGGTGTTTTCGGGACCTTGCTCTTGGGGATTTGTTGGGGGAAATTTGTGGGAACCCTTCGTGGTTCTTTGGGTTGTGATTCCCCTTCCAAATCCGTGAGTTAAGGGGCTCGATTTTGGGATTTTCGGTGTTCTAGGATTACAGGAGTTCTTGGCGGGATTTCTTCAATTCCTCTTGATTTGGCAAGTTTTGGTGGACAAAATCATGGCTATGGACTCCTCATGAGGTGTGCCTATTATCCCCAAAGTCTTGTTCAAGTCCGTGGAGCGATTCGGGAGATCGAAGTTTGGATTTGGGGGAGTTGACCCGCGGGTGCTGTTCGTCCCGAGCTGCCTAGGCTACACCGGTCTGACCAGTGCTCTTGACCGGTTGACCAGTGCAAGCTACCTGTGGGATTTGCCTCGGGTGAATTGCTTGACTCGTGTGTCTTTGGGTCCTGGTGCTGCTGGTCAGTTCTTGGTCTGTTTGGAGTCGTTTTGTTAGGTCTTGTGTAGGGTTCTCCTTCCGTGCAGGTTGTGTTTTGGGGGTGGTTTTGCTCCAGGGCCTAGAGAAGTCACTGAGGCTCTCTGGAACGCTTGTGCGGCTGCTGTAGCCACCGGCCTGACCGGCTCTGTCCACCAGTCTGACCGGTGTCACCGGTCTGACCGGCGCAGGCCATCGGTCTGACCGGTGCAGCTCAGGCAGCAAGCCGTGCAAGTTTCCACTGTGCGTGTTGGTGTGTTTTGGCTCGGAAGGTTGTGTGTTGGTTCCTAGGTCCAGTGGCACTCCAGTGGTTGCGTGGGCTTGGCCAACTTAGGTAGTGAGTCGGAGACGTGTGTTAGAAGCCGTGTTCGTCTTGTTGGAGTTTCCATCTCCTTCGAGAAGAATTTTTATCGGCTCCCATTCACTCCCCCCCTCTTTGGTTCGCCGTATCGATCCTTCACCTCACCGCCGGATCCTTCCTCTCCGCCTTAGCCTTAGACTCCTTTTTGGTGCTTGTTGCCAAAGGGGGAGATAGATAGGGGGAGTAGAGATAAGGTGTGTTAGGGGAGAGTGCAGGTTTTCGAGTTTTTGTAGCCTCTCTCGTTTTGTGGAGTTTTCATGATGAGACATGTATTTGGATCTTATGCTTGTCGTTGGTTTACATGTCTACTCATGTTTGTGGTGCTTGTTTACCTTAATGCATGTGTGTTTTTAGCCTATCTTGTTTCATGCATTAGAAGTAGAGTTTATATGTTTTCAAATTCATTTTCATATATCTTACTCGTGTTGTCATCTATCACCAAAAAGGGGGAGATTGTAACCATCTAGGCCCTTTCGCACCTTTGGTAAGGGTGTGTTTTGGTGATAAATGACAACCATATGCTTGTGACTAACCTTTGTTTTGCAGCGGATTTCTTATTGGGTTATTGTCACAAGTATGGAATGAAATGAGACCCCTCAATTTGATTTCAAGGACTAAAAATGGATGAATACTACGAGGATAAGGACTTTGATAGTTCCAAGTGTCACAAGGAGATGAATGACACTTGGATTGCTAGTTTGTAGTTTTAGACCGTACTATTAAGAGGGGTTCATACACTAGTAGCTTGACCATGCACTCAAAAGCCATAAAATTATGCACACTCAAGTTCCTTGGTTGTCAACTAGCTTAGAGAGTTCATGGAAGCAAGGTTGAAGAAAAAGAATTGATGGAAAACTCAAAAGCGCTAAATTGGACGAGTTAAAATGAAGTTCATAGCATCGGATGATCCGATGCATTCATTTCTAGATGCGTCAGATGAGTTCTTTGGCCATTGGATTCAAAATGGACCGTCGGATGAACCGACAGTACAGGCATCGGTTCATCCGACGCCTTAGGGTTTGGCTACAGTATGGGTCAAGGCTCAGCACTTCAGCACCGGACGATCTGACACCTTGACCATCGGTTCATCCGACGGTTGCATTTAAATCATATAGAGACGCGCCAACTCAACTGCTTCAGCACCGGATGTACCGACGCTTGGATAGAGGACTCAACAGTTCATCCGACGGTTATACTCAAATCATACAGTACCGCCCCGAGTGTGGAGTCTTCAGCACCGGATGATCCGGCATGGCGTCGGTGTATAGCATCGTGTATTGTCTGGTTTTCTCGGTTCAACGGCTATATTGGACGCTATTAGTGATCGGATGATCCGACGATTTGCAGGGGGAGACCATCGGTTCATCCGACGGTACAACTTTTCAGGGACTTTTTCCAACGGCTAGCCACACTTGCTAGGCCTATAAATATGACCCCCCTACCTCTCTAGAGTTGCCTTTTCCATTTGGAAGATCCATTGCAGCCAAGGAGAGGAGAGTGTGTTCTTGCCATTTGGGATTCTCTTCCTCTTGTTTGAGGGCCTCTTTCTTAGTGATCAAGAGTTTTCAAGGTGCATACATGGCTTAGTTAAGTGATCAGGTCAAGTGAAGGTGTGCGGGCTTGTTACTCTTGGAGTTTGACGGCTCCTAGACGGTATCGGTGTTTGGAGGGTTCTTGGTGAGCTCTTGGAGATTGTAGGAGCCTCAAGACAAGCTTGGTGTACACGGTTCGTGACCCACCGTTCCGGAGATGGAGAACGGGTACTCTTAGTGAGCACTTGTGTCTTGGTGACTCAAGGGGGAGCAATACTCTAAGTGAGTGCTCCAACGTGGATTAGGGGGAAGCGTCAACTTCTCGATACCACGGGAAAAAATTCAGTCGTCTCTTGTGCCTCTTTATTTACTTTCTACCATTAAAATTCAGCACCTAATTTCCGCACTTAAGTTTCCTTGTCTTTGCTCTTGTCTTTTGCTTGTGTGCTTCATATCTTGCCTAGGTTGTTTCTTATCTCCTAGTGTGTTATTTGCTAAGGAAACTTTTGTTAGTGTGCTCTAGTAGTAGAGAAAATCTGTTTTTAGATGGGCAACACAGTTAATAGGCTAAGGTTTCTTCATTGGTGTAGAAATTGAAAAGAAGTCCCATATTCAACCCTCCTTCTATGTGACTAAGATCCTACACACATTGCCGCCACCAACTTTGAGTAAACATTTTGCCTTCATGATTATTTGTCGTAGTTTGCTGCATGAAATGGATACATGACAAATTTTTGAAAACTAGACATAGGGCCTGTTTTGAGAAATATCCAAAAGCTAGGGTTAAAATTTAGCTTATGAAATAGCTCTTCCATAAAATAGCATTTGAGTTATTTGGATTTGTGAGCTATTTAATATTTAATACACATTTCCAATCATTTGAGTTCAAACTAGCTATACATTGGGACCCACACGTCCTCCCCCACTCTCCCCCTCCATTGACGGCTTGACTCCCTCCTCCTCTACTCCTCCGCCAAGGCACCCGAGCACGCACCCAGCGACGGAGGCAACCAGGGGGGCAAGGGGGGCTCGAGCCCCCCCCCCCCCCGACGACTCGTCGGCACTAGAGCCCTCTGTTTCCCTTTTTCAAATTTTACTCATGTATACAAATAGAAGGGATTGAAAAAATACACAAGATGTATTTTGGTATATTTGGCCAATAATTTCGGCTAAGCCCAAACTTCAAAGCGTAACAAAGAAAAAAACCCTATCCGACCAACAATTCCTGTCCGTCGTCTGTCGTTGCCTCCACGTCTTTGCCTCCTCCCGCCTTCTCCCGTCACCCCAACCCAAAGTCCTCAATCCTCTCTCCGTCGCCCAAGCCCCCAAACCCAATATATTGTTCGACTCTCACGATCTCTTGTCGTCTCCACCTCTCCGGTGAGCAGGTCCCGCCCTCCGATCTCCCAGGTGCAACTTCCTGGCCAGGCGTGCGCCGGCCGGCGGGAAGCCCGCACGCCGCAGGTCGCGGCGGTGCAACACTCGGGGGCGAGCCGCGAGTGCCGAGTAGAACGGTGTCAAGCGGCCACGAGCACACGAGCATAACTATATAATACTATTTTAAACTATTATATTTTACTCATGATGTATTTTATGATTTTCATCATTCATCAATGTTTCAATATATATAATTATATAAGATTATTTAAACTGTTATATTTGTCTATTTTGAGAGGTAATAGTGGTGTTATGTCGATATGGCTTTATAGTTCAGCCCCTCCTAAATTATTTCCTGGCTCCGTCCCTGCGCGCACCACCCCCTGCTCTCCCTCCCTCCCAGCGGAAGAAGCACTTGGAGCTCCCGCGCATCAGCCGCTGTCGAGGCGGAGCTCCAGCTTGCGCACGCTCCAACCGGCGGGCCTCGCGACGGCAAAAGGACACGACCGTGCACTATCTCTCCTCCTGGATCCCTACTCCACTCCTTCGTGTGTTGATTCCGCTTCCTCCCTCTGGCCTGCACACGCACCACCTCCTCCCTGCTGCTCCCCTCTCCGACCACAGTAGACAATGGGTAGAAAAGGACGGGAGGGTGGACGCCCGTGCGCATTGCGGCCCCTGACCATGTAGTCGATGGTGTGTCACGGACATGCTTGAGGTTGACGCGGAGCGTGGGGTCGGTGCCGCTGGGGCACCGGTGAAGTCGACACGACCATTGTAGTCGCGCTGGACGACGACCTCCGTCATGATATTCATAGTGCTTCCAGAGTAGCATGTCGGCGTAATGGGGCGATGGCCTTGGGCCCCGCGCTAGTAGCGCGGTGTCAGTTAGAGCCGCGACTGCCTCTCCATTGTCCACCTCACGAGGAACTGGTGACGTAATGAGGAACTAAGAGGTCGTGCCCGGCCGACGTGATGGCAGAGCCCAGCGCGGCCGCATAGGCGCTCCGGGTGATGGAGACTGCAGCAGGTTGTGTGGAGGGCCTCACCATGTTGTATAAAGGCGTGGTGGTGGAGGTTGTCCCGATGTTGGTAGGGAAGATGATGAAGGTTTGACGTGACGGTGCGGTGGCGGTGTTGGCGATGCCCCGGGACGGATCTGATGGGGGGGCGAGGCTTCGATGGCGGCGCACCATGGATGCGAGGCGGCGGCGGAGAGTGGGGGAAAGGGCAGCATAGCGGTCTGGAAGGCAGGTAGGTGAGTCCGGCTCACACGGGTGGGAAGAGGCGGCGACGCAGGTGATGCCCGGTGGCGGTGTGGGTGGGGGACGAGCACCGCACCGTGCGGGTGAGGGCACAAGATGGATGTTGTGTGGCTTGAGGAAAAGGGCGCACCCAAAAAAGCTCCAATTAGCACCTCTTTGTAGGATTATTTTTGAAGTGAGTTAGTTGCTTATAGCTCTAAAATAACCCTCATGTTTCAATCATTATGAGCTAAAAAAAGAAGAGCTAAAAAATAGCTCCGTTGTCTATGGCTTTTAAAACTTCTTAAATATTTTTGAGCTAAAAATGAAGAAGCGTTAGCAGCAACAAAGGATATCTTTACTGTGCATACTTGCTTTCTTCTTTCGCTGGTCCCCTTTTTTGATCTTTTACGTTAAAAATGTTGCACACCCTCCGGTTCAGTTCGTTTAGGACAGAATTGTACATATGAAGGAGTAATTAATTAGAGTGTAATTTTCTTTGTTTAACTCTATTAAATAGTGTCGTGGGTACATTGAGATGATAAACAAACGCAGCTTCAACCGGTTAGCACAATGAGTCCCGAGGTAAGAGGTTGCAGGATCAAATCCTCACGTACTCTTTTTTTTTGTTTTCACGTCTTTTTGGTGCGCGCTGGCGTCTTTTTGGTGCGCGCTGGCGTCTTTTTGGTGCGCGCTGGAATGTTTGACTGCTCGTTTTTCGGTCGTGTGCACCCTTAGGGACTTTCTTCACTGTGTTAATTTTTAGATCCCTTTAGTCATCTGACTAAAGTTTAGTCAGACTAAAACTTTTTAGTCAACCCATGTTTAGATGGTGACTAAAATTAGTCAGCATTAATTGTTCTTAACATTGAATTGTTTTTTCTCCCTCCTTTCTCTCTCCTCTCCTATCTCTTGTTGGGTCCATGTAATTAATGGGAGGAGCAATTAATTATGTAAGAGAGGAGATTTTAGTCCGTAGAAGTTGTGTGAGGGGTGACTAGAGACTAAATTAGTTTTAAACACCCTTTAGTCAGGGGTGTTTCGAGGTTTAGTTACTTTGGTGACTAAAATTAATCTCTAGTCTCTAGTCACCTATGGATCCAAACACCCTCTTAGTTGCCTATGCAACACATGGATCTCAACAAATGGAGTCCTGCAGCTAGACGAGAAGAATCGGCGCCACGGACTCCGGCGCAAATGAGTCTGGCGCGATGACCGCCATCGAGTCCAGCGTCAAGGAGGCCAAGGCGTCCGGTGACTTAAGCCTGCCACTGGGGAGGGTATGGACAAATACACTCTTGTTCATACCCAAATCCGAATAATTATTATCCACTTCTTACCCTCCCCATTCTCACCCATACCCAATGGATAACTAATTTTGTACTAGATTCTATACATACCCAATTGATTATTTGCACCCTTCCCACACCCTACCCTCCCCATTTCTTCAATGGATAATTATTTTCTACCCTTACCCTCCCCATTTGAGGTGGGTGTGGATTTGAATATGGACAATGGATAAAAACAACGGGCATACGGTGACTCGGAGAACACAGACTGCTTACTCAGGGTTCGTGGCTAGGACCAAACTAGGCGCGGCGAGAGGGCGAGTGAGGGCAGTCCCAATGGAAGAAACTGACACGATTTCCATAACATAAGAAATCATATATAGAAACTATCTTCCACAATAGTAGTGTCTTCAAGTAATAATTATTTTCTATTTCTCTCTCTTAATTTTAACTTCTTCCTCCAATGAGAGAGTGACATGAGTCTCCTAGAAACTAGTAGTTTCCTCCCAATGACAATTTCATAGTTTCTTAGTGCATTAGTTCAAGAGAAGACTTGGTTTCTTGATAAAGAAACCATTTCTATGATTCTTCATATCTTTCCCCATTAACTAGGCTGCCACATCACCATTTTAATTAATTAACAAGCTATTTAAGAGAGATAGAAACTATCACTAATGTACCATTGAGAGTGCCCCGAGAGACACAAGCAGGCTACCGACAAGATTTAGTACCGGCTGCGAGCGGCGATGACGACCAGAGAGTGCAGACAAGGCCTTAATGAGCGTCGGGATACGAGACTCCAAGTGTGCGAGGTGGTCATGTTTACTACGACGCGGGAGACGAAACATACATAAGGGCATTATTGTCCAAAACGGCGTTGGAAACACAAAATGACTCATTTTCTCCAACTCGACGCTCGCTCTAGAACGACCACTGTTATTGAACCGGAGGGAGTACAATAAATCGGTGCACGTGTAGTGTAGTCTAAGAGAGGGATGGGCGAATAACTTTAGATGTATAATTTCAGGGCACGATGACTTTCCTGAAAGCTGATGGTAACACCTTTTGTGGCACATTCGAGCTCCATATACTGCCATCCAACATCACACAAGAGGAGGACACCCCACAATAAACAATGACGAAAGCCAACAACTAGTATTAGCTGATCCAAAAAGAGTGTATGCCTATATGAACCACGAAGAACCTCACTAGGAGCACCAGTACGTAGAACATTGGAGGCATTGTGATGTTAGCATGAGGGGGTCTTCAAAAGCAAGGCCTTCACCAAGAGGATAATATTGAACTAGAATCGATGGATCAGAAAAGCGAAATGGTTTTTCACCCAAAATACCTGAAGTAGAAATGTATAGCAGGGATTCTACGCGATGCCTCCAAGAAAGAATTAGGTGATGCCTAAGGACATCATCAAAGTCAGTCCCGGCATTACACCAGGCAAAGGTTTCACCCATCACCCTACATAGTCAAGCCACCAGGAGCTTACTATGATTAACTGTTGCCAGTGCTTCAATGTTGTGACCCTGTCTGATTTTATTATTGCAACAACAGGTGATGCCACCAAAGCTTCCTACATACCCCCACTAAATAGAGCTGAGAAGTTAGGGTAACTCCATATTGCCTGAGCTCCACCCTACACTCACCGTAGTCCTATCACCCCTGTCGTCATCTAGCACTCTGGATGGTGGTGATGGTGGCGTCCTAAGAGGAGGTTGGAGCAGGAGGTGTCTTCAACAGAAAAAGCAAGAGTTCATGGGGGAGACTAGATCTAGCTGGATTGGAGGAGGATGTAGCTGCTACCCATGGGAACAGCTCCAGACAAGGTAGTCATTCGCTCATGGTTTCCATAACGTTGGTTAATGTTGGCATTTCTTAACATCACTGCTAAGTTTATGTGTTCCTGTAGCAACAACGCGAGTAATGACCCATGGTAATCCTAATAATCACAAGAGAATCCGCAACTGCATAGATCTACCATTGTAGCATTTCCCCAAAGGAGTATTAAATGGTATCGAATCCGTGGAAGGCAAGGTTGGATAACAAGACTAATACCATTACAATGAATATAGATCGTGAGTAGGGAAGAACGAATGACTCAAACGCATGGGTAAGGATAAAGATAATGGTATAGGGGCAGTGTGACATACGGCTTACGGAGCAACAAACGAGTTAGTTCTAGGTTCTACCGTACTAATCAGATACATGTTAGAGATACAAGAGATACGCACAAGCTTTGCAAGAAGACGGTCTAGCACCCAGGTATAAATGGAAGATAACCCCATGCCGCTTCCACATGATAGCGGTGACTACTTTTAGAACTCCTACAATGACCCGAGTTTAGGGGAATACAACAGGTCCAATGGCTATCACTATCGCGGTCTACCTCTATCTAAACGAAGGGTTTGCTCATATCTAATGCAGCTGCCCAACAACCCAAGCACCAGGCTTGCATTGTCAACTAGACTCCGACCGGACCGGGCTATTTTGAACCATGTCGAAAACACTAGATGAATAGCCACTTAGACCGAGTACCGTAGCATAAACACTAACTTCATGATAGACAAGAGTGAGCTCATTGGATCAAACTGAGGCTAGCCATGTGTTGATGGTGAATTTCTGTCAACCTAACCATGAGTTTACCTTTAATGTTGGCATTGATTTATTATTCTAACCACTGGAACTAACCCCCCTATATAAAAAGTTCACTCTTGCATGTCGATTTTGGAATTTATTGTTTACGCAGGAAATCTACTCTAAAAAGGAGACTTTCGGGATAAGTTCATCAAGCACTTTGGAAGAAGATCATGAAGCCCGACAAGAGTCAAGACACGCGATGAACATGACTCCAAATGACCCGAGGACTGAAGCGTCAACGTGCAAATCTTCAGGGACTCAACCAGAAAACAACGAAGCTTGGATGGAAAGCATTCAAGCCTTAACTGCGAAGGAAACGACGTCAAAGGCCCAATGCAAGTGCACACAAATGGCGAATCATGTGAGAAGCAACTAGGGAGGAAGCCGGGGCCGAACTGGGCCGAAACGGGCCCAGGCCGGTCGGCCCAGCCCATTCAGGGCCCGGTTCGGTGCCTGTTGACGGTGAAATTTCGTAAACCTAGCCATGAGTTTACCTTCGGTGTTGGCATGACTTTTGTATCTTATCCATTGGTACTAACCCCCGTGGTATAACAAGTTCACTTGTGCATGTCGGTTTCGGAGTTTAGTGTTTATGCAGGGTTTTAGCGTTGAAAGCAAGACTTTCGGGATAAGTTCATTAAGCACATCATGACAAGACCTTGAAGCCCGGTACAAGTCAAGCAATGAAGTGAACACGACTCCAAGAAGCCCAAGGACCCAACCCGAGAAGATGGAAAACTCTGAGAACCTAGCCAGAAAAGTGCTGAATCTTGTGAGACAAGGAGCTTCGTCCAATTTGGAGAGAAACTGACGACAAGGGCCCACATGCAGAAGGGGGGAGGATCTAGAAGACTCAGGAAGCAACGTCGGGCGAAGGAGGCCGCGGACTAGGCCGAAGTGGGCCCAGGCCGGCCGACCCAGCCCATTTTGAGGCCCAGTTGGCCCCCCTTTGACCTAGATGCATCTCGGGCTATTTATAGCCCCCTGACCGAGAGCCACACATCAATCAATTCGTCATCCGCCGCCGAGGAGCAGAGAAGCTTGAGGGGCACCATCTCGGAGATGAGGGTCGTGCTAGTTGTCTAGGGTCTCCCTAGCCGACGTGGGAACCTTGCATGGAAGACCACGTCGGAGCTCCGGAGGAAGGATCAAGATCGAGGTAGGATCCCGGTGGTGATCTTGTTCATGTAATCATTCATGGTGAAGTTTTTATAGTGAATCCGATTTCTAGCGATCAAGTGCCTTCTCGATGATTTTGTTTTCTTCTTGGTTTCGCTTCTTCCCCAATCTATACATAAGATAGATTGCTTAGGGTGCTCTTGTAGCCGCGGTGGCTAGAGGTGCATACCGAACCGACCAAGTGATTTGAACTTGTTCTTATCGAACTCGCCCTAGACTACCCGCATGAATAGGAATACGTTGTGATAGAACGGGGGTTCCGAAAGGCGGGCGTTTTCGGAATCGGACCGGAGGCCACAGTTTAAAGATTCTTTTAATGAGATTCGCTTTTCTATCTTCATCTATATTGTTTGGAGCTACAACATAAGCATGATCTAGATTCTCTAGATCGGTTATCTCTTGCTTTCTCTTGCTACCTCTTTAGTAGATTAGATTAGATTAGTTTTCTTGATGATATCTTAGATTAGATGCAACTTGGTTCTTCAATAGATAGCTTTCCTTGCTTTACTAGATTGAATCCATGCGTTGCACATTGTTCCACGGATTCGATACCTTGGGTTCACCACTCGAGGGAAGAAGGGTCCCTTGACTACGATGGGGGATTTGTCCGCTTGCAAATCCATATGAACTTTGATACGATAATCTACCGTCAACAAGCCCCTTTTTCTGGCGCCGTTGCCGGGGAACAAGCAATCAAGATCCAATCTAGTATCGCTTATTTTTTAGTTTTTCTTTTGATTTTATTTTGCATCTCTTAAGTTTGATCATCGTCAAAAAAAGAAAAATATCAATCTAATCTAGTTCTTGTCTAACCCTAATTTTTCTTTTGTTAGATTTTTGTTTTTGCTAACCCTAACCGGAGATGGTTGGCTACCTCTCAAAGAAACCCAAATATTTTTTTGTGGATGATCCAGGAAAACTTTACAGGCCAAGGAGACATGCAGCACAAGCTAAAGGGTTGGAAACCTTAGATTGAAAAGTCGAAGTTGAAGGACCGTCGAAATCTCCAAGGGAATCACCACCTCCAAGTCCAAAGGAAGATCAACCTCAACCGCCACCCATGGGAGAACAACCACAACCGGAGCGCAAGATCGAGCTATGCACCCCGGACATCATTGATCTACCTATCATAAACCTTCAAGACGCCGGAAGGCCGTTCAAGATCAAGGTCTCAACTATCTGCATGACGATTGCGAGAGCTTTGGAGCATTTCAATGAATACATACGAGCTGAATTCCTTGAGCGGCATATCGGTTTACTTAAGAGGAGGATGGAGAAGATGGAGATAGGGAGAGAAGCTCAACACCTAAAGGTTGCCGAGGCAAGATCCACATGCGAGGAGTGTGAGGAGTACGGCCATGTCCAAGATCAATAAGGACGTCGTCACTAAGTTCGAGGCTATGGAGAAAATATTGAAGAATTTAGATGGCAAGGTGACAGAGGTCAGAAGCTCTATACATGAAGTGTTCATCATGCTGAAGATGTTAGAGACGCAAGTGGGACAACTTGTCGGCGCCTGATGGGTAACAAAGGAGAATTTCAGAGACAATCCCAAGGTCCCAAGATGGCGAAGGCTACTCAAACTCATTCGGTTGAGATGGAGGATCACACTAAGGAGACCATGAAGATCACGACCGAAGGACCGGAGTTTGAGATGCCGAGCCACTACATGAAGGAAGTTGTTGCATCCGTCAAGACCAAAGGACAAAGGCAGCCTGTGAAGACCAAAAATATGACGAAGCCGAAGAATAAGCCCGTGCCCAAGATGGTGCAGAAGTAGGTACCCAAGATTGCAACGCCCACAAAGAGCATTGATCCGAAATAATCAAGTGAAGAAGTCTAGCCATGGACTATAAACGAAGCGCTAGGCGGAAGGCAACCCGTTTCGTCGAGTCAAGAATAAGCTACCGGGAGGACAACCCGATTCCAGGTTTTTCGAGTCTTTTCAAGTAATTTAGTTTTTAATTTTACTACGCAAAACATTAGACTTATAATGGTTGAACAATATTAGAGACATAATTCTTGGTTGAATATTTTGTTTTGATCATAAACCCTTTACATGAACCATCCTATGTTGTTTGCTTCGTTTCGAGAAACCACAACCAAAAAAAATTCAGAACCTAACTCAACCATTCATCCCCTTTATGATGTTGTGGTTGACTTGTTTTACATGCTAAAAACACACGAGTAGAACCATGACTTTTATCTAGATGTTATTTAAATTTCAGCACGTGGTAGGACTCGCGTGAACCTAGAAACTTGACTTTTGGTTGGTTTAAAAATCTATATCCTTGGTTTCTCTAAGATTAGAATTTTTCTAAGCCTCATTTAATTTTATTTTATTCAAAATCTCTCTCATCTAATCAAAATTAGAACCTAAACCTATGCCCCCATGATCAAGCCGGGAAAAGTTTGCTCTCAACTAATGAATGCAAACAATACCAGTGAGACCAAAATAAAAGTAGTCGGAAATATTTTCGACTTACATTTGTTTTAATGCTTTAAAAAATCCTCTAAATTTATATTTAAACTCATTAATAGCTCTGATTTTATTTTTTATTTTCGAAATTAGAGGGGTGCTTAGCATTAAAACATGCTTAGAGGGAGGCAATATAGTTAACCTAACCATGCATGCACCATGATCCATCATGGGATGCCCCTCCAACATCTTTTATCAAACCACATGCAAAGTACAAGCATGGGGGGCATCCAAGGCTTTGTTTTGTAGGAATATCATGGAGGCATGTGAGGCAAGGGAGTATGGAAGTGAGTCAAAGCGAAAACATCAAGTGGAAGGAATAATAATGCAAGCGAAGGAGTGGACGAGAACGTTTGGAAGGTGCACGCGGTCACGAAGCAAAATGAGTGCGCTAGAGAAGAACCGAGCCAAGAGGAGGAGAGAGGTAAGTCTCCCATCCAGCTCTTTGTTCGTGTGCTCTAGTTTGTAGTCCGGAACCACCTTAGACTTAGCCATCCACCCCGCTTGTTTCGTGCAACAAAACACATCCTAATTCCACCCAAAGTCCAGACTCCAAAATAATATTTGTGTACCTTGTTACCGGTTGAAAACCTCGTATATATATTTGTGAGGGAGAGTGCTACAATCATGGAAGAAACCTACAAACTTTTTCACCAAAGAAGAAGGGATCATCGTCGTCTGAGCCATCATCGACAACCTCTTCGAGGAGGCACTCGGTTTCTGAGTATCCTCGGAGTATTGAGGAGGACATGGCACCGCCGAGGAGGAACCACACTCTTCTCCTCGGTGGCATGAAGGCCACACGAAACTCGTTTATGAGGTTCATCAGACCTCAAGGACATATGGAGGAGCCGCCCGTCCGACCTCGCCACTCGACACGATCATCCGCTCCACCTCCATATGCTCCACAGTATTCCGAGGGGTTTGTCATCATGACAGAGGAGGAGGAGAAGAAGCTCGCTCGCCTTGAGTAGAAGCTTGTAGCGAACGTTGACTTCGATGACCAAGCTCTCCACATATTGGGTTTTCATACGGGACACCGGGGTTGGGTGCAATAGAGAGAGAGGAGGGAGATCTCCGGAGGGAGATCAACCACCTCGAAGGAAGCACCCACAAGTGGAGAAGAAGGAAGACACCGTCGGAAGGGTAACCGTGATCAACGGTGCTATGTCTAGCACCTTGATGGGTTAATCTCCTTATTCATCCATGGGTTGTAATCGATCTTGAGATGTAATCAAACTTTGTTGGATTATCTATCTATCATCTTGTGTTGAATATACTTTATTGCTTAAGGTTAGCTACCATGCCATAAAGGGAGTAGAGCTCCAATGCTTCCTTGGATCCATTCAATACGCCGTGTCCATCATAGGTCTAGTCATGAATACCTTCCCGTAGTGAGTACGAGAGGAGGGAAAGGGCGAAACCGTGGTCACAACCCCCGATAGATTAGATTGGTTTTCATGTTCAAAACGATTGCATGTTCTAGTATCGTAGACCCATGGGAGAGTGTCTCCTATCTTGATTGAACAAGCGGTTCCCTATGTATTAGGGAATAGCTCGATTTTCAAAAGGGAGCCCCGGAACAAGTGGATGTGCATGGAGGCACATGGGAAGGTTTTTGGAGTATGATCGCGGGAGAAGCGTAGCAACAAAGAAATTTTATCCGGAACCCCATCATCCAAGAGTTTCACTCATGGATGTGCAAAAGGATCTTGGGGAGAATAAGAGAGACAAAGATAACCAACACGGAGTTGAATTGGCTTTACTCGGCTTTGATTGCAAGGCAGCCAATTGACCCCACTCAACTTATGATCAACCGGTGGTGTTGTGAAGCAACATCGAGTTCGGGAGATATTGGTTCAGGGTGTTACCTCTCCATGTTGGCCATCTCTTTGAAACCGGGTATTACAAGGAACCCGAAGCATCTCCTACCCGGGACTTCCCTAGAATTTGAATATATGAAGAAAGGTGTTGACGGTGAAAATCCGTCAACCTAGCCATGAGTTTACCTTCGGTGTTGGCATGAGTTTTATACCTTATCCATTGGTACTAACCCCGTGGTATAACAAGTTCACGTGTGCATGTCGGTTTTGGAGTTTAATGTTTATGCAGGGTTTTAGTGTTGAATGCAAGACTTTTGGGATAAGTTCATCAAGCACCTCATGACAAGACCTTGAAGCCCTGAACAAGTCATGCAATGAAGCAAACTTAACTCCAAGAAGCCGGGGACTTGATCCGAGAAGACGACAGACTCCAGGGACCTGACCAGAAAAGTGTTGAATCTTGCAAGACAAGGAGTTGAGTCCAATTCGGAGAGAAACCGATGACATGGACCTACATGCAGAAGGGGGAAACATCCAGGAAGCAAGGGAACCGACGTGGGGCAAAGGAGCCCACGGGCTGGGCCTAAATGGGCCCAGGCCGGCCGGCCCAGTCCGGTCGGCCCAGGCCCATTTTGGGCCCAAATTCGCTCTCCTTTGCCCTAGCCGCCAATCGGGCTATTTATAGTCCCCTGACCGAGAGCCACGCAGAGAAGATTTCGTCTTCGGCCGCCGAGAAGCAGAGAAGAGAGGGACACCATCTCGGAGAGGAGAGGGTCGAGCTAGTTGACTAGGGTTCCCCTAGCCGACGTGGGAACCTTGCACGGAAGACCACGTCGGAGTTCCCGAGCTAGAAGCAAGATCAAGGAAGGATCCCGGTGGTGATCTTGTGTATGTATCATTGTTATAGTTGAATTATCAAGTTGAATCTTTTCCCAGCGATCAAGTGTTTCCTCGAAGATTTCGTTTTTCGATCGGCTTTGCTTATTCCAATTCTATTCGCGCGATAGATTACATAGGGTGTTCTTGTAGCCGCGGTGGCTAGAGGTACACGCCGGATCTTCCGAAAGAATCTTGACTTGTCTTTTGACTCGCCCTAAGCTCCCCGCATGAATAGGGATACGTTGTGACGAACGGGGGTCTCGAAAGGCGGATGTTTTCGGATTTGGACGGGAAACCACGATTTAAAGAGGCTTTTATTAAGATTCGATTTGCTACTTCTTCTCTTGCTTGGAACTTCAACAAAAGGCTTACCCCGATCCCTCTAGATCGGTTTATCTACCCAATCTTACTTTGTTTTCTCCGGTTTTTAGTAGATTAGATCTGTTTTGTGTCTTTTACTTAGATGCATTAGGTTCTTTATTGAAGATTGAAGTTATTTGGCTTTAATAGATTAAGTCTTGCGTCACACATTTGTTCCACGGATTCGATACCTTGGGTTCACCACTCGAGGGAAGAAGGGTCCCTTGACTACGACGGGAGACTTGTACGCTTGCGAGTCACGAACGAACTTTGATACAATTATTAACCGTCAACAAGCCCCTTTTTCCGGCGCCGTTGCGGGAGCAAGTGATCAAGATTTGATTTTTTATTGCTTTTTTTGTAATTTTCAGTATTCTTTTTGTTTTTATTTTTGCATCTACTAAATTTTGATCATCCTCAAAATACATCTAATCTAGTTTGTCTAACTCTAGTCTTTATAGATTTGTTTTGTTTTCTAGTTTTTGTATACTTTGTTTATTGCTAACCCTAACAGGAGATGGACGGCTACCTCTCCAACAAACCCAATCATTTTGTGGATGATCCAGAAAAACTTTACAGGCTAAGGAGATGCGAAGCACATCAAGCTAAAAAGCTGGATTTTGTAGATTCGGAGTCGGAAGACAAAGGATCGCAGGAATCTCCGAAGAATTCACCACCTCAAAGTCCGCGGGAGAATCGACCTCCACCAATGGTTGACCAACCACCGGAAGAACGCAAGATTGGGGAGCTATGCACCCCAGACATCATCGACCTACCAATCTTGAACCTCGAGGAGATCGGAAGACCGTTCGAGATCAAGACCTCAACAATCCGCATGGTGCAACATTCACCCTTCACCGGCAAAGAGGATCCGAACCTTCACCTCCAAGCATTCATTCAACTATGTCAGACTTTCAACATCGATGGGGTGACCCAAGACCAAATGAGGGCGAGGCTTTTTCCGTTCTCACTACTCGGGAAGGCTTTGCAATGGTTCCACTCTCAACCGGCGGAGACGGTGCAAAATTGGAACACGTTGATGAAGGCTTTCATGAAGGAATACTACTCACCGGGTAAAACTCAAAGCTTGCGTAATAAGATTGCCACCTTTGTTCAATATCCTACAGAAACTATCTCGGAGGCATTCGAGCGCTTCAACGTGTACACCCGGGCGGTTCCACATCACAAGTTCCCGAAAGAAGACCTCGTGCAAAAGTTCTATCAAGGACTCACCATGGCGTCAAGGACGATCATCGATGCATCGGCGGGAGGATCTATCATCGAACTTACACCGACGGATGCTTTCACGCTATTCAAGAAGGTCGCGGATAATGATACGTGGGCGTCGTCCGGGCGCCTACATCTGGTTCAACCCACGAGGAACGTCAAAGGAGTCTTGCAAGTGGAGAAGGAGAACATACTTGAAGGCAAGATCGACTCGCTCATGAGGAGGTTGGAGAAGATGGAGATGGAAAAGAAAGAGGCTCAAGACTTGAAGGCCGCCGAAGCAAGGTCCACATGCGAAGAATGTGGAGAGTATGGCCATGTCCGCAAAGATTGTCCGGAGGAAGCCAAAGTGCTCGACTACATGAGGAAGGGAGAATTGCCGAACTTCCGCTACGGGCAAGGTAGGCCTCAATTTAATGCAAGCTCATCTATTCCTAACGCGGTTCCGCTTCGGATACAATTGAAGGAGTTCATGGATGAGCAAGCTAAGATCAACAAGGACACCGTCACCAAGTTCAAGACCATAGACAAGGTGTTGGAGAACATCGATAGCAAAGTGACGGAGGTCGGAAGTTCCAATCATCAAGTGCTCAACATGATGAAGATGCTCGAGACGCAAGTTGGACAACTTGCGGGGCGCCTCACTAATGATGAAGGGAAGCTTCCGGGACAAACAAATGTCCCGAATCGGCGAAGGCCATTCAAACACGTTCGGGGAAGGAGACCGAAGATCCGGAACGTTCCGCGGGAGCAAGGAAGCTTAAACCGTCCACCGAGGTGGAAGGAATTGCTAAAGAGAAGGTTACGGGGATCGTCACCGAGGAACCCCAATTCGAGATGCCGGAGGAAGACACGAGGATACCGCAACTCAAGCCACGCTACTTCCGAGGTAAACTTGACAACCACTTCGAGAAGTTTGTGGAAGTTGTGCGTAGACTTAGCATCAACATGCCATTACTAGATGCCCTACAAGTGCCTACATATTCTCGTCACTTTAAAGACATACTTGCAAATAAATATGAGATAGCAACACTCGGGGTAGATCATGTCAAAATGTCCGAGGAGTGTAGTGCAGCTATTGCTTATGGGCTAGAGAAGCAAAAAGACCCCGGGTGCCCCACAATTCCATGTTCAGTTGGTTCTTTCAACTTCGAGAAGGCGTTATGCGACCTTGGAGCTAGTGTGAGTGTCATGCCGAGGGATGTGTTCGAGAAGCTACGCCTACCGATGGAGCCTACGGGAATATGTTTGGAGTTGGGAGACAACTCCATTCGCTATCCCTTGGGCATTGCTGAAGATGTACCCGTGAAGATTGGACACCACTTCATCCCCGTCGACTTCGTTGTGCTTGAGATGGGAGAGAGGGAGAAGCCGCCGCTCATCCTAGGGAGGCCGTTCCTCAAGACCGTGGGAGCTACTATTGATGTTGGCAAGGGGGAGATCATGTTCGATATCAATGGAGAAAAGAGTTCCTTCAAGTTCCGTCCAAGGATTGAGGCATGCAACATGATTGGAGTGAAGGGAGAACCAAAACAAACGGAGGGGCTGAAAAAGAAGAAGGAGCCGAAAAAAATGAACGTAACGAAAATCAAAGAAGGTGTTGCATCCGTCAAGACAAAGGAAGAGAAGCCGCCTGTGAAGACCAAAAAAATGACTAAGCCAACTAAGCCGGAAGTCAAGCCCGCGCCCAAGATGGTGCGGAAGTGGGTACCCAAGATTGCAACGCCCGCAAAGAGTGTTGATCCGGAGTAATCAAGTGAAGAAGTCTAGCTATAGACTATAAACGAAGCGCTAGGCGGGAGGCAACCCGTTTCGTCGAGTCAAGAATAAGCTACCGGGAGGACAACCCGATTCAAGGTTTTTCGAGTATTTTTAATAATTTAGTTTTTGAGTTTTATTACGCAAAGACATTAGACTTAGAAGTGGTTGAACAATATTAGAGACATAATTCTTGATTGAATATTTGCTTTATCATAAACCCTTTGCATGAACCCTCCTATGTGCTTGTTTGATTCTTTTCTTTTCGAGAAACCCTCAACCAAATAATTTCAGAACCTTAACTCAACCTTTCACCCTCATTATGGTGCTGAGGTTGACTTATTTTTCATGCTAAAACCACACGAGTAGAGCCACGATTTATATTTAAGTGTTAATAAAATTCAGCACGTGGTAGGACTCGCGTGAACCTAGAAATCAAAGCTTTTGGTTGGTTCTAAAAATCTTTATCCTTGGTTTCTCTAGGATTAGAATTTTTCTAAGCCTATTCTAATTTTGTTTTATTCAAAATCTTTCTTATTTAGCCAAAATTAGAACCTAAACCTATGCCCCCATGATCAAGCCGGGAAAACGTTCGCTCTCAACCGATGAAAGCAAACTATACCGGTGAGACCGAAATCGACGTAGTCGAAAAATATTTTCGACTTACATTTGTTTTTAATGGTTTAAAAACTTCTCTAAAATTATGCTTGAGCTCTTGCATGGCTCTGAAAAATATTTTAAATTTCGAATTAGAGGAGTGCTTAACCTTAAACACACCTAAATGGAGGCAATCTAGTTTGAATTAATCATGCATGCACCATTGGATTCCCTTTTATCAACTTTCACCAATTCCACATGCAAAGGACAAGCATGGTGGGCAGCAAGCATCAACTTTGCAGGATTTTCATGGTGGCATGTGAAGCAAGTGGAGCTAGGGAGCATGGACATGACCCAAAGCATGGAGCATCAAGTGGGAGGACCAATAATTCAAGAAAAGGAGTGGACGAGAGCGTTTGGGCGGTGCAACTCGTGGAGCACGCGGGCGGGGAAAGTTGCGAGAGGCGAAATGATCGTCTTTGGGAGAAAGACGCGGCGGGGAGGAACCGAGAGGACCCCCGGGCCGGCCGGCCCGAGCCGGCCGGCCCGACCTATTTAAGGAGCCCCCCGGCTCCCGTTTTCTACAGGCAAGCTTCCCTCTCATTCCCTTGTTTGTGTGTTCAAGTTTGTGTGCTCAGAACCTCCGTAGACTTAGCCAACCATCCCAAGCTTGATAGCTCAAGAAAAAAAAATCCACATCCTTAATCCACTCAAAGTCCACATCCGAAGCAAAGAGTTTAAGTGCCTAGTTTACCGGTTGCAACCCGAATTTTAGTTGAAGAAAGAGTGCAGCAACCATGTGGAAGAAGACCACAAGTCTCTTCTCCAAGAAGAAGAGTTCGTCGTCGTCCAAGCCGTCATCAACCACGTCTTCGAGGAGGCACTCGGTTTCCGAGTCTCCCGGAGCATGGAGACGGACACGGCACCACCGAGGAGGAACGACGCTCTCCTCCTTGGTGGTATGAGGGCTGCGAGAAGCACTTCCATGAGGTTCACCGAACCTCGTGGGCACACGGAGGAGCAGCCCGCGCCACCACGACGATCGACTCGCTCAACCGCACCACCTCCTTACACCCCGACACACTCTTCGTATGGCTTCATCATCTTGTCGGCGGAGGAGGAGGAGAGGCTCGCCAATCTTGAGAAGAGGCTTGTGCCGAACGTCGAGTTCGACGACCAAGCACTCTACACCTTGGGTTTTTGCACCGACATATACTATATGTTGGGGCACCTCGGATGGGTGCAGTTCTCCAACGGAATATCGGTGGACACCCATTTGGGTTACGCCTTGGAAATTTTGATGACTATTGCACCCATCGTTGATGATGAAGGGGTGCAAAGCTTGTCATTCCGTTTGGAGGGAATCGAACAAGTGGTTCCCTACGAGCACGTTAGGGAGCTGCTTGGATTCCACAAGGGAGCTCCGGAGAAAGTTGACGTGCTACCCGGCATGTTGGCGGGATTTTGGAACATGATCTCCGGAGAAGCCCATCAACAACGCAATTGCATCCGCAACCCCATTATCCGGATATTTCACTCTTGGATGTGCAAGAGGGTATTGGGGAGGATGAAGGAAACAAAGGTGACCGACACGGAGTTGAATTGGCTATACTCGGCTTTAATTGCCGGGCAGCCAATAGACCCCTCTTACCTCATGATCAACCGTTGGTGTTGTGAAGCAACATCGGGGGCGGGTAATATTGGTTCGGGGTGTTACCTCTCCATGTTGGCCTTTTCCTTGCGGCCGGGGATCGCAAGAAACCCCGCTCACCTTTTGCGTGGTACCTCTCTCGGTTTTGAGTATTTGCGGCAAGGCAAATACATTAGTGGAGATGAGAGAGGAGGTTATCGGTTGGCCATAGTGAACCTACCCCTTCCGAATGAGAGGCTTATGCTTTTCACCGAAGGAAGGGAAGATTGGTTGGAAGAGGGACTACTTGTCCCTGCAAGGAAGAACAAAAGAGGAAGAATCGTAGAGGAGGGAACATCCTCCGCACAAGCGAGTGGAGCACAACCCAATGTGCAACCATTCGGCGGGGTCCCTCCTCCGCCAAGTTATTACGGAGGGTCACAAGGACAAGCATGGGGGGGGGGGGGTGCACCGGTACCCCCACAAAATTATGTTGTGCCCAACGCTAACTTCGCGGAGTCCTACGCTCATCATCCCCAACCACAACAAAGCATGGCCATTATTGGAGGGTATGCTGCAAGAAATGCTCAAAACATCGCAGCCATCCAAGCTAACGCAGCTCAACTCGGTGAAGGCAACGCAAATATTGCCTTTGAACTTGGACGCCTTCACCTTGTGGAGCCAAATCAATTCGTCGGAGGAAGCGTCCAATCGTATTATGAGCAAGGGTATTATTATCAAGATTATCAACATCAACCACCGGCGGAGGACTAGAAGATTTAGGAACTTTAGTTTTCTTTTCTTTTCTTTTTCTCTCGTAATTTTCAGCTTTTGCTTATGTGTGTTTGCGTAGTATTTTCTGTTTTTATTTAAATTTCAGCAAGCATGTTTGTTTATTTTCAGTTTGTATTTCAACTTGATGTCACCATTAATAAAGACACCACCTTGATTATATCATTGGAAAAGTTACAAAATTCGTGCCATGATGATATATGATTAAAATTGCAGCTTTGTTCATCTTTGTAATTGATTTATGCATGTTTAAGCTAGTGCTCTCTTAAAAATACAGATCTGAATTTATTTAAATGCTAGCTTAATTTTCAGCGGAGGTCATGATTAAAATAAAGACCCATAGTGTTTTATGTGCTCTCAAGTTATGAATAGATTAAAGATGTCTTTTATGCTCAAAAATATCGCTAACCTTGTCACAAATATCACTTGTGTGTTGCTCAATCTATTCAAAGCCTTATATATATTTGAGTGCATAAACCTTAGTGTACCAGATTTATTTTTGAGTGAGTTATTGCAGGCCATGATTTCTCTGGCCCGAGACTAAGAAGCTGGTCATTCCATTTTTGCGTATCTATCTTTTTGCTAGCCTTTTATCCGTGCATTGTGTATCCCCGCATCGGTGATCTCACAAACTTCGCCGGATATCCACCCTTAAACCAAATATCATCTTTTGTGATTACCCCCTTGACCACAACCTATTGTTGAGAATGGATCATCAATTCAAGGAAGATCGCAAGACGGTGCCAACATTGAAGATTTCAAGTATCTCTCCAAGGAAAAATATCTCCGGTACCTACCTTATTTTTCGCCTCTTTGCTCGAGGACGAGCAACGTCTAAACATGGGGGAGGAGGTAGGTACGGTGCAGTTTTAGAGTTCAAAGGGGAATATTTTTTTTAAAAAAAATGATGATGAAAGAAAAAAAAATCCAGCGATACTCATGACTTTCAAGGTAAATAAATAAATAAATATATATATGAAAGAAAGAAAGAAAGAAAGAAAGAAAGAAAAGAATGAGAACTATGAGAAAGAAAAAAAAATGTGCGTAAAGTGAACTCCCCGGCTCTCTAAAAGTGCATTCAAGGCTTCAAGTTAAAAAGATCCATTCTCATTTTTCCAACCATGTGCAATCCGATAACGAGGACTTCCTTTGTGCCTTGGGATCACTCTTTGCCATTTGCACATGTCCACTTATCTAAAAGTGTGTGTATTTTTCTCTTTCCCCTCCTTGATTTAACATTATTTTCCAATGACCTTTTTGACGAGTCTCGGTAAGACCATGAGAAGCTTGTCTTGTTTTGACAACACCTTATTTATAAAATCTTGTTAGGACTAAACTTTCCCAAAGCTCCATATAAAGCCTACCACATATATATGAGAGGGAAAGGAGTAGAATATATAGGCTTGAGAGACAAGTGAGATGAGAGTTCATGAGCAATATACAAGATGATTTAAATTTGTGAATTTGGTTTAGCTTTTCTTTATCTCGTTCTTTATTTCAAAAATTCTGAGATCTATTTAAAACTTTGTGAGCATGTTAATACTTGTGGGATAAGCTTAATAAGAATCTACCCTCCGTAGAGATGAAGGCTAGCACATTATGGAACTTTAATGAATTAAAATTTTGAGAGCATTATGTTTTCTCATGTGTGATCAAGTGCAAAGTTTAAACATTGTTTGGCAATGATGATATCCATCGAAGGCTTACTCGAGGACGAGCAAGGTTTAAGCATGGGGGAGATGTTGACGGTGAAAATCCGTCAACCTAGCCATGAGTTTACCTTCGGTGTTGGCATGAGTTTTATACCTTATCCATTGGTACTAACCCCCGTGGTATAACAAGTTCACGTGTGCATGTCGGTTTTGGAGTTTAATGTTTATGCGGGGTTTTAGTGTTGAATGCAAGACTTTCGGGATAAGTTCATCAAGCACCTCATGACAAGACCTTGAAGCCCCGAACAAGTCATGCAATGAAGCAAACTTAACTCCAAGAAGCCGGGGACTTGATCCGAGAAGACGACGGACTCCGGGGACTCCGACCGGAAAAGTGTTGAATCTTGCAAGACAAGGAGTTGAGTCCAATTCGGAGAGAAACCGACGACATGGACCTACATGCGAAGGGGGAAACATCCGGGGAGCAAGAGAACCGACGTGGGGCAAAGGAGCCCACGGGGCCGGGCCTAAATGGGCCCGGCCGGCCGGCCCGGTCCGGTCGGCCCGGGCCCATTTTGGGCCCAAATTCGCTCTCCTTTGCCCTAGCCGCCAATCGGGCTATTTATAGTCCCCCGACCGAGAGCCACGCGAGAGAAGATTTCGTCTTCGGCCGCCGAGAAGCGAGAGAAGAGAGGGACACCATCTCGGAGAGGAGAGGGTCGAGCTAGTTGACTAGGGTTCCCCTAGCCGACGTGGGAACCTTGCACGGAAGACCACGTCGGAGTTCCCAGAGCTAGAAGCAAGATCAAGGAAGGATCCCGGTGGTGATCTTGTGTATGTATCATTGTTATAGTTGAATTATCAAGTTGAATCTTTTCCCAGCGATCAAGTGTTTCCTCGAAGATTTCGTTTTTCGATCGGCTTTGCTTATTCCAATTCTATTCGCGCGATAGATTACATAGGGTGTTCTTGTAGCCGCGGTGGCTAGAGGTACACGCCGGATCTTCCGAAAGAATCTCGACTTGTCTTTTGACTCGCCCTAAGCTCCCCGCATGAATAGGGATACGTTGTGACGAACGGGGGTCTCGAAAGGCGGATGTTTTCGGATTTGGACGGGAAACCACGATTTAAAGAGGCTTTTATTAAGATTCGATTTGCTACTTCTTCTCTTGCTTGGAACTTCAACAAAAGGCTTACCCCGATCCCTCTAGATCGGTTTATCTACCCAATCTTACTTTGTTTTCTCCGGTTTTTAGTAGATTAGATCTGTTTTGTGTCTTTTACTTAGATGCATTAGGTTCTTTATTGAAGATTGAAGTTATTTGGCTTTAATAGATTAAGTCTTGCGTCACACATTTGTTCCACGGATTCGATACCTTGGGTTCACCACTCGAGGGAAGAAGGGTCCCTTGACTACGACGGGAGACTTGTACGCTTGCGAGTCACGAACGAACTTTGATACAATTATTAACCGTCAACAAAAGGAAAATACATAAGTGGAGATGAGAGAGGAGGCTTCAAAGTGGCCAAGGTGAATTTGCCCCTTTTGGAAGAAAGGTTAAGACTTTTTCTTGAGGGGAAGAGGATAGGTTAGAGGAAGGACTTCTTGTGCCGGCGAAGAAAAATAAAAGAGAAGGATTATAGGAGAAGGATCTTCTATGGCCCAAGAAGGAGGTGCACAACAAAGTTATGTCCCACCATTTGGAGGAATTTCGGCGCCGCCGAGTTACTACGGTGGTGTACCAATGCAAGCATGGGGAGTGGTGCAACCATGCCCCCCACCATTTTGCGGTGCCCAACATAGCCTTTGCGGAGCCATATGCACACCTTCCTCAACCACAACAAAATGTGGCCATCATTGGAGGATACGCTGTGAGGAACATGCAAACTATTGCAGCCATCCTAAACAATGCAAACCAAATGGGTGAAGGTAATGCAAACATTGCTTATGAGCTTTAACACCTCCACTTAGCACCGTCATACAATTCTTAGGAGAAGCGGTGCAATCCTATTATGAGTAAGGGTACAACAACCAAGATTATCAATATCAACCACCGGTGGAAGATTAGAGAGAGGAGGAGCTTTAGTTTCATTTACACCCTTTTCTTTAATTTTCAGCTTATATGCGCCTATGTATGCATAGTATTATCAGTTTTTATTTGAATTTTCAGCATGTGTATTAGTTTTTTTTATTTTCATCATGAATAAAGTCACCACTAAGTTTTTACCATTAGTAAAGTTACAAAGTTTGTGCCATGATGATATATGATTACAATTGCCGCTTTGTTTATCTTTGTAATTGTTTTATGCATGATTAAGCTAATGCTCTCTTAAAATACAAATCTGAAATTATCTAAATGCTAGCTTAATCTTTAGCGGAGGTTATGATAAAAATAAAGACCCATAGTGTTTTATGTGCTCTCAAGTTTTAGATGGATGAAAGATGATTTATTTTTTGTTCTTAAAAGTAATGCTAACCTTGTCATAAATACCACATGCGTGTTGCTCTACCTATCCAGAGCCATATAAATATTTGAGTGCAAAAACTTAGTATACAAGGTTTATTTTTGGGTGAGTTATTTCAGGCCTTGTTTCTCTGGTCCGAGACTAAGAAGCTGGTCATTCCGTTTTTGCGTATCTATCTTTTTTCTAGCCTTTCTATCCATGCATTGTGTATCCCCACATCAGAGATCTCACAAACCTCGCCGGATATCCACCCATAAAATCAAATATCATCTTTTGTGTTTACCTCCTTGATCACATCCTATCGTTGAGTATGGATCACCACTTCAAGGAAGACAACAAGATGGTGCCAAGATTGAAGATTTCAAGTATCTCTCCAAGGGAAAAATATTTCCAGTACCTTCTCTATCAACTCTTTGCCCGAGGACGAGCAACGTCTAAGCATGGGGAGGAAATAGGTACAATGCAGTTTTAGAGTTCAAAGGGGAGCAAATAAAAAAAGATGAAAAAGAAAAAGAAAAAATGAGAAAAAAGAAAGAAAGAAAAAGAAAAAAGTGAGTATATAAAAAAATGAGAAAAGAAAAAATATGAGTATGTGTAAAAATAAAATAAAGTGAACTCCCCGGTTCTCTAAAGTGCATTAGGAATTTCAAGGCTTCAAGATTAAAAGATCCATACTCATTTTCCAACCATGTGTAATCCGATAACGAGGACTTCTTTTGTGCCTCGGGATCACTCTTTGCCATTTGCACATGTCCACCTATCTCAAGTGTGTGTATTTTTCTCTTTCCCCTCCTTGATATAACACTATTTTCCAATGACCTTTTTGACAAGTCTCGGTAAGACCATGATAAGCTTGTCTTGTTTTGACAGCATCTCATTTATAATATCTTGGTAGGACTAAACTTTCCCAAAAAGCTCCATATAAAAGCCTACCACATATATATATGTTATGAGAGGGAAAGGAGTAGAAGAAATAGGCTTGAGAGACAAGATGAGATGAGAGTTCATGAGCAAGATGCAAGGTCGTTTAAATTTGTGAACTTGGTTTAGCTCTTTTTCATCTCGCTTTTTATTTCAAAATTTCTGAGATCCATTTAAATTTTTGGGAGCATGATAATACTTGTGGGATAAGCTTAACTAATAATCTACCCTCCGTTAGGATGAAGGCTAGTACATTATGGAACTTTAACGAACTAAAATTTTGAGAGCATTATGTTTTCTCATGTATGATCAAGTGCAAGGATTAAATAATGAAGGGCAACGATGATATCCATCAAAGGCTTACTCGAGGACGAGCAAGGTTTAAGCATGAGGGAGCTGTTGACGGTAAAATTCTGTCAACCTAGCCATGAGTTTACCTTTGGTGTTGGCATGACTTTTGTATCTTATCCATTGGTACTAACCCCCGTGGTATAACAAGTTCACTTGTGCATGTCGGTTTTGGAGTTTAGTGTTTATGCAGGGTTTTAGCGTTGAAAGCAAGACTTCCGGGATAAGTTCATTAAGCACCTCATGACAAGACCTTGAAGCCCGGTACAAGTCAAGCAATGAAGTGAACACGACTCCAATAAGCCCAAGGACCCAACCTGAGAAGATGGAAAACTCCGAGGAACTAGCCAGAAAAGTCCTGAATCTTGCGAGGCAAGGAGCTTCGTCCAATTTGGAGAGAAACTGACGACAAGGGCCCACATGCAGAAGGGGGGAGGATCTAGAAGACTCGGGAAGCAACGTCGGGCGAAGGAGGCCGCGGACTGGGCCGAAGTGGGCCCAGGCCGGCCGGCCCAGCCCATTTCGAGGCCCAATCGGCCCCCCCTTTGATCTAGATGCATCTCGGGCTATTTATATCCCCAGACTGAGAGCCACACATCAATCAATTCGTCATCCGCCGCCGAGGAGCAGAGAAGCTTGAGGGACACCATCTCGGAGAAGAGGGTCGTGCTAGTTGTCTTGGGTCTCCCTAGCCGACGTGGGAACCTTGCATGGAAGACCACGTCAGAGCTCCGGAGCAAGGATCAAGATTGAGGTAGGATCCCGATGGTGACCTTGTTCATGTAATCATTCATGGTGAAGTTTTTATAGTGAATCCGATTTCTAGCGATCAAGTGCCTTCTCGATGATTTTGTTTTCTTCTTGGTTTTGCTTCTTCCCCAATCTATACTTAAGATAGATTGCTTAGGGTGCTCTTGTAGCCGCGGTGGCTGGAGGTGCATACCGGACCGACCAAGTGATTTCAACTTGTTCTTATCGAACTCGCCCTAGACTACCCGCATGAATAGGAATACATTGTGACAGAACGGGGGTTCTGAAAGGTGGGCGTTTTCGGAATCGGACCGGAGGCCACGGTTTAAAGATGCTTTTAATGAGATTCGCTTTTCTATCTTCATCTATCTTGGTTGGAGCTACAACATAAGCATGATCTAGATTATCTAGATCGGTTATCTCTTGCTTTCTCTTGCTACCTCTTTAGTAGATTAGATTAGATTAGTTTTCTTGATGATATCTTAGATTAGATGCAACTTGGTTCTTCAATAGATAGCTTTCCTTGCTTTACTAGATTGAATCCTTGTGTTGCACATTGTTCCACGGATTCGATACCTTGGGTTCACCTCTCGAAGGAAGAAGGGTCCTTTGACTACGACGGGGGATTTCTCCGCTTGCAAATTCATATGAACTTTGATACGATAATCTACCGTCAACACGCTCCCTTTGACCTAGCCGCCATTCAAACTATTTATAGCCCCCTTGCCAAGAGCCATGGGAGAATTCATTCGTCATCCGCTGTCGAGGAGCAGAGAAAGGAGGGACACCATTCCGGAGAGGAGATGGTCAAGATGGTTGACTAGGGTTCCCCTAGCCGACGTGGGAACCTTGCATGGAAGACCATGTGGGAGTTCCCGGAGCTAGGATCAAGGTCGAGGTAGGATCCTGGTGGTGATCTTGTCTATGTATTATACTCTTATGTTGAATTTGCAAGTTTGAATCCGATTTCTAGCGATCAAGTGCTTTCACTACGACTTTGTCTTCGCTTTGTCTTCGCTTGGGTTTTCTTCTTCTCCAATCTATTCCGGATAGATTGCATAGGATGTTCTTGTAGCCATGGTGGCTAGAGGCGCATACCTGACCTACTGAGCGTTTTCATCTTGTACTTTGGACTCGCCCTAGGCTAACCCGCACGAATAGGAGTGCGTTGTGACAAAACGGTGCCTCCAAAAGGTGGGCGTCTTCGGAGTTGGAACGGAAGCCACGATTTAAAGAGGCTTTTTATGAGATTCGATTTGCTTTGTTCATCTATGCTTGGAACTTCAACAAGTGCTTGATTCAATCCCTCTAGATTGGTTTTACCTATGCCTCTCTATCTCTTGCTACCTTCGGTGTTCCTTAGATTAGATTGGTTTTCTTGGTGTTTCCTTAGATTAGATGCATTAGCTCTCTTTTTGATAATCAAAGTGTTCTTAGCTTTATTAGATTGGATCTTGCGTTACACATTGTTCCACGGATTCGATACTTGGGTTCACACTTAAGGGAAGAAGGGTCCCTTGACTACGACGGAGGAATTGTCCGCTTGCAAGTCCAAACGAAGTTTGATACGCATATACATCGTCAACATGATGCAAATGGATACGGTACTTTCTATGTCTAATCAACAAGATCAAAGGGTCGTGTTCATGAAGAACACGAGGCTCTAAAGGATGAACAGAAATAAATGTATCACTTATGCATCAAGCACTACTCTATATGAAATAGTTGAATAATTGAAGTAGGTCAAAGTCAAACAAAGAAATAAAGATACAAGAGCATACACATACCTATATCCCAAAGTAGACTTGGAACATGAAGTAGAACTACTCTAGTCCACTCCCTAGCCTTGGAAACTAAAAGTGAAAGAGAGAGAGAGAGAGAGCAAATGTGTGTGTCTACAAATGAACCCCCTCCCCTTCTATTTATAGGTCTAGGACACTCTAGGTTCGAGACTCAACTCGCTGTAAAACACCTCGGAATCACCCTTTGGACCAATAGAGAGCTTCCACGTGAAGGGATGAGACCAGCCGACACAAGTCGGTTCGGCCGAACCGCCTGTGGGCCCGGCTGGCTCCCCTTCCTCCAGGTGACTGATGTGTGGGCCCTTGGGTAGATTCTAGGTGGATGCATGAAGTTGAGTCGTTTTGGGTGATGTCCATGTGTCACGCTTTGATTCACCGTGGCTTGCCTCACTTGGATCGGTGATGTGGCGTGGCCACGTGGAATTCAATGTGGCAACACCTCATCAGCTCGCATGGCGATGCATGCATCATAGACGGTGGGGTTTTCACTCCTTTTATGCTTATTTTCCTGCAAACAAATAATCTCTAAGGACAAGTCGAACTACATTATTCTTAACTAAAATGTGCTTAAGAAATGTACTTTGCTCCTTCATTTAAATTATTATGAGAATAATGACGGCTAAAAAAGTTACTTACCTGCCGTCAACAGTAAAGAAAAGTAGAGGTGAGGGATGAATGTGGGAGGAGGCCTCGCCACTTTCGTCCTTGAACCCATGCAGGTTTCCAACAATGGCAAGGTGGAGGAACGGGAGGAGGATGAGTTGTAGGGGAGCATTGCGACGATTTGCTCGTCTTCCAATAAATGAACACATAATGTTGTTCTATTTGCGGTCTAGTTTGTGAGATATCTTTCATCCAAACTATATATGTTGGCTTTTGGTCACATTTTTCCATTAGACATATTGCCAAGTGAAGGATTGGATGCTTGCCTGGGTGTAAAACTGAGTTAATATTTAAATCAGTATAATGTCCAACCATAACTTAGGTAAGTTTGTTTTCCTCAAATCACTCTATAGCGAACATGGTGCCATTAGGTTGTAGTTTGCAATTCTGGTGACTGAGGGACAACATAGTGACTAAGACTAATCATTTGATAAGCATGTGATTTGTAGGTTTTCTAAGTCCCAAGTATGCAAATCAAACCTGGTATTCTTGAATCCAAATCTTGGTATTCAAGTATCGAAGCTATGATATTAAAGTGACCAAACCATGTTATGTAGGATTATTCTATGGTATCGAAGCATCCATGATAGAGAAAATCCAACTGACGACATCTTTAATGTGTAAG
Source organism: Cenchrus americanus (assembly GCA_947561735.1). Classification (NCBI taxonomy): domain Eukaryota; kingdom Viridiplantae; phylum Streptophyta; class Magnoliopsida; order Poales; family Poaceae; genus Cenchrus; species Cenchrus americanus. The sequence goes on from OX387239.1 coordinate 10,612,740, forward strand.
TCGTGGCATTGAACTCAAATAAGTAGCACCATCGAATGTTCTGATGATCACCAAGGAGTTAGAGCAACCATTAGAGCAGTTGGAGCTCAATGGAACCACTAGATGATTTGTCGATAGAAATTTTAGTAGTGTACGATGAATTTAAAGGCAAGGCTAGAACTTAGAGAAAATCAAGTGGCACCAAATAATCTGATGGTAGCTCAAAAAGAGATATTGGTATGAAGCATATTTACTTTTCATCTATGCAGAGAGAATTTAGCCAGAAAACCGTCAACACTAGATGATCCGATGGAACACATCGGACAAAGCATCAAATCAATCTTGAAGAACTTGGGCACATTGAGTCAAATGGCCAGTTGCATCGATTGTTCGGATGCATGACAAAAGTAGACCATCGGAACATCCGATGGTACCTTTTTCACTAGCAGTTTGAGCAATGGCTCATTTAGCCTATGTGAATATTTATACCCCCTATATTCGCCTACTTTGAGCGGCTAGATGTTGCTAGAGTGTGTAGGAGTTCATTGAAGTGCACGGCATATTGATAACACATTCAAACCACCAAAGGGCATAAGTGTTTGATTCACAGGCTTAGCACAAGCTTAGAAGAGCGTTTAGTGCCAGACTAAGCATAGAGAAAGGTGTGCCTACCTTGTGATTGGTTCTAGTGTGAACCTGAAGTTGCACAAGGTGAGCAGCGCTTTGGGGACTTGGTGGCTCATTGACAGGTCTTCAACCCTCCGACTTGGTGTCGAGTGACGTTGAAGATTGTGTTCCGGAGACGTGGAGACCCCCTTTCTTCGTGGAGATGCCCCTTAATAGTGGAGAAGGCATATTAAGGTGACAAATGGACTTGGTATGAGACTTTGTGGCGAAGCCTAATGTGGCAAGTCAAGGACACCTTCAGAGAGTCTTGGTGACAGGAAAGCAACATTCTTGTGTGCTTTATAAACACAGATTAAGGGTGTTGTGTGCTTACTGATGTCACGAGATAAATCTTGTATCAAAAGTTTGCTCCCTTTCATCCCCTCTTTTATGTTTTCACATTTCAACATGCGTGCTTCCACTTTTCTAGAGTAGTATCTTGATAAGATTGGCTATAAGCTGTGAAACTTTTTGGGACGAGGATTTTACATTACATCAACCTTAGTTGCACATTTAGATAGCATGATCTAGTTTTTTTTCAATTAGTGGAAGCCATATGCTTTTAGGTTTTAAAATTGCCTAATTCACCCCTCTCCCTTTAGGCTACGAGCACCGATTATTTTCACATTCTACCATTGAGACAGCATTTTAAGCACGGTCCTATCACAACAAACATGTATCTGCGATATTATAAAAAAATCATTGGAATACATATGTCAGCGGGTGAATTCCATACAGTCATATATATTACACGTATGTGCAAAGCATACATCCTCCTGATTAACACTATTTAAATCAGTTGCATATTGTTATTAATTATTTCATATCTAGATACACATCATTATTTATTTTCTGGGTTTACTTTAAAGCTAGTGTTTTCTACAAAAGTTTTGGACCACATGAATGAATAAAACGAACTTCGCTAGATATGGTATAACTCGTTCGGCTAGATATGGCCACATGATGGAAAGTCCGCAGGTGGTGCAGGGAGGGATGTGTCCACAGTTGGTCCATCCTCTACGATGAACAATCCCACCATGCCCATCGTCTGGTGAAACTCGAAATGGCAATGCATGAACCATATCCCTGTATACAATTACAGACAAAGAATTAGATATATATGGGAGAATGGTGATGCTACTTCGGACTTAACGAGATATAGTGCACACCTCTAAATAAATCAGTAGACTATTAAGCAAACATGTGTTCATCTATCATCTATAAATGGAAAGACTTTTAAGATCCAATTGGTAAAATCCTTACGCACCTGGAAACACTACTCTTGGACTTATAGTTGTTATTTATTATAGCTCAACTAAACAAGTGTTCATGACTCATGAGTCTACTTGATGCTAAAATGGAATGACTTCTAAGATACAACAGGTAAATCCTTACGCACCTGGATTGTCCGCAACAAAGCGGATGGCGACCCACCCAAGCCTCGGGACATGCACGGTGTTCCTGATGGGCGGGTTCACAAGGTTGTACGTGGCCACATCCCTCGCTGCGACGTAGATGCCTTCCCCCTGAGCGAGCACGAACACATCGTGCCCGTGTAGGTGCATCGGGTTGGACTCGCTCTGCAGCAGCGCCGTACCCTGGAACACCACCTCCACCACCGCGCCGTGCCGGAACCGCCGTGCGATGGTCGCCTTGGATGTCGTCTCCAGCACCGCCTCCTTGGGTCCCTGTGGGATCAGGGCTTGGTCGGTGAAGTTGAACACCGTCGCGGGCTTGTCCGGGAGTTCTTGCAGCAGCACGTCCATGCTGCTGGTGTTTCGGTAGTGTAGCTCCAGCAGTGGTGCCGCGGTCGCCGGCTGCTGGAACGAGACGTTGTTCATGGTCGCCACCGTGAAGGTCTCGTTGCCGCCGCCCCTCTTGCAGGACTGTCCTCGCCGGCAGATGGAGCCCAGACTGAGTGTGATGAACAGGTGCTCATCGACTCGCGTCGGTACCTGATGAGGGCGCTGCAGGTGCTGTAGGGAGGTCAGGTTCCTATGGAAGTAGAATGACGTCATCAGGTCCTGATCGTCAGGCATCTCAGGTGTCACTGCTGCTGACATGTCACTGGATGACGAAGAACTGTTATTGCCGCGATACTGGACTATTCCTCTGGTGGTCAGCACCGGGCTCTGCGGGTCTGGCTCCGGCGACTGGGTGGGCAGGGCTACCATGTAGTATCTGCCAGGGTTTGCGTCGGCGACCACAAGGGCATCCACCGTCTCGCCGGGCGCGATGGCGATGACGTCCGTGGTGTAGGGGGTAACGTAGTTGGCGTCCGCGGCGACCACCGTGAACTTGTGGCCGGCGATCTTGAGGTAGTACTCGGCGAAGAGGGCAGCGTTCACTATCCTTAGCAGGTAGGTTTTGCCGGGCTCCACATCTAGCTTGTATCCATCTTCCGCAACACCTGCAGTTCGAATTCCGAATTTAAGCGCAATGAACAAAGAATGTCGATTTCGACATGGTTAGCTACTGTCATGGACATGTATCGAGAAAGTACATGATTACCTGAGCAGTTGTAGAGATCTCCAAGCTTTCCATTTATCGCCGATGCGCCGAAGTAAACATCTACGCTGTGCGCTATTGCCCAATCTGCCTGTTCAAGGTCCATCTGCCACCACTCACCTGCCATTTACCAAGATCATCAGAATAACAAGAGTTCAGTATGAAGCATTTCTGCAACTAACAGTGCAAGATTTGAAAAGGATTCAGCTTTAATATGGAACCTATAACTATGGGGATCTCCTTGTGAGGTTTCGGAAATGGGTAAGCAATAGCTCCGCGCCTGGGCCGGATGATTAAGGCGCCGTGCACGGAAGCCCGGAGGAAGGAAATGTGAGCATGCCACCACAGCGTGCCTTCCTGGCCATCGACCTTGAACCTGTAGGTGAAGTTGCGGTTCGGTGGAATTGGGCACTGGGTGATCATAGGCACCCCATCTGCCCAACAGCTCAGCCGCTGCTTCACGCCATGCCTGCATCAGGAACCACAGAATAAAAAGATTCATAAAACAAAATGAAACCTGATATGCATGGAATTTCTCAAGTGCCAGACGAAATCAACTTATTTTCAATCCCCATCTTAATTAGGCAATTGCAACAATGATTGGCAGTTACCAGTGGATCGTTAAGTTGTAGGGTGACTCGTTGACGACATGGACGGTCACCGAGTCTCCCTCTGTGACCTCTATCGCCGGCCCCGGGAACTGCCCGTTCACCACGGTGACCAGCGTCTCGTTGCACAAGTGCGTCATTTTCACCTGGCTCACCTACATACAGGCACGTTCCAACAAATCAATATGCAAAGCCATGCATGGATGCTGATCAAGTCATCATGCTTACAACAAAGGTGTGGTCGACGACGGCAGCCATGGCGGCTGGTGGAACAATGGTACATAGGAAGAAGAAGATGACACCAATGGCCATTGCAGCAGAGCCACCGGGAAAGCTCCAGCACTTCATTGTTTGCAAGTTGCTTGGTGATATCTGGTTTGCTCTGTGATGTGCTTCTATATATGCAGTACACTACATATGCATGTCTATTTATATTACCTTGGTAGGTATAATAAGTTGCCTGATAGCGGCTGCATGCGTTTGACAAACTACAGAGATATAACAAATGTCTGACTCGTGACATTGTCTTTGTTGGCATGTGCAGCTAGCGTTGACGAAATCCCACATGATCGTGCTACTCTATACCAAACGAGAATTTTGCCTTCTGATTTTTCATAGCGTGCAAACAAGCTAACATACCTTTGTAGACGCCGTGCAACACAGGGTGTTTGGAAAACTTTGTTGGATAGGTTTTATATTGTCATCATGGAATAAACCAACTTTTGTATGAGTTTGGCTAAATCATTGATGTGAAAATTTGGATTGGACGATTATTGGGAGGTAGAATTAATAGACATGGTCCAGTCAATTTTGACATGTAACCTGGTCAACTAAAATGTTTGCTGCACACCGAGCCACCGGCCTGGCTGTGCTGTATAGGTAGCTGCATGACAGTAATATAACGGGGAAAATATAGTGCAAATCATCTATTAGTGCAATTCTGCAAACTCATTATTTTGTAGTTTGGAGAGTGCATCTATTGCAACTCGAACCACTAGCAAGTTGCAACTCGAACTCTCGTGACATTTTTCGTATAACCGCCCACATGGTACCGCACACTTCCCCTTCAGCTACAACTAGTTACTGGTTTGAGTTGCAAACGATGCACACCTAGAGGTGCAAATACTTGAGTTTACAAGATTGCAACTAGTAGGTAATTTGCACCACATATTTTTGCAGTATAATGCTGCTGTGGGAAGCTATTTAAGCTGGTCTTGATCTATAGCTCGTTATCGGAAATTATATGTGACTAACGTCCTTGGTGGCTTCTATGCCGCGCTGCAATAGTAGCCTGCACAAAGTACCTCTGAATTCATCGCACTAACATGCGCTGTTTAATTAGTTCACCAAATTTTCCCTCTAGTTCACTATTCATCTCATCACATCAACACCACTCTTTCCAAATTAAACACCTACGTACACCATCAAGCATGGGATAATCTAAGGCCAATATTATCGTATAACTTTTCACTTCATCCATATGAAGGGATAGCCACGTTGAGCATACCAAATTATGAATGCATCAGCACTGTGAAAAATTATCTCATGTCAAACAACCACAAAAAGAGATGCATGGCGTACGTTAATGTGATCTACGGCGGATGTGAAGACCAGGTGCTACCTGTTTACCTTGCACAACAGCACAAGCAATATATTGATCACACGGTCAAAATGTAGAATATATATACGTACTCATTATGCCTTTTATGTTTTGACTCTACAACTCAAACTTTGCCAGTTGTGGACGATTTGAAATTCAGTAAGTATGGTAATTTCCTTGGCATTACTGTTTGTCGAAAAATTAGTTAGAAGTCAGAACCGCGGACAATTCCATGATTAAACCACGTAATCGATCACTGTTGGAGGTCAGCGTAATGAACCCCCTATTAATCCTCCGTTTCGTCAGGCGTGTGAAGACCTGTTTGGGTTAGAAGGAATTCTATAGGAAACACTAATATTATATACTACTTTTGGGACACAAAAACATGGGGTTAATAAGAAACTCCAAGTTGAGACAGCTTTTTTGAATTTTAACAATGTTGAAACATTGACAGTAGGCATGACAGACCGCGTGCAGGTAGTTTTGACGACTCTGCAGCAAAATTTTCGCTTTTACCATATCCAAGCAATGAGCATGTGCACCAAATTTTCACCTTAAATCACCAAGAGTTCTTAAAATCTTTCCTAATCCTTGATTTTTAAAATATGGCAAAAAAATACCTCTCCAACAACTCCTAATACACACTCCTAATCTTTTAGGACTCGGGAAAAAAACAGCCTCTTCGGTGTAAAGTTACGCGGTTTTGGTCGACGCGTATCCTCTACTAAAATAAGGTGGAAGGGCTCCAAAACAATAAAGAGTAGAAAAGAGTTCAAGATGCAAATGTCACCCTCCATTATACATCATGTCATTATCCACCAAACCATCCATTTATGTCTTTAACCAATTTTCTCTTGCTAAAAGCATGTATCTGTGAGTAACACACCACAAAAATCCCACAATTGAAATGCATGTAGGATCAATCTATATAATGTCGTTTGTAAACGAATGTTGCCATATAATCGCTTTGGTGTTTCTACTTTCACATTTCGCTTTGAAATTTTGTTTAAAAAATTTTCACAGCAATGCATGGGTATCACCAAGTTTATATGTGATTTTCTGTTATATTGATGAAAATATTAGAGAGTGCTTCAAAAAAAAGAAGAGCTCCATCCCGTAAAATCGAATGGTGGTAACAAATGAAGTACCTTGAAATATCTAAAGAGAACTATCAAGAAGTATTGTGGTACTTAATACCAAAAAAGTGTCATAATTTGACAGATCGTAGAAGTACTCCCTCCCTTCTCGTTTATAAGACGCGCACGTATAACAAGATTCAAACTTTGCAATCTTTGACTACTAATTTACTCATCATATTTTTTGTTTTGTAATGTAAATTTCACACGGTTGAATTTGTATTCAAATGTAGTTTCTAATGATTATACGTTCATAACCACAAATAAAATAATAAAAGAGGAATTAGTGGTCAAAGTATAGTTTGGAAGACCGTGTCGTGTCTGCCCGCACCTTATAAACGAGAAAGGAGGGAGTAGTTCAGAAAATTAGTGCATATGTATTTTTCACTTGTTGCGGTGGCACTCAATTTTTTAACTTTAGAATCTTTTATACAACTACTGATTTCTAAAACAAAATCAAACAAATACTCTGAACTCCGGTCAACCAAAATTGACGGTTTTGTCTATCAGTTATTGTACTAAATTATCATAAAACTTATCTGAATATCCCCATCAGTTGATGCAACCATCAGCGCCGAGCAGTAAAAAGAATTCATTTCATAATTCCACACCTCATTCATATATAAATTACTGTGCAAAAATGTTGAGTAATTTTACCATCATCATCACCGAATGAAAAATGAATGAAGTTTGAACTTACATATATATAGAATTCAAATGCTAAATCAATTTCTAAATCCAGCTCAGTTTTGGACCCAATTCTCAATCGATCAATTCTCTGCTCATGGCCTGTAGGCTTCCATTGAGCCCAACTTATGTTTAGGTCCAACTAACTAAGCAGACCAGACTGGCCCAAATCTTCTTTATCCACTAGCAGACCAACACGAAAACTATGCTTGCCTGTAATCGCCGTTTGGACAGGGCCGTTTGGACACGGAATATCGAATATTCCCATTGCCACGGTTATTTTCAGACCACCAGTGCTTTCCTTTAAGTTAAGTTGACGCTCAGCCCTTTTCCCAATTCTACAGGCCTGTGCGAAGGAGCCGCTGGCTCAGTGGTAGCGCTCGAGTTCGACTCCCGGCCTCGCACCGGGGCACAGTCCCCACTGGGATTTTTCCCAATTTGTTTCGCAGGTCCTGAATTCTCACGTGGCGCTACAATAGGGCTACGACGTGCTCATCATTTACGAGGCTTGATGCTTCGGTGATCTCTAGAAGGATGTTTAGGTGTATAGGTTGTAGCTTCGTGGGGTGTGCGTGTGTAGTGGTGTGAGTTTGTTGTGTAGAGTTCAGATACTACAACTTATATACTAGGACTCCAGGCTTAAAAAAAATTCTACAGGCCTGTGGTCACGGTCAGTGTTAGTTACGGCTCATTCTTGCGTTTTCTTTTTATTTTTCACCTTTTTTTGAATTATTCTTTTTATATTTATTCTTAGCTCTTTTACTGTAATGTAAAAGTACCCATCAGTAACAGTACTTGTTGGTACTTCAAGGTACCTCCTACGTTTAAACCGCTTGATCAAAACAAAATATTTTTTTTTAAACAAAATAATTTTAAGGGTTATTTTTTGTACTTAGTCTCAGGCCAAATTGATACTTAATAGTACTTGCTACTTTAACGTAGTCTTTTGTTTTCAATGTTCGATTTACTCATGAGGGACTGCTTATATTTTTCCGATCATTTTATATTTCTTATTTATTTGCTCTCTACTTTTAGATTTTACCGGATGAACTACTCTCATTAACTTCAAACACTAAAATTTCTCTCTTATTTTTCTTAATTTATGTCTGTAAGCCTAAGCCTCTTCATCCTCCTATTGATATGCCAAACATGTGTCGGTTTAATTTTCTTTCATGTAATGTTGTGCGAGGGACCTTGCAGCAGTGGCACAGCCAAGAAAAAAAAGTTGGGGCGACTCCTTGACGACGTATCAAACCAAAATGAAAAACACACAAATTCACACATTCATATACTGCAATTACGTAATTTTTTTGTGAAATTAAAGCTGTAACCTCAAATTTGAAGAATATAAAAACATAAATTAGCAGCAGCGCATAGACAAATATCATTGGAGATGAACGAGCGTACACCAGCTAGCACAAGTCTAGCTGGGGCGGCCGGCCCACCTTGCACTAACGTGCCTTGCAGCAGGCCAGTAGTAGCAGGTTCCTGCCCCAACAGGTCAGAGTTGGCGAATGCATTGCACATAAATATAATTACTATACAGGTTAAAAAAATTACGTACGTACTAGAATGAGACAACCTCCTGATTAAGGTAATACATAGTATAGATCGTCGCATAATATATATTAGCAATATATTATTCCATCTCAGGTATATTCTTAAGTTTTTGTCTTCTATCGGTGGTTGAACTTCTAATGGCCTTTCGTCAAAAAAAAAATCTAATACCCACATAAAATACTAAATGCACTAATATTGAAAAGCTTTGACACCATTAGATCTAGGCACCTTGAAATATTTTTAGGAATTTTTCTTTTATTTTTTAATTTATTAATGCAAAATTGAAAAATGTCAAAATCTTTATTGATTCATAACCGACTGGATAACCAGTCTTACCGGTCAGTTCAACCGGTGGCAACCAATTGAACTACAAGTTTTGGTTTGAAATTTGAATTTGTCCCGTTTTTACAGGTATGCGAGGTAACCGGTCCGGCTTACGTGTACTAGAGGTTGGCGATAGCAGCAGACCGGTGGGGGAAAAAAACCCTAGTGCCTAGTGTTGATGATGGTGTGAGGATTCCGCTTTGTGCAGTCCTGTCCACTATGGCCACCGGCTGTGGTGGCGAGGGCACAACCTCCCTGCATACCTTTGTTTCAACCAAATGTGCATTGTCTCGAGAGGGCGGGCGCACAGGTACTCCACTCTAGAGTCTTTGATCTACTTTCCTTCTCTGTCTAGTTTTATGCTCGTTTTTTTATCCATTTTACCGAACATCCAATAATTAACAAAAGAGTAACTCAAAACTTTATGATTTTTATCGGAGCTCACTGACATGGTTTTGAACGTAATCTCTACAACAAGTGCATCTCAAGATACAACAGATTTTAAAAATTTTAGAATGCTTGTATTTAACATGAGCCATCCATCTGGTAAAACCTAATGGTGGTAGTACCAGGAAGTACCAATTTGATAGATCTAACTGTCGGAGACAGTCATAAGGGTCCCCTAAACATGTAACACCCTAAATTCCACCTCTTGTGTTTAATTAAAATTTGCCTAGCAACAATTCGTTTTCGTTTAAGAAATATAAGGAGATTGTGTTTTTCTAGGCATTCAATCATTTTTCTTAATTAATTACTGAAATATAGGAGTTCCCTGTTGCATTCATGCCGGTGCATTGTTTTTGAGTGTTTGGATTCAAACCTTTGTTTGAATTCAATTGGTTGAGTGTTCAAAAGGAAATAGAAAAAAAGAAAAGACAAACTCTCCTCACTCCCATCCCTTCGGCCCGACCCCAGCTGCAGCCCGCCTCCCTAGCGCCGCGTGCGTGCAGCCCAACTGCTGTTTCGGCCCCGGCGCGGCCCGCCCGGCTCCCCCTCCCCCGCACGCGCTCCTGCCCGGCCTCGACGCGCGAGGCCCGTGCGTCGGCCCCCACCTCCGGCCATCCGACTCGGGTTCGCTCCCGAGTCCGCCCGCCACACGCTTGTGGCCTCGGGCCCGCGCGCCAGCGACCCCTCTCCTGCCTATTTATGCGTAACCGCCTCCACCGCGTCGCCTCCATGAAACCCCAAACCCTAGGTCCCCGCACCGCCACCGACTCGTGCCGCACCGCCGTGCTTGACCCGCGCCGTCGCCGCCTCCTGGTCGCCTTGGAGCACCTCCGAAGCTTCGCCGTAAGGTAAGGAGCCTCCCGGTACTGCTTGTTGGCATTCCCATGCCGCGTCCGCGTCGCCGCGCTCGCCGCCGGCCGGCCGTCCGCCCCGCCGCGCGGCCCGCCGCCTTCGTCACCCGCGCGCACGAGCAAGTGCCCCGGATCGACTCCCCGCACCGCGCCCGGCTATGCGTCGGTGCTAAGCCCACCGAAAATCATGCCCCCTAGCCGAAGGTCCGACCGGCTCGCCGGAGTGCCGCCGGAGCGCCGGCCGCTCGCCGCCGGCACCCCGCCGCTGCCGCGCTTGCGCTCGCCCAGAGCCACCCGATGGCCATCCAACGGGCCAGATCGCGATTTCCGGTCTATACCGGTCAACTGAGCCGCAATAGACCCCAGCCGCTGGATCGAGATCCTATGGATCAGATCCATCCCTTTCAACTTAACCGCGCGCCTTTGCAAAGAAAACCACGAGTTTTTCCCAATTTGCAACCCGGTCCTTCCACCTTAGGAAAACCTTTGCAATTAGGTCCTGTTTTATTCAGTTTAGCCCCAAGACAGTTTTTATTTACAGATTAGTCCCTAAACTTGTTCTAGCCGTATCTTAGTCGTTTTAGCTCTGTTTTAGCGTTCTTTATGTCCACGCGATCGTCTCGACGAGTAGATTAGTTTTATGTTGCTTTTATTACTGTTTCAGATGATTAGTGTACTGTTTCTTATTTGTTTCCACTGTATTCTTGTATGTAAATGTGTGGAGCGTAGAGTACGAGCAATTCGAGGACTTCGCTGCTGTTGAAGATTTCCAAGACCCTGAGCAGTTTCCGGAGCTGGTAGAAGGCAAGTCCTTGCTGCATTCCCATTAATCCTATTACAACATGCATTTTAATTACATCGTTATTTATTACTGCTTTGCATTAAATTGATGGGTCTTATTGTTAAGGTTCGACTAGTGTTGTTTTCCTGTGCCTTGATCAACCTGTGTTTACTTTATGTTGGGTAGCACATGCTAGAGATTTACTTGGTTATGGGCGGTTTAATGAACACTTGACAATATGGATTTATTTATGTTGTTATTCATGTAATGCAAGAATACTTTATGCCTGTTAATCGGAACATGGAGAACCACCCAGGAAAACAGTACAACCACAAGACATATGGATCTGTCTTGGTTTAATAATTAGTGAACTAGTTGTTAGGTATGCTTTACCTGATAAGGGTTGGGGGCTGACGGTAGATGGCGTATGGACCTGCTCGGGCGTAGGTGTGGGCTTAGCTAAGACACGGTACTCGTCCGGGAGCTTTATACGCTGCACTGATCAGGTAACCTAGCGGGCAGCCTGCATCTGGGGATCTTTGTAATGGCCTCGTAGTGTCCCTATGCAATCACACCTCGGTAGTGTGGTATGGTGCCTAAATAGCACCGCATGGTTGGGTCTAAAGTTCTTCGGGACTTTTACGCGACTTGTGGGTAAAGATGTACAACCTCTGCAGAGTGTAAAACTAACTAGTTAGTCGTGCCCACGGTCAAGGGCGGCCTGGACCCTTACATGAGTAATTTATGGAAGATGGAACTTTTAAACTTGTGCATTACATTCTATGGATTCTATGGATCAGTTGCATTTATTATTTGGGTTTGGTATATACTTTCACTTGCTAGTAACAGTTTCTTAATAAAACTTGACCAACTAAAATGCTGACTTGCTTATTAACCATTAGCTTCCACCATAAAGCCTTGCATGTTGTTATAGAACTTTTTCCTTGTTGAGTACAACATGTTCTTATGCTTGTTGTTCTTTATATTGCATCTACACTACCCGGCTGCTGCTCAGATGGACGCTTTGAGGATTTCCTTGGAGATTTCGATGAGTTCTAGGCGTTCGTTCTCCAGTCAGCTGCCTGTGGAGGACTTCTGCGTGTGTTTTTATTTCCGCTGTTAGCTGCGGTTGTTAGTTGAGACATTCGGTCATGTAATAACTGTTTAATACTCTCTTTACGATTTACACTGTGTTTTGGTATTCACTGAGTCGATGCATGTGTGTAACTTGATCCTGACGCACATGTATTCTTGCATTCGGATTTTCCCTTAAATCCGGGTGTGACAAAACAACCGGGGAAAACCCACGTCATCTCGTAAAAAAAGCAAACACAAACTAATCCACGAGTTTAAAAATGCACACTAGTACAGTACTCAACATGACCAAACGGTTTGGTCACGGTACATGCAAATTTGGTCACGGAACATTTTTTATGACCAACTTATGACCAAATTGAATTGGTCACAGAAGCTCCGTCACATTTGGTCTACCATGACCAATCGATCATTTTGGTTATAGAAGTGGAACTTTTCCATGACCAACACATTTTCCGTCATAGAAGTGTATTTCTTCTATGACCAAGCCAAATGGTGACGAAATTGGTCACGGAAGGGGATGCCACGTGGCACGGCCCATGCTGGCTGCTGACGTGGCAAGGCGCGTGCTGACATGGATATGATGACGTGGCTCTTTGACACAGCGCCACGTGTCACGCTGCGGTTTGTTCACGTGTCGAGCTCTCAATGGTCCACGTGTCGCACTCTGGTTTGTCCATGTGTCGCGCTGCGGTTTGTCCACGTTTTGACATGGCTCGATGCCACGCTGGCTATCTACATGGACGATGAAGTGGCTGGCTACGTGTACAATGACGTGGTTGCCTACATAGATGATGACATGGCAGTTGACTTCAGCCTACGCAATTTTTTCCCAAACTGAATTTCAGCCTATATAAATCCATTACAGCCCAACCCACATACATTCCTGGTACAACCCATATACATTTCAGCCCAACAAATGCCCAACAGATTCAAAATAGGTATATAAATCCCACAAATCGCCAAATCACCATATATTTCACCATATTAACACAGATCACCAGAATATGAACAGATCACATACATTTTCTATCTAGCATCACCACCCACCATTTGGCACCATAAACATTGTCTTTGACCAAGGTTTGACACCCTTCTCTTTCACTGTTTGGCACCATAAACATTGTCTTTGACCAAGGCTTGACACCCTTCTCTTTCATAATTATAACCACACTGTACCTGCACATACACATAGTATTTGAGGATACTAAGGTCTTGCATATTCAGATCTTACATTTCTATATCTGTGTTTGCACATACCATACATTTCTAAGGATACTAAGGTCTTGCACATACCATACATTTCTACAGATCAACAAAGTATACAATATGCAGTTTGCACAGGCTGAACAACTATGACTATGTTTAAAAAAGTGATTATTGCAATTTCGAGGAGATAATAGTGCTAAAATTTCTAGTAGCTAACAATGGAAGCACAATTGAATTCAGACTTGTTATATATACAGTTTATCTGCCACATGGCAAGTGACAACATAAAGGTTATCTTAAACCGTGAAGTGAAATGGTAAGCATGAAGTAAATACAGTTTGTATTGATGTGTAATCCTTACAGCTGAAATAGATAGAAAATTCGCTGACGGGCTAGACAACCATGTGTTAAACAGAGCAAACATACCTTGAATCACATGTCAAGTTCAATAGCCAGCACTGTCCATATGCTCCAAATCTGCTAGACCTGCACATATCATAGTTTGCTTACCATATTGGATCGATCAGTATACTGCCTTTAGTTTTACTCAAAACATAATACAAAAAAAGTTAAATGACCCATCTCCAAGTATTATGACAAGCTATCATGACTAATTTCTAGAAATAAAGGTTCTCAACTTAATTCACATCCACTGAATATACACAAAAATTATTCATTTCACTCTGCACTATCCAAGTATAGCATCAATACCATCATTGCATAATTCCCTATCACTCTAGTACACAACAAGATACCATCTTGCAATTACCCATCAACATTCAATTCATCACAAGTTCTACTGATTATGGTAGTAATAAACAAATTGCCATTGTTCTGAAACCAAAAGTTCAGCCAAATATGGCACAAAACAAATGCGATCTTGATATGCGTAATTGCGGTGAGCTTAAAATATTCATAAACAAGATATCAAACCCCGCGTTGCAATTTATTCAGAGACCATACTCAAATATAGCGATCTCTTGCTATAAGAAATTAAGCAGCATCCGTAAATAAGCAGCTTCCAGCAAAAAATGTTAACAACCAATTATGGAGAACAACAGAGTCCATGCAAATGCAGATTGAACGTCACCGATGCTACTTTGCAGGGAGCTAGCGGTTGTGAAGTCGTGCTGGTCACACCACAAGCAGAACAAACAAGCTGGCATTTCCTCGAACATGATGCGAGCGACCCCAATGGTCAGCATAAGATCGACCCAAGACCAACAACACCCCCAAATTGATTACATCCCGCATAAGGCGAGCATGGTGGCACCAAGAGTTCCATCATTGTTTACCCTAAAGAATTATCAGTAAAGTGATTGGGGGCCCTGTTACACCCTTTGCACAGACATACCAGAGATTGATAAACTGTAACCTATGTCTCGCAAGTCAAGCGGGCCTGTATGACAGCTATATGGTGGATTTTTCTAACAACAAAAATCCTAATAATGACAACTAAGTGAGTGACTTGTTATATTTGGACTACATAGCACTCAACTTTTTTGAAATGACTTGAGATTTTTTTGGTAGTCATTTGTAGCAAAAATACAGTCCCTCACAAGAACTTACATTTTTTGGACAATGATTTTAATTTTTATAATTTTTCGTGTTGTGTGAGACAAAATATGGTTAATTATACATTGAAAACTCTATAATTATGCAGCGACCTCCACATGTATTTGTTTCCTAGGTCACAAGGGCATGAGAAATGGTACTAAGAAGGAAAAACAATTTAATGTGATTGCTAAGAGTAACATTTTGTCCTCACTATATGTAGGCGTTTTCAATAGAGTTTTTAATTGTGAAAATGCTCATGAGCTATTGTCACACCCTGAAATTTCCAATTTCGGGATGTGAATAGAAAAAATAATTAAATAACAATTTTCTCATAATTTTTAAAAAATTTCCAACATTTATTTTTCTTTACAGGGAATATAGTATAGGAAAAATCCAGTGTTTGATTTTCTAAATTGAATAAAAAGTTATGTGTGTTGCATTCATGCCGATGCATCTAGTGGTTCTTGAGTGCAAAAGGTTTTAAAAAATGCGTTTAGGAGCTCTCCTAATTTTCCCGAGAATTTACCGGATTTTTTTGGAACTTATTCTCATTTTCCTTGAGCTATTTCTATTTATTAGAAGGCTCTAAAATCTTTTTCATGAGCTCCAAATGTTTTATTTGGATTGATCATGTCTTAATCTATCTCTAGGAATTTTCCTGGAATTTTTGTGATTTTTCGAGTATTTTCCGTGCTCTAAAAACATTTTCTGGTGTTTACTCGAATTGTTTTCGCATTGAAAAATAAATTCGAAAAAACCTATCCTACTGGAACGGGCCGAGCCCGAAGGCCCGACCCGCTCCGCCCGCTCGGCCCGCCCGCCAAGCCCATCGGGGGCCCGGCCGCATGCAGCAGATTCGTCTCACCCCTCACTCGTCAACTGTGACCAAATTCAACAATTCGCCACTGTTGAATTAACTACTATGACCAAATTTGTATATCGTCATAGAAAGAATAATCTTCTATGACCAAACAGGAAATCGTCACTAGGTAATGGCCATAGATGATAGCATTTGTACTAGTGGCACACACTAAAGCGATCACAACCCTGGTGGCCCCCGCGGCCCACCCGAACACCCCCTCGGGTGAGGTCCGCCTCGTTCGAGGGCTGAATGCCCCCTCGGGTGAGGTCCGCCTCGCTCGAGGGCTGAACGCCCCCTCGGGGGAGGTCCGCCTCGCTCGAGGGCTGAACGCCCCCTCGGGCAAGGTCCGCCTCGCTCGAGGGCCCCCGCGCGCACATCACCCCCGCTCCTGCTCACACGTCTAAGCGTTTAATGCTGACACTGCAGGACTGCGCCACGACCCTGACACGCCTGGGAATCACGCCCTGGCGCCGTTCCACCCACTCCCTGGGGAAGACCATCCCCGCCACTATACAACACTGTGCGGAGAGGCCAGTGTCAGCTCCGTGGCACTGTGCCGTCTACTTTTGTACGGCTAACACGCCGAGCCCTCGAAGGGGTCCGGCGGAACCCTCGAATGGGGGCGAATGCTTTTTCTATGACTACACAGGACTACCATCTGTACGAGCACGAAACCCAAACTGCTACCTGTCCAGGCCTGCACCAGTCTGACCGGTGCCTCTCACCGGTCTGGCCGGTGTAGCCTGGGCAGCAACACCTCCAACATCCTTCCTCTCTCCACAAGCCCGAACGGTCCTCACACTCTCCTTGGCCCTGGGTAACTGCACATGAGGCTCAAGTACATCATTGGAAGGGTGGTACTTGTCCTTGTTAGCCCACTCCTTCGCCATTCTCTCCTTACGCTTCCTCTTGAAGCAAAACGCTCTCTTGTGACCACAATACTCACAATGGAAACGGATTGATCTGAGATTAGGCTTGGGTTGAGGCTCTTCACAAGGCTTCTCACTTGGTTTCTCACTAGGCTTTTCACTTGCTTTCTCACTCAGTTTTTCTCTTGGTTGGTTTGGCTTGGATGCAAACTTGTCTTTGGGTGTGGGTTGTGGTGGAACTGAAACATTCCCAAATTTCCCTTCTCTCTCACCACTGCCCTCACCAACCTTCTCCAACCCCAAAGTCCAACCATCAAAGCACTTACAGCTAGCAATCATCAAACCAAGCTGAGGTTCTTGACTCGACAACCAACTTAGCGCTTCACGCAACTTATCACTCTCATCTTCCAAGCGACCAACACATTTTGCAAGATCCAAATTCTTCATAGCATGCAACTCACATGTAGAACAAGAAGTAGGAATAGTTACTTTCAAATCAGCCTCAAGCGAAACAATGCGAGAACGAAGCTCAACAATTTTCTCATGCAAACCAGAGCAAGAAGTGCAAGCACCGAGCAAAGTGGGTCTAGATTGTAGCTCAGCTAACTCAACCCTAAGCACATCTAGTTCCTCACACTTGGAGGCATACTTCTCCCTAAGATCAGTCAAGTCAGCTAGGAAAGCAGTGCAATCAGCACAATCATTCTCATCAGAAACAACAGGGCTAGGCTTAAGAGAATCGATTTCAAGCTTGCTATCAAGAACCTGTGTTTCTAGCTCAGCCACTCTAGTCCTAGCATCCTCGAGCAAAGATCTAAGCTCCTTCCTAAGCTTCTTAGCCTCTCTAAGCATGTGATCGCGATTATCAAGCAAGTCAACCAACTCCTCATTCTCCTTGCGCAAAGAAGAGAGCTCATCACATACCGCATCCTCGGAATCCAAGTCCGAGGCGCCCTTCTGACTTCTCTTGGTGCTTGAACTGTGAGCCATGCCTTAGAAATCGTCATTGAGGCTTAGGCCCGTCACATAGAGGCCATTGAGATACTTGCCGAGGTTCTTCTTCTTCTTGTCATCCTCTTCATTTTCGTCACTCGAGCTTGAAGACGTGACCTCGGAATCAGACTCGATGTCGCTCGATCTCTTCATCTTCACTCGAGACCGTGTCTTCTTCCCATGTCCATGACCCTTCATCTTGGACTTCTTCCTCTTGTCCTTGAACTTGTGCTTGCCGTGGTTGTTCACCTTCAGACACTCGGCGAAATAGTGTCCAGCCTTGATGCACTTGAAGCATGTCGTCGTGTTCCTCCTCATGTTCACCCGGTTCTCGTGCAGCCTCTCGAACCGCCTCGTCAGGAGAGCCAGCTCGTCCTCTCCAAGCACGTCGAACTCCTC
Source organism: Cenchrus americanus (assembly GCA_947561735.1). Taxonomy (NCBI): domain Eukaryota; kingdom Viridiplantae; phylum Streptophyta; class Magnoliopsida; order Poales; family Poaceae; genus Cenchrus; species Cenchrus americanus. The sequence continues at coordinate 10,630,871 of OX387239.1, forward strand.
ATCTAGCATAGACATCAAAGAGGACAAAGAGAATATCATGGTGGATGGGTTAGTGTTAGCCTTTCCTTTTGAACCACCAACGAGGGCAAGACTATGAGAATCAGTCGGGCCCTCGAGCTTGGCTGTCATGCCCCTATCCACCTCAGCCGACTTGAGCTTCGAGAATAGCTCGTTCACCGTCAGAGTGTCATACTTCTCCAACTCCACAATGGCCTCGAACTTTCCGCCCCTTATTGTACGATCCAAAGAGTGTAAGAGCTTGACAGCTCTATCATGATCATCGTACGGGAGCACGTCCACATTGGCCCTCATGTTGTTCACAACCACCGTGAACCTCTGAAACAAGGCATCGATGGACTCATCGGGGAGATGAGTGAAGTTCTCGTACTCCCTCCGGTAGGTCGCATACATCCGTGCCTGAACCTGGGCATTCCCAACATGAGCCTCCTTCAACACCGTCCAAATTCTACAAGCCAAGTGCTCGGTGTGCACCCGATCAAACTCAGGTTGACACGGAGCACGAAACAGGTAGTCGACCGCCTTATTGTTGGCGTTGAACATGTCCCTCGATCCTGGAGCGAGGAAGTTCATCGGCTGGACATAAGATGTGTCCACCGTGACATCCCAAAGGATCTGACCCTTTCCTCGAAGAAATGCAGCCATCCGCTTACTCCACATCTGGTAGTTCTTGCCATCGAAGTGTGGAGGACCTGAACCCCGTTCCTGGTACGCCATCCTTGGATCTTAGACTGGTTAGAGTCAATAAAGACTCGAACTAGCTCTGATACCACTTGAAGGACCAATACGGCGAACCAGAGAGGGGTTAGTGAATGGGAGCCGATAAAAATTCTTCTCGAAGGAGATGGAAACTCCAACAAGTTGAACACGGCTTCCAACACACGTCTCCAACTCACTACCCAAATTTGGCCAAGCCCACGTAGCCACTGGAGTACCACTGGACCTAGGAACCAACACACAACCTTCCGACTCAAGAACGCAATGGAACACCAAACCTCGAGTCCACTGACCAACACCGGTCAGACCCGTGAGAACCACCGGTCAGACCGGTCCCTACTGGTAAGAGTTGACAACTTCCACTAAGTGGCTTCACACCGGTCAGGCCTGTGCAACACACTGGTCAGACCGGTCTAAGCCTGAAAGCCTCCAAATCACCAAACAGGCCTACGGACCTCCAAATAGACCCAAACTCGAAACAGCCCCAACACAGGACAACAGCGAACACACCCAGATGTTCACCCGAGCAAAAACCCACCAAGGGTTGCACCCGCTCGAGGAGCCGGTCAAGAGCACCGGTCAGACCGGTGTAGCCTGGGCAGCTCGGGATGAACATCACCTGCGGGTCAACTCCCCCAAATCCAAACTTCGATCTCCTGAATCGCTCCACGGACTTGAACAAGACTTTGGGGATAACAGGAACACCTCATGAGGAGTCCATAGCCAAGTTTAATCCCACCAAAACTTGTCCAAAAAGGAGGAATCGAAGAAATCCCGTCAAGAACACCTCTAACCCTAGAACTCGGAAAACCCCAAAATCGAGCCCCTTTACTCACGGATTTGGGAGGGGAATCACAGCCCAAAGAACCACGAAGGGTTCCCACAAATTTCCCCCATCAAATACCCAAGAGAAAGGTCCCAAAAACAACCCAAGAAAAACACCAACAAAGGGCTCTGAAAATCACCACAAAGAACAACCGGGAACAACACCACAAGGCCTTGAGGAACCACGCCGAATCATCTATACAAGCCACAAAGGTTCATACAAGGTCTAGCTTGCCGCCCGATCATCCAACCCTCTCACAAGATCTCACCATGAAGCTCTCAAGCTAGTCCTATGGAAATCCTAAGAAAATAGGAAGGGAAAATAGGAAAGCAAATGAACTAGGGTTCCAAGATGTTGGCTGCCATCCTCTCACCTCATGGTTTATATGGAGGCAACCGAAAGTCTAAAATACCCTTTCCTAATAACTAGGGATACAAGCCCCTCAAGGGCGGTTTTGGAAGTCTTCATGTCTTCATCATCAGATGGATGCCCGGCGACCGCACCCTACGTAGCCTCGACGCAAGCCATTTGATCCCGACGCGTGCCCTCCGCTTCGAAGTCTCCGGACTGCGTCGTCGCACACCGGTCAGACCGGTGCTCCTCACCGGTCAGACCGGTCTGGCACTGCTGCAGTACCGTCTTCGGTTCTTCGAGGCTTTGTGGATCAACCAAGGAACCCAGTGGTTTTCTGGGAACCACCAGAAAACCCGCGAACTTGGTGTAGCCTCTGCCAATCGCCACTCTTGACTCGGCTCCCACGTAGTCCAGGCTCGACCTTGGTTTTGAGGCTCAAACAACCATTAGAGGAAGTTCTTAGTTTGACAATACTTGTGTTGATTGTGCTAGCCCTACCTATAGCTCCACTTTACATGTTATATGAGAGACTTATGGGAGGTGAGAGTTTTATAAAATTGGTTTAGGATAGCCACCTCATATGAGTGACTTGAGAGAGCTTGAAGAAAGGTTTTTGTCTAATACTTGTTGCAGGAATTTTGTTTTCAAAAATCATAAAAACCCTCCGATGGAAGCAAAGATGTAAGTATGGCTGAATTTGAAGACTTTGAGTGAAGAGTTTGAGTTGTGGGGTAAATCTTGACGTGGTAAAGATTCTAAATGCCCATGTTTATGTTTGATGATCATTACATTATGTTTACGTATTAAGGATGAAAGGATTGACTAACTTGTGAAGAAAGATTAGCGGTACACGATTACAACACCTTGGACGAAGTTCTTTTACGAGTACTTGCTCGAGGACGAGCAAGAGCTAAGCGTGGGGGAGATGTTGACGGTGTATTTTCGTACACCTAGCATGTTTATTACACTTTGGTTTGGTTTTGATTATGGAACTAACCTACCACTAGGCACACTAATCATATAACAAGTTCATCTATGTGCATGCATTTGAAAGTGTTGTGTTTATGTAGGAAAACATGGACATAAAGGACGGATTCGCAACAAGTTCAAAGGAGCATTTATGGAGTCTCGTTCGTGTCCATGAGCTTGATGAAATCACTTCCAATGGTGGCAAGGACTGAAGTGCTAAGAAGTAACACCCCCGGGGATTGAAGCGTAAAAGACCGAACTTCATGCGCGGAGAACCTCCATCTTGGACGCGAGGATGACATCGTCAAAATCATGCAAGTGGAGGGGGCAAAGTGCATAATTACATGAGGACCCACGGGAGCGAAGGGGCGATCGAACCGGGCCGAGGTGGACCCAGGCCGGCCGGCCCAGCCCACTCTGGTGGCCGGTTCGGCCCCCCTTTCCTTGCACCTGAAGGATCTTTAACCCTAAAAGCCTGGAGGCACCGCCATCACGAAGAGAGAGAGAGAGAGAGAGCCATTCGCACCAGGAGGACATCCACAAGCTAGAGAGAGAGAGAGGAGGAGGATCTCCGGAGGGAGATCAACCACCTCGAAGGAAGCACCCTCTCGTGGAGAATAAGGAAGACACCGTCGGAAGGGAAACCATGATCAACAGTGCTATGTCCAGCACCTTGATGGGGTAATCTCCTTATTCGTCCATGGGTTGTAAATCGATCTTGAGATGTAGTCATACTTTGTCGGATTATCTATCTATCATCTTGTGTTGAATATACTTTAATGCTTAAGGATAGCTACCATGCCGTAAAGGGAGTATGAGCTCCAATGCTTCCTTGGATCCATTCAATACGCCGTGTCCATCATAGGTCTAGTCATGAATACCTTCGCGTAGTGACAGTACGAGAGGAGGGAAAGGGCGAAAACGTGGTCACAACCCCCGATAGATTAGATTGGTTTAATGTCTTTAATTGATTGCATGATCGTAGACCCATGGGCGAGTGTCTCCTACTTTGATCGTTTATCGTTCTCTCTAGTGTAGTTTAGTTGTTTTCTAGTATAATAATAGTTAGGGTTTTAGTAGCTAGTGCTTAGAAGTAAATTGAACGCTTGTAATACCCTTGCTCCGCGGATTGACAAGAACCTTGGGAATCCCATGGTGAAAAATGTGTGGGGTCCGTACGTTTGCGGATCGTAGAGGGATACGTCTTTTATCCGTCAACAGAGTCTCGGTAAGACCATGAGAAGCTTGTCTTGTTTCGACAACATCTCATTTATAATATCTTTTTAGGACTATACTTTCCCAAAAAGCTCCATATAAAAGCCTACCACATAAATATGTTATGAGAGGGAAAGGAGTAGAATAAATAGGCTTGAGAGACAAGATGAGATGAGACTTCATGAGCAAGATGCAAGGTGGTTTAAATTTGTGAACTTGGTTTAGCTCTTTTTCATCTCGTTCTTTATCTCAAAATTTCTGAGATCCATTTGAATTTTGGGAGCATGTTAATACTTGTGGGATAAGCTCAATTATTAATCTACCCTCCGTAGGGATGAAGGCTAGTAGATTATGGAACTTTAACGAATTAAACTTTTGAGAGCATTATGATTTCTCGTGTATGATCAAGCGCAAGGTTTAAACAATGAAGGACAATGATGATATCCATCGAAGGCTTACTCGAGGACGAGCAAGGTTTAAGCATGGGGGAGATGTTGATGGTGAAATTCCGTCAACCTAGCAATGAGTTTACCTTTGGTGTTGGCATGAGTTTTATACCTTATCCATTGGTACTAACCCCCGTGGTATAACAAGTTCACTTGTGCATGTCGATTTTGGAGTTTAGTGTTTATGCAGGGTTTTATCGTTGAAAGCAAGACTTCCGGGATAAGTTCATTAAGCACCTCATGACAAGACCTTGAAGCCCAGTAGAAGTCAAGCAATGAAGTGAACACCACTCCAAGAAGCCCAAGGACCCAACCCGAGAAGATGGAAAACTTCGAGGACCTAGCCAGAAAAGTGCCGAATCTTGCGAGACAAGGAGCTTCGTCCAATTCGGAGAGAATCTAACGACAAGGGCCCACATGCAGAAGGGGGGAGGATCTAGAAGACTCGGGAAGCAACGTCGGGCGAAGGAGGCCGCGAACTTGGCCGAAGTGGGCCCAAGCCGGCCGGCCCAGCCCATTTTGAGGCACAGTTGGCCCCCCTTTGACCTAGATGCATCTCGGGCTATTTATAGCCCCCTGACCAAGAGCCACGCATAAACCCATTCGTCATCCGCCGCCGAAGAGCAGAGAAGCTTGAGGGACACCATCTCGGAGATGAGGGTCGTGCTAGTTGTCTAGGGTCTCCCTAGCCGACGTGGGAACCTTGCATGGAAGACCACGTCGGAGCTCCGGAGCAACGATCAAGATCGAGGTAGGATCCCGGTGGTGATCTTGTTCATGTAATCATTCATGGTGAAGTTTTATAGTGAATCCGATTTCTAGCGATCTAGTGCCTGCTCGATGATATTGTTTTCTTCTTGGTTTTGCTTCTTCCCCAATCTAGTCTATAGCTAGATTGCATAGGGTGCTCTTGTAGCCGCGGTAGCTAGAGGTGCATACCGGACCGACCAAGTGATTTCAACTTGTTCTTATCGAACTCGCCCTAAACTACCCGCATGAATAGGAATACGTTGTGACAGAACGGGGGTTCCGAAAGGCGGGCGTTTTCGGAATCGGACCGGAGGCCACGGTTTAAAGAGGCTTTTAATGAGATTCGCTTTTCTATCTTCATCTATCTTGTTTGGAGCTACAACATAAGCATGATCTAGATTCTCTAGATTGGTTATCTCTTGCTTTCTCTTGCTACCTATTTAGTAGATTATATTAGATGTGTTTACTTGATGATATCTTAGATTAGATGCAATTTGATTCTTCAAAGATAGCTATCCTTGCTTTACTAGATTGAATCCTTGCGTTGCACATTGTTCCACGGATTCGATACCTTGGGTTCACCACTCGAGGGAAGAAGCGTCCCTTGACTACGACGGGGGATTTGTCTGCTTGCAAATCCATCTGAACTTTGATACAACTATTAAACATCAACACCTTGTAATAAAGGTTAGCAAAACCTCTTTTTCCAAGTTGAGAGTAAGAAAAAAATCCTATACAAAGCCAATTTTATTTTTTGCTCCACCATAAGTGTGATTAGCACGATGAGTTGGGCTAGGATCCTTCTCTCTTGGGAGTTTTAATTTCGTGCAATGATCATGTCCTTGTGCTTATCTTTTGTTGCTATCCTTGTCATGTATTCGGTAATGTGACTTTCACATAGAAAGTCCCGTACATCGCCGAATTCCATACCCAACCCTATACATCTCTTTTGTACATCGCATTCCTTGAACACAATCTACTCTCAAAGTTTTGTCTCGTCTCTAGCATGGTTTATTTAAAATTTCAGATTGTGTGCATGCAAGAAAGAGAGGAGTTGAGAGCTTTGAGAAGGGAGAAAAAGATGTCAAGAGAAGGAAAAATAAAGAGAAAAGTATGAGTATGGAAAAGAAAGAAAGAGAAAAAGAGAAAAGTAAAGAAAGAGAAAAAAATGTGTATGAGAGAAAGAAAAAGAAGAGAAAGAGAAAAGAGGAGTGGCAAGAAAGATATGAGAGGGATGAATCAAGTGAAAGAAAAATAAAGTGCAAGGAAGGATGTCACATTGTTGAGAGATGAAACTTTCACTCTTTTTCCAACCATGTGGAATCCAACAACGAGGACGTCATCGGTGCCTCATAGTCATATTTTCTTTTGCCCTTGCACATGTCCACCATTCTAAATCTTCTCATCCTTGATATCCCCATATGGATTAATTCTCATGTTCATTGGCTTGGAAACGTAAACAACCACTAGTAGAAGTTCTTAGTTTGACAATACTTGTGTTGATTGTGCTAGCCCTACCTATAGCTCCACTTTACATGTTATATGAGAGATTTATGGGAGGTGAGAGTTTTATAAATCTTGTTTAGGATAGCCACCTCATGTGAGTGACTTGAGAGAGCTTGGAGAAAGGTTTTTGTCTAACACTTGTTGCAGGAATTTTATTTTTCAAAATCATAAAAACCCTCTAATGGAAGCAAAGAAGTAAGCATGGCTTCGAGTGAAGAGTTTGAGTTGTGGGGTAAATCTTGACGTGGTAAAGATTCTAAACGCCCATGTTTATGTTTGATGATCATTCTAAACACCCATGTTTATGTTTGGTAAAGATAAAAGATTTACTAACTTGTGAAGAAGGATTTAGCGGAAAACGATTACAACGCCTTGGACGAAGTTCTTTTACGAGTACTTGCTCGAGGACGAGCAAGAGCTAAGCGTGGGGGAGATGTTGACGGTGTATTTTGGTACACCTAGCATGTTCATTACACTTTCGTTTGGTTTTGATCATGGAACTAACCCGCCACTAGGCACACTAATCATATAACAAGTTCATCTTTGTGCATACATTTGGAAGTGTTGTGTTTATGTAGGAAAACGTGGACATAAAGGACGGATTCACAACAAGTTCAAAGGAGCATTTACGGAGTATTGTTCATGTTCATGAGCTTGATGAAATCACTTCCAATGGTGGCAAGGACCGAAGTGCTACGAAGGAACACCCCTGGTGATCGAAGTGTAAAAGATCGAACTTCATGCACGGAGAACGTCCATCTTGGACGCCAGGATGACATCGTCAAAATCATGCAAATAGAAGGGGCAATGTGCATAATCACCTGAGGACCCACAGGAGCGAAGGGGAGACCGAACCGGGCCGAGGCCGGCCGACCTGGCCCACTCCCGACTTTGGTTCGGCCCCCCTTCCTTGCACCCGAAGGATTTTCAACCCTAAAGCCCTGGAGGTGCCGCCATTCACGAAGGAGAGAGCCATTCGCACCAGGAGGCCATCCACAAGCTAGAGAGAGAGGAGGGATATCTCCGAAGGGAGATCGACCACCTCGAAGGAAGCACCGACAAGTGGAGAAGAAGGAAGACACCGTCAGAAGGGTGACCATGATCAACGGTGCTATGTCTAGCACCTTGATGCTGTAATCTCCTTATTCGTCCATGGGTTGTAATTGATCTTGAGATGTAATCGTACTTTGTTGGAACATCTATCTATCATCATCTGTTGACTATACTTTAATGCTTAAGGTTAGCTATCATGTCGTAAAGGGAGTAGAGCTCCAATGCTCCCTTGGATCCATTCAATACACTGTGTCCATCATAGGTCTAGTCACGAATACCTCCGCATAGTGATAGTACGGGGGGAGGGAAAGGGCAAAACTGTGGTCACAACCCCCGATAGATTAGATTGGTTTTCATGGTTAAAGCGATTGCATGCTCTAGTATCGTAGACCCATGGGCGAGTGTCTTTTATCTTCATAGCTTAATTGTTCTCTCTAGTGTAGTTTAGTCGTTTTCTAGTTTAATCATAGTTAGGGTTTGAGTAGCTAGTGAGTAGATGTAGATCAAACGCTTATAATCCCCTTGCTCCGCAGATTGAAAAGAGCCTTCGGAATCCTGTGGTGAAAAAGATGTAGGTCCATAAGCTTGTGGATCGTAGGTGGATACATATTTTATCCATCAACACACGCGCAGTAGTACCTCATCAGAGTCGCAGATGCGTCAGAAAGTGCCGCAAATTTTATTGCGAAGGTTCAAAAAATGGAAGACAGGCTCATCCTTGATGGAGTGGATGATGATGTGGGTGACATGTTCATTTGGCAGCAGGTGCATCAAGCACACCACGAGCATTAAGGAGAAGGTGAGGAAATAGACAAGCGACGGGGTTTGGAAATTGAAAGGCGACGAGGGTTGAAGTTGAAGGAGACGAGGATTGAAGTTGGCGACGAGGGATGAAGTTGGCAACGAGGATTGAAGTTGAAGGCGACGGGGGATGAAGTTGGCGACGAGGATTGAAGCTGAAGAAGGCGAGGAGGGTTGAAGGTTGAAGAAGGCGCCTTGGCCATGTAATAAAATAATAAATTGAAATTGAAAAGGCACCGCAGTTTGGCTGTTGCCGTTGATAAGTGAGCCCGACATCGTTGCCCCGCCCCTTCTTCTTCGCGCGTAATTCAAAGGCGATGCGTGGTTTTGGACGGTTTTGCGCCCGAAACAAAGCCCGATGCGCAATCAAGTGGCACGTACTGGCAATAATGGAGTAGTGGGTGGGGGAAGAGGCGCCCAACGGTTCCGCGTCTTGTCAATATAACTTCCTCGCCCTCCCCTGCTTTCCCCTGCTTCTTTCATAAGCTTATCATCGTTTTCACTTCTTCTTCCTCCTCGTGATCCACCACTACAAATCTTCGGTCACCGAGAGAAGGAGGAGATGGCGTCGAGGAGCCCACCGTCGTCGAAGTAGGGACGAAGGGAGGACGATGATGACGAAAGTCTCCGTCAGAAGAAGTTGGAGAAGGGGAAGGAGCTGGTGACCAAGGATGCCGACGAGGAACCGTTCTTCGGTGACACTAAGTTCACCGTCGAGCTGCTTAGGAGCGCCTTTAGAAAGCTTGAAGGTGTTGGTGTGGCCTTCGACATCAAGGGGCATCATGATTTGTACAAGGACCCGAGCAGTAAGGGTCTCACCTTCAGGATCCACGGGTTAGCTGAGAAGCTCAAGAACCTCCCTGTGGTCAAGCGGGCTGCCCGCCACCACTTCATCTTTGACGACGCCAGCCACGGCGATGACGGCAGCCACAACGACAACGACGGTAGCCACGGTGGGACTTCGACTAATTGATAGACTCCTCTACCAATTAGTAACAATGTGTCTGCGCTTTTGTGTCTTCGTCAGGTTCTTGGACATGAACTGCTTAGTTTGTCTGTCGATCATGAACTGCTTAGTTAATTAGTTTGGTTGTTAGATTTTGTATGTCACGCGAGTAGATCCATCTGCGTTGTGATGAACTATGTTCTATTGTTAAATTAACTATAGATCTTTTGTGATGAATTAGATCTTAGAGACAATGGATAGTCATTGCCGACACAGGTTAGCCTGCTGATGCTGACGCTGACACGTGGGCTAGTATCATTGGCGACGATGGTTTGTGAACTAGCATCACATTTGTTGGCAGTTGGGTCCGGGCGGGCAGGCAACGGTTATCTTTTTTATATTGTCTATTGACGCTGACGCGTGGGCCCGTCACTATTTTTTTGGAATGAAACTTGCTTCCCAAAATTATTAGAGCCCATAAAACAACACCTAAAACATCATAAAAATATGAACAATTTGTATTTAGACATTTAGTATTTGAATAAAATATCAATAGTGACACTTGTGTGCCCAAAATTCATATATTTTGTTTCTACACCCCATGGTAATTATATAATAATTTTAATAACATCAAATTTTCTCTAAAAAATCTACAAATTTACTAACAACATAATTTGGTTACCTAAACTTGTCCTCGAAATTTCAAATAGTATTGATGAAGGAATAATATACTTGTGTACAAATGTCTACATCTCTCATATAGATTTCCGAGAATGTTTGCTTGAACATTGAAGTTCTGCACACTTTGCAACATGTTCGAACTCATATGCATTTAAAAACTTAACAAAACCTTGTGTTCACCTTAAGCTTAAGAAATGTAAAGTTTCATCACTAATGGTTGTGTAAAACAAATGTTATTTGTATGTTGTACTTACAAACAAAAAAATAAGGCATATAAACATTATTCAACAAACGGAATGTACACTAAACAATGAAATTAATGAAAAGATGGTGATTTTAGAAAAATTTAGAAAAAATATCAAATTTAGACTAATAATGACGAAGAAATAGTTGTTACAACATTTGATGGAAGATTAAAAGGAGCAATGGGAATTGTTCTTCATTTGAATAGAACTGGGCCCCACAATAATTAGCGAGGCGGGGTTGATAACCCGCGTCTAATTTGTTGCTCTCCCAAAATTTTACACAAATAATTCGAGCATCATCCAAAAGCTAATATACTACTGATTTCCTATTCCAATACTACATTCGAACTTCACCATTTCGCAGCGCAGCCTACAGTCTTCACTGCAAAACAGAGAAATTCGAAGCCATCCTTTATCCACGCCGCAGCCGTTGCCGTTGCCTGTGCATGGCTGATCGCCGCGCACCTGTGCTGGGGGCGGTAGCGGTCCACCCCAAATGCGCCAAGTCGAGGAGTGGATCACACGCACGGCCTTCTCAGACAAAGGTAGACACCCCTCGTTGCTCAGCTATCTCGACGTTGTACTGCCGCCGCCCGTGACCCGCCTCATGTACTGCTTCGTGGTATTGTCGGCGGTGGCACCGCCATTGTCTCTGTAGAGCATGATGGCGTATAGATAGGCCGCCGCATCGTGCCCACCCTCGGAGGCGCACCGGAGATCAATGTATCCCCTGGTTTCCATGAAGACGACTTTGATCCCGGAAAAGAAGCAAGCCTCCAGATTCCCAAGACCGATCAACATAGCAAGGAATGCATTGTAAGCGGTGGGTCCCACACCCAAGAAATCTCATCTCGTATCCCCTCTATCGACAAACGTCGGCCGACGTCGCCGTGGCCGCACACGCGGCGCATGGTCACGCGAGCAAGTACCGCGTAGGCTGCGGATGTTAGCCAAGGGCAGCTCCGAGGTCGCACCGATGCGCGCCGCAATTTCAATGCAGAGGTCTTGAGGGAGGCCCAGCAACGACGATGACTGGTGTTGTCTGCTTCTTCCTGGCATGCTATTCATCTCTGGCCGGGAATTGTGACAATGATGAGTAGACAGTTGTTGTTTCTCGTGGGTAGATGAAGGGGCAGGGGATCTAAATTGTTTTGGAAGGAGAAGATACAAGAGATTTGTTTCCAAACACGGTTTAAGTATGCAATGGAGACGGCGTTTGGCTAATCGACGTTATCATTTAATTCTCCATTAGAGACGACATTTGGCTAATCCGCGTAGTTTCCTTTAATTCTCCATTGGAGATGATGTTTGGTTAATCAGCGTATCATTTAATTCTTCGTTGGAGTGACTGCCTCTGCTCTCAACCATTGACTGGCAACAATTTGCCCATTTACCGACCTTGGGAACCTTCATGTTTCTTGTGCTCTTGATCTTATCCCTTCCTCTCTCTTTTTTTGGAGACGATAAGTACATTGGAGATGATGTTTGGTTACTCCGCGTATCATTTAATTCTACATTGGAATCATCGACCACGCTTAAGAAATTCTCCCAATCTTCTTGGGGCTGTCTGTACATCCAAGTCCGAGCAGCAGATGCCATCTCATTCATACACCAAATGAGCATAATTCATCACATAAAAATTAAAACCGATAACACACAAGAGGATTAGGACAACTAAAGAATTTCAATAAAAGGGGGCAATTAATTTCCACCTTGACGATGACTTTTTACGAGGCAAGCTCGGCCGCGAGGAGGAGGATCGGAGGCGGCATCGCGTCCGCGGTGGCACCATGGAGGAAGGCGCGGTTGATGTCCGTTGGCCACATTTGCTATCGCGCACGCGGGCGGCCAGCCCGCTCGTAACACCATAAAAATTCCATCGCTAAATAATTTAGCAACAAAAGGCAAGGTTTAAAAAAAATTCCTTTAAGGACATGAATAAATCATTAAGCAAAAATGGCTTTTAAAATATTTAAACATCACTAAAATAGTTTAGAAATAATAAGTGTTTGTGCATCATGATTTGAATGCATGGATTTCATTTGATTGGAGTTTGAATGTTTGAAAAATGAATTTGAAAGAAATTAAAAAAAAACAAAACCCTTTCCCTTTTCCCCCTCTCTCTCTCTCCCCCTTTCTTCTTTTCAGCCCGCGCCAGGCCAACGGGCCTTTTTCCTTTCCTTTCCCCGCGCGAGCGGCCGGCCCGGTGGCCCGAGACCGCGCGACCGCCGGCCCCGGCCTCCGCCCCTTCCCCTTTTCTTTTTGCGCCGGACGCCGACGTGGGGACCCGCCCGTCGGGCCCGTCTCCCTCCTCCTCCGGCCGGGTCAACCGCACCGCACCCCGCGCGCCGCCGGCCGTTACCGGCCATTCCCCCGCACCCCGCGCCTTCAAACCAAGCAATTAAGCCGCCTTGAAGCTCCCTCATCACTTCCCCCTCTTCAATCGACCGTTACCGCGCTCATTACCCCTCCCCCCTTAACTTCCAATCAAGCCCGGCCGTTAATGGCGAGGCCGCCGGGAACCGCCTCCCGGTGCCCCCTCGGCCCTATATAAACCCCCCCGGGACACCCCGTTTCCCCCCCCTTCGCTTCACACCGAGCTCCGCGCCTCCCCGGTGCCCTAGCCGCTTGCGCCGCCGCCGTGAACCGTGCGCCGCCGCGCCATTGCCGTCGCTCGAGCCCGTCCGCCGTCGGTAAAGCCCCTGGACCCCCTCAATCGATTCCTCTTCGCACGTGTGAGCTAACCGTCGCATCGTATCGAACCCGTAGGTCCTCGTGCACTCCGAACACAGCTCGCCGTCGCCGCCCGTGGAGATCGGTCGCCGGAGTTGATCTGCGCCGCCGCCGCCTTCTCCATCCAATTCACGCCCACCACAGCTCCTACCCGCCGTAAGGACCCTATCCCCGCCCTCCTTTTCACTTGTGCCCGACCGTAGCGCCGCCGCCGCCGCTTGGCCGCCGCCGGCCGTCCGCCCCCATGGACGCCCGCCTCGGCCGTCGCCTTTTTCCACCCGTGCAAGCGCCCGTTTAGGCTCGCGTCGTTCCCGGCCTACGCATAGGTGATGTTTCCGCGCGTTTCCGTGGTCGGGAGCCACCGCTTGGTCGTCGCCGGCGACCCAACCGCCGTGCGCCGCCGCGCGCCGCCACCGCGCGCGCGGGCGCGCGCCCCCTCCGGCGCACGCGGGCGTGGGTGGCCGTCGGATCGGCCACCCACGGCTCGGATCCGTTGGACCCCGCGGGTCAAACCGCCTATAACGGTCAACCCGAGGACAAACTCTTAAAGAGACCCCCAACTCTTTTATAATCGCAAGCCGGTCCTCCCACCTTTAAAGATCCTTACAAATCGGTCCCCGAGTTTTGTGTTTAAGCCCCCGTTTTTATTAGATCTTTGCTCGGAGGTCCGGAATAGCCTTTTTATTAGTTTAAACCTTCTGTTTTTAAATTTATTTATGTTTTAGCCCCTGTTTTCTTGCTGTTAGGCCCCCGTATAGTTTAGTTTATTGCGCATTAGTCCTTAAAACTTGTTTTTAGCATAACTTCTCCGTTTTAGCTCCGTTTTTAGTGTTCTAGTAGTCCTTACGATCGTCTCGGCGAGCCCGTTGTTTTAGTAGCATGTTTTCAGTCTTTAGGATTGTTTGGTGATCTGTTTTATTTATTGTATGCTTTATGTGTGCATCGTAGATATCGTGCTCGTTTCATCCGAGCCACCTCTCGGGGACGATCGGGAGCGCTTGTTCGAAGAGGAAGAAGTTTTTACCGTAGTTGAGGAAGGCAAGTGGTCTTCTCCCCCCGCATGTTCTCCTTTGTCCTATACAATTGCATTTTAATTAATGTTTACCTTTATGTTATCATTGCATTAAATTGACGGGAAAACCTATTTAAGGATTTACCTAGATCTTTTACCCCGATCCTTGGCCTAGCCCTTTTTAACTAAAGTTTTGGGTAGAAAACGCTAGTTGCTCAACTTAGGGTTGGTTAAATGGGTCTTTTATGGAAATGATACCTGGCTTATAGTTAATGTTTTGGGTAATACAAGAACACTTGAATTAATCGGAACATGGAGAACCACCCAAGAAAACATGCGCAACCACAGTGTTACATGGCTCTGACCTTAGCCGAGTAATTAGGTGTGTGATCGTACTAGCGGCCCTTTTCCGTAAGGAGCAGAGGGGGATCCGGGTTGCAGGGGTATAGCCCGGCCCTTTTGGGGTAGTAGCCTTTGCTAAGGTGCTGACCACTAGGGAGGGTCATGGTCCGCCCTGATCTGTAACTATGCGGGTCGTTAGTCTTTTGCATGCCTTTGTAAAGGCTTCGTAGCGTCCCTATGAAATCACACCTCGGAAGTGTGGTATGGTGCTTGGCCAGCATCGCATGGTTGGGTTTAAAGTTCTTCGGAGCTTTTACGCAAACTGTGGGTACAGTGTGCAAACCTCTCAGAGTGTAAAGCCGATCGATCGGCCGTGCTCACGGTCATGAGCGGCTTGGACCCTCACATGATTAATAAACTTAAAGACGAGATAAATCGTGGTTGTTGAAGCTCGTTGAGCTTGGGTTGTTTTGGGCTCTTAAGTTTTTCTTAAGTGGGTTGGTACGAACTTACACCTAGCAACTAGGAGTTCTCTAATTAAAACTTGATCAACATTAAAATGCTAACCGCTGCAAAACCTTAGCCTATCCTTGATAGCCTTGCATTTTCCCCCACTTGCTGAGCTCCAACCATAAGTGTGCTCAGCCTTGCCTATCGCTGTTCAGAGGAAAACTTTGGAGGGGAGTTCTATGATGACTTCGATGAGCTGTGAGGCTTGCGGACCCCCGTCAAGTGCTCTGTGGGAGCGGAAGACGAGGACTCGACGAGTAGTTATCGTTTTCCGTTGTTAGAGACCTTCGAGTCTCCCCGCATGAGTGTAATAAGAGGTTAAACTTTGAAATACGTTTGTAAACTGTTTATGGTATTTCACTCATTTTTGTCTATCATATGTGTGTGAACTGATCCTGGCGCACATATGAGATGCACTTGGTTCCTCTTCGGAAATCAGGTGTGACAGAGTGGTATCAGAGCAGTCTGACTGTAGGAACGCAGCCTTAGCTAGAAATGGACGAACTTTAAGGATTCATGTTCTAGATCATTCTGTCATCCTTCAAAACCACCTTATTTTCGCATAAAAATCTAATTTGTTCTTGTTCTTTTGTTGAAAATTTGCATCATTTTGATTTCCTCTATGCTGAGTTCAGTCTTTTCTTAACAGATGGCCAGGTCTCGTCTTACTGCCCGCAAGAGCACTGGTGGTCGCCTTCCCTCAGGACAGTTGGCTCCACGCTATCCAGTAGTCCCGGAGGAGGCACAGCTGGAGGAGGCACAGCAGGAGGTTGGAGACTACCCGGTACAGTTACAGCCGGGAGCAGTTGAGCAGGGATATCAGGCAGTACAGCATCAAGAAAATGATGAAGAAGATCCAGAGGAAATAGTGTTTGAGGAGGATGGGACCGAGGAACATCCACAGCTATATGACGGGGTTTTTCTGGAGGTTAATGAAGATGGAGATATAATATTCCCACCAGAGGTAGAAGCTGAACCAGAACCAGATGTGGTAGGAGGAGAAGAGCTTGATCAGAATGCTGCAGGGAATGACCCAGATGACTCCGGAATGATTCAAGCGACGAGTGAAGAAAGTTCCAGCGAAGAAGATGATGAGAGTGAGGAAGAAGAAGAGGAGGTGGACATAGAAGGATTAGAGGATGACAACAGTGCTGTGGGAAATGGAGAAGATAACAATGGTGATCAGAATGAGAACAACAACAACAACAATGAAAATGAAGAACAGCAAGGTGATGAGCACATGTATCACAGGGCTGAGTATCATGAACACACATACATCGGCCCGGACGCTCCGTTCTGTGAGCTATTGGAGGAGTCACTGCGGAGATAGAGTATGCGGTGAGACCGTTGTACATCACCAAACACTATGAAGAGCCGGGGATGAGAGATTATTATACCACGAGAGGTCCATGTCGGGGTTGCTACCGCACAAGCGGGAAGATGGAGGACCCGTACCATTCACCCCCGCACAAAGACACTTTGCTTCGAAGCGGTACTGCTTCATTGATGCCGCCGAGAAGAGCACTATGGTCCATCGGCGGCACGTTCCGCGACCGCTTAGAAGGCACGGACTTCCGATTCGTCCCCGAGCAGTCGGTGGTACGGAAAACACCGTGATACCTATGGGGGACTTCCGAGATAGCCGTGTTGACATACTTGCCGGAGTGACGGCAGCTATTAACACGGACTTGGAAGGAGCGACGGCGGAGTTGGATAGGACACATCGGGAGTTACGAATGCACGGGCGAGGATAGCACAGCGGAAGCTCGGCTAGCGGGACGGCGGCCACCCGACGAAGCGAAGCATCTTGTCCTTCCCGTTCTCCTCCCCGCAAAAGACTTCGATATGGCACTCCAAAGACAGCTACCACTAGTCTTCGGTGGAATAGGAATTAGGATATCCACCCTCTTTTTGTTTTTCCGGTAGACGTTCCTGCGAGGACGAACGATTGTAATAAAGTTGTTGAGTGAACCATGTTTGATTTGGATCTTTGTTTGAGTGAGTTGTATTGTGGAGTGATGGCCACAAATGCAACAAGAAAATCATGTTAAGTTAATGGTTAGTTGGGGTTCAATTCCAAGTTGTCTTCTACCTTATCCAACCAAATCAATCGTACAAATCTGTTCGCGCAGTTACTTGACAGCACAGCAATGTTTTTATCATAACTCAAGATACGGAACTCCGATTGACCTAAAACCAGTTGGGTTGGTTCACAAATTTTGTGGATCAACCTCTGTCCAAAATTCAGCATCAAAGGATTAATACACAGCGAGTTATAAACAGAACAATGGGGCTAGCAGAATCTGTAAAAATGTGCTAACACAGCAGCGGTACTCGAATTTTAACTCAAGTTGTGGATCTCCAAATGGGATAAAACCAGTGGGGTTAGTTTCAGAAATGGGTTCTACACGGCCTGGAAAAAGTTTATAAGAAGGATACCATGGGATATAACTATTTTATCGGAATCAACCAAATCTGTCACAGAAAGGAAAATCTTGTCGTTTCCTTAACTCAAACTCATTTCTTTACACAACAGTTCGATAATCTTATCTGAAATATCTTTCTCTAACAATCAGATGGTAAACACCAGGTCAGGAGGAGGACAGGACGTCCCACCAGTGGTTCGGGCACACATAGCCAATCAACAAAACCCGGTGCCACCTCCCCCGCTCAACCCCGCAATGGATCCCGCTACTCAGCAATTCTTCGCTGCCCAGATGCAGCTAATTCAGAACCTCACTGCCGCAGTGCAAAACTTACAAGCCCAGCAGAATCAGCCGCAGGCACCACCCCCGCCGCCACCACCCGCTCCGAGAGATAAGCACAAGGAGTTTATGAGCCACCACCCTCCCACCTACTCTCACTCAACCGATCCGCTAGATGCTGATGATTGGTTGAAAACCATTACCAAGAAGTTGGAGAGGGCCCAATGTAATGACCGAGAAATGGTCCTTTATGCTTCCGGACGCCTGGAAGGGCAGGCATCAGATTGGTGGGATGCCTACACGCTCGCCCATCCCGCACCTAACACCATCACATGGCAGCGAGCTCCGAGATGCTTTTCGCGCTCACCATATCCCCGATGGGGTATTGAAGCTTAAGCGAGAGAGAGTTCCTTGCTCGAAACGGGGCAATATGTCCGTAAATGAATACCTTGACAAGTTCACTCGCTTGTCTCGCTATGCTCCCGACGAGGTCAACACAGACCCAAAAAGGCAGGAGCGCTTCCTTGATGGGTTGATAGGACCACTGAATTATCAACTCCCGAGCCATACCTTCCCAGATTTCACCACTCTGTTAAACAAGGCGATTGGCCTAGAGAACAAGCGCAGAGAGCTTGGGGAACAGAAACGCAAGTTTCAATCCCAGGGTCAGTCCAGCAGCCATACTCGCCCCCGCTTCAGCTACCATCAGAATACACCATTCCGCTCTGGAGGGCAGGGTGGTAAGCACCCACAGAATATGCAGCTGCAGCGTTCCTTCCAGCAGCCTCAACGGTTCAATCCGCAAACCCCACGCACACCAAACTTCCAGCAGAACCGTCCAGCTCCTACCCCGGGTGCACCGGCAAGAAACACCACACCCGTGCAGCCCAACGGATGCTTCAAATGTGGCGAGTTTTGGCATTATGCTAATAATCGCCCTAAGCGTGGAATGCGGACTCCCCCGGAGGAGTAACATTCGAAAAGTGGGACGCTCATCAACTCCCGCACGCCCCGGAAGTGCGAGCACTCCAGCAACAAAGCACAGCAAAATTATGTGCGTAGTAGGGTGCACAACATGACTGTGGAGCAGGCACAAGACGCTTCTGGGGTTGTACTTGGTACGTTCCCTATCGACTCTGTACCTGCTACGGTATTATTTGATTCAGGGAGCTACGCATTCATTCATTACCGATCAGTTCGTAGCAAGGCATAATATGCCCGTGAGTCCGATGAAGAAACCGTTGCTTGTTAGTTCACCTGGCGGTGATATGAAAGCCAGCCATCTGTGCCCCCAAGTAAACCTTAAAATCATGGGGATAGACTTTCCATCTAATCTGGTAGTCCTCAAATCCTGGGGTATAGATGTAATCCTAGGGATGGATTGGTTACGAAAGTATGATGGGGTTATCCAGTGCCGGGAGAAATCAGTTCACTTGACTAGCCCACAAGGGGACAGAATAGAATTTATCGCAACACCGTCACCTACCGGGAAGGAGTTAGTGAATTCAATGAAAGGAAAAGTGCTGGAGGATATTAAGGTGGTGAATGAGTATCCGGATGTATTCCCTGATGACCTGCCAGGTATGCCACCCGACCGAGACATTGAATTCAGTATCGAACTCTTACCTGGTACTGCTCCTATATCCAAAAGACCGTATAGAATGGATGTCAAAGATTTGGCAGAATTAAAGAAACAAATAGAGGAATTGTTAAGTAAAGGGTTTATCCGTCCTAGTTCATCACCATGGGGAGCCCCCACACTCTTCGTAGATAAAAAGGATGGATCTAGGAGGATGTGTGTAGACTATCGATCTCTCAATGAGGTCACTATCAAAAATAAATATCCTTTACCCCGGATAGAGGATCTGTTCGATCAAATGAGAGGAGCGAAAGTTTTCTCTAAGATAGATCTGCGATCTGGCTACCATCAGCTGAAGATCCGTATGGAGGACATTCCTAAAACAGCTTTCACATCAAGATATGGTCTATACGAGTTCACAGTGATGTCCTTTGGATTGACCAACGCACCAGCATACTTCATGTACCTGATGAACAAGGTTTTCATGGAATATCTGGATAGGTTTGTGGTAGTATTTATAGATGATATCTTAGTTTTCTCTCGAATGAGGTGGAACATGAGGGACACTTGAGATCGGTATGGCAGAAACTTCGAGAGCATCAGTTATACGCCAAGTTCAGCAAGTGTGATTTTTGGTTGAAGGAGGTCTCGTTTCTTGGGCACATTATCACGGATGGAGGAATTGCTTGTAGACCCAAGTAAAGTTCAGGATGTGCTAAATTGGACTCCACCTAGAAATGTATCAGAAATCAGGAGTTTCCTCGGTTTGGCAGGGTACTACCGACGGTTTATAGAGGGATTCTCGAGAATCGTAAAACCACTCACTTCTTTGTTGGAGAAAGGAAAGGAGTTTAAGTGGGATGATAAGTGTCAAGCTAGCTTTGAAGAATTAAAGAAGAAATTGACCACCGCACCAGTACTGATAATGCCTGATATACACAAAGGATTTGATGTGTATTGTGACGCGTCAAGGCAAGGACTAGGATGTGTTCTGATGCAGGAAGGAAAAGTGGTAGCATATGCTTCTAGGCAACTAAGGAAGCATGAACAAAACTACCCTACGCATGATCTGGAGTTAGCGACTATAGTGCACGCACCGAAGATTTGGAGACACTATATGATTGGAAACAAGTGTCGGATATTCACGGACCACAAAAGCTTGAAGTACATCTTCACCCAGAGAGATCTCAATCTCAGACAACGAAGGTGGTTAGAGCTGATTAAGGATTACGATTTGGACATACAGTATCATCCAGGAAAGGCCAATGTGGTGGCAGATGCCTTGAGCCGTAAGAGTCAAGCAAACATGTTAGTAGCCCGATTAATGCCTCAGGAACTGTGTTGGGAAATGGCACGACTCAATCTAGGGATAGCTGCACCGAGCGAAAGTATGACCTTAGAAATGGAGTCAACTCTTGAACAAGAGATTAGAAAAGGGCAATTGGATGATGAAAAGATTAAGGGATATAAGAAATTGATTGAACAAGGCAAGGTTCCAGAATTCAGAGAGGATGAACAGGGAACCATTTGGTTTAAGAACAGGATCTGCGTACCAGAAATCAAACATCTTCGTGAATCCATATTGAAAGAAGCACACGATTCAGCTCTCTCTATACATCCAGGAAGTACCAAGATGTACCAAGACCTAAAGCAGAAATATTGGTGGTACGGTATGAAGAAAGATGTTGCAGCTCATGTAGCACTATGCGACATATGCCAAAGGGTAAAAGCAGAGCATCAAAGGCCAGCAGGGTTACTACAACCACTACAAGTGCCTGAATGTAAGTGGGAAGAGATTAGTATGGATTTTATAGTAGGATTACCACGTACACGAGATGGATACGATTCGATATGGGTCATAGTGGACAGATTAACCAAAGTTGCACATTTCATACCGGTAAAGACCACATATTCAGGAACAAAGTTAGCGGAATTATACATACAAATGATAGTCCGTCCGCATGGGGTACCGAAGAAAATAGTATCGGATCGAGGCACTCGGTTCACGTCCCGATTCTCGGCGAAGTTATATGAGTCTATGGATACGAAGTTAAATTTCAGCTCAACATATCATCCACAGACAGATGGTCAAACAGAAAGGACGAATCAAATCTTAGAGGATATGTTAAGGGCATGTGCCTTGAAACACGGTGGAAGTTGGGATAAAAGCTTGCCATACGCAGAGTTCGCATACAACAATAGTTATCAGAGTAGTCTTAAGATGGCACCATTTGAAGCTCTGTATGGAAGGAAGTGCAGGACGCCATTGTTCGGGAACCGGACAGAGAGAGTCAACTCTTTGGTCCGAAAATAATAAAGGAGGCGTAAAGACAAGTGGAGATAATTCGGGAAAATCTCAAGATTGCTCAATCTAGACAAAAGAGTTATGCCGACCCTAAGAGAAGAGAAGTGATATTTGAAGTCGGGGATTATGCATATCTTAGAGTGTCACCTATCCGAGGCCTTCGAAGGTTTAATATCAGAGGGAAGTTATCGCCTCGCTTTATCGGACCTTTTCGAGTCTTGGAAAGACGTGGTGAAGTAGCTTATCGGTTGGAGTTACCTCGAACGTTTGGCGGTGTCCATGATGTGTTCCACGTTTCTCGGTTGAAAAAGTGTACGAGTGAGGTCGAGTAGAACATTTACCATTGGAAGAACTTGAGGTAAAGGATGACCTAACATACAAGGAACACCCGGCTAAAATCTTGGATACCTCCGAAAGGGCTACTCGCAAGAAGGTCATTAGGATGTGCAAAGTACAATGGAGTGACCATTCGGAGGATGAGGCTACCCGGGAAAGAGAGGACAAACTTAAGGAAGAATTCCCTCAGCTGTTCTCTAATCTTCCTGAATCTCGGGACGAGATTCTCTTTAAGGGGGTAGGATTTGTAACACCCTAAAAATTCCATCACTAAAATAATTTAGCAACAAAAAGGCAAGGTAAAAAAAATTCCTTTAGGGACATGAATAAATCATTAAGCAAAAATGGCTTTTAAAATATTTAAACATCACTAAAAAGATTTAGAAATAATAAGTGTTTGAGCATCATGATTTGAATGCATGGATTTTGTTTGATTGGAGTTTGAATGTTTGAAAAATGAATTTGAAAGAAATTTTTTAAAAAAAAGGCAAAACCTTTTCCTTTCCCCCCTCTCTCTCTCTCCCCCCTTTCTTCTTTTCGGCCCCGCGCCGTGCCATCGGGCCTTTTTCCTTTCCTTTCCCCGCGCGAGAAGGCCGGCCCGGTGGCCCGGCACCGCGCGACCGCCACCCCGCCTCCGCCCCTTCCCCTTTTCTTTTTGCGCCGGACGCCGACGTGGGGACCCGGCCGTCGTGCCCGTCTCCCTCCTCCCTACCGGGTCAACCGCGCCGCACCCCGCGCGCCCGCCGGCCGTTACCGGCCATTCCCCCGCACCCCGCGCCTTCAAACCGAGCCATTAAGCCGCCTTGAAGCTCCCTCATCACTTCCCCCTCTTCAATCGACCGTTACCGCGCTCATTACCCCCTCCCCCCTTAACTTCCAATCAAGCCCGGCCGTTAATGGCGAGGCCGCCGGGGAACCGCCTCCCGGTGCCCCCTCGGCCCTATATAAACCCCCCGGGACACCCCGTTCCCCCCCCCCTTCGCTTCACACCGAGCTCCGGCGCCTCCCGGTGCCCTAGCCGCTTGCGCCGCCGCCGTGAACCGTGCGCCGCCGCGCCATTGCCGTCGCCCGAGCCCGTCCGTCGTCGGTAAAGCCCCCCGGACTCCCTCAATCGATTCCTCTTCGCGCGTGTGAGCTAACCGTCGCATCCCTTCGAACCCGTAGGTCCTCGTGCACTCCGCACGCAGCTCGCCGTCGCCGCCCGTGGAGATCGGTCGCCGGAGTTGATGCGCGCCGCCGCCGCCTTCTCCATCCAATTCACGCCCACCGCAGCTCCTACCCGCCGTAAGGACCCCTATCCCCCGCCCTCCTTTTTGCTTGTGCCCGACCGTAGCGCCGCCGCCGCTTGGCCGGCCGCCGGCCGTCCGCCCCCATGGACGCCCGCCTCGGCCGTCGCCTTTTTCCACCCGTGCAAGCGCCCGTTTAGGCTCGCGTCGTTCCCGGCTACGCATAGGTGATGTTTCCGCGCGTTTCCGTGGTCGGGAGCCACCGCTTGGTCGTCGCCGGCGACCCAACCGCCGTGCGCCGCCGCGCGCGCGCCGCCGCCGGCGCGGGCGCCGCCCCCCTCGGCGCACGCGGCCGTGGGTGGCCGTCGGATCGCCATCCACGGATCAGAGCCGTTGGACCCCGCGGGTCAAACCGCTTATAACGGTCAACCCGAGACAATTTGTTAAAGAGACCCCCAATTCTTTTATAATCGCAAGCCGGTCCTCCCACCTTTAAAGATCCTTACAAATCAGTCCTGAGTTTTGTGTTTAAGCCCCTGTTTTTATTAGATCTTTACTCAGAGGTCCAGAATAGCCTTTTTATTAGTTTAAACCTTCTGTTTTTAAATTTATTTATGTTTTAGCCCCTGTTTTCTTGCTGTTAGGCCCCTGTATAGTTTAGTTTATCGCAGATTAGTCCTTAAACCTTGTTTTTAGCATAACTTCTCCGTTTTAGCTCCGTTTTTAGTGTTCTAGTAGTCCTTACGATCGTCTCAGCGAGCCCGTCGTTTTAGTAGCATGAATTCAGTCTTTAGGATTGTTTGGTGATCTGTTTTATTTATTGTATGCTTTATGTGTGCATCGTAGATATCGTGCCTGTTTCATCTGAGCCACCTCTCGGGGACGATCAGGAGCAGTTGTTCGAAGAGGAAGAAGTTTTTACCGTAGTTGAGGAAGGCAAGTGGTCTTCTCCCCCTGCATGTTCTCCTTTGTCCTATACAATTGCATTTTAATTAATGTTTACCTTTATGTTATCATTGCATTAAATTGACGGGAAAACCTATTTAAGGACTTACCTAGATCTTTTACCCTGATCCTTGGCCTAGCCCTTTTTAACTAAAGTTTTGGGTAGAAAACGCTAGTTGCTCAACTTAGGGTTGGTTAAATGGGTCTTTTATGGAAATGATACCTGGCTTATAGTTAATGTTTTGGGTAATACAAGAACACTTGAATTAATCGGAACATGGAGAACCACCCAAGAAAACATGCGCAACCACAGTGTTACATGGCTCTGACCTTAGCCAAGTAATTAGGTGTGTGATCGTACTAGTGGCCCTTTTCCGTAAGGAGCAGAGGGGGATCCGGGTTGCAGGGGTATAGCCCGGCCCTTTTGGGGTAGTAGCCTTTGCTAAGGTGCTGACCACTAGGGAGGGTTATGGTCCGCCCTGATCTGTAACTATGCGGGTCATTAGTCTTTTGCATGCCTTTGTAAAGGCTTCGTAGCGTCCCTATGCAATCACACCTCGGAAGTGTGGTATGGTGCTTGGCCGGCATCGCATGGTTGGGTTTAAAGTTCTTCGGAGCTTTTACGCGAACCGTGGGTAAAGTGTGCAAACCTGCGAGTGTAAAACCGATCGATCGGCCCGTGCTCACGGTCATGAGCGGCTTGGACCCTCACATGATTAATAAACTTAAAGACGAGATAAATCGTGGTTGTTGAAGCTCGTTGAGCTTGGGTTGTTTTGGGCTCTTAAGTTTTTCTTAAGTGGGTTGGTACGAACTTACACCTAGTAACTAGGAGTTCTCTAATTAAAACTTGATCAACATTAAAATGCTAACCGCTGCAAAACCTTAGCCTATCCTTGATAGCCTTGCATTTTCCCCCACTTGCTGAGCTCCAACCATAAGTGTGCTCAGCCTTGCCTATCGCTGTTCAGAGGAAAACTTTGGAGGGGAGTTCTATGATGACTTCGATGAGCTGTGAGGCTTGCGGACCCCCAGTCAAGTGCCTGTGGGAGCGGAAGACGAGGACTCGACGAGTAGTTATCATTTTCCATTGTTAGAGACCTTCGAGTCTCCCCGCATGAGTGTAATAAGAGGTTAAACTTTGAAATACGTTTGTATACTGTTTATGGTATTTCACTCATTTTTGTCTATCATATGTGTGTGAACTGATCCTGGCGCACATATGAGATGCACTTGGTTCCTCTTCGGAAATCGTGTGTGACACCCGCTCTAGCACCGGTTTTTTGAGGACAGAAATTAAGTGCGATCATCACAGTCCGTGTAGCTGGCGGCGGCGTACGGGACAGGCCGGCAAGGACATTTGAGCACACGGATCGAGCGGGTGACCTTCTGAGGAGAGAGATAGCGAGTGCTGTTGTCGGAACAGGAGTGACGACCTTCTGCGGAGAGAGAGCGAGTGGTGTCGGAAGGAGAAGACACAGACGAGCAATAACAACGTGCGTCTCTGATGTGAGAAGAACAGGCGACCCTAGGTGGCAATCAAAGGAGAAAAGTCCTAAGACACGAGACTTATCCAATTTTTTCGCCAGCAAAGGAGACGCATCCTACAATCATGCGATTCCAGTACGAAATTATCGGTAACGAACTTTATAGCCCGTTACCAATACGGCAACAATCAGTAACGGACTTAAGAAGCCTGTTACTGATAGGGCATTGATCAGTAACGGACTTTACAAGTCCGTTACCCATAGGTTTAACATTTGTTACCTATACGAGCTCTCTTTAACATCCGTTACAAAGAATTTATGTAATGAGCGTCTAAGAAGCTCGTTACCAGAAGTCCACATTGGTAACGGGCATTGTGGAGGCCAACCCCAGGGTCGTCCTGGCGTGATTATAGGTAACGGGCGCCAAACAATGACCGTTACAGATGTGGGTGGATGTAACGGGCGTTAAGGGCCTGTTACAAATGCTGCGTGACCTATTGGAGGTTTTCACATAGTGTGAATATGTTGTACTATACTAAAATCGTGGCATTTGATGTAGGTAAAGTTTCAATGTCCATAAATGGTAGTCACCTTAAATATCTTAGAGGGGATCTGAAATGGATTGTAGACAACTATCTTCAACTCCAGTAGAGCATAGAGTAATAAAATGAGAACTTTCCAAGTTAAAGTTCTCCTATCTATATGGTCCAAAAGAAAGGTGGCTAAAATCTTGGCATTTATTTCATTCCATAATAGATATTTGGTTATATGGCTCTAGTATATGGCAGAGAAACATATTGAACTACCTTTTCCACTCAATTTCTCTTAGCCGTGTATATAAATAGTTGGTTCATGCTCTCCAACAACACCATCTTTCCATATCTTCCATTTATATTTTGCAAGAAATTTGTTATCAATGGCAATACCAAGAAAAATATTTTACACTGTTGTTGTCTTTTTCCTCCTCTCAATCAACTCCTAACTCCATGCCCAAGGTTTGTAATTGTACCTAGACCCAATAGCACTAAATTTCTTAACATATTAACTCATTATCATATATTGGACTTCTAGGTGTGATGGAATCCAAATTCCATGAAAATATTCGTGCATTGAAGAAAAAGATGTTTGAGCCTAGGTAATAATAGCTTGGGATGGTGATGAGAGTGATGAGCATGATGAATCAAATATGTGCAAGATGCAACTGCTGCATTACAAGAGGAACGGACCCGGAGGTCTGCTATACTAGTTGTTGCTTTGATAGATGTAGTTGCACCGGGTCTAAGTGTGCGTTGTCAGGGGTTGAGTCTTGTGGGTGTGATAGATGCAACAATGCTATTCGGATGAAATGATGTGACTGTGAAAGTATTTGTGTACCTACTTAAAAACTAAGCAAAATAAAGGAGGCGTCAAAGGTATGCTTTTCTAACCGTGATCGATGTAACAGCAACTTCAATATATTGCTCAGTGAAATGTCGATTATATATAAAAATTAAGATGTCATAACATTTTTTTGTTTTTTGAGATTTTAATTCAATTTATCTATTTTCTCCTGGTGATGACTATTTTTTATTTGTAGATAGCAGATGTCATAATTTATGATCGTGATGGATTTGTATAAACTTCTCAGTGTTTTGGGCCGAACCGTAACAGAATTGACAAAACGTCACAGTTATATGGGCTTAGAGCAAAATGCTAACGTTTTTGAAACCGTCAGCATGATTCCGTCACATTTTTCTGTGCTTCTCTGGTCTTATCTGGGCTCAAGGCAAAATAGTGACATTTTCTGAAACTGTCGCCAGGATTCCGTCGCAGATTAAATAGTTCCTTGTAGTGATATGGACTTCACTTTTCATTCTACATATGAACCTTGGTGAATTTTAACAATTAACTAATATTTTTCTTACTGGTTTTCTATCAGGGGACTCTTTAGGACCCTATCAAACTCGTGGCCTTGCCCATGATCCATTCTGCTTGCTAGGATCCATTCATCTTGATCTATTTCTCTCAGGACACCCACTACCAAAGGAGACAAAAGAGGACCATGTAGACGACAGTCCAAACTATCAAGAATATATGTGATAGAATCAACCAAATCTTGGTGCTCTAGTTTCCATGTGACTTCATGCATTATTGTGTCAAAGTGGTTACAAGAACTCTCACCTGTCTATCACTCTATCATGAACCGCGTCTCGAAATTTTGTCAATGCCAATGGTCCTAGTGCTTTAGCTCCCCGAGCCGCATCGTAGCTATGATCCAAGCGGGAGTCTCCACCAACTCGTGGTGCCGATTTTCCAGCTACATAGACAGACCCTACACCATTTGTGACAAATAAATTCTAGAATAACAAAAAAAGAATGGCTCATGTTTCTTCCGTGAGAAACATGGATCACTTCATTCATTGTGGATGACTAGACCTACTAGCTTGAACGATTGTTTGCTAGAACTCAATACAATCTTCTCGTGTTGCCCAATCTTGCTTAATGCCTTGGTCCGGAAATGATATATATCTCAATAAAATTATATGCATAAGTTATTTATGTTTTTTAAATAGATCATATATTGAAAGAGCAATAAATTGTTTTAGATCAATGTTCGGTTTTGCAACTAATTGCGGATGGTTAATATAAAACGGGAAGTATAGTGGGATGACTTCCATATGAATTTCCGTTTGCATCGAGATTTCATAAGTAAAATATAAAATATTGAAACTATTATATTTTTGGAAACATAAACTTGCCATAGCATTATTGTATTCATTATTGTATTTTACGGTGACGAACCGCAAGGGGGAAAGGACCAGGTGGCGGGAACATGCCCCCGATTTTGGGTTTGTGATCATTAAAGGTGCGCATCAAAATGATTTCAAAATATAAAACAACCTAATATTAAATTTATTTGATGATGAGGATCTAGCTTGTGTTGTCGATACTATAGCATAAGATAATTATTACGATAAAATATACGGCTCCTCACTTTGTGCTTTATAGTTACTAATATCCATGAATATGTTGTACTATACTAAAATCGTAGCATTTGATATCGGTAAAGTTTCAATGTCCATAGATGGTAGACACCATAAATATCTTGGAGGGGATCTGAAATAGATTGCAAACAACCATCTTCTCCTCCGAGTTGAGCATATAGTAATAAAATGAGAACTTGCCTAGTTAAAGTTCTCTTATCTATATGGTCCAAAAGAAAGGTGGCTAATATCTTGGCATTTATTTCATACCATAATAGATATTTGGTTATATGGCTACGGTATATGGCAGAGAAACATATTGAACTACCTTTTCCACCCCATTGCTCTTAGCCGTGTATATAAATAGTTGGTTCATGCGCCCCAACCACACCATCTTTCCATATCTTCCATTTATGTTTTGCAAGAATTTGTTCTCTACGGCAATACCAAGAAAAATATTTTACAAAGATGATTGTCTTTGTCCTCCTCTCAATCAACTCCCAACTCCAAGCCCAAGGTTTGTAATTGTACCTAGACTCAATAGCACTAAATTTCTTAACATATTAACTCATTATCGATATTGGACTTCTAGGTGTGATGGAATCCAAATTCCATGAAAATATTCGTGCATTGGAGGACATGAAGTTTGAGCCTAGGCAAGAACAACTCGGGATGGTGATGGGAGTGATGACCACGATGAATCAAATATGTGCAAGATGCAACCTGCCGCATTGCAAGAGGAACGGACCCGCAGTCTCCGCTATACTAGTTGTTGCTTTGATAGAAGTAGTTGCACCGGGTCTAGGTGTGCGTTGTCGGGGGTTGAGTCTTGTGGGTGTGATAGATACATCGGTGCTATTGGGATGAAATGATTTTACTTGTGAAAGTATTAGTGTACCTACTTAAAGAGTAAGCAAAATAAAGGAAACATCAAAGGTGTGCTTTTCTAACCATGATCGGTGTACCGGCAGCTTCAATATATTGCTCGGTGAAATGTTGATTATAGATAAAAAATAAGATTGGATATGGACTTCACTTTTCATTTTACATATGAACTTTGGTGAATTTTAACAATTAACTAATATCTTTCTTACCGATTTTCTATCGGGGGACTCTTTAGGACTCTATCAAACTCGTGGCCTTGCCCATGATCCATTCTCGCTTGCTAAGATTCATTCATCTTGATCTATTTCTTTCACGACACCCACTATCAAAGGAGACAAAAGAGGACCATGTAGACGACAGTCCAAATTATCAAGAATATATGTGATAGAATCAACCAAATCTCGGTGCTCTAGTTTCCATGTGACTTCATGCATTATTGTGTCAAAGTGGTTACAAGAACTCTCACCGTCTCTCACTCTATCATGAACCGCGTCTCTAAATTTTGTCAATGCCAACGGTCCTAGTGCTTTAGCTCCCCGAGCTGCATCCCGGCTATGATCCAAGCGGGAGTCTCCACCAACCGTGGTGCCGATTTTCCAGCTACATAGACAGACCCTACACCATTTGTGACAAATAAATTCTAGAATAACAAAAAAAAGAATGGCTCATGTTTCTTCCGCGAGAAACATGGATCACTTCATTCATTGTGGATGACTAGACCTACTAGCTTGAACGATTGTTTGCTAGAACTCAATACAATCTTCTCGTGTTGCCCAATCTTTCTTAATGCCTTGGTCCGGAAATGCTATATATC
This sequence comes from Cenchrus americanus, assembly GCA_947561735.1. NCBI lineage: Eukaryota > Viridiplantae > Streptophyta > Magnoliopsida > Poales > Poaceae > Cenchrus > Cenchrus americanus. The sequence continues at coordinate 10,661,240 of OX387239.1, forward strand.
TCAATAAAATTATATGCATAAGTTATTTATGTTTTTTTTAAATAGATCATATATTGAAAGAGCAATAAATTGTTTTAGATCATTGTTCGGTTTGCAACTAATTGCGGATGGTTAATATAAAACTGGAAGTATAGTGGGATGACTTCCATATGAATTTCCGTTTGCATCGAGATTTCATAAGTAAAATATAAAATATTGAAACTATTATATTTTTGGAAACATAAACTTGCCATAGCATTATTGTATTCATTATTGTATTTTACGAGTGACGAACCGCAAGGGGGAAAGGACCGGGTGGCGGGAACGTGCCCCCGATTTTGGGTTTGTGATCATTAAAGGTGCGCATCCAAATGATTTCAAAATATAAAACAACCTAATATTAAGTTTATTTGATGATGAGGATCGAGCTTGTGTTGTCGATACTATAGCATAAGATAATTATTACGATAAAATATACAAACTCCTCAATTTGTGCTTTATATTTACTAATATCCTTCAATATGTTGTACTATACTAAAATCGTAGCATTTGATATAGGTAAAGTTTCAATGTCCATAAATGGTAGAAAACTTAAATATCTTAGAGGGGATCTGAAATAGATTGCGGACAACTATCTTCTCCTCTAGTTGAGCATATAGTAAAAAATGAGAACTTTTCTAGTTGAAGTTCTCCCATCTATATGATCCAAAAGAAAGGTGGCTAATATCATGGCATTTATTTCATACCATAACGTATATTTGGTTATATGGCTCTAGTATATGGTAGAGAAACATATTGAACTACCTTTTCCACTCCATTTCTCTTAGCGGTGTATATAAATAGTTGGTTCATGCGCCCCAACCACACCATCTTTCCATATCTTCCATTTATGTTTTGCAAGAATTTGTTCTCTATGGCAATACCAAGAAAAGTATTTTACAAGATGATTGTCTTTGTCCTCCTCTCAATCAACTCCCAACTCCAAGCCCAAGGTTTGTAATTGTACCTAGACTCAATAGCACTAAATTTCTTAACATATTAACTTATTATCGATATTGGACTTCTAGGTGTGATGGAATCCAAATTCCATGAAAATATTCGTGCATTGGAGGACATGAAGTTTGAGCCTAGGCAAGAACAGCTCGGGATGGTGATGGGAGTGATGACCACGATGAATCAAATATGTGCAAGATGCAACTGCTGCATTGCAAGAGGAACGGACCCGCAGTGTCCGCTATACTAGTTGTTGCTTTGATAGAAGTAGTTGCACCGGGTCTAGGTGTGCGTTGTCGGGGGTTGAGTCTTGTGGGTGTGATAGATGCAACAGTGCTATTGGGATGAAATGATGTGACTGTGAAAGTATTAGTGTACCTACTTAAAGAGTAAGCAAAATAAAGGAAACATCAAAGGTGTGCTTTTCTAACCATGATCGGTGTACCGGCAGCCTTCAATATATTGCTCGGTGAAATGTCGATTATAGATAAAAAATAAGATTGGATATGGACTTCACTTTTCATTTTACATATGAACTTTGGTGAATTTTAACAATTAACTAATATCTTTCTTACCGATTTTCTATCGGGGGACTCTTTAGGACTCTATCAAACTCGTGGCCTTGCCCATGATCCATTCTCGTTTGCTAAGATTCATTCATCTTGATCTATTTCTCTCACGACACCCACTATCAAAGGAGACAAAAGAGGACAATGTAGACGACAAATTCAAATTATCAAGAATATATGTGATAGAATCAACCAAATCTCGGTGCTCTAGTTTCCATGTGACTTCATGCATTATTGTGTCAAAGTGGTTACAAGAACTCTCACTGTCTCTCACTCTATCATGAACCGCGTCTCTAAATTTTGTCAATGCCAACGGTCCTAGTGCTTTAGCTCCCCGAGCCGCATCCCGCCTATGATCCAAGCGGGAGTCTCCACCAACCGTGGTGCCGATTTTCCAGCCTACATAGACAGACCCTACACCATTTGTGACAAATAAATTCTAGAATAACAAAAAAAGAATGGCTCATGTTTCTTCCGCGAGAAACATGGATCACTTCATTCATTGTGGATGACTAGACCTATTAGCTTGAACGATTGTTTGCTAGAACTCAATATAATCTTCTCGTGTTGCCCAATCTTTCTTAATGCCTTGGTCCGGAAATGCTATATATCTCAATAAAATTATATGCATAAGTTATTTATGTTTTTTTTAAATAGATCATATATTGAAAGAGCAATAAATTGTTTTAGATCATTGTTCGGTTTTCCAACTAATTGCGGATGGTTAATATAAAACCGGAAGTATAGTGGGATGACTTCCGTATGAATTTCCGTTTGCATCGAGATTTCATAAGTAAAATATAAAATATTGAAACTATTATATTTTTGGAAACATAAACTTGCCATAGCATTATTGTATTCATTATTGTATTTTACGGTGACGAACCGCAAGGGGAAAGGACCGAGGTGGCGAACGTGCCCCCGATTTTGGGTTTGTGATCATTAAAGGTGCGCATCCAAATGATTTCAAAATATAAAACAACCTAATATTAAGTTTATTTGATGATGAGGATCGAGCTTGTGTTGTCGATACTATAGCATAAGATAATTATTACGTAAAATATACAGCTCCTCAATTTGTGCTTTATATTTACTAATATCCTTCAATATGTTGTACTATACCGAAATCGTAGCATTTGATATAGGTAAAGTTTCAATGTCCATAAATGGTAGAAAACTTAAATATCTTAGAGGGGATCCGAAATAGATTGCAGACAACTATCTTCTCCTCTAGTTGAGCATATAGTAAAAAATGAGAACTTTTCTAGTTGAAGTTCTCCCATCTATATGATCCAAAAGAAAGGTGGCTAATATCATGGCATTTATTTCATACCATAACGTATATTTGGTTATATGGCTCTAGTATATGGTAGAGAAACATATTGAACTACCTTTTCCACTCCATTTCTCTTAGCGGTGTATATAAATAGTTGGTTCATGCGCCCCAACCACACCATCTTTCCATATCTTCCATTTATGTTTTGCAAGAATTTGTTCTCTATGGCAATACCAAGAAAAATATTTTACAAGATGATTGTCTTTGTCCTCCTCTCAATCAACTCCCAACTCCAAGCCCAAGGTTTGTAATTGTACCTAGACTCAATAGCACTAAATTTCTTAACATATTAACTTATTATCGATATTGGACTTCTAGGTGTGATGGAATCCAAATTCCATGAAAATATTCGTGCATTGGAGGACATGAAGTTTGAGCCTAGGCAAGAACAGCTCGGGATGGTGATGGGAGTGATGACCACGATGAATCAAATATGTGCAAGATGCAACCGCCGCATTGCAAGAGGAACGGACCCGCCGTGTCCGCTATACTAGTTGTTGCTTTGAGAGAAGTAGTTGCACCGGTCTAGGTGTGCGTTGTCGTGGGGTTGAGTCTTGTGGGTGTGATAGATGCAACAGTGCTATTGGGATGAAATGATGTGACCGTGAAAGTATTAGTGTACCTACTTAAAGAGTAAGCAAAATAAAGGAAACATCAAAGGTGTGCTCTTCTAACCATGATCGGTGTACCAAGCAGCTTCAATATATTGCTCGGTGAAATGTCGATTATATATAAAAATTAAGATTGGATATGGACTTCACTTTTCATTTTACATATGAACTTTGGTGAATTTTAACAATTAACTAATATTTTTCTTACCGATTTTCTATCGGGGGACTCTTTAGGACCCTATCAAACTCGTGGCCTTGCCCATGATCCATTCTCGCTTGCTAAGATCCATTCATCTTGATCTATTTCTCTCACGACACCCACTACCAAAGGAGACAAAAGAGGACCATGTAGACGACAATTCAAACTATCAAGAATATATGTGATAGAATCAACCAAATCTTGGTGCTCTAGTTTCCATGTGACTTCATGCATTATTGTGTCAAAGTGGTTACAAGAACTCTCACTTGTCTATCACTCTATCATGAACCGCGTCTCGAAATTTTGTCAATGCCAATGGTCCTAGTGCTTTAGCTCCCTGAGCTGCATCGTAGCTATGATCCAAGCTGGAGTCTCCACCAACTGTGGTGCCGATTTTCCAGCTACATAGACAGACCCTACACCATTTGTGACAAATAAATTCTAGAATAACAAAAAAAAGAATGGCTCATGTTTCTTCCGCGAGAAACATGGATCACTTCATTCATTGTGGATGACTAGACCTACTAGCTTGAACGATTGTTTGCTAGAACTCAATACAATCTTTTGTGTTGCCCAATCTTTCTTAATGCCTTGGTCCGGAAATGATATATATCTCAATAAAATTATATGCATAAGTTATTTATGTTTTTTTAAATAGATCATATATTGAAAGAGCAATAAATTGTTTTAGATCAATGTTCGGCTTTTGCAACTAATTGCGTATGGTTAATATAAAACGGGAAGTATAGTGGGATGATTTCCATATGAATTTCCGTTTGCATCGAGATTTCATAAGTAAAATATAAAATATTGAAACTATTATATTTTTGGAAACATAAACTTGCCATAGCATTATTGTATTCATTATTGTATTTTACGGTGACGAACCGCAAGGGGAAAGGACCAGTGTGGCGAACGTGCCCCCGATTTTGGGTTTGTGATCGTTAAAGGTGCGCATCAAAATGATTTCAAAATATAAAACAACCTAATATTAAATTTATTTGATGATAAGGATCTAGCTTGTGTTGTCGATACTATAGCATAAGATAATTATTACAAGTAAAATATACAGACTCCTCACTTTGTGCTTTATAGTTACTAATATCCATGAATATGTTGTACTATACTAAAATCATAGCATTTGATATTGGTAAAGTTTGAATGTCCATAGATGGTAGACACCATAAATATCTTGGAGGGGATCCGAAATAGATTGCAAACAACCATCTTCTCCTCTAGTTGAGCATATAGTAATAAAATGAGAACTTGCCTAGTTGAAGTTCTCCCATCTATATGATCCAAAAGAAAGGTGGCTAATATCATGGCATTTATTTCATACCATAACGGATATTTGGTTATATGGCTCTAGTATATGGTAGAGAAACATATTGAACTACCTTTTCCACTCCATTTCTCTTAGCGGTGTATATAAATAGTTGGTTCATGCGCCCCAACCACACCATCTTTCCATATCTTCCATTTATGTTTTGCAAGAATTTGTTCTCTATGGCAATACCAAGAAAAATATTTTACGAGATGATTGTCTTTGTCCTCCTCTCAATCAACTCCCAACTCCAAGCCCAAGGTTTGTAATTGTACCTAGACTCAATAGCACTAAATTTCTTAACATATTAACTTATTATCGGATATTGGACTTCTAGGTGTGATGGAATCCAAATTCCATGAAAATATTCGTGCATTGGAGGACATGAAGTTTGAGCCTAGGCAAGAACAACTCGGGATGGTGATGGGAGTGATGACCACGATGAATCAAATATGTGCAAGATGCAACTGCCGCATTGCAAGAGGAACGGACCCGTTGTGTCCGCTATACTAGTTGTTGCTTTGATAGAAGTAGTTGCACCGGGTCTAGGTGTGCGTTGTCGTGGGTTGAGTCTTGTGGGTGTGATAGATGCAACGGTGCTATTGGGATGAAATGATGTGACCGTGAAAGTATTAGTGTACCTACTTAAAGAGTAAGCAAAATAAAGGAAACATCAAAGGTGTGCTCTTCTAACCATGATCGGTGTACCAGCAGCTTCAATATATTGCTCGCTGAAATGTCGATTATATATAAAAATTAAGATTGGATATGGACTTCACTTTTCATTTTACATATGAACTTTGGTGAATTTTAACAATTAACTAATATTTTTCTTACCGATTTTCTATCGGGGGACTCTTTAGGACCCTATCAAACTCGTGGCCTTGCCCATGATCCATTCTCGCTTGCTAAGATCTATTCATCTTGATCTATTTCTCTCACGACACCCACTACCAAATGAGACAAAAGAGGACCATGTAGACGACAGTCAAACTATCAAGAATATATGTGATAGAATCAACCAAATCTTGGTGCTCTAGTTTCCATGTGACTTCATGCATTATTGTGTCAAAGTGGTTACAAGAACTCTCACCGTCTATCACTCTATCATGAACCGCGTCTCGAAATTTTGTCAATGCCAATGGTCCTAGTGCTTTAGCTCCCCGAGCCGCATCGTAGCTATGATCCAAGCGGGAGTCTCCACCAACCGTGGTGCCGATTTTCCACCCTACATAGACAGACCCTACACCATTTGTGACAAATAAATTCTAGAATAACAAAAAAAAGATTGGCTCATGTTTCTTCCGCGAGAAACATGGATCACTTCATTCATTGTGGATGACTAGACCTACTAGCTTGAACGATTGTTTGCTAGAACTCAATACAATCTTTTGTGTTGCCCAATCTTTCTTAATGCCTTGGTCCGGAAATGATATATATCTCAATAAAATTATATGCATAAGTTATTTATGTTTTTTTAAATAGATCATATATTGAAAGAGCAATAAATTGTTTTAGATCAATGTTCGGCTTTTGCAACTAATTGCGGATGGTTAATATAAAACGGGAAGTATAGTGGGATGATTTCCATATGAATTTCCGTTTGCATCGAGATTTCATAAGTAAAATATAAAATATTGAAACTATTATATTTTTGGAAACATAAACTTGCCATAGCATTATTGTATTCATTATTGTATTTTACAGTGACGAACCGCAAGGGGGAAAGGACCGGGTGGCGGGAACGTGCCCCCGATTTTGGGTTTGTGATCATTAAAGGTGCGCATCAAAATGATTTCAAAATATAAAACAACCTAATATTAAATTTATTTGATGATGAGGATCTAGCTTGTGTTGTCGATACTATAGCATAAGATAATTATTACAAGAAAAATATACAGCTCCTCACTTTGTGCTTTATAGTTACTAATATCCATGAATATGTTGTACTATACTAAAATCGTAGCATTTGATATCGGTAAAGTTTCAATGTCCATAGATGGTAGACACCATAAATATCTTGGAGGGGATCCGAAATAGATTGCAAACAACCATCTTCTCCTCCAGTTGAGCATATAGTAATAAAATGAGAACTTGCCTAGTTAAAGTTCTCCCATCTATATGGTCCAAAAGAAAGGTGGCTAATATCTTGCCATTTATTTCATACCATAATAGATATTTGGTTATATGGCTTCGGTATATGGCAGAGAAACATATTGAACTACCTTTTCCACCCCATTTCTCTTAGCCGTGTATATAAATAGTTGGTTCATGCGCCCCAACCACACCATCTTCCCATATCTTCCATTTATGTTTTGCAAGAATTTGTTCTCTATGGCAATACCAAGAAAAATATTTTACAAAGATGATTGTCTTTGTCCTCCTCTCAATCAACTCCCAACTCCAAGCCCAAGGTTTGTAATTGTACGTAGACTCAATAGCACTAAATTTCTTAACATATTAACTCATTATCGGATATTGGACTTCTAGGTGTGATGGAATCCAAATTCCATGAAAATATTCGTGCATTGGAGGACATGAAGTTTGAGCCTAGGCAAGAACAGCTCGGGATGGTGATGGGAGTGATGACCACGATGAATCAAATATGTGTAAGATGCAACTGCTGCATTGCAAGAGGAACGGACCCGCAGTGTCCGCTATACTAGTTGTTGCTTTGATAGAAGTAGTTGCACCGGGTCTAGGTGTGCGTTGTCGTGGGTTGAGTCTTGTGGGTGTGATAGATGCAACAATGCTATTGGGATGAAATGATGTGACCGTGAAAGTATTAGTGTACCTACTTAAAAACTAAGCAAAATAAAGGAGGCGTCAAAGGTATGCTTTTCTAACCGTGATCGATGTAACAACAACTTCAATATATTGCTCGGTGAAATGTCGATTATAGATAAAAAATAAGATTGGATATGGACTTCACTTTTCATTTTACATACGAACTTTGGTGAATTTTAACAATTAACTAATATCTTTCTTACCGATTTTCTATCGGGGGACTCTTTAGGACTCTATCAAACTCGTGGCCTTGCCCATGATCCGTTCGCTTGCTAAGATCCATTCATCTTGATCTATTTCTCTCACGACACCCACTACCAAATGAGACAAAAGAGGACCATGTAGACGACAATCAAACTATCAAGAATATATGTGATAGAATCAACCAAATCTTGGTGCTCTAGTTTCCATGTGACTTCATGCATTATTGTGTCAAAGTGGTTACAAGAACTCTCACCGTCTCTCACTCTATCATGAACCGCGTCTCGAAATTTTGTCAATGCCAACGGTCCTAGTGCTTTAGCTCCCCGAGCCGCATCCCGCCTATGATCCAAGCGAGAGTCTCCACCAACCGTGGTGCCGATTTTCCAGCCTACATAGACAGACCCTACACCATCCGTGACAAATAAATTCTAGAATAACAAAAAAAGAATGGCTCATGTTTCTTCCGCGAGAAACATGGATCACTTCATTCATTGTGGATGACTAGACCTACTAGCTTGAACGATTGTTTGCTAGAACTCAATACAATCTTTTGTGTTGCCCAATCTTTCTTAATGCCTTGGTCCGGAAATGATATATATCTCAATAAAATTATATGCATAAGTTATTTATGTTTTTTTAAATAGATCATATATTGAAAGAGCAATAAATTGTTTTAGATCAATGTTCGCTTTTGCAACTAATTGCGGATGGTTAATATAAAACTGAAGTATAGTGGGATGACTTCCATATGAATTTCCGTTTGCATCGAGATTTCATAAGTAAAATATAAAATATTGAAACTATTATATTTTTGGAAACATAAACTTGCCATAGCATTATTCTATTCATTATTGTATTTTACAGTGACGAACCGCAAGGGGAAAGGACCGGGTGGCGGTGAACGTGCCCCCGATTTTGGGTTTGTGATCATTAAAGGTGCGCATCCAAATGATTTCAAAATACAAAACAACCTAATATTAAGTTTATTTGATGATGAGGATCGAGCTTGTGTTGTCGATACTATAGCATAAGATAATTATTACAGTAAAATATACAGACTCCTCAATTTGTGCTTTATATTTACTAATATCCTTCAATATGTTGTACTATACTAAAATCGTAGCATTTGATATAGGTAAAGTTTCAATGTCCATAAATGGTAGAAAACTTAAATATCTTAGAGGGGATCCGAAATAGATTGCGACAACTATCTTCTCCTCTAGTTGAGCATATAGTAAAAAATGAGAACTTTTCTAGTTGAAGTTCTCCCATCTATATGATCCAAAAGAAAGGTGGCTAATATCATGGCATTTATTTCATACTATAACGGATATTTGGTTATATGGCTCTAGTATATGGTAGAGAAACATATTGAACTACCTTTTCCACTCCATTTCTCTTAGCGGTGTATATAAATAGTTGGTTCATGCGCCCCAACCACACCATCTTTCCATATCTTCCATTTATGTTTTGCAAGAATTTGTTCTCTATGGCAATACCAAGAAAAATATTTTACAAAGCATGATTGTCTTTGTCCTCCTCTCAATCAACTCCCAACTCCAAGCCCAAGGTTTGTAATTGTACCTAGACTCAATAGCACTAAATTTCTTAACATATTAACTTATTATCGGATATTGGACTTCTAGCTGTGATTGAATCCAAATTCCATGAAAATATTCGTGCATTGGAGGACATGAAGTTTGAGCCTAGGCAAGAACAACTCGGGATGGTGATGGGAGTGATGACCACGATGAATCAAACATGTGCAAGATGCAACCGCTGCATTGCAAGAGGAACGGACCCGCAAGTCCGCTATACTAGTTGTTGCTTTGATAGAAGTAGTTGCACCGGGTCTAGGTGTGCGTTGTCGGGGGTTGAGTCTTGTGGGTGTGATAGATGCAACGGTGCTATTGGGATGAAATGATGTGACCGTGAAAGTATTAGTGTACCTACTTAAAGAGTAAGCAAAATAAAGGAAACATAAAAGGTGTGCTTTTCTAACCATGATCGGTGTGCCGGCGCTTCAATATATTGCTCGGTGAAATGTCGATTATAGATAAAAAATAAGATTGGATATGGACTTCACTTTTCATTTTACATACGAACTTTGGTGAATCTTAACAATTAACTAATATCTTTCTTACGATTTTCTATCGGGGGACTCTTTAGGACTCTATCAAACTCGTGGCCTTGCCCATGATCCATTCCCGCTTGCTAAGATCCATTCATCTTGATCTATTTCTCTCGGGACACCCACTACCAAATGAGACAAAAGAGGACCATGTAGACGACAGTCCAAATTATCAAGAATATATGTGATAGAATCAACCAAATCTTGGTGCTCTAGTTTCCATGTGACTTCATGCATTATTGTGTCAAAGTGGTTACAAGAACTCTCACTGTTTATCAATCTATCATGAACCGCGTCTCTAAATTTTGTCAATGCCAACGGTCCTAGTGCTTTAGCTCCCCGAGCCGCATCCCGGCCTATGATCCAAGCGGGAGTCTCCACCAACCGTGGTGCCGATTTTCCAGCCTACATAGACAGACCCTACACCATCCGTGACAAATAAATTCTAGAATAACAAAAAAAGAATGGCTCATGTTTCTTCCGCGAGAAACATGGATCACTTCATTCATTGTGGATGACTAGACCTACTAGCTTGAACGATTGTTTGCTAGAACTCAATACAATCTTCTCGTGTTGCCCAATCTTGCTTAATGCCTTGGTCCGGAAATGATATATATCTCAATAAAATTATATGCATAAGTTATTTATGTTTTTTTTAAATAGATCATATATTGAAAGAGCAATAAATTGTTTTAGATCAATGTTCGGTTTTGCAACTAATTGCGGATGGTTAATATAAAACTGGAAGTATAGTGGGATGACTTCCATATGAATTTCCGTTTGCATCGAGATTTCATAAGTAAAATATAAAATATTGAAACTATTATATTTTTGGAAACATAAACTTGCCATAGCATTATTCTATTCATTATTGTATTTTACGGTGACGAACCGCAAGGGGGAAAGGACCAGGTGGCGAGAACGTGCCCCCGATTTTGGGTTTGTGATCATTAAAGGTGTGCATCCAAATGATTTCAAAATACAAAACAACCTAATATTAAGTTTATTTGATGATGAGGATCGAGCTTGTGTTGTCGATACTATAGCATAAGATAATTATTACAGTAAAATATACAGCTCCTCAATTTGTGCTTTATATTTACAAATATCCTTCAATATGTTGTACTATACTAAAATCGTAGCATTTGATATCGGTAAAGTTTCAATGTCCATAGATGGTAGACACCATAAATATCTTGGAGGGGATCTGAAATAGATTGCAAACAACCATCTTCTCCTCCAGTTGAGCATATAGTAATAAAATGAGAACTTGCCTAGTTAAAGTTCTCTTATCTATATGGTCCAAAAGAAAGGTGGCTAATATCTTGGCATTTATTTCATACCATAATAGATATTTGGTTATATGGCTTCAAGTATATGGCAGAGAAACATATTGAACTACCTTTTCCACCCCATTTCTCTTAGCCATGTATATAAATAGTTGGTTCATGCGCCCCAACCACACCATCTTTCCATATCTTCCATTTATGTTTTGCAAGAATTTGTTCTCTATGGCAATACCAAGAAAAATATTTTACAAGCATGATTGTCTTTGTCCTCCTCTCAATCAACTCCCAACTCCAAGCCCAAGGTTTGTAATTGTACCTAGACTCAATAGCACTAAATTTCTTAACATATTAACTCATTATCGGATATTGGACTTCTAGGTGTGATGGAATCCAAATTCCATGAAAATATTCGTGCATTGGAGGACATGAAGTTTGAGCCTAGGCAAGAACAGCTCGGGATGGTGATGGGAGTGATGACCATGATGAATCAAATATGTGTAAGATGCAACTGCTGCATTGCAAGAGGAACGGACCCGCGTGTCCGCTATACTAGTTGTTGCTTTGATAGAAGTAGTTGCACCGGGTCTAGGTGTGCGTTGTCGGGGGTTGAGTCTTGTGGGTGTGATAGATGCAACAGTGCTATTGGGATGAAATGATGTGACTGTGAAAGTATTAGTGTACCTACTTAAAGAGTAAGCAAAATAAAGGAAACATCAAAGGTGTGCTTTTCTAACCATGATCGGTGTACCAAAGCACTTCAATATATTGCTCGGTGAAATGTCGATTATAGATAAAAAATAAGATTGGATATGGACTTCACTTTTCATTTTACATATGAACTTTGGTGAATTTTAACAATTAACTAATATCTTTCTTACTGATTTTCTATGAGGGGACTCTTTAGGACTCTATCAAATTCGTGGCCTTGCCCATGATCCATTCTCGCTTGCTAAGATCCATTCATCTTGATCTATTTCTCTCAGGACACCCACTATCAAAGGAGACAAAAAAGGACCATGTAGACGACAGTCCAAATTATCAAGAATATATGTGATAGAATCAACCAAATCTCGGTGCTCTAGTTTCCATGTGACTTCATGCATTATTGTGTCAAAGTGGTTACAAGAACTCTCACTGTCTCTCACTCTATCATGAACCGCGTCTCTAAATTTTGTCAATGCCAACGGTCCTAGTGCTTTAGCTCCCCGAGCCGCATCCCGCCTATGATCCAAGCGGGAGTCTCCACCAACCGTGGTGCCGATTTTCCAGCTACATAGACAGACCCTACACCATTTGTGACAAATAAATTCTAGAATAACAAAAAAAGAATGGCTCATGTTTCTTCCGCGAGAAACATGGATCACTTCATTCATTGTGGATGACTAGACCTACTAGCTTGAACGATTGTTTGCTAGAACTCAATACAATCTTTTGTGTTGCCCAATCTTTCTTAATGCCTTGGTCCGGAAATGATATATATCTCAATAAAATTATATGCATAAGTTATTTATGTTTTTTTAAATAGATCATATATTGAAAGAGCAATAAATTGTTTTAGATCAATGTTCGGTTTTGCAACTAATTGCGTATGGTTAATATAAAATCGGAAGTATAGTGGGATGACTTCCATATGAATTTCCGTTTGCATCGAGATTTCATAAGTAAAATATAAAATATTGAAACTATTATATTTTTGGAAACATAAACTTGCCATAGCATTATTGTATTCATTATTGTATTTTACGGTGACGAACCGCAAGGGGAAAGGACCGAGGTGGCGAACGTGCCCCCGATTTTGGGTTTGTGATCATTAAAGGTGCGCATCCAAATGATTTCAAAATACAAAACAACCTAATATTAAGTTTATTTGATGATGAGGATCGAGCTTGTGTTGTCGATACTATAGCATAAGATAATTATTACGAAAGAAATATACAGCTCCTCAATTTGTGCTTTATATTTACTAATATCCTTCAATACGTTGTACTATACTAAAATCGTAGCATTTGATATAGGTAAAGTTTCAATGTCCATAAATGGTAGAAAACTTAAATATCTTAGAGGGGATCCGAAATAGATTGCGACAACTATCTTTTCCTCTAGTTGAGCATATAGTAAAAAATGAGAACTTTTCTAGTTGAAGTTCTCCCATCTATATGATCCAAAAGAAAGGTGGCTAATATCATGGCATTTATTTCATACCATAACGGATATTTGGTTATATGGCTCTAGTATATGGTAGAGAAACATATTGAACTACCTTTTCCACTCCATTTCTCTTAGCGGTGTATATAAATAGTTGGTTCATGCGCCCCAACCACACCATCTTTCCATATCTTCCATTTATGTTTTGCAAGAATTTGTTCTCTATGGCAATACCAAGAAAAATATTTTACAAAGATGATTGTCTTTGTCCTCCTCTCAATCAACTCCCAACTCCAAGCCCAAGGTTTGTAATTGTACCTAGACTCAATAGCACTAAATTTCTTAACATATTAACTTATTATCGGATATTGGACTTCTAGGTGTGATGGAATCCAAATTCCATGAAAATATTCGTGCATTGGAGGACATGAAGTTTGAGCCGAGGCAAGAACAGCTCGGGATGGTGATGGGAGTGATGACCACGATGAATCAAATATGTGCAAGATGCAACTGCTGCATTGCAAGAGGAACGGACCCGCAGTGTCCGCTATACTAGTTGTTGCTTTGATAGAAGTAGTTGCACCGGGTCTAGGTGTGCGTTGTCGGGGGTTGAGTCTTGTGGGTGTGATAGATGCAACGGTGCTATTGGGATGAAATGATGTGACTGTGAAAGTATTAGTGTACCTACTTAAAGAGTAAGCAAAATAAAGGAAACATCAAAGGTGTGCTCTTCTAACCATGATCGGTGTACCAAGAGCCTTCAATATATTGCTCGGTGAAATGTCGATTATATATAAAAATTAAGATTGGATATGGACTTCACTTTTCATTTTACATATGAACTTTGGTGAATTTTAACAATTAACTAATATTTTTCTTACCGATTTTCTATCGGGGGACTCTTTAGGACCCTATCAAACTCGTGGCCTTGCCCATGATCCATTCTGCTTGCTAGGATCCATTCATCTTGATCTATTTCTCTCAGGACACCCACTACCAAAGGAGACAAAAGAGGACCATGTAGACGACAGTCCAAACTATCAAGAATATATGTGATAGAATCAACCAAATCTTGGTGCTCTAGTTTCCATGTGACTTCATGCATTATTGTGTCAAAGTGGTTACAAGAACTCTCACTGTTTATCAATCTATCATGAACCGCGTCTCGAAATTTTGTCAATGCCAATGGTCCTAGTGCTTTAGCTCCCTGAGCTGCATCGTAGCTATGATCCAAGCTGGAGTCTCCACCAACTGTGGTGCCGATTTTCCAGCTACATAGACAGACCCTACACCATTTGTGACAAATAAATTCTAGAATAACAAAAAAAAGAATGGCTCATGTTTCTTCCGCGAGAAACATGGATCACTTCATTCATTGTGGATGACTAGACCAGGAAAGATTCACAAGGTCTAGCATGCCACCCTAGCATCCATCCCTCTCAACAAATCTCTCATGAAGCTCTCATGCTATCCTAGAGAAAATAGAGGAAAAATAGCTACGAAAAATGAGAAATGGGAGGGAGGAAAATGAAACCCTAAGTCACGGGGGAGGGAGCCATCCACACACCCTCATGGCTTATATATCGGGTCCCGCCGGAGTGGTAAATGACTCAACTACCCCTAACTTAACTGTTGGCGATACAACCCACGCAGGGGCATTTAGGTAATGTTTGTGGGTCTTGCCATTGGACGGCCACGCCTTTGCCGCACCCCGCGTCCTCCCGACGCAAGCCATGCGATCCCGCCGCGTGTCCTCCGCTTCGAAGCTTCCCGACACGCCCGGATCCCGTCTCCATCGAGTTGGGCCCTCGGACTTGGTTTTGAGGCCCAAACCAAGAAACCATCCTCCAATGGTTTTGTGGGCAAACCACCAAACCCCACGAGCTCGGTTCGGCCTCCCGCCAAACCACTTGACTCGACCGCCACCGTGCACCGGCTCGATTGTCCATGACTTCGTCTTGCTCGTGTCGCCACCATGTGGCCCGCACCCAGTCCCGCTGTCCACCGGGTCCCTCGAACCGAGCCTACTTGTCTCTCCATCTCCCGAGGCCCCTCAAGGCCGAAGACCTTTCGCCCCCGTTCTTCACCTCGCAACAACACGAACTAGGCCGCGGCCTACACACCGCGCACTAAGCCAAGAGCCGGTCCAACACCCGTTGTCAATCACTCATCACCGAGGAGCGGTCATCCATCGACCACCGGGATGCTCCCCGGTCCTCGCCTCGGCCGCTCCATTGCCGGCGCATGGCTAGGCGGGGTGGATCCCGTGCGCCGCCGCTCCGCGTCGGCGATCCGCACCCGCGGGTGCCGGCCGGCGGCCGGGCGTCGCGTGGCAGCGGGATCCTACGCATGGGCAGGGGAGGCGATCCGGGGCAGCGGCAGCAGGCCAATCGGGTGCTGCCACGTGTTGCGCATGCTGTTGACACCAGAAATCGACTAGAAACGGATATAAGATCCACGTGTGCACTTGACACGATTCATAGCACAACTCGATATAGGTTGTCAGCCTGACAGGTGTGCCTGAAAACGCATGGATACGGTGAAGGACCGATTAGGCGACCAGAGAGGGGGGAGTGAATGGGAGCTGATAAAAATTCTTCTCGAAGGAGATTGAAACATCAACAAGATGAACCCGCTCGGTCGGAGCCCCTAAATCACACACTCCGCACTTCTACCTTCCGTTTGCCAAAACCACGTAGCCACTGGAGTGCTACTGGTCCTAGGAGCAAACACTACCAGCAACCTCAACTCACACGCACCCACGACAGCTGAAACAACTTGAAAGCAAGCTGTCTAGATGGGGCGGTTAAACCGGGTATGGGGGGGCGCTTATACCGCCTCCACCAGGCAACCAAGGAATCCTCCGAAACACCTCTTCCGAGCACCAAAACACACCACGGTTTCACCAACAGCGATCTCTGGTCAGGGCCATGGTAGCTACCAGAAAATCTTGGCGAAAACCAAAACTTCACCCAGAGGCCTAGGGGAGGTTAGACTGGCTACCAGGGGCGGTCGAACCTCCTATACCCAGCAAAGAACTCCAAACAAGAACTCCTAGCAAACGACACGAAAACGACCCAAAATTTCACCCAAACGCTCCTCTGATCAAGGCAAACAAACTCACAGAGGAAGATCTGGTGAAATCAAAACTTTGACCTGGAAGGCCCAGGGCGGTTAGACCGCCCCCTCTAGGCGGTTAGACCGCCCCTTCCAGAAAACCTACCCGCGGGTCAAACCTCAACTTCCCAACGCCGGATCTCCCGAATCACTCCACAGATTGCAGCAAAACTTCGGGATTAGCTGGGTTACCTCCTGGGCAATGTCTACCTCAAAGGAATCGACCCGAAATGCTCACAATCAAGAGGAATCGAAGAAATCGCCTCTCTAGGTCAAGAACTCGCCCAACTCGAAAAACCACCAAATCGAGTCTGATTCAACAGAGATTTGGGGGCAAAGTCACCAGCCAAAGAGGCACAAGAACCTCATAGATGACACCCACCAAAAAGCCCAAGAAATCATCCTCAAAACTCCGCCAACAAAGAGCTCCGAAAATCACCACAAAGAAGGACAGGATAAACACTTCACCACCTTGAGGAACAATGCCGAACCATCTATACATACCATGAAGGTTCGTACAAGGTCTAGCTTGCCACCCATACACCATCCCTCTCTCTAGATCTCACATGAAGCTCTCAAGCTAGTCCTAAGAAAAACTAGGGAAAATGAGAACGAAAATGGGAAAACAAATGAGCTAGGGTTCAAGAGTTGGCTACCATCCATCCCCTCAAAGAGTATACATGGAGGCACCCAAAAGACTAAACTACCCTTACTTAACATCTAGGGATACAAGCCCCTCAAGGGCGAACTTGGAAGTCTTTGGATTTTCTTCATCGGACGGATGCCTGGCGACCACAGCCTATTCTGCTAGCAGGATGCATGGATGGATGAAGATGTTGAAAATTTCTATGGATCTTGCATCATTACATCCATTTTCAAAGGTGAATCCGTAAGGGAGGGTCAAGTTATCATTGTTCAAATAAGGAAGCCAAAGGGGATTGGTGAAACCTCTGAAGAAAAGCTTAAAAAGTTGACTGACATTTTGATCGATGGATATGGTTGAGGCAGCTTCTCCATAGGTTTGACATCCTTTGGTGATCTGAACTTCTCCTTCCTTATGGCTGGATGAAGGGAAATGCCGATTGTTGAGATTAATGCCAACAATCTGGTGCATATATAGTTGCAGCCACATTTGTACAAACCACCAGGGGCCATTGACGCATGATATTTTCTGCCAGTGTGCATCAGAGAAGTGGTCTGGTGAAGCAAATCATACACATTCCCTAGGAGATACTTTCCAAGGGGAACACGATGACCGACAGCCAAATCTTCAGCCATTGCAATATGATTTAGGGTTGGCTCATTGGCTTTGCCACAGAAGATAAATCTGCATAGCCACATGTTCAAGAAGGCCCTATATTCAACTTCATTTTGAGGGCCATCCTTCATGTGATTCTGGATGTACGCTTTATATCCAACTCCTGTCTTGACTCCTCTCTACCTTGTTGAGCCTTTGTACTGGAAAGGATACACGGGTCCTGTGATATCAAGGTCGGTCATCATATATACGTCGGCCAGGGTAGGAGACATTGGGCCGTGACCAAAGAGGAAGGCATTGACACCATTTGACCAGAAATGACAGGTTTCTATCAGAAGATTTTCGTTCTTGGGGGTTTCGGCCAAAGATAACTCTAAACACTGGGCAATGCGAAGGCTGTCCCAATTGCTGGTTTTTGCACTGTTATCTTCAAGTATCCTCTTATAACAGTTTCTCCAACCTACAATTGGGGGCAGGGGCCAGTTTTTGAAAGCATCTTGCCACACATGAGGTCCTGATAAAGCCGCTTTAAAGGGGATTCTTTTGGATTCGGCTTCAATAAACTCACGGGGCTCAGAGATTCCCACAGGCCCAAGGAAATAGGATGATGATTTGTCCTCGGTGGGAATCAAGAGCTTGGTGGATAGAGCCTATCAGGAAACCACAGAGGAAGAAATCTAAGGTGGGGATCGAAAAAGTAATGCCGAATGGACCTTGAGGGGATGAGATTTACCTGAACAGCTTGATTTTGGTCCCCCATTGAGGATTTGAGCTTGGGGGATTGATGACCTAGGGTTTGGATCTGAGCGGAGGCACCAATGGATCGCAAGAGGAGAGTATGGGTGTTGAACAGATTTGGCTCAGAGACGTTGGGCATTTATGGTCAATTTCAGAATAAAATCACTTTTATCCCGTAATTGAAGGGGCATATGTTAACACAAAAATTGGTACAGGAACAAAACTGACTTGTGGGCCGAGTTGGTAATGAAATACCATTCAGCAGGAAAAATCTCCCCAGAGGATTCAGTAAAGATGCCTGCGGTCGGCAACGTGTCTTCGTTCGGCGAGAGGACTGTTTGCGCTGAGTTTTTGGGGATGCGTGATGACGTGGCTCGAAACGGAAGGAAAGGACGAATGGATGGATGGACATTCGCGACCGGGGCATTAGTTTAGGTATTAAATATTGTGCTCGTAGTTAATCTGGAGTAATGCTAGGACATGGTAGAAATATGAACCCTTGATGTATGTAATGGTATCGAAACATTTTCACAACAAAACCGGCTTTACGCCAAACTCTCAAGTCCTTTAGTCGTGTCGTCGAGTTCTTCGAGAGGAATCGTCGATCCATCGACCTCCGTAAGTACCGGCAACCTTGTATCATGTCTAGTATCATGCGGCGGATTTAGACCGTGATGCAAGTAGTCTTGTTACCATGCTTAGTATCATGCGGTGGATTTAAGCTTGGTTCAAGAAGGTTTCTTGTTAGATCATGAGTCACGCGGTAGGCTAAGATCTAGCTTGGAACTAGTTATCGACTCTATTAGATTTGGCAAGATCTAATAGATTCATTAAGTTACCTCGTGTTGCTTTGAATTGAGCTTTATGTTTAATTCATGCAACACTCTTTTTGCCCAATTTAGATTGATTTGAATCGGCTTTATCTTGTTTTATGATCCTTACGTTGCACGTTCAAGTTTCAAACCCGATGTGGTGCGTGGATCGCATGCTCTCTAATAGCCGAACCCAAATCAATCTAGATTGTCACATGTTGTGGGTTCAAGTGTATCAATCTTGTTTAGATCTTGACAGAACCGGGTATCATGCGGTAGATGCAGGTTTTTGGGTTGTCTTAGAGCTAATCATTCGGTGGATTAGATTTCGATTCAATCTGATAGGTCTATCATCATTGATAACATTTGTTCCTTCTTCACGGAACCCGATTCGGCTGTACAACCATATTCGACAATTCTCCCACAGGTGAAAAGCGCTCATGGTTTTTGCTTTAAACAACGTATGCTTTTAGCTTTCCATGTTTAGATTGTATCATGCGGTGGATTAATATTTTCTTGGATAGTGGTGTGATATCAAACAAGTTGTATCATGCGGTGGATTAACTTTGATTGATATCACGCTTGACGGGTTTTAAGGCGTCTAGACATGCGGTGGACTAGCGCTTTGGGCCTATGCATGCCTGTTTATTGGGAATTCATGATCATGCTTTCACGTTTATTTATTTTACCATGTTATTGATAATCGGTTATGGATATTTGTTGCAATGTTATTTATTCAAAGACTGATCTCTCATCATGCTTACGTCACGCATTCGGCTGTATCCTAATTTTCATGTTTTGAAGTTCCCGAATGATATTTAATCTGTTGACAGATAGCTTTTCGTTGCTATATGTCCTCTTACATGGATTTCTAGCCGCAAATATGGAACTGTCTGGTACCACCCGACAAGTTCCAAGTTTTGGTATCTAACTACTTTTTCATCCTTTGTCAATTTCAGGAAAATTGACTGGCACGCTTTGGAATCAGCGTGTGTTAAGCTAGCTTTGTTCGGCTTGCTGTGTGCTTGACGCGGGGTGCGGATCTTGCGTCAACAACATCTGCTGATTCTGCACGGGGGTGTTGGGAGCAGTCCTCTTGGGGAAGTTGTTGGCATAGTGACCAACCTCCCCACAATGGTAGCAGCTGTTACCCACGGGAGTGCGAGGTGCACTAGGCCTCACGGGCGTGCCAACCGGAGTCATCAGACGGTTTTGCTGGTATGCAAGGTGTGGAGTCTGCGGCCCTAGGCACTGGAACTGCTGAGCGGAGCGCTGAAACTGCTGGTGCTGCTGTGGCTGGTACTGGTACTGCTGCTGCTGGCCATAACCCCCTGTCGGGCCTCCTAGACGAAACGGAGCTCCCGGCGGTGAGGTAAAGCGTGGGAGAATGTTGCTCCCGGACTGCCCTGGAGTGGTGGCCTTCCTCTTCAGCTCCCCCAGCTCTCTGCGCATTGACTCCAAAGCGATGGCCTTGTCTAACAGGTGCTGGAAGGACGGAAAGTGTGAGACGTCAGCTGGTACCGAAGTAGTCCAACCAATCCCTCCATGAAGCGCTCCTGCTTCTTTTGATCATCTTCCACCTCCTCTGGCGCATAGCGAGACAGCTCGATGAACTTGTCCCTGTACTCTACCACTGACATTCCCCCCTGTTTGAGAGAGAGGAACTCCTTCTTCAGTTTCATCAGCCCTGCGGAATGTGGTGGCTCCAGAAGCTGTCGGTGTACCCCTGCCAGACAATGGCGTCTGGCGTAGCACAGGTAGTAACATAAGCATCCTACCATGCTGCTGACCCCTGGAGTCGTCCTGCAGCATATAAGACCTTCTCCCTGTCATCACACTGAGCTGTGGTGAGCATCTTGCCCACAGTCTTCAGCCAATCGTGAGCATCCAGCGGATCTGCAGCATGGGTGAACACTGGCGGATGGTGGCTCATGAACTCCCTGTGCTTGTTCATAGGCACCCGCTGTTGTGGTGGTGGCTGAGGGGGGTTGTTGACTCAGACCTGCAGGTTGGCCACAGTGTTAGTCAGGTTCTCCAGGAGCTGCATCAGATTCTGGAAAAACTGCTGCATGGCCGGATCCATTGGTGCTGGTTGTGGTGCACTGCCGGAGCTACTGCCTCATCCTTGGCATGTCACTGGAGGTGATCAACTCCTGATCAGGACCCGGTGTTTACCATCTAATTGTTAGAAACATTGATTTACATTATGATAATGATAGAAAAGCTAAAATGATAAACAATGCAGACTTCCAGATTAAGACAGATTCTTGTAGCTGTAAAGAAATAGAGATATCTTGCTATACGGGTAACCAAAAATTACAAATTTCTCTGGAGATATGGTGCATCCAGTTACTGAACTAACCCAAATGGATTTGCCTCAATCGGAGGTCTACAGCTCGAGATATAAAATAATGAAGTCAGCTGTGTCAGCAGGATTTGACAGATTCTATTGGCTTAGTGTTTCGTCTATAGCTCCCAGAATATATATTGGATAATGCTGAGTTTTTGACAGAACATCATATATAAAATTTGGTCGAAGCCTATGTGGACGACGTGGTCGTTGTTAACACAAAAATTTCGTACAGGAGAGAGTCTAGTTTGTGGGCCCAGCTTGGTGAAAAAATCCGTCTAGGGAAGGAAGGTTTCTTCAAAAGGATTCGGCAGAAGAGCTTGCGGTCGGCAATTTGCTTCCGTTCGGCAAGGGGACTGTTTGCGCTGATTTCACGGGATTGCGTGATGACGTGGCCCGAGCGGAAGGGACGAATGGATGGATAAGCATTCGCACTTAGATGCGGGTATCATGCGGTAGATGCAGGTTTTTGTGTTGTCTTAGAGCTAATCATCCGGTGGATTAGATCTTTAATTCAATCTGATAGGTTCAATCTGATAGGTATCATGCGTAAATCTTGACAGAACTAGGTATCATGCGGTAGATGCAGGTTTTTGGACCCCGATTCGGTTGTTCGTACCGTATTCGGTTATGCTTTCATGAGCAAAACGTGCTTATAAGTTATGTTTTAAACAATGTGTGCTGGTTAGCTTTCCATATTTAGGTTGTATCATGCGGTGGATAAATCTATTTGTGGTTAGTGGTGTGTTTCCAAACAAGTTGTATCATGCGGTGGATAAATTTGTTTGGCCTCATGCTTGACGGGTTTTGAAGCATCTAGACATGCGGTAGACTAGTGTTTTGGGCCTATGCATGCTTGTTTATTACATGTTTGTAATCATGCTTTTGCTTCATTCATTGTTTATTGTTATCTTTTCTCGAGGATCGGTCACGGTCTTGTGTGCATGCAATTTTATCCAAAATAAAGACCGATTTATCGTCATGCTTGCGTCATCCATTCGGCTATGTTCTGTTTCACGCTTTAAAGCTCCTGAATGGTTTCTGATTTGCTGGTAGATAGCTTTTCATAGCTATATGTCATCTTACATGGCGTTTAGCCATAAATATGGAACTGTCTGGTACCACCCGGCAAGTTCCAAGCTATGGTATTTAACTATTTTGTCTTTTGTTAATTTTCAGGGAAAATTGACTGGCACGCTTTGGAATCTGCTCGTGTGTGAAGCCAGCTTGTTCGGCTTGCTGTGTGCTTGACGTAGGCTGCGGATTTTGCGTCAACACACTTTTTGGCACACCCGGTGGGACCATTGTAGCTGAAAGCAAGATGCCTGAAATCGGTGACATTTTGGACGTCACCATTGAGGACCTTTCTCCAGAGCAACTACAACAGCTGAAAGACGCTACAGATCAATTCCAGTTGAAGTGCTTAATGTCATTCAAGAAGAACAGAAGTGGCGTTCCATATCTTAAAAATGAAATGCCCAGGGTTCTGCTGTTAGGGGAGACTGACGCTACGTCTTTGCAAGAGAAGGAAGAGGCTCTACAGGCGTTTCGGGATTCTGCAGAAGCTGTGCTGGGGAGGCATCATAGGGCTTTCTTGAGCATGTTCAAGCAAATGATGGTGGGTGTGTTTGGCCCAGGCATGGAACAGGTTTTCAGTCGAGTATCCCCTCACGCATATTCCGCAAAAGTCGGGGAAACCAGTTCTGCCCAACCAACAGGAGCTCAACCACCATTGCAGGGCCAGCCGATCCAGCCTCCTCCACAAAGCGTTGGGGGACAACCAATCCAGCCGCCTCCACAAAGCGTTGGGAGCCAGCCAATCCAACCTCCTCCACACAGCGCTGGAAGTCAGCCAATGCAACCTCCTCTGCGAGTCGCAGGGGGACTGCCAGTCCAGCCACCTCTACAAGGCAATTCAGGTCAACCAATTCAACAACCAAACCCATATCAGCCTACCTACGGGGAAATGGCGTTCGGCTCGTCTGGAGTACCGCCCAATTCCACTTACAATATAGCTCCAGCCAACAACAGGTTGCACAGGAACATGTATGGTGGGGGTTACCACGAGGTCATGGATTATGGCGCCATTGACGCTCTCCCGAATCCTGGGTACAGCACAGGAGTGCAGGAAGGCGATATTCTGGTTCAGAAGATGGCCGATCTGATGCAAAATCAATTCGGCCTCAAGCCTAAAATGCAAGGACCAGCTTACACGCCTCCCTTCCCGGAATGGTACTACAGAGTGATCCTGCCGCCGAGGGTGAAGCCTCCAACGGAGTTTACGAAGTTTTCTGGGCAGGATGATACAAGCACGGTGGAGCACATTGCTCGTTATCTGATGTAGCTTAGAAAGGCCTCAGCTGATGAGGCGTTCAGGGTTAGATACTTCCCTCTGTCGTTGACGGCCTCGGCGTTCCAATGGTTTACTTCTTTGCCTCCCCAGCCAGTTGGCACATGGAGGGAGCTGGAGCAAAAGTTCCATGCCCATTACTTCAGTGGCAGCACAGAGAAGAAGCTGATCGACCTGACCACCTTGAAACAGAGGCACAATGAGACACCTTTGGAGTTCCTCAGGAGATTCAGGGAGGTCAAGGGCATGTGCTTTTCTTTGACTCTACCAGACGATCAGTTGGCTGATATGGCCGTTGCAGGGATGTTGCCAGCTGTACGGGAGAAGTTGTTTGGTATGGAATTTGACAACCTAGGTCAACTGTCTCAAAAGCTGTCACTGATGAGCAATCAGGCCTACGGGTTTAAGAAGGACACCAGGTTTGCCAAGAACAACGACATAGCTGATATCTACAATCAGTTCCTTGAGAGGGCCGACCAAATGGGAGATTCTGACGATGATGAGGAAGTGGCCGCCGCTGAAATTATGTGGGGAAAGGAACCTTTGACTATGAATCAGCGGTGGATCAAGCAAACCAAGGGCACATATGACTTCGACGTCACCAAAGCTGACAAGCTTTTTGAATTCTTGGTGAAAGAAGGTCGAATCAAGCTGCCCGTAGGGCATTCTATGCTTTGGCCCGATGGGGTAAAAAAGAAACGTTACTGCGGCTTCCATGATAGAAACTCTCACTCCATCAACGACTGCAGGGTCTTCAAGATGAGGATCCAAAAGGCTATCCAGGAGGGACATCTGAAATTTGACAATAAGATGAAACTGGATGG
The DNA here is from genome assembly GCA_947561735.1 of Cenchrus americanus. Classification (NCBI taxonomy): domain Eukaryota; kingdom Viridiplantae; phylum Streptophyta; class Magnoliopsida; order Poales; family Poaceae; genus Cenchrus; species Cenchrus americanus. The sequence continues at coordinate 10,686,256 of OX387239.1, forward strand.
CCATCCTTTCCCTCAAAATATGATTGTTTTTTCTGTCAGTATGGTGACTGCTGAAGAAAAGGGGAAGGTCAAGGTCCTGACGTCAGCTAGGGCAAAACAAGGTGGAGCAGTAGATCCAGCACGGCAAGTGACGTTGGAACAGGTCCACTCAGAAGCCCCTCGTGTCCTCAAAAGCCATGTCGAAATTGGGGAATCATCCAGGGCCAAACCCAGGGTCACCACACGCATCCTCCTCAAAAAATGGCAGCGTCAGCTGGAGAAAGAATGCTACAAGAGGCAAAGACATGAGGAGGAGAACCGCAGGTTTGAGGAAGAAGCCCACAGGAAAGAATTGGAGCAGTACACGCGGGAACAAGAGCGTGCACATTAGGGGTGCGCATTCTTCAGACACTGCTGGAATGAGGGTTTGAAACTCCCGACATTGAGGAACTGCCCTGAGTGCAGTGACAAGTACTTTGAATATAGGCAGGAGACTGTCAATCTCCGATCCGTCCATGAGAGAATTAGAAGTATGCACCCTAATGACGATCGGCGTCAAAAAATAATTGCGGTCATTGATCACCTCAGGAAAAGGCAAGCTGACCAGAGGTGGGCTGATCAAGAAGAAGAACACGAGTACATCTGGCAAGAAGGACAGTGGTGCCCGCCTGGCTTAAGGAAAAGCCAAAAGAGAAGGGTTCAGCGCTTGAGGAACCGGGAATTGAAGCAGGCGGGGATCCAGAGGAAACAAGTGTGGCGCCCAAAAGACAAGCCTGAAGGATCGGGTCGTTCGGCTCCAGCGTGCATGGTATACTTTTTGCCGAATGAATTTATGGCTCCCGCTAATCAAGTTGTGCAGGAGGAAATGTCCTTGGATATCAATGATGATGAACAGCTTGGGGGATTGATGGCGCAACTGGTATTAGCCAAGCAGGCCACCTTCGACAAACCGGCCAAGAATCGACACATGAGGCCGTTATACTTGAAGGGATACGTCAATGGCAAGCCATTGACCAAGATGTTTGTTGATGGCGGGGCTACGGTCAACGTGATGTCGTACACTACCTTCAAGAAGCTTGGAATGGGCCCCGGAGATTTGACGCCGACGAGCATAATTCTGAACGATTTCGCTGGGAATCCTTCAGATACCAAGGGGTGCATGCACGTGGACTTGATGATTGGATCTAAGACATTTCTCACGACCTTCTTTGTCATCGAAGGCAAAGGAGCCTATAGCTTGCTGCTTGGGCGGGACTGGATCCACGCCAACTGCTACATCCCATCTACCATGCATCAACGGACTGCTTCGGTGGGTAGATGACGATATTGAGGTGGTCCAAGCAGATGATTCAGTGAGCGTTGCGAACGTCGAACCAGCTTTCTGGGAATATCAAGGCATCGATTGTTTCTCAGGAAAGGACTGGGGTGAAGGTCCTGTTGAACCCGTCGAGCGGTGATGAATGTACCGATTCAAGCGATCAGCTCTTATAGTAATTTTTAATGGACAATCCAGTTGATGGAACTGATGGCAAGTTGGGGCGAGGATTCATGTCGGCTGACAAACTGGAAGAAGTTGATATTGGAAACGGTGACAAGCTAAGGCCGACATTTATCAGTGCTAACTTGGAGTCAGGTTTCAGAGAGGAGTTAATCAAGCTGTTAAAAGAGTATAAAGATTGCTTCGCTTGGGATTATTCGGAGATGCCTGGTTTGGATCGTTCCATTGTCGAGCATCGGTTGCCAATCATGCCCGGTTTTAGACCTTATAAGCAACCTCCCTGGAAAATCTACAAAGACGAAGTGTTGGCCGATGTGAAGAAAGAAGTTGAGAGATTACTTGATGCAAATTTCATTCGGCCGTGCAGGTATGTGGAGTGGATCTCTAACATCGTCCCTATGGGAAGATGAGGGTTTGCATAGTTTTCAGAGATTTGAACAGAGCTGCTCCTATGGATGGATACCCAATGCCTGTCGCTGATTTATTAGTTGATGCTGCTGCTGGACATAAAGTTATCAGTTTCATGGATGGTAATGCAGGGTACAACCAGATTTTCATGGCAATAGAGGGTATATCGAATACAGCCTTCAGATGTCCTGGTCACATAGGCCTGTTCGAGTGGATAGTCATGACATTTGGCTTGAAAAATGCCGGTGCAACTTATCAGTGAGCCATGAATTATATCTTTCATGAGTTGATCGGCAAAATTGTTGAAATTTACACTGATGATGTCGTGATCAAATCCTTGAATCATGACTCACACTTGGAGGATGTAAAAAGAACCATGGAATGTACCCGGAAGCATGGGTTGAAGATGAATCGAAACAAGTGTGCTTTTGGAGTATCAGCTGGAGAATTCTTGGGATTTCTGGTACACGAAGGGGGGATCGAGGTTGGCAAGAAAAGCATGAAAGCTATCGATGAAGTTGTCCCTCCAACCAATCTCAAGGAGTTGCAATCACTGCTGGGCAAGATTAATTTTGTAAGAAGGTTCATTTCAAATTTTTCACAAAAGGTTTTGCCCTTTTCTCCGTTACTGAAGCTCAAGAAGGATCAGAAGTTCATATGGGGTGACGAACAACAAAAGGCTTTTGATGAAATCAAGCAATATATGAAGGAACCACCGGTGCTGGTGCCTCCGTAGTTGAACAAGCCTTTCAAGTTGTACGTGGCGGCCGATACCCAAACCATTGGATCGGCCCTTATACAAGTGTTTGAAGGAAAGGAGCGGGTAGTAGCATATATTAGCGAAAAATTACTTGATCCTGAGACCAGGTATTCGGCTGCAGAGAAGCTGTGCCTATGTGTGTACTACTCGTGTACAAAATTTTGGCACTACTTGTTGAATGCCGAATGCGTTGTATACTCAAAGTTTGATGTAATAAAACATATGTTATCTATGCCAATCTTGAATGGAAGGATTGGCAAGTGGATCTTAGCTTTATCTGAGTTTGAGTTGAAGTTCGAATCGGCAAAAGCTATAAAAGGTCGATTATTTCCGATTTTATAACTGAGCATCGTGATCCATCGATTGATTTGCTTGAAATTACTCCTTGGGCTTTGTTCTTTGATGGATCATCATGTGGAAAATGTGGGGGAGTAGGGATTCTATTGATTTCACCCAGGGGCGAGATGTTTGAATTTTCTATCCCTATTCAGCCCACTGTTACAAACAATCAAGCTGAGTACGAGGCATTGCTTAGAGGGCTTCAATATCTGAAAGAGGCCGGGGCTGTTTCAGTTGAGATCTATGGAGATTCAGAGCTGGTTATAAAACAATTGAACGGCCAATACGAATGCAAGAGTGATGCCCTGAGGAATTACTATGAGGAATGCAGAGAAATCTTAAAGAGTTTTCAGTTAGCAATTCTACAGCATATTCCTAGAGAGCACAATGAAGAGGCAAACAGGTTGGCTCAAAGTGCTTCAGGCTATAGAGAAAATCAAGGAGCGTTTGCCATGGAGGTGTGTGCTTTGGGAGCGGATCTTGCAGAGGATGATTGGAGAAAGGAAATCGTTGATTATTTGGAAGATCCATCTCGAAAAGTTTTTAGGAAGGTACAAAGCCATAAAATTTGTTCTTCTGGATGGAAGTTTATTCTACATATCATTAGATGGGGTGTTGCTACGATGCCTGGGTCCAGAAGAAGCAAAGAAAATGATGAGTGAGGTGCATGATGGGATATGTGGAGCACATCAATCGGCCTATCATATGAAATGGGTTATTAGCCAAGCTGGATGTTTTTGGCCGACGATGTTGGAGGATTGCTTTGAATATTACAAGGGATGTCAAGATTGTCAGAAGTTTGGAAATATTCAAAGGGTTCCGCATCAAAGACTGAATCCCATTATCAAGCCATGGCCATTCAGAGGCTGGGGTATAGACTTGATTGGCCAGATTAACCCACCATCTAGCAAGGGGCATAAATTTGTGCTTTTAGCAACAGATTATTTGACCAAATGGGTTGAGGCGATTCCGTTTAAGAAGGTAACATCAGAGGACATGGTTGAGTTTGTTAAGGAACACATCATATATAGATTTGGAATTCCTCAAACAATCACAACTGATCAAGGAGCCCAGTTTGTGTCCTTGGAGTTCAGGGAGTTTGCCGAAAGCACGGGGATCAAATTGTTTAATTCTTCTCCCTATTATGCCCAAGCTAATGGTCAGGCGGAGGCTTCTAACAAGATCATGATCAAACTCATACAAAAGAAGATCGGCCAGAAGCCAAAGAGGTGGCATTCGGTACTCAATGAAGCTTTGTGGGCTTACCAAATGGCTCCTCATAGAGCTACGAAGACTTCTCCTTATGAATTGGTTTACGGGCACCATGCCGTTTTGCCTTGGGAGGTGCAATCAGATTCTAGGAGAGTAGTTTTACAAAAGGATTTGAGCTCCAAAGATTACAGCTGCTTAATGATGGATGAGTTGGAAGATTTGCACATGATTCGTCTTAGAGCCCTGGAAAACATTGAAAAGAACAAGATGCGAGTTGCTAAATATTACAACAAGAAAGTAAAGGTCAGCCAATTTGCAGAAGGGGATTTGGTTTGGAAAGCATTACTGCCGATTGGAACCAAATACAGTGCATTCGGAAAATGGTCCATGAACTGGGAAGGCCCTTTTCGGGTAGTCAGGTGTGTGCCTGGTAACGCTTACATGCTAAAGACTTTGCTAGGAGAGGAATTTTCTGCTGCAATAAACGGAAGATATTTGAAGAAATATTATCCTAGTGTTGAAATTGATCATTGATCACAAGCATCAGGCTCACAAACATTTGACACAGAGACAGCCGGCGTTCAAGAAAGAAGCCGCCTTTAGAACAAAAATCCTAAATAGGGGAAATGGCCAATACTCAGATGTATTGCCCTTAGCACTAAACTACATTACAGATGCTTCTTGCAGGTTTTTGTTTAACAACCCGGTTGCTCAGGATTACAAAAGGGTGGGAAGCAGAAGGCATGGCGTAAGAAGCGAAAGTATGCTTCAATCCTTTTTTCTTTGCTTCTTCAGCTCCTCCCTCTTCAGTTGTTCCAGGACCACCGTGACGGCAACTTGGAAGCTTTGGGGATGACCATGGCTTGCTGCCTCCATCAAGCTGTCCCAAGCCGCTTTCAGGTTACTGTACCTGTTGGAAACATCTGAAACAGAAGAACAGTTGTTAGAGACAGAGATCCGAGCGCAAGCATGGAGTCAAAGTGAAGATGGAAATTTTTACCTCCTACCAACGCCTCCAAAGCCATGCGACGTTTGCGTTCGGCCTGGCAGCGAGCGGTGATGTCCCGGAGGTCATGCTCCAGATGCCGAACGCGGCGGCGTAACTGGTGGTTGATCCTCTGTTCTGGCGTGGCGTCCTCTGCTTCGAGGGAGGAGTCAGAGGAGATGTACTCAGGCGTTTCTTCGGTCCCAAAGATTTCTTCGTAGCGCATCAAGGCTGGAGAAAACAAAGAGGGGGTAAAGCACGAGATCACACACGAAAGCAAGAAGCAAGTTAAAGGAAAACTCACTCTCGAATGGTGCACTTTTTTGGGGTGCTGTCCTCCCTGGCGGGTTGCTTGCCTTTGTCCATGGCCTTGGGGTTTTCTCTTCTGGAGCAGGGGAGAAGATGTGAAGTGATGGATGAATGTGCGAGTGGATTTGCAGGGCATCCCAGGGGGCTATTTTATTGACTGAGAGAACACATTGGGAGTGATGACTGGTTGGCGTGCGTTATTGGAATACCAAGCGGCAGGGTTTTTCTCCCGAATGCGAGGGGTTTTCATTGAACAGTGCTTATGGATTCTCGAGTTGAGGATTTTTTGCGGGTTTTGTGCCAAGGGGCATTTATTTTCGCGTGTTCGGCTCAAGCAAAGTTCCCAAATGCGTTTGAGAAGAACGAGGCTCGCAGTTGCAAACAAGAAGGAATCATCACAATACAAGCATGGAAGTTGAAATTCTTTATTTATTGCCGAAGATCAAACATCCCTAGTACAATCTAATAAAAAGCCTGTTTAGCACAGACTGGGCAAGAGTGAGTTCGGCAATGGCGTCACCGTGGCCATCGAGGCGCTCCAGGATGACCTCGATCTCGTCGATGTCTTCTGATGCGCCGCCCTGGAAGGCGCGCGGCCGGACGGAGTAGTCGACGCCGGTGTGCGTCGCCATGGCGGCCAAGCCCAAAGTAGTGCCCAGGCGGATGCCGTGGGTGGCCACCTCGTCCACGCGGTTTTCCACCGCGGCAAGGCGCTCCGCCGGAGTGTCTCCACAGGCGTTCACCTTGTCAGCCAATTGCTCCACCAGCATTTTCAGCTGGTCGAGTTCGGTGTCACGGGCTGCAAAATGCAAGGTGATGATGATTAGTAACAAAAGCCGGATTGGATTGAGGAGCAATCTAAGCAGTGTACCGTCGATGGTTGCCAGCAACTGTTTGCGCTGGTCCTCCCACTCAAGCTCGGCGATGCCGGCCTTCTAGGAGACGTCTTCCAGCTCGCGTTGGGCCACCTCGAGCTCCACCTTGAAGCGGAGGGCGTCAAGTTCCCCGTAGGGCACGGGGCAGTAGTGGTCCGACTCCGAGGAATCGTCCGGCAGGGGTTGATTCATGACCGGCGCAGGGGACGGGTGCATTGAATGAGCCTGAAACAGAGGAGATCGTCAGAGACAGAGGAAAAAAATTAGAGCTTGAAACGAGTGCCGTTCGGGTGTGGCACTATTTGACTACTAGTTACCGAATGGATCGTTCGGAGTTGCAATCGAAGTCATGCAGAGAAAAGGAAAGCAAATTTATAGAAGGCAAATGTTACAAGGACGGTCAATCCGGTTACACATTGCTCAGTACAACTAAATGTTCAAATATTTTGCAATTACATTGGAGGCATTTGATATTGTCTGATTAATGTTCCTCATCCGTTCCTGATAATCTTTTTGAGTGTTGGACAGGACGGTGAGCTCGCGCTCGCACCGATTTTTTTTTCGCTTATGGCCGATGATGCTTCCTCTTTGGTTTTCTCTATCGAGTCCGGAAGCTCGGCTCTTTTCTTGTCATGAACTTCTATTTCAGTCGACAAATTCTTCAACTTTCCGTTTCCAAAGGCAAGTGTGCTTTCTCGGCAATTTTCAATGCGCGAGCAGATTGCAGATTGGTCAACATTTCCTTGTGGCTCTCGGTTTGGGTTTGTACTCCCTTCGCAGCTTGTTCAACCTTGGCTTTCTTTTGCTCAATAGCTAGTCGGGTAGATTGACTCTTCAAAGCTCGCCTTATTGCCACATAATGAATGTCCAAACCAGAGATGGGCTCCAGTGAAGCCTTGACGTCTTCAGGAAGTTTTTGACTGATGGGTTCAAGCATTTCCTCGAAATGGTCAACATCTCTGATTTGATCTCGAGCATACTTTTGCAGCCAGGCAAAGATTTCTTTGAGCCTTGTCTGAATTTCTTCTGGTAGGGCCTGATTTTGAGTTCCTCCATCCCCTGTTTCGGCAACTGGATCATTCACCACAGATGAATTCGATGGTGATGCAGTTTGATCCTGGAAAAGAAAGATTGCCAGGTTAGGAATGGTTTGTTAAAAGAAGGAAACAGAGTTGGGTGCATGTGCTTGCCTCATGCCAGATTCCCTGAACTGGGGCAGGGACTTGTTCAGGTTCAGGGGGGATTTCTTGGGCCACTGGTGGAAGAGGAGTTTGAGGAGCTCTTAGCGAAGCTGAAGTTTCTGATTGAAGAGAGGCTGGTGCTGGCAAACTTGGAGCTTCTGGCTGAGGTGAAGGTGGATTTACCTCTATTAAGACTGGGATTTCTGCTTGACCAAGGGGAGATTGAACCCTCAAAGGGCTTGAAGCTTCTGGTTGAATTAATGGGTTCATCTCTGGTGAAGCTGACACTTCTGTTTGAGAAGTGGGTGACTGGGTCCCTGATGAAGATAAAATCTCCACTTGAGCAGAAGATGGTTCAGCCCTTGGCGAACTTGCATGCTGAGGGGGAGAGGTTTCCACAGGATGATTCACCAATACTTCTTCTGCAAATACCAGATGAAGGGTAAATGCCAGTGTGGGTATTGATCTTTGAGGGAAAAGTAAAGTGATAAAGGTCATTCCAATGGATGAAGCATTGGCAGGTTCTGAAACTGAGGCTGCTGGGTTCTAGTCTGAAATTGCACAAGATGAAATTTGTCAGAATAAGAGCAATCTTATGTCCAAGAAAGGGGATATCTTACCTCAACAGGGACCTTTTGGTGGTTCTTTTCCTCCTGGCAGCTAGAGGTGCAATCAGGGATAGGCCTTTTCTCTTATCAGCAGTAGAGCTGAAGAGAATTGGGTCCATTGTAGCATACCTGGCCATCAGTTGAGCCAGAGTTGGGGATTTAAATCCTAGAGCTGAAACTGGATATACCGCATTGTAAACAATTGTCCTGGTTCAAGGAGCAGGCACTGTATTCTGCAGGGGATAGTCAAAATTATGGTTAGTGGTAGAAGGTATGTCTGATCAACAGGAAAAAAGGCAAGTGTGTTACCTCTGATGTTGGTTGAAAATCAGGCATCAACCCCAAGCAGAATGAGTGCACTGGCTCACTGAAGATATGGTCTTGAAATTCTTGCCACCATGGGATGAAGGTGGGATGGACTACTGTTGTGGGTGTGAAAGGCCAGGTATAAAGAGTTGGGCTGCATTCATACTCGAAGACCCTTCTGGCTTGTATGCTATCCTTGATTTCCTCTCTGGGCTTGAGGAACTCATGAAGGAATAATCTTGGGGGCATCTAGCCACATCCAAGCTGTCGGGCCATCATATTTGGCTGATAATATTCATAAGTGCTGTGATTTAACCTCCCTCCACAAAATTCGGCCGGCAAAGGACATGGATGGATGAAGATATTAAAAATTTCTACAGACCTTGCATCATAGCGTCCAGTTTCAAAGGAGAATTCACAGGGGAGAGTTAAATTGTCATTGTCCAGATAAGGCAGCCAAAGTGGATCAGGGAAGCCTCTGAAGAAGAGCTCGAAAAGCTGACTGACATTTTGATCAATGGAAACAGTTGAAGAAGCTTGCCCATGGGTTTGGCATCCTCTGGTGATTTGAGCTTCCCCTTCTTCATAGCTGGATGAAGGGAAAAGCCGGTTGTTGAGGTCAATGTTGACGATTTGATGCATGTACAGTTGCAGCCACATCTGCACAAACCACCAAGGGCCGTTGGCACATAGTATCTTCTGGCTGGTGTGCATTTGGGAGATAGTCTGATAAAGCATATGATACACACTCCCCAGGAGGTATTTTCCAAGAGGAACATGATTACCAGCAGCCAAGCGTGTAGCCATTGCAATATGATTCAAAGTTGGCTCATTGGCTTTACCACAGAAAATGAACCTGCACATCCACATGTTCAGGAATGCCCTGTATTCGACTTCACTCAGAGGGCCATCTTTCATGTGATTTTGGATATATGATTTGTATCCACTTCCTGATTTCACTCTTGTTTGTCTTGTGGAGCCTCTGAATTCCCAAGGGTACACAGATCCTGAAATGTCGAGGCCGGTGATCATGTACACATCGGCCAGAGTTAGGGACATTGGGCCATGACCAAAGAGAAATGCATTGACGCCGTTTGACCAAAAATGGCAAGCCGCTATCAAAAGATTTTCATTTTTTGGGGTCTCGGCCCAGGATAACTCCATGCATTGAGCAATGCGGAGGCTGTCCCAGTTGCTGGTCTTGGCGCTGTTATCTGCAAGTATCCTTTTATACCAATTTCTCCAGCCGGCAATTGGGGGCAAAGGCCAGTTCTTGAAAGCATCTTGCCACAGGGGAGGTCCTGATAAAGCCACCTTGAAGGGGATTCTTTGGGATTCGGCTGCGATGAACTCGCGGGGATCGGAAGTTCCCACAGGTCCGAGGAAATAAGACATCGAATTGGCCTCAGTACGAATCAAAATCTCGGTGGAAAGCTCCTACCAAAGGAAGACGGAGGGAGAAATCTGAGGTAACAAAAATCGAAAAGGGTAATGCCGAATAAAACTTGCGGGGATGAAATTTACCTAGGGAGCTTGATTTTGACCCGCCATTGAAGGTTCGAGCTTTGGGGAAGGATGACCTAGGGTTTGGATCTGGACGGAGGCTCCGATGGATTGCGAAGAGAGAGAATAGGTTTTGAACAGATTTAACCTGGAGATGTTGGCAATTGGAGTCAATTTCGGAATAAAATCACTTTTATCCCGTAATTGAAGGGGCATATGTTAACCCCAAAATTTGGTACAGGAGAGAGTCTGGTTCGTGGGCCCAGCTTGGTGAAAAAATCTGTCCAGGGAAGGAAGGTTTCTTCAAAAGGATTCGGCAGAAGAGCTTGCGGTCGGCAATTTGCTTCCGTTCGGCAAGGGGTCTGTTTGCGCTGATTTCACAGGATTGCGTGATGACGTGGCCCGAGCGGAAAGGACGAATGGATGGATAAGCATTCGCACTTAGAGATAAATTAGGTATCAAATATTGTGCTCGTAGTCCACCAGGAGTCATGCCATGACAGGGTATAAATACGAACCCTAGATGTATGCAATGGTAATCGAAACATTCTCATAACAAACCGGCTTTACGCCAAACTCTCGAGTCCTTTAGTTGTGTCGTCGAGTTCTTCGAGAGGGTTCATCGATCCGTCGACCTCCGTAAGTACCGACAACCTTGTATCATGTCTAGTATCATGCGGTGGATTTAGATTGTGATGCAAGTAGTCTTGTTACCATGCTATGCGGTGGGCTAAGATCTAGGTTGGAGCTAGTTATCGGCTCTATTATATTTTGGCAAGATCTAATAGATTCATTAAGTTACCTCGTGTTGTTTTGAGTTTTTACTTTATGTTTAAATTCATGTAACACTCTTTTGCCCAATTTAGATTGATTTGGATCGGCTTTATCTTGTTTGATGGTCTTTGTATCGCACATTCACATCTTGCCTCAAAAGGCACGTGGATCACATGTTTCCCAAACAGCCGAAACCGAACCAATCTAGGTTGTTACATGTTGCGGGTTCAAGCTTGTTAATTTTGCGTAAATCTTGACAGAACCAGGTATCATGCGGTAGATGCAGGTTTTTGTGTTGTCTTAGAGCTAATCATCCGGTGGATTAGATCTTTAATTCAATCTGATAGGTTCAATCTGATAGGTATCATGCGTAAATCTTGACAGAACTAGGTATCATGCGGTAGATGCAGGTTTTTGGACCCCGATTCGGTTGTTCAGCCGTATTCGGTTATGCTTTCACGAGCAAAACGTGCTTATAAGTTATGTTTTAAACAATGTGTGCTTTTAGCTTTCCATATTTAGGTTGTATCATGCGGTGGATAAATCTATTTGTGGTTAGTGGTGTGTTTCCAAACAAGTTGTATCATGCGGTGGATAAATTTGTTTGGCCTCATGCTTGACGGGTTTTGAAGCATCTAGACATGCGGTAGACTAGTGTTTTGGGCCTATGCATGTTTGTTTATTACATGTTTGTAATCATGCTTTTGCTTCATTCATTGTTTATTGTTATCTTTTCTCGAGGATCGGTCACGGTCTTGTGTGCATGCAATTTTATCCAAAATAAAGACCGATATATCGTCATGCTTGCGTCATCCGTTCGGTTATGCTCTGTTTCATGCTTTAAAGCTCTCGAATGGTTTCTGATTTACTGGCAGATAGCTTTTCATAGCTATATGTCATCTTACATGGCTTTTAGCCGTAAATATGGAACTATCTGGTTCCACCCGGCAAGTTCCAAGCTTTGGTATTTAACTATTTTGTCTTTTGTTAATTTTCAGGGAAAATTGACTGGCACGCTTGAATCTGCTCGTGTGTGAAGCCAGCTTGTTCGGCTTCCTGTGTGCTTGACGTAGGCTGCGGATTTTGCATCAACAGTCGTCAAGACCAGAAGTTCCGATACGCTCATCGCCGATCTTCAAGAGACCTTCGCATCCTTGCGGAAGTACCGATGGAAGCTCAACCCGAGCAAGTGCGTCTTCGGCGTACCATCGGGCAAACTACTCGGCTTCATCATCAGCCACCGTGGCATCGAAGCCAATCCCGAGAAGATCTCCGCCATCACCAGCATGAAGACTCCCACATGCATCAAAGACGTGCAGAAGCTAACCGGATGCATGGCGGCTCTCAACAGATTTATCTCGAAGCTTGGAGAACGGGGGCTCCCCTTCTTCAAATTACTCAAACACCAAGAGAAGTTCGTGTGGACTCTAGAGGCAGACCAAGCCCTTGCCCAGCTCAAGGACTTCCTATCAATGCCACTAGTCCTCACGTTTCCTCGCAAAGGCGAGCAGTTACTGCTCTACCTCGCTGCGACTACTCACGTGGTCAGTACTGCCATCATCGTCGAGCGGCAGGAAGACGGCCACACCTATCCAGCTCCGGGCTTCCTAGTCTACTTCGTCGGCCGAGGTCCTATCGTAATCCAAGGCACGCTACCAGGCCGCACGTGCTTCGTACGTACGCAAGTGCTCATCACCTCGCGGAAGCTACGACACTACTTCCAGGAGTACTCGATCTCCATCGTCACCGACTACCCGCTCGGTGACATCCTGCGGAACCAAGATGCTACTGGAAGAATCTACAAGTGGGCAGTCGAACTCGGCGCCCTCAACATCGACTTCAAGCCACGCACAGCCATCAAGTCGCAAACACTAGTCGACTTCGTGGCGGAGTGGCGGGAGAATTTGCTGCCTACTCCAACCGAGCGCCCAGAGCACTGGGTGATGTACTTCGACGGCTCACTCAACCTCGAGGGCGCAGGTGCAGGGGTACTCTTGATCTCTCCAACGGGCGAACAACTCAAGTACGTCCTACAGATCTTCTGGAAGGTCTCAAACAATGAAGCCGAGTACGAAGCTCGCTACACGGGCTCCGCCTCACGCCTTCACCGGGCATCAAGCGGCTACTAGTCTACGCGCGACTCCGTAGTGGTCATCAACCAAGTCAACAAGTCCCGGGACCGCAACAAGGAGAACATGGACGCCATCGCCTAGAAGTCCGCAAGCTCGATAACAAGTTCTATGGTCTCGAGTTCCACCACGTCGTTCGCGACAACAACGTTGCGGCGGACGTCCCGTCGAAGCTTGGTTCTACTCTCGCTCAAGTACCCGCCGGGTGTCTTCGTCCACGAGCTTCACGCGCCATCCATCCCGAGCCGCGCCACCGACCACCGACCCGGCCGCATCCCCCCCGCCGGCCAGGAGGTCATGATGATCGACGTGGACTGGAGGCAGCCCTTCATCGACTACCTCAGCGAGCAGAAGGTTCTCTCGGACAAGAACTTGGCGAGCAACTCATCCTCCGTGCCAAGTCTTACGTGCTCGTCGGAGACAAGCTCTACAGGCAGGGCGCATCTTCCGGAGTACTCATGAAGTGCGTTCCCCGAGAAGAAGGCAAGGACATCTTGGAAGAGATCCATAAAGGCGTCTACGACAACCATGCGTCCTCACGCACGCTGGTCAGCAAGGCCTTCCGACGGGCCTTCTATTGGCCCACAGCTCTGGGCGACGCCGAAGAACTCGTCAGAAGGTGCCAAGGGTGCCAATACTTCGCCAAGCAACAACATGTCCTGGCCTACAAGCTCGTCACCAGACCGCCAACCTGGCCTTTCGCCTGCTGGGGGCTCGACATGATTGGGCCACTCCCAACTGTGGCAGGAGGATTCAACAGAGTATTGGTGTCCATCGACAAGTTCACCAAGTGGATCGAGGTCAAGCCGGTCACATGCCCCAAGGCTGATAGAGCGCTCGACTTCCTGGATGAACTCGTACATCGCTACGGACTACCCCATCGCATCATCACATACCTAGGCTCCAACTTCAACAATCACCAGTTCTGGGAGTACTGTGAGAACAGCAGGATCGGCGTCCGATATGTCTCAGTTGCCCATCCTCAGGCCAACGGACAAGTCGAGTGCGCCAATGGGATGATACTCGACGCTCTCAAAAAGCGGCTGCACGACGCCGCCAACAGCAAAGGAGGCAAGTGGATCAACGAATTACCCAATGCACTCTGGGGGCTGCGTACTCAACCCTCCAAGCCAATGGGACAATCTCCATACTTCCTGGTCTACGGCTCCAAAGCAATCCTCCGTGCTGATGTCATGTGGGATTCACCAGCAGTGGAGCAATACGACGAAGGCATATCTGAAGACAGCAGACGAGTTGACATCGATGGACTCGAAGAAGCTCGCTGTGCCGCTCTCATCCAATCAGCAAGGTACCTAGAGGGTATCCGACGCTACCACAATCGCAACGTTGTTGACGGTGTGTTTTGGTGTACATAGCATGTTCATTACACTTTGGTTTCGATTTGATTATGGAACTAACCCGCCACTAGGCACACTAATCATATAACAAGTTCATCTTTGTGCATGCATTTGGAAGTGTTGTGTTTATGTAGGAAAACATGGACATAAAGGATGGATTCGCAACAAGTTCAAAGGAGCATTTACGGAGTCTTGTTCGTGTTCATGAGCTTGATGAAATCACTTCCAAAGGTGGCAAGGACCGAAGTGCTACGAGGAACACCCTCGGGGGTTGAAGCGTAAAAGATCGAACTTCATGCGAAGAGAACCTCCATCTTGAACACGAGGATAACATCATCAAAATCATGAAAGTGGAGGGGGCAAAATACATAAATGCATAAGGACCAACGGAGCAAAAGGGGCGACCGAACCGGGCCGAAAAGGGCCCAGCGGGGGTCGGCCCAGCCGGCCGGCCCGGCCCGGCCTCCGGCACCGGTTCGGTCCCATTTTCCTTGCCCTCGAAGGATCTTCAACCCTAAAAGCCCCAAGGCACCGCCAACACCGGGAGGGGAGTCATTCGCACCAGGAGGCCATCCACAAGCTAGAGAGAGAGGAGGAGGATCTCCGGAGGGAGATCAACCACCTCGAAGGAAGCACCCTCTCGTGGAGAAGAAGGAAGACACCGGCGGAAGGGAAACCATGATCAACAGTGCCATGATCAGCACCTTGATGGGGTAATCTTCTCATTCGTCCATGGGTTGTAATCGATCTTGAGATGTAATCGCACTTTGTTGGATTATCTATCTATCATCTTGTGTTGAATATACTTTAAAGCTTAAGGTTAGCTACCATGTCGTAAAGGGAGTAGAGCTCCAATGCTTCCTTGGATCCATTCAATACGCCGTGTCCATCAAAGGTCTAGTCATGAATACCTTCGCGTAGTGACAGTACGAGAGGAGGGAAAGGGCGAAACCGTGGTCACAACCCTGATAGAGTAGATTGGTTTTCATGTCTTTAAGTGATTGCATGTTCTAGTACCGTAGACCCGTGGGCGAGTGACTTTTATCTTGATATCTTAATCATTCTCTCTAGTGTAGTTTAGTTGTTTTCTAGCATAATAATAGTTAGGGTTTTAGTAGTTAGTGTGTCGTTGTAGATCGAACACTTGTAATCCCCTTGCTCTGCGGATTGACAAGAACCTTGGGAATCCCGTGGTGAAAAAGGTGTGGGGTCCGTACGCTTGTGGATCGTAGAGGGATACGTATTTTATCCGTCAACAAGCCCCTTTTTCTGGCGCCGTTGCCGGGGAGCAAGTTAGTTTACATCGTTTGATTTGCATCTAACTTAGTTTCATATTTTAGTTTATCTTTTATTTGCTTTATCTAGCATATATTATCTAGAAAAACACTTGTTTCGTTTTTGTTTTTGTTTTTACCTTATTGTCTAGATGGCGTTCGTTAATCAACCCGTGGAAGAACCAAAGAAATCACTAAGGGATTACGCTAGCCCTCGATGTGAAGACATAAAAGTACAAGAGTCGGATTCGAAGCTCGAAGCGACCAAGTATGAGATTAAATCCAAGATCATCAAGATGGTGGAGGCGAACCCATTTGAAGGGATGGTTACGGAGAACCCATATAGACAGATAAGGGATTTCACGACGATATGCAACACGGTGCGTCAAGAAGGAGTTCCCGATGAATAGTTCAAATGGAATCTCTTTCCCTACTCACTTGCCGGCAATGCAAAGACATGGTATTCGGTTGCGTCCTTTGAAGTTGAAGGCAATTGGAACAAGTTGACAAAGAAGTTTTGCGAGAAGTTCTTTCCAATTAGCAAGGTTCAACATCTAAGGAGGCAAGTGATCACTTTCATGCAAGGAGAAGAGGAAGGGATAGACCAAAACTCGGCTTCACCGGTGACGTACTCTTGCATACATTTTTCTTTTCCCTAACCCCTAGTTGCATGCAACACGTCGAAATGTGTGCAGGTGGGGATCTCATGGAGAAAACACTCACGGAAGCCGCCCAACTTCTACAAAAAGTTAGTAAAGCGGCTGCCATGCGAAGAGATTGGGAAACGAGACTTGCAGAAGAGCCGGAATATAATTCGAGGAAGAAGAAGTGTGCTGATTTTTCTAAAGAGGCAACCCTGGAAGTCACAAAAGAGGAACCAATCGCGGAAAAGCTTGAACAAGATCACATCAAGTCAAGAACTACCCCGAGCGTCGACTTCGTCGTACCAAATGAGACGAACAAGAGAAGCATGTCAAGCGCGAAGCCACTAAGAGAGTTCGAGCCAATGGATTGGGTTCCTATCGATTACGGAGAAGTATTCGACAAGAGAAGACCGTTCCCTAATCAAAAGGGAATGGCGAGAGCATTGGAAGTGGATTTCCCACCGGAGAAGAAAGCGGAAAATTCATATGACCTTGAAACCACCGGTGAGATTTTTCAAAAGCTCTTTGGAGATGATATAGTGGATCCGGAACATATTGCTGAGGTGAAGAAAATCATGGGGATCAAGCCCGAAGCATCACCATACGCTCGCCTCGCTGAAATTTACGCGATAGGATCCGACGAAGAAGAGAAGACGACACCACACTTGAGTTGCGAGATCAACGGAGTTCAATGCAAGGCTTTATGCGACATCGGAGCCCAAGTAAGTGTTCTATCTTCTAAAATTTATGATAAAGTTCAAGACCACAACCTAGACTTAGCTCCAACATCAACGAAATTAATTATGGGAGATGGTAGAACTATCAAACCTCTAGGTATTGCTTGCAACATGAAAGTAAAAATGTCTAGAAACTATATACCAACCGATTTCTTTGTTATTGATGCTTACCATAGTAATCATGATCATATAATCTTAGGTAGGACTTTTCTTAAGTTGGTTGATGCCGTGTTAGATGCCGGAGAAGGCAAAGTAACAATGAACCTTAATGGAACAAAGTACACATATAACTTTCTTCGTGCTTCTAAACACCTTACACCCTTTCCTCCCGAAGATGAAGAAGTAGAAGAGATAGATAGCCTTTGTTTTGTTGAAACCCTTAGAGACCCGCTGCAAAGAGCGATGGAAAATCAAGTTAGTAATCAACAAGATGAAGAACTAGAAGAAGCAACAAAAGGCTTAGAGCCACATGATGGAAGCGTGGAGGAAGGAAAATTCGAAGACATAGGAGAAATAAAACCCGAGGAGCCACAAGTGCCCAAGGTAGACCTTAAACCTTTGCCCAAGGGATTAAAATATGAATTTTTGGGCCCAGACAAAACTTATCCAGTCATTGTGAGCGACGAGTTGAGTCCCGAAGAAAATGAAGCGTTGCTGATTTTATTAAAAAAACATAGGAAGGTGATTGGATATTCGATTAATGATCTCAAAGGTGTTAGCCCAGCCTTTTGCACTCATCGTATACCAATGGAAGACCAATGTAAGCCCGTAGTGGGCCACCAAAGGAGGCTAACTCATGCCATGCGAGAGGTAGTAAAGAAAGAGGTTATCAAGTTACTTGATGCCGAATCATCTACCCCGCTTCCGCATAGCGAATGGGTGAGCCCGGTACATTGTGTACCGAAGAAAGGAGGTTTGACCGTGGTGAAGAATGAGAAGAACGAATTGATACCACAAAGAACCGTGACCGAGTGGCGGATGTGTATCGATTATCGTAAGCTTAACAAAGCGACGAAGAAAGATCACTTCCCCCTACCGTTCATCGACGAGATGCTCGAGAGGTTAGCAAACCACGCTTATTTTTGCTTTCTCGATGGATACTCGGGGTTCATGCAAATTCCCATTCACCCGGAAGATCAACATAAGACAACGTTTACGTGCCCTTACGGAACGTTTGCATATAGGAGGATGCCTCGGCCTATGCAACGCTCCGGCCTCTTTTCAATGTTGCATGATGGCCGTGTTTTCGGAATTCATCGAAGAAATTGTTGAAGTGTTTATGGATGACTTTTCTGTTTACGGGAAGACGTTCATGGATTGCTTAGCAAACTTAAAAAAAGGTCCTTACGAGGTGTGTGGATGTAGATTTGGTGTTAAATTGGGAAAAGTGCCACTTCATGGTTAAACAAGGCATAGTGCTCGGACATGTTATATCCGATAGAGGAATTGAAGTGGACAAGGCTAAGGTAGAGACGGTTGAGCAACTCCCACCTCCTACGGATGTTAAGTCCTTAAGGAGCTTTCTAGGCCATGCCGGATTCTATAGAAGATTTATTAAGGACTTCTCGAAGATCACTAAGCCTTTAACGCACCTCCTTCAAAAGGATGTGGCTTTTGACTTTGATGAGAAGTGCCTAGCGGCATTCCGGACCTTGAAAAATGTGTTGGTGAGTGCTCCCATCATCCAACCTCCGGATTGGAGCCAACCTTTCGAGATCATGTGTGACGCAAGTGACTACGCCGTAGGCGCGGTCTTGGGTCAAAGAAAGGAAGGCCGAGTTCACGCCGTTTACTATGCTAGCAAAACTCTTACTGGGGCACAATTAAATTATGCCACTACGGAAAAGGAGTTGCTAGTAGTGGTATTCGCTTTCGAAAAATTCAGATCTTACATCGTGAACTCGAAGGTCATTGTTTACACCGATCACGCAGCCATCAAGTATCTCTTGGCTAAGAAGGAAGCTAAACCACGTTTGATTCGTTGGATCCTTCTTCTCCAAGAGTTTGATGTTGAAATTCGTGATAAAAAGGGGGTGGAAAATGTTGTGGCCGATCATTTGTCTAGGATGAATCGTGGACAAGATGATAAACAACCCATAGAAGATAAGATGAGAGATGACCACCTCTATAGAGTGCTTGATAAAGACACATGGATAATCGATATCATTCGAGCAATTCGGAAGATGCCTCTCGACCATCTAGATAAAACACTCAAAAGAAGATAATCTCTGAAAGTAGGAAATATTTTTGGGATGCACCATACCTCTTCAAACTTGGCAATGATGGAGTAATGAGAAGATGTGTGCCAAGAGAAGAAAGCGGATTCTATTGGCCGGAGATGCATGAAAATACTAAAAGATATGTTGCATCATGCCCCGAATGCCAAAGAACCGGAAACATCTCTCAAAGAAATTCTATGCCTTTGAAATACAACTTACAAATCAACATATTCGATGTATGGGGTATAGACTTCATGGGGCCTTTTAAAAACTCATTTGGATTTGAGTATATCCTAGTCATGGTTGATTATGTATCCAAGTGGGTAGAGGCAATACCATGCGTAAAGCTTCCACAGAGGAGTCCATTACTATGATCAAGAACGTGATTTTTCCCCGTTTCGGTACACCGAGAATCTTGATAAGTGATGGAGGAACTCACTTCACCGGGAAGAATTTCAAAAAGTGCTTGTCCAAGTTGGGAATTGAGCATAGGGTCTCTACGACCTATCACCCACAAACCAACGGACAAGAGGAGACGTCAAATAGGCAATTAAAAAGCATACTCAACAAGACCATAGAGAGGGGAGGCAAGGATTGGTCAAAGAAATTAGATGGAGCTTTATGGGCTTATCGAACGGCGTTTAAAACACCGATAGGTATGACCCCTTATCAATTTGTCTATGGAAAAGCTTGCCACCTTCCGGTTGAGTTGGAACATAAAGCCTATTGGGCGATTAAAGAGATGAACCTCGATCTCGATGCCGCGGTGGTGAAACGAAGAATCCAAATAAGCGAGCTAGAGGAGTTGAGGTTGAAACCATATGAAAATGCAAGCATATACAAGGAGAGAATCAAAAGGTGGTACGATAAAAGATTGAAGAAAAAAGAATTTAAAGAAAGAGATAAGGTCCTCCTCTACAATTCGAGGTTTAAAACCTTCGGAAAAGGGAAATTGCAAAGCAAATGGGACGGACCATATGTTGTGCATTCGGTGTTCTCCAACGGAGCGGTAACCATTATGGATATAAACGGCGATCAATTTGTGGTGAATGGTCAGCGGCTTAAGGTTTACTATGAACCCGACGTTGTACCCCTTCACCATGTTGACGTCTTCACCATGGAGGAAGAGCCCGAACGTCCCGCCTAGGACGAAAAACAAGGCATCAACTTTTGTAAATAGTTTTTCTTTTAGTTTTCTAGAGTTTTTCGCGAAGATTTACTGGACCAACTTTTTCCCATGGGCTAAGGAGAAAAAATAGGGCAGTGTGCAAAAAACCGGACCGGCCCGGCCCCCGAGGCAGGGTGGGCCGGCCGGCCCGAGCCGACCGGCCCGCAGGGTTCCGCGGCCGATGACGCCAAATTTTGCCCGAATTGCTCCTTTTTGACTTCCTTGTTTGGTCAGAAAATTTTAAGGGAAGTGTAAAAAAGGAAAATAAGGTTCCCAGGGCTTTTCTCTCAGGACTATTTATTTGGCCGAATTGGGAGCTCGAGGATCAAACCTTTCAAGCAATATTTTGCACCCTTGTAGCAGCCATTGTGCCTCCAAGGAGCTTAGAGTTGAAGCTAGAAGCCAAGAAGCCATCGATGGAGGAGGCGATGCGATGCGAGCTCAAGCTACCCGTCAAGAGGACCGCACGCATCCGTTGCGGAGGGCGTGTCCCGACCGGAGCTCTTGCATCTCGCAACCCCGTCGAAGGAGAGAAGGTCCCTAAGCCCGTTCGAAGGTCGGCATGCATCCAAGGCATCAAGCGCAAAGACTACAAGGAGGTGTCGCCAGAGCCTAAGGATTATGGGGGTAGCGACTACTCTGACGATCGTAGCCCGAGCTCGTGGGCGGCCGCCGGAAGAGATGATGACGATTGGGATGAGCAGCCCAAAGAGAGGACTCCCGAAGCCCCCAACGACGACGGTAACGATGGCAACGAGAGAGGAAACGACAATGGAGGTGGCGACGACGGTGGTGACGACGGTGGAGACTATGGCGATGAAGACCCCTTCGGATTACATCCGATGTGTTGTCGAACTTGCCGTCAATCCATCGGGGATCTCTACACGTCAGTCGATGAATGTCTCCAAGCCATGGAAGCGATGAAGCAGCGTTTGGAGGATTTGGAGCATGTAGTTGGAGACAACTTCAAGTTCCTTAACCGTAATGTGCGCAAACTTTTCAGCATGGTTGGAAACATGAGATGCATGTGGTGCAATACTTGCTTGAAGTACCACTAGATCTAGTTTTCCCCTTAGGATTTTTGTAAGATACGACGAGGACGTCGTATGTTTTAAGTGTGGGGGAGAGCTAGCTCGCTAGCCTTAGCTTTTGAACTTCAAGTTTAGGTTCGGTTTAATCTTCGTGTGAGAGTCTTAGTGTTTTAATGAGTCTTTAGTTTCTGAGTGTGTTTTAAAATTTTTGCAAGTGTCTTAAATTAGTGTTGAGTCAAAGAAAATCAAATAAAAAGAGTCTACATATATATCTTTGTGTTTTATGTATTGCTTATCTTTATTCACTTGTTTGTTTAATCTTCGATTCTTGATATATGAACATAAGTATGTGGTTTGAAAAACGTTTACCGTGGTGCTTAGTGGAATTGCTACTACTTAAAGTACCCATACCGCACTTCGATCTTGAGCTTCACATGTTAGTTGTGCTATGTTCAATGCTAAAAGTTGGAGGATTTCAGTTCTGAAAATTATCTTAAAACCCTTGTAATAAAGGTTAGCAAAACCTCTTTTTCCAAGTTGAGAGTAAGAAAAAAATTCCTATCCAAAGCCAAGTTTATTTTTTTCACTCCACCATAAGTGTGATTAGCACGATGAGTCAGGCTAGGTCCCTTCTCTCTTGGTAAGTTTTAATTTCGAGCAATGATCATGTTCGTGTGCTTATCTTTTGTTGCTAGCCTCGTCATATACTCGGTAACGTGACTTTCACAACGGAAATCACGTACATCGCCGAATTCCATACCCAACCCTATACATCTCTTTTGTACATCGTATTCGTTGAACACAACCTGTTTTCAAAGTTTCGTCTCGTCTCTAGCATGATTTATTTAAAATTTCAGATTGTATGCATGCAAGGAAAGAGAGAATTGAAAGCTTTGAAAAGTTGTCAAGAGAGAGAAAAATAAAGAGAAAAAGTATCTGTATGGAAAAAGAAAGAAAGAAAGAAAGAAAGAAAAAAATTATATGTGAATGAAAGAAGAAAAAGAAAAAGATGAGGTAGCAATAAAGATATGAGAGGGATGGATCAATTGAAAGAAAAGAAAAATAAAGTGTAAGGAAGGATGTCACGTTGTTGAGAGACGAAACATTCATTCTTTTTCCAACCATGTGCAATCCGATAATGAGGATGTCATCGGTGCCTTGTAGTCACAATTTTCTTTTGCCCTTGCACATGTCCACCATTCTAAATCTTCTCATCCTTGATAGCCCTACATATGGTTAATTCTCATGATCATTGGCTTTGAAAGGTAGACAACCATTAGAGGAAGTTCTTAGTTTGACAATACTTGTGTTGATTGCGCTAGCCCTACCTATAGCTCCACTTTACGTGATATATGAGAGATTAATGGGAGGTGAGAGTTTTATAAAATTTGGTCAGGATAGCCACTTCATATGAGTGACTTGACAGAGCTTGGAGAAAGGTTTTTGTCTAATACTTGTTGCAGGAATTTTTGTTTTGAAAATCATAAAAACCCTCTGATGGAAGCAAAGAAGTAAGCATGGTTGAGATTGAAAGCTTCGAGTGAAGAGTTTGAGTTGTGGGGTAAAACTTGACGTGGTAAAAATTCTAAACGCCCATGTTTATGTTTGATTATCATTACTTTGTGTTTATGTATTAAAGATGAAGGGATTGACTAACTTGTGAAGAAGGATAAGTGGTACATGAGTACTTGCTCGAGGACGCGCAAGAGCTAAGCGTGGGGGAGATCTTGACGGTGTATTTTGGTGCACCTAGCATGTTCATTACACTTTGGTTTGGATTTGATTATGGAACTAACCCGCCACTAGGCACACAAATCATATAACAAGTTCATCTTTGTGCATGCATTTGGAAGTGTTGTGTTTATGTAGGAAAACATGGACATAAAGGATGGATTCGCAACAAGTTCAAAGGAGCATTTATGGAGTCTTGTTCGTGTTCATGAGCTTGATGAAATCACTTCCAAAGGTGGCAAGGACCGAAGTGCTACGAGGAACACCCCCGGGGGTTGAAGTGTAAAAGATCGAACTTCATGCGAAGAGAACCTCCATCTTGAACGCGAGGATAACATCATCAATATCATGCAAGTGGAGGGGGCAAAATACATAAATGCATAAGGACCCACGGAGCAAAAGGGGCGACCGAACCGGGCCAAAAAGGGCCCGGAGCCGGCCGGCCCAGGGCCGGCCGGCCCGGCCCGCTTCGGCACTGGTTCGGTCCCGTTTTCCTTGCCCTCGAAGGATCTTCAACCCTAAATGCCACGAGGTGCCGCCAACACTGGGAGGGGAGTCATTCGCACAAGGAGGCCATCCACAAGCTAGAAAGAGAGGAGGAGGATCTCCGGAGGGAGATCAACCACCTCGAAGGAAGCACCCTCTCGTGGAGAAGAAGGAAGACACCGACAGAAGGGAAACCATGATCAACAGTGCCATGATCAGCACCTTGATGGGGTAATCTTCTCATTCGTCCATGGGTTGTAATCAATCTTGAGATGTAATCGCACTTTGTCGGATTATCTATCTATCATCTTGTGTTGAATATACTTTAATGCTTACGGTTAGCTACCATGCCGTAAAGGGAGTAGAGCTCCAATGCTTCCTTGGATCCATTCAATACACCGTGTCCATAAAAGGTCTAGTCATGAATACCTTCGCGCAGTGACAGTACGAGAGGAGGGAACGGGTGAAACCGTGGTCACAACCCCGACAGATTAGATTGGTTTTCATGTCTTTAAGCGATTGCATGTTCTAGTATCGTAGACCCGTGGGCAGAGTGTCTTTTATCTTGATATCTTAATCATTCTCTCTAGTGTAGTTTAGTTGTTTTCTAGCATAATAATAGTTAGGGTTTTAGTAGTTAATGTGTCGTTGTAGATCGAAAGCTTGTAATCCCCTTGCTCCGCGGATTGACAAGAACCTTGGGAATCCCGTGGTAAAAAAGGTGTGGGGTCCGTACGCTTGCGGATCGTAGAGGGATACGTATTTTATCCGTCAACAAACGTCAAGGAACGCTCCTTCAACGTTGGTGATCTTGTCCTCCGCCTTATCCAGAACACGGAGGGACTTCACAAGCTCAGCTCGCCATGGGAAGGTCCCTTCACAGTTGCAAAGTTGACCGGACCGGGCTCCTATCACCTCCAGACGCTAGAAGGCGAAGACGTCAACAACTCGTGGAACATCGACCAACTCTATCGATTCTACGCCTAGTCTACTCGACTACACCGGGGGCTCCAGTCTATACGACTACTCAAAGAGCCCTTCGCCGTAAGGGGCCTCCGGGTCCAGGCTCTAGTCTCTGGACTACTCCACTCCAAGATCCAGTCCACGCGGCTACTAACGGATCTTGGGCTGCAATGAGCGACAAAGGACTCCATCAGCGGTCTACTAAGAGACCAAGCACTCCTAGATCCAGCCCATGCGGCTACTAACAGATCTACTGCTGTAAGCGGCTGTACGCCCTAGCACTACTTAGCCGTAGGCGGCCTCCGGGTCCTGGCGACTAATCTGTAACAACGGCCCTGACCATCCAGGTGTACTTCTTTAGTTTTAAAGTTTGATTATCTATCAACTACTTTACTGTCTCTTTCCCTCAACGGGACTACTGCCGAGTACGACTACTCGCGACGACTCCATGATGGGACTCCGCACTCACAGATCGCGACAACGAGTACTCATTCATGGAAGTTTTCTTCATTCATACTTAAACAAGTTCATTACAACTTTGTTTATATACAACTACTGCTACGAGCTAACTTTATAGGACTACTGGAGATTGAGCTTCTCGGCGACTTGTTCAGCAATCGGCGCCATCTGCTCCAGCAGCTCCGCATACTACTCTTCTATGCAGTTGGCGGCTAGTCCGCTGGTGACTACGTCAACCGAAGCCTTTGGGAAGTATGACTTCATGTACGCAAATACCTGGTTGGGGATCGACTTCTCCAAGTGCTTGACGTACGTCGCCAGGCGGCTGGGGGCTTCCCTCAGCCGGTCCACCAATGGAGCTATCTTCGGACCGCCAGGATGAGGCACCAGTAGCCTCGCTATGGGGAGCGCGGCTTCCTCGAGTTCCTTCAGTTGGGCCCACAGCTTCTCACAGTCCTCGTTCAGCTTCTGCAAAGATTTGTAGCAGTTGACGAGGTCACGATCCGACGCAATGCGGAGCTCCATGTGCTTGTCGCACTCGTACGCAAGTTGCTTATAATCATACTCCAGTTTCTCGCGGGCCTCCTTCTCCTTGTAGAAGAGGTTCTTCATGTCGGTCTCTGAAGCCTTCAGCTGGTCGACACAGGTCTCAAGCTCTGCAATCAACAAGGCAAAGCGGGTCAGACTACTATAAGGTACCCCTAATGAGTACTCGACAAGGCGGCGGCATACCTGAGGACTATGTGTGGTTCGAGGACCGGTGGATGGTCGCTTCCTTGTGTGATGAGTGATTGACAACGGTGTGTGGACCGATTCTTGGCTAAGTATTGTAGGTGCAGGTTGCGGCTTGACTGGTGTTGGTGCAGGTGAAGAACAAGCGCGAAAGGTCGTTGCTGGTGAGGCCTCCGGTGTGGAGAAGACAAGTAGGCTTCGTTCGAGGGACCCGGTGGCCGGTGGGGTCAAGTGCGGGCCGCATGGTGGCATGAACAACGAAGATGAAGTCGTGGACGGTTTCTTGGATGAGCCTCAAAACCAAGGTCGAGCCGGGACTACGTGGGAGCCAAGTCATGAGTGCGGATTGGCGGAGGCTACACCGAGTTCGCGGGGTTTCCGGTGGTTCACCGTAAAACCACCGGGTTCCTTGGTTGATCCACAAAGCCAAGACCGAGAACCGAAGACGGAGGTGCAAAGAAGCACGGACCGGTCCGACCGGTGGGGACCGGTCCGACCGGGTGAGGAGCACCCGGTCCGACCGTGTGCGACGACGCGGTCCGAATCTTCAAAGCGGAGGACACGCGTCGGGATCGCATGGCTTGCGTCGAGGCTACGCAGGGTGCGGTCGCCGGGCATGCGTCCGATGGTGAAGACATCAAGAATTCCATATCCGCCCTTGAGGGGCTTGTATCCCTAGTTAGTAGAGAAGGGCATTTTAGACATTCGGTTGCCTCCATATAACCCAAGAGGTGAGAGGATGGCAGCCAACTCTTGGAACCCTAGCTCATTAGTTTTCCTATTTTCCACCTATTTTCCTTAGGTTTTCTCTAGGACTAGCAAGAGAGCTTCACGGAGAGATCTTGTAGAGAGGGATGGATGATCGGGCGGCTTGCTAGACCTTGTACGAACCTTTGTTTCATGTATAGATGATTCGGCGTGGTTCCTCAAGGTTTGGATGTGTTTTCCCCGGTTGTTCATGGTGGTGATTTTCGGAGCCCTCTCTCGGTGATTTCTTTGGGGTGTTTTCGGGGCTTTTCTCTTGGGGATTTGATGGGGGAAATTTGTGGGAACCCTTCGTGGTTCTTTGGGCTGTGATTCCCCTCCCAAATCCGTGAGGAAAAGTGCTCGATTTCGGGGTTTCTTGAGTTCTTGGGTTGGAAGTGCTTTCGGCAGGATTTCTTCGATTCCTCCTTTTTGGGCGAGATTTGGTGGGATTAAACTTGGCCATGGACTCCTCATGAGGTGTTCCTGATATCCCCAAAGTCTTGTTCAAGTCCGTGGAGCGATTCGGGAGATCGAGTTTTGGATTTGGGGGAGTTGACCCGCGGTGTCTTCGTTCATCCCGAGTCGCCCGTGCTACACCGGTCTGACCGGTGCTCTTGACCGGTCTGACCGGTGCAAGCCCTTGTGGGTCTTTGCTCGGGTGAGCGTCTTGGTGTGTTTGTTGTTGTCCCGTGGTGCTGCTGTTTCGAGTTTGGATCCGTTTGGTGGTCGGTTGGCCTGTTTGGTGTCTTGGGGGATTTCGTGTCGCCATCGGTCCGACCGGTGTGTCTCACCGGCTCGACCGGTGTAGAGCCACTTAGTGGAAGTTGCTCGGTTTCACCGGTAGAGACCGGGCTCGACCGGTGGTGCTCACCCCGTCCGACCGGTGTGGGTCTCGTAGACTCGAGGTTTGTTGTTCCGCCGCGTTCTCGAGCTCGGAAGGCTGTGTGTGTTGGTTCCTAGATCCAGTTGCACTCTAGTGGCTACGTGGACTTGGCCAACTTGGGTAGTGAGTCGGAGACGTGTGTTGGAAGCCGCGTTCGTCTTGTTGGAGTTTCTATCTCCTTCGAGAAGAATTTTTATCGGCTCCCATTCACTCCCCCCCTCTCTGGTTCGCCGTATCGGTCCTTCAAGTGGTATCAGAGCTGGTTCGAGTCTTTGTTGACTCTAACCAGTCTAAGATCCAAGGATGGCGTAGCAGAACGGGGTTCGGGTCCTCCACACTTCGATGGCAAGAACTACCAGATGTGGAGCAAGCGGATGGGTGCATTCCTCCGCGGAAAGGGTCAGCTTCTTTGGGATGTCACGGTGGACACAGGCTATGTCCAGCCGATGGATTTCCTTGCTCCAGGGTCGAGGGACAGATTCGACGCCAACAATAAGGCGGTCGACTACTTGTTTCGTGCTTTGTGTCGACCGAGTTCGACCGGTGCACACCGAGCACTTGGCTTGTAGGATTTGGGCGGTGTTGAAGGAGGCTCATGTTGGGAACGCCCGTGTTCGGCACGGATGTATGCGACCTACCGGAGAGAGTACGAGAACTTCACTCATCTCCCCGGTGAGTCCATCGATGCCTTGTTTCAGAGGTTCACGGTGGCGGTGAACAACATGAGGGCCAATGTGGACGTGCTCCCGTACGATGATCATGATAGAGCGGTCAAGCTCTTACACTCTTTGGATCGTACGATATGGGGCGGAAAGTTCGAGGCCATAGTCGAGTCGGAGAGGTATGATACTCTGACGGTGAACGAGCTATTCTCGAAGCTCGAGTCGGCTGAGGTGGATAGGGGCATGACTGCCAAACTCGAGGGACCGACTGGTTCCCATAGTCTTGCCCTCGTTGGTGGTTCCAAAGGAAAGACTAACTCTAACCCATAGTCTTGCCCTCGTTTTCCTCTTTGATGTCTATGCCGGATGAGGAGTTTGATGACCTTGGAGAGGACGAGCCGGCGCCGTTGACGAGGCGGTTCGAGAGGCCGCACGAGAACCGCGTGAACATGAGGAGGAACACGAGGACTTGCTTCCGGTGCGGCAAGCCGGACACTTCGTCGCCGACCGCCCGGAGAAGGCCGAGAACAAGGACAGCCTACAAGCACAAGCCGAGGATGAACGATGGCAAGTACCATTCGAGGCGCGACCACAAGAGCAAGCACAAGAACAAGTACAAGGACGAGCGACGATCGAGGAAGAAGGAGGGCCGAGGCAAGGACCGAGCGATGGTTGGAGCGAGCGACGTCGACTCCGGGCTCCGTGTACTCCACCTCGAGCTCGAGCAGCAGTGAAGACGAGGGAGACCGTCGCAAGAACAAGAAGTCGTCCAAGAACCTGAGTGGGCTGAGCTGCTTCGCGAGAGATGGCTTCGCACCATGGCGCTGAGCTCCGGCGGCAAGAAGAGCACACGGAGCGACTCGGACTCGAGTCCGACGACGAGGTGCATGATGAACTTCCCTTCTTGCGCCAGGAGAATGAGAGGCTTGGCTCTTTGCTTGATAACGGCGATGACATGCTTAGAGAGGCCAAGAAAAAGAGGAAAGAGCTTAGGGCTTCACTCGAGGATGCTAGGACTAGAGTGGCCGAGCTAGAGACACGGGTGCTTGATAGCAAGCTTGAGATTGATTCGCTTAAGGCTAGCCCCCGTTGTTTCGATGAGAATGATTGTGCTTGATTGCTCCATATTCCTTGCCGATCTTGCTTTGTTTAAGGAGAAGCATGCCTCCAAGTGTGAGGAACTAGATGTGCTTAGGGTTGAAGTGGCCGAGCTTAAGTCTAGACTCGCTTTGCTAGGTGCTTGCACTTCATGCCCCGTTTTGCATGCTAAGATTGATGAGATGCATGCTTACACTAGTTCACTCGAGGCTAAATTGAAGGAACCCATGCCTACATCTTGCTCTACTTGTGAAATGCATGCATTGAAAAATTTGGAGCTCGCACATTATGTTGATCGTTTGCGGGATGAGAATGATGATTTGAGGAAGTTGATGGGTTGGTTGTCCCGCCATGAGCCTCGCTTAAGGATGATGATCGAGGCCTTTAAGAGGCAAGATGGTGAGGGGCTTGGGGCAAACAAGGTTGGTGAAGGAAGTGGAGAGAATATCTCGGAGCCACCAAAAACCCACCACAAAAATGATTTCCCACCAAAACCTAACCATCTAAGGAACCGACTAGACACAACCCCAGCTCCACCCGTGTTTCCTACACCCACAAATGACCTACAAAAGCCTATCAAGTTTGTGAGCACTTCGGGGAAAGTGTTCTTTGGGAAGGAGAGTGAGAAGGCTAGTGGTGAGAAACGGGTGGAGGGCTTGAGTGGGGAGAAACCAAGTCGGCGGCCACATCCCAAGCCTAAGCCTAAGCTTGTGAGGTTCCATTGTGGCTATTGTGGGAGAGATGGCCATAAGGAGGAGTTTTGCTTCAAGAGGAAGCGAGAGGAGAGAATGGCAAAGGAGTGGGCTAACAAGGACAAGTACCACCCTTCCGATGGGGTACTTGAGCCTCGTATGCAGATGCCCAGGGGCAAGGCGAGTGTGAGGACGGGTCGGGCTTGGGGAGAGAAGAAGGCCGCAGGGTGGTCGCTTGCCCGAGTCACACCGGTCGGACCGGTGCAGCTCCGGACAGTACCGTTTGGGTTTCGAGCTCGTACGGTGCGAGGGTTGTTTCGGTGGTCGTGGTTCGGTGGTTGGGCCGAAAAGGGTGCGGGTGGTCGGTTGCTAGGCGTTCTCCTCCTCGTGCTCAATACGGGGATTGGAGAAGTCGTGGCTTTGAGTTGGAGAGGAAGGACGTTCCACGGGTTTTCTTGCGTGGATTTGGTCCTCCTCCGGGCAGAGAGGGGGTGGTTCCCTCGGGGTGGTTACCGTGGTGGTGTTCGTGGAGGTAGTTTTGGTAGGAGAGATGCTTTGGTTGGCGCTAACCCCACTTTCGAGCAAATGGCTCGGCACTGGTTTTCCTCCTTTGGTACTAACCCCGTTCTTCGAGTCATTTGTTCGCTCACGTGCTTATTTTTGAATTTCAGGTGGGAGACTTGAAGAACATTTGGTTGATTGACTCCGGTTGCTCGAGGCATATGACCGGAGACAGGGGGTGGTTCTCAAGTCTCGTCCCGTGGTGACGAAGAGGTACATCACTTTTGGGGACAATGGGCGTGGGCGTGTGCTTTCGAAGGTGAGATCAAAGTGAGTGAAAAGATCACTCGAGGCGTGTTGCTCTTGTTCTATCGCCGGGGTACAATTTGCTTTCTCGTGTCCCGCTTGTTGGATGAGGGCTTTGAGGTGTTGTTTCGACCCGTGTGGTTCTCGGATTGTGGACTCTCGAGGGGACCTTGTCTGTATGGTCGTTCCCGAGGGTCAGGTGTTTCGTGCTGATTTTTCTCAGTCTTCGGGTGTGGAGCGTTGTTTCTTGGTTGGTTCTTCGAGTGAGTTGTGGAAGTGGCATAGGAAGTTGGGTCACTTGAGCTTTGACCTTTTGTCTCGCTTGAGTAAACTCAATTTGGTCCGAGGATTGCCACGGTTGAGGCTTGAGAAAGAGTTGGTTTGTGCTCCATGTAGGCATGCCAAGATGGTGGCCTCTTCTCACCCGCCTCTCACCGATGTGATGACTGAGCGTCCATGCGAGCTGCTCCATATGGACCTTGTTGGCCCAGCTCGTGTGCGATCTGCGGGTGGGAAGTGGTATGTCCTTGTTGTGGTGGACGACTATTCTCGGTATGCGTGGGTGTTCTTTCTCGAGGATAAGGGGGAGACGTTTGGTTTTGTTCGAGATCTAGTCTTGAGGTTGAGGAACGAGAGGCACGGAGATGCCATACAAGCTATCCGCAGTGATAATGGCTCGGAATTCAGGAACTCTCGTTTTGAAACCTTTTGCCATGACTTGGGTCTTGAGCACCAGTTTTCGAGTCCGTATACGCCTCCCCAGAATGGTGTTGTGGAAAGGAAGAACAGGACCTTGTGCGAGATGGCTCGGACGATGCTTGATGAGCATAGGACTCCGAGGAGGTATTGGGCTGAGGCGGTGAATACCGCGTGCTATGTGTCGAACAGGATATACCTCAGAGTGCACAAGAAGAAAACATGCTATGAGTTGATGCATGGCCGCACACCCAAGGTGAGTCACATCCAAGTCTTTGGTTGCAAGTGTTTCATTCTGAAGAAAGGCAGGAAGTTGGATAAGTTTGAGGCTAGGTCTGTCGATGGCATTTTCTTTGGTTATGCATCTCATTCTAGAGCATATCGTGTGCTCAATCTTGAAACTAACCAAATCGTGGAGACTTGCGAGGTAACCTTCGACGAGACGGAGCCATGTAGTCACCTTGTCTTTGAGTGTGCGGGTGATGATGAGCTTGAAGAGGATATCTTTCGGGAGGAGGATCATGAACATGGTGATGATGAAGATGGCGGTGTGGTGCCCCCGACCGAACATGTACCCACTACTTCGACTACGATGATGGATGGACCCTCTCGCTACACCTACGACGACAAATCAAGAACGAGGAGAAGCCGATGTTGAGGGGGAGGTAGCTTCGAGGCGAGAACCTCCCCCGGCGAGTTCAAGTGGATCACCCGGCTTCGAGGATCATCGGCGACATGAATGAACGCACTACACGGTCGAGGGTTCGGAACAATTCTCACTTTGCTCATGCTGCGTTTGTTGCTTCTTTCGAGCCCAAAGACATTGGACACGCACTATCCGATCACAATTGGGTTAATTCGATGCATGAGGAGTTAGAAACTTTGAGAGGAATCGTGTGTGGGAGTTGGTTGACCCTCCCCCGTGGGTGTAAGCCGATTGGTACAAAGTGGGTGTGGAAAAACAAAGAGGGAGAGAAGGGTGAGGTTGTGAGGAACAAGTCGAGACTTGTTGCTCAAGGGTTCGGTCGAAGGAGGGGATCGACTACGAGGAGACCTTTGCTCTTGTAGCCCGTTTGGAGGCAATTAGGATCCTTCTAGCCTTCTCTCGTGGCTAAAGGGTTCAAGTTGCACCAAATGGATGTGAAGAGTGCTTTTCCGAATGGTGTCTTGGAGGAAGAAGTGTATGTGAGGCGACCTCCGGGTTTGAGAGCGAGAAGTACCCCCACGGGGTGTACAAGTTGAGGAAGGCGCCGTATGGGCCGGGCAGCGCGCCTAGAGCTTGGTATGGAAGGTTGAGGGGGTTCTTGTTTGAGAGAGGTTTTGAGATGGGGAAGGTCGATCGGACCTTGTTTTTGCCGAGGCGGGGGCGTAAATATCCCGATTGTGCGGTGTGTACGTGGATGATATTGTCTTTGGTGGCTCGTCTAACTCTCTTGTTGCAAGGTTTGCGATGATATGAGCAGGGAGTTTGAGATGAGCATGATGGGCGAGTTGCGCTTCTTCCTCGGGCTACAAATCAAACAATCAAAGGAAGGAACATTTGTGCACCGGGCTAAGTACACCAAGGACATTGTGCGGAAGTTCAAGATGGAGGACTCCAAGGCTATGACGACGCCGATGAGTACGACTACGGCTCTTGATGCGGACGAGGAAGGTGAACACGTGGACCGGAAGGAGTACCGGAGCATGATCGGGTCACTCCTCTACTTGACGGCGACGAGGCCGGACATACGCTTCTCGGTGTGTCCGTGCGCTCGTTTTCAAGCGTATCCGAGGACTTCGCATCGGCAAGCGGTGAAGAGAATTTTCTCGGTACTTGTGTCACACTCCCGACTTCGGCCTTTGGTACTCCGCGTCCTCTTCCTTGGCGCTTCATGGTTTTTCGGACGCGGATTTTGCCGGGTGTCGGTTGGATAGGAAGTCCACTTCGGGACTTGCCGCTTTTTGGGTTCATCTTTGGTGTCTTGGTCTTCCCGTAAGCGGTCGAGTGTTGCTCAATCCATGACCGAGGCCGAGTATGTTGCCGCTACTAGTTGTTGCTCTCGGCTCCTTTGGATCACCTACACCATGAGTGACTTTGGTGAGGAGTATACCCATGTCCCACTTCAATGTGATAGCACCGGTGCCATAAGCATTGCCAAGAACCCGTTGCTCCATTCCAAAACCAAGCACATAGAAGTGAGGTATCATTTCCCGAGAGACAACGTAGAGAAAGGGAAGATAACTTTGATCCATGTACCCACACATGACCAACTAGCCGATATTTTCACCAAACCCCTAGATCAAGCAACTTTCACTCGTTTGCGGGGGGACTTGGTGTGTGTTTGATTTCTTGAGTTGGGTGTGTGGGAGCTCTCTTTTGCCGGTGGTGTCGAGCCCGTTTTGCCTCCCCTCGAGGAGCCGGTGGTAGCATATGTATAGCTTTTCTTTGTGCATTTCTTGCATTTGGCATGGCATATGTAGCATGATTTATAGGCATCCTCTTATCTTAGATTGCATGCATTTTGTATCATATGCATCGGTTAGGAAAAGCTTCTCTCATATACATTGTTCACCATGGAATGAGATATATGTCTTTGTGAGCTTGTTTGGTATGCTACGGTTAGTTTGGCTTATCTCTTGATGATCTTGATGAATAATCCATGGTTGATAGCTATGCTTTTGAAAAATGTCACATGTATGCTCTCTCATGTGTAAATGCCTTTACATGCTCTTGACATGTTTTTGTGGCCTTGCTATGCTTAATTTGTGGTTGGATAGCTAGTTTATTGATCATATGGGGCCAAAGGCTCATTTGCCATCATTAATGTTTAGCCCTCTTGATTTATCTTGTGGAGGAGCATAAGTTCCTTTTTATCGCAAAGACATTTCATGTACCATTTACAAATCTGAAAATGAAATGAAAAATGCTTGGAAATGTGCTCCCATGTCATATGTGCTGAATTTAATTTGCTTTGGGTGCTAAACCGTTGCATGATGCCTACCAATGAGAAGTCTCATACATAGAAGTAGGCACATGGCTCGGTGGCTTTGACATGACATGAGGTGCTTGTGGGTGTTTGTGATGGTCTTATGGTTAGAATGGCTGTCCTAGCATGAAGTTTGTGTGGCTTTGCCATTTTGATATGCTTTGATCATGTTTAGTACTTTGCTCATGAGAGGCAAGTTTTTCGCAAAATTGCCCAAATCCATCTTAGCTTCGTCCAATGGTTGTGAAACTTGGTGATCATGTAGCCGAGATCGATACGAAGCCGTAGAGTATCTAACTTGCTCATTTGGACATGTGTAGCATTCTTTGTTGAATTTTGTCTATTTGAGAAGCTCTAGGTTGAAAGTTTTGCATTTTTGGCTTGATTCCCGCATTGCCAACAAGGGGGAGAAGTTTGAGCTTGAAATGGCTTGTTGGACGTGTTTAGAAGGTTTTCGAGTGGTTTCGAGCCATTTCTCGGGCTCTCCGTTGTGCACCGGTCCGACCGGTCGTGGTCACCGGTCCGACCGGTGTGAGTGCTGGACCCGTACACATGTTAGGCACCGGTCCGACCGGTGGTGATGACCGGTCCGACCGGTGTGAGCCGAAAGTGCTTTGCCGGTCCCGTTTCAAGTGGTGTCTTGCATGCATTCGTCCGGGGGAAGTTGCATTGGTTCGGGGGGAGCTTGCATGTGTGCGGGGGAGCTCTTTGTGAGTTTTCGAGCTTTGTTTCGGTGGTTTGTGCTCTTTGCTTGAGCTTTGTTTTGTCTCGGATGTGTCGAGCCGTTGCCCTTGCCTAAGGGGTCCGAGACTTGTCTTCTTCAAGTGATCTTGCTCTTTGCCTTTGTTTGTCTTTCGATCGCTTGTTGGAGTTTCTTTTTGTTCGTTTCTTTTCGTTTTATTTTCTCTCTTGTTACTTTCATGTGGGTGTTGTCAATGCACTCGTCAAGGGGGGAGATTGAGGACCATGTGTGGTTCGAGGACCGGTGGATGGTCGCTTCCTTGTGTGATGAGTGATTGACAACGTTGTGTGGACTGATTCTTGGCTAAGTATTGCGGGTGCAGGTTGCGGCTTGACCGGTGTTGGTGCGGGTGAAGAACAAGCGCGAAAGGTCGTTCTTTGGTGAGGCCTCCGGTGTGGAGAAGACAAGTAGGCTTCGTTCGAGGGACCCGGTGGCCGGTGGGGTCAAGTGCGGGCCGCATGGTGGCATGAACAACAAGATGAAGTCGTGGACGGTTTCTTGGTTGAGCCTCAAAACCAAGGTCGAGCCGGGACTACGTGGGAGCCCGACTCATGAGTGGAGATTGGCGGAGGCTACACCGAGTTCGCGGGGTTTCCGGTGGTTCACCGTAAAACCACCGGGTTCCTTGGTTGATCCACAAAGCCAAGACCGGAGAACCGAAGACGGAGGTGCAGCGGCACCGGACCGGTCCGACCGGTGTGCGACGACGCGGTCCGGAATCTTCGAAGCGGAGGACACGCGTCGGGATCGCATGGCTTGCGTCGAGGCTACGCAGGTGCGGTCGCCGGCATCCGTCCGATGGTGAAGACATCAAGAATTCCATATCCGCCCTTGAGGGGCTTGTATCCCTAGTTAGTAGAGAAGGGCATTTTAGACATTCGGTTGCCTCCATATAACCCAGGAGGTGAGAGGATGGCAGCCAACTCTTGGAACCCTAGCTCATTAGTTTTCCTATTTTCCACCTATTTTCCTTAGGTTTTCTCTAGGACTAGCAAGAGAGCTTCACGGAGAGATCTTGTAGAGAGGGATGGATGATCGGGCGGCTTGCTAGACCTTGTACGAACCTTTGTTTCATGTATAGATGATTCGGCGTGGTTCCTCAAGGTTTGGATGTGTTTTCCCCGGTTGTTCTTGGTGGTGATTTTCGGAGCCC
Organism: Cenchrus americanus; assembly: GCA_947561735.1. NCBI lineage: Eukaryota > Viridiplantae > Streptophyta > Magnoliopsida > Poales > Poaceae > Cenchrus > Cenchrus americanus. The sequence goes on from OX387239.1 coordinate 10,722,373, forward strand.
TCTCTCGGTGATTTCTTTGGGGTGTTTTCGGGGCTTTTCTCTTGTGGATTTGATGGGGGAAATTTTTGGGAACCCTTCGTGGTTCTTTGGGTTGTGATTCCCCTCCCAAATCCATGAGGAAAAGTGCTCGATTTCGGGGTTTCTTGAGTTCTTGGGTTGGAAGTGCTTTCGGCGGGATTTCTTCGATTCCTCCTTTTTGGGCGAGATTTGGTGGGATTAAACTTGGCCATGGACTCCTCATGAGGTGTTCCTGATATCCCCAAAGTCTTGTTCAAGTCCGTGGAGCGATTCGGGAGAACGAGTTTTGGATTTGGGGGAGTTGACCCGCGGGTGCTGTTCATCCCGAGTCGCCCAGCTACACCCCGGTCCGACCGGTGCTCCGGACCGGTCCGACCGGTGCAAGCCCTTGTGGGTCTTTGCTCGGGTGAGCGTCTTGGTGTGTTTGTTGTTGTCCCGTGGTGCCGCCGTTGTTTCGAGTTTGGGTCCGTTTGGTGGTCGATTGGCCCGTTTGGTGTCTTGGGGGCTTTCGGGCTTCCATCGGTCGACCGGTGTGTCTCACCGGTCCGACCGGTGTAGAGCCACTTAGTGGAAGTTGCTCGGTTTCACCCGGCGGGGACCGGCCTCGACCGGTGGTGCTCACCGGTCTGACCGGTGTGGGTCTGTAGACTCGAGGTTTGTTGTTCCGCTGTGTTCTCGAGTCGGAAGGCTGTGTGTGTTGGTTCCTAGGTCCAGTTGCACTCCAGTGGCTACGTGGACTTGGCCAACTTGGGTAGTGAGTCGGAGACGTGTGTTGGAAGCCGCGTTCGTCTTGTTGGAGTTTCTATCTCCTTCGAGAAGAATTTTTATCGGCTCCCATTCACTCCCCCCCTCTCTGGTTCGCCGTATCGGTCCTTCAATACCTTTATTCTTGTTGCGGAGAGACTTGTTCTTCTGCACTAGCTCGTCGCTCTTCGCCTGCATATCTTGGACTTCGTTGTGATATTGGGTGAAGGCGCTATCCAGCTTCGACTGCATCGCGGCGACGTGCTTCCGGGCCTTCACGAGTTGTTCTTCCAAGGCCTCCGCCCGGAGCACCGTATCGCCGTACCCCTGAAGCATGTCGGATTTCTGCCGGGACCTCTCCGCGACGTCCTGTAACAGACAACAGATGTCAACTGGGTACTCTGCATTGAAGGATTGACTACCTAAAGAGCATTGACTACTCACCTTCATCCATTGCTCGGCTTGGCGCATCGCCTCCACGTGATGAGCTACCGTCGCTGGGTCGACAAGGTCATCTGCCAGCAGCTCGATCCCGCCACGACTACTTGTCGCGGCTCCGGACATTGGCGCCGATGGATTGGCTCCGCGTCCTGGATCTCTGGCGAGCGAACGACTACTTCCAGAGCCGGTTCTGGCAGCACGTCGTCGCGCTCTCCTCCAGCCGTTGCGGCGGCTTCTCCGCCGGTCACCTCCATCGGCTCGAGGGCTCCTTCGGCAGCTCCCTGGGTCTCTGGCGACAGGCCTTCAATGGGCACCACTTCGGGAATGGCGCTTCCTTCGGCTTCGGCACCTGTCAACAAAAGGACAACTGGATTAGTCATATCTGGCGGTTACGACTACTCTTCAGGGTTACTTGCACTTGCGCAAAGTACTCACCCTCTACGATGCTGGCCTCAGGCAATGTAGCTTCCACGGCCAGCGCCTCGGATTCTGCCTGAGGGGTGGGAGCAGACTCCTCAGCGGCCGGCGCGGTTTCTTCTCCAGCCACCGCTGTGGTGGGTTCATCCCCCTCCCAGGTCAAGTCCGTCGATTTCCTGCAGAGTACACAACTGGTTGTCAACATAGTACGAATACCCAATCAAATGTACTACTCGGGAAGGATCTCCACTTACAGGCTTGACCGGACTACCGTCACGGTTGGGGCGCCGAGGATATTGGCGATATCGACAAACCCAGCCTCAGCAGGCACCTCCTCTTGGGCCTCAGTAGCCGCTGCCTCTTTAGCGACAGCAGCGGCCGGTGCAGAACTCACCTCAGCAACAGGGGGCTGGCGCGACAGCTGCGCCAAGAGTTCATCTACGGTGGGGGTTGGGCTGCGACTGGCTCCAGCTGGCTCTCCCACCGTATCCCAATCGCCTTCGTCACCCTACTCCACGGGGTCGGAAGGCGGAATCTCCTGCAAGCAAGGGAGTTTCGTTGTCAACACACAACATTGAGACATGAGTACTCGACTACCCTATTCAAGGAAGCTTACCTCCTGGGATGTGGTCTCCGTGACCTTAAGCTTCTTGGACACACGCTTGCGGGCCACGTTGCGCGGCCTCTTCGGCGGCGCAGGCAGACTAGCCTCCAGGCTAGCCGGCGGATCCTGAACGAGAGGGACTTGCGGCAGTCCAGGGCGGCTGAACCTTGACCGCAGTTGGAACCGCTCCTGCAGCGTTTCCCCGTCATCCTCCTCGGACATGTCTTCGACGACTACCGTGTTGTCTCCTTCACCACCTTAGCGGCGCTCCTGGGCCTTGGCTTTCCCTTCCTCTGGGACCTCGACAAGTCGAGGAGGCGACACCGGCTCGGAGACGAACTTCACCAAGTCATCCCGCAAGGAGCACAATGCGTCAGCACGACTACTCCTATGTAATGAGTACCCGACACTGAGTACGGCTACTGACCTCATTCGGCGGGCGCACGGCGGAGTACTCGGGCACGGGGCACGGCGTGTACACCGGCATATCCTTGAAGATTCTCCCCAGCCTGTCGACGATGTCGTCGTCGTTGTCGTCTACTTCACCACCGAGCATCCGCGACGTGTTGCCATCACTAGTGTACTGGTACCCTAGGGTGTCGCGGGCCATCAGCGGCTGCACCCTCCTCTTCATAAAGCTGAAGGCCACGTGCTCAGCCCTCAGCCAGGCTTTTCTCAAAGCCTCGATCTTCGGCAGCAATTCGGGTAGCTGGATACCCTCCTGCATCGTCGGCTCGGAGTTCCACCACGGTCGGTGCTTCGGCTGCTTCCCGCTCGGCTTCGGCAGCTCCGGGTGGTGGTTGGTGATTTAGAACCACTTCGACTTCCAATCTTGGTTGGAGTCGATCAGCTTGTACGAGAGGTACTGCTCCGCGGCATCCTCGCGCATCTAGATCCCAGCTCCCCCCACTACTCGGGGGTTGTTGGCGCTGGGCTGGGGCTTCACTCGGAAGAATTTCCGGGAAAGTACCCAGTGGGGCTTGACCCCCAAGAAGGCTTCGCAGAAGTGAACAAAGACTGAAGTATGGAAGATATCGTTGGGGTTGAGGTTGAGGTACTCGATACCGTAGTAACCTAGAAGCCTCTTGAATAAGTCACTGGCCTGGAGAAACAGCCCTCGCTTCGCGAACCGGGTGAAGATGGGGATCTCGTCCGGGTTCTTCTCCATGGGGTACGGATCCCCTGCAGCAGCTCGCCACATGTCAACTTCCTTCTCCCGCAGAAATCCACTGTTGAGGAGCGCCAGCAGATCTTCGGTCTTGGCCTTGGATTTCTGGATTCGGATTTGGTCGCGGCGGAGACACCGGCGGCGATGTACCCGCGGCGGATCCGGCGGCCTCCTCGCGGGACCTCTTCTTCCCACCGGCAGTCTTCAAGCTCATCGACGGCGAGGGCTTCATTCTCCAAGTGCACGGAGTCTTCACTCGCATTCGCTCGGGGGCTACAGCGGTGGTTTCCGATGGCGGCGCGCTTGGATCTACACTCCCCTCAAAGGCGGCAGTGTGCACTGGCGGTGGTTTCTAAGCACGGACTGCTAGGAATGGCTACAAATGCGTGGGGTAAAAAACTCTAAGGGTTTAGGCTTCTATTTAAAGTCAATAGTGGCTCGTCCAACGGCCGGATGGATAAGTCTCCAGGCGGCTGACTCAGCGGTGGCGCTTGCCCTCTGAACCTCTACTAGTCGACGCGCCTCGTCTCAGGGGCTCGGCTACTTCTACTCAACTCCCTAGGTAGCGACAAGATTAAAGAGCAACTCAGGACACATTCTACAAGATGACCCTTCAATTCGAGAGGAAGTACTCGACTCAAGGCTCGGGCGCTCCGTGCCACATGTCCTTCGGTTTTTTATCCGGATTTTGTGGGATGATCTTGCCAAAACGTCAGATAGACCCTCAACCAGAGTCAACAACTCAATCTAAGTCTCGGGGGGCTACTCCATATGGAGTGTGATTTTGCAATCGCACTTCCATATCAGCTTCGGCTTCAATACAACACGGGCATTGTTGAAGACCTTCAAGAGCAGCACTCGATGACGCTTGGGACTACTCGAGAAGGCTTCGAGATTGCTCAAACATCAGTTGGAGTACATTCCAGCCTCGGGATGCTTCAACTATTCTTTAGGACTTTTGACTTGTAGCACTTAGGGACGCTTGAGGACTACTCGTTAAGGCCATCGAGACTACTCGAAGCTATCCTTTTCGACTACAAAGTACTCGGGGGCTTATCGTATGGACCTCCCTGGGCCCACTGCCTCAGTGGGTACCAGGACCGACTACTCGGTGGGCCCCTGGGACTACCCGACTTGCGCTGCACGGCACCTGCTGGCGTGAAGCACAAGGACTACGGGGGAGAAGTACTCGGGTAAGAAGTTGTACATGTCCTGCACTGTATAGAGGACTCCTAGACGTACTCGACTAGTACTCTCTCCCTGAACCGACTTGTAACCCTGCCTCCCGGACTATATAAGGCGAGGCAGGGACCCCTCTCTATCTCTCTCATCTCATACGCATCAGATTGCATCATCTTGTAATCGCACCCAATCAATCCAGAGCCACGCAGCATACAGGACGTAGGGTATTACGCACCTCGCGGCCCGAAGCTGTCTAAATTGTGTGCCCCGTGTCTCTTCCTTCGAGTTACCGATCTCGGCGAGGCCACATTTATCTACTTCGGGTACTCCCCTTAGTAGGTTGCCGGTCTAAAACACCGATAGATTCCCCTCTCAAATCCGTTAGGATAGGGGCTCAATTTTGGAGTTTTCTTTGCTCTAGGGTTAGAGGAGTTCTTGGTGGTTTCCAGCAGGGACCGGTCTGACCGGTGCTGCTCACCAGTTTGATCGGTGTAGTTCAATGGTGCTCGAGTTGCTAGTTCCGCTGCGTTCTCGAGTCGGTGTAGTTGAGTGTTGGTTCCTAGGAGTAGTAGCACTCCGGTGGGTCGCGTGGTCTTGGCCAACTTGGGTAGTTGAGTCAGAGACGTGTTTTGGAAGTCGGGCTCGTCTTGTTGGAGTTTCCATCTCCTTCGAGAGGAATTTTTATCAGCTGCCATTCACTCCCCCCTCTCTGGTTCGCCTAATCGGTCCTTCAATTGGTATTAGAGCCGGTTCGGGTCTTTATTGACTCTAGCCTGTTTAAGATCCAAAGATGGCATACCAGGAACTGGGTTTGGGTCCTCCACACTTCGATGGGAAGAACTACTAGATGTGGCGGAGGCGGATGGCGGCGTTCCTCTGCGAAAAGGATTAGATCCTATGGGATGTCACTGTGAACACGACTTATGTTCACTCTGTGAACTTCCTTGCTCCAAGATCGAGTGACATGTTCAATGCCAACAACAAGGCAGTCGACTACCTGTACCGTGCTCTGTGTCAATCGGAAATCGATCGGGTTCAGATAGAGGATTTGACGTGCAAGATTTAGTTGGAGTTGAAGAATGCTCATGCTGGGAATGCAGATGTTTAGGCATGGTTGTATGCGACTTACCGGAGAGAGTACGAGAACTTCACTCATCTCCCCGGTGAGTCCATAGATGCCTTGTTCCAGCGGTTCACGGTGGTTGTGAGCAACATGAGGGACAATGTCGACATCCTTCCGTATGATGAACATGATAGAGCAGTGAAGCTGGTAGGTAGCGCCGGCGTTCTTCAACCCGAAGGAAATGGTCGTGTAGCAGTACGCGCCAAACGGGGTGATGAACGCGGTCTTCTCCTGGTCTTCTTCCTTGATCGTGATCTAGTGGTACCCGGAGTAGCAGTCGAGGAAGCAGAGCAGGTCGCAGCCCGCCGTGGAGTCGATGACTTGGTCAATCCACAACAACCCGAAGGGATCCTTGGGGCAATGCTTGTTGGGGTCGGTGTAGTCGACGCACATCCTCCACTCGTTCGAGTTCTTCTTGCGGACGAGGACGGGGTTGGCGAGACACTCAGGATGGAAGACTTCTCTGATGAAGCCAGCCGCGAGTAGTTTGGCGAGTTCCTTCTTGATGGCGTCCCGTCTGTCGTCGGCGAAGCAGCGGAGGTGTTGTCGCTTCGGGGTAGCTTTAGGATCGACGTTGAGTGAGTGCTCAATCAGCTCCCTGGGCACCCCTGGCATGTCCGCTGTTTTTCACGCGAAGATGTCGCGGTTAGCCCGGAGGAAGTTGATGAGCGTGTCTTCCTATTTGGAGTCGAGGCCCGCCTCGATGGTGGTGGTCTTGCTGCTGTCGCCTGTCCCAAGGTCAATTGTCTTGACCAGAAACTCCCCAGCTGGCTGAGGCTTGTTGGCCTTGTCCGACTTCTCTCGGATGTCGAGTTCACTTGGGGCAAGCTTCTTCGACGGAGCGTAGATTTCCATCATTGTGTTGGGTACTTGATTCGTGGAGCCAATCTCCATAGCTTCTGTGTCGCAGTCGTGCGATATCTTCAAGTCCCCTTGCAGCGAGAGTACACCTGCTGGACTTGGCATCTTGAGTACCAAGTAGGTGTAGTGGGGTACCGCCATGAACTTGGCGATAGCCGGTCTGTCGAGGATGGCATGGTAAGACGTCTCGAAGTCCGCGACTTCGAACTTGACATACTCGGTACGGTAGTTGTCGCGTGATTCCCCGAAGGTAACTGGCAGGACCACTAAGCCCAGTGGGATAGCCGCGTTCCCGGGGACGATGCCGTAGAAGGGCGAGGTGCTCTTGGTGAGCATGTGGGTGATGTCGAGCTTCATCTTCTTCAAGGTCTTGGTGAAAAGGACGTTGAGCTCGCTCCCACCATCGATGAGGACCTTGTTGAGCTTGGAGCCTGCGACCACCGACTTCAGGACGAGTGGGAACTGCCCCGGTTCCGAGAAGCTACTGCATTGATCCGCACGGGAGAAGGTGATGGGCACCTGCGACCATTTGAGAGGGGTCGGGACCGCTGGTTCAATGCTCATGACTTCTCGGGTAGCTTTCTGGACCTGTCTGCTCGGTAGTCCGCCGAAGAGGATGTTTACCGTCTTGTCGGGTTCCTGGAAGTCGCCATTGCCTTCGTCGTTCTTCTTCTTGCCTTTCTTATCATGAGGGTGCCATGGCTCTGGAGTATCCTTGAGTGCTCGCCTGAGTTGGTAGCACTGCTCGGTGGTGTGGTTGCCGTCCAGATGCCACGGGAACTTCTCCTTCAGCAAGTCTTTGAAGCCACCGGAGGTCTTCTTCGAGTTATCCTTCGCAGGGTGCTAGATAGCCGCGACAGTGTTGCCTGGCTTGCGCTTGCGATTGGGACCCGAGTAGTTGTTACTGTGACTGCCTTGGTTCCCGTTGTTGCTGCTGCTGCCGCCCGTGCTATATTTGCTCTTGCCACGGATGGCGTCGTACTTGGCGTTGGCCTTGTCTTCTTCATCAGCCCAGGAGGTGATCATGTCCTTGAGTCGGGTGATGGAGCTGGGGCGGCGTCAACTGAAGTCTTCGAAGGTGCGACGGTGGTAAAGACCGTCTTGGAAGAGGTCGATGACCTCCTTGTCGGTGACGTCGACTACGGTGGCGCGCTTGTCGAAGAAGTGTCGCATGTACTTGCGAAGGGTCTCGCCTTGTTCCTGCTTCACCATAGCCAGGTCCATGCGAGTACCCGAGCGGCCCATGGCGCCCACGAAGTTGCTGGTGAACTGTTCCTTCAGCTGGTCCCACTTGTCGATCGAGTACTTTTCGAGCGACTCAAGCCATGTGAGCGGGGCTTGGTCCAGATAGAAGGGGAAGTAGATGCACTTGGTGTCGTTGTTGCCACCAACATTCTCGATGGAGAGGGTGTAGCACCTGAGCCACTGAATGGGGTCCTGCTTCGCGTCGTACTGTTGACGGTGTATTTTGGTGCACCTAGCATATTCATTACACTTTGGTTTGGATTTGATTATGGAACTAACCCGCCACTAGGCACACTAATCCTATAACAAGTTCATCTTTGTGCATGCATTTGGAAGTGTTGTGTTTATGTACGAAAACGTGGACATAAAGGACAGATTCGCAACAAGTTCAAAGGAGCATTTACGGAGTCTTGTTCGTGTTCATGAGCTTGGTGAAATCACTTCCAATGGTGGCGAGGACCGAAGTGCTACAAGGAACACCCCTGGGGATTGAAGCGTAAAAGATCGAATTTCATGCGAAGAGAACCTCCATCTTGGACGTGAGGATAACATCATAAAAATCGTGCAAGTGGAGGGGGCAAAGTACATAAGTGCATGAGTACCCACGGAGCAAAAGGGGCGACCGAACCGGCCGAATTGGGCTCCGGGCCGGCCGGCCCAGCCGGCCGGCCCAGCCCCACTCCGGTGGCCGGTTCGGTCCCGTTTTCCTTGCCCCGGAAGGATCTTCAACCCTAAAAGCCCCGAGGCGCCGCCAACACCGAAAAGAGGAGTCATTCGCACCAGAAGGCCATCCACAAGCTAGAAACGAGAGGAGGAGGATCTCCGCGGGAGATCAACCACCTCGAAGGAAGCACCCTCTCGTGGAGAAGAAGGAAGACACCAGCGGAAGGGAAACCATGATCAACGGTGCCATGATCAGCACCTTGATGGGGTAATCTTCTCATTCGTCCATGGGTTGTAATCGATCTTGAGATGTAATCACACTTTGTCGGATTATCTATCTATCATGTGTTGAATATACTTTAATGCTTAAGGTTAGCTACCATGCCGTAGAGGGAGTACGAGCTCCAATGCTTCCTTGGATCCATTCAATACGCCGTGTCCATCAAAGGTCTAGTCATGAATACCTTCGCGTAGTGACAGTACAAGAGGAGGGAAAGGGCAAAACCGTGGTCACAACCCCAATAGATTAGATTGGTTTTCATGTCTTTAAGTAGTTGCATGCTCTAGTATCGTAGACCCGTGGGCGAGTGTCTTCTACCCTGATCGTTTATCATTCTCTCTAGTGTAGTTTAGTTGTTTTCTAGTATAATATAGTTAGGGTTTTAGTAGCTAGTGTGTCGTTGTAGATCGAACGCTTGTAATCCCCTTGCTCCGCGGATTGACAAGAACCTTGGGAATCCCGTGGTGAAAAAGGTGTGGGGTCCGTACGCTTGCGGATCATAGAGGGATACGTCTTTTATCCGTCAACAAGCCCCTTTTTCCGGCGTCGTTGCCGGGGAGCACGCTAGTTTACATCGTTTGATTTGCATCTAACTTAGTTTTATATTTAGTTTATCTTTTATTTGCTATATCTAACACATATTATCTAGAAAAACACTTGTTTTGTTTTTGTTTTTGTTTTTATCTTATTGTCTAGATGGCGTTCGTTAATCGACCCGTGGAAGAACCGGAGAAATCATTAAGGGATTACGCTAGCCCTCGATGTGAAGACATAAAAGTACAAGAGTCGGATTCGAAGCTCGAAGCGACCAAGTATGAGACTAAATCCAAGATCATCGAGATGGTGGCGGCAAACCCATTTGAAGGGATGGTTACGGAGAACCCATATAGACACATAAGGGATTTCACGACAATATGCAACACGGTGCGTCAAGAAGGAGTTTCCGATGAATGGTTCAAATGGAATCTCTTTCCCTACTCACTTGCCGGTAATGCAAAGACATGGTATTCGGTTGCGTCCTTTGAAGTTGAAGGCAATTGGAACAAGTTGACAAAGAAGTTTTGCGAGAAGTTCTTTCCAATTAGCAAGGTTCAACATCTAAGGAGGCAAGTGATCACTTTTATGCAAGGAGAAGAGGAAGGGATAGACCAAGCCTGGGATAGGTTTAATGGATTGATCGAACAAGGACCAAAACTCGGCTTCACCGGTGACGTACTCTTGCATACATTTTTCTTTTCCCTAACCCCTAGTTGCATGCAACACGTCGAAATGTGTGCAGGTGGGGATCTCATGGAGAAAACACTCACGGAAGCCGCCCAACTCCTACAAAAAGTTAGTAAAGCGGCTGCCATGCGAAGAGATTGGGAAACAAGACTTGCGGAAGAGCCGGAATACAATTCAAGAAAGAAGAAGCTTGCTGATTTTTCTAAAGAGGCAACCCCGGAAGTCACAAAAGAGGAGCCAATCACGGAAAAGGTTGAACAAGAACACATCAAGTCAAGAACCACACCGAGCGTTGACTTCGCCGCACCAAATGAGACGAACAAGAGAAGCATGTCAAGCACGAAGCCACTAAGGGAGTTCGAACCAATGGATTGGGTTCCTATTGATTACGGAGAAGTATTCGACAAGAGAAGACCGTTCCCCAATCAAAAGGGAATGGCAGGAGCATTGGAAGTGGATTTCCCACCAAAGAAGGAAGCGGAAAATTCATACGACCTTGAAACCACCGGTGAGATCTTCCAAAAACTCTTTGGAGATGATATAGTGGATCCGGAACATATTGCCGAGGTGAAGAGAATCATGGGGATCAAGCCCGAAGCATCACCATACGCTCGCCTCGCTGAAATCTACGCAATAGGATCCGAAAAAGAAGAGAAGATGACACCACACTTGAGTTGCGAGATCAACAGAATTCAATGCAAGGCTTTATGCGACATCGGAGCCCAAGTAAGTGTTCTATCTTCTAAAATTTACGATAAAGTTCAAGACCACAACCTAGACCTAGCTCCAACATCAACGAAATTAATTATGGGAGATGGTAGAACTATTAAACCTCTAGGTATTGCTTGCAACATGAAAGTAAAAATTTCTAGAAACTACATACCAACCGATTTCTTTGTTATTGATGCTTACCACAGTAATAATGATCACATAATCTTAGGTAGGCCTTTTCTTAAGTTGGTTGATGTCGTGTTATATGCCGGAGAAGGCAAAGTAACAATGAACCTTAATGGAACAAAGTACACATATAACTTTCTTCATGCTTCTAAACACCTTACACCCTTTCATCCCGAAGATGAAGAAGTAGAAGAGATAGATAGTCTTTGTTTTGTTGAAACCCTTAGAGACCCGCTGCAAAGAGCGATGGAAAATCAAATTAGTAATCAACAAGATGAAGAACTAGAGGAAGCAACAAAAGGCTTAGAGCCGCATGATGGTAGTGTGGAGGAAGAGAAATTCGAAGACATAGGAGAAATCAAACCCGAGGAGCCACAAGTGCCCGATGTAGACCTTAAACCTTTGCCCAAAGGATTAAAGTATGAATTTTTGGGCCCCGACAAGACCTATCCAGTCATCGTGAGCGACGAGTTGAGTCCCGAAGAAAATGAAGCGTTGCTGATTTTATTAAAAAAACATAGGAAGGTGATTGGATATTCGATTAATGATCTCAAAGGAATTAGCCCAGCCTTTTGCACTCATCGTATACCAATGGAAGACCAATGTAAGCCCGTAGTGGACCACCAAAGGAGGCTAACTCATGCCATGTGAGAGGTAGTAAAGAAAGAGGTTATCAAGTTACTTGATGCCGGAATCATCTACTCGGTTCCGCAAAGCGAGTGGGTGAGCCCGGTGCATTGTGTACCGAAGAAAGGAGGTTTGACCATGTGAAGAATGAGAAGAACGAGTTGATACCGCAAAGAACCGTGACCGGGTGGCGGATGTGTATCGATTACCGTAAGCTTAACAAAGCGACGAAGAAAGATCACTTCCCCCTACCGTTCATCGACGAGATGCTCGAGAGATTAGCAAACCACGCTTATTTTTGCTTTCTCGATGGATACTCGGGGTTCATGCAAATTCCCATTCACCCGGAAGATCAACATAAGACAACATTTACGTGCCCTTACGGAACGTTTGCATATAGAAGGATGCCCTTCGGCCCATGCAACGCTCCGGCCTCTTTTCAACGATGCATGATGGCCGTATTTTCGGAATTCATCGAAGAAATTGTTGAAGTGTTTATGGATGATTTTTCCGTTTACGAGAAGACGTTCATGGATCGCTTAGCAAACCTAGAAAAGGTCCTCACGAGGTGTGCAGAGGTAGACTTGGTATTAAATTGGGAAAAGTGCCACTTCATGGTTAAGCAAGGCATAGTGCTCGGACATGTTATATCCGAGAGAGGAATTGAAGTGGACAAAGCTAAGGTAGAGAAGGTTGAGCAACTCCCACCTCCCACGGATGTTATGTCCTTAAGGAGCTTTCTAGGACATGCTGGATTCTATAGAAGATTTATCAAGGACTTCTCAAAGATCACGAAGCCTTTAACACATCTCCTTCAAAAGGATGTGGCTTTAGACTTTGATGAGAAGTGTCTAGCGGCATTCCGGACCTTGAAAAATGCATTGGTGAGTGCTCCCATCATCCAACCTCCGGATTGGAGCCAACCATTCGAGATCGTGTGTGACGCAAGTGACTACGCCGTAGGTGCGGTCTTGGGTCAAAGAAAGGAAGGCTGAGTTCACGCCGGTTACTATGCTAGCAAAACTCTTAGTGGGGCACAATTAAATTACGCCACTACGGAAAAGGAGTTGCTAGCGGTGGTATTCACTTTCGAAAAATTCAGATCTTACATAGTGAACTCGAAGGTCATTGTTTACACCGATCACGCAGCCATCAAGTATCTCTTGGCTAAGAAGGAAGCGAAACCACGTTTGATTCGTTGGATCCTTCTTCTCCAAGAGTTTGATGTTGAAATTCGTGATAAGATGAGAGATGACCACCTCTATAGAGTGCTTGATAAAGATACTTGGATGATCGACATCATTCGAGCAATTCGAAAGATGCCCCTCGATCATCTAGATAAAAACACTCAAAAGAAGATAATCTCCGAAAGTAAGAAATATTTTTGGGATGCACCATACCTCTTCAAGCTTGGCAATGATGGGGTGATGAGAAGATGTGTGCCAAGAGAAGAGAGGGTTGAGATTCTAAGGAAGTGCCACTCGGCGGAGTACGGTGGGCACTATAGCCATTTTCGAACCCAAGCAAAAGTATGGTCGAGCGGATTCTATTGGCCGGAGATGCATGAAGATACTAATAGATTTGTTGCATCATGCCCCTAATGCCAAAGAACCGGAAACATATCTCAAAGAAATTCTATGCCTTTGAAATACAACTTACAAATCGACATATTCAATGTATGGGGCATAGACTTCATGGGGCCTTTTGAAAACTCATTTGGATTCGAGTACATCCTTGTTATGGTTGATTATGTATCCAAGTGGCTAGAGGCAATACCATGTCGTAAAGCTTCCACGGAGGAATCCATTACTATGATCAAGAACGTGATTTTCCCCGTTTCGGTACACCGAGAATCTTGACAAGTGATGGAGGAACTCACTTCACCGGGAAGAATTTCAAAAAGTGCTTGTCCAAGTTGGGAATTGAGCATAGGGTCTCTACGGCCTATCATCCACAAACCAACGGACAAGCGGAGACGTCAAATAGGCAATTAAAAAGCATACTCAACAAGACCATAGAGAAGGGAGGCAAAGATTGGTCAATGAAATTAGACGGAGCTTTATGGGCTTATCGAACGGCGTTTAAAACACCGATAGGTATGACCCCTTATCAATTCGTCTATAGAAAAGCTTGCCACCTTCCGGTTGAGTTGGAACATAAAGCCTATTGGGCGATTAAAGAGATGAACCTTGATCTTGATGCCGCGGTGGTGAAACGAAGAATCCAAATAAGCGAGCTAGAGGAGTTGAGGTTGAAAGCATATGAAAACGCAAGCATATACAAGGAGAGAATCAAAAGGTGGTATGATAAACGATTGAAGAAAAAAGAATTTAAAGAAGGAGATAAGGTCCTCCTCTACAATTCGAGGTTTAAAACCTTCGGAAAGGGGAAATTGCAAAGCAAATGGGATGGACCTTGTGTTGTGCATTCGGTGTTCTCCAACAGAGCGGTAACCATTATGGATATAAACGGTGATCAATTTGTGGTGAATGGTCAGCGGCTTAAGGTTTACTACGAACCCGACGTCGTGCCCCTTCACCATATTGACGTCTTCACCATGGAGGAAGAGCCCGAACGTCCCGCCTAGGACGAAAAACAAGGCATCAACTTCTGTAAATAATTTTTCTTTTAGTTTTCTGGAGTTTTTCGTGAAGATTTACTAGGCCAACTTTTTCTCATAGGCTAAGGAAGAAAAAATAGGGCGGTGTGCAAAAAAACTGGACCGGCCCGGCCCCCGAGGCAGGGTGGGCCGGCCGGCCTAGGCGGACCGGCCCAGAGGGTCCCGGCGGCCGATGATGCCGAATTTCGCCCGAATTGCTGCTTTTTGACTTCCTTGTTTGGTCAGAAAATTTTAAGGGAAGTGTAAAAAAGGAAAATAAGGTTCCCAAGGCTTTTAAGCAATATTTTGCACCCTTGTAGAAGCCATTGTGCCTCCAAGGAGCTTAGAGTAGAAGCTAGAAGCCGAGAAGCCATCGATGGAGGAGGCGATGCGATGCGAGCTCAAGCTACCCGTCAAGAGGACCGCACACATCCGTTGCGGAGGGCGTGTCCCGACCGGAGCTCTTGCATCTCGCAACCCCGTCGAAGGAGAGAAGGTCCCTACACCCGTTCGAAGGTCGGCACGCATCCAAGGCATCAAGCGCAAAGACTACAAGGAGGTGTCGCCAGAGCCTAAGGATTATGGGGGTAGCGACTACTCCGACGATCGTAGCCCGAGCTCGTGGGCGGCCGCCGGAAGAGATGATGACGATTGGGATGAGCAGCCCAAGGAAAGGACTCCCGAAGGCCCCAACGGCGACGGCAACGATGGCAACGAAGGCGACGACAATGGAGGTGGCGACGACGGTGGTGACGATGGTGGAGATAATGGCGACGACGACCCCTTCTGATTGCATCCGAACTGTTGTCGAGCTTGCCGTCAATCCATCGCGGATCTCTACACGTCAGCCGACGAATGTCTCCAAGCCATGGAAGCGATGAAGCAGCGTATGGAGGACTTGGAGCGCGTAGTTGAAGACGACTACAAGTTCCTTAACCGTAACGTGCGCAAACTTTTCGGCATGGTTGGAAACATAAGAGCCAAGTGGTGCAATACTTGCTTGAAGTACCACTAGATCTAGTTTTCCCCTTAGGATGTTTGTAAGATACGACGAGGACGTCATATGTTTTTAGCATGGCGGAGAGCTAGCTCGCTAGCCTTAGCTTTTGAACTTCAAGTTTAAGTTCGGTTTAATCTTCGTGCGAGAGTCTTAGCGTTTTAATGAGTCTTTAGTTTTCGAGTGTGTTTTAAAATTTTTGCAAGTGTCTTAAATTAGTGTTGAGTCAAGAAAATCAAATAAAAAGAGTCTATATATATATATATATATATATATATCTTTGTGTTTTATGTATTGCTTATCTTTATTTGCTTGTTTGTTTAATCTTCGATTCATGATATATGAACATAAGTGTGTGGTTTGAAAAATGTTTACCGTGGTGCTTAGTGGAATTGCTACTACTTAAAGTACCCATACCGCACTTCAATCTTGAGCTTCACTTGTTAGTTGTGCTATGTTCAATGCTAAAAGTTGGAGGATTTCAGTTCTGAAAATTATCTCAAAACCCTTGTAATAAAGGTTAGCAAAACCTCTTTTTCCAAGTTGAGAGTAAGAAAAAATTCCTATCCAAACCCAAGTTTATTTTTTTCGCTCCACCATAAGTGTGATTAGCATGATGAGTTAGGCTAGGACCTTTCTCTCTTGGTGAGTTTTAATTTCGAGCAATGATCATGTTCTTGTGCTTATCTTTTGTTGCTAGCCTCGTCATATATTCGGCTACGTGACCTTCACAACAAAAGTCACGTACATCACCGAATTCCATACCCAACCCTATACATCTCTTTTGTACATCGTATTCCTTGAACACAACCTATTTTCAAAGTTTCGTCTAGTCTATAGCATGATTTATTTAAAATTTCAGATTGTATGCATGCATGGAAAGAGAGAATTGAAGGCTTTGAAAAGTTGTCAAGAGAGAGGGAAAAAATAAAGAGAAAAAGTATGAGTATGGAAAAGAAAGAAAGAAAGAAAGAAATTATATGTGAATGAAAGAAGAAAAAGAAAAAGAGAAAGATGAGGTAGCAATGAAGATATGAGAGGGATGGATCAAGTGAAAGAAAAGAAAAAAAATAAAGTGTAAGGAAGGATGTCACGTTGATTGTGAGACGAAACTTTTACTCTATTTCCAACCATGTGCAATCCGACAACGAGGACATCATTGGTGCCTTGTAGTCACAATTTTCTTTTGCCCTTGCACATGTCCACCATTCTAAATCTTCTCATCCTTGATATCCCTACATATGGTTAAATCTCATGATCATTGGCTTTGAAAGGTAGACAACCATTAGAGAAAGTTATTAGTTTGACAATACTTGTGTTGATTGCGCTGGCCCTACCTATAGCTCCACTTTACATGATTTATGAGAGATTAATGGGAGGTGAGAGTTTTATAAAATTTGGTTAGGATAGCCACTTCATATGAGTGACTTGAGAGAGCTTGGAGAAAGGTTTTTGTCTAATACTTGTTGCAGGAATTTTTGTTTTTCGAAAATCATAAAAACCCTCCGATGGAAGCAAAGAAGTAAGCATGGTTGAGATTGAAAGCTTCGAGTGAAGAGTTTGAGTTGTGGGGTAAAACTTGACGTGGTAAAGATTCTAAACGCCCATGTTTATGTTTGATTATCATTACTTTGTGTTTATGTATTAAAGATGAAGGGATTGACTAACTTGTGAAGAAGGATAAGTGGTATATGATTACAACACCTTGGACGAAGTTATTTTACGAGTACTTGCTCGAGGACGACCAAGAGCTAAGCGTGGGGGAGATGTTGACGGTGTATTTTGGTGCACCTAGCATGTTCATTACACTTTGGTTTGGATTTGATTATGGAACTAACCCTCCACTAGGCACACTAATCATATAACAAGTTCATCTTTGTGCATGCATTTGGAAGTGTTGTGTTTATGTAGGAAAACGTGGACATAAAGGATGGATTCGCAACAAGTTCAAAGGAGCATTTACGGAGTCTTGTTCGTGTTCATGAGCTTGGTGAAATCACTTCCAATGGTGGCGAGGACCGAAGTGCTATGAGGAACACCCCCGGGGATTGAAGCGTAAAAGATCGAATTTCATGCGAAGAGAACCTCCATCTTGGACGCGAGGATAACAACATCAAAATCGTGCAAGTGAAGGGGGCAAAGTACATAAGTGCATGAGGACCCACGGAGCAAAAGGGGCGACCGAACCGGGCCGAATTGGGCCTCGGGCCGGTCGGCCCGAGCCGGCCGGCCCACCCCACTCCGGTGGCCGGTTCGGTCCCGTTTTACTTGCCCTAGAAGGATCTTCAACCCTAAAAGGCCCGAGGCGCCGCCAACACCGAAAAGAGGAGTCATTCGCACCAGAAGGCCATCCACAAGCTAGAGAGAGAGGAGGAGGATCTCCGGCGGGAGATCAACCACCTCGAAGGAAGCACCCTCTGGTGGAGAAGAAGGAAGACACCGGCGGAAGGGAAACCATGATCAACAGTGCCATGATCAGCACCTTGATGGGGTAATCTTCTCATTCGTCCATGGGTTGTAATCGATCTTGAGATGTAATCACACTTTGTCGGATTATCTATCTATCATCTTGTGTTGAATATACTTTAATGCTTAAGGTTAGCTACCATGCCGTAGAGGGAGTACGAGCTCCAATGCTTCCTTGGATCCATTCAATACGTCGTGTCCATCAAAGGTCTAGTCATGAATACCTTCGCATAGTGACAGTACGAGGGGAGGGAAAGGGCGAAACCATGGTCACAACCCCGATAGATTAGATTGGTTTTCATGTCTTTAAGCGATTGCATGCTATAATATCGTAGACCCGTGGGAGAGTGTCTTCTACCTTGATCGTTTATCATTCTCTCTAGTGTAGTTTAGTTGTTTTCTAGTATAATATAGTTAGGGTTTTAGTAGCTAGTGTGTCGTTGTAGATCGAACGCTTGTAATCCCCTTGCTCCGCGGATTTACAAGAACCGTGGGAATCCCGTGGTGAAAAAGGTGTGGGGTCCGTACGCTTGCGGATCGTAGAGGGATACGTCTTTTATCCGTCAACACGTACTTAGTGATTCCCAGGGGTTTGAATTTGTCCGAGAGGAGCAAGTTGTGAAGCCGAGGAGAGAAGGCGGGGAAGCCGTCGTTGTCGCCTACGGTGGCGGACTTCTTCCGTTGCAGTTCTTCAATCTTCTGGCGGGCATCAAAGCCGCCCTGTGAGGCTCCGGAGACGTGGCTATTCGCGTGGCCTCGACCGCCGCAATCGCCTCCGTCACCGGCCCTCTTGTTAGCTCCATCGTTGGAGCTTTCGTCGCCATTGCCTCCGCCGTCAGGGTCGCGATGAGGGACGATCTCACGATCACCGCCAGAGGCAGCAGCGCTATTGCCACTTTGAGAGGGTCCGCCGGCCGTTGCACGAGTGCGGTTAGGATTGGTTGGCAGCTCAGCTCGAGTGTCATTACGACCGAGGTCCGCACTGCGACTTGTTGCTTCATTGTCACGGTTCTTGACGGGGAGCGGTTGAGTGACCCTGTTGTCAACTCGCATGAAGTAAGCGTCTTCTGCGAGCTTGGCGATGACTTCTCCTACGCGCATCCCCTGAGCTTGGCGCGCGATCGCTGTGATCGACGTGAGGCATTGCTCTGGGGTAGTGTGTACCCGACTCTCGACTTGGTCGAGAGCCTCTGCGAGGTTGCGGATGGGGAGGTTGTCTCGAAGACTCCGGTGCCGTTCGTTCCGCTTTATGTTGCGCTCACGTCGAGCGTCCCTGTTGGCATCGGTCTCATCCGCGGGTGCGTTGGCAGACAGCTCGTATGCGGAGATGTCTTCGAGATATCGGTCGCTAGCTGTCCCTGAGGCCCCTGGCGTGTCACCGACAGTCATGAAGACTTGGCGATCGGGGTAGCCAAGACTGGAATCAGAGCTCGCCACCTCTGTTGGGGTGTACTCCTTAGCTCGAGCGAGTGGTGTTCCCTCCTGGAAGGGAAGCGAGTCGAGGTAGGCGATGTAGCGTGAGTTCCCATCTGTCAGGTCTGCGGGCTTGCGGTCTGGCCAGTAGATGAATCTCCCGGCGGGTGTAGATGTTATAACCAGCCCAGAAGCCAGTCCTGACAAAGGTTGCTCAGTAGAGTTGTCCTCAGACTCGGGCTCCTCAGGGTCCGACCCGAAGTCGAACTCGTACGCGGAGTCCGAGTGGAAGCCGAAGAGGGGGTTGGTGTCCGAGGCGTAGCAGGGGGCGGTGTTGGAGTCCGAGTCGTACTCGGGTACGGGCTCCTTGCCGGCCCGGCGTGTAGTGGGAGCCTTCGTGTGGGCCCTGCTGACGTTGCGGGGGCCACGTGTGAAGCGCTCGCGGGGTGGGGAGTCCATATGCGATGGCTTAGTAGCCGGCTTGCATATGATAGCCCACGGGGACGTCGAGTTCGAGTTGGGGGCGGATCCAAGCTCGAAGTCAGAATGTTGGTCGAAGAGCGAAATTTCGCCGAATTTGCCGGTGAGTTCGCCCGTGACTACTTTGGGAAGTGTCACGAGGCCAATCTCTGGGTTGGGCGGCATGGTGAGGCGGCATTCGAAGGATCCGGCGCCGTCAGCAGTGCAGACCCAGGCACCGAAGACGAAGGTGTCGCCTCGGTTGAAGGCGACGGTTGGCTTGATGTAGACGGAAGCCGTCGAGTTCGCCATGTGATCTTCGGCGAGAAACCCTACCTGGCGCGCCAGCTGTCGGTGTTTTAGACCGGCCACCTACTAAGGGGAGTACCCGAAGTAGATGAATGTGGCCTCACCGAGATCGGTAACTCGAAGGAAGAGACACGTGGCACACAATTTAGACAGGTTCGGGCCGCGTGGTGCGTAATACCCTACGTCCTGTATGTTGCGTGGCTATGGACTGATTGGGTGCGATTACAAGATGATGCAATCTGATGCATATGAGATAAGAGAGATAGAGAGGGGTCCCTGCCTCGTCTTATATAGTCCGAGAGGCAGGGTTACAAGTCAATTCAAGGAGAGAGAGTACTAGTCGAGTATGTCTAGGAGTCCTCTATACAGTGCGGGACATGTATAGCTTCTTACCCGAGTACTTCTCCTCCGTAGTCCTTGTGCTTCACGCCAGCAGGTGCCGTGGAGCGCAAGTCGGGTAGTCCCAGGGGCCCACCGAGTAGTCGGTCCTGGTACCCACCGAGGCAGTGGGCCCATGGAGATTCATGCGACAGAATCAAAGGCAAAAGAACCACGAAGGGTTCAAGCATACATCTCCCATCAAATCCCAAAGAGAAAGGCCTGGAAATCGCTCCAAGAAAACCGCCAAGAAAGGGCTCCGAAAATCACCAAAAGGACAAACCGGAAAGACACATCCAAGCCTTGAGGTACCACACCAAATCATCTATACATACCAAAGAGGTTCATACAAGGTCTAGCTTGCCGCCCGATCATCCTTCCCTCTCACAAGATCTCACCACGAAGCTCTCAAGCTAGTCATATGGAAATCATAAGGAAAGTAGGAAGGGAAAATAGGAAAACAAAATGAGCTAGGGTTCCAAGGGATGGCTGCCATCCTCTCACCACTTGGGATATATGGAGGCAACCTAAAGACTAAAATACCCTTACTAGCTAACTAGGGATACGTTCCCCTCAAGGGAGAATTTGGAAGTTTTTGTCTTTGCTCCATCGGACGGATGCCCATCGACCGCAAACATGCTTAGCCTCGATGCAGCCTTGTGATCCCGACGCGTGTCCTTCGCTTCGAAGTCTCCAGACTACGTCGTCGCACACCAGTCAGACCGGTGCACCTCACCGGTCAGACCGGTCAGACCCACCAGTCAGACCGGTCCGATGTTGTTGCACCTCCGTCTTCGGTCTCTAGTCTTGGCTCTGTGGATCAACCAAGCAACCCAGTGGTTTTCTGGTGAACCACCGGAAACCCCGTGCTCGGTGTAGCCTCCGCCAATCACCACTCATGACTCGGCTCCCACGTAGTTCTGGATCGACCTTGGTTTTGAGGCTCAACCAAAAAAACGTCCATGACTTCATCTTGTCGTTCTTGCCACCATGCGGCCCGCACTTGACCCCGCAGTCCACCGGGTCCCTCGAACCAAGCCTACTTGTCTTCTCCACACCTAGAGGCCTCACCGGCAACGACCTTTCTTGCTTGTTCTTAACTTGCACCAACACCAGTCTAGCCGCAACCTGCACCTACGATACTTAGCGAAGAATCAGTCCACACCACATTGTCAATCACTCATCACATCAGGAAGTGACCATCCACCGGTCCTTGAACCACACATGGCTCTCAGAAAGCTATACATATGCTATAAAGGAGCTCCCACATACCAACTCAAGAAATCAAACAAACACCAGGCTTCCCCCACAAACAAGTGGAAGTTGCTTGATCTAGGGGTTTGGCAAAAATATCGGCTAGCTGGTCATGTGTGGGTACATGGATCAAAGTGATTTTTCCTTTCTCTACATTGTCTCTCGGGAAATGATATCTCACTTCTATGTGTTTGGTTTTAGAATGGAGCAATGGTTCTTTGCAACACATATGGCACTAGTGCTATCACATTGAAGTGTGACATGGGTATACTCCTCACAAAAGTCACTCATGGCGTATGTGATCTAAAAGAGCTGAGAGCAACAACTGGTTGTGCCAACATATTCGGCTTCGGTAGTAGATTGAGCAACGCTCGATTATGTGCGGGATGACCATGACACCAAAGAAGAACCCAAGAATCGGCAAGTCCCAGAAGTGGACTTCCTATCCAACTAACACCCGGTAAAAACCGCGTATGAAAATCCATGAAGTGCCAAAGAAGAAGACACGGAGTACCAAGGGCTGAAGTCGGGAGTATGTTGCAAATACCTGATATGCGCTTGACTACTTGTAGATGCGAAGTCCTTGGATACGCTTGAAAACGAGCGCACAGACATACCGAAAATTGGATGTCCGACTTCGTCACCATCAATTACAGGAGTGACCCGATCATGCTTCGGTACTCCTTCTGGTCCACGTGCTCACCTTCCTCATCCGCCACAAGAGTTGTATTCGTACTCATAGGTGTTGCCATGGCCTTGGACTCCTCCATCTTGAACTTCCGGACAATGTCCTTGGTGCACGAATGTTCCTTACTTGGATTGCTTGATCTGGAGGCCGAGGAAGAATTGCAACTCACCCATCATGCTCATCTCAAATTCCCTGCTCATGTCTTCTGCAAACCATACAACCAAAGAGTTAAACGAGCCACCACAGACAATATCATCCACGTATACCTGCATAATCAAGATATTTTGTCCCTGCGTGAGGAGAGACTAGGTCTAATCGACTTTCCCCATCTCAAAACCTCTCTGAAACAGGAACCCCCTCAACCTACCATACCAAGTTCTAGGCACTTGCTTGAACCCATACAGTGCCTTCCACAACTTGTACACCCGGTGGGGGTACTTCTCACTCTCAAACCCCGGTAGTTGCCTCACATACACTACTTGCTCCAAAACACCATTTGGTACAGTTTGAACCCTTTAGCCAAAGAAAAGGCTAGAAGGATTCTAATCGCCTCCAAACGGGCTACAGGAGCAAAGGTCTCCTCATAGTCGATCACCTCTTTGTGACTATACCCTTGTGCTACCAACCTCGACTTGTTTCTCACCACTTCTCCTTTCTCTCCCTCTTTGTTTTTCCACACCCACTTTGTCCCAATAGGCTTACACCCCGATAGAGGATCTACTAACTCCCAAAATTGGTTGCTCTCAAAATTTTCCAACTCCTCATTGTTGGGGAATTGGGTAAAAAACCTTTCACCCTCGAAACGTTAGAACTGCCGAATTTGTGAAGTTCATCGTGAATATGTCACAAGCTCTTTCATGGCAGGAAAGCATTCTTGAAGGTCCTTTGTTATTGTTTAACTTCACTGATCCACTGACAACGTGTGAAACAAATTGCCGAATTGGCATTGGAATCGCAGGTGTTTTTCTTATTTCAGGAGATCAGGAATCTGGTGAATTCGAGAAATCACGAAGTCAAGAAATTTGGAGGTTCGGAAGAAATTCTCTTCGACCGCGGATTCTGGAGCTCAGTTCGAGGACTGTGGTGTTCAGAGATCTTCGTGAGTAAAGATTCTGGGGTTAAAGAATGACCATGTCAAAGATGCGCCTCAACAGTCCTGGTTCGAGGTGTGAACAAATGGCAAGCTTGTAAATGTACACTATTAGAAAGCCCCCCTTTAGCTACATTATAGTAATAACACACCCCAAAAATGTCTCTATGCTGGTATGTGAAGATGTTTTTTTGACACAATTTTGATAACATATCAAATTTCACGACATTAAACATGCCTACATCATTAGTAGTCATATAGAGAAACTTTTTTATCATGCTACGGAATTCATCTCAAAAGAAACGAAGGTAGACACGATTTAAAGCGTTATTGTTATCTAGACACGCTAGAAATCATATCAAACAACGTCTATAGTCATGTAAATATACTTTTTGACATGATTAGAAAAACATTTCAAATTGATACATGGTTAGACATGCTTTGAATTGTGACTAGCATGTAGGAATGTCATAAAGCGTATCAAATAAGTGTACTAATGGTTATTCATAGGCAAACTCAAAAGTAAAACAGACTTATGTAAATCACATTTGTTGTGTAGGTGAGATGGTAAGGAAGATATGTGTGAGGTGAGAGGTCTTGGGTTCGAATCCTACACACTACACATATTACACTTAAATAATAATGTATAAGTGTCATTAAATCCAAAATATCTTTTTTTTGTAAATTAGTAGACATGCTTTATAGATGTATCTAGGAATTTGCCTCTATGTTTTTAAACATACAATTAAGCGTTACTATACCACGTAACTACACCACTAAACATGTTATAAATGTGTCTAAAATTGTATCAATGCGAGTAGACATGCATGAAATGTTAAACGTTGCTTTCCTTCATAGACACTCTTAACGAATTCATCTCTACAAAGCCTAACACGGTGACTGAGAAGACACTTCTAACACGCTTTTTGAAAGCGTATCTACAAAGTCATAGAGATGAAATAAAGCGTGCCTCACTCTAAATATGATGTAGCTATAGGTAGGGTATTCTAGTAGTGGTATGCAATTAGCCCGCAAAACACGGGTGCTGTTGATCGTTAATAGTTGTATCAAAGTTCGTTTGGACTTGCAAGCGGACAAGTCCTCCGTCGTAGTCAAGGGATCCATCTCGACCCTCTCCTCTCCGGAACGGTGTCCCTCTCTTCTCTGCTCCATGGTGGTAGATGACGAATGTATCCCCTCGTGGCTCTCGGCCAGGGGTCTATAAATAGCCCGAGAGGCGGCTAGGTCAAAGGTGGCGTCGAACCGGGCCCAGAATGGGCTGGGCCGGTCGGTTTGTGTGCTCGATTTCCTCCAGACTTGCTTCTCGCACGATTCCTTATTTGTGTGCACTTGCCTGTGGGCCTTTGACGTTGTTTCCTTCGCGGTTTAGGCTTGAATCTTGCTATCCAAGCTTCGCCGTTTCCTAGATGAGTCCCTAAAGATTTTCATGTTGACGCTTCGGTCATCGGGTCATTTGGAGTCATGTTCATCGCGTGTCTTGACTCATGTCGGGCTTCATGATCTTCTTCCAAAGTGCTTGATGAACTTATCCCGAATGTCTCCTCTGTAGCATAGATTTCCTACGTAAACAATAAACTCCAAAACTGACATGCAAGAGTGAACTTGTTATATACAGGGGGGTTAGTTCTAGTGGTTAGAATAGTAAATCAATGCCAACATTAAAAGTAAACTCATGGCTAGGTTTACGGAAATTCACAGTCAACATCTCCCCCATGCTTAAACCTTGCTCATCCTTGAGTAAGCTTTTAATGAATATCAGCGTTGCCTTTCATTGCTTATACCCTGCACTTGATCATACACGAGAAAACATAATGTTTTCAAGGATTTAATCATTAAAGTCCATAAAGTACTAGCCTTCATCCTTATGGAGGGTAGATATTAATTTAAGCACTTCCCACAAGTAATTACCTTAGGCTCCCAAATTTCAAATGAATCTTAGAAATTTTGAAATTAAGAGCGAGATGATGGAAAAGAGCTAAACCAAGTTCAAAAATAAACTTCCTTGCATCTTTTTCATGTACTCTCATCTTATCTTGTATCTCAAAGCCTATTCATTCTACTCCTTTCCCCTCTCAATATATATATAGTGGAAGGCTTTATGTGGAGCTATATGGGAAAAGTTTAGTCCTACCAAAATTTTATAAATGAGATGTTGTCAAAACAATACAAGCTTCTCATGGTCTTACCGAGACTCGTCAAAAAGGTCATTGGAAAAATAATGTTATATCAAGGAGGGGAAGAGAAAAATCCACACTTTGAGATACATGGACATGTGCAAATGGTAAAGAGTGATCCCGAGGCACAAAAGAAGTCCTCGTTATCGGACTGCACATGGTTGGAAAGATGAGTTTGGATCTTAAATCTTGAAACTTTTGAGATTCCTAATTTACTTTGGAGAACCAGGGAGTTCACTTTATTTTATTTTTATAAACTCATATATATATATTTTTTTTCTTTATCTTTTTTCACACATATTTTTTCCTTTATCTTTTTTTTTCTTTATACTCATTTTTTTCTCTCATCATTTTTTGCTTCCCTTAAACTTTAAATTGCATCATACCTACCTCCTCCCCCATGCTTAGACGTTTGCTCGTCCTCGGGCAAAGATGTGATAGAGATAAGGTAGGTACTAGAAATATTTTTCCTTTGGAGAGATACTTGAAATCTTCAACCTTGGCACCATCTTGCGATCTTCGTTGAATTGATGATCCATACTCATACGATAGGTTGTTGTCAAGGAGGTAAACACAAAGGATGATATTTTTGGTTTTAAGGGTGGATATCCGGCGAGATTTGTGAAATCTCCGATGTGAGGATACACAATGCACAGATAGAACGGCTAGCAATAAGATAGATACGCAAAACGGAATGACCAAATTCTTACTCTCAGGCCAGAGAAATCAAGGCCTGAAATAACTCACCCAATAATAATTCTTGTATACCAAGGTTTATGCACTCAATATATATATGTATATGGCTTTGGATAGGTAGAGCAAAATGAAAGTAGCATTAGTGACAAGGTTAGCATATATATTTTTAAGAACAAATCATCTTTAACTCATCCAAAATTGAGAGCATGAAAATAACACTATGGGTCTTATTTTTATAATAACCTCCACAAAATATTAAGCTAGCATTTAATTAATTTCAGATTCATATTAAAGAGAGCATTAGCTTAATCATGCATCACACAAGTACACTATGCGTTGTGTCCTTGCTTGTATTGTGATTGCGTCGGTCCTCTAAATTGCTCCAATGGTGAAGGCGACCATTTTTATATGCGATGTTTGCGATCGCTTCGTCTTGCATTTGTTGGATGAAGGACCGAAACGATGAACCAGAGAAGGGGGGAGTGAATGGGAGCCGATAAAAATTCTTCTCGAAGGAGATAGAGGCTCCAACAAGATGAACACGACTTCCAGCACACGTCTCTGACTCAACTACCCAAGTTGGTCAAGACCACGTAGCCATTGGAGTGCTACTGATCCTATGAACCAACAAACAACCTTCCGAGCCAAAACTCATCAACATGCACAACGGAAACTTGCACGGCTTGCTGCCTGTGCTACAACGGTCAGACCGATGGCCTGCGCCAGTCAGACCGGTGTCACCGGTCAGACCGGTGGACAGAGCCGGTCAGGCCGGTGGCTGCAGCAGCCGCACAACAAATGTTCCAGAGAGCCTTAGTGACTTCTCTAGACCCTGGACAAAAACACCCCCAAAACACAACCTGCACAGAAAAAGAACCCTACTCAAAGCCAACCAAAACACCACCAAGACTGCCACGAACTGACCAGCACCAACACAACCCATAGACACACTGATTAAGAAACTCACCCGAGGCAAATGCCACAAAGGGCTCAAACCGGTCAGACCGATCAAGAGCAACGGTAAGACCGGTGTAACCTGGGCAGCTCGGGACGAACAGAATCAACGGGTCAACTCCTCCAAATCCAACTCCCTATCTCCCGATTCGCTCCACGGATCCGAACAAGACTTCGGGGATAGTAGGAACACCTCATGGGCACTCCATAGCCAAGTTATGTTTCACAAAAACTCGTTGAGTCAAGAGGAGTCGAAGGAATTCCGCCAAGAACACACCAAACCATAAGACAACAAGAACCCCAAAATCGAGCCCCTTTTCTCACGGATTTAGGAGGGAAATCAAAGGGAAAAGAACCACGAAGGGTTGATGCATACATCCGCCAACAAATCCCCAAGAAAATGGCCTTGAAATCTCTCCAAGAAAATCGCCAAGAGAAGGCTCCGAACATCACCAAAAAGGAAAACTGGGAAGAACTCAAACAAGCCTTGAGGAACCACGCCAAATCATCTATACATACCATGAAGGTTCATACAAGGTCTAGCTTCCGCCCGATCATCCTACCCTCTCACAAGATCTCACCATGAAGCTCTCAACCTAGTCCTAGATATTCTGAGTGAAAAGGAAGAGGAAAATAGCAAAAAATGAGCTAGGGTTCCAAGAGATGGTTACCATCCTCTCACCCGTTGGCTTATATCGAGGCAACCCGAAAGACTAAATTACCCTCAAGGCCTAAACTAGGATACACGCCCACCAAGGGCACTTTGGGAAATTGTCTTCATAACACCATCAGACTGATGCCCAGCGACCGCAAACTTGCTTAGCCTCGACGCAAGCCTTGCGATCCCGACGCGTGTCCTCCGCTTCGAAGTCTCCAGACTACGTCGTCGCACCCTGCTCAGACCGGTGCTCCTCACTGGTCAGACCGGTACCCGCCGGTCAGACCGGTTTGGAGCTGCTGCACTTCCGTCTTCGCTTATTCGGTCTTGGCTTTGTGGATCAACCAAGGACCTAGTGGTTTTCTAGTGAACCACTGGAAACCCTGTGAACTCGGTGTAGCCTCCGCCAATCGCCACTCATGACTCAGCTCCCATGTAGTCCCGACTCAACCTTTGTTTTGAGGCTCAAGCAGAAACCGTCTATGACTTCATCTTGCCGTTCTTGCCACCATGTGGTCCACACATGACTCCACTGGCCACTGGGTCCCTCGAACGAAGCCTACTTGTCTTCTCCACACTTGCAGGCCTCACTAGCAACGACCTTACGCACTTGTTCTTCACCTACACCAACGCTAGTCAAGCCGCAATCTGCACCTGCAATATTTAGCCAAGAATCAGTCCACACAATGTTGTCAATCACTCATCACACCAGGAAGCGACCATCCACCAGTCCTCGAAGCACACATGGCCCTCAATCTCCCCCTTGATGAGTGCATTGACAACACACACACATAGTAATTTGGGAGAAAAGAAAAAGAAAAGAAACAAATAAAAAGAAACTCCAACAAGCGATCAAAAGCCAAATAAAGGCAAAGAGCAAGATCACTTGAAGAAGACAAGTCTCGGACCCCTTAGGAAAGGGCAACGGCTCGACAGATCAGAGACAAAACTATGCTCAAGCAAAGAACGCAAACCACCAAACCAAAACTCGAAAACCACAAAGAGCTCCCTCTGCACACATGGAAGCTCCCCCTGAACCAATGCCACTCCCCATGGACGAATGCATGGAAACCACTTGATGAAAACAGAGCAGCTGCAATAGGGCCAACACTCTTACCTGTCAGACCGGTGACAATGACCAGACAGACCGATGACACACAGAGCCCAGAAATGGCTCGAAACCACTTGAAAACCTTCCAAATGCATTTAGTAGCCGAAAATAAGCTCAACCCCCCCCTTGTTGACAACGCATGGATCAAGCCCAAAATGCAAAAAATGCAACCTAGAGCTTCTCAAATAGACGAAATTCAACATAGGATGCTACACATGTCCAAATGAGCAAGTTAGATACTCTATAGCTTCATAATGACATCAACTATAAGATCACCAAGTTTCACAACCATTGGAAAAAGCTAAGATAGAATTGAGCAATTTTGTGAAAATTTACCGTCTCATGAGCAAAGTCCTAAACATGAGCAAAATATGTCAAAATGGCAAAGCCGCACAAACTTCATGCTAGGACAACCATTCTAATCATAAGACCATCACAAACACCCACAAGCAATACCTCATGTCATGTCAAAGCCACCGAGCCATGTGCCTACTTCTATATATGAGACTTCTCATTGGTAGGCATCATGCAACGGTTTAGCACCCAAAGCAAATTAAATTTAGCACATATGACATGGGAGCACATTTTCCAAGCAATTTATATTTCATTTTCAGATTCATATTTGGTACATGAAATGTCTTTGCGACAAAAAGGAACTTATGCCCCTCCTCAAGATAAAGCATGGGGGCTAAACATTCATGATGGCAAATAAGCCTTTGGCTCCATATGATCAAAATAAGCTATCCAACCACAAATTAAGCATAGCCAAACCACTAAAACATGTCAAGATCATATAAAGGCATCTACTCACAAGAGAGCATACATATCACATTTTTCAAAAACATAGCCATGAACCATGGATATAAACCAAGATTATCAAGAGCTAAGCCAAACTAACCATATCATTCCAAACAAGCTCACAAAGACATAAATATCATTCCATGGTGACCAATGTATATAGGAGAAGCTTTTCCTAACCAATGCATATGATACAAAATGCATGCAATTTAAGATACAAGGATGCCTATACATCATGTTACATATGCCATGCTAAATGCAAGAATTGCACAAAGAAAAGCTATACATATGCTACAAAAGAGCTTCCACACACCCAACTCAAGAAATCAAACAAACACCAAGCTCCCCCCCGCAAACGAGTGAAAGTTGCTTGATCTAGGGGTTTGGTGAAAATGTCGGCTAGCTGGTCATGTGTGGGTACATGGATCAAAGCTATCTTCCCTTTCTCTATATTGTCTTTCGGAAAATGATACCTCACTTCTATGTGCTTGGTTTTGGTATGGAGCATTGGGTTCTTTGTAGCACTTATGGCAGTGGTGCTGTCACATTGAAGTGGGACATGGGTATACTCCTCAACAAAGTCACTCATGGTGTATGTGATCCAAAGGATCTGAGAGCAACAACTAGCTGCGGCAACATACTCTGCCTCGGTAGTGGATTGAGGAACACTCGACTGTTTGCGGGAAGACCACGATACCAAAGAAGATCCCAAGAAGTGGCAAGTCCCAGAAGTGGACTTCCTGTCCAACCGACACCCGGCATAATCCGCGTTTGAAAAACCATGAAGCGCCAAAGAAGAAGACGCGGAGTACTAAAGGCCGAAGTCGGGAGTGTGATGCAAGTACTTGAATATGCGCTTGACCACTTGCGATGCGAAGTCCTTGGAGACACTTGAAAACAAGCGCACAAACATACCGAGAACTGGATGTCCGACCTCGTCGCTGTCAAGTAGAGGAGTGACACAATCATGCTTCGATACTCCTTCTGGTCCACGTGTTCACCATCCTCATCCGCATCAGGAGCTGTAGTCGTACGCATAGGCGTCACCATGGCCTTGGAGTCCTCCATCTTGAACTTCCTCACAATGTCCTTGATATACTTAGCTTGGTGCACAAATGTTCCTTCCTTTGATTGCTTGATTTGTAGCCTGAGGAAGAACTGCAACTCACCCATCATGTTCATCTCAAATTCCTTGCTCATATCATCTGCAAACCTTGCAACAAGAGAGTTAGACGAGCCACCAAAGACAATATCATCCACGTACACCTGCATAATCAGGATATCTCTACCACGCCTGAGAAGAAACAAGGTCTGATCGACCTTCCCCATCTCGAACCCTCTCTCAAACAGGAACCTCCTCAACCTACCATACCAAGCTCTAGGCGTCTACTTCAACCCATACAACGCCTTGCTCAACTTGTACACCCGGTGGGGGTACTTCTCACTCTCAAATCCCGGTGGCTGCCTCACATACACTTCTTCCTCCAACACACCATTCAAGAGGCACTCTTCACATCCATTTGGTGCAACTTGAACCTTTTAGCCACGGAAAAGGCTAGAAGCATCCTAATCGCTTTCAAATGAGCTACGGGAGCAAAAGTCTACTCGTAGTCGATCCCCTCTTTCTGACTGAACCCCTGAGCAACAAGCCTTGACTTGTTTCTCACCACTTCACCTTTCTCTCACTCTTTGTTCTTCCACACCCATTTTGTCCCAATCTGCTTACACCCTGGAGGAGGGTCAAGCAATTCCAAAACTTGGTTCCTCTCAAAGTTCTCCAACTCCTCATGCATTGAATTTACCCAATTATGATCAGATAGTGTGTGTCTAATGTCTTTGGACTCAATGGTGGAAACAAAAGCAGGATGAGCGAAATGAGAATTGTTCCGAACCCTCGACCATGTGGTACGTTCATTCATGTTGCCGATGATCCTTGAAGCTGGGTGATCCACTTGTACTCGTCGGGGAGGCTCTCACCTTGATGTTACCTCCCTGACGGTGTTTAAACCTCTCGACCTCCATAGGAGGTACCCGCAGCAAGGTAAAAGGTGGGGATCGCCATGATCTGGAACCCGAAGGTATGCGCGAGGTCACAAGACACAAGATTTATACAGGTTCGGGTAGCCGGAGTAGCTACCCTACGTCCTGTTTAGTAGTATTGCGCCCTGCGCTTGGGTGTTGTTCCCTGGAGGGATTGAGGATGTTTGGCTAGGTACCCGGCCCTCCTTTATATAGTCCAGGGGGCGGGTTCCTGGTCGGTTACAAGGCAGGAGTCCTAGTAGGATTACACGGAACGAGTCCTAGTAGAATTACAGGGGAATTCTAGTAGGAGTCCGTCTTCTACTCTTCTTCCTTCCTTGCATGAGTACCTGGGGTGTATGCCCGACAAGCCTCCGAGCACGTTGGAGTCGAGAGTAGTAGTTCAAGTAGTCTTGAAGCCTCTTCGAGTAGTTCTTGAGCGTCCTCGAGTACTGCTTGGAGAAGTCTTCAGTAGTACTTGAACTGTCGCGAGGCTGGAAGGTGCTCCAGCTCATCAGTCTTGAAGTCGAGATTATAAGGAAGTGCGATTGCAAAATCGCACTCCATATGGAGTAGCCCGACTCTGGCCGAGGGTCAATCTTGATTCTGCTTCCGTCTTGAAAAAATCAACTGATGGGTGTAGCCTAGTAGCCCCCGAGCCTTGGAACGATTGATGAATCAATCCAAGGGTCTTCAGTGCTTTCGGAAGTCATCATCTGAGTACTCTTGTAGCGTTCAGCCCCCGAGCTCGTCGCCAGGAGAGACGTAGGAGCCACGTCGAGTAGTTGTTGGTGCTAATCCCTCGAGCTAGAGAGCTAGCAGAGACTACTCGAGTTGTCATCGAGTAGTAATTTGGCGCGTAGCCCCCGAGTTTGGGAACTAGCCGCGCCGATGGAGGTACACAGAGCGTACCGGAAAGTCGTCGCCGGAGCTTGACCTGAAAGTAAAGATGCGTACATTATGTAGCATTTTTGTAGAAATTGAATCTACTAGTGACAAATACAAATATGAATATAGATGTAAATGTCACGTGTCATGCTCTTGCTGTGGTCGTTAGGCGTCGAGTAGTTAGCCTGATGTGGTTTAGCACCCAGTCTCTTTGGTCGCTGTTTAGCCATAGCCGCTGGGGGTGTGGAGGCATGACAAGAGAGCTGGTTTAAGCGCCCGGTCTCTGAAGAGCTTGTTTAGCCATAGCCGCTGGGGGCGTGGATGCATGACAAGAGAGCCGAGGCTTTGCGCGGATCAAGGCATGTGCTACTGTAGCGAGACCATTAAGAGGTAGACGAAGGTAGTCGACATGGCGACAAGAGCGAGCACGATTGCTCGTTGTTCCGCATGGCGGAGAGCAAGATTGCGCAGGGCCTCCTCAAGGTGTAGCCGTTGTGCGCCTCCAGCACTCAGTACACGAAACGTCGTGGCAAGATCCTCCTAATTTGGTGTACCAAGCCTGTGACAGTCAGTCAACAATCCCCAAGGAATAACTGGCACGGTGTAGCTCTGCTGGCAAGTAGCCGTTGAGAGACGTACACGAAGTAATCTTTGGCGTTGGTTCCTGTATGTGGAGAGCAAGCCAAAGAAAGAATAATTATTGAAATAAGTGACTTAGCTTAATTCGCGGACGAGTGTCGACGAAGCCGTGGCGGTCGGTGATGGAGCCGCGACGGTTGTTGCTGAAGTCGACTAGTCGGAGGTGGATCCGACTAGTTGTTGATGACGTAGTAGCCGCCCTCGACAAGTTTACTAGTCGAGATGAGTAGTCGAAGTAGTCGTACGCCCAGAAGATGACGTCGCGGCGGTGTACGGCGTAGTTGATGTAGAGCCGCTGTGGCCGGGAAACGAGTACTCGCGGCACATGGCGAGGTTGACGTAGAGCCCGCGTGGCAGGGCAGCGAGTACTCGCAACGCACGACGAGGTTGACGTAGAGCTTGAGTAGTTGGTGTAGTTGTATTTGCATATGTCGCTTGTGCGCACTAAGCAATAATCTTGTAGCCTTCCTGATAGCTATCCGTGTGCAAGTAGGAGAAGCGAGCTACATCACGAATTTGCATCCTGTATTGCCACGTGCGTCAGCTACTTGATTGATTAGGAAAAATCTGTTGGTGTCCAAACCAATCTCTGTTCTGCATGGTTAATGGCACCGCGTGTGGATGTGGGGGCCCGTGTCAGACTCTACGCGGTCCCTGATCTGTCTCAGACTTTGGTGGTCGGATGCAGGGCGAAGTAGTCAGACTCGACTTTGGACTCCGTACCTAACCCGACCTTGTTGTTTCAGACTACTGGAGAGCAGATTTGGATACCGTAATATTGATGTGGATCCTTGATCTACATGCTCAGCTCTGGAATAGAACTCGACGAGATCTCCGGTGTATGGACAAGAACAATAAAATTAATTCCGTAGCAATAGCGAGTTGTGAATCCGAACTTTGATGAGTCGCCGAGTAGATTGATTTCGCTAATGAGAGGTCTTTCGAATTCACCGGTGATCATGACGATGGCCCCACGGTGGGCGCCAGCTGTCGGTGTTTAAACTTCTCGACCTCCATAGGAGGTACCCGCAGCAAGGTAGAAGGTGGGGATCGCCATGATCTGGAACCCGAAGATATGTGCGAGGTCACAAGACACCAGATTTATAAAGGTTTACATAGCCGGAGTAGCTACCCTACATCCTGTTTGGAGTAGTATTGCGCCCTGCGCTTGGGTGTTGTTCCCCGGAGGGATTGAGGATGTTTGGCTAGGTACCCGGCCCTCCTTTATATAGTCCAGGGGGTGGGTTCCTAGTCGGTTACAAGGCAGAAGTCCTACTAGGATTACACAGAACGAGTCCTAGTAGAATTACAGAGGAATTCTACTAGGAGACCGTCTTCTACACTTCTTCCTTCCTTGCATGAGTACCCGGGGTGTATGCCCGACACTCCCCCTCGATAGTAGGTTCTCCTTGATCTTGGGTTGTCGTCGTAGGTGCGGGAGAGGGGCCGTCCATGACCGTAGTCTAAGTAGTAGGTACATGCTCAGCCGCGGGCACCACACCGCCATCTTCATCATCTCCATGTTCATGCTCTTCCTCCTGAAAGATCTCCTCGCCAAGTTCATCATCACCTACACACTCAAAGACAAGCTGATTATGTGGTTGTGTCTCGTCGAAGGTTACCTCGCAATTCTCCACGATTTGGTTTGTTTCAAGATTGAGCACACGATATGCTCTAGAGTGAGATGCATAACCAAAGAAAATACAATCGACGGACCTAGCCTCAAACTTATCCAACTTCTTCACTTTCTTAAGGACAAAGCACTTGCAACCAAAGACATGGAAGTGACTCACCTTGGGTGTACGACCGTGCATCAACTCATAATAGGTTTTCTTCTTGTGCACTTTGAGGTAGATCCTGTTCGAAACATAGCACGAGGTATTCACCGCCCCAGCCCAGAACCTTCTCGGAGTCCTATGCTCATCAAGCATCGTCCGAGCCATCTCACACAAGGTTCTTTTTTTCCTTTCCAAAACACCATTCTGGGGAGGTGTATACGGACTCTAAAACTGGTGTTCAGGACCCAAGTCATGGTAAAAGGTTTCGAAGCGAGAGTTTCCGAATTCCGAGCCATTGTCACTACGGATCGCTGGTATGGCATCTCAGTGCCTCTCGTTCCTCAACCTCAAGACAAGATCTCGAACAAACCTAACGTCTCCCCTTTGTCCTCGAGAAAAAACACCCACGCATACCGGTAATAGTCGACCACCACAACAAGGACATACCACTTCCCACCCGCAGATCGCACATAAGCTGGGCCAACAAGGTCCATATGGAGTAGCTCGCATGGACGCTCAGTCATCACATCGGTGAGAGGCAGGTGAAGAGAGGCTACTATCTTGGCATGCCTACACGGCGCACAAACCAACTCTTTCTCAAACCTCAACCGTGGCAATCCTTGGACCAAATTGAGTTTACTCAAGCGAGACAAAAGGTCAAAGCTCAAGTGACCCAACTTTTTATCCAACTTCCACAACTCACTCAAAGAGCTAGCCAAGAAACAACGTTCAACACCAGAAGACTGAGAAAAATCAGCTCGCAACACCTGACCCTCGGGAATGACCATACAGACAAGGTCCCATTGAGAGTCCAAAATCCGAGAACCACCAGGCCGAAACAACACCTCAAATCCCTCATCCAATAACTGGGAGACGGAAAGCAAATTGTATCCAAGCGATTGAGCAAGAGCAACACGCCTGCGAGTGATCTTGTCACTCACCTTCATCTCACCTTCTAACAGCACACGCCCTCGCCCATTGTCCCCAAAGGTGACGTACCTATTTGTCACCACCGAGACGAGACTGGAGAATCACCCCTGGTCTCCGGTCATATGCCTCGAGCAACCGGAGTCAATCAACCAAATGTTCTTCAGGTCTCCCACATGAAATTCAAAAACGAGCATGTGAGCGAACAAACGACTCAGCACTGGGGTTAGTACCAAAAGAGTAAAACCAGTGCCGAGCCATTTGCTCCAAAGTGGGGTTAGCACAATCCAAAACATCACTCCTACCAAAGCTTCCTCCACGAACACCACCATGGTAACCACTATGTGGAAATCAACCCTCTCTAACTGGAGGAGGACCAAAACCACGAAAGGAAGACCGTGGACCGTTCCTCCTCTCCATCTCAAAACTATGACTCCTCCCATCCCCGTATTGCGCACGAGGGGGAGAACGCCTAGAAACTGACCACCTGCAAACACTCCAGACCAACCACCAGAACCATGACCTCCAGAACCAAACCTAGAATCTCTACGAGCACGAAATCCAAAATGTTGTCTGTCCAGACCTGCACTGGTCTGACCGGTGTGGCGCACTGGTCTGACCAGTGTAGCCCGGCCAGCAGCACCTCTTGCAGCCTTTCACTTTCCCCAAGTTGGAACTGTCCTCACACTCGCCTTGGCCCTGGACATCTGCAGACAAGGCTCAAGTACATCATTGTACGGGTGGTACTTGTCCTTGTTAGACCACTCCTTTGCGATTCTCTCCTCATGCCTCCTCTTGAAGCAAAACTCATCTTTGTGGCCATCTTTCCCACAATAGCCACAATAAAACTCTATGGGCTTAGGCTTAGCCTTGGGATGGAGCTGTTCATTTGGTTTCTCACCACTCGACTTCTCAACCGATTTATCCTCACTTGGCTTCTCAACCGGTTTCTTCTCACTTGGCTTCTCACTCTCTTTTCTGAAGAACACTTTTCCCGAAGTGCTCATGAACTTGATTGGTTTTTGGAAATTGTCGGTTTGTGGGGAAACACGGGTGGAGCTGGGGTTGTGTCTAGTCGGTTCCTAACATGATTCGGTTTAGGGACAAAAGCATTTTTGTGGTGGATATTTGGTGGCTCTTGAATATTCTCACAACTTCTCTCACCAACCTTGTTTACCACAAGCCCCTCACTATCCTGGCGCTTATATGTGTCGATCATTATCCTCAGCCGAGGCTCATGACCACAAACCAACCATCAACTTTCTCAACTCATCATTCTCATCCTGCAAACGATCAACATAATGTGCAAGTTCCAGATTCTTCAAAGCATGCAATTCACAGGTAGAGCAAAAAGTAGGAATCGTTTCTTTAAACTTAGCCTCAAGAGAAACAATGTAAGCGTGCATCTCATCAATTTTTCCATGCAAAACAGGGCAAGAAGTGCAAGCACCTAGCAAAGCAGGTCTAGACTTAAGCTCAGCCACTTCCACCCTAAGCACGTCTAGTTCCTCACACTTGGAAGCAAAGCAAGATCAGCTAGGAAAATATGTCAATCAGCACATTCAACTTCATCAGAAACAACAGGTGAAGCCTTAAGCGAGTCAATTTCTAGCTCTTTCCTTATCTTCTTTACCTCTCTAAGAATATCATCACGATTATCAAGCAACAAGTCAAGCCGTTCATTTTACAGATGCAAGAAGGGAAGTTCATCACATACCTTGTCGTCAGAGTCGGAGTTTGAGTCAGTCTGGTTGCTCTTCTTACTACCAGAGCTAAGGCCATGTTGCAGAAGCCGTCTCTAGCGAAGCAGCTCAGCCCGCTCAGGTTCTTGGATGACTTCCTGCCCTTGCGCTGGTCACCTTCATCTTCACTCTGCTCGAGCTCGAGGTGGAGTACGCGGAACTGGAGTCGACGTCGCTCGCTCCAACCATCGCTCGGGCCTTACCTCGGCTCTCCTTCTTTCTCGATTGTTGCTCATTCTTGTGCTTGTGCTTGTGATCGCGCCTTGATCGGTACTTGCCATCCGTCTTCGACTTGTGCTTGTAGTTGTCCTTGTTCTCGACCTTCTCGGGGCAGTCGGCGACGAAGTATCCCGGCTTGTTGCACTAGAAGTAGGTCCTCATGTTCCTCCTCATGTTCACCCGGTTCTCGTGCATTCTCTCGAACTGCCTCGTCAGCGGCGCCAGCTCGTCCTCTCCAAGCACGTCGAACTCCTCATTTGGCACAGACATCAAAGAGGATAAGGAAAAGATCCTGGTGGATGGGTTAGCGTTAGACTTTTCTTTCGAGCCACCGATGAGGGCAAGACTATGAGAGTCTGTCGGGCCCTCAATCTTGGTTCTCATGCCCCAATCCACCTCAGCCGACTTGAGCTTCGAGAACAGCTCGTTCACGGTCAGAGTGTCATACTTCTCCGACTCCACAATGGCCTCGAACTTTCCCCCAAACCGTATGATCCAACGAGTGTAAGAGCTTGACGGCTCTACCATGAT
Source organism: Cenchrus americanus (assembly GCA_947561735.1). Lineage (NCBI taxonomy): Eukaryota > Viridiplantae > Streptophyta > Magnoliopsida > Poales > Poaceae > Cenchrus > Cenchrus americanus. Next base: position 10,760,675 of record OX387239.1, read on the forward strand.
CATCGTACGGGAGCACGTCCACATTGGCCCTCATGTTGTTCACCACAACCATGAACCTCTAAAACAAGGCATCGATGGACTCACCGGGGAGATAAGTGAAATTATCGTACTCTCTCCGATAAGTCACATACATTCGAGCCTGAACCTGCGCGTTTCCAACATGAGCTTCCTTCAACACCGACCAAATTCTACATGCCAAGCTTTACGTGTGCACCCGATCGAATTCAGCTGACACAGTGCACCAAACAAGTAGTCGACCACGTTGTTGTTGGCGTCGAACATGTACCTCGATCCTGGAGCAAAGAAGTTCCTCGGTTCGACATAACCTGTGTCCACCGTGACATCCCAAAGGATCTGACCCTTTCCGCGGAGGAACGCCGCCATCCGCTTACTCCACATCTGGTAGTTTTTGCCATCGAAGTGTGGAGGGCCCGAACCACATTCCTAGTACGCCATCCTTGGATCGTAGACTGGTTAGAGTCAATCAAGACCCGTAACCGGCTCTGATACCACTTGAAAGACCGAAACGGCGAACCAGAGAGGGGGAGTGAATGGGAGCCGATAAAATTCTTCTCGAAGGAGATAGAGGCTCCAACAAGATGAACACGACTTCCAACACACATCTCCGACTCAACTACCCAAGTTGGTCAAGACCACGTAGCCATTGGAGTGCTACTGATCCTAGTAACAAACAAACAACTTTCCGAGCCAAAAACTCACCAACACGCACAGCGGAAACTTGCATGGCTTGCTGCCTGTGCTACACCAGTCAGACCGATGGCCTGCGCTGGTCAGACCGGTGTCACCGGTCAGACGGTGGACAGAGCCAGTTAGGCCGGTGGCTGTAGCAGCCGTAGAACAAATGATCCAGAGAGCCTCAATGACTTCCCTTGGCCCTGGAACAAAAACACCCTCAAAACACAACCTGCACGGAAGAAGAACCCTACTCAAAGCCAACCAAAACACCTCCAAAACTGCAAAAAACTGACCAGCACCAACACAACCCAAAGACAACGGATTAAGCAACTCACCCGAGGCAAATCCCACAAAGGGCTCACACCGGTCAACCGGTCAAGAGGACCAGTCAGACAGGTGTAACCTGGGCAGCTCGGGATGAACAGAATCCGCGAGTCAACTCCTCCAAATCCAACTCCTGATCTCCCGATTCGCTCCACGGATCCGAACAAGACTTTGGGATAGTAGGAACACCTCATGGGCACTCCATAGCCAAGTTATGGTCCACCAAAACTCGTTGAATCAAGAGTAATCAAAGGATTTCCGCCAATAACACACCAAACCCTAGGACAACGAAAACCCCAAAATCGAGCCCCTTTTCTCACGGATTTGGGAGCGAAATCAAAGGGAAAAGAACCACGAAGGGTTCATGCATACATCCCCCAACAAATCCCCAAGAAAACGGCCTCAAAATCTCTCCAAGAAAATCGCCAAGAGAAGGCTCCGAAAATCACCAAATAGGAAGACCAGGAAGAACTCAAACAAGCCTTGAGGAACCACGCCAAATCATCATACATACCATGAAGGTTCATATAAGGTCTAGATTCCGCTCGATCATCCTACCCTCTCACAAGATCTCACCATGAAGCTCTCAAGCTAGTCCTAGATATTCCGATTGAAAAGGAAGAGGAAAATAGCAAAACAAAATGAGCTAGGGTTCCAAGAGATGGTTACCATCCTCTAACCCCTTGGATTATATGCAGGCAACCCGAAAGACTAAATTTACCCTTAAGGCCTAAACTAGGATACACGCCCACCAACGACACTTTGGGAAATTGTCTTCGTAACACCATCGGACGGATGCCCAGCAACCGCAAACTTGCTTAGCCTTGACGCAAGCCTTGCAATCCTGACACGTGTCCTCCACTTTGAAGTCTCTAGACTGCGTCGTCACACACTGGTCAGAGCGGTTCTCTTCATCGGTCAGACCGATACCCACCGGTCAGACCGGTCTGGAGCTGCTGCACATTCTGTCTTCAGTTCTTCGGTTGGCTTTGTGGATCAACCAAGGAACCCAGTGGTTTTCTAGTGAACCACTGAAACCCCGTGAACTCGGTGTAGCCTCCGCCAATCGCCACTCATGACTCGGCTCCCATGTAGTCCCGGCTCGACATTGGTTTTGAGGCTCAACCAAGAAACTGTCCATGACTTCATCTTGCCATTCTTGCGACCATGCGGCCCGCACTTGACTCCACTAGCCACCGGGTCCCTCGAACGAAGCCTACTTGTCTTCTCCACACTTGGAGGCCTCACTGGCAACAATCTTTCGCACTTGTTCTCCACACTTGTAAGAATCAGTCCACACAATGTTGTCAATCACTCATCACACCATGAAGCGACCATCCACCAGTCCTCGAACCACACATGGTCCTCATAGGATGGAGTGCCATTAAAATTTCGTGAGGAACACGTATGGTGAAGGATGTGGTGGCGTGGCTGCCCCACTCCCCCATGCTTGCATTTGACATACTTCCTTCATATGGTGGTGGCATCCTTCCATGGTTGTTTATTAGCTTCATGCGCAGCCCCTCCTTCGTCTAGGGCTACGGAGGATGATCTCTCTTACACAATTTCCTTTTCAATTCTTTTTTGTCGGTACAAGAAATCCTTCCTCTAACCAATTTTTGTCTCCCTTCAACAAATAAGTTCAGCCCCATGTTGGAAAGAGGAATAATAACCTTCATCAACTTGTACCTTCTCCTCTCGTATCCACTTTCCTTGCTTCATGTACTCGATCCCAAAGAAATCCTGACAAGTAGAAATTTTGGGTTCCTTGTAATCTTCTCTCGAAATCATTCCCCAAAAATCCTTCTAACATCAACTTGCTCCGGGGATCCTTCTTGTAACCGAGTAGTTCTCCAATATATCTATAAGGAACTAGTTGCTTTTCATCTTCATGGCGAAATGAGAGGCACGACACTCCTTCATTGATTACCGGTGCTAATGTATAAGGACATCCAAATCAAGCTCCTTGTGAGTATTCACACCAACTCCATGAAGAATCGCACCCATCCAAGATTGCTCAAAATTTGATATCCGAGTAGAATCCAATACTTCGAGGGTGTTGTCATCGAAGTTAAAATTTGGCACAAGCCTCTTCTCAAGACGAACACGCCTCTCCTCCTCCTCCTCCTCCGGCTTCATGATACATCCATTGGAACACCTAGGAGTGTGTGGTGGTGGAGCGGATGAACGACTTGAGCATCATGGTGGAACGGGTTGCTATTCCGTGTGTCCTCGCGGTTCGGTGTTCCGCATGGATGAACTTCGTGTACTCCTTATGCTACCGAGGGGTAGCGTATTGCTCCTCGGTGGTGCCACGTAGGGATGGATTCGGATGTCTGGAAATCCAAATTATCCATATTCATATCTGCTCAAAACGATAATATGAATATCCGTATTCATATTCGTTTTTAATATGGATGTCAGATGGATGTATTCGAATCCGATTTTCAATGTTATCCGAATTCGACCGACATATCCGACATTATTTGTATCCGCAAAAGTAAAGTACCCATAGAAAACATCTAAAATTTATTTATATTACTAAATACTAATTACAAATGATGTTAATTTTAATATTGCTAGTAAAATAATTATTTACATTTAGCTATTGAAAATTATATATATGACAACTTAAAAATTATGCTAACCTAATATTACTAAATTATATAATGATATTTCATAATTAATTTTGATGTGTCTAATCATAGTAATTTTCAATACAATATACTATTTAGCAAATAAATAAATTATATTTAAATGTATTTATGTACTTATTTTTACTTATAAAATATGTTTATATAGTTACAAAATAACTTATTTTGTATTTATTGTCATATATTAATTATTAACTAATACTTATTTTGTATTTATTGTCATATATTAATTATTAACTAACTAACTAATATGTTATTTGCAAAAAGATATCTATTATGTATAATGATCATAATTTACTCTCTACTTGTAACATGATTTCTACTTGTAACATAATTTGATCAATTAAAAAATCATCGACAAATGAAATTGATACTCATTTATGACTCTATGTTGTAAATCAAGTAAGTATTCGAATGTGAATCCAAATTTGAATATCCATTTTGTATTCGCGTTTGATAATATTCGTATTCGTATCCGAATTTGAAATAAAATGTGGTAAATAGTGACATCAGAATTAGTATCCTTGTATATCCTATCCGAATCCATCCCTAGTGCTACGTCTTCCTCCATGCTTTGAGGAGACTCGGAAACCTAGTGCCTCCTTGAAGATCTCGATGATGGCGCCTTCGATGATCGTGTCTTCTTGGTGAAGAAATTGGTGGCCTTCTTCCACATTGTTGTTTGCACTAACTCACAACGAGTGCACCGAGGGTTGCTTGTCGGTGGTAAAACCACACAAGAAAAGTATATGGAGTGATGGAAATTATGGTGAATTTTCTTTATTATTATTATTGGATGGTGGTGAGTGAGGTGCACAATTTAGGATGGATATTAGCCCATAGGGTTTGTGGATTCTTGAACATGCAACCGCCTATTAAGGTGAAGCTAAACTAATTTGTTGAGGTGTGTACATAAGGCCAGTTTAGCTAAACCTACAAAAGGTATGTTGATGGGATCTACGGGAGCAGCGGACCTCATACTCCCATTAAGCATGGTAGCTAGCCTTAGGCATCAAAGCATTATCAACACGAACGAAATAAAAGATTCGGCTATTACATGACAAGATCCTACAACACCATGGAAGTAAAAAATTTTCTAGGTTGTTTCTAAAGCTTATGGGCTAAGAACTCAAGAACACAAATTAATAAATGCATAAATTACTTACCTGGCGAACGGGAGCAGCGGGGGCTTGATCTTTTTCTGAGATGCTTCTTGCTCCCTTCTTTCCTTGTGTACACGCACGAGATTTCATTGCCCGAACCATTCACAACCAAACCTTTGCTTGTGTGATTAATCTTCCACCTCTATTGTTTTATTCCACATCTTGTTCCCTGGCCTCTTGTGCTTCCACCAATTTCCTACAAAACAAGGCCCTTTCTTTCCCCCGTGCTTGTCCTTTTTATGTTCCTACAAATGATGGATACATGATGCATCGTGGGGCATTATATGTTAATCAAACTCAAAAACCTCCCTTAATCATGTTTAGATGCCAATCACTCTTCTAATTTTGAAACTTCAAAAATTAACTCAGCGCTAGCGATGAGTCCAAATATACCATTATATGAGTTTTTAAGCATCAAAAACAATTATAAAACTTATTTTGGTTGCACCGGGATCGATTGCTTCATTAATCGATAGCAAGTCCCTCTGGCATGACCGTGGGGGTATAGGCTTTGGTTCTAATTTTTGCCAAACATGAGAGAGATATTTTTAACAAAAATAAAGTCAGTGGGGCTTAGAAAAATTCTAAATCTAGAGAAACTAATGGATGTCAAGTTGAATGAATACAAAAATCAAGTTTCTTAGGTTCACACATGTCCTACCATGCATCAAAGATTAAAAACATTAAGAAGCATAGAAAGGCTCCACTTTTGTGTTTTCATCATGTAAAACAATCCAACCTTAACACCATGGATAGGATGAAATGTTGGGGTAGGTGCTGAATTTTTTTACTAGTTTCTCTAAAAGATGCAAACAAAACTTGGGATGGCTCACGTCATCGGTTTATGATAAATATAAAATTTAAGTAAAATGACCGAATAGTTATAATGTCTCTAAAAATTATTTAACCACATAGAAATTTATAATATTTAATGCGTAGCAAATTTTAAGACCAACTTACTTGAAAAACTTGAAAATCTTCGGGTTGCCCTCCAGGTAGCTTGACTCTTCAACGGGTTGTACTCCCGGTTCGGCCCCAGTTTCTTCCAAGCTTGCTTCTCACACAATTCCTTATTTGTGTGCACTTGCATGTGGGCCTTTGACGTTGTTTCCTTCACGGTTAAGGCTTGAATCTTGCTATCCAAGCTTCGTCGTTTCCTGGTTGAGTCCCTGAAGATTTGCATGTTGACGCTTCGGTCCTCGGGTCATTTGGAGTCATGTTCATCGCGTGTCTTGACTCTTGTCGGGCTTCATGATCTTCTTCCAAAGTGCTTGATGAACTTATCCCGAAAGTCTCCTCTTTAGCGTAGATTTCCTGCGTAAACAATAAACTCCAAAATCGACATGCAAGAGTGAATTTGTTATATATGGGGGGTTAGTTCCAGTGGTTAGAATAATAAATCAATGCCAACATTAATGGTAAACTCATGGCTAGGTTGACGGAAATTCACCGTCAACAGATGTAAAAGACATTCATGTACTTGTTCACACTAGGAATATTCTCTAGATTTGAGGGTAATCTTGGAATTTAAAAGTCCCTTCGCCTCCATATAAAAGTGTTGACGGTTAATAATTGTATCAAAGTTCGTTTGTGACTCGCAAGCGTACAAGTCTCCCGTCGTAGTCAAGGGACCCTTCTTCCCTCGAGTGGTGAACCCAAGGTATCGAATCCGTGGAACAAATGTGTGACGCAAGACTTAATCTATTAAAGCCAAGTAACTTCAATATTCGATAAAAGACCTAATGCATCTAAGTAAAAGACACAAAACGAATCTAATCTACTAAAAACCGGAGAAAACAAAGTAAGATTGGGTAGATAAACCGATCTAGAGGGATCGGGATAAGCTTTTTGTTGAAGTTCCAAGCAAGAGAAGAAGTAGCAAATCGAATCTTATAAGAAGCGTCTTTAAATCGTGGTTTCCCGTCCAAATCCGAAAACATCCGCCTTTCGAGACCCCCGTTGTCACAACGTATCCCTATTCATGCGGGGAGCTTAGGGCGAGTCAAAAGAAAAGTCGAGATTCTTTCGGAAGATCCGGCGTGTACCTCTAGCCACCGCGGCTACAAGAACACCCTACGTAATCTATCGTACGAATAGAATTGGAATAAGCAAAGCCGATCGAAAAACGAAATCTTCGAGGAAACACTTGATCGCTAAGAAAAGATTCAACTTGATAATTCAACTATGACAATGATACATACACAAGATCACCACCGAATCCTTCCTTGATCTTGCTTCTAGCTCCGGAACTCCGACGTGGTATTCCATGCAAGGTTCCCACGTCGGCTAGGGAAACCCTAGTCAACTAGCTCAACCCTCTCCTCTCCGACATGGTGTCCCTCTCTTCTCTCGCTCCTCGGCGGCCGAAGACGAAATCTTCTCTCGCGTGGCTCTCGGTCGGGGGACTATAAATAGCCCGATTGGCGGCTAGGGCAAAGGAGAGCGAGTTTGGGCCCAAAATGGGCACCGGGCCGACCGGATCGGGGCCGGCCGGCCCGGGCCCATTTTGGCCCGGCCCCGTGGGCTCCTTTGCCCCACGTCGGTTCCCTTGCTTCTCGGATGTTTCCCCCTTCCGCATGTAGGTCCATGTCGTCGGTTTCTCTCCGAATTGGACTCAACTCCTTGTCTTGCAAGATTCAAAGCACTTTTCCGGTCGGTCCCCGGAGTCTGTCGTCTTCTCGGATCAAGTCCCCGGCTTCTTGGAGTTAAGTTTGCTTCATTGCATGACTTGTTCAGGGCTTCAAGGTCTTGTCATGAGGTGCTTGATGAACTTGTCCCGAAAGTCTTGCATTCAACACTAAAACCCTGCATAAACATTAAACTCCAAAACCGACATGCACACGTGAACTTGTTATACCACGGGGGTTAGTACCAATGGATAAGGTATAAAACTCATGCCAACACCGAAGGTAAACTCATGGCTAGGTTGACGGATTTTCACCGTCAACATCTCCCCCATGCTTAAACCTTGCTCGTCCTCGAGTAAGCCTTCGATGGATATCATCATTGCTAAACAATGTTTAAACTTTGCACTTGATTACACATGAGAAAACATAATGCTCTCAAAATTTTAATTCATTAAAGTTCCATAATGTACTAGCCTTCATCTCCACGGAGGGTAGATTCTTATTAAGCTTATCCCACAAGTATTAACATGCTCACAAAGTTTTAAATGGATCTCGAATTTTTGAAATGAAGAACGAGATAAGAAAAGCTAAAACCAAGTTCACAAATTTAAATCATCTCGTATGTTGCTCATGAACTCTCATCTCACTTGTCTCTCAAGCCTATATATTCTACTCCTTTCCCTCTCATATATATGTGGTAGGCTTTATATGGAGCTTTGGGAAAGTTTAGTCTTAACAAGAATTTATAAATGAGGTGTTGTCAAAACAAGACAAGCTTCTCATGGTCTTACCGAGACTCGTCAAAAAGGTCATTGGAAAATAATGTTAAATCAAGGAGGGGAAAGAGAAAAACACACACACTTTAGATGAGTGGACATGTGCAAATGGCAAAGAGTGATCCCGAGGCACAAAGGAAGTCCTCGTTATCGGATTGCACATGGTTGGAAAATGAGAATGGATCTTTTTATCTTGAAGCCTTGAATGCACTCTTAGAGAACCGGGGAGTTCACTTTACGCACAAATATATTTTTTTTTCCTTTCTTTCATTCATTTATATTTTTTCTTTCCTCGTCATATATTCAGTCCATGACTTTCACAACGAAGTTTTGATTTTTTATACCTTGAAAGTCATGAATATCACTGGATTTTTTTTTACCCAACCCTATACATCTCTTTCATCATCATTTTTTTTAAAATACTCCCTTTTGAACTCTAAAACTGCACCGTACCTACCTCCTCCCCCATGCTTAGACGTTGCTCGTCCTCGAGCAAAGAGGCGAAAAATAAGGTAGGTACGGAGAAATTTTTCCTTGGAGAGATACTTGAAATCTTCAACGTTGGCACCGTCTTGCGATCTTCCTTGAATTGATGATCCATCCTCAATGATAGGTTGTGGTCAAGGAGGTAATCACAAAAAGATGATATTTGGTTTAAGGGTGGATATCCGGCGAAGTTTGTGAGATCACCGATGCGGGGATACACAATGCACGGATAAAAGGCTAGCAAAAAGATAGATACGCAAAAACGGAATGACCAGCTTCTTAGTCTCGGGCCACAGAAATCATGGCCTGCAATAACTCACTCAAAAATAAATCTTGTACACTAAGGTTTATGCACTCAAATATATATAAGGCTTTGGATAGGTTGAGCAACACACAAGTGATATTTGTGACAAGGTTAGCAATATTTTTGAGCATAAAAGTCATCTTCAATCTATTCATAACTTGAGAGCACATAAAACACTATGGGTCTTTATTTTAACCATAACCTCCGCTGAAAATTAAGCTAGCATTTAAATAAATTCAGATCTGCATTTTTAAGAGAGCACTAGCTTAAACATGCATAAATCAACTACAAAGATGAACAAAGCTGCAATTTTAATCATATATCATCATGGCACGACTTTTGTAACTTTTCCAATGATAAAATCAAGGTGGTGACTTTATTAATGGTGATATCAAGTTGAAATACACACTGAAAATAAACAAACATGCTTGCTGAAATTTAAATAAAAACAGAAAAATACTACGCAAACACACATAAGCAAAAGCTGAAAATTACAGAGAAAAAGAAAAGAAAAGAAAACTAAAGTTCCTAAATCTTCTAGTCCTCCGCCGGTGGTTGATGTTGATGATCTTGATAATAATACCCTTGCTCATAATATGGTTGGACACTTACTCCGACGAATTGATTTGGCTCCACAAGGTGAAGGCGTCCAAGTTCAAAGGCAATATTTGCGTTGCCTTCACCAAGTTGAGCTGCGTTAGCTTGGATGGCTGCGATGTTTTGAGCGTTACTTGCAGCAAACCCTCCAATAATGGCCATGCTTTGTTGTGGTTGGGGATGATGAGCGTAGGACTCCGCGAAGTTAGCGTTGGGCACAACATAATTTTGTGGGGGTACCGGTGCACCACCCCCCATGCTTGCTCTTGTGGCCCTCCGTAATAACTTGGCGGAGGAGGGACCCCGCCGAATGGTTGCACATTGGGTTGTGCTCCACTCGCTTGTGCGGAGGATATTCCCTCCTCTACGATTCTTCCTCTTTTGTTCTTCCTTGCAGGGACAAGTAATCCCTCTTCCAACCAATCTTCCCTTCCTTCGGTGAAAAGCCTAAGCCTCTCATTCGGAAGGGGTAGGTTCACTATGGCCAACCGATAACCTCCTCTCTCATCTCCACTAATGTATTTGCCTTGCCGCAAATATTCAATGCCGAGAGAGGTACCACGCAAAAGGTGGTCGGGGTTTCTTGCGATCCCCGGCCGCAAGGAAAAGGCCAACATGGAGAGGTAACACCCCGAACCAATATTACCCGCCCCCGATGTTGCTTCACAACACCAACGGTTGATCATGAGGTAAGAGGGGTCTATTGGCTGCCTGGCAATTAAAGCCGAGTATAGCCAATTCAACTCCGTGTCGGTCACCTTTGTTTCCTTCATCCTCCCCAATACCCTCTTGCACATCCAAGAGTGAAATATCCGAATAATGGGGTTGCGGATGCAATTGCGTTGTTGATGGGCTTCTCCGGAGATCATATTCCAAAATCCCGCCAACATGCCGGTGGCACGTCAACTTTCTCCGAGCTCCCTTGTGGAATCCAAGCAGCTCCCTAACGTGCTCGTAGGGAACCACTTGTTGGACTCCCTCCAAACGGAATGACAAGCTTTGCACCCCATCATCATCAACGATGGGTGCAATAGTCATCAAAATTTTCATGGCGAACCCCAAATGGGTGTCCACCGATACTCCGTTGGAGAACCGCACCCATCCAAGGTGCCCCAACATATAGTATATGTCGGTGCCAAAACCCAAGGTGTAGAGTGCTTGGTCGTCGAACTCGACGTTGGGCACAAGCCTCTTCTCAAGATTAGAGAGCCTCTCCTCCTCCTCCGCCGACAAGATGATGAAGCCGTACGAAGAATATGTCGGGGTGTAAGGAGGTGGCGCGGTTGAGCGAGTCGATCGTCGTGGTGGCGCGGGCTGCTCCTCCGTGTGCCCACGAGGTTCGGTGAACCTAATGGAAGTACTTCTTGCAGCCCTTATACCACCAAGGAGGAGAGCATCGTTCCTCCTCGGTGGTGCCGTATCCGTCTCCATGCTCCGGGAGACTCGTAAACCGAGTGCCTTCTCGAAGACGTGGTTGATGACGGCTTGGATGACGATGAACTCTTCTTCTTGGAGAAGAGACTTGTGGTTTTCTTCCATGCTGCACTCTTTTCTTCAACTAAAACTCCGGGTTGCAACCGGTAACTAGGCACTTAAACTCTTTGCTTCGGATGTGGACTTTGAGTGGATTAAGGATGTGGATTTTTTTCTTGAGCTATCAATCTTGGGAAGGTTGGCTATGTCTACGGAGGTTTTGAGCACACAAACATGAACACACAAACAAAGGAAGGAGAGGGAAACTTGCCTGCAGAAAACGGGAGCCGGGGGGCTCCTTATGTAGGTGAGGCCGGCCTCGGTGCTCTTCCCCGCCTCGTCTTTCTTCCAAAGCACGATCATTTCACCTCTCGCAACTTTCCCCGCTCGCGTGCTCCATGAGTTGCACCGCCCAAACGCTCTCGTCCACTCCTTGGTCCTTCCACTTGATGCTTCATGTTTTGGGTCGTGTCCATGCTCCCTAGCTCCACTTGCTTCACATGCCACCATGAAATTCCTACAAAGTTGATGCTTGCTGCCCACCATGCTTGTCCTTTGCATGTGGAATTGGTGAAAGTTGATGAAAGGGAATCCAATGGTGCATGCATGATTACTAGATTGCCTCCATTAAGGTGTGTTTAAGGTTAAGCACTCCTCTAATTCGAAATTTAAAATATTTTTCAGAGCCATGCAAGAGCTCGAACATAATTTTAGAGAAGTTTTTAAACCATTAAAAACAAATGCAAGTCGAAAATATTTTATTTTTACGTCGATTTCGGTCTCTCCGGTATAGTTTGCCTTCATTGGTTGAGAGCAAACATTTCCCGGCTTGATCATGGGGGCATAGGTTTAGGTTCTAATTTTGGCTAGATAAGAAAGATTTTGAATAAAACAAAATTAGAATAGGCTTAGAAAAATTCTAATCCTAGAGAAACCAAGGATATAGATTTTTAAAACCAACCAAAAGTTTTGATTTCTAGGTTCACGCGAGTCCTTCCACGTGCTGAATTTTATTAACACTTAAACATAAATCGTGGCTCTACTCGTGTGGTTTTAGCATGAAAAATAAGTCAACCTCAGCACCATAATGGGGGTGAAAGGTTGAGCTAAGGTTCTGAAATTATTTGGTTGAGGGTTTCTCAAAAAGAAAAGAACAAACAAGCACATAGGAGGGTTCATGCAAAGGGTTTATGATAAAGCAAACATTCAATCAAGAACTATGTCTCTAATATTGTTCAACCACTTCTAAGTATAATGTCTTTGCGTAATAAAACTCAAAAACTAAAATAAAAAAAAACTCGAAAAACCTGGAATCGGGTTGTCCTCCCGGTAGCTTATTCTTGACTTGACGAAACGGGTTGCCTCCCGCCTAGCGCTTCGTTTATAGTCTATAGCTAGACTTCTTCACTTGATTACTCCGGATCAACGCTCTTTGCGGGCGTTGCAATCTTGGGTACCCACCTTGGCTTAGTCAATTTTTTTGGTCTTCACAGTCGGCTTTGTCCTTGGTCTTGACGGATGCAACAACTTCCTTGTGGCTCGGCATCTCGAACTCCGGTCCTTCGGTCGTGATCTTCATGGTCTCTAATGTGATCCTTCATCTCTCCCGAATGAGCTTGAGTAGCCTTCGCCGTCTTGGGACTTTGGAGTTGTCTCGGATATTCTTCTTCGTTACCCATCGGGCGCCCGGCAAGTTGTCCCACTTGCGTCTAGCATCTTCATCATGATGAACACTTCACGTATAGAGCTTCCGACCTCCGTCACCTTGCCATCTAAATTCTTCAATATTTTCTCCATAGCCTCGAACTTAGTGACGGCGTCCTTGGACATGGTCGTACTCCACACACTCCTTGCATGAGGATCTTGCTTCGGCGGCCTTTAGGTGTTGAGCTTCTTTCTCCATCTCCATCTTCTCCATCCTCCTCTTAAGTAAACCGATATGCCACTCAAGGAATCCGACTCGTATGCATTCGGCTCTCGCAATCGTCATGCGGATAGTTGAGACTTTGATCTTGAACGGCCTCCCGGCGTCTTGAAGGTTTATGATAGGTAGATCAACGATGTCCGGGGTGCGCAGCGCTCCGGTGGTTGAGGTTGATCTTCCTTTGGACTTGGAGGTGGTGATTCCCTTGGAGATTTCGACGGTCCTTCGACTTCAACTTTTGAATCTAGGGTTTCCACCCCTTTAGCTTGTGTTGCATGTCACCTTTGCCCGTAAAGTTTTCCCGGATCATCCACAAAAAAGCTTGGGTTTCTTGGAGAGGTAGCCAACCATCTCCGGTTAGGGTTAGCAATAAGCAAAGTATGCAAAGAAAACTAGAAAACAAAACAAATCTATAAAGACTAGAGTTAGATAAACTAGATTAGATGTATTTTGAGGATGATCAAAGTTTAGTAGATGCAAAAATAAAACAAAATCAGTACTGAAAATTACAAAAAAAGCAATAAAAAATCAAATCTTGATCACTTGTTCCCCGGCAACGGCGCCAGAAAAAGGGGCTTGTTGACGGTTAATAATTGTATCAAAGTTCGTTTGTGACTCGCAAGCGTACAAGTCTCCCGTCGTAGTCAAGGGACCCTTCTTCCCTCGAGTGGTGAACCCAAGGTATCGAATCCGTGGAACAAATGTGTGACGCAAGACTTAATCTATTAAAGCCAAGTAACTTCAATATTCGATAAAAGACCTAATGCATCTAAGTAAAAGACACAAAACGAATCTAATCTACTAAAAACTGGAGAAAACAAAGTAAGATTGGGTAGATAAACCGATCTAGAGGGATCGGGGTAAGCCTTTTGTTGAAGTTCCAAGCAAGAGAAGAAGTAGCAAATCGAATCTTATAAGAAGCGTCTTTAAATCGTGGTTTCCCGTCCAAATCCGAAAACATCCGCCTTTCGAGACCCCCGTTCGTCACAACGTATCCCTATTCATGCGGGGAGCTTAGGGCGAGTCAAAAGACAAGTCGAGATTCTTTCGGAAGATCCGGCGTGTACCTCTAGCCACCGCGGCTACAAGAACACCCTATGTAATCTATCGTACGAATAGAATTGGAATAAGCAAAGCCGATCGAAAAACGAAATCTTCGAGGAAACACTTGATCGCTAAGAAAAGATTCAACTTGATAATTCAACTATGACAATGATACATACACAAGATCACCACCGGGATCCTTCCTTGATCTTGCTTCTAGCTCCGGAACTCCGACGTGGTCTTCCATGCAAGGTTCCCACGTCGGCTAGGGAAACCCTAGTCAACTAGCTCAACCCTCTCCTCTCCGACATGGTGTCCCTCTCTTCTCTTGCTCCTCGGCGGCCGAAGACGAAATCTTCTCTCGCGTGGCTCTCGGTCGGGGGACTATAAATAGCCCGATTGGCGGCTAGGGCAAAGGAGAGCGAGTTTGGGCCCAAAATGGGCTCGGGGCCGACCGGACCGGACCGGCCGGCCCGGGGCCCATTTTGGCCCGGCCCCGTGGGCTCCTTTGCCCCACGTCGGTTCCCTTGCTTCCCGGATGTTTCCCCCTTCGCATGTAGGTCCATGTCGTCGGTTTCTCTCCGAATTGGACCGAACTCCTTGTCTTGCAAGATTCGGCACTTTTCTCGGTCGGGTCCCCCGGAGTCCGTTGTCTTCTCGGATCAAGTCCCCGCTTCTTGGAGTTAAGTTTGCTTCATTGCATGACTTGTTCAGGGCTTCAAGGTCTTGTCATGAGGTGCTTGATGAACTTGTCCCGAAAGTCTTGCATTCAACACTAAAACCCTGCATAAACATTAAACTCCAAAACCGACATGCACACGTGAACTTGTTATACCACGGGGGTTAGTACCAATGGATAAGGTATAAAACTCATGCCAACACCGAAGGTAAACTCATGGCTAGGTTGACGGATTTTCACCGTCAACAAAAAGGGGGCTCGAGGGCACATGTAAAGGGATTCACAACTTTTGAGACGAATACAAACTTTCGGGGATTACTTGTTTCCTCGCTTTCCATACTTTCATGCATTCATTCTGGAATCTTGTGTTCGGGGATCCCATCCGACTTTCAGACCCCCCAACATTGGCGCCCACCATGGTTTCAGTCGAAAAGTAACTCACGATGCCTCCACAGAAGAAGTCCAAGAAGAACACTCCTACTAAGGCTCACTAAGAAGACAATCACGCTAGAGAAGAAAATGAAATCCCTCTTACCACAGAACCCTCACAAATCACAGATCAAGAAAGGAGGGAAAAGCTTGAGGCTCTTCAGAAGGCAAGAGCTGAGTAAATAGTGCATACTCTAGAACCATTCACTAAAGAAAATGCTAATGAAGATGATGATCAAGCTATGGACAAAGAATTAGAAAGGGTAAACCAGCAAGTGCAACAACTTCAGAAAGTGAAAGAGAAGTGCTTCGGAGAAGCTGGAGAAACTCGATCAGGCAAAAGAGCAAATAGAAAGAATGCAAAGAGAAATTGATGAAATGAAAGAACATGAAAACAACTCACTGTGGCGTGATTCACCACACCTAAATTCTGGCCACAACAAAAGAACCTCAAGAGAAAATTTCTCCGCATGCAATGGAATCTCGCACTTCGTGGATCCTGATTCACCACTCTCACTTGGCCTGCAAATAGCACCGTGGCCACCAAAGTTTAAACCAGTCTCTCTCCCAAATTATAATGGATATGGAAACTCTAGACAGTTCCTCATGCGATATGAATCAATCGTGAATTCAGCAGGAGAAGATGATGTCACACTGGCCAAATCCTTCATCTTTTCTTGTGAGGGCCTAGTCCTCAACTAGTACTTGTCAGTGTTTTAGACCGGCAACCTACCCAAGGGAGTACCCGAGGTAGATGAATGTGGCCTCGCCGAGATCGGTAACTCGAAGGAAGAGATACGTGGCACACAATTTAGACAGGTTCGGGCCGCGAGGTGCGTAATACTCTACGTCCTATATGCTGTGTAGCTCTAGATTGATTGGATGTGTTCACAAGATGATGCGTATGAGAGAGAGAGGGGTCCCTGCCTCGCCTTATATAGCATGGGAGGCAGCGCTACAAGTCGGTTTGAGGAGAGAGTACTAGTCAGGTGCGTCCAGGAGTCCTCTACACAGTACAGGTCATGTATAGCTTCCTATCCGAGTACTTCTCCAATGTAGTCCTTGCACCCCACGCCATCAGGTGCCGTGTGGCACAAGCCGAGTAGTCCCAGGGGCCCACGGAGTAGTCGGTCCTGGTACCCACCGAGGTGGTGTGCCCAGGGAGGTCCATATGACAAGCCCCCGAGTTCTTTGTAGTCGAGCAGGATAGTTTCGTGTAGTCCTGATGGCCTTGACGAGTAGTCCTCAGGCGTCCCCGAGTACTACAAGCCCAAAGTCCTCAAGAGTACTTGAAGCATCTCGAGGCTGGAAGGTACTCCAGCTGATCCTTGAGTAGTCTGGAAGTCTTCTCGAGTAGTTCCCACATGTCCTCGAGTTCTTCTCTTGAAGGTCTTCAATAATACTCGCATTGTCTTGAAGAAGAAACCATATGGAAAATGCAATTCGAAAAGTCGCATTCCATATGGATTGTAGCCCCCGAGCCTTAGGTCGAATCGCAGATTCAAGCTAAGGGTCAATCTGAAGTCCTGCCAAGATTATCCTGTAAAATCCGGAGAAAAATCGAAGGACACGTGGCACGGAGCCCCCGAGCCTTGAGTCAAGTACTTCCTGTCGAATTGAAGGGTCATCTTGATTGTAGAATGTGTCCTGAGTTGCTCTTGAATCTTGTCGCCACACAGAAAGTTTAGCAGACGTAGCCGAGCCCCCGAAATGGAGAGTGTCGACTACTGGAAGATGAAGAGTCAGGCGGCCGCCACTAAGTCAGTTGCCGATACTTATCTATCTGGTCGTTGCAGCGCCGCCGATTAGGTCGAAACCCTTAGGGTTTTCCATTCCTCACATTCGCAGCCATTGTAGTAGATCTAGCCAAGAGTTCAACCACTCGTGCCACTGCTGCCGCGCCGTAGTCAGCAGATCCATGCGCGCCGCCACCGCTCGCCGCCAGTGAAGCCCCCGAGCGGATGCGAGTGAAAACCCTGTGCACTTGGAGGATGAAGTCTTCTCCGTCCAAGGGCACGAAGGCTGGTGCCGGTGCCGGGAAGAAGAGATCCTGCAGTGAGGCGGAGGAATCTGCCCAAGGATCATCGCCACCGACATCTCCCGCACGGCCCAATCCGAACAAAGAGTGGAAAAGGTAGAAGATGAAGACCAAAGATCTGCTGGCCCTGGTGAACAGCGGGTTCCTCCGGGAGAAGGAGATGGACATGTGGCGCACCGCCGTGGGCGACCCATACCCGATGGAGAAGAACCACGATGAGGTTCCCATGTTCGCCCGGTTCGTGGAGCGTGGACTTGCACTCCCAGCGAGCGACTTCTTCAAGGGTCTTCTCAAGTACTACGGTATCAAGTACTTGAACTTGAACCCTAATGGCATTTTTCACGTCTCCATCTTCGTCCACTTCTGCGAAGCCTTTGTGGGGATCAAACCCCACTGGATCTTTTCCGGAAGTTTTTCCGTCTGAAGCCGCAGCCGAGCGCCAACGGCCCACGAGTAGTCAGAGGAGCCGGAATCCAGATGCGTGAAGGAGATTGGAAGGCCAAGTGGTTTATGTCACAAACCACCACCCGGAGCTGCCGAAGCCTAGCGGGAAGCAGCCGAAACATCGGGCATGGTGGAACACGGAGCCAACAATGCAAGAAGGTATCCAGCTACCCGAGCTGTTGCAGAAGATTATGGGTTTGAGTGAAGCCAGGCTGAGGGCCGAACACGTGGCCTTCAGCTTCATGAAGAGGAGGGTGCAGTCGTTGATGGCACGCGACACCCTCGGGTACTAGTACACCGGCGACGAGGACACGTCGAGAATACCTGGCAACGAAGTCAATGATGAAGACATTGTCGAGAGGCTGGGCAGGATATTCAAGGATATGCTGCCGTACACACCCTGCCTAGTCCCCGAGTACTCCACAGCTCGTCTGCCGAACAAGGTTAGTAGCCGATGACCCTTAGTCTCTGAGTACTGATTAGAATGAAGCAGTTGCACTAACCCAAGTCATTTGCTGCAGGATGACATTGCGAAGTTTGTCTCCGACCCAGCTCCCCCTCCTCGACTTGTAGATATTCTAGAGGAGGGCAAGGGAAAGGCCAAAGAACACCATGAAGTTGTCGAAGGTGACAACACCGTCACCATAGAAGATACGATCGACGAGGAGGACGGGGAAACGCTGCAGGAGCGGTTTCATCTATGGTCCAGGTTCGGGTGACCTGGGCTGTCCCACATCCCCCTCATTGAAGATCCACCGACTAGACTGGAGGCTAGTCTCCCTGCGCCACGGAGGAGGCCGCGTAATGTGGCGCGCAAAGGAGTCGCCAAGAAATTGAAGGTGACAGAGACTACGTCCCAAGAGGTGAGTTCCTCAAGTAGAGTAGTCGAGTACTTGTCTTGGAGTGTTGTGCGCTGACAAATTGAATTCGTAGTTGTCGTAGGAGATTCCATCTTCCGACCCTGTTGACAAAGGGGAAGGAGAGGACTGGGACACGGTGGGCGAGCCGACTGAAAGGAGCCGCAGTCCAGCCCCCACAACAGACGATGAGAGTTGTCGAGCAGTAGGTGCTGGCAGAGGAGAGCAAGCCAGAGGCAAGCACGACTACTGGAGCCGAAGAGCCAGTAGCAGCACAAGCTACAGAAGAGGCGCCCACGGAAGCCGGGCTCGTAGACATCGCTAGCATACTTGGCGCTCCGACCGTGACCATTGTCCGGTCTAGCTTGTAAGTGAAAACCTTCCCGAATAGTACTTGTAACATGGTAGTCTTACTTGGTTGACCACCAATTTTGCATTGTGCAGGAAGTCGACTGATTTGTCCTGGTAAGGAGATGAACCCAACACAGCAGCGGCTGAAGAAAATCCGACACTTGCTGTCGAGGAGTCCACTCCCCTCCCTCAGGTCGAAACAGTGGCGCCAGGCTCAGAAGCTACACCGCCGGAGGCCACTGTGGTAGAAGGTAAGTAGACCACGACTGTGTCGTTTGCCCCATGTAGTCGTCATAGCTCCCGGGTACTGATATCATGTGGCTTGTGTTGATAGGAGCACAAGTCGAGGGGACCGCAATCCCTGAAGCTGTGCCGGTTGAAGGTGTCGTGCCTGAAGCCGAGATGACCGCAGGAGCAGCATTCGAGCCTACGGAGACAGCAGCCCCCGGGGTGACAGAAGAAGTGCATGACGATGCATTGTTGGAGACAAGCATGGGCGTTGTCGTCCGGTCACCGGAAATCCAAGACACGAAGCTGATCCGTCCGGCGCCAATGTCGGAGACCGCAGCGGGTAGTCGTGGTGGGCTTGAGCTTCTAGCAGATGACCTCATCAACCCGACAACGATGGCCCACAACTTGGAGTCAATGCGCCGAGCTAAGCAATGGATGAAGGTACGAGACGGTACCTGTTGACGGTTCAAAACCGTGCTCAAGTTCACCGCAAGCCTACGGGTGACTTGGTGCCTTTTTCACCAAGGAGGTTTCTCCCTAGATTTGTCAATCCAAGGATCGGAAGCAAACTCCTAGGATTCTCCATCTAACCTATTAATCTAGCCTAACATGAAGCATTGATTGCATAAGAAGATAAACCTTAAAGATGTAAGAGTTATAGCATAAGGTTGATCACATCCATGAATGTAGACAAGGTAAAGAGCAAATAAGGGAAACTAATGCCTATCATCTTCTAGTCGTAGTTCCAGCCAAAAGAGCAAGCGCGACATGCATCTCATCCAAAGCCATCTTTAAACTACTATCCTCTGGTCCGATTCCGAAAACTCCCGCCTTTCAGAACCCCCGTTCTGTCACAACGTATTCCTATTCATGCGGGTAGTCTAGGACGAGTTCGAAGAACAAGTTGAAATCGCTTGGTCGGTCCGGTATGAACCTCTAGCCACCGCGGCTACAAGAGCACCCTATGCAATCTAGCTATAGACTAGATTGGGGAAGAAGCATAACCAAGAAGAAAACAAAATCATCGAGGGAGGAATCGGGTCGCTAAAAGATCGGATGACATGAAGTACTTAACTCACATAATAAATGTGTTTAAATCATCTCCACCGAGTACATACCATTGATGACCTCAACTAGCTTCGGAACTCTGGCATGGCTCAACCGTGCAAGGCGGCCATGGCGGCTAGGGTAGGCCTAGGCCATCTCCTAGACGACTTCGAGGACTTGCGGCGGCCATCATCGCTCTCTCCTAGATTTCGCCGAGTTCCTATGGATGGATGGATGTGGCCGCCAGCGAAGGCCGAGACAATTTTTAGACAAGCACCTAGGGCAAAAGGGAGCGCGAACCGGGCCCGTAGTGGGCTAGGCCGGTCGGCCCAAGCCGGCCGGCCCAGGCCCATTTGGGCCCGGTTCGGCGCCGGTTTGCTCCCCGGTTGCTTCTCGCGTGATCCCTTATTTGTGTGTACTTGCATGTGGGCCTTTGACGTCATTTCCTTCACGGTTTAGGCTTGAATCCTTGCCATGCAAGCTTCACTGTTTTCTGGTTGAGTCCCTGGAGACTTGCACGTTGACGCTTCGGTCCTCGGGTCATTTGGAGTCATGTTCACCGCGTGTCTTGACTTGTGACGGTGTCACACCCGATTTTACAAGGAAAACCGAATGCATCTCACGTGTGCGCTAGGATCATTTTACACACACATGATAGACAAAACGAGAGTAATACCATTGCAGTAATAAATCGTTCAAGAGTTAAACCAGTACGATATCCATTATTACATCTAGAGAGGTGGACTCGAAGGTCCGAACACAACGATAACTAAGCGACGAGCAGCTCCATCTTTGACTTCCACAGGCATGATGACTCGGGGATCCGCATGCCCTATAACTCCTCGTAGTCACTCCAGTACTCGTCCTCGCCTTCGACGTTCTCCTCGAACGGCAAGGAGCAAGGGTGAGCACACTTATGGTTGGTGCTCAACAAGTGGGGGAAACAATGCAAGGCTATCAAGGATAGGCTATGGTTCACAGCGGTAAGCATTTTATAAGTTGGTCAAGTTTTATTAGCAAGCACCTAATTACTAAGTGTAAGTGTATACCAACCCACTTAACCTTAAAAGAAACCTCAAACCAAACCACAAACCCATGATTTGCATTAATCTTTAAGTTTATTAATCATGTGAGGGTCCAAGCCGCTCATGACCGTGAGCACGGCTGATTGATCAGTTTTGCACTCTGCAGAGGTTGTACACTTTACCCACAGTTCGTGTTCCCCATGTCGCCCGGGTTGATCAGACCCTTTAACACTTCCAAGTTGAGTGGCTAGGGGTCCACTACGAAGCCTTTACAAAGGAAAGAAGAGAAACCAACAGCCCGCAACGATTCACGAATGCGGAGCGGACCATAACCCTCCCTAATGGTCAGCACCTTAGCCAAGGCTGCTACCCCAAAAGAACCGGGCTATACTCCTTCAACTTTGGCCCCCTGTGCCCCTCTCGGAAAAGAGCTATCAGCTAACCCACTCTCCTAATTAATCTGCTAAGCCAGAGCCATGTGGACTGTGGTTGTACTGTTATCTTGGGTGGTTCTCCATGTTCAGATTATGAATCAAGTTATCTTGTTTTAAGCACAAGCACATAAATAAGCAAAACTGAGATGTATAACATAAACAAAGCATAACCAAACTCATGTAAAGCAAACTAAGCATTTATCTACCCCAAGCATTTGTTTAAACAGGGTTGATCAAGGTAAAGTGGTAAAGCATCTAGTCAAGTCCTTAGCTAGGTGTTTGCCCATCAAGTTTATGCATAGCAACATGAATAGTAAACATTGTTCAGCATGCAGTGACATAGGTTCAAAAAGATTATGCAGGGGGGAAGCCACTTGCCTTCCTCTACAAGTCGGGTGAAATCCTCCTCGAAGACGAGGCTCTTCCTGATCACTTCCGACAGGGAGCTCAGACGAAATAGGCACGATATCTACGAGTCAAACATGAACAACAAACAATAAATAAAACAGTACACCAAACAGTAACAAAACTGGTAAATTTACTGTTTAAAAGATTCTACTCGTCGAGACGATCATTTCGGTATATAGAACGCTAAAACGGAATTAAAATGAAAAAGATATGATTAAAATAGTTTGCAGGGACCTATCTGCAAGAAAACTAAGTTTACAGGGCTGTTTATAAATAAAATCAGGGCTAAAACATAATTTATATAAAAACTAAAGGGCTTCAATGTTATTTCTTAAGAAAAGGACTCCTAACACTATTAACCAGGGTAGACAGGGGCTAGATCGTAAAAACTAGGACCTAACCGTAAAGATTCTTAAAGGTGGAAGGACCGGCTTGTAAACATTTAAAAGATCAGGGGCTCTTTAACAAATCAGCCAGCTCAGTGCCATGGATCTCAGATCCAACGGCCACGGGTGCACGCGTGCACCGTGGACCGCGCTGTGCGCCCGACGCAAGGGTCCACGGTGGACCGTCCCACTTAAACGAAGGGGTATCTGATCTGGGCCGTCCGCGCAAGATCCGACGGCCCTGGTCATGCGCGAGCGGGCGCGGCGGCGAGCACGCCGGAGGGCGGCGGGCTCGCCGGCGCTAGCCCCGGACGGCGCTCCCGGCCATCATTTCGACCATGGGTTGGGGCAACATGCGGCGTGGGCACGTGCGCACGTGACCATGGGATCGGGGGGGGCGATCGGGCCTCACCGGCGGCCGGCACCGTAAGGGGGCGGCGCGGCTACTCCGGCGAGCTCGGGGAGGTGATGCTGTGCGCGAAATAAAGGGGAATCGGGTGGGGATTTTTGCTCACCGCGCACAGAGGAAGACGGCGGGCTCACGGGCGGAGAGAAGGCGGCAGTGAAGGGGCTCGATGACGGCGGCGGCTCGAGCGGCGCTCCGGTGAGCTCGGGGCGCGGCCGCCACGGGCGTCGGGGACGAAGACTGCGCGACGGCACGAGCTTGTTAAGCTCCCGGCGATCCCAAAAATCAAAGAGAACGGGCGGGGGGGTCCGGTCCTTCACCGGCGGCGACGGATCAACGGCGGCGGCGGGAACCCGAGGGCGGCGGCGCGGGGGAATGTGGTGCTCGAGCCCGTGTGCTAGCGTGTCGCGAGAGGCAAAGGGAGGCGTGGGGGTTCGTGCACGAGCTTAAATAGGAGCAAAGGGAGGAAGGCGAGGCGGGTAGGGGACGGGACGGCGGCGGCTTGCCATTGGTTGCCGCGGCCATCACGGCTAGGGTTAAAGGATGGAATGCAACGGTCCTAATTGATCACGGGGAAGGTTAATTGCCTTAATTGACCGCGAGGAGAGGAAAGGAAGGTGGGGAGGCGGCGGGGCGCGGCGGGGATCGCGCGGCGGCGCGGGCTCGGGTGGGCAGCGGGAGGAAGAAGAAAGGAAGGGAGGGGGAGAGGTGTAACACCCGAAAATTCCATCACAATAAAATATTGTTAGCAACATGGTTTAGTTTTATTTTCTAAAGATTTAATATATTTGAGTAAATAAATTTTCCTCTAATTAAATTAAACAACATTTAATAAATAGAATCACCCAAGTGTTTGTGCATCATGTTGAAATGCATGAGTTTTTGGTTGTGGTGTGATTTTAAAAGTCTTAAAATATTTGTGAAAAAGTCCTTAAAAATAATTGTGAAAAAAGTTTGTGAAAAATTGTGTAAACGTTTGAATTTAAAATATGGTTGAAAAGTTGTTAAAAATGGTTTGTGAAAGGTCCTTAAAATAGTTGGAGAAATTTGTGTTAAAATTTGAATTTGAAAACATGTAAAAGATTTGAAGTTAAAAGGTTTGAAAATGGATTTGAAAAGAAAAGGAAAAAAAAGAAAAAACAACAACAACAAACTCTATCAGCCCAGCCCAACCCCGCGGCCCACCTCACCTCCCTCTCCTTTTGTTTTCCAGCCGCGGCCCACACCCGCTTCCGGCCCACGCGGCCCGCTCCACCAGCGCCCCCGCCTTCTCTCTCTTCCGCCGGCTGACAGGTGGGGCCCACCCCGTCGGGCCGTCTTCTACCTCCGGCCATGCCCCACCCCCCTCCTTCCCCGCGCGCGGCCACCGGCTTCCCGCGCCGCCGTCCCACCTTCCCGCCTCCCCGCGCCCATCCGCCTCCTCCACTACGCCATGAAGGCACCGCCACCACCCACTCGACCGCTTCCTCACCTCTTCCCCTCCCAAATAATGACGCCGCACTGAGCCCATGGCCATTAATGGCCGGCCGCCATCAACCTCGCCACCCACCGCCTTGCGTCGTCTCCTCTCCCCATATATACCCTATATAAGGGCGGGCACAATTCCCTCGTCACCCCGCGCCGCTTCTCCGCTCTTCCCCGCTCGCGCACAGCGCCGCCGCCGCCCGAGACCGGAGCTCGCCGCCCGCCCGGAGCGCCGCCGCCCCGATCTCCTCCTACGGCGCCTCTCCCTCCTCTTCAAGCCGCCGGAAACTTCCCCGCCTCCTCCTCTTCCTCCCCATGCGCTCGCCTTTGAAATTGGCGCACGGAGCTTCCTTCCGCCATCGCCGGCGAGCCCGCCGCCGGCCGCCGTCCGCGCCGCCCCTTGCGCGCGCCGCTGCCCGCGCCGTCGCACCGCCGCCGCCCGATCCGATTTGGGCGGTCCGGATTAAATCAGGGCGCACCCCCTTGGATCGGTCCACGGTGGACCGGTGGGCCCGGTCCACCGCGCCGGTCCACCGCTGACGTCAGCAGCCACGTCACGCTGGCGTCACCGCTTGCGTCAGCCCAGCCATTCAGCGTTCGCCACGTGGCACCACCACAGGTCACCCGCAGGCTGCCCAGACATTTTTGCAAAAACAACCCTGCATTTTCTATAATTACAAATATACCCTTCCACCTATATAAAAGTCTTTCAACTAAGTCCTTTCTTTTATGCTTAGGCCCCTGCAGTCCTTAGTTTCTATGTTCTTTAGTCTATCCTTAACCTTTTACATGTTAGACCTTCTAGTTTCACACATATTTATGTTTAGGTCCCTGAAATCTTGCAGAAAACTCCATAAACTTTCAGATATTCACAATTTAGTCCCTGAATCTTGTTTCAGCCATATCTTTTTCATCCTAGCTCCGTTTTACGCGTTCTTGGTGTCCACGCGATCGTCTCTCCGAGCCCGTCATTTCTAAAAGCTTGTTTTAGTCTTTTGGTAATGTTTGATGTATTGTTTTATTTATTGTATGTTTTCTTGCATGATCGTAGCCAACGCGCCGTTCGAGGAAGTTCAAGTGCAGAGCTTTGCAGATAAGGAAAGTAGCTTATCGTTGGAGAAAGGCAAGTGACCCTAACCACCCTTCTACCTATGCTTTAATTAAGAACACTATAAATTAATTGGAAAATGGAGAACCACCCAGGAAAACAGTGCAACCACAGTCCATATGGCTCTGGCTTAGCCAATTAATTAGGTGTGTGATTGTATTGACGACCCTATCCAAAAGGAACACGGGGGCTCGGGTTGCGGGGGCATAGCCCGGTTCTTTTGGGGTAGCGACCTTTGCTAAGGTGCGACCACTAGGGAGGGTTATGGTCCGCCCGAGTCAGAATCTGTCGTGGGTTGTTGATGCTTTTGCATATCTTTGTAAAGGCTTCGTAGCGTCCCTATGCAATCAAACCTCGGAAGTGTGGTATTGTGCACGATCGGCACATGCGTGGTTGGGTTCAAAGTTCTTTGGAACTTTTACGCGAACCGTGGGAAAAGTGTGCAACCTCTCCGCAGTGTAAAACCGATCGATCGGCCGTGCTCACGGTCAAGAGCGACCCGGACCCTCACATGATTAATTGAACTTAAAGATGGATTAATATTGCTTTCCGGTTATTCCCGTGGCCTTGCCGAGTACCAACCATAAGTGTACTCATCCTTGCTTACGCTGTTCGCAGAAGAACCCCGGAGTGGAGTACTTCACCGACTACGAGGAGTTCGACAATGCGATCAACCGATCGAAGTCTGTGGAAGATGAAGATGGAGTCGCGTTTTCATAGTTATCGTTGTTCGTGTAAAGACCTTCGTGTCTACCATTGTGAGTGTAATAAAAGTTAATAAACCTTTTCTGTACGTTTTGAGCAATGTCTTGTGATATTACACTCATGAGTCTATCATATGTGTGAAATTGTGATCCTGGCACACATATGATATGCATTCGGTTTTCTACGGAAAATCGGGTGTGACAAGAGGCTGACAGGCGGGCCCCGGTCGTCAGCGCTGCGGGAGAAAAAGAAAAAGAAGAAGAGGAGAGGAGTGGGCCGGCGCGGGAGGCTGGATGGGCCGGTTGGGCCATCTGGGCTGAAAGGGAGCCGGCACTGGTTTTCTTTTTTTTTCCTTTTTCTTTTTTTAAACTTCATTTTCAATCCAATATTCATTTCAAATTCAAAACAAACCTTTCAAACTTTTTCTCAAGAAATTTATAAACTTTTTAGAAACCTCACAAGCAACCAAAAACCATGCAAGCCAACTGATGATGCACAAACACTTATTGTCTCTAGGTTTATTAAATTATATTTAATATTTTAGAGCTCAATTTAAATAGAAATTTAATTTCTTTAAATCCTTAAGACTATTTTAAGTTGCTAAGTGATTTTAGTGATGGAATTTTTGGGTGTCACAAATCCTACCCCCTTAAAGAGAATCTCGTCCCGAGATTCAGAAGACTTAGAGAACAGCTGAGGGAAGTCTTCCTTGAGTTCATCCTCTCTTTCCCAAGTTGCCTCTTCCTCAGTATGATGACTCCACTGTACTTTACACATTCTGATGATCTTACTCCTGGTAACTCTTTCTGTTACATCCAAGATCTTAACAGGGTATTCTTTGTATGTTAGGTCATTCTCCATTTGAATATCCTCTAACTATACCGGTTCTATCTTAACCTCACTTGTACATTTCTTCAGCTGTGACACATGGAACACATCATGGACTCCCGACAACTGTGCTGGCAACTCTAACTGGTATGCTACTTCTCCTTTCCGTCCCAAAATTTCGAAAGGTCCGATAAATCGAGGTGATAACTTTCCTCTGACATTAAACCTTCGTAATCCCCGAATAGGTGACACTCTGAGGTATGCATAGTCACCAACTTCCAAAATCACCTCTCTTCTCCAGGGATCAGCATAACTCTTCTGACGTGACTGGGCTACTTTAAGATTCTCCCTTATGATTTCAACTTGCTTTTCTGCTTCTCGTATGCTATCTGGTCCAAAGAGTTGTCTTTCACCGGTCTGGTTCCAAAACAACGGTGTTCTACACTTCCTTCCATACAAAGCCTCAAAAGGTGCCATTTTGATGCTGGACCGATAGCTGTTGTTATAAGCAAACTCTACATAAGGCAAACTCTTATCCCAACTGCCACTGTTCTTCAACGCACAAGCTCTCAACATATCCTCGAGTATCTGATTTGTTCTCTCTGTCTGTCGATCTGTCTGAGGATGGTATGCTGAGCTGAAGTTTAACTTCGTATCCATCGATTCATGCAACTTCTGCCAAAACCGTGAAGTGAACTGTGTGCCTCGATCTGACACTATCTTCTTCGGTACCCCGTGTAAACACACTATCCTTGAATTATACAACTCAGCTAGCTTCACTCCTGTATAGGTCGTCTTTCTTGGGATAAAGTGCGATACCTTGGTTAATCTATCCACAATAACCCAAATAGAGTCATACCCATCACGAGTACGAGGTAATCCTACTATGAAATCCATACCGATTTCTTCCCATTTCCACTCAGGTACCTTCAGAGGCTGAAGCAATCCTGCTGGCCTTTGATACTCAGCCTTCACTCTTTGACACACATCACACAAAGCTACATGAGCTGCTACATCTTTCTTCATCCCATACCACCAGAATCTCTGCTTCAAGTCCTGATACATCTTGGTACTTCCAGGGTGTACGGAGTAAGCTGAATCGTGTGCTTCCTTCAAGATAGCTTCTCTCAACTCCTTGATATCAGGTACACAGATTCTGTTTTTAAACCACACTGTTCCTTGCTCATCTTCTCTGAATTCCAGAACTTTGCCTAACTTAATAGACTTCCTGTATTCTGTAATCTTGTCATCAGTCAACTGTCCTTTCCTGATATCCTGCTCAAGTGTCGACTCAATTTCTAATGTCAAAGTCTCACTCGAAGCAACCATTCCCAAGTTAAGCTGTGCCATCTCCCAACATAGTTCCTGAGGTAACAGGTGTCCTATCAGCATGCTAGTCTGTCCCTTCCGACTCAAAGCATCTGCCACAACAATTGCCTTCCCTGGATGGTATTGGTTATCCAAATCACAATCCTTGATTAACTCCAACCACCTTCTTTGCCTCAAATTCAAATCCTTCTGAGTAAAGATATACTTCAGACTCTTATGGTCAGTAAAGGTCTTGCACTTGTTTCCAATCATGTAATGTCTCCAAATCTTCAATGCGTGAACAACCGTAGCTAACTCAAGATCATGAGTAGGGTAGTTCTGCTCATGTTTCCTCAACTGTCTTGAAGCATAAGCTACTACCTTTCCTTCTTGCATTAACACACATCCCAAACCTTGCCGTGAGGCATCACAGTATACATTAAACCCTTTGTGTATGTCCGGCATGATCAACACGAGCCGTGGTCGACCTCTTCTTCAATTCCTCAAAGCTAGCCCGACACTTCTCATCCCACTTGAATTCTCTTCCTTTCTCGAGCAGAGTGGTAAGTGGCTTCACTATCTTAGAAAATCCTTCAATGAACCTCCGATAGTATCCTCGCAAGTCCAAGGAAGCTTCGATCTCCGGCACATTCTTAGGCGGACTCCGCTTCAATACATCCCGAACCTTGCTTGGATCAACTGCAATTCCTCCATCTGTGATGATGTGTCCGAGAAAAGAGACCTCCTTCAACCAGAAAGCACACTTGCTGAACTTGGCATACAACTGATGTTCCCGTAGCTTCTGTAACACAAGCCTCAGATGTTCTTCATGTTCTTCCTCACTCCGAGAGAATACCAATATGTCATCAATGAATACCACAACGAACTTATCCAGATACTCCATGAATACCTTGTTCATCAAATACATAAAGTATCTTTGGTGCATTGGTCGAGCCAAAGGACATCACAGTGAACTCATACAACCCGTATCTAGATGTGAATGTTGTCTTTAGTATGTCCTCCACTCGGATTTTTAACGGTGATAACTTTGATCTAAGATCTATCTTAGAGAAGGCCTTAGCTCCTCTCATCCGATCAAACAAATCCTCAATCCGAGGTAAAGGGTATTTATTCTTGATAGTAACCTCATTAAGTGATTGATAATCTATACACAACCTCCTAGATCCATCCTTTTTATCAACGAAGAGTGTGGGGTCTCCCCATGGTGATGAACTAGGACGGATAAACCCTTTACTAAGTACTTCTTTGATTTGTTTCTTTAATTCAGCTAGATCTTTAACATCCATTGTATATGGTCTTTTAGATATGGGAGCGGTACCAGGTATAAGTTCAATACTAAATTCAATGTCACGATCGGGTGGCATACCTGGCAAATCCTCTGGAAACACATCAGGGAATTCATTCACTATCCTTATATCCTCCAAGGCCTTGCTTTCAACAGAGTTCACAACTCCTTTGCTGGATGAGGGTGCACTCACATATTCTACTCTCTCCCCTTGAGGACTGGTTAACAGTACTAACCTCTTCCGACACTGAATAACTCCATCACAACTTCTTAACCAATCCATACCAAGAATAACATCTATTCCCCATGATTTTAGAACTACCAGATTAGCAAGAAAGTCTACCCCCATGATATTAATCTTTACCTCGTGGGCATATATGAGCGGTTTTCATTTCTCCCCCGGGAGTGCTAACTATCGGTGGGTTCTTCATTGTGCTCGTAGATAAGTTATATTTTGCCACAAATTGATCGGTTATGAATGAATGTGATGCTCCCGAATCAAATAATATGGTAGCGAGGTACGAGTTGACAAAAAACGTACCCAATACCACGCCGGCGTCATTCCGAGCTTGCTCCACCGATACATGATTAACTCGGCCACGCACATGACTCGCCGGCCTCTCTTGCCGGGTGTCCCTGGAGTACGAGCCCGCGAAGATGGCCGCCCGGTCCTATTTCCATTGTCTCTCTCGCGGAGTTTGCATCACCCTCTTGGGACAATTGTTAGCATAATGCCCCGACTCTCCACACTTGAAGCATCCACCCGGCCGCACGGGGGTTGGTGTTTCGATGGGTGCCCCGCAGTTATTGCTAGGATGACTTAGGCCGAGGGGTAGGAGCTCGGGTGTCTAGGGATTGAAGCGCCGTAGCTGAAACGAGCGCCGCAACGCACGTTCGTGGGTACCTCCCACCTTGACCACCAGGATGATATGGAGTCAGGCTCTGCTGAGAACTGTAACGGGGACGGGTATTGCTGCTAGACTGTTCATGAGACTGAAACTTGCGTTTCTGTTCACCCATCTCCTTTCTCTTGCTTTCCAGCCCAATAGCTTTGTTCACTAGCATCTGAAAGTCTGGGAAGATGTGACTGCGCTTGATAGTTTAAAGGACCAATCAAGCCATCCGGAACCTTTCCCCGCCTCTTTGGATCGGTGTTGACTTCATCGGGTGCATAGCGTGACAAGTGAGTGAACTTGTCCGGATACTCGATCACCGACATATTGCCCCGCCTCGGTGACAAGAACTCCCTCTCGCTTAAGCTTGAGAACCCCCGAAGGGATGTGGTAAGTACGGAAGTTGTCACGGAACTCCCGCCAAGTGATGTTCTCGCCCGTTGGGATGAGCGCTTGAGTACGCATCCCACCAATCTGCGTCCCGCCCCACAAGTCTTCCCGGCGGCATACAGGACCATCTCCCTGTTAGTGCATTGCACGGTCTCCAGCTTCTTAGTGATAGTTTTCAGGCAGTCGTCAGCATCCAGTGGATCAGACGAGTGGGAAAACGTAGGGGGGTGGTGGCTCATGAACTCCTTGTGCCTGTCCCTTGGTGGCGGGGGTGGCGGAGGGATCGGCTGTGGTGGCTGGTTCTGTTGAGCTTGCATCTACTGCACAGTGTTGGTAAGATTCTGAATCAGTTGCATTTGCGCTGCCAGAAACTGCTGCATGTTTGGGTCCATTGCTTGGTTGATCGGTGGAGGTGGTGCTGGGTTTTGCTGATTTGCGATATGCGCCCGGATCACAGGCGGCACGTCTTGACCTCCTCCAGACCTGGTGTTTACCATCTGACCGTTAGAAAAATCATATCTCAAATAATTGTACTTGAATCATTGCATAAAAGGATAACTCAAAATAAAATAACAGCATGTTCTTCAGTTAGGACAGATTCTGTTGACCTCAAAGAATTATGTATAACTTTGTGTGTAATTATCCAATGACCACGAATTTTTACCAGATTATGATGTATAGAATTATGGAACCATCCCAACTGGAATCACCTCATTTGGACATCTATAACTCGAGATAAAATTCAAACAGTACAGCTATATCAGCAGAGATTTACAGATTCTGACTTGTTCATTACTTCGTGCATAACTCCCAGAATATGTATTGTATACCATTGAATTTTTTACAGAAATTCATCCTCTACATTTGTGAACTAACCCAACTGGTTCCATGTCATTTGGAGTTCTGTAGCTTGAGTTATAAACAAAACATTACTGGTATGTCATATGACTGCGAAAACAGATTTGATCCAACCAAACTTGCATAAGAGATTAAGCAATGACAACCGATAAAACCCAAACCATTCTTTAATTAACTTAAAAATTCAGATTTCATAGTGGCC
This sequence comes from Cenchrus americanus, assembly GCA_947561735.1. NCBI lineage: Eukaryota > Viridiplantae > Streptophyta > Magnoliopsida > Poales > Poaceae > Cenchrus > Cenchrus americanus. Next base: position 10,792,540 of record OX387239.1, read on the forward strand.
ATCACTCCACCATACAATTCACAATCAAGCAAAGATCCAACTCAAACATGTTTGCAAACAGCATTCATTATTACAAACAATTACGTTCATGCAGGAACGATCTAACGAAAGGTAAATGATAAGGGCGAGTATCCTAGGATCCTAGCCAAGACGAGTAGTAGCTTCATCGGTGTCACACCTGATTTTCCGAAGAAACCAAATGCATCTCATATGTGCGCCAGGATCAGATTTACACACATATGATAGACGTCATGAGTGAAATATCAATAAACAGCAATAAAAACATACAAGAGTTAAACCATTACATTGTCTCTTCGAAGGTCTTTACAACGAACAAACGATAACTATGAAGACGCAGCACCGTCTTCATCTTCCACAGGCATCTGACTGGGGGCACGCAAGCCTCAGAACTCCTCATAGTCGCTGAAATACTTCTCTCCAGTGTTCTCTTCTGAACAGCGGGTAAGCAAGGGTGAGCACACTTATGGTTGGAGCTCAGCAAGTGGGGGAAAGATGCAAGGCCATCAAGGATAGGCTAAGAGTTTTGCTGCGGTTAGCATTTTTAATGTTGGTCAAATTTATTAGCAAGCACCTAATTACTAGATGTAAGTTTATACCAACCCACTTAAGCATTTAGGAACGCATCTCATCTCAAAAACCCACAAGAAACCACGATTTAGTTCCATCTTCAAGTTTATTAATCATGTGAGGGTCCAGGCCACTCTTGACCGTGAGCACGGCTGATCGATCAGTTTTACACTCTGCAGAGGTTGTACACTTTACCCACAGTTCGTGTTCCCCATGTCGCCCGGGTTGATCAGACCCTTTAACACTTCCAAGGTGAGTGGCTAGGGGTCCACTACGAAGCCTTTACAAAGGAAAGAAGAGAAACCAACGACCCGCAACGCATTACGAAGGGAGCGGACCATAACCCTCCCTAATGGTCAGCACCTTAGCCAAGGCTGCTACCCCAAAAGAACCGGGCTATACCCCTTCAACTCCGGCCCCCGTGCCCCTCTCGGAAAAGACCTATCAGCTAACCCACTCTCCTAATTAATTGGCTAAGCCAGAGCCATGTGGACTGTGGTTGCACTGTTTTCCCGGGTGGTTCTCCATGTTTCGATTAAACCATAAGATCTTGTTATTAACCATAAGCACATACATACATATATATATATATCACCCAAGGTTATCATGATCAACATTCATCATATTGTAAAAGATTCATTTTAACCATCCAAAGTTATAGCAACTAAGCATTTCTACCCAAAACATTTGTTTAAAAGGGGTTGTCCAAGGTAAAGGGGATAAAATCTAGTCATGTCCTTAAAAAGGTGATTTCCCATCAAGTTTATGCATAGCAACATTTAAAAGTAAACTTAGTTATCATGCAGGTTGTGTGGGACAAAAAATAGAATATGCAGGGGGAGAAGTCCACTTGCCTTCCTTGCTTAAACACTGGAGTTCTTCTTCAAACACTTGTTCTTGATCTACTCCAACTGGCTGCTCACTTGAAACTGGCACGATGTCTACGAGCACACAAGAAAGCATACAATAAACAAATCAATACACCAAGCAAAGGTAAACCGATCTGACAGAAGAAACAGATAACAAGGTAGCTTTAAAGAAAGGTGCCTAGGAAAGATTAGGTGTAAGAACATAGTTGATTCACCAAGAGAGAACAAGGGTTGGCTCTAGGAAAGCGAACACAAAAGCACTAGGAACTATCGAGAGCTTTGGATGATCCCAAACAAAAGCTAGCTATGTGCTTGGTATCTTTTAGTTAAGTAAAATCATGTGTATAGGTTATTTCAAAGAAATACCCTATTAAGAATTAAGCGAGTTATATTTGTATTTAAAAGATGATGTAAACCTAGCCCAATTTTATTTATAAATATTCAAGTATGATTTATGCAAATTAAACATTTTAATTCAAAAGAAGCATGTAAAAACATCTAGGCGCTTATCTTTATATTTCGAGTTATTCTAATCAAATTACAACTTAAAAACACATTTATATTCATATTAATCAAATTAACAATTTAATTAAGAAAACTCGAGATAAACCTATATTGCTTTTATTTAGGAAGCAAATTGCATAAACATTACTCAAATTAAGTTTGATTATAAAAACCGAGGTACACATCTAATTAGCTTTTAATTATAAGAAATATTTAACTAGTTTTAAGCATATTAACTTTCTTATGAAAACACGTGTTGAACTCTAGCTAGATTTTAATTAGAAAAGCATGCACAATAAGATTTAATCATATTTATCATTTAAATAAATTATAAAACAAGGAACATGTACAACATTGGTCCTATCACGTAGTTTTAGTTGATATGAGCCTAACGCAACTTGAAACGGTGGAAACGGAGCTAAAACGCACAAGATATGGCCAAAACAAGGTTCTAAAGCTGACGGGCTTGAAAAGACGGTCGCGTGGACACCAAGAACGCTTAAAACGGAGCTAGGACGGAAAAGATATGGCTAAAACAAGTTTCAGGGGCTTTTCTGCGAAGAAACTAGACTTCAGGGACCTAGCTGTAAGATGCCAGGGGCTAACACATAATTATGTGTATAAGGCGAATGGTTTATGCGCAAAAGAACCTATAAGGGCTTTCGGGTGCTAAAACAGGAAAGGTAAGGGGCTTGAACAGAAGAAACAGGACCTAGTTGTAAGGGTTTTACAAGGTGGAAGGACATATCTGTGATATTCAAAACTGCAGGGGCTTATTCGCAAAACCGCGGACACTGTTGACCGTTACATGGCTGGTTGACTCGAGGAAAGGGCTGATCTATGCCGTTGATTTCGGATCGGATGGCTGGCGTCGTCCGCACGCGAGGGAGCAGCGGTGGGCGCGTGGACCGGCGCTGTGGACCTGGTCCATGGGTCCATCGTGGACCGGGGCAAACGGGTATACCCCGATCTAATCTGCGCCGTCGATTAGGATCGGGCGGTCCTGGTGGCCTGCAAGCGGGCACGCGGCGGTGGACGGCGGCGCCCGGTGCGACCTCGCCGGAAGATGGCCTGAATTTCGCCGGCGCACACAAAAACGACTTCCCGGCCACCAAACTCGACGCGAAAAGCACCTACAGAGAGCTGGGGAGAAGGTGAACTCGACCACGGGTTCTAGGGGGTGGTTCTGGCTACGGGTGAACGGCGCCACGGAAGGGGGGCGGCGCGGCCAACCCTGGCCTGCTGGTGCCGGTGTTACGGCTCGGGTCGCAGGAAAACAAGGGAGGGGGCGAGGTTCTCACCACGCAAGCAAGCCTCGGGCGAAGGCGATGGCGTCCTCGAGGCGACGCAGAGGGAGATCGACGCCGGCGACTGGAGGTTGAAGACGACGGCGGCGCTAGGGATGTTGGCTCGGTCCCGTGAACGAAGAGGTGGTCCTGGAACAAGAGAGGGCTCGAGTGAGCGATGTAGACGGAGAAGAGAGAGGGAGAAAGAGTCAGGGCACATTCACCGGCGATGAGGAGCTTGCACGGCCGGCAATGGCCGGCGGCGAGGGGGACTTCACGGCGGTGGCATGTACGCGAGAGGAGAGGATGCAGGGCGTGCACAAGCGAAGGAAAAGGGTGCGCGAGGGCTCAAGCACGTCTCTTATAGCACAAGGGAGGGAGAGGGAGCGGCGGCCGGTGCCCGGTCGGCCATTGATGGGCGGGGGGAGGGCGACCGGTGGCTCAAGGTATTCAAGGGGGCGGCTTGATGGGGAAGGAGTAACCGAAGGAGTAATGGAGGGGGAGTGAAGCACCGAGGCTTAATTGCACCCTAACGGTGGCGATTCAAGGAGGGGAGGCGCGGGAGATGCGGGGAGGGGCCGGCGGCGGCGCGGTTGACTCGGGGCAGGGGAAGTGAAAGGGATCGGCTAGAGGTGGGAGGCGGTCCTGACATGTGGGCCCGGTCGGTCAGTGACCGGAAGAGAGGGGAGGAGAGGGGAGCTGGGTCGCGGGTTTGGTGGGCCGCGCGTGCGGCGCCGGGCCGAAAGCACGCAAGCAAAGGGAGAGGGAGAAAGGCGGCACCGCTCGGCCGGGGCAGTCGAGGAGGGATAGGTGGGCCGGTGGGCTGAAAAGAGAGAGAGAGGTTTGGGAAGGAGTTTTCTTCTTTTTTATTTTTTTTCAAACTCCTTTTTCAAACTTTCAAAAGTTTTAAACCCTTTCAAAACTTTTCATCTTTTAAAAAAATTCAAATCAGTTTAAAGACTTTTAAAACTCCACACAAACAAGCAATAGAACCATGCATTCAAATTATGATGCACAAGCACTTATCGCTTCTAAAATTATTAAAATGATATTAAAATATTTAGAGACCAAATTTATTTGATAATTTATTAATCCTTAGAAAATAAAACAAAAACACCATGTTGCTTACATTAATTTAGTGATGGAATTTTAGGGTGTCACAAATCTACCCCCCCTTAAAAAGAATCTCGTCCCGAGATTCTGAGAGATTGGAAAAGAAACTAAGGGTACTCTTCTATAAGTCCATCTTGCATGCTGAGTTCTTCTGGCAGCCATAGCTTCTTCTTTTGCTTTCCTTCATCTTATTTCACTTTTCCTTCCTTCTTGGAAGGGCAGTCGTGGCAACTTCAATCCTATCTCCTTGTGGGCTGGTTAAGAGCACTGACTTCTTGGCACACAGAATTATTCCATCACATTCGCCTAACCAATCCATTCTAAGTATCACATCTATTCCACTAGATGTAAGAACTACTAGATCAGCTTGAAAATCTATTCCCTTGATTTTAAGATTGACTCTCAGCATTCATGGGTGGATTTTTTTTTTATTTCACCGTTCGGGGATCTAATCAGCAAATGTGTCTTCATAGAACTCATAGGTATATCATGCTTTGCCACGAATTGTTTAGTAACGAAAGAATGTGATGCTCCGGAATCAAATAAAATCGTTGCAGGCACAGAGTTGACAGGAAACGTATCCAGCACAATTCCAGGAGCGTCTTGAACCTGTTCAGCTGTCATGTGGTTCAATCTGCCACACACGTAATTCCGTTGACCCTTGTTGATCTAAAAATTTGCACTCCCATGGTGTATCTGAGATGTTGGTTGTCCGAACCTTTGACCATTGTCTTTCTGGGAGTCTAGATGTTACGATTTGGGCAGATGCCGGTATATCATTCCAATTCTCCACAATTGAAACAACCATTAGAGTGAACTTGAGAGTTGTTTCTCATTAGTGCACCTAAGCGATCTCGATGATGATTTGGAACATGTGGTGTTTGTTGGCTGAAATGTTGGAACTGCTGGGTTGAATGCTGCAATTAAGAATTTCGCAAATAATTTTCACTTGATCCACCAGAACTAAACTGAGAACCCTTGTGACGAGTTGAAGCAGGGGACGTGTTTTGCTAGATTGCCCATGTGTCTGGAACTTGCGCTTCTGTTCACCAAGTTTTGCATGTTTATTCTCTAGACCTATGTTTGGTTTAGTAATGTTGCGAAGTCCGAGAAGCTGTGACTCTGTAGTTGATAGTTGAGTGGCCCTATCAGACTATCTAGGAAGCATTCTTGCCTCTTTGGGTCAGTATTAACTTCATCTGATTCATGGCGAGACAACTGAGTAAACTTATCCAGATACTCGTTAACTAACATATTACCTTGCTTTAGAGTGAGGAACTCTCTTTGCTTAAGCTTGATCACACCAGAGGGAATGTGGTGCACGTGAAAACTATCCCTGAACTGCCAGGTGATGGTGTTAGGTGTAGCATGTGCGGAAGTGTACGCATTCCATCATTCAGCTATTAATTCTTCCAAACATCCTATTGTATACATGGTCATCTCTCGATTAGTGCATTGTGTCATCTTCAACTTCTTGATGACAGTCTTTAATCAATCATCAGCATCCAGTGAATCGGTTGAGTGGGAGTATGTGGGAGGATGGTGGCTCATGAATTCCTTATGCTTGTCCACTGGTGCTGGTGGTGCTGCTGGCGGTGGCTGATTTTGCTGAGCTTGAATGTTTTGAATAGTGGTAGACAGGTTTTTGGATTAACTGCATCCGAGTGACAAGGAACTCGTTGCGTATCGGATCCATTGTTGGGTTGAAGGGTTGGGGTGGTGCTTGATTCTCGTTGATTAGTAATATGTGCACAAACAACGGGTGGAATGTCCGGACCTTCTCCCCGTCCCGATGCTTACCATCTGATTGTTGGAGAAAGGTATTTCAGATAGGAATAGTGAACTAATATATGAAGAAATGAACTCAAAAAGATGAAACAACATGAACTTCCAATTTAAGACAAATTCTCATCTGAGATTCACAAAGGCTAGCATGAGACAAGAGTTCGGGTGTTTAGCATCCAACACTGCTTATCTTGCTTCCATATAATTCGTCTTACACAAGCTACATAAACATAATTCTTTATTCTTCACAACTCACTTTATAAACATCACTGGAATACTCAACCTAACTCTGCTTGTGGCTGTCCATTCCTTTTCTCGACTCTGTTGATTTGCCTTTGTAGGATTTTTCTTCTTTTCTTGATAAAGTGATTTGAATAGAGCTGGATCGACTCCATAATTGTTCCTTTTCCTAAGCTTAGCCATCTCGAATCATACTTCGTGTCCTCATACACAACTTTTAATATTCTTCTCCATTTGATCCAAAGGCTTCTTGGGTACTGACTTATGAAATGTCCCTCTTTGTTGCAATAGAAACATGCTTTTCTTGCTTTAGTATCCTGGCGATTGTATGTTTGACTAGAAGTAAGGGTATTAAAACTTCGATCCTGGGGTTGATTATCATCCTCTTTTGCACACCAACTAGCAAGATGTCCATTTCCTCCATGCTTGAGGCAATATAATCCATCGTGACTAGGCAAAATCCTCTTACACTTTGTTGGACAATTATTAACATAATGGCAGTTTCTTTTACCGCATCTGAATCACAGTCTTTTAATACTTTTGTCTTGGCTTTCTTTACTTGCATGCTTCTTGAGTTGTTTGACTCTATCAGGTTGAAATGCTTTGAAAGTTATACTCCCATCCTCAAGGTTGATAATCTGATTACTATCTATAGCTTGAGCAACTTTTTTTTGTAGGACTGGATTTTGGGTACATAACTTCCTCTTCTTATTGATATCTAAATGATAACATTGTCTAGCCTCATCTGTCATTAGGCTGGCTTCTTTTTGGAGACATGAACGACCATAATGCTCACAACATTGGCATGTTCTTGTAGTCTTCATATGTTCCTGTTGTTCATTCGTCCGCAACTCTAATGCTCTATGACTTCTCTGATTATTTTGATGATTCCATGCTTCTACAACTTGCTTCATTACTGGTCTGGCGGGAACTCCAGCTTTGGTTATCTCTGTGTTATGAGGGGATGATGTGTTGATCTCCTTTTGTCCTTGTAAGACTTGAGCTTGCATGACTGATAGATTTTCTTTATCCAATGACGATGAAATAGTTGGAATCTGATGGTTTCACCCAAAACAAGGTTGGAATTCTTAAGATTTGATGCTTGCTCTAAGATATACTGATGGATATTAACCATGGTTTGAGTCATTGCTTGCAGAGTCTGAGTTTGTGTTGCCATATACTCTAGCATCTTGCGTTCAATTGCTGAGGTTGTAGATGGAATGTCGATGTTTCCTTTGTTGTCTTTATCTTCGTAATTTCCATTGGGACTCGCCTTCTGATTGTGGGATAAAGATAAGCTCAGAAGAGATTGGAAACAGATTGAAGAGCAGGGTAAAATTATTGATATCAGATCCATCTTTTCTTGTTGTGATTGTAATCACACTGTGGTAGAGAGGAGAACAGCAGGAGTGAAAGAAACTTCTTTCATATGTTGATGTCTGTATATGCTTGTAGATTTATGGTTGTTGAGGTTGATGTTACTTCTTAGACTTTGATCTTTTGACATCCTCCAACCAACTCGAATGGCAGATAAGGATAACCCAGATTTGAACCCAATCTATCTCTATTAACCTAGCAATTTATTTCTTGTTGCATTTGTGGCCATCACTCCACAATACAACTCACACAAACAAAGATCCAAATCAAACATGTGTTCAAACAACAAACATCAACACAACGATCGTCCTCACAAAAATGTTTCTATCGAAGTTGATAAGGGGTAGGCAATCTAAGAACTTATATCAGACAACCTTGGTGGTGAAGATTCAGCTGATAGCACAAGAAACAAACTCAGAATAGATCAAAACAAAACGATGTGTTTTAACAAGAAGACAAGATTAAATTAGTTTTTGTATGTAAAATAAGTCAATTTTGAAGGATGACAGGCTTTCTAGAACATGAATCCTTACTTTTCGACCATTTCTAACTTAAGGTTGCGTCCTACAGTCATTACTACTCTGATACCATCTGTCACACCTGATTTTCCGAAGAAACCAAATGCATCTCATATGTGCGCCAGGATCAGATTTACACACATATGATAGACGTCATGAGTGAATTATCAATAAACAGTAATAAAAACGTACAAGAGTTAAACCATTACATTGTCTCTTTATTACACTCAGACGTTAGACTCGAAGGTCTTTACAACGAACAAACGATAACTATGAAGACGCAGCACCGTCTTCATCTTCCACAGGCATCTGACTGGGGGCACGCAAGCCTCAGAACTCCTCATAGTCGCTGAAGTACTTCTCTCCAGTGTTCTCTTCTGAACAGCGGGTAAGAGCACACTTATGGTTGGAGCTCAGCAAGTGGGGGAAGATGCAAGGCCATCAAGGATAGGCTAAGAGTTTTGCTGCGGTTAGCATTTTTAATGTTGGTCAAATTTTATTAGCAAGCACCTAATTACTAGATGTAAGTTTATACCAACCCACTTAAGCATTTAGGAACGCATCTCATCTCAAAAACCCACAAGAAACCACGATTTAGTTCCATCTTCAAGTTTATTAATCATGTGAGGGTCCAGGCCACTCTTGACCGTGAGCACGGCCGATCGATCGGTTTACACTCCGCGAGGTTGTACACTTTACCCACGGTTCGTGTTCCCCATGTCGCCCGGGTTGATCGGATCCTTTAACACTTCCAAGGTGAGTAGCTAGGGGTCCACTACGAAGCCTTTACAAAGGAAAGAATAGAAACCAATAGCCCGCAACGATTCGACGGCGGAGCGGACCATAACCCTCCTTAATGGTCGGCACCTTAGCCAAGGCGCTACCCCAAAAGAACCGGGCTATACCCCTTCAACTCCGGCCCCCGTGCCCCTCTCGGAAAAGACCTATCGGCTAACCCACTCTCCTAATTAATTGGCTAAGCCGAGCCATGTGGACCGTGGTTGCACCGTTTTCTGGGTGGTTCTCCATGTTTCGATTAAACCATAAGATCTTGTTATTAACCATAAGCACACACATACATATATATATATCACCCAAGGTTATCATGATCAACATTCATCATATTGTAAAAGATTCATTTTAACCATCCAAAGTTATAGCAACTAAGCATTTCTACCCAAAACATTTGTTTAAAAGGGGTTGTCCAAGGTAAAGGGGATAAAATCTAGTCATGTCCTTAAAAAGGTGATTTCCCATCAAGTTTATGCATAGCAACATTTAAAAGTAAACTTAGTTATCATGCAGGTTGTGTGGGACAAAAAATAGAATATGCAGGGGGAGAAGTCCACTTGCCTTCCTTGCTTAAACACTGGAGTTCTTCTTCAAACACTTGTTCTTGATGTACTCCAACTGGCTGCTCACTTGAAACTGGCACGATGTCTACGAGCACACAAGAAAGCATACAATAAACAAATCAATACACCAAGCAAAGGTAAACCGATCTGACAGAAGAAACAGATAACAAGGTAGCTTTAAAGAAAGGTGCCTAGGAAAGATTAGGTGTAAGAACATAGTTGATTCACCAAGAGAGAACAAGGGTTGGCTCTAGGAAAGCGAACACAAAAGCACTAGGAACTATCGAGAGCTTTGGATGATCCCAAACAAAATCTAGCTATGTGCTTGGTATCTTTTAGTTAAGTAAAATCATGTGTATAGGTTATTTCAAAGAAATACCCTATTAATAATTAAGCGAGTTATATTTGTATTTAAAAGATGATGTAAACCTAGCCCAATTTTATTTATAAATATTCAAGTATGATTTATGCAAATTAAACATTTTAATTCAAAAGAAGCATGTAAAAACATCTAGGCGCTTATCTTTATATTTCGAGTTATTCTAATCAAATTACAACTTAAAAACACATTTATATTCATATTAATCAAATTAACAATTTAATTAAGAAAACTCGAGATAAACCTATATTGCTTTTATTTAGGAAGCAAATTGCATAAACATTACTCAAATTAAGTTTGATTATAAAAACCGAGGTACACATCTAATTAGCTTTTAATTATAAGAAATATTTAACTAGTTTTAAGCATATTAACTTTCTTATGAAAACACGTGTTGAACTCTAGCTAGATTTTAATTAGAAAAGCATGCACAATAAGATTTAATCATATTTATCATTTAAATAAATTATAAAACAAGGAACATGTACAACATTGGTCCTATCACGTAGTTTTAGTTGATATGAGCCTAACGCAACTTGAAACGGTGGAAACGGAGCTAAAACGCACAAGATATGGCCAAAACAAGGTTCTAAAGTCGACGGGCTTGAAAAGATGGTCGCGTGGACACCAAGAACGCTTAAAACGGAGCTAGGACGGAAAAGATATGGCTAAAACAAGTTTCAGGGGCTTTTCTGCGAAGAAACTAGACTTCAGGGACCTAGCTGTAAGATGCCAGGGGCTAACACATAATTATGTGTATAAGGCGAATGGTTTATGCGCAAAAGAACCTATAAGGGCTTTCGGGTGCTAAAACAGGAAAGGTAAGGGGCTTGAACAGAAGAAACAGGACCTAGTTGTAAGGGTTTTACAAGGTGGAAGGACATATCTGTGATATTCAAAACTGCAGGGGCTTATTCGCAAAACCGCAGACCTGTTGACCGTTACATGGCTTGTTGACTCGGGGAAAGGGCTGATCTACACCGTTGATTTCGGATCGGACGGCTGGCGTCGTCCGCACGCGAGGGAGCACGGTAGGCGCGTGGACCGGCGGCCGTGGACCTCGGTCCACGGTCCATCGTGGACGGGGCAAAGGGTATACCCCGATCTAATCTGCGCCGTCGATTAGGATCGGGCGGTCCCCGGTGGCTCGCAAGTGGGCATGCGGCGGTGGACGGCGGCGCCGGTGCGACCTCGCCGAAGATGGCCGAATTTCGCCGGCGCACGCAAAAACGACTTCCCGCCACCAAACTCGACGCGAAAAGCACCGCGCAGAGCCGGGGAGAAGGTGAACTCGACCACGGGTTCTAGGGGGTGGTTCGGCTACGGGTGAACGGCGCCACGGAAGGGGGGTGGCGCGGCCAACCCTAGCCCGCCGGGTGCGGTGTTACGGCTCGGGGCGCGAGAAAACAAGGGAGGGGGCGAGGTTCTCACCACGCAAGCAAGCCTCGGGCGAAGGCGATGGCGTCCTCGAGGCGACGCAGAGGGAGATCGACGCCGCGACTGGAGGTTGAAGACGACGACGGCGCTCCGGACGTTGGCTCGGTGCCGTGAACGAAGAGGTGGTCCTGGAACAAGTGAGGGCTCGAGTGAGCGATGTAGACGGAGAAGAGAGAGGGAGAAAGAGTCAGGGCACATTCACCGGCGATGAGGAGCTTGCACGGCCGGCAATGGCCCGGCGGCAGGGGACTTCACGGCGGTCGCGTGTGCGCGAGAGGAGAGAATGCAGGGCATGCACGAGCGAAGGAAAGGGGTGCGCGAGGGCTCAAGCACGTCTCTTATAGCACAGGGAGGGAGAGGGAGCGGCGACCGTGCCCAATCGGCCATTGATGGCTGGGGGAGGGCGACCGGTGGCTCAAGGTATTCAAGGGGGGGGGCTTGATGGGGAAGGAGTAACCGAAGGAGTAATGGAGGGGGAGTGAAGCGCCGAGGCTTAATTGCACCCTAACGGTGGAGATTCAAGGAGGGGAGGCGCGGGGGATGCGGGGAGCGGCCGGCGGCAGCGCGGTTGACTCGGGCAGGGGAAGTGAAAGGAATCGGCTGGAGGTGGGAGGCGGTCCTGACATGTGGGCTCGGTCGGTCAGTGACCGGAAGAGAGGGGAGGAGAGGGGAGCTGGGCCGCGGGTTTGGTGGGCCGCGCGTGCGGGCGCTGGGCCGAAAGCACGCAAGCAAAGGGAGAGGGAGAAAGGCGGCCTGCTCGGCTGCGGGCTGAGGAGGGATAGGTGGGCCGGTGGGCTGAAAAGAGAGAGAGAGGTTTGGGAAGGAGTTTTCTTCTTTTTTATTTTTTTTCAAACTCCTTTTTCAAACTTTCAAAAGTTTTAAACCCTTTCAAAACTTTTCATCTTTTAAAAAAATTCAAATCAGTTTAAAGACTTTTAAAACTCCACACAAACAAGCAATAGAACCATGCATTCAAATTATGATGCACAAGCACTTATCGCTTCTAAAATTATTAAAATGATATTAAAATATTTAGAGACCAAATTTATTTGATAATTTATTAATCCTTAGAAAATAAAACAAAAACACCATGTTGCTTACATTAATTTAGTGATGGAATTTTAGGGTGTCACAATCGGTGCCGTAACGGAGCCTCTTGCGCGGAGGTGAAGCTGTGGTCTGATATGGCATGACATCCTGAGGGAGTCACTGTCCTGCCAACTGTGCTTCCAGACGTGCTATCTTCGCCTGAGCAGCCTGCAACTCTTCATGATACTTGTTCATCTCCATAGTTGCTCCCTCCAGATCCGTGTTCAGAGCAGCAGTTACCCGTGCCAAGACGTCGATGCGATCATTGCCTCCAGCTGGCACCACAGTCACTTCTGTGCCACTTGCACGGCGAGGCACATGGCGGTACTCCGATTGGAACAACTGCACCCGATTTACATTGCAGATCGACCAGAGTGCCCTCCTTGCTGCATCATTCACCGCAGCATCATCCGTGGAGAACCGAGCCGTGCTATGGTGAGATGAGCGATACCTCCATCCTTCCGTATCATTCGGAGGCTTCCCGATGTAAACTCGCAGTGTAGTAGTCTCTCATTCCCCGGCTCACCGAAGTGCTTAGTCACATAGAGAGGCCTTATGGTATATCCCGTGTACCTCGGGACATCCCACATAAGAATGCCGAACTCGTCCATTCTCGGCTTCGGTAGAATGTTTGTGGTATTCTGCTCCGTGATAGCGGGGGTTTTCATCCTCATCTTCCTCTGGGTTGCCAACAACATTGTCACCATCATCCTCACCCACACTGTCATCACTAGAGTCATCTGGGTCACCTCCTTCACCATCAGGCACTGGATCAACAGGTGCAGGGGGTGCTTCCTCATTGGCCACAGGCGCCGGTGGATTCACAATGTCCCCATCGGCGTCTGCCTCTAGCACGGTGCCATCGTACAGCTGTGGCTGTTCCAATGGTTCATCTGGCTCCTCCTCCATCTCAACCTCTTCAGGATCCTCCTCTTCTAGTTCCGCCTGGACCTCTTCTGGGTCTTCCTCCACCTCAACCTCTGGCTGGAACTCCTCCTGTTCCTCCTCAACATCCTCAAGACGATGGCGAGGGGCCAGCTGTCCAGAAGGAAAGCGCCCACCAGTGCTCTTGCGAGGGGTCATGTAGGTTCTGGCCATCTGTCAAAGCAAAACTGATCTCAGAGTACGTAATAAATCAAAATGACGCTTTAAAATGATAAACAAAATTAAATTAGATTTTTAATGCATCAATAAGATGATTTGAAGCATGATAAGGTTCTCTAGATCATGAATCCTTAATTTCGTCCATTTCTAGCTAAGGCTCGCGACCTACGGTCATCACGGCTCGGTACCACTTTGTCACACCCGATTTTACAAGGAAAACCGAATGCATCTCACGTGTGCGCCGGATCATTTTACACACACATGATAGACAAAATGAGAGTAATACCATTGCGTAATAAATCGTTCAAGAGTTAAACCAAGTACGATATCCATTATTACATCAAGAGAGGTGGACTCGAAGGTCCGAACACAACGATAACTAAGCGACGAGCAGCTCCATCTTTGACTTCCACAGGCATGATGACTGGGGGATCTGCATGCCCTAGAACTCCTCGTAGTCACTCCAGTACTCGTCCTCACCTCCAACGTTCTCCTCTGAACAGTGGTAAGCAAGGGTGAGCACGCTTATGGTTGGTGCTCAGCAAGTGGGGGAAACAATGCAAGGCTATCAAGGATAGGCTATGGTTCACAGCGGTAAGCATTTTATAAATTGGTCAAGTTTTATTAGCAAGCACCTAATTACTAAGTGTAAGTGTATACCAACCCACTTAACCTTAAAAGAAACCTCAAACCAAACCACAAACCCATGATTTGCATTAATCTTTAAGTTTATTAATCATGTGAGGGTCCAAGCCGCTCATGACCGTGAGCACGGCTGATCGATCAGTTTTACACTCTGCAGAGGTTGTACACTTTACCCACAGTTCGTGTTCCCCATCTTGCCCAGGTTAGCCAGACCCTTAAACACTTCCAAGGTGAGTGGCTAGGGGTCCACTACGAAGCCTTTACAAAGGAAAGAAGAGAAACCAACGCCCGCAACGGTTACGGCGGCGGAGCGGAGCACCATAACCCTCCCTAATGGTCGCACCTTAGCCAAGGCTGCTACCCCAAAAGAACCGGGCTATACCCCTTCAACTCCGGCCCCCTGTGCCCCTCTCGGAAAAGAGCTATCAGATAACCCACTCTCCTAATTAATCGGCTAAGCCAGAGCCATGTGGACTGTGGTTGTACTGTTATCTTGGGTGGTTCTCCATGTTCCGATTATGAATCAAGTTATCTTGTTTTAAGCACAAGCACATAAATAAGCAAAACTGAGATGTATAACATAAACAAAGCATAACCAAACTCATGTAAAGCAAACTAAGCATTTATCTACCCCAAGCATTTGTTTAAACAGGGTTGATCAAGGTAAAGGGGTAAAGCATCTAGTCAAGTCCTTAGCTAGGTGTTTGCCCATCAAGTTTATGCATAGCAACATGAATAGTAAACATTGTTTAGCATGCAGTGACATAGGTTCAAAAAGATTATGCAGGGGGGAAAGCCACTTGCCTTCCTCTACAAGCTGGGTGAAATCCTCCTCGAAGACAGGCTCTTCCTGATCACTTCCGACAGGGAGCTCAGACGAAATAGGCACGATATCTACGAGTCAAACATGAACAACAAACAATAAATAAAACAGTACACCAAACAGTAACAAAACCGGTAAACTCATGGCTAGGTTGACGGAATTTCACCAAATGAACTTGTTATACCAAGGGGGTTAGTACCAATGGATAAGATGTAAAATTCATGCCAACACCGAAGGTAAACTCATGGCTAGGTTGACGGAATTTCACCGTCAACATCTCCGCCATGCTTAAACCTTGCTCGTCCTTGAGTAAGCCTTCGATGGATATCATCGTTGCCCTTCATTGTTTAAACCTTGCACTTGATCATACATGAAAAAAACATAATGCTCTCAAAAGTTTAATTCGTTAAAGTTCCATAATGTACTAGCCTTCACCTCTACGGAGGGTAGATTCTTTTTAAGCTTGTCCCACAAGTATTAACATGCTCACAAAGTTTAAATAGACCTCGAAATTTTTTGAAATAAAGAACGAGATAAAGAAAAGAGCTAAACCAAGTTCACAAATTTAAATCACCTTGCATGTTGCTCATGAACTCTCATCTTGTCTCTCAAGCCTATATATTCTACTCCTTTCCCTCTCATAACATATATGTGTGATAGGCTTTATATGGAGCTTTGGGAAAGTTTAGTCCTATCAAGATTTTATAAATGAGGTGTTGTCAAAACAGGACAAGCTTCTCATGGTCTTACCGAGACTCGTCAAAAAGGTCATTGGAAAATAATGTTGAATCAAGGAGGGGAAAGAGAAAAATACACACACTTTTAGATAAGTGGACATGTGCAAATGGCAAAGAGTGATCCCGAGGCACAAAGGAAGTCCTCGTTATCGGATTGCACATGGTTGGAAGATGAGAATGGATCTTTTTAACTTGAAGCCTTGAATGCACTTTTAGAGAGCTAGGGAATTTACTTTACGCACATTTTTTTCTTTCTCATATTTCTCATTCTTTTCTTTCTTTCATTCATTCATTTTTTCCTCGTCATATATTCAGCCCATGACTTCCACAACGAAGTTTTGATGATTTTTTATACCTTGAAAGTCATGAGTATCGCTGGATTTTTTTTTCTTTCATCATCTTTTTAAAATATTCCCCTTTTAACTCTAAAACTGCACCGTACCTACCTCCTCCTCCATGCTTAGACGTTGCTCGTCCTCGAGCAAAGAGGCGAAAAATAAGGTAGGTACCGGAATATTCTTCCTTGGAGAGATACTTGAAATCTTCAATGTTGGCACCGTCTTGCGATCTTCCTTGAATTGATGATCCATTCTCAACAATAGGTTGTGGTCAAGGAGGTAATCACAAAAAATGATATTTGGTTTAAGGGTGGATATCCGGTGAGGTTTGTGAGATCTCCGATGCGGGGATACACAATGCACGGATAAAAGGCTAGCAAAAAGATAGATACGCAAAAACGGAATGACCAGCTTCTTAGTCTCGGGCCAGAGAAATCATGGCCTGCAATAACTCACTCAAAAATAAATCTTGTACACTAAAGTTTATGCACTCAAATATATATAAGGCTCGGATAGGTTGAGCAACACACAAGTGATATTTATGACAAGGTTAGCAATATTTTTGAGCATAAAAGACATCTTTAATCTATTCATTACTTGAGAGCACATAAAACACTATGGGTCTTTATTTTAATCATAACCTCCGCTGAAGATTGAGCTAGCATTTAGATAATTTCAGATTTGTATTTTTAAGAGAGCACTAGTTCAAACATGCATGAATCAATTACAAAGATAAACAAAGCGGCAATTATAATCATATATCATCATGGCACAAACTTTGTAACTTTACCAAAGGTAAAAACTTGGTGGTGACATTATTCATGATGAAAATAAAAACTAAGATACATGCTGAAAAAAATTAAACTAACACACTTTCTGAAATTTAAATAAAAAAACCCTGAAAACACTACGCATACATAGGCGCAAACAAGCTGAAAATTAAAGAAAAGGGGGTAAAGGAAAGATAACTAAAGCTCCTCCTCTCTCTAATCTTTCGCCAATGGTTGATATTGATAGTCTTGGTTGTTGTACCCTTACTTGCAATAGGAACGCACCTCTCCTCCTATGAATTGTCCGACGGTGCTAGGTGAAGGTGTCCAAGCATATAAGCGATGTTTGCATTTCCTTCACCCAATTGGTTGGCATTGGTTTGGATGGCTGCAATAATTTGCATGTTCCTTGCAGCGTATCCTCCAATGGTGGCTCCATTTTGTTGTGGTTGAGGAAGGTGTGCAAATGGCTCCGCAAAGGCTACGTTGGGCACCGCAAAAATGGTGGGGGTATGGCTGCACCACTCCCCCATGCTTGCATTGGTACATCACCGTAGTAACGGGCGGCGCCGGGGTTCCTCCCAATGGTGGGACATAATTTTGTTGTGCACCTTATTCTTGGGCCATAGAAGATCCTTATCCTATAATCCTTCTCTTTTATTTTTCTTCGCCGGCACAAGAAGTCCTTTCTCTAACCAATCTTCTTCCTCTCAAGAAAAAGTTTGAATCCTCAATCCGAAAGAGGCAAATTCACCTAGGCCACTTGGAAGCCTTCTCTCTCATCTTTACTCTTATATTTTCCTTTCTTCATATATTCCTAGGGAAGTCCCGGGTAGGAGATGATTTGGGTTCCTTGTAATACCCGGTTTTAAAGAGATAGTCAACATGGAGAGGTAACACCCCGAACCAATATCTTCCGAACTCGATGTTGCAACAACACCACCGGTTGATCATAGGTGAGTGGGGTCTATTGGCCACTTGGCAATCAAAGCCGAGTAAAGCCAATTCAACTCCGTGTTGGTTATCTTTGTCTCTCTTGTTCTCCCAAAAATCCACTTGCACAAAAGTGACACACTTGGATAATGGGTTCGGATAGTATTTCTTCGTTGATGGTCTCTTCCCGTGATCATACTCCAAAAGCCTTCCCATGTGCCTTCATGCACATACTTGTTCCGAGCTCCCTTTTGAAAGTAGGAGACACTCGCCCATGGGTCTACGATACTAGACATGCAATCGTTTCGAACATGAAAACCAATCTGATCTATCGGGGATTGTGTTGAATGGATCCAAGGAAGCATTGGAGCCCTACTCCCTTTATGGCATGGTTGCTAGCCTTAAGCATTAAAGTATTTTCAGCACAAGATGATAGATAGATAATCCAACAAAGTGTGATTACATCTCAAGATCGATTGCAACCCATGGATGAAAGGATATTACCCCATCAAGGTGCTAGAAATAGCATCATTGATCGAGGTTACCCTTCCGACGGTGTCTTCCTTCTTCTCCTCTCGTGGGCTCCCTCCAACGGAATGAGAGACTCAGCACTCCTTCATCAAGGGTATGCGCCATGGTCATGAAAATTTCCTAGGCGAATTTCTTGTGGGTGTTTGCCGACACTCCGCTAGAGAATTGCACCCGTGTCCCGTGTGAAACCCAATAAGTGGAGAGCTTGGTCGTCGATGTCGACGTTCGCTACAAGCCTCTACTTAAAGCGAGCGAGCTTCTTCTCCTCCTCCGTCATGATGACATACCCCTCGGAATACCGCGGAGCATATGGAGGTGGAGCGGATGATCGTGTCAAGTGGTGAGGTTGGACGGCCGGCTCCTCCATATGTTATTGAAGTTTGGTAAACCTAATAAACGAGTTTTGCGTGGCCCTCATGCCACCAAGGAGAAGAGTGTGGTTCCTCCTCGGCGGTGCCGTGTCCTCCTCCATACTCCAAGGAAACTCGAAACCGAGTGCCTCCTCGAAGAGGTTGTCGATGATGGCTTAGACGACGATGATCCCTTCTTCTTTGGTGAAAAGGCTTGTAGTTTTCCTCCATGATTGCAGCACTCTCCCTCGTAAATATATATCCGGGGTTTTCACCCGGTAACAAGGTACACAAATATTATTTTGGAGTCTGGACTTTGAGTGGATTAAGGATGTGATTTGTTGCACGAAACAAACGCGGTGGATGGCTAAGTCTAAGGTGATTCCGGCCTACAAACTAGAGCACACGAACAAAGAGTTGGATGAAAGACTTACCTCTCTCCTCCTCTTGGCTCGGTTCTTCTCTAGTGCATTCATGTTGCTTCGTGATCGCGTACACCTTCCAAACGTTCCCGTCCACTCCTTCGCTTGCACTATTGCTCCTTCCACTTGATGTTTTCGCTTTGACTCACTTCCATACTCCCTTGCCTCACATGCATCCATGATATTCCTACAAAACAAAGCCTTGGCTGCCCCCCATGCTTGTACTTTGCATGTGGTTTAAATATGTTGGAGGGGCATCCCGTGATGTATCATGGTGCATGCATGGTTAGGTTAACTAGATTGCCTCCCTTTAAGGCTAAGCACTCCTCTAATTTCGAAATTTAAAAATATTTTTCAGAGCCATGCAAGAGCTCGAACATAATTTTAGAGAAGTTTTTAAACCATTAAAAACAAATGCAAGTCGAAAATATTTTTTTATTACGTCGATTTCGGTCTCACCGGTATAGTTTGCCTTCATTAGTTGAGAGCAAGCTTTTCCCGGCTTGATCATGGGGGCATAGGTTTAGGTCCTAATTTTGATTAGATGAGAGAGATTTTGAATGAAATAAAA
Source organism: Cenchrus americanus (assembly GCA_947561735.1). Taxonomy (NCBI): domain Eukaryota; kingdom Viridiplantae; phylum Streptophyta; class Magnoliopsida; order Poales; family Poaceae; genus Cenchrus; species Cenchrus americanus. Next base: position 10,812,304 of record OX387239.1, read on the forward strand.
TTAAGTGAGGCTTAGAAAAATTCTAATCTTAGAGAAACCAAGGATACGGATTTTTAAACCAACCAAAAATCAAGCTTCTAGGTTCACGCGAGTCCTACCACGCGCTGAAATTTAAATAACATCTAGATATAAGTCGTGGCTCTACTCGAGTGTTTTTAGCATGAAAAACAAGTCAACCACAGCACCATAATGAGGGTGAAGGGTTGAGTTAGGTTCTGAATTTTTTTTTCTTTTTGGTTGTGGTTTCTCGAAAAAGAAGCAAACAATCACATAGGATGGTTCATGTAAAGGGTTTGTGATCAAGCAAAATATTCAACCAAGAATTATGTCTCTAATATTATTCAACCATTCTAAGTCTAATGTTTTGCGTAGTAAAATTCAAAACTGAATTATTAAAAAGACTCGAAAAACCTGGAATCGGGTTGTCCTCCCGGTAGCTTATTCTTGACTCGACGAAACGGGTTGCCTCCCCGCCTAGCGCTTCGTTTATAGTCCACGGCTAGACTTCTTCACTTGATTACTCCGGATCAACGCTCTTTGCGGGCGTTGCAATCTTGGGTACCCACTTTTGCTTAGTCAATTTTCTTTGGTCTTCACGAGTCCGGCTTTGTCCTTTTTGACGGATGCAACAACTTCCTCATGGCTCGGCATCTCGAACCCCAGTCTTCGGTTGTGATCTTCATGGTCTCTAGTGTGATCCTTCATCTCTCCCGAGTGAGCTTGAGTAGCCTTTGCCGTCTTGGGACCTTGGAGTTGTCTCGGATATTCTTCTTTGTTACCCATCGGGCGCCCGACAAGTTGTCCCACTTGCGTCTCTAGCATCTTCATCATGATGAACACTTCGCATGTGGATCTTGCCTTGGCAGCCTTTAGGTGTTGAGCTTCTTTCTCCATCTCCATCTTCTCCATCCTCCTCTTAAGTGAACCGATATGCCACTCAAGGAATCCGGCTCGTATGCATTCAGCTCTCGCAATCGTCATGCGGATAGTTGAGACCTTGATCTTGAACGGCCTCCCGGCGTCTTGAAGGTTTATGATAGGTAGATCAACGATGTCCGGGGTGCGTAGCGCTCCGGTGGTTGAGGTTGATCTTCCTTTGGACTTGGAGGTGGTGATTCCCTTGGAGATTTTGACGGTCCTTCGACTTCAACTTTTGAATTTAGGGTTTCCACCCCTTTAGCTTGTGTTGCACGTCACCTTTGCCTGTAAAGTTTTCCTGGATCATCCACAAAAAAGTTTGGGTTTCTTGGAGAGGTAGCCAACCATCTCCGGTTAGGGTTAGTAATAAAACAAAAATCTAAACATAAAAACTAGGGTTAATCAAAGCTAGATTAGATTGACTCTCTTTTTTTTCTTTTCAGGGATGATCAAACATAAGAGATGCAAAAGAAAATCAAAAAGAAAAACTGAAAGATAAGCGATACTAGATCGGATCTTGATTGCTTGTTCCCCGGCAACGGCGCCAGAAAAAGGGGCTTGTTGACGGTTAATAGATGTATCAAAGTTCGTTTGTGACTTGCAAGCGGACAAGTCTCCCGTCGTAGTCAAGGGACCCTTCTTCCCTCGAGTGGTGAACCCAAGGTATCGAATCCGTGGAACAATGTGCAACGCAAGGATTCAATCTAGTAAAGCAAGGTAAAGCTATCTATTGAAAACAAGTTGCATCTATCTACTAACTCATAAAGAAAACGAATCTAATCTAATCTACTAAAGAGGCAACAAGAGAAAGCAAGAGATAACCAATCTAGAGAATCTAGATCATGCTTATGTTGTAGCTCCAAACAAGATAGATGAAGATAGCAAAGCGAATCTCATTAAAAGCATCTTTAAATCGTGGCCTTCCCATCCGACTCCGAAAACATCCGCCTTTCGAGACCCCCGTTCGTCACAACGTATCCCTATTCATGCGGGGAGCTTAGGGCGAGTTCGATAGAACAAGTTGAAATCACTTGGCCGGTCCGGTATGCACCTCTAGCCACCGCGGCTACAAGAGCACCCTATGTAATCTAGCCGCAAACTAGATCGTAGAAGAAGCAAAACCAAGAAGAAAACAAAATCATCGAGAAGGCACTTAATCGCTAGAAATCGGATTCACTTACAAACTTCACCATGAATGATTACATGAACAAGATCACCACCGGGCCCTCCCTCGATCTTGATCCTCGCTCCGAGCTCCGACGTGGTCTTCCATGCAAGGTTCCCACGTCGGCCGGGAAACCCTAGACAACTAGCACGACCCTCATCTCCAAGTTGGTGTCCCTCAAGCTTCTCTCGCTCCTCGGCGGCGGATTATGACTTCGGTTCCGCGTGGCTCTCGGTCGGGGGGCTATTTATAGCCCGAGAAGCAATTAGGTCAAAGGAGAGGCCGATTGGGCCCCGAATTGGGCTAGGCCGGCCGGCTCGGGCCGCCCGCCCCTGGGCCCACCCGGCCCATCCCGCGGCCCTCGCTTCGCCGGTGTTGCTTCCCACGTCTTCTAGATGTTCTCCCCTTTTGCATGTGGGCCCTTGACGTCGGTTTCTCTCCGAATTGGACTCAACTCCTTGTCTTGCAAGATTCAACACTTTTCTCGGTTCGGTCCTCGGAGTTTATCGTCTTCTTGGGCTTGGTCCTTGGGCTCTTGGAGTCATGTTCACTTCATTGCTTGACTTGTATCGGGCTTCAAGGTCTTGTCATGAGGTGCTTAATGAACTTATCCCGAAGTCTTGCTTTCGGCGTTAAAACCCCGCGTAAACACATAACTCCAAAACCGACATGCACAAGTGAACTTGTTATACCACGGGGGTTAGTACCAATGAATAAGATACAAAAGTCATGCCAACACCGAAGGTAAACTCATGGCTAGGTTGACGGATTTTCACCGTCAACATGGGTGAAATCCTCCTCGAAGACAAGCTCTTCCCCGATCACTTCCGACAGGGGAGCTCGGACGAAATAGGCACGATATCTACGAGTCAAACATGAACAACAAACAATAAATAAAACAAGACACCAAACAGTAACAAAACTGGTAAATTTACTGTTTAAAAGATTCTACTCGTCGAGACGATCATTTCGGTATATAGAACGCTAAAACGGAATTAAAATGGAAAAGATATGATTAAAACAGTTTGCAGGGACCTATCTGCAAGAAAACTAAGTTTACAGGGCTGTTTATAAATAAAATCAGGGCTAAAACATAATTTTATATAAAAACTAAAGGGCTTCAATGTTATTTCTTAAGAAAAGGACTCCTAACACTATTAACCAGGGTAGACAGGGGCTAGATCGTAAAAACTAGTACCTAACCGTAAAGATTCTTAAAGGTGGAAGGACCGGCTTGTAAACATTTAAAAGATCAGGGGCTCTTTAACAAATCAGCCAGCTCAGTGCCATGGATCTCAGATCCAACGGCCACGGGTGCACGCGTGCACCGTGGACCGCGCTGTGCGCCGGCGCACGGGTCCACGCGTGGACCGTCCCACTTAAACGAAGGGGTATCCGAACCGGGCCGTCCGCGCAAGATCCGACGGCCCCGGTCGTGCGCGAGCGGGCGCGCGCGGCCGAGCACGCCGAGGGCGGCGGTCGGCCGGCGCTAGCCCTGGACGGTGCTCCCGGCCATCATTTCGACCATGGGTTGGGGCAACATGCAGCGCGGGCACTTGCGCACGTGACCATGGGGTCAGGGGGGCGATCGGGCCTCACCGGCGGCCGGCACCGTAAGGGGGCGGCGCGGCTACTCCGGCGAGCTCGGGGAGGTGATGCTGTGCGCGAAATAAAGGGGAATCGGGTGGGGATTTTTGCTCACCGCGCACAGAGGAAGACGGCGGGCTCACGGGCGGAGAGAAGGCGGCGGTGAAGGGGCTCGATGACGGCGGCGGCTCGGGCGGCGCTCCGGTGAGCTCGGGGCGCGGCTGCCACGGGCGTCGAGGACGAAGACCTGCGACAGCACGAGCTTGTTAAGCTCCTGGCGATCCCAAAAATCAAAGAGAACGGGCGGGGGGTCCAGTCCTTCACCGGCTGCGACGGATCGACGGAGGCGGCGGGAACCCGAGGCGGCGGCGCAGGGAAATTGGTGCTCGAGCGCGTGTGCTAGCCTGTCACAGAGGCAAAGGGAGGCGCAGGGGTTCGTGCGCGAGCTTAAATAGGAGCAAAGGGAGGAAGGCGAGGCGGGTAGGGGACGGGACGGCCGACGGCTTGCCATTGATGGTCGCGGCCATCACGGCTAGGGTTAAAGGATGGAATGCAACGGTCCTAATTGATCACGGGGAAGGTTAATTGCCTTAATTGACCGCAGGGAGAGAAAAGGAAGGTGGGGAGGCGGCCGGGCGCGGCGGGGATCGCGCGGCGCGGCGCGGGATCGGGTGGGCGGCGGGAGGAAGAAGAAAGGAAGGGGGAGGGAGAGAGGCTGACAGGCGGGCCCCGGTCGTCAGCGCTGCGGGAGAAAAAGAAAAAGGAGAAGAGGAGAGGAGTGGGCCGGCGCGGGAGGCTGGATGGGCCGCTTGGGCCATCTGGGCTGAAAGGGAGCCGCGGTTTTCTTTTTTTTTTTTTTTTTTTCCTTTTTCTTTTTTTTTCAAACTTCATTTTCAAACCAATATTCATTTCAAATTCAAAACAAACCTTTCAAACTTTTTCTCAAGAATTTTATAAACTTTTTAGAAACCTCACAAGTAACCAAAAACCATGCAAGCCAACTGATGATGCACAAACACTTGTTGTCTCTAGGTTTATTAAATTATATTTAATATTTTAGAGCTCAATTTAAATAGCAATTTAATTTCTTTAAATCCTTAAGACTATTTTAAGTTGCTAAGTGATTTTAGTGATGGAATTTTAGGGTGTCACAGACGGGCTTCATGATCTTCTCTTGAAGTGCTTGGTGAACTTATCCCGAAAGTATACTCTTTAACGTTAATTTCCTGCGTAAACAACAAACTCCAAAATCGACATGCAAGTGTGAACTTGTTACATCATTAGTATGCCTAGTGGCGGGTTGGTTGCAAATCATAATCGAAACCAATGTATAACAAGTACTCTAGGTTGACGGAAATTCACCATCAACATCTCCCCCATGCTTAAACCTTGCTCGTCCTCGAGTAAGTTTTAAATGGATATCAGCATTGCCTTTCATTGTTCATACCCTGCACTTGATCACACATGAGAAAGCATAATTCTCTCCAAGTTTATATTTGTTGAATTTCATAATGTAACTAGCTTTCATCTCTATGGAGGGTAGATATAATTTAAGCTCTTTCCACAAGTAATCAATCATGCTCCACAAAATTCAAATAGGTCTTAGAAACTTTTGAAGTGAAGAATGAGGTGAATAAAAGAGCTAAACCAAGTACAAAAATTTAAACCTTCTTGCATCTTGCTCATGAACTCTCTCATCTCACAACACTCTCAAGCATACATGATCTATATCCTTTCCCTCTCATGTTTGTAGGTGGAAGGGTTTTATTTGGAGCTGACAGGAAAGTTTTTATCCTACCAAGATGCTAATGATGAGACTATTATTAAAACAAGGCAAGCTTCTCATGGACTTATCATGACTCGTCAAAAAGGTCATTGGAAAAATAATGTTCACAAGAAGAGGGAAGAGAAAGGACTCACGCTTTTAGATAGGTGGACATGTGCAAATGGCAAAGAATGATCCCGAGGCCCCAACGAAGTCCTCGTTATCGGATTGCACATGGTTGGAAAAATGAGTATGGGTCTTGATCTTGAAGTCCTTGGAAAATCCTTAAGCAACTAGAGAACCAGGGGAGATTATTATTACTCTATTTTTTCCTTTTTCTTTTTCTTATTTTCCTCCTTTTTTCCTTCTTTTTCTTGTTGACATGTGAGGTACTTTGAATTTTTTTGTTTTGTCCTCTTATCTTATTCATTTTTTTAATTTCTTTTGTTGCTAGCCTGTCATGCATATCTCCATCTTTCGTCTTTTATCTCCCCTAGAACTCTAATTTGCATAGTACCTACCTCCTCCCCCATGCTTAGACGTTTGCTCGTTCCCGAGCAAAGAGGAAGTGGTGTTAAGGTAGGTACCGGATGTCTTGATGAGAGGGAACTTGAATCTTCCCTTTGAAGCACCTTCTTGTGACGTGTCGTCTCCATACTCAAGTGATAGGTAGGCAGGTCAAGGAGGTTAACACAAATGTTGGTTTAAAGGGTGGATATCCCGCGAGATTTGCAAAGCTTCCGATGTGGGAGCTCACAATGCACGAATAGAATAGGCTAGCAAAAGATAAGTTACGCAAAACACGGAATGACCAGCTTCTTAGTCACGAGCCAAAGAATCGAGCCTTGAATCAATTCACCCAACAATAACTCTTGTAATCTATGGTTGCACTCAATGTATAAGGCTTTGGATAGGTAGAGCAAAATGCAAGAGGTATTAATGACAAGGTTAGTATGACTTTTAAGCAAAAAGTAATATGTTCTTCGACCCATCCAAAGTTGAGAGCATAAAAGAAACCATGGGTCTTTATTTTTATCATGACCTCCACAAAAGATTAAGCTAGTATTTAATTAATTTCAGATTTGTATTAGAGAGCAATAGCTTAATCATACATAAACAAGCACAAAGTTTAAACAAAGTGGCAATGGTCATCATATATCAACGAGCAAGATCAAGACAAAAGTATTTCATCATGGTGAGCACAAGGTGATGACAATAAACAAAAACTAAAACTAGGTTGTACTCCTAGAAGCCATGTTATTTAACGAGAGAGACATACAACAGTTGCATCTAAGGTTGTTAAAGGCATATACATATATACAAGCATTTAGAAAGACAAGGACAAAGTGGGGGTTGAGGAATTGTTACCGTCCTTTGATGCTTGTGATGTAGAGCGCCCTCCCCCATGCTTAAACATCGTGCCTAGCATGGAAGAAGGAAGATCGGCATCCGTAGCAACCGTGATCCTTGAACTCCAAGCGGTCTTCTTTCGTCCACCAAGTCTTCCCCCATGCTTAGCATGTTACTAGGCACGGAAGATGATGAACCATCTTAAAATTCTTGAAGTCCCACCGCCATGTGTGGAGATCATCATCACATTGTTGACTTTGTTCATCCTTCAATGTCCGCCCTTTGCCACGAGCCTTGCTCCCAAATGTTCTCATCTCATCTTCTCCTCCTTCCATGTTGTCCCTTACCGTTGGTTCATCTTCCACGAGTTTTTCTTCTACTTCCAGAAATGAGTATGCACAGAATAATTTCTCCATTGCAAAGTGCTTGAAATTATCTTTCCAATGAGTGGTCATTCATCCTGATCGGACTCCGAACAAGAGAGATACGCCCTTTTTACTTTGGTGGTGCAAGCTGTCCCAGGCTGATTTCAGAATGTGTGACACCCAAAGATTTGGTTGTAACTTCTTGCACAGGTCTCCTAAAATGTTGATTCTTGATGCATTGGAAAGTAGACTTAATGGAGCACTTGAATATCCAATTTTTCCCTTTTGTACATCTCTGAACATGTGCTTAATCTTGATGAAAACAGCAGTGCTCCTTTCGGGATTTTGGAGGTGTTGATGATCTTGATTTCAGCTTTTATCACGAACTCATGGGAGTGATTCACCATGCCTGCAAAATAACTATAATGCACAAAGTACCCCCGAGGTGACGGTCGGGAATACTCACCTTATGCCAACAAACCATGACATCCCTACGATCTTCACTTGTGGCATAGTTAATCTAGCGAAAATACTAATGGGTGTACGTGAGTGCAAGTGTGTATGCAAATGAAAGGATGATATAAAAACAAAACAATGTTTACACCAAATTCTAAGCTCCATGTTTACAAAGTGGTTGCCAAACTTTCTATTCCCACAGAGATTTATTAACCAAGGTCAAAACACCATGTTCATCCCTATAGTGCAAGAAAAGATGGCGCATTGCTAAGTTTATAAACCAACTAATGCATCATGATAGCTCAGGATATAAGACTAAATGATGGTGGTCTCCAATCATGTCTAAACACCATGTTTACACAAGATTGCAAAAAGTAGTAACGCATGCCGACAAGGATTAACATGGATATGAAAGCATTCATCATAAAGTTTCAGAAAAGGTCCCAAGCTAACATAAAGTGGATGATGACAAAGAGATGGATGTAAAATTCAAATGCAGAAAGTTAGCTCAAACAAACATTAGCAAGGTTTGAAAAACACTTTCGATGTGGTCTATAGGAAGTAACCCATCGAAAAGAATCAATCAACCAAACTAACAAGGTTTAAGGGTAGGTTATAGGTATCCTATATTTTGGATCAACAAGGATTTTGAAGAGAGGAAGTCAAGTGTAGAAATTCTAACTAAGGTGGTCCTAGAGTCTTTCTACAAACCTATGGTTTTAGGATGTCTATAGGTAGGGGAAGTTTTCCTAAGGATTTTATGGAGAGGCTAGTCAAAGTTTTTAATTAATAAAGAGGAAAGGGATAGACTTGTTCAACCCCAAGGGTGAGAGCCCTCGGTCAACTCAAAAAATTCTACCTCTATAGGATATGGTTTTTGGTGGGGGTTATAGGAAGGCTTAGGTTGGTTGGACAAAAAGTTAGATTAACACAACATGCAATGCAATATGACATGGATGAACAAAACAACACGATATGGAGGTTGTCTAAAACAAAAGTTAGCCTAAATTAACTAGCCACAAGTTTAGAATCAAAGGATTGTGCCAACTTTATATATCTCTCTAAAAAGACACAAAAGAAAAGAACTCTAAACTCTAATAGGCACACAAAAAGGTCTACAACGTTTTTGAGATCAAATAACAAAGCGCTCCCTCAATAGCAATTAGATCATACAACATGGTGTTGTGGTTTTTATTAGAGCAATGGTAAAATGTTACTTGATGGTTTGATTAATGAGAACAATGTAGACGGTCATGTATATCTATATATAAATAAAAACCGGGTTGCCTCCCGCAAAGCGATTCATTTAAAGTCATAGAGCTCGACTTTCTCACATACCTTCTTATTGTTGCGGAGCCATGATCCTTCATGCAATATTTGAAGGTGTTCATGAAGCCTTGATCCACTCTCCATGCTTGACACGATCACTTATGCTCGATGAGAGGCTTGCCCAATCGTCTCCTTGCATCATCATCATCACCCTCTCCATCACACTTTATCGTTGACTCTTATTTCACAAATTTTCCTATCTGTCCAGGTCAGACCATGTAAAGAACAATAGCTTCCATGCGTGGTGCATGAAATTGTCTTTCCATCAAGTATTTATTCACCCCCAACGGACTCCGATCGAGTGAGTTATGCCCGTTCTACTCCGGCGCAGCAATCTGTCCCAGGCTGATTTCAGACTGCACATCGTTAAATGTTTTTGCCATATCTCCTTGTACGGGTCTTCAAATTCATCGATCTTGGATGCGTTGGAACTGGCACTTGATGGAGCTTCTGATTTTCAACTTTTTCTTCCTTGAACATGCCTGACCAGTTCCTCAAAATTGATCAAAACAGCGACGTCCTTTTTAGAGGTTCGGTGACGGTGATGCACGGGTCTGCAATTCCTTTGGGTATGATTCTCTCCTCTTAATTTATATTTAATGCCCTCCATGGTTAGTGAAACTTGGGATTTCGCCCACATTTTGCTCTTTTAAGGTCACTAGCTTGACCGAGCACAAAGCAAGTCCAAGATTTACAAATCATATTGCAAACAAACGCTTCCATAACCACAATTTATGACAAAGTAAGTTGTGATTAATTATAGCTTAAGTTTTCTTGCTCAGCACTAAGCTCTCATTAGGCAAAGGTTCATTAGGCATGTAACAAATTTTAAGCACAAAAAATCCTCTTTATCACTCTCAAGAAATTCTAGCCTATCATAATTATCATAAGAACAAGGTATAGAATTGAATCAACCTCACTAATGGATATGAATCATAGATATATCAAAGGAATATTATCAGCTCCAAAACTGTTTTGAGAGGTTAATTTTGTACCTTGGCCTACGAGCTTTTCATCGTGAGTGGTCTCTCGGAGTTGAAAGCAAACAATCATTAATGATCGGTGGCTTGTATCGTCTTTTCGCAATTCCTTCGTTCGTGCCACACATCATCAAGGTTGCCTTGAGTAGATTCACTCTTCTTATTCATTTGTGGGACTTCACACATGTCTCAAATATCTTCACATAACTCCATGATCCTGAGTGTGAGAGCCCAGAGAATCCATGCTATTGGATGCCATCATTTGTGTGTAATCCATGGTGATTTGCTTCTAACATCTCCTAGCGTCGGATGTTGCCAACTTGTGCCTTCTTTTGCCAATGCTCTTGGGGTCTTTGTTTTGTTCCAAACTTCTGAATTTCATCTGCCCCTGTGTACATAACAGAACATATACCAAAATATTGTTCTATTGAAAACTTTATAAAATTACCTTTCCAACGGGTACTCATTCATCTTAATCGGAGCCCAAATGAGGGAGTTATGGCCGTTTTGTTTCCGCTCTTGCATGCTGTCCAGAAATTTCAGAACATGCAACCTTCGGTAATTCGGCCATACCCGCTTGTAGGAACCTCCGATTGACTTGATTCTTGATTCGTTGGAAGCGTAACTTCGTGGGGCTTATAAAATATCCAAAGATATCCTGTAGTTCTCCCTTGAGGTTGTGCAGAAATTGATGGGAACAGAAACTTCCTGTGGATTGATCCGAATATGTTGACGACCTTGATCTTGTGGTCTCCGGGGCGTTACATCGCGTCTTATTTGGCTTTAAGTCCTCACCATTGCAGGACCAGCGAGTAGCATGATAGCAATGGTGTGTATTCTTGATTTTGCTTTAGCCAATGTGACGGGTGCTTCTCTCACAACGTGATTGCTTCCAACACCTATTGCTTGGACAAACAAACCTCCACAAAACATTAGTCTTAAAACTTTAATTGACACATTGGCATACCTTGTTCAACATCACTCGTGTAGGGTGTGGACTCAATAGCGGATGATGGGACACTAACAAAAGTTAGCACCTACCACTAAAGAGTGAATCTTGATGTAGTCATCATCTTGTCGGAGTGGATGTGAACGTCTTGTGTCTAGCTTTTCACCTACTTTCAAGGACACAAACAAGAAAGCAAGCATATATGCAATAATAAAAATTAGGGTTAGTCAAAGAGATAGATAGATCGCCCTAGGGTTCGAGTTGCCGATCCCCGGCAACGGCACCAGAAAAAGGGGCTTGTTGACGGCTCAAAACCGTGCTCAAGTTCACCGCAAGCCTACGGGTGACTTGGTGCCTTTTTCACCAAGGAGGGTTCTCCCTAGATTTGTCAATCTAAGGATCGGAAGCTAACTCCTAGGATTCTCCATCTAACCTATTAATCTAGCCTAACATGAAGCATTGATTGCATAAGAAGATAAACATTAAAGATGTAAGAGTTATAGCATAAGGTTGATCACATCCATGAACATAGACAAGGTAAAGAGCAAACAAGGGAAACTAATGCCTATCATCTTCTAGTCGTAGTTCCAGCCAAAAGAGCAAGCGCGACATGCATCTCATCCAAAGCCATCTTTAAACTACTATCCTCCGGTCCGATTCCGAAAACGCCCGCCTTTCGGAACCCCCGTTCTGTCACAACGTATTCCTATTCATGCGGGTAGTCTAGGGCGAGTTCGAAGAACAAGTTGAAATCGCTTGGTCGGTCCGGTATGCACCTCTAGCCACGCGGCTACAAGAGCACCCTATGCAATCTAGCTATAGACTAGATTGGGGAAGAAGCATAACCAAGAAGAAAACAAAATCATCGAGGGTGGAATCGAGTCGCTAAAAGATCGGATGACATGAAGTACTTAACTCACATAATAAATGCGTTTAAATCAACTCCACCGAGTACATACCATTGATGACCTCAACTAGCTTCGGAACTCTGCCATGGCTCAACCGTGCAAGGCGGCCATGGCGGCTAGGGTAGGCCTAGGACATCTCCTAGACGACTTTGAGGACTCGCGTTGGTCGTCGTCGCTCTGTCCTAGGTTTCGCCGAGTTCCTGTGGATGGATGGATGTGGCGTCCGGCGGAGGTAGAGACAATTTATAGACAAGCACCTAGGGCAAAAGGGAGCGCGATCCGGGCCCGGAGTGGGCTGGCCCGGTCGGCCCAGGCTGGCCGGCCCAGGCCCATTTTGGCCCGGTTCGGTGCCGGATTGCTCCTCGGTTGCTTCTCGTGTGATCCCTTATTTGTGTGCACTTGCATGTGGGCCTTTGACGTCGTTTCCTTCACGGTTTAGGCTTGAATCCTTGCCATGCAGGCTTCGCTGTTTTCTGGTTGAGTCCCAGAAGACTTGCACGTTGACGCTTCGGTCCTCGGGTCATTTGGAGTCATGTTCACCGCGTGTCTTGACTTGTGACGGACTTCATGATCTTCTCTTGAAGTGCTTGGTGAACTTATCCCGAAAGTCTACTCTTTAACGTTAATTTCCTGCGTAAACAACAAACTCCAAAATCGACATGCAAGTGTGAACTTGTTACATCATTAGTATGCCTAGTGGCGGGTTAGTTGCAAATCATAATCGAAACCAATGTATAACAAGTACTCTAGGTTGACGGAAATTCACCGTCAACAGTACCCTTGAGTAGTTGAATTCCGCCAAAATTGAGTACCCAAGTAATAATTGTTGCATTGTGCAGGATGTCGTGGAGAGATCCCGACAGAAATCTGATATGCTCCAGGGGTATGGCGATACAGTGCTCCGGGAAAAATTGTTGGAGAAGGAACTCAACAAGGCCAGGAAGCACTCTGCCATGCTGCAGTCCAAGCTCGATGGTGCCTTCGCCCAGTACCACAACGAGGTACAAGACATGCAGGCGAAGGGCGATGAATTGGTCCACAAGAACAAGTCGCTGCTCCAAAAGAACAAAGGTATGCCGGTGTCAGCCTATCGAGTACTTATTGGGAGTAACCTATAGTAGTCTGACATCTCCCCTTGAGCTGTTTGCAGATCTCGAGGCTCGAGTGGAGCAGCTGAAGGCATCGGAGACTGATATGAAGAATCTCTTCTACCGAGAGAAGGATGCCCGCGAGGTACTTGAGTATGATTATAAGCAGCTAGCCCATGAGTGTTGTACGCACATGGAGCTTCGGATTGCCTCGGACCGTGACCTTGTCAAGTGCTATAAATCTCTGCAGAAGCTTAATGAAAACTATGAGAAGCTGCGGGGCCAACTCAAGGAGCTTGAAGAAGCCGCACTGCCCATCACAAGGCTGTTAGTGCCTCACCTGAGCAGGCCGAAGATAGCTCTGTTGGTTGATCGGCTGAAGGAAGCCCCCCGATGCCTGGCAACTTATGTCAAGCATCTGGCGAAGTCTATCCCAAACCAAGTCTTGGCGTACAAGAAGTTGTACTTGCCCAAGGCTCCGGTCGATGTAGTCGCGGGTGGACTAGCCGCCAATTGCTTAGATGATCAATACAAGGAGCTTCTGGGGCAGATGGTGCCAATTGCCGAACAAGTCACAGAGAAGTTGAACCTGCAGTAGTTGCCCTGTAGGGTTAGCTTATAGCGACATATGTAATATAAACAAAGTTATGATGAACTAATGAAAAGACTTCCATGAAATGAGTACTCGTTGTCGCGATGTATATGTGTGGAGTGCCCATCTGTGGAGTTGTAAGCGAGTAGTAGTACTCGTCAGTAGACCTGTCGAGGGAGACACAGTAAATGAGTTGATCAAAATTCGAAGTTTATTACTAAAAGAGTACACGTGGATGGCCAGGGCCGTTTATAGGTGTAGTCGCCAGGACCCGGAGGCCGCCTACTGCTAGAGTAGTGCTAGGGCGCATGGCCGCTTACAGCTGTAGATCCGTTAGTGGCCGTATAGGCTAGATCTAGAAGTACATGGTCTCGTGATAGACCGCTGCTAGAGTCCTTGACGCCCTGAGCAGCCCGAGATTCGTTAGTAGCCGTTAGCGCTGGATCTTGGAGTAGAGTAGTCCGGAGACTAGTGCCTGGACCAGGAGGCCGCTTATAGCGAAGGGCCTGGGAGTAGTCATATAGACTTGAGCACCTAAAGTAGTTGAGAGACTATGCGTAGAATCGACAGAGCTGGTCGACGTTCCACGAGTTGCTGATGTCGTCACCTTCAAGTGTCTGGAGGCGATATGAGCCTGGTCCGGTCACCCTTGCGACTGTGAAGGGACCTTCCCATGAGCTTGTGTAGTCCTTCCGTGTTCTAGATGCGATGGAGGACGAGATCACCAATGTTGAAGGAGCATTCCTTGATGTTGTGATCGTGGTAGCGTCGGATACCCTCGAGGCACCGCGAGCTTCTTCGAGTCCGCTGATGTCAACTCGCCTGCTGTCGTCAGAGATGCCCTCGTCGTATTGCTCTACTGCCGGCGAGTCCCACATGATATCGGCAGGTAGAATAGCTTCGAAGCCGTAGACCAAGAAATAGGGTGACTGTCCCGTCGGCTTGGTGGGTTGAGTACGCATCCCCCAGAGTGTGTTGGACAGTTCCTTGATCCACTTGCCTCCTTTGGTGTTAGCAGCGTCGTGTAGTCACTTCTTGAGGGCATCGAGTACCATCCCATTGGCACGCTCAACTTGTCCGTTGGCCCGTGGATGGGCGACGAAGACATACCGGACATCGATCCCACTGTTCTCGCGGTACTCCCGGAACTGATGGTTGTTGAAGTTGGAGCCCAGGTCTGTGATGATGCGATGGGGTAGTCCGTAGCGATGCACGAGTTCATCCAAGAAGTCGAGTACCCTGTCGGCCTTGGGGCATGTGGCCGGCTTGACTTCGATTCACTTGGTGAACTTGTCGATGGCCATCAGAACTCTATTGAATCCTCCTGGCGCAGTCGGAAGAGGCCCAATCATGTCGAGCCCCCAGCAAGTGAAAGGCCATGTTGGTGGTATGGTGACTAGCTTGTACGCCGGAACGTGTTGTTGCTTCGCGAAGTACTGGCACCCTTGGCACTGTTTGACGAGTTCCTTGGCATCACCCAGAGCTGTGGGCCAGTAGAAAGCTCACCGGAAGGCCTTACTGACCAGCATGCGTGAGGACGCGTGGTTGCCGCAGACGCCTTTGTGGATCTCCTCCAAGATGTCCTTGCCTTCTTCTTGGGGAACACACTTCATGAGTACCCTAGAAGTGGCGCCCCGCCTGTAGAGCTTGTCCCCGACTATGACGTAGGACTTGGCCCAGCGGATGAGTTGCTCAGCCAAGTTTTTGTCCGTGGGAACCTTCTGCTCGCAGATGTAGTCAATGAAGGGTTGTTGCCAGTCCACGTCTATCATCATGACCTCCTGGCCAGCTGGTGAAGGCGCTGGGTCAGTGGTCATCGGCGCCGGCTCCGGGATGGATGGCGTGTGAAGCTCGTGGATGAAGACACCCGCTGGTACTTGAGCGTGAGTAGAACCAAGCCTGGACAGGATGTCCGTTGCAACGTTGTTGTCGTGGACGATGTGATGGAACATGAGACCGTAGAGTTTGTTCTCGAGCTTGCGGACTTCAAGGCAGTAGGCATCCATGTTCTCCTTGTTGCGGTCCCAAGACTTGTTGACTTGGTTGATGACCACTGTAGAGTTGTCGTAGACTAGTAGTCGCTTGATGCCCAGAGAAGCTGCAACGCGGAGCCCGTGTAGCAGAGCTTCATACTCGGCTTCGTTGTTTGAGACCTTCCCGAAGATCTGCAGGACGTACTTGAGTTGTTCGCCCATTGGAGAAATCAGGAGTACTCCTGCACCCGCGCCTTCGAGCTGGAGCGAGCCGTCGAAGTACATCACCGCTCGGTTGGAGTTGGTAGATGATTTTCCCGCCACTCTGCCATGAAGTCGACTAGTGCTTGCGACTTGATGGCTGTTCGTGGCTTTAAGTCAATGTTGAGGGTGCCGAGTTCGACTTCCCACTTGGAGATTCTTCCAGTAGCATCTTGGTTCCGAAGGATGTCACCGAGAGGATAGTCGGTGATGACGGAGATCAAGTACTCCTGGAAGTAGTGTCGTAGCTTCCGCGAGGTGATGAGCACTGCATACAGTAGCTTCTGTACTGGTTGATAGCGTGCCTTAGATTCCGACAGGACCTCGCTGACGAAGTAGACTGGTCGCTGGACTGGGTAGGCGTGGCCGTCTTCCTGCCGCTCGACAACGATGGCAGTACTGACCACGTGAGTAGTCGCAGCGAGGTAGAGCAATAGCTGCTCCTTTTTGCGAGGAGCCGTGAAGACGGGTGGTTTGGATAAGAAATCCTTGAGCTGGGTGAGAGCTTGATCTGCCTCTGGAGTCTACATGAACTTCTCTTGATGCTTGAGTAGTTTGAAGAATGGTAGCCCCCGTTCTCCAAGCTTCGAGATGAATCTATTCAATGCCGCCATACACCCGGTAAGCTTCTGCACGTCTTTGATGCAGGTGGGAGCTTTCATCTTGGTGATGGCGGAGATCTTCTTGGGGTTTGCTTCGATGCCGCGATGGCTAATGATGAAGCCGAGCAATTTTCCCGACGGTACGCCGAAGACGCACTTGTTCGGGTTGAGCTTCCAGTGGTACTCTTGTAGGGATGCGAAAGTCTCTTCAAGATCGGCGATGAGCGTGTCGGGGTTTCTTGTCTTGACGACCATGTCATCCACGTAGGCTTCGACGTTCTTTTTGAGCTGTCTTTTGAAACTGTCCTGGATAGCTCGCTGGTAGGTAGCGCCAACGTTCTTCAACCCGAACGACATGGTCATCTAGCAGTAGGCGCCAAACGGGGTGATGAACGCGGTCTTCTCCTAGTCTTCTTCCTTGATTGCAGTCTGGTGGTACCCGGAGTAGCAGTCGAGGAAGCAGAGCAGCTCGCAGCCCGCCGTGGAGTCGATGACTTGATCTATCCGTGGCAACCAAAGGGGTCCTTGGGGCAGTGCTTGTTGAGGTCGGTGTAGTCGACGCACGTCCTCCACTCGTTGGTGTTCTTCTTGCGGACGAGGATGGGGTTGGCGAGCCACTCTAGATGGAAGACTTCTCTGATGAAGCCAGCCGCGAGTAGTTTGGCGAGTTCCTTCTTGATGGCATCCCGTCGGTCGTCGGCGAAACGGCGGAGGTGTTGTCGTTTCAGGGTAGCTTTAGGATTGACATTCAGTGAGTGCTCAATCAGATTCCTGGGCACCACTGGCATGTCCGCTGGTTTCCAAGCGAAGATGTCTCGGTTAGCCCGTAGGAAGCTGACGAGTGCGTCTTCCTATTTCGGGTCAAGGCCCGCCTCGATCATGGTAGTCTTGCTGTTGTCGCCTGTCCCAAGATCGATTGCCTTGACATGCACTTCCTCAGGTGGTTAAGGCTTGTTGGTTGTTTCCGACTTCTCTGGGATGTCGAGTTCACTTGGAGCAAGCTTCTTCGATGCAGCATAGATCTCCATCATGGCATTGGGTACTTGATTGGTGGTTGCGAGTTCCACGTCTTCTGTATCACAGTCGAAGGATATCTTCAAGTCCCCTTGCAGTGAGAGTACACCGGCCCGACTCGGCATTTTGAGTACCAAGTACGTGTAGTGGGGTACCGCCATGAACTTGGCGATAGCTGGTCTGCCGAGGATGGCATGGTAGGAAGTCTAGAAGTCCGCGACTTCAAACTTGATGTACTCGGTGCGGTAGTTTTCTCTGGTTTCCCTGAAGGTAACTGGTAGGACCACTGAGCCCAGTGGAATAGCTGCGTTCCCGGGGACGATGCCGTAAAAAGGCGATGTGCTCTTGGTGAGCATGTGAGTGACGTCGAGCTTCATCTTCTTCAAGGTCATGGTGAAAAGGACATTGATCCCGCTCCCACCGTCGATGAGTACCTTGTTGAGTCTGGAGCCTGCGACTACCGGTTTCAGGACGAGTGGAAACCGCCCTGGTTCAGAGAAGCTTGTCCATTGATCCGCGTGGGAGAAGGTGATGGGTACCTCTAATCACCTGAGAGGGGTTGGAACCGCTGGTTCGATGTTCAAGACTTCCCGTTGAGTGGCCTTCTGAGCCCATCTGGTGGGTAGTCCGCCGAAAAGGACGTTCACCGTCTTGTCGGGTTCTTGGAAGTCGTCATTGCCTTCGTCAGCTTTTTTCTTGCCTTTCTTGTTATGAGGAGGCCGTGGGTCTGGAGAGTCCTTGAGTGCTCGCCGGAGTTGGTAGCACTGCTCGGTGGTGTGCTTGCCCTCCAGGTGCCACGAACACTTCTCTTTCAGCAAGTCCTTGAAGCCGCCGGAGGTCATCTTCGAGTTGTCTTTCGCAGGGCGCTGGATAGCCGCGACTGTGTTGTCTAGCTTGCACTTGCGATTAGGACCTGAGTAGTTGTTGTTGCGACCGTCTTGATCCCTGTTGTTGTTGTTGCTGCCGCCCACGTTTTGCTTGCTCTTTCCGCGAATAGCATCGTACTTAGCATTCACCTTGTCTTATTCGTCGACCTAAGAAGTGATCATGTCCTTGAGTTTGGTGATGGAGCTCGGGCGGCGGCGACCGAAGTCTTCGAAGGTGCGATGATGGTAGAGACCGTATTGGAAAAGGTCGATGACCTCCTTGTCGGTAACATCGACTACAGTGGCGCGCTTGTCGAAAAAGCGTCGCATGTACTTGCATAGGGGCTCGCCCTGCTCCTGCTTCACCGTAGCCAGGTCCATGCGAGTACCCGAGCGCCCCATGGTGCCCGCGAAGTTGCTGGCAAACTGTTCCTTGAGCTGGTCCCACTTGTCGATCGAGTACTTCTCGAGTGACTCGAGCCATGTAAGTGGAGCTTGGTCCAGACAGAAGGGGAAGTAGAGGCACTTCATGTCATTGTTGCCACTAGCATTTTCAATGGAGAGAGCATAGCATCTGAGCCATTGGACTAGGTCTTGCTTCGCATCATACTTGGTGATCCCCAGAGGCTTGACTTTTTCTGGGAGCAGTAGATTGCGAAGTCGAGCAGAGAAGGCGGGGAAGTTGTCGTTCTCTTCTGCCGTGGAGGACTTCTTGCGTCGTATTTCTTCAATTCTGCGCCGGGCGTTGTAGCCACCGCGTGGGGCACCCGTGACGTGGCTGTCTGCGTGGCCTCGGCCTCCGCGATCGCCTCCGCCACCGGCTCTCCTGCCATCCCCGTGAGAGAAGCTCCCGCCGTCGCTGCCTCCGCCGCTAGCATCGCCATGAGCAGCAGTGCGGCGACTACCACCAGCACTGCGAACACTGTTACCGCCGTGAGAAGGTCCACCAGCTGATTCCCTAGTACGGTTGGGGTTTTGCGGTAGTTCTCCTCGAGTACGGTTGCGTCCGTTGTCCGCTGGACTGCGACTTATGGCTTCATGGTCGGCTTCGCGAGTTCTGCGGGGAGGCACTTGAGTGACTCTATTGTTGACTCTCATGAAGTAGGCGTCCTCCGCGAGCTTGGCGATGACTTCTCCCGCACGCATTCCCTGAGCCTGACAAGCTATCGTGGTGATAGACATGAGGCACTGTTCTGGGGTTGTGTGCACCCGGATTTCGACTTGGTCAACGGCCTCTGTGAGATTCCGTATGGGTAATGTCTCACAGAGACGTCTACGCCGTTCGTTCCGCTTCCTGTTGTTCTTGCGTCGGGCGTTCTTGTCGTCGTTGGTTTCGTCAGCAGGTGCATTGGCAGATAGCTCGTCTGCTGAGATATCTTCAAAGTACCGGTCGGGCGGGTCACTAAAGGTCCCGGCGTCTCACTGGCAGCCATGAAGACTTGGAGATCAGGAGAGCCGAGACTGGAGTCAGTAGCCGTCACCTCTGTTGGAGTTTGCTCCTCTGCTGGAGCTAGTGGTGTTCCCTCCTGGAAGGGAAGCGAGTCGAGGTAGGCGACGCAGTGTGAGTTTCCGTCTGTCAGGTCTGCAGGCTTGCGGTCTGGACAGTAGACGAATCTCCCGGAGGGTGTAGATGTTATAACCAGGCCGGTAGCTGGTCCTGACAGAGGTTGCTCGGTTGTGGAGTTCTCGGACTCGGGCTCGTCGGGGTCCGATCCGAAGTCGAACTCGTAGGAGGAGTCAGAGTATTAGCCGGAGACGGGGTTGGAGTCCGAGGCGTAGTCGGAGACGATCTCCTTGCCGGCCCGGCGCGCAGTGAGAGCCTTTGCATGGGCCTTGCTAGCGTTGCAGAGGTCGTATGGGAAGTGCTCATGGAGTGGGAAGTCCGCACACGATGGCTCAGTAGCCTGCTCGCATGCGATGGCCCACGGGGACGTCGAGTTCGAGTTGGAGGTGGATCCAAACTTGAAGTCGGTGTGTTGGTTGTAGACCGAGATTTCGCCGAATTTTCCGGCGAGTTCGCTCGTGATCACTTCGGGAAGCGTCACGAGCCCAATGCTCGGGTTGGGAGTCATGGTGAGGCAGCGTTGGAAAGATCCGGCGCCGTCGGCAGTGCACACCCAGGACCCGAATACAAAGGTGTCGCCGCGGTTGAAAGCGGCGGTTGGCTTGATGGAGAT
Source organism: Cenchrus americanus (assembly GCA_947561735.1). Lineage (NCBI taxonomy): Eukaryota > Viridiplantae > Streptophyta > Magnoliopsida > Poales > Poaceae > Cenchrus > Cenchrus americanus. Next base: position 10,832,649 of record OX387239.1, read on the forward strand.
TGAAGCCATCGAGTTCGCCATGAGATCTTCGGCGAGATCCCCTACCTGGCGCGCCAGCTGTCGGTGTTTTAGACCGGCAACCTACCAAGGGGAGTTCCCGAGGTAGATGAACGTGGCCTCACCGAGATCGGTAACTCGAAGGAAGAGACACGTGGCACACAATTTAGACAGGTTCGGGTCGCGAGGTGCGTAATACCCTACGTCCTGTATGCGATGTAGCTCTAGATTGATTAGATGTGTTCACAAGATGATGCGTATGAGAGAGAGAGAGAGAGGGGTCCCTGCCTCGCCTTATATAGCCCGGGAGGCAGGGTTACAAGTCGGTTTGAGAAGAGAGTACTAGTCGGGTACGTCCAGGAGTCCTCTACATAGTACAGGGCATATATGGCTTCCTATCCGAGTACTTCTCCACCGTAGTCCTTGCGCCCCAGGCCATCAGGTGCCGTGTGGCACAAGCCGAGTAGTGCCAGGGGCCCACTGAGTAGTTGGTCCTGGTACCCACCGAGGTGGTGGGCCCAGGGAGATCCATACGACAGTACTATCTGCTACCACCACACTCAATCTGCAGCTGGATTGATATCAAGACAAAATTTCCAAGCTTTCCAGATATTCCATGAAACCGTGAAAAAGTCATCAGATCTATACAATTGTAAGCAAAAAGATAGAGATCCATTGAAAAGCTTTATAAGAAGATTCATGTAACAAAGATCTTAGATCCCAGAAGCGGACGACAAGACAACAATATCAGCACTCATCAAACGTCAAACTCCAGGACCAACAACCTCACACCTAACCCGAAGAAAGCCAAAGACCATTGACAAACTCTTTCATGAACTAGAAGATTATATCAAGTCTGACAATGATCATAGAAGAAGCGTGGCCGAGCGAAATCAAGAAAGACAGGGTAACACAGGAACAACATGGAGACCTCATTACTAGAACCCACGAAACATCAACAATGCGGAAAATCCACAATTCAACAGCACAGCAAACCAAGTACAAGAGGAGGTTTTGCACCTAGAGGATGAGAAAGAGGGAGAGGACCCCCGAAAATTCAGAATCATGACCCAAAAGATCCATACTTTTATTGCCAATATCATGGAAGAGGTCATAGCACCGAAGCATGCCCAAAAACTAAAAAGAACATAGCTAGAATCTAACAAGAGAAAACCATGATGAGTATTGCCTCCACGATGTCGAGCCAGTTTCGTCCAAACTTCTGGCAACCACAATTCATGGGTCCTCAACCAAATCCAGTCACAGTGCAGCAGTTCCAACATGCACAATCATCCTATCAGCCTTCTCTGCAATTCTATCCTCAGTCTCACGCAATTCAAGCCATCCAGCAACCGCAACCAATTGAAGAAATATTCCTGCCAACTCCCGATAATTCGTCAAGACCAGAGTCGAGTTCGAGAGGCCACAACCTGAAAGCATTGCCCTCATTCGGTACCATCAAGCCCATAACAGGTGGTTCAGCCATGGAGTTCAACACAAAGAGACAAAGGAACAATTTTTCAGATCTGTGAACACAGTCATCAACGATGGCCCAGCCACATGACCAGAATGGGACAATGTGAAGATAACATTCACTGAAGAAGACTTCAAGTTGAAATCAACAAACCACAATGATCCCATGGTCACTGAGGTGAACAAAGCTGGATGGGTTATCAGAAAAAATCTGGTGGATAATGGAAGTTTGGCAAACTTCTATTATTGAAAACTTTCGAGAAGATGAATTTGAGTCAACACATGTTGCACCCACCAAAGTACCCACTATTGGGCTTCAGAGGGAACCAATAAAGCCAGTAGAAAAAATAGCTCTGCCTGTATCCTTTGGAGATCTTCACAACACCAGAACCGAAGCCATCACTTTCGACGTGGCGACATGTACCATCCATACTACGCGATTTTCGGCAAAGGATATATGAACAAGTTCGATGTTGTGTTAAGGAAACAATTCCTATGTATAAAGAAACTAGCACCAAAGGAAGTTATCACTGTGTTCGGTGATCAACAAGAAGCTCGAAACATCGAAAAGGGGCACACGTCAGGGCAAACCAATGTGGATCAATTGAACTCTACCGAAGAGAAGAAAGAACCCTATACTGAGGCCAAGCGGGACAAAGAGAAAATCGAGATAGCTGCTGATGGTGAAACCAAGAAAGTGTACTTAGATGACATGCCTGACAGATCAGTCATGATAGGGACTCATCTTAGCCCCAAAGAAGAAAGAGAACTTGTGCAATTCTTGAATATGAACAAAGATGTCTTCGCTTGGTCAGCCAAAGATCTCAAAGGTGTCGATAGAGATATCATCGAGCATGCTTTCGGAACAGATGAGAAAATAACCCTGAAAAAATAGAAACTCAGGAAAATGTCCGAAGAAAAGTCAAGGCAGTAGAAGCCGAGGTGCAGAGACTTCAAGACGCCAAGGTGATAAGAGAAGCCATGTATCGTGTATTGCTCGCCAATACTGTACCAGTTAAGAAGGAAAATGGAAAGTGGAGAATGTGTGTGGACTTCACATATTTCAATAAAGCTTGCAACAAGGATGACTTCCCCTTAGAGAGGGTGGACAAAGTTGTTGACGATGCTAAGAACAGTGAAATGCTACCACTTCTGGACATGTTCTCAGGATACCATCAAATAAGGGTGTGAAAAGAAGACGAGGAGAAAACAAGTTTTATTACTCCTTTCGGAACCTTTTACTTTGTCAGAATGCCAGAAGGTCTAAAGAATGCACACTTTCTCAAGAATGATAGCAATAATTCTCCGTCCCCAACTTCGGAGAAATATTCTAGCATATGTCGATGATATAGTCAAGAGCATTCATAAAAAAACCACATCAGCGATCTAGCAGAAACATTCGCGAACCTCAGAGCAGCAAATCTTAGGCTAAATCTTGAAAAATGTGTTTTTGGCATCCACAAGGGGAAAGTTCTGGGATTTCTGGTTTCGACAAAAGGCATTGACGCAAATCCTAACAAAATCAAATCTCTAATCAAGATGCAAGATCCTGTTTCAGTGAAAGATGTACAAAAGTTGATAGGGAGAGTTGCCGCCCTTAACAGATTCAACCCCAGAGCTGCAGAGAGAAGTTTGCCTTTCTTCCAAGTTCTCCGAAGTTGCAAGAACTTTCAGTGGTTCGAATTTCAAAAACAAGCTTTCCAAGAACTCAAAGACTATCTGTCAAACATGACCAAGTTATGCCCTCCAGAGCTGAAATCGCCGCTCCTATTGTAATTGTCTACTTCAAATTCGGTCGTGAGTGTTGTACTAGTGCAAGAGAAAGAGGAAGAAGGAAGGTTGAAACAAATTCTGGTGTATTTTGCTTCGGTAGCTATTTTCCGATCCAAACTCTTCTACTCCGAATTAGAGAAGATAGCATATGCAGTCCTGATGGCTGCAAGAAAATTAAGGCATTACTTCGAGGGTCACAGAATAAGGGTTATCACGAATCAACCGCTGATTGACCTGTTCATGAATAAAGAAGTATCAACCTGAATCATCAAGTGAGCTGCTGAACTATCAGAATACACTGTCGATTTCGAAAGAAGAAGTGCAATCAAATCACAAGTCTTGGCAGATTTCGTCGTGGACTGGATATCGCCAACTCATAATACTGGTGAAGATATAGTCATGCCATGGGTGGTGCATTGTGATGGGGCTTGATGCGATAAAGGAGTTGGAATATCAGCAATCGTAACATCTCTGACAGGAATTGTGATAAGATACGCTGCTTGGCTCGTCTTCGCGGATGATGTGCACTCTACAAACAATACAACCGAATATGAAGCTCTACTTCTAGCTAGCCTTAAGAAAGATGAAAGCTCTGGGTCAGCAAACCTTTGTCATCAAGACAGACTCTAAAGTCATTCAGGAACATATTGAGAAAGAAAGCGAAGCACGAAACCCTATTTTGATGAAGTACCTCGAGAAGGTCAGAGAGATGGAAGGGCACTTCAAGGGCTATTCAGTTCAGCACATACCAAGAGATGACAATAACAAAGGTACTACCCATGAAAATCGTGAAAATAGTTAGCTTCCTTTTTCAGCATTTTTTCCACAAGTTTAAATTCCATAAAATTGTAAACTTCTGAACCACGGATCTATAAGTGGTTTCGGGAACAAAAACATTTACTTCTCACATTTAAGTTAGAATAAGAAGGATCGTACTCTTTTCCTTGCAAAAGGGGCCCTAAATCAAGTGGTAAGGTTTTTAACGAGGCGGATCCTATGTAAATACTATTTGTGATACACATGAAAAGAGTCTTCCCCCAAAGTATGTGTCTTGCAAAGTTCCATCATCTGAAAGAGAAATTCATGAAAAGGCACCGTTATAGCCTAAGTTCTATCATGTGAAAGAAAAATGAGTGAAAAGGCTCCGTTATAGCCTAAATTCCATCATGAGAAAGAGAAATTCATGAAAAGGCTCCGTTATAGCCCGAATCCCATAGTGAGAATAGAAAGTTCATGAAAGGCTCCGTTATAGCCTGAATTCTATTGTGAGAAAGAAAATTTTGTGAAAGGCTCCGTGATAGTGTTCCATGAAAAGAGAAAAGAAATTCATGAAAGGGCTCCGTGATAGCCGAGATTTTAAGAAAAGAAAGAAATGTTTCGAGAAAGAGGCTCCTTGATTGCCAAAGGCTCCGTGAAAGCCCAAAATCCCACCGTAAAAGGGATTTCCCACCGAAAGGACGAAGACAACAACAAGTTGTGGACTACATCCCACCGTAAAAGGGATTTCCCACTAAAAGGCCAAATACAACAAGTTGTGGCCTAAAACCCACCGTAAAAGGGATTTCCTACTGTAAGGCCGGAGACAACAACAAATTGTGGCCTATATCCCACCTTGAAGGGACATCCTACCAAAAGCATGGGAACAACTGAGGGTTGTGGCCCAAAATCTTAAATCATTTTGTTCAAAACTTTAGCCATGCAAGGTTTAGAGTAAAAAGTCAAAGTACCTTCGGTTGGAAGAGCAGATAAGAATGAGTAGAGAACATTCACAACAACTTATACGAACGTCGCTAAGAAAATCTTTCTCCAAGGGCCAAGGGGCTTAATCACTTCAGAAAGTTAGTGTTCGCAAAAAGGATAGTTGAAGCAACTGTAGGCTGCGATATCAACTCGGGCAAATATACCAAGCAAGAGCAAGTCCACAAAATTTGTGAAACAAATTTTGTCGACTTACACTAGAAGGGAACTATCAATCTCCGGGCATCAACAAAATTTTGCATGCAAATGCCAAGGTGGGAGGGTGACATTTTTCTCTAGAAAAATGCATTTATTCCCTTAGTTTCATACAAAATATCCTACAAGTAAAATTACAAAGCTTCCAAGAACCGAGAATTTTAGAAAGAAAATTCAACGACGGCCTGGCCTACGACTCCTTTCTTCGGCAATATCACTAACATAAGCAAAGCTACACTCACTAGTTGTAGGGCTAAGGGGCTCCATCTTCACGAAGGTTCATGAACTCGAAGATTCGCTGATAAGAGCATAACCGTCTCGTTGAAGGAAAAACCAGCTAAGTTGAAAACTAGTCATCGTATAATACTAACAACATTCGAGCCAAAAGTCAGAAAACTTGCATCCGGGATTAGCTTCTTTGTACAACACCCAAGCTTCACCACTAACTACTAGATCTTGATGATGAATTCGTAAATGTATCACATCCTGCATAGACCCACCTTGCAGGACCTGCGCAGGATCAAATTTAGAAGACAAAAGTTCAGAAGGGGGCTCGCAGCCCACAAGTATACAAATTCACAGTTTCCACAATAACATCAGGAGTGAGTGTTCGAAGAAGCATAATTTCATATGATGATATCAACCTTTGGGGAACTAGTCTCATGATCAGAGCTCGCTTCATCCCCGACGTCTTCACCGTCTCACTGCCGCTGCCGTCACCACTGCCCTCTTCTTCATCGTCATCTTCTTCACCTTCGGAAGATGATTCTTGAACTTTCGCAGCTTTACCATGTTCCTCGCTCTGGATCAACTGAAGAAACATAAAAAAAGAGTTAATAAAAACCAAGGTAGAAATGTTCATAAGGTGCCAACAATCTGGCAAGATTTGACAAAATCAACCTTCTCAAGTTTGGTGCGAGCAATCTTTTTTGAGAAGTCTTTCCCGCTTGCATACCAAAATTCTTTTGCGAATTTAACCTTTATAGCTTGAACATCTCTGTTGGGACGAATAAATGAAGTGCTCCCGGCGTCAGGAAAGTGCGAAAGATTCACACGAAATTTCACGAGATCGACACAGTCGAAATCGTAGAGAAGCTTTAGAATACTTTCTACTGAAAAAGCAACAACGAAGTCACTAGCACCTGAGATAATGTCGGGAAGAGCCCAGAACTCAGCTTCAATCCAATCCATCAGATCGGAGGTTTCTTCATTTTCAGGGAATGGGCCATGACGGACACCGAAGTTGTTTAGGGCGTCTCTGTACTCCTCGAACAAGAGTTTCAATTTTTTCTTTATTTCATCAACATCTTGTCCCGAGGCTTTTCTTCGCTCAGATAAAGCCTTTTCGAGATCTTGAATTTTTTGTTCTTTGCTGATCAGAGTCTTCGCAGGATCAGAATTTTTTGTCGAAAGTTCCGCATTGCTGATGCGAAGCTCGTCAACTATTTTAGCATTCTTATCCGAATCCTTGCGAAGGTTCTCGATCATTTTCAGATCATCTTCATGGGTATATTGTTCAGCCTCTCAAGATCTTTCTTCGAATCATGAAGGGCAAATTCAGCGAGTCTTTTTTCATATTGACACTTTTAAGGGAGTCAGCAAGCTCAGAGATCCGTTGCTCTAAGTCAATACTTGAAACTTGAGCCTTATTGAGTTTATGCCTCAGCTTCTTGGATTCACCAGAAAGCTTCTTAATAACCTCATCCTTTTCGAGGAGCCATTGAGAGACCACCTTGCAAACAATAGACGCCTTCGGGTCATAAGTCTTCTGGAAATTAGTAAGATCCGAAGATGAGTGTTTTCGAGTATTCTTTTCAAAAACTGCAGAAGATACAAAGCTTAACGTAACGAAAGCTTAAGGAAGATAAGGTAACTGTCAGAGTACTAAGAGATAGAAGCAATGTGTGAACTTGTTGGGTTTAGCCTTCTCAAAGGAATCTCGTTCGCAGGCTCAGAAATCGTCAGAGATTTCTGAAGAGACGAGGAGATCTGCTTCTCAGCAGCAGAGGGATGCTTTTCAACAATAGATGGTGTCTCGCCAGTCAATCAAAATCTTTTCTTCGGCACTTCCTCTCCTCTTTCATCAAGAAATTCAGGGGATGTCCATAGTAAGGCAAATTTAGGAGCATGATCATCCGAATCAACCACTTCACCCCTAACACTTAGCAATAACTGAAGGAGAAGGGTCTTGACCTTCTGGAAGCTCATCACGCTTTTCAATCAAAGAAGGGATTTCGACAGTATCATCACCTCTTTGAATAGTCAGCTTTAGATCTTTAGTGAATTCTGGGGAAGCCTTGTCCTTAGAAGCAAGAGGCTGAGAAGTACCGGCCTCAGCTTCAGCAGCAGGCTCAATAGCAGTAGCTTGAACTTCGAGCACATCCTCTGAAAAAGTTTCAACATCAACAAATTCATTCTCAGAACCTGGACTATAATTGTGACGAACGCCAAATCTCAAATCACACCATAAGCAAGAAGAAAAACCTGTCAAGCAAGGTTCTTGAGTCATTTCATCATCCGAGAAAGCTGAAGGAACGCGCCGAACCTTAGTAACGTCAATCTTCTTTATAGCCTTCTTAGCTTTCTTCTGACCTAGCTGAGCAAGACTCGAAGCTGCCTGAACCTCAGCATCAGAATTATCTTCAGAAGCTTTGCATTTTCTCTTGCTGGATTCCAAAGACTTAGTCTTGTCGGGGCGAATGATCGAAGAAGAAGTATCGCCCGCACTGCTCCTCCCTTTGTGGGATGGTTTCTTTCTTGGAGCCTTGGGAGGAGCAGCCGAACAACTAGCTACAGCAACAGCGGGAACTTTCTTGGCCACGCCCGGAGGGCGGGAGCGAAGAGCGATCTCAGCGCCAAGTTCCGAAAACACACGATTGACTCTGTTCTTGTGCTTCACAAGGTTCTTGTAAGCCTTGTACTCGTTAAGCGTAGATTCGCCAACCATTGCATCCACTTTCTTTTCAACTTCCTCAATAAAGTCTTCGAGACTCTGGCCTTCCTTGAGTATAAAATTGAATCGGGGAATGGCACTTGCTGTGTTGCCCAGTCCACGTCCAAGAGGGAAAGTTTCTTGTATTTTCAATTTTTTTAATTCAAAATTGAAAATAGGCCAAAATCTTCATTGATTCATAACCGGCTAGCCAACCGGTCTTACCGATCGGTTAACCGGTGGCAATAGAACGAACTACGAGTTTTTTGTTTGAAATTTGAATTTGTCCAGTTACAATTCAAACTGAGTGAATGAATTGAAGAAAGATAGAATATTATAGATTAATAAATGTTTATATAATAAAAGGACACATCTTAAGATACAACATATTTGGAAATTTTAGAATGCTTGTATTTAACATGAGCCATCCATCTGGTAAAACCTAATGATGGTAGTACCAGATGTACCAATTGGATGGATCTAACAACTAATTTTATTAATTTATTTTTCCTAAATTGGCAAGTATTAATTTTTACTAGCAAGGATTTTTAGTTCATCTCAATGTAATACATCTTTTTCTGTCAAAATATTAGAATGTATGATTGGAACTGAATACTATACATACTCCATTTACGAATAATATCACTTCAATTTGCTTATATAGGGTAGAATTCATTTGACACAACATTGTGGTCGTGTCCACATGTTGGAAAATCCGCAGGTGGTGCAGGGAGAGAAGTGTCCACTGTTGACCCATCCTCTACAATGAATAATGCAACCATGCCCATAGATAGATGAAACTCAAAATGGCAATGCATGTACCATATCCCTGTACACCATGACAAACAAAGTATTAGATATTGGTGGTGATGTTTCAAAGCTACACCAGTAAATACAGTGCACATCTAAACAAATCGGTACTAAGATACTGTAGAAAGCTGGAGAAAATCCTTATTCTCTTGGAAACACAGCTCTTGTGATTTGTGATAGTCATATTTATTGTAGCTAAGAAAATAATTACCAAACTGTTTTTGTCCAAGAAGTTTTTTGTTCAAAATTTGGATCTATAATAATTAAAAATAGTATTGTATAATCTAACCGCGTTGTTTTGCATATATGTGACATTGTTATTAGTAATAACAATGTCACATATATGCAAAACAACGCGGTTAGATTATACAATACTATTTTTAATTATTATAGATCCAAATTTTGAACAAAAAACTTCTTGGACAAAAACAGTTTGGTAATTATTTTCTTAGCTACAATAAATTTATCGGAGGTCAAGGATAAAGAGGAAAAGCAAGATATATCGGAAATATCGGACCAAATTCAAAAAACTTCAAATTAATTTTAAAAAATTTTGTAGAATTTGACTTGAAACTATTCATAAACTATTAAACATCACTTGTTCATAAATAAAATTAAGAATAAAACATTATGAGTACGATATTATTGTGTGGCTGAATTTGAGCCGTCTGTGTAAAGTAGGAAAAATAGGAAAAATTTAGCAGATATCTAATTTTATCGAACCTTACGGATATATGGGAAATTTGGGAAATATCGGTGATTTTCGACCGATAAAAGAGACCATGATAAGTTATTACGTCATATATATACTTTCCTAGTTAGTACCGGCTAAAAATATCATTTTTAGGTTTCTTTTGTAGCTAATTCAAACAAATTTAACGGGCTAAGATGTGCACCTGGATTATCTGCGATGAAGCGGACGGCGACCCACCCAAGCCTCGGTACAAGTACGGTGTTCTTGACGGCCGGGTTCACCAGGTTGTACTTCGCCACATCCCTGGCGGCGTCGTAGTTGCCTTCTCCCTGAGCCAGCACGAACACATCATGCCCGTGCAGGTGCATCGGGTTCGTCTCGCTTGACAAAATCGCCATGCCCTGGAACACCACCTCCACCACATCCCCCTGCCGGAAACGCCGTGCAATCGTGGCCTTGGACGTCGGCTCCAGCTTGGCTTCCTTGGGTCCAGGTCGGATGAGGGCAGGGTCGGTGTAGTTGAACACCCTCGGCGGCTTGTCCGGGAGCTCTTGCAGCATGGTCAGGATGCTGTTGGTGTTGTAGTAGTGTAGCTCCAGGAGTGATGTGGTGGCCGCCGGTTGATGGTAGGAGAGGTTGTTCATGGTCGCGACGTCCATGGACTCGTTGTTCTCGCTCCTCTTGCAGGAAGTTTGTCCTCCCCGGCAGATGGAGCCCAGGCCGAGTGTGATGAACAGGCGCTCGTCGACATGCTTATTGGGCACCTCCAGATCGTGTAGGCTCGTCAGGTTTCCATGGAAGTAGAACGATGTCGACATGTCATGCTGGTCAGGCATCTCTGGTGACACTGGAACGACATCACTGGCAGCTGGTCGCCTTTGCTTGCTGCTGCTGGTGTACTGAACTATTCCTCTGGTGGTCAACGTCGGGCTTTGCGGGTCGGGCAATGGGGACTGGTTCGGCAGGGCTACCATATAGTACCTGCCCGGAGAAGCGTCGGCGACGAGAAGGGCATCCACGGTCTCGCCGGGTGCAATGGCGATGACATCCGTGGTGAAGGGGTTGACATAGTTGGCGTCTGCGGCGACAACCGTGAACTTGTGGCCGGCGATCTTTATGTAGTACTCGGCAAAGAGCGCAGCGTTGATAATTCGTAGCAGGTAGGTTCTGCCTGGTTCCACATCAAGCAAGTATCCATCTTCTGAGGCACCTGCAGAGTTGAATCCAACCGAAATGAGGGAAATGGTGCCCCTTTTTAAGTAAACCAGAATTTATATATCAAAATTACAACTAGTATATTTGATTACCGGAGCAGTTGTAGAGATCTCCAAGTTTTCCGTTTATTGTCGATGCTTTGAAGTAAGCATCCAACACATGCTGCTTAATGCCCCATTCTGCCTTTAAAAGGTCCATGTCCCACCATTCACCTGCCATTACCAACATGAAAGTGTTTAACAAGAGTTCAGCCGGAAGAATGGCACTTCTACAACCATATGCCTGATTCGAAAACTATTCATCTTTCATATGGGACCTATAATGATGGGGATCTCCTTGTAAGGCTTGGGAAATGGGTACGAGCTGGCCCCGCGTCTCGGCCGGATGATCAAGGCGCCGTGCACCGATGCCCGGAGGAAGGAAACGTGAGCATGCCACCACAATGTGCCTTCCTGTCCAGCAACGTTGAACCTGTAGGTGAAGTTCTGGTTTGGGAGAATGGGGCACTGGGTGATCATTGGCACCCCGTCCGCCCAACAGTTGAGCTGCTGCTTCACGCCATGCCTGCATCAGAAAACACAGAACGAAAGCTTCAGTAAACAAATGCTACTTCTCATGAGCCAGAAATCAAGTTGTTTTTTTAATCCCCATCAGAAAATGAAATCTGGTATGCTACTTCTCAATATCTCATGAGCCGGAAATCAAGTTGGTTTTTAATCCGCATCTTAATTAGGCAGTATATTGACTCTGCAGTATACTTCACGTGCTTGACAGACTGAGCAGATACAAATGCATTGGAACAATCTTGACGAGGTCTTTTACGGCGCACAATACGACGTGTACTATACCGATTGAAAGGGACTTGTATGTAATAGAAAAAAGACCTATTTCTAAGGATGTGACGGTTGAGATTAACTCTATACTAACGATTTTTTTAGCTCTAGTGCGGTAATATTCATAGGTCGTATGGGTAGTATAAGAGTATTATCGGAATGTAAAATGATATTGTTGTAATATAAGAAATTAAATATATGAATTGGGTGTGTATCGGCTGAGTGGGCAGCCGCGGAAAATTTTTCAAATAGTATATTTTGAGGAAATTACCATTTTACCTACAGTAAAAAAACCGGTAATACTACCGTACTACCTCAGGGTCGTATTGTGCATTGAGAGACTACGCTTCACAGACTTGTAGATCCGATTGTAGTGGAAGTTGTATAAGGACAGTTTTCATGCATGGTACGGTGCAAAGATTGTTGCTAATAATCAGAATTGCAATGTGTAGTAGCTAGGTTGCTTGTCTATAGCATATATATAACAAGAGGACGTGAAGTTTTACCAATGGATCGTTAAGTTGTAGGGTGACTGGTTGACGACGTGAACTGTCACCGAGTCTCCCTCGGTGACCTCTATCGCTGGCCCCGGAAACTGCCCGTTCACAACGGTGGCCAGCGTTTCGTTGCACAAGTGCGTCATTTCCACCTGTTTCACCTGAATATGCATATATATGGTCCAGCAAACCAATCACGGAAATGTAAGAGAGGGCACAGTGGCCTGGCCATGCATGCTCCTCGATCGTACGTAATACTCACAACAAAGGTGTGTTCCACGACACTGGACATGGCCGCTGGTGCAGCTAATGCAGAGAGGAAGAAGATGACACTCGTGGCGATCGCTGCCGCCGCCGCGGGCAAGCTCCTCCGCTCCATTGTTTGCAACTTTGCCTGCGTTGCTCTCCAATGTGCTTCTATACCCAGGACCAGCTAAGATGGGTACTGGATCTTCATTGCTTGCAATATGGTAGGAGCTAGATGGGGACTGATAGATAAAGCCCATACTTATAGGATGGAGATAGCTAGGGCCGGGTCAGATCAGTTCTGGATCTTCATTGTTTGCATCAACTGTGTATGAAGTCTGAGCGCCCCAACTGTGCTGCTAGCTAGCTCCGGCACTCCCTCGTGGTGCACATGTTATGATGGGGCCGGCAGTGGTTCAGATTATTAATTGCTGAGTGCTGACCACAAAACAAAGGACACGTACTTACGAAGCAAATTGTGCTTGGAACACTATACAGGGCTGCCCTCGTGGTTCACGCGCGCGCACCACGTACTGCACGCAAACATGGACAAGCTATGCTGCGGCCAGTAGACACAGCAGCACGCAAACGTGGACAAGCTATGATGTGAACAGTAGACACTGACTTGTGCTACTCCGCCGCTGTTAGGCATGAAGGCGGTGTTCGTGCGTGCCAGACTGCCAGCCATACTCTGATGCCAGACCACAGAAAAAGACACTATCAAAGGTTAAAAGAAGTGCTCCTCTGGTCCTTCTGATCACGATTTTTTTTATAACTTGTACTGTACAACGCAGGCGCTCAAAACACCCACGCACACTCACACCTATGAAAACCCGTCCCACCCCTATGAGCACTTCCGAAGGATTGGACACCGGTATATATGGAGATTCTCGAAGCCACCACTGGCGCCTCGTCGTCGACGGGAACGTCGCTTACCACTTAATACATAATGCCGGAAAATCCCGGAATAAATCCAGGAAAAGGTAGCGTCTACCGCCCTACCATTAGACTACAGGCCCATTCGCTCTAATCATGAATTTTAATGCAGTCAGGTCATTAATTCTATTTATTTTTTATTGATCCTGTTTGGGCCCGGCCGTATCCTAAATAACCCCAAGCTTCGTCCGGTCCAAATGCCCGGGCCAGTAAGGGCGCGTTTGATGTAGGACACAAGGGTGGCTCGCCCCGTCGGCCAGGCCGTGGCCAGCCATGGCCTGGTCCAACTCGGCCACCCTATCTTGTTTGATTTTATTTTGCAAAAAGACAAGCCCAACAGAGAATTGTGTTTGATTTGCCTCCATTTAGCTACCTTTGAGCCCATGAGCAGGTAGCCTTACCATCCATCTTCACTTCCTTCTTTCTCTTGGTAATTTCGTCGAACACATACCAGAACACCGCCACCCAAAATCCCCACATCCAACACACCTCTGCAGCTTCACCTTCATTGCTCCTGGAGCAGAAGCAACCAAAATTTAAGGGGGTAGGAGGCGCGGTGCTCGACGTCGAGCTCGTCGGTGGTCGGTCGTCTGAGGCGGGGTGCGCAACGCACGTTCGAGGCGGCGGCCTCAACGTCCTCCTCAAGCACGTCCGGGGCTGAGGCCGTGGTGCGGGGACACCGGGAGCTGCGCTTGCCCCGCCACGGCAAGCGCTGCGAGGTCGACTGCTCATACGGCTGCTGCCCTCGGAGTCTGTGGAGTGGTCTGGTGAGATCAGGGTCGTGTGTGAGGAGTTTGAGATCGAGGCGCAACTCCGACCTCAACTTCGTCCACAGTGAGGCAGAGGGCATGGAGCTGTGGAGGGAGGTGGTGATTGTGGATTACCGAAGTAGGAGGTGAGTCCACCTCACCCTCGGAGCCACAAGTATGGCGAGCCATGGCGGCCACCACAACTGGTCGCCGGCGAGACCCCAACCCCCGGCGGTCGGTCCCTAGCTGTCGTAGTCCATGCGCCATTATTTTGCTGGGAAGAACGGGACTTTTTATAATTTTTTAATCATTTTGCCAATTTATATGACTGTTTCAAAATTTATCAAAAATAAACATTAACCGCCGTGGCCCACGATGGAAAAGGCCTACCGCCGTGGCCCACAACGGCCGCACCTCCAACCGCCGTAACCCATGGCGATAAGGTGACCACCAACGGACGGGTGCAGGGTGGGGGCCCCGCGGCACCTTACCGCGTGCTCCACAGCAGTAACAGGTGCGGTCTTCTTGGGCCAAGGCGGTAGGTCCTTCCCGTCGTGGCGGATGGCGGCAGCTGCACCTATATAAAGGGTGACGGCGACCGCCATCCCCGCACGCTGCCGCCACCCCTCTATTCTACCTTGGTCCGCCGCTTCCTCCAAGTATGTTTTCTTTTTTTTAATTAATTCAATTAGTGTAATTAATGTAGAAAAATAGATTTAGATTTAGAAAATTAGTTTTTAGATTAGAAAATTTAGAATTAGTTAATTAAATTAGTTTAGATTTAGAAAATTAGTTTTTTATTTAGAAAATATAGAAAATTAGTTTATCAGTTCTACAAATTGTAGAAATTATAGAAATAATTGTAGCTTGTTTAGAAAATATAGAAAAATAGTTTATCAGGTCGGGCAGGCCTACTAACAGGTCGGCTTGTCTTCTGGTAGGCCGGACCCACTTGTCGGGGACGGTCGTGAGCCTGGTCGGTATTGACCCAGGGGTACCCATGTCTCACAAGCCCCGAGCGATGTGTAGGCGCAGCCACCTTATAAGGTCATGATGAAGTCGTAGTGCTATCGACGGGTCGAATAACATGCAGGTTGGTCCAAAAGAAAAAAGAACTAGCCAGTTTAACAGCCGACCTATTTGTAGTTTTGCCGAATGAAGAGAGGTCAAGTGACGACCTATAGGAAACAGGCTACCAATAGATCGAAATAACGATGAAAAAATTCAGAGGGCATCAAGGATGCACTCATAGAGTAGTATCCGAGCATCGTGACGGGCAACATGGACGATATGATGATCCAAAAAGAAAGAGAAGAAGAAAAAAGAAAGAAAGGCAGTGACGGAGTTGCCAGAAGGTCTAGCGACCTGACGAAGGCGACAACGCAGTCGCAGGGAGGATCGCTGACCTGAAGATGACGATGACGAAGACGCCGAGAGGTCCGCTGACCTCAATATGACAATGACAGAGCCACCAGGAAGGTTCGCCAAAAGTGACGCCGGAGTTGGAGAGAGGTTTAGTGACCGGATGAAGTCAACGCCGACGGAGTCGCGAAGAGATGTTGGTCTTGATCGAACGAAGTGTAGAGACACCCAGACCTCCTAGCATAGCTGCAAGGAGTCTGGCAGGGCCGACCTCAAGGAGGCATTGTAGGCGTGCCGACCTCGAAGAGGCCTCAAATCAGCAATGTCCAATATCCTAGGATACCTAGTAGAATCTTCAAGTAGGCGCATCCTATGAAGAGGTCTTCTATAGTGGTCGAAGTGGACAATAATGAAGCTGACGAAACGATGTTGATCTTCAACGTACGGAGTGTAGAGACACCCAGATATCCTGTATAGCTGCAAAGAGTCTGGCAGAGCCACTCGAGGCATGCCGACCTCAAGAAGGTCCCGAATCAAGAAGCGCCCAAACACTCGGAGGTACTTAGCAGGTCCATGAGGCGCTCACCCCACAGGGGGGCCTTCATTCCCGACGTAAAATCTTGGGGAGGTCTTCCGAGCTGGCGAAGGCGACGACGGAGCCGGAGGAAGGTCAAGCGACCTGACAAAGATGACGACGTAGCCGGAGGAATGGTCTAGCAACCTGACAAAGACGACGATAGAGCCGGAGTAAGGTCTAACGACCTGACATAAGCGATGGCGGGACTGGAGGAAGGTCCAGCGAGCCAACGAAGACGACAACGAACCCAGAGGAAGGTCTTGGTCTTGAAAAAACAGAGTTGCAGGGAGGTCGTGACCCGATGAAGACAACGACGGAGGCACAGCGATGTCTAGCGACCTAACGAAGATGACAACGCAGACACAGGGAGAAGGTCGTGACCTGACAACGCCGGAGACACTGAGAAATCCACCGAAGACGACACTAGAGCTACAAAGAGCTCTATCGACCTGACGAAGATGACGACGAAGCCGGGAGGTCTAACGACCTAATGAATGCGACGACAGAGTCAAAGGGAGGTCTAGTGACCTGAAGACGATGATGACGGAGCCGGAGGGAGGTCTGGCGACCTAACGAGAGCGATGACGAAGCTGGAGGGAGGTCTAACGACCTGACGAGAACGATGACGAAACCGGAGGGAGGTCTAGCGAGACCTGACGGGGACGACGACGGAGCCGGAGGGAGGTCTAGGGACCTGACGACGGGGCCGGAGGGAGGTCTAGTGACCTAATGCTAGCGACGATGGAGCAAAAAGCTACCAGGTCAGTGTATCAATCTGTCGAATATAATGGTAACATAGCCTGAGCTAAGTAAGTAGAAGTTGTGGGATGTTTGCCGGAGCGGAACATTCTTGTGCTATATCTTGTTTGACAAATGGCATTCCACTTATCGTGCTAAACACGCATTATGCGAACTCGAAAGCTCTGAAGCTGCCCAGTCTTTCACCACTCTACAATGCTCAGCAGGGAGACTTACATGTAGCCGACACACGGGGAGGGGCCTAGGACCCAGGTTTTGCAACCACACAACATCGAATACACATAACAAGATTCACGCAGTTGAAGGAAGAACACACAAAGGAGAAGTAGGACCCCACAGGTCTGGCGACCCTTAGATTAGCAAGGCCAAGCCCCTGAGCATATCGAGGGGGGGGCATAGCACAAGATAAAAAATTTGAACCCTCTGGTCTGGCAACCTACGTGTTGGCATGGCCAAGCCCCTAAGCATGTCGAGGGGGAGGTATCGAAAGAGCAGACAAAACATGTAGAACATGTCTACAAAAGAAATTGAAGCTATAAAATATTAATTGCAAATAAAACTTAGCTTGTGTGTGGAGACACAAGATCGGAACGGTCACGGTCGCCATGTTGAGAGTCAGGGTAGTCGCGACCATCGTGCCGAGTTGTCGTCGTGTTGCTGAACATGATCAGCGAGCGGCTGTATAGGAGGTCGGTTGTTCGTCGTAAGAGGTCTGTAGCCTAGCGGTGCAATAAAGTCGAACAACGAGCTGGCGCTCACAGTTCGCAGGTCGAGGTGGTCAGCAGCACCGTCAATAGGACGTGGTGATCACCGTCGTGCCCCCGGGGTAGCTTCTCATGAAGTCGATCGTGAATCTTCTCATGAAGTCGATCGTGAATCCGAGTTGTTGCAGAGATCGACCAAGTAGGAAGGCTCCTGCAATTTCACGTAAAGGGAGGTCATTATCTTCCGAAGACACCACAGAGAACCCATGGTGGGGAGGTCCGCTGGGTCGGTGCCGTCGGCCAGCGGCTCGTACTCCGAGAGGTCCGTCTTGGGCCAACCGATGTTGAACCGCTCATGGATCCACATCTAGAGCAGGAGAGGGAACCCTAGGAGGATTGCCTCCCTACTCGTCGCCCTCGTCACTATCGAACACAGCCCCCTGTAGGTAGCTGCCAGAACAGCGCTACCCTAGCTGATCTGGGGCATCTGCTCGAGGGGTGCGTCGGCAATCCTCCGAGCCCAGGGGATCATGCACTGTGATACGGAGTCTCCCGTTGACTCGCAGAACAGCACCCACCCGAACAGCCAAAGCAGGTAGACCTCCAAAAACCTGTCTGCCGTCTGGTCGTCGGCATGTAGTCAGCCTGCACACAAACAAAGGTCCGTCATCACATTCGTTTAAAATGCATACAAACGTTGAAAGTAAGAGTTAGAGTCACGTACGCTGAACTGCTGGATCCAAGTCCGGGTGGGCCCATGAGTGTCGACGAAGGGCGCGTACGGCGCCGTCGCGCGATCGTTGTTAACACCAAAATTTGGTAAGGAGTCTGACTTGTGGGTCCGGCTCGATAAAGAGTCCGTCTGGTGGAAGGAAGGATCTTTTCAGAGATATTCGGCAAAGAGATCTGCGGTCGGCTATCTGCTCCAGTTCGGCAAAGGAACAGTAGAGCTGATTTTGCGGGATTGGACGGTGACGTGGCTCAATCAGGGAGAACGAATGGATGGATAGGCGATCAAGCTTAGAGATAAGTTAGGCAACGAATCCATTCGAAGTTGTACTCGACAGGGTATAAATATGACCCCTGAATGTATGTAACAGACACAATCATTCTTCAATACACACCGGCCTTACGCCAAACCCTAGAGTCCTTTTGTCGTGTCGTCGAGTTCTTCGAGAGGGTTCATCGATCTGTCGACCTCCGTGAGTACCGGCAACCTTGTATCATGTCTAGTATCATGCGGTGGATTTAGATCTGATGCAAGTAGTCTTGTTACCATGCTTCGTGTCATGCGGTAGATTCAAGCTTGGTTCAAGAGGTTTCTTGTTAGGTCATGAGCCATGCGGTAGGCTAAGATCTAGCTTGAAGCTAGTTATCGGCTCTATTGGATTTTGGCAAGATTCAATAGATTCATTAAGTTACCCCGTGTTGCTTTGAGTTTTTACTTTATGTTTAGATTCATGTAACACACTTTTGCCCAATCTAGATAGATTTGGATCGGCTTTATCCTTTTGTGAAACTTGTACGAGTCGAGTTTGTGTTTTAACACGTGGATCTTGTGCTTTCCGATAGCCGAAACCGAATCGATCTAGGTTGTTACGTGTTGCGGGTTCAAGCTTCCCAACGTTGGTATAAATCTTGAAAGAGCCGGGTATCATGCGGTAGATGCAGGTTTTTGGGTTGCTTTGGAGCTAGTCATCCGGTGGATTAGATTTCAAATCAATCTGATAGATTTATTCACTTGGTAATGTTTGTTCCTTCTTCATGGACCCCGAATCGGCTGTTCAGCCGTATTCGGTTATGCTTCTTCACGAGTAGAACACGTGCGTTATTCATGATTTAAATAATGTATGCTTTTAGCTTTCCATATTTAGGTTGTATCATACGGTGGATAGATCTGTTTGTGGAAAGTGGTACGGTCTTCATGCAAGTTGTATCATGCGGTGGATAGGTTTGCTTGACATCGTACCCGACGGGTTTTAAAGTACCTAGACATGCGGTAGACTAGTGCTTTGGATCTATGCATACTTGTTTATTACATGATTATGTTCATGCTTTACTTTATTCATTCATTTAATGTTAATCATCATGGGGATCGGTCATGGCCTCGTGCATGTGCATCTTCGTTCAAACAAAGACCGATCGTTGTCATGCTTACATCATCCATTCGGCAATGTTACTTTTTCCCTTTACAAGTTCCCGAATGGTTTCAGTTTATTGGCAGATGGCTCTTCATAGCTATGTGTCATCCCATCTAGATTTTTAGCCGTAAATATGGAACTGTCTGGTACCACCCGGCAAGTTCCAAGCTTTGGTATCTAACTCTTTTTTGTTAATTTTCAGGAAAAATTGACTGGCACGTCTCGTGACTCTTTGCGCGTGTGAAGCCAGCTTGTTCGGCTTGCTGTGTGTTTGGCGCTAGGTGCACTTTTTTCGTCAACACACTTTTTGGCACGCCCAGTGGGACCACAGCCGAATAGATCAACATGCCCGAAATCGGGGACATCATGGACGTCAACCTTGAAGACCTCTCTCCCGGCCGGCGGCGGCAACTCCGGGACGCCATGGACCGGTTCCGGCGAAATGTCTGCTGTCATTCAAGAAAAATAGAAGTGGCGTCCCGTACTTGAAGAACGAGATGCCCAGGGTGTTGCTGCCAGGGGAGAGCGATACCACGGCTCAGCAGGAGAAAGAGGAGTGCATGCGAGTATTCCAGGAATCTGCAGACTACATGCTGAGCAAGCACAACAAAGCTTTCCTCGGTGCGCTCCAGCAGATGATGGTGGTCGTCTTTGGCCCAGGCATGGAACAAGCGTTCAGCAAGGCACCCGTCCAAGGGGGCACCGTGGAGCTGGGCGAGTCAAGCTCTCAGCCACCGTTACGGAGCCAGCCACATCAGCCTCCTCCTCAGAGCTCGGGAAGTCAAGCGTTCCAGCCTCCTCCTCAGGGTGCTGGGGGGTCGGCCCGATCCGGCCCCCACTATAGGCCTCAGGAGGGCAGCCAATCCAGCCACCACCGCAAAGCAGCACGGGTCAACTCCGTGCAACGGCGAAATCCGTACCAGCCTACGTACGGGGAACTAGCGTTCGGCTCGCCTGGAGCCCCACTTGCCTCCGGCCACAGGATTGCTCCGGCAAACAACTGGCTACAGAGGAACTTATACGGCGGAGGCTACCATGAGGTGGGAAACTACGGGGCGTTTGACGCCTTCCTGCATCCAGGATACGCGCCAGCTGCAGGCGCGTAAGAGGACGATGCCCTGGCACGGAAGATGGCCGAGTTGATGCAAAATCAGTTCGGCCTCAAGCCAAAAATGCAGGGACCTGCCTACAAGCCGTCGTGCTCCTGCCGCCAAGGGTGAAGCCGCCGACAGAGTTCACGAAATTTTCGGGGCAACACGACACGAGCACGGTGGAGCACATCGCTCGTTACCTCATGCAGCTCGGGGAATGCTCAGCTGAGGAAACATTCAGGGTCCGCTACTTCCCCGCATCGCTGATAGGTCCAACGTTCCAGTGGTTCTCGTCCCTACCCCCTGAGTCAGTTTGCAGATGGAAGGACCTAGAGCGGAAATTCCATGCTCATTATTTCAGTGGCAGCTCGGAGAAGAAGTTGATCGACCTTGCCACCCTGAAGCAGAGGCACAGCGAGACGCCGTTAGAGTTTCTCAGAAGATTCAAGGAGGTTAAAGGCATGTGCTTCTCGCTTAATTTGCCAGATGACCAGCTGGCTGATATGGCCGTCGTCGGGATGCTGCCGGCCGTACGTGAAAAATTGTTTGGGATGGAGTTTGAGAACCTGGGCCAGCTATCGCAGAAGCTATCACTGATGAGCAACCAAGCGTATGGCTTCAAGAAGGATGCTAAGTTTGGCAAGCAGCATGATGTCGGCGACGTCTACAACCGGTTCTTAGACAAGGCCGATCCGTTCGAGGATTCGATGATGAACCGGATGTGGCCGCGGCCGAGATCATGTGGGGGAAGGAGCCTTTGACGATGAATCGGCGGGTCAAACGGACCAAGGGCACCTACGATTTTGATATCACGAAGGCTGACAAACCGTTCGAGCTCTTAGTGAAGGAAGGCCGAATCAAGTCGCCCGAGGGGCATTCCATGCTTCGGCCCGATGGAGTTAAGGGGAAACGTTACTATGGCTTCCACGACAGGGATTCGCACTCCATCAACGATTGCAGGGTCTTCAGGATGAGGATCCAGAAGGCCATCCAGGAGGGGCACCTCAAGTTCGATAAAAAGATGAAGCTGGATGGCCACCCCTTCCCTCAGAACATGGTGGGCTTTTCTGTTAACATGATAACGGCCGAGGAGAAGGGAAAGGTCAAGGTCTTGACCTCAGCCAGGGCTAGACAAGATGGAGCAGTGGACCCAGAGTGCCAAGTAACTCTGATACAGGTGCATGGTGAAGCCCCCCGCATTCTCAGGAGTCACATAGAAATCGGGGAGTCATCCAGAGCCAAGCCTAGGGTGACCACGCGCATCCTCCTCAACAAGTGGCAGCGCCAGATGGAGAAAGAGCGCTACCAGAAACGGCGGTACGAGGAGGAGAAGCGCAGAGCCGAAGAAGAAGCACACAGAAGGGACCAGGAACAATACACACGCGAGCAGGAGCACGCGCACTGGGGATGTGCCTTCTTCAGGCATTGCTGGAATGAGGGTTTGAAGCTGCCCACGCTGAGGAACTGTCCTGAATGCAGTGATAGGTATTTTGAGTACAGGCAGGAAACTGCCAATCGCCGATCCGTCCACGAGAGAATTGGAAGGATCCACCCCGACGGGGATCGGCGCCAAAAAATTGAAGTCATCGATCACCCCAGGAAGCGTCAAGCTGAGCTAAGGTGGGCTGATCAAGAAGAGGACGAGGACGACTACATCTGGCAGAAGGGGCAATGGTGCCTGCCTGGCCTACGCAAGAGTCAGAAGAGACGGGTCCAGCGCTTGAGGAACTGTGAACTGAGGCAGGCCGGAATCCAAACAAAGTAGGTGTGGCGTCCCAAAGACCAACCGGAAGGATCCAAGCGTTCGGCTCCAACTTGCATGGTATACTTTTTGCCGAATGAATTCATGGCTCCTGCTAACCAGGTTGTGCAGGAAGAGGCATCCCTAGATGACGAGCAGGTCGAGGGGATGATGGCACAACTGGTGCTGGCCAAGCAGGCAATTTTCGACAAACCGGCAAAGAATCGACATATGAGGCCGCTATACTTGAAAGGATATGTCAATGGTAAGCCATTGACCAAGATGTTTGTCGACGGTGGAGCGGCAGTCAACGTAATGCCGTACACCACCTTCAAGAAACTTGGCATGGGCCCGAGCGATCTGACGCCTACCAGCATAATACTGAATGATTTCGCTGGGAATCCTTCAAATACCAAGGGATGCGCTCACGTGGATTTGATGATCGGATCCAAGACGATGCTCACTACCTTCTTTGTCATCGAAGGTAAAGGAGCCTACAGCCTGCTACTTGGGCGGGACTGGATTCATGCCAACTGTTGCGTCCCATCCACCATGCATGAACAGCTTATCCAGTGGGTGGACGATGAGATTGAGGTCGTCCAAGCAGATGACTCCGTGAGCGTGGCGAACATGGAACCGACCTTACCGGGAATACCAAGGTATTGATTGTTTCTCGGGGAAAGGCGGGGAGAAGGTCTGTTGAACTGTCGGCGGTGATCAACGGCGATTCAAGCGATCGGCTCTTATAGCAATTTTTAATGGAGAACCCCGTAGATGGCACCGATGGCAAGTTGGGGCGAGGATTCATGTCGGGCGATAAATTAGAGGAGGTTGACATTGGAAGCGGTGATAAGCCAAGGCCGACGTTCATCGGCGCAAACTTGCGGCCCGGATTTCGGGGGGGGAATTAATTAAGCTTCTCAAAGAATACAAGGATGGCTTCGCCTGGGATTATTCGGAGATGCCTGGATTGGATCGTTCCATCGTCGAGCATCGGTTGCCAATCAAATCTGGTTTCAAACCATACAAGCAACCACCCCGGAAAATCAACAAGGATGAGGTATTGGCCGATGTGAAGAAGGAAGTTGAAAGATTACTTGATGCGAACTTCGTTCGGCCATGCAGATATGCGGAGTGGATTTCTAACATTGTTCCTGTGTACAAGAAGAATGGAAAAACGAGGGTCTGCATAGATTTCAGGGACCTGAACAGAGCTACTCCGATGGATGGTTACCCAATGCCTATTGCCGATTTGTTGATTGACGCTATTGTGGACACAAGGTGATCAGTTTCATGGATGGCAATGCGGGATACAACCAGATCTTCTTGGCAATAGAGGACATATCAAAGACGGCCTTTAGATGTCCTGGTCATATAGGCCTGTTTGAATGGATAGTTATGACATTTGGGTTAAAAAATGCCGGTGCAACTTATCAGCGAGCCATGAATTACATTTTTCATGAGTTGATCGGCAAAATTGTGGAAATCTACATTGATGATGTGGTAATCAAGTCCCTAAGTCATGACACGCATTTGGAAGATGTAAAGAGTACTTTAGAGTGCACCCGGAAACATGGTTTAAAGATGAACCCAAACAAGTGCGCTTTTGGGGTATCAGCTGGAGAATTCTTGGGGTTTTTAGTCCACAAAGGAGGAATTGAAGTTGGCAAGAAGAGCATGAAGGCCATTGATGAAGTTGTTCCTCCAACTAATCTCAAGGAGTTGCAATCACTGCTCGGCAAAATCAATTTCGTGAGAAGATTCATTTCAAATTTATCACAGAAGGTTTTGTCATTCTCTCCATTGCTGAAGCTAAAGAAAGATCAGAAGTTCACATGGGGCGACGAACAACAAAAGGCTTTCGATGAGATCAAGCAGTACATGAAGGAGCCACCGGTCTTTGGTCCCTCCTCGGCTAGACAAGCCTTTCAAGTTGTACGTGGCGGCCGATACCCAAACCATTGGATCGGCCCTTATTCAAGAATTTGAAGGAAAGGAGCGGGTAGTAGCATATCTTAGCCGAAAATTACTTGATCCCGAAACCGGGTATTCGGCGTAGAGAAGCCTGTGTCTTTGCGTGTACTACTCGTGTACAAAGTTTCGGCACTATCTGTTGAATGCTGAATGCACTGTGTATTCCAAGTTCGATGTAATAAAACATATGTTATCTATGCCAATTTTGAATGGCAGGATTGGCAAATGGATCTTGGCCTTATCAGAGTTCGAGTTAAAGTTCGCATCGGCAAAGGCTATCAAGGGACAGATCATTACCGATTTTATAACTGAACATCGTGATCCGTCAATTGATTTGCTTGAGATTACCCCTTGGGCTTTGTTTTTTGATGGATCATCATGTAGCAAAGGTGGGGGAGTAGGGATCCTACTGATTTCACCTAGAGGTGAGATGTTTGAATTTGCCATCCCTATACAGCCCACTGTCACAAATAACCAGGCAGAATACGAAGCATTACTTCGAGGGCTTCAATATTTGAGAGAAGCTGGGGCCGTTTCAGTTGAAGTTTATGGAGATTCAGAGCTGGTGATCAAGCAATTGAATGGCCAATACGAGTGCAAAAGTGAAGCGCTGAGGAGTTACTACGAAGAATGCAAGGAAATCTTGTAGAGCTTCCCGTTGGTAACTCTGCAGCACATTCCTAGGGAGCATAACGAAGAAGCAAACAGGCTGGCTCAAAGCGCCTCTGGTTACAAAGAGAGTGTTGACGGTGAATTTCCGTCAACCTAGAGTACTTGTTATACATTGGTTTCGATTATGATTTGCAACTAACCCGCCACTAGGCATACTAATGATATGACAAGTTCACACTTGCATGTCGATTTTGGAGTTTGTTGTTTACGCAGGAAATCTACGCTAAAGAGGAGCCTTTCGGGATAAGTTCACCAAGCACTTTGGAAGAAGATCATGAAGCCCGACAAGAGTCAAGACACGCGATGAACATGACTCCAAATGACCCAAGGACCGAAGCGTCAACGTGCAAGTCTTGGGACTCAACCAGAAAACAGCGAAGCTTGCATAGCAAGGATTCAAGCCTTAACCGTGAAGGAAACGACGTCAAAGGCCCACATGAAGTGCACACGAATAAGGGATCACGCGAGAAGCAACCGGGGAGGAAACCGGGGCCGAACCGGGCCGAAGTGGGCTGGGCCGGCCGGCCCGGACCGACCGGCCCAGCCCACTCCGGGGTCGGTTCGGTCCCCCCCTTTGCCCTAGATGTTCATCTATTTATTCCCTCCGCCGCCGTCGACCGACACATCGAACAAATCATCCTACCGACGCCAATCACCAGAACACCGTCGCCGCAAGATGAGGGAGAGAGTTAGATGAGCTCGTCGCAAGGATCAACGCCGGCGGAGAGAAGGAAGCAAGAGGAGGACTCCAAGTCATTGGCCTAGGGGTGTTCCCAAGCTCCATCGCCGCCATCTTCATCGACGACGTTCTCCGGAGTCTCCATCACCCCTATGTGCTTCAATCCGTGTAAGATGATGGGGTAATGTCTCCGTTCATCCCTAGGATTAGATGGATACATGCTATGTGACCGCTACTTGATTCGTGGTTCCAATCTATTGTTTTCATGTTGACGATGCTTTGATGATTAAGGTTAGCTACCGTGTTTTTCGGGCGTATGATATCCGCTACTCCCATAGATTCCATCAACATACCGTGTCCATCATAGGTCTAGTCACGAATACCTTCGCGTAGTGACGAAGACGAGAGGAGGGAAAGGGCGAAACCGTGGTCACAACCCCCCGGTAGATTGGTTTACCGCTTTCGTGTAGTAGATGCATACCATGTTATCCTAGATCCTAGGGAGGGAACGCTTATCTTTCTTGCTCACTCTCTTGTGTTCACCCCTTTACCACATAGTTTAACCCTATATTTGTTTGATCAACTTAACTTAGATTAACTTAGGTTAGATTGTCTTTACTTTTTGATTAATACTCTCTTCAAAGGTTTTCCATTCGACTAGATTAGTACTTGGTTAAGCGCTAGTAATCCCCTTGCTCCGCGGATTGACAAGAACCTTGGGAATCCCGTGGTGAAAAAGGTGTGGGGTCCGTACGCTTGCAGATCATAGAGGGATACGTCTTTTATCCGTCAACAAGCCCCTTTTTCTGGCGCTGTTGCCGGGGAGCAAGCCAGTTTGCTACGTTTAATCTAGTATTAATTTTGTTGATTACTAACACCTAACCCTTATTTTCTAAAAAAAAGAAAAAAAAATCTTTTTTGTTTTTCTTTCTACTTTTCTTGTGCCTAGATGGATTTGTTCACCTCACCATTGGAAGACGAAGAGATGTCGCTAAGGGAGCTAGCAATGCCGTCAATGGAAGACATTGAGATGCAAAAATCAGATTTGACGTTTGCTACAACCCACTACGAAGTGAAGCCTGGAATCATCAAATTAGTGGCGACAAAACCATTTAGAGAATTGGAGGATGACAACCCATATAGACACATTAAGGAATTCACGATGTTATGCAACACGGTGCAACAAAAAGGAGTTCCGGCCGCTTGGTTCAAGTGGAATCTTTTTCCATTCTCTCTCGAAGATGAAGCGCGAAGATGGTACACACTTGCGTCCGTTGAAGCAAAAGGAAATTGGGATGAGCTAGTGAAGAAGTTTCTTTTGAAGTTCTTTCCCATAAGCAAGGTCCAAGACTTAAGGAGGCAAGTGCTCAATTTCAAGCAAGGAGAGGATGAAGGAATTGATGAAGCATGGGACCGTTTTAATGAACTACTTGAGCGAGGCCCGAACTTGGGATTTTCCGGTGACTTGATGTTGCATACCTTTTATTTTTCACTAACCCCTAACTCGTCTCGTTTTGTAAGCATGTGTGCAGGCGGTGATATAATGGATAAAACAATTAGTGAAGCCGCACACATCTTACAAAGGATAAGCAATGGACAAAGAACAATACGAGATTGGCAAAGATGTTGTCGAGAGGAGAAAAATGACAAAAGCAAGCCCAAGGTGCTTGCTGAAATTTCTGAAAAAGATGAACCGAAGGTCAAGGAAGATGAACTGAGCATACAAGAAAGTGAAGATCCACTTCCCAAGGTAAGAGAAGTCATTTCGGATGTTAAAAATGTTGAAACTAACATGAATGTAGGCCGAAGTATGTGGAATGCTAGACCATTGGCGGAGTTCAAGCAATCCGGTTGGGTTCACGTTGATTTCGCCCCACTAATTAACTACCGAAGGAAGGAGGAACGCCGACACGTTGCCAAACTAATTGAAGATATATTTGATCAAGAGATGAGTGGAGAGTCGATCCAAAAGATGTTTGAAGAAGAAAGAGAAGAAGGAGATGAAGGATGGATCGACCGGTTTGACAACTCAAAGATTTATGATGAAGGAAGAGAAGAGTACAACCGTGATGAGCCTAGTGACTCAAAGGATAAATGGGAGGAGATAGGACTCAAGCTAGATGATAGCTTGTGTGCTATTGAAGCATACACACTAGCAAATCAAGACATGGAAGTACTCAAGGATGAAGGAAAGAGTGAATCAACAATGAGCGATCTTGACGATATGTGGTACATGGAAGATAAAGAAAGCAACATACAAGTCTTTGAAGATGAAGATCTGGTTGATAAAGAAGACTTCAAAGAAGAGATGAATGCGTACATAGTTGAAGGATTACATGTTCCACATGATGAGTTGAAGAAACTGCAAGATGGTGATGAAGAGGCAACTACATTTGTTGAGATCGATTCGCCTTCAACACCGCTAGATGAACCAAATATCACTCTTGTTGAAAAAGCTCTAAGGCCAAGGTACGCGCGGAATTCTCAAGATATTATTGGTATTGATGTTGATAAATTCAAATACTCATGCTCAACCAATAGTATGAATGATAGTTTAATGTCTATGCCTTGTTCCAATAGTGATCATGTTGATAGGCTAGATTTTCTTGAGAATGAAAAAGAGGAAACATTTATTTTTGATCCAATTAATCTCACACCTAAACAACCTTTGCCTAATGATGAGCTAAGTGCTATGCATGAAACATATGCTTCTTTTATTTACACCTTGACTTGTTGCTGCAATTCACATGTGGTGTTAATTATGGACGCGTATGTTTACAATAAGTTTTGTAAATCTCGATCATGCTTTGCGCTTGGTCAAGCTAATGACCTTAAAGAATCATATGTCGGGAAAGGCCCGATTTTCACTAACCATGTAGACAAGGCTTGAATAATGAAAAAAGAAGTCATGCCTAAAAGAGTTGCAAGATAAATCATCAACCTCTCCGAATCCCGCGATGGATGCTGCTGTCTTCATCAATTTGAGAGCTTGTTCAGAGGTGTACAAATGAAGAAAATGAGATATTCAGAAGCTCCATCAAATTACCATCCCAATGCATCAAGAACAAACAAGTTTGAAGACCCGTGCAAGGAGTTATGGAGAAAACATTGAGCGTTGCGCGTTCTGAAATTTTAGGACAGATTTCATCGCCGAAGTAAAACGGACGTAACTCTCTTGTTCGGAGTCCGATTTGAGCAAATAAAGACTCGTTGGAAAGGAAATTTTGCGCATTGTACAATGGAGTAGAGCTTGAGTATACTTTCTGTTCTGTACATTAAAAAAAATTCATGGAGTGAAGGCAGCACCGAAGGATGATAAAGAAGGAGATAATGATGAAACAAAAGGATGCTTTGGGCAAGTCTTCTATAAGTGATCGAGCACAACATGGGAAGTAAATTAAAGCTGCATTGGTACCTTTTCTTCTTGCATGAAGGGCCATGGTGATGCGACGAAAAGAAGGTATGTGAGAAAGTCGAGCTCTATGACTTTAAATGAAGCGCTTTTCGGGAGGCAACCCGTTTCTTTATATTTTTACTACTTTCTTAGAGAAAATAAAGAATGGCACTATCTTATGATGATCAACTTGTGGTTATTAATCTAAGTTCAGTTTTCCTTTTTACAAACACCATCATGTTCATGCTCATATTTATTTATTTGCATGCATTGCATTTTGTTGTCCTCGTGATGTTTCTTTGCATGTACATGTTTTGCATATAGTTGGCTTGGTTGTTTTAAGGCTCAATGATGTATGCTTTCATATCCATGTTAATGCTCCAGCTAGGCATTTTCCTTTTGTGATCTTGTGTAAACGTGGTGTTTAAACATGATTTCGGACCATCATCATTAAGTTCGATAAACCTTGCTAGCTTTTCATATGTTTTCATGTTGCATTGGTTAGTTTATAAGCTCTGCAATGCGCTTAATTTTCCTTGTGCTATAAGGGTTATTGATTTAGGGATAGACATGGTGTTTTAACCCTTGATAAATAAACCTTTATGGCTATGGAGAAATTCGGCAACCTAGTTGTAAACATGGTGTTTAGAACTAGGTGAAAACATTGTCTTTGTTTATATGCTTTCCTATCATGTGCATACACACCTTGCACCACGTACACTCATTAGGTTTTTATTCCTCATTAAACTAATTATGCCACAAGTTAAGAATCTTAGGAGACATTGTTGGATTGTTGGCAATTCTATCTACTCCCAACCGTCACCTTGGCGGTAGAATGTGCGTTTAAAATGTCTTACAGGCAAGATAAAGACTCTCACTACAAGGAAATTGAAGGATGGCTAAGAAGTGCTTAGTCTTCTGTTCCATGACTAGCAAAATGCTAAGCATGGGGGAGACCCTGAATCTTCAACACGGAAGTGCAACATGACACTCTAGAAGATAGAATGATCAAGATCATTAACATCTCCGGATCAATGCGCAAGAAGCCACCAATCTCATCAAAATTCTGCATGGTCTCGAAGGGAAAACACTGGATATTTTTGGATATTTAGAAGCCCCATGAAGTTACGATTCCAACAAATCAAGAATCAAGACAATCGGAGGTTTCTACAAGAAGTTATGCCTGAATCACCGAGTGCAACACGTCCTGAAATCAGTTTTGGACAGCATGCAGCGCTGAAGTAAAACGGACATAGCTCCCTTGTTTGAACTCCGTTTTCGATGAATGACCACACGTTGGAAAGGTAATTTCATTAACTTTTCAATAGAGCTATATTTCGATATATGTTCTGTTCTGGACAGAGGGGTAAATCCATGAAAAAGAGACAGCAAGGAGATGATGAGAACAAGAAAGAGGAGATGGTGATGACAACATTGAAGAGAAGGGTGACCAATGACTCCATTAAGCATACAAGATCAAATTCAGAAGTTTAGGAGCATTAATAAATCAAGACAAAAGCAAAAGCCACATCGATACATGGAGATGTCGGAAGAAGGCAACGAAGAATTACAAAGGATGGTAACATCTCCATGGACCTTCTCTTTTCCAAACACAAATGCTTGTAAGTATGCCTTCAACATCAACTAGGTGCAGCCTTTTGTTTTTCTCTTCAAACAATAACATGGCTACTAGGAGGACAACCTAGGTTTCTTTTTACTTTCAATAGATAAGCATGACCATGTGTTCACCTCGATGTTCTATATTGCCTATGCTTACGGAAAGATGATGAAAGTTGCCGCTTTGTTTTACCTACATGAAGTTATACATGTCTTGGCTAATTGCTCTCTATAATATGATCTGAAATTAATTTAAATACCGACTCTTTTATTTGTGGAGGTGAAATGACTATGCTCTAGACCCACATACATATCTTTGCTCTTTGATTTAAGTTTATGGATAGCCGGATAACTTGTTGTTTTTATGAAAACTTAACTTTTATGCTATCTACATATTTGTGATGCTCTTGCAAAGTTCTACCTACCAAAGCCATATACATATATGTTTTATGATAACAAAACTCGTAGATTGCAAACATATGTTTTGATGAGTTGGATTAGGATTGATTTCTATGGTTCGAGACTAAGAAGCTGGTCATTCCTTTGTGTAACTTTTTCATGCTAGCCTTTTTGTCCATGCATTGTGGGTTTTCACATCGAAAATTCCACAAACTTCGCTGGGCAGCCACCCTAAACCAAAAATATCTTTTTGTGATCACCTTCTTGTCCACAACCCAATTTGAGTAAGGAGTAAAATTCTCGATGGAGATTCAAATATTCCGCAAGATTATGGAATTTATACTTACTTTAGCAGTCATTTCCCCTCTCTTTTATGCTCGAGGACGAGCATCGTTCAAGCATCGGGGAGGAGTCATTCTCTGACACAAATGCTATGTAAGTATTATGTTGCAAAAAGTTTTGAGGAGCAAAAAAAAGAAAAAAAAATGAAAATGAAAAAAAACATATGATAAGAAGAAAAGAAAAGTAAGAAAAATAGGAAGAATAAAGTGAAAAAAAGAAAGAGAGAAAAATGAGAAGGAAATAAAATAAGGAAAAAAATAAAGATGCTCCTCGGTTCTTTTTGCTTCATAAGTTCTCAAGTGCCTTGATGATAAATCCATACTCAAATCTTCCAACCATGTGCAATCCGATAACGAGGACTTCACTCGTGCCTCGGGATCATCCATTTGCCACTTGCACATGTCCACTTATCTAAATGTGTGTGTTTCATCCCTCTCTCTTTCCAACATTTATTTTCCATGGCCTTTTTGACGAGTCTCGGTAATTCCAATAGATCTCTCTCTTAATTTGACAATATTTCGGATGTATGTTTTGCTAGGATTGTTTTTAACCTTCCAAGCTCCACATAAGCCTTCCACTATCACATATGAGTAGAGTAGGTTGAAAATAATCTAGTATAGGCTTGAGTGACTTGATGAGATGAGTGTTCCATGAGCTCTTGCAAGAGATTTTCACTTATGTTGGATATGCATCTTTTTGAAAATCTTCCATGTGACAAGGTAATGGTTTGAAGTTCACTTAAGTTTGAGAGCATCGTGTTAAATGTGGCTTGTTCTTTATTGTTAGTCTATCTTCCATAATGAAAAAGAAGCCGGTCACAACTTGAACCTTAAAAATAAATTTTTAAGAGAGAGCAATTTGTCTCGTCATGAATGACTATGTGCAGGGATAACATTGGAAGGCAACGCTGATTTCCCTTTTAAGAGAGGACCACTTACTCGAGGACGAGCAAGGTTTAAGCATGGGGGAGATGTTGACGGTGAATTTCCGTCAACCTAGAGTACTTGTTATACATTGGTTTCGATTATGATTTGCAACTAACCCGCCACTAGGCATACTAATGATATGACAAGTTCACACTTGCATGTCGATTTTGGAGTTTGTTGTTTACGCAGGAAATCTACGCTAAAGAGGAGACTTTCGGGATAAGTTCACCAAGCACTTTGGAAGAAGATCATGAAGCCCGACAAGAGTCAAGACACGCGATGAACATGACTCCAAATGACCCAAGGACTGAAGCGTCAACGTGCAAGTCTTCAGGGACTCAACCAGAAAACAGCGAAGCTTGCATAGCAAGGATTCAAGCCTTAACCGTGAAGGAAACGACGTCAAAGGCCCACATGAAGTGCACACGAATAAGGGATCACGCGAGAAGCAACCGGGGAGGAAACCGGGGCCGAACCGGGCCGAAGTGGGCCTGGGCCGGCCGGCCTGGGCCGACCGGCCCAGCCCACTCCGGGGTCGGTTCGGTTCCCCCTTTGCCCTAGATGTTCATCTATTTATTCCCTCCGCCGCCGTCGACCGACACATCGAACAAATCATCCTACCGACGCCAATCACCAGAACACCGTCGCCGCAAGATGAGGGAGAGAGTTAGATGAGCTCGTCGCAAGGATCAACGCCGGCGGAGAGAAGGAAGCAAGAGGAGGACTCCAAGTCATTGGCCTAGGGGTGTTCCCAAGCTCCATCGCCGCCATCTTCATCGACGACGTTCTCCGGAGTCTCCATCACCCCTATGTGCTTCAATCCGTGTAAGATGATGGGGTAATGTCTCCGTTCATCCCTAGGATTAGATGGATACATGCTATGTGACGGCTACTTGATTCGTGGTTCCAATCTGTTGTTTTCATGTTGATGATGCTTTGATGATTAAGGTTAGCTACCGTGTTTTTCGGGCGTATGATATCCGCTACTCCCATAGATTCCATCAACATACCGTGTCCATCATAGGTCTAGTCACGAATACCTTCGCGTAGTGACAGTACGAGAGGAGGGAAAGGGCGAAACCGTGGTCACAACCCCCGGTAGATTGGTTTACCGCTTTCGTGTAGTAGATGCATACCATGTTATCCTAGATCCTAGGGAGGGAACGCTTATCTTTCTTGCTCACTCTCTTGTGTTCACCCCTTTACCACATAGTTTAACCCTATATTTGTTTGATCAACTTAACTTAGATTAACTTAGGTTAGATTGTCTTTACTTTTAGATTAATACTCTCTTCAAAGGTTTTCCATTCGACTAGATTAGTACTTGGTTAAGCGCTAGTAATCCCCTTGCTCCGCGGATTGACAAGAACCTTGGGAATCCCGTGGTGAAAAGGGTGTGGGGTCCGTACGCTTGCGGATCATAGAGGAATACGTCTTTTATCCGTCAACAGATAGTCAAGAAGTGTTTGCTACGGAAGTGTGTGCACTGGGGACGGATCTTGCAGAAGATGACTGGAGAAAAGAGATCGTTGATTACTTAAAGGATCCATCCCGAAAGGTCTCTAGGAAGCTCAGGTACAAGGCCATAAAATTCGTTCTTCTGGATGATAATTTATTCTATAAATCATTAGATGGGGTATTACTACGATGCCTGGGTCCAGAAGAAGCCAAGAACATGATGAGCGAAGTGCACGATGGGATATGTGGAGCACACCAATCGGCTTACCGTATGAAGTGGGTTATTAGACAAGCTGGATGCTTTTGGCCGACGATATTAGAGGACTGCTTTGAGTATTACAAGGGATGTCAGGATTGCCAAAGGTTTGGGAATATTCAAAGGGTCCCCGCATCAGCATTGAATCCCATCATCAAGCCATGGCCATTCGGAGGTCAGGGGTATATACTTGATTGGCCGCATTAATCCACCATCTAGCAAGGGTCATAAGTTTGTGCTTTTGGCTACGATTATTTTACTAAATGGGTTGAGGCGATCCCACTGAAGAAGGTGACATCAGAAAACATGGTTGAATTTGTCAAGGAGCACATCATCTATCGGTTTGGAATCCCTCAAACGATCACCACTGATCAAGGGGCACAATTCGTGTCACTGGAGTTCAGAGAATTTGCCGAAAGCATGGGGATCAAGTTGTTTAACTCTTCTTCCTATTACGCCCAAGCTAATGGTCAAGCAGAGGCTTCTAATAAGATCATGATCAAGTTGATCCAAAAGAAGATCGACGAGAAGCCAAGGAGGTGGCATGCGGTACTCAGTGAGGCACTGTGGGCTTACCGAATGGCCCCCCATGGAGCTACAAAGACCTCTCCTTATGAATTAGTTTATGGACACCACGCGGTTCTACCTTGGGAAGTGCAATCAGATTCAAGGAGGGTTATGTTACAGAAAGATTTGAGCTCCAAGGATTACAGTGGCCTAATGATGGACGAGCTGGAGGATTTACATATGATCCGTCTTAGAGCCCTGGAAAACATCGAGAAAAACAAACTGCGGGTTGCCAAGTACTACAACAAGAAGGTAAAAGTAAGGCAATTTGCAGAAGGTGATTTGGTGTGGAAAGCGCTATTGCCGATTGGAACTAAATACAGTGAATTCGGCAAATGGTCCCCTAACTGGGTAGGACCTTTCCGTGTGGTCAGATGCGTCCCTGGTAATGAATATATATTGAAAACTTTGCTAGGAGAAGAATTTTCCGCTGCAATAAATGGAAGATATCTGAAGAAATATTATCCTAGCATTGAGATCGATCGATGATCACCAACAGCAGGGTTACACACATCTGACACAGAACAGCCGGCGCTCAAGAACGAGGCCGCCTTCAGAACAAAAAATCCATAAACAGAAGAAATGGCCAGTGCCTAGATGCATTGCCCTTAACACAAAAACTACATTACACTTGCTTCTTGCAGGTTTACATCTAACAACCCTGGTGGTCAGATCTTCAAGGAGGTGGGAAGCAGAAGGCGTGGAGAAAGAAGCAAAAGTATGATTCAATCTTTTCTTTGCTTCTTTTGCTGCTCCCTCTTCAGCTGTTCCAGGACCACCGTGACGGCAACTTGGAACGCATGGGGGTGACCATGGTTTGCGGCCTCCATCAAGCTGTCCCAGGCCGCCTTCAAGTTGTTGTACCTGTCAGAGACATCTGAGGCGGAGGAATCGACGTTAGGGGCAAGAAATCCAAATGCAGGCATAAGGTCAAGAAAAAGTCAGAAACATTTACCCCCTACTAGTGCCTCCAGAGCCATGCGACGCTCGCGCTCGGCCTGGCAACGGGCGGTGATGTCCCCGAGGCCGTGCTCCAGGTGCCGAACGCGGCGGCGCAGTTGATGGCTGGTCCTCTGTTCAGGCGTGGCATCCTCTGCTTCGAGGGAGGAATCGGAGGAGATGTACTCTGGCACATCTTCGGTCCCGATGATTTCTTCAGGGAGAAAATCAAGGCTGGAAGGGGAAAAGAAGAAAACATGAAGCACAAGATCATATGGAGAACGAGGAATAGATCAAGGAAGAACTCACCTTCGAATCGTGCGCTTCTTCGGTGAGCTGCTCTCCTGGGGTTGCTTGCCCTTGTCCATGGCCTTGGGGTTTTCTCCTCTAGAGACAGGGGAAGAGATGAGAAATGATGGATGAGTATGCGAGTCAATTTGCAGGGCATCCCGGCAGGCTATTTTATTGACCGAAGGGGTGCATTGGGAGTGATGACTGGCCAGTACACACTGTTGGAATACCAAACGGCAGGGTTTTCTCCCGGATGCGAAGGATTTTTGCTTGAATAGTGTTTACGGATTGCCGATTCAGGGATCTTCTGTGGATTTTTGCGCCAAGGGGCATCTGTTCGCGCGTATTCGGCTCAAGACAGTTCCCGGATGCGTTCAAAGAGAAAACAACATTCACGGATGCAAATGTAAAGAAAATCATCACGGAACAAGCACAGAATTCAAAAGTTCTTCATTTATTGCCGATATTTAAACATCCCTAATACAATCTAGTCGAAAAGCCTGTTCAACACAGATTGGGGATGAGTAATTTCGGCAATGGCGTCGCCATGGCCATCAAGGCGCTCCAGGATGAGCTCGATCTCCTCAATGTCCTCTGGCGCGCCGCCCGGAAGCCGCGCGGCCGGTGGAGTAGTCGACGTCCGTTTGCGTCGCCATGGCGGCCCCCGGACCCAAGGTGGTGCCCAAGCGAACGCCATGGGTGGCCACCTCGTCGACGCGGTGCTCCACCGCGGCAAGGCGCTCCGCCGGCGTGTCGCCACGGGCGTTCACCTTATCGGCCGACCGTTTGCTCCACCGGCGCCTTCGGTGGTTGAGCTCGGCGTCGCAGGCTGCAAGGAGCAAGAAGAAAGGAGATTAGCATCAAAAGCCGGGTTGGATTAAAGAGCTGATTTCAGGGCCGTACCGTCGATGGTTTCCAGCAGCTGTTTGCGCTGGTCCTCCCATTCCAGCTCGGCTATGCCCGCCTTCTTGGAGACGTCCTCTAGCTCGCGCCGGGCCGTCTCCAGCTCCTACTTGAAGCGGAGGGCGTCGAGCTCCCCGTAAGGCACGGGGGAGTGGCCGTCGGACTCCGAGGAGTCGTCCGGGAGAGGCTGATTGGCCGGCGCAGGAGACGGATTCCATTGAATCAACCTGAAAGGGAGATGATCGTCAAACAAGAAAAGGATCAAAATTGAAGCAAAGAAGAGGAATCGACGATCATTGCCTCCGGCGCGCATTGGCGCTGCTCCCCTCTGCCTCGTCGGAGGCGCGGCGGCGGTTGAGGCGGCGCACCATGTTGGTTTGGGATGTGCACTGTTTGAAAGAGGAAGAACTGAGATTGGCAAAGATTCGAGAGCTAAAAGGCTTGTTGGAGAGCTAGGGGCACCTACGGTTGCATTTATAGGCCTGGCAAGGTGAATCGTGGCCTCGAGTCGTGGCTTTGGATCGTGGCGCATATCCCAAGAAAATCGGAAGGTGGAAAGGTTTCCTTGGCCAGCCCGCCGGCGGGTCGCTTGGAGTTCTAGGCTGAGTCACATTCAGTTGACTGGCTCGGCTAAGGAGAGTCAAAGTGCCATTCGGGAGTTGGCATTTCTTTGCCGAATGGGTCGTTCAGCATTATATTTGAGGTGCGCAGAAGAAAAAGAAATAGATTGCAAGAAAAATATCACAAGAGCGACCAATTCGGTTATACATCAATTAGAGCATTCAAATGTTCAAATGTTTCGCAATCACATCACGGGCATTGGATGTTGCTTGGCGGAAGCTGCCAAGTAGCTCCTGGCAATCTTTTTGGGCGCTAGACAAGGTGGTGAGTTCTGCATCGCATTGTTCTATCTTGGCGATAGCCGATTTTGCTTCCGCTTGGGTCTTTTCTATCAATCCAGGGAGCTCGGCTATTTTCTTTTTATCAGCCTCTATCTCAGCTGACAGGCTTCTCAGTTCTGCTTCTAGAGCAGCTTTCTTGGCAATTTTCAGATCACAAGAAGCACAGCGGACCGGCCAATGTATCTTTGTGGCTCTCTGTTTGGGATTGCGCCCCGTTCATGGCTTGTTCGGCATCGGATCTCTTCTTTTCAATAGCCGGACGGGAGCGCAATTTCCTCAAAGCGTGCCTTATGGGCGCATAAAGGATGTCTAAGCCACAGATGGATACCAGAGAAGCACTGATATCCTCAGGAAGTTCTTGGCTGATAGATTCAAGCATCTCCTCGAAGTGATCGATATCCTTGAACTGATCTTGTGCATCTCTTTCCAGCCAGGCAACAATTTCTCTAAGCTTTGCTACCACCTCATCTGACAGAGGCTAGTGCATTTCTTCCATCGCCTCGGCAACTGGATGGTTCCCCGTTGGCAGGCTTGATGATGATGGGGCCTGATCCTAAGAAGCAGTATTGCCGAGTTAGGAGTGCTAAATGCAAAGGTAGCAGAGTTAAGTGCAATTGAGTACCTCATGGCTGATTTCTTGAGCTGGGGCAAGATTTTGAGCAGGGGCAATCACAGGTGAAGAAGGTGTTCCAGGTAAAGCTGAAGCCTCCAAGGTAGAGGGTGTTGATGGAGTCGCTGGTAACTCATGGGCTTCTGGCTGAAGAGGAGTTGGATCCACCTCTGTTGGGATTGGTGTCTCTGCATGACCAACAGGTGATTGTGCCCTTGGAGGACTTGACGGCTCCGGCTGGATTGGGAGGCTCATCTCTGGAGAATTCATTGCTTCTGCAGAGGGTGATGAAGATGAGATCTCCACTTTGGGATAGGTAATTCAACCCTGGGTGGACTTGCCTGCTGAGCCACTGGGACATCCACAAGTTGTTCTTCCATTGTCTCTTCTGCAAGTGTCAAATTAAAAGGGTAAATGCCAGTGTTCATCCTTAAAAAGGGACAACAAAGGTCATACCAGTGGATGTAGCATTGGCAGGTTCTGGCACTGAAGGTTGCTGAACTCTGGTCTGAAAAAGCACAAGATATGGTTTATCAAGACCAAAGTAATCTTGTGACCAGGAAAGTAAAAGATTTTACCTCAACAAGAATTTTCTTGACGAGTTCTCCTCCTCTTGGCATTTGGAGGAGCAACCGGAGACAAACCTTGCCTCCCGTCGGCAGCAAGGCTAGAGAGGCTGGGGTCCGTTGTGGCAAACCTGGCCATTAACTGAGCTGGAATTGTGGATCTGAATCCCAGTGCTGAGATTGGGCCTACAGCATTGTAGGTGATATTCCTGGCTCGGGGGGCAGGCACCGTGTTCTGTGAACAAGGGAAATAAAGGTCAGAATCATGGTTGAAAGAGGACATGTCTGATCCAAAGGTTAATTATATTACCTCTGAAGTTGGCAGAAAATCTGGCATCAACTCTGCACAGAACGAGTGCACAGGCTCATTGAAGATATGATCATGGAATTCTTGCCACCAGGAATTGAAGGTGGGATGAGCTAAGGTTATAGGCACAAAAGGCCAGGTGTATACAGTGGGACTGCACACATAATGGAAGACCCCCTCTTCCGTGCATAAGTTCTTTAATTTCCTCTCTCGGGCTTGAGGAACTCATGAAGGAACGACCTTGGGGGCATCCGGCCACACCCAAGTTGCCTAGCCACTACATTGGGCCGATAATATTCATAAGTACTTGGAGTTCAGCCTTCCTCCATTGAATTCAGTGGCGAAAGATACATGGGCGGATTATGATGTTGAGGATCTCAAAGAATCTCCCAACTTGGCGTTCGATTCAAAGGAGAAGTCACGGGGGAAAATCAAAGTGTCATTGTCCGGATAAGGAAGCCGGAGAGGATTACGAAAACCTTTGAAGAATAGCTCGAAAAGGCGGGCCGATGTCTCGCCGAACAAGAACGATTGAAGCCGCTTCTCCATAATTCGACATCCTCTGGTGGCTTGGGGCTACCCTTCGGGATGATTGGATAAGGGGAAGAGCCTGGTGTTCAAATCGACACCAATGATCTGATGCATGTGGAGCTGCAGCCACATTTGAACAAACCACCAAGGACCGTTGACACATGTTATCCTCTGGCTAGTGTACATTTGGGTGACAGTTTGGTGAAGCATATGGTACACACTGCCCAGGAGGAATTTTCCAAGGGGGAGGCAGTTGCCGCTAGCCAAATGAGATGCCATTGTGATGTGATTCAGGGTAGGCTCGTTGGCTTTGCCACAGAAGACAAATCTGCACAACCACATATTCAGAAATGCCCTATATTCGACATCACCGAGGGGATTGTCTTTCATGTGCTTCAAGATGTAATTCTTGTATCCGTTCCCTTGCTTCACCCCTGTTTGCCGAGAAGAATTTTTGAATTCCCAAGGCTGAACAAACCCTGTGATGTCAAGGCCGGTGATCATATACAAATCGGCCAGGGTTGGAGACATTGGGCCATGGCCAAAAAGGAAGACGTTGACGCCGTTCGACCAAAAGTGGCGAGTCGCTATCGGAGGTCTTCATTCTTGGGGGTCTCGGCCAAGGATAACTCCAAGCATTGAGCAATGCGGAGGGTATCCCAGTTTTTGGTCAATCCACTCTTATCTGCGAGAATCCTCCGGTACCAAGTTTTCCAGCCTGCGATTGGAGGTAAAGGCCAGTTCTTGAAAGCGTCTTGCCACCGAGGAGATGGGGACAGAGCTGCTTTGAAGGGGATTCTCTGAGATTCAGCCGCGATGAAATCCTGAGGATCAGAGTTCCCCACGGGACCAAGATAATAGGATCTTGAATTGGCCCCGGTGCGAATCAGAAGCTCAGTGGAAGGCTCCTGAAGAAAAAGCGGAAAAATAAATCTCAGGTAAAATTGAAAACCTAAATGCCGAACGAAGCTTACGGGGGAGAAATTTACTTGAGCATCTTGGTTTTGAGCTGCCATTGGGGATTTGAGCTCGGAACGAGGGGATCTAGGGTCTGGATCTAGATGAAGATTCCGACGGATTGCGAAGAGCAGGTGTTAACAGATTTAATTTGAAAGTATTCGTGGCTGGAGTCAATTGCGGAACAAAATTACTTTTATCCCGCAATTGAAGGGGCATGTGTTAACACCAAAATTTGGTAAGGAGTCTGACTTGTGGGTCCGGCTCGATAAAGAGTCCGTCTGGTGGAAGGAAGGATCTTTTCAGAGATATTCGGCAAAGAGATATGCGGTCGGCTATCTGCTCCAGTTCGGCAAAGGAACAGTAGAGCTGATTTTGCGGGATTGGACGGTGACGTGGCTCAATCAGGGAGAACGAATGGATGGATAGGCGATCAAGCTTAGAGATAAGTTAGGCAACGAATCCATTCGAAGTTGTACTCGACAGGGTATAAATATGACCCCTGAATGTATGTAACAGACACAATCATTCTTCAATACACACCGGCCTTACGCCAAACC
The DNA here is from genome assembly GCA_947561735.1 of Cenchrus americanus. Taxonomy (NCBI): domain Eukaryota; kingdom Viridiplantae; phylum Streptophyta; class Magnoliopsida; order Poales; family Poaceae; genus Cenchrus; species Cenchrus americanus. The sequence continues at coordinate 10,873,982 of OX387239.1, forward strand.
CTAGAGTCCTTTTGTCGTGTCGTCGAGTTCTTCGAGAGGGTTCATCGATCCGTCGACCTCCGTGAGTACCGACAACCTTGTATCATGTCTAGTATCATGCGGTGGATTAAGATCTGATGCAAGTAGTCTTGTTACCATGCTTCGTGTCATGCGGTAGATTCAAGCTTGGTTCAAGAGGGTTTCTTGTTAGGTCATGAGCCATGCGGTAGGCTAAGATCTAGCTTGAAGCTAGTTATCTGCTCTATTGGGTTTTGGCAAGATCCAATAGATTCATTAAGTTACCCCGTGTTGCTTTGAGTTTTTACATTATGTTTAGATTCATGCAACACCTTTTGCCCAATCTAGATGGGTTTGGATCGGCTTTATCCCTCTCGTGATCCTTGTACGAGTAAAATTCGTATTTTGACACGTGGATCTTGTGCTTTGCGATAGCCGAAACCGAATCGATCTAGGTTGCTACGTGTTGCGAGTTCAAGCTTACCAACGTTGGTATAAATCTTGAAAGAGCCGGGTATCATGCGGTAGATGCAGGTTTTTGGGTTGCTTTGGAACTAGTCATCCGGTGGATTGGATTTCAAATCAATCTGATAGATTTATTCGCTTGGTAATGTTCGTTCCTTCTTCATGGACCCCGAATCAGCTGTCCAGCCGTATTTGGTTATGCTTCTTCACGAGTAGAACACGTGCGTTATTCATGCTTTAAATAATGTATGCTTTTAGCTTTCCATATTTAGGTTGTATCATGCGGTGGATAGATCTATTTGTGGAAAGTGGTACGGTCTTCATGCAAGTTGTATCATGCGGTGGATAGATTTGCTTGACATCGTACCCGACGGGTTTTAAAGTACCTAGACATGCGGTAGACTAGTGCTTTGGATCTATGCATAATTGTTTATTACCACATGATTATGTTCGTGCTTTACTTTATTCATTCATTTAATGTTAATCATCATGGGGATCGGTCATGGCCTCGTGCATGTGCATCTTCGTTCAAACAAAGACCGATCGCTGTCATGCTTACATCATCCATTCGGCAATGTTACTTTTTCCCTTTACAAGTTCCCGAATGGTTTCAGTGTATTGGCAGATGGCTCTTCATAGCTATGTGTCATCCCATCTGGCTTTTTAGCCGTAAATATGGAACTGTCTGGTACCACCCGGCAAGTTCCAAGCTTTGGTATCTAACTCTTTTTTGTTAATTTTCAGGAAAAATTGACTGGCACGTCTCGTGACTCTTTGCGCGTGTGAAGCCAGCTTGTTCGGCTTGCTGTGTGTTTGGCGCTAGGTGCACTTTTTGCGTCAACAATCGTTCCGAGGAACGTTCGCGAACCGAGGAAGGAAGTCAGCCTGCCACGTCGCGGGGATGTCGATCGGCCCCACCTCCCGCCTAGCACACGACAGTCCTCCCAACATCGCGGCGTCCTCCAGACTGAGAGTCATCTTGCCGACGGGGAAGTGGAACGTGTGCATCTCTGGTCGCCACTGGTCCATGAACGCGGCGATCAACGGGGCGTCATAGTTGAACCGCGTCAACCGCTCTGCCCGGGGAACCTCAGCTTGTAGCCCGTCCCCCTCGACCAACCGCGCAACAGGGAGAAGTCCTGCAGCGCGTGGCCAGGAAAAAAATTAATTTACCTAACGCAATTACTAATGTAAAGAAACAGAAATAAATAATAAATATGAATTACGTACTTCGGAATCCACCGTTAGTGTATCGGCATCAACGTGCGGGTCGTCCGGCAACGTATCGTGCCGAGCGGACCTCCGAGAATAGCCGACACGTACGAGCGGTGGTGCCGGTCCACCGCCTCGTCGAAAAACTCCGGTCGTACGTACTCTAGCGGTGTAGCCATAACTAAAAAACATAATTTAATCAATTTTTCAATTATACTAATTATTGAATTAGAACCATTTCCTACAAGTTTAAAACAAATTTAAATGAATTATGCAAATTTAAATAATTTTCTATGAATTATGTTAATTAAAATAATTTTCTAGAAGCTTAAAAGCATAATTTAATCCAATTATGTTAATTATAACCATTTTCTAGAAGTTTAAAAACAAATTTAAACAAATTTTGTGAATTTAAATAATTTTCTATGAATTTTATAGCAATTTAATCCAACTATGTCAATTATAACCATTTCCTAGAAGTTTAAAAAAAATTAAACGATTATGTGAATTTAAATAATTTTGTACGAATTTTACATAAATTAATCAAATTATGTCAATTACGACCATTTCCTAGAAGATTAAAACAAATTTAAACGAATTATGTGAATTTAAACCATTTTGTACGAATTTTACATGAATTTAAAACAAATTTAAATGAATTATTAGAATTTAAATAATTATCTACGAATTTTATATCAATTCAACCTAATTGTGTCAATTATAACCATTTCCTACAGGTTTAAAACAAATTTAGACAAATTATGTGAATTTAAATAATTTTCTACAAACTTTATAGCAATTTAATCTAATTATGTGAATTATAACCATTTTCCACAAATGAAAAATAAATTAAAACAAATTATGTGAATTTAAACTATTCTCTATGAAATTTATATCAATTTAACTAACCTAGGTTAACTAAACTAAATTTAACTAAACTAGGCTAACTAAAATAAATTTCTAAACTAAACTAATTTAACTAAAGTAACTAAATAGACTAACAAACTATACTAACTAAAGTGGACTAAATTTAGAAACATACCTCACAAGTGTTCCGAAGGGTTGAAAGCCGAAGGTTTGGAGGACTGAGGGAGGAGTGAGGGAGGGGCCGGCGGCAGGGGCTCGGCCCCTTATATGCGTGGCGCTGATGCTGTGGCTCACGGCGCCAGGGCCTTGCCGCCGCGGGCCACGGCTCCTGCCGCCGTGGGCCACGACGCTGGGAATCCTGCCGCCGTGCCCCACGACGGCAGGAATCTAGCCCCACCGGCCAGTGTTGCGACCGTTGGAGGCACCTCTAACGCCGTACCCCACGGTGGCAGGAACTCCTGGCGCCGTGGGGTACAACGCCAGATGTACATTTCTCGAAAATTTTGATTAGACCAATTATTTTTCGAAAATCATGACAAAATAAATATAAAAAAATTCTTGCTGTAATAGCCGTCGAATGAATTAAAGCCTATCTTGATTTTTATGTCCGGGAAGGGCCCAACAAATGTGGGCTCTAGCAAGAGGAGGACCGTCGTCGACTATATGGGGTTTTTTTGAGCTCGTCGACCATATGGGTTGGGCTTAAGTTGATGGAATACTAATCTTCCTATTGCCACAGCAATTTTTACCCACCAGTGCTTTTTAGCCAAGGCAATGCGGCCTTTTTGTTAAGTTGACACGCGAATTTTTTATTTTTTTTTACATTTTTCTTTCTTTTTTTCCAAAAATATATGGTCCCAAAAAAATTTGCAAAACTATACATCTAGTGCTGTGGGGGACGGCGGCAGGGACCTACCGCGTCGTGGACCACAGCGGTAGGGGTCCAGTTTGTTTTCAAAATTTTTTAATTTTTTATTTGAACACGGATAGAGGTAAACTTTATATGAAAATTGTAGCTTTCGACGAGATCTACAACTTTGTAGTTAAAAATTTTTCCATTTGAACTTATCTTCATAGTCAAATAATCGATAAACTATCCAGATCTCAATTTGCAGTTTTCAGATCTGAATAGTGTATCGATTATTTGAGTATGAAGATGACTTCAAATAGAAAAAGCTTGTACTACAAAGTTGTAGATCTCGTCGAAACCTACAATTTTCATATAGAGTTTCCCTCCATCCGAGTTCAAACAAAAAAATTAAATTTTTTTGAAAACAGACTAGACCCCTAGCGCCGTGACCCATGGCGGTAGCAGGCGTTACAGTACCGCTCGCGGCCTAACACCGTGGGGCACGGCGGTAGGTCCCTGCCGCCGTCCCCATGACGATAGATGTATAGTTTTGCAAATATTTTTCCAGACCATATATTTTTGCAAGATTAAGGAGAAAATATAAAAAAAGAAAAAAATTCTTGACACGCTGCTGAGGCCTGGTCACGGTCAGTGTAGTAGTTTCGGCTCATTTTTGCATTTATCTTTTTATTTTTTTCACCTTTTTTATTTTTAGATTTATTCTTAGCTCTTTTACTCTAATGTAAAAGTACCCATCAGTAACAGTACTTGTTGGTATTTCAAGGTACCTCCTACGTTTAAACCACTTGAACAAAACAAAATATTTTATTAAAAAATTATTTTGAGGATTATCTTTGCACTTAGTCTCAGGCCAAATTGATACTTTATAGTACTTGGCTACTTTAATGTAGTCTTTTGTTTTCAATGTTAGATTTTCTCAGGAGGGAGTGCTTATATTTTTTCTGATAATTTTAAATTTCTTATTTATTTGCTCTCTACTTTTAGATTTTACCGGACGAGTGACTCTCATTAATTTCAACCACTCTGAATTTCTCTCTTTTTTTTTCTTAATTTATGTCTATAAGCCTAAGCCTCGTCATCCTCCTATTGATATGCCAAACATGTGTCGCTTTAATTTTCTTTCATGTAAAGTTGTGCCGAGGGACCTTGCAGGAATGCAGCAGTGGCGGAGCCCCGGAAGGCGGAGCCCCGGAAAAAAATAGTGGGGGGCGCTTCTTGACGACATATCAAACTAAAATGAAACACACACCAATTCACACATTCATGTCCTGCAATTACGCAAATTTTATGTGAAATTAAAGATGTAACCTCAAATTTGAAGAATATAAAAACACAAATTAGCAGCACAGCTCATAAACAAATATCATTGGAGAAGAATGTGTTAACACCAAAATTTGGTAAGGAGTCTGATTTGTGGGTCCGGCTCGATGAGGAGTCCGTCCGGTGGAAGGAAGGATTTTTTCAGATATATTCGGCAAAGAGATCTGCGGTCGGCTATCTGCTTCCGTTCGGCAAAGGAACATTTGAGCTGATTTTGCGGGATTGGACGGTGACGTGGCTCAAGCAGGAAGGACGAATGGATGGATAGGCGATCAAGCTTAGAGATAAGTTAGGCAGCGAATCCATTCGAGATTGTACTTGGCAGGGTATAAATATGAGCCCTGAATGTATGTAATACACACAATCATTCTTCAATACAAACCGGCCTTACGCAAAACCCTAGAGTCTTTTTGTCGTGTCGTCGAGTTCTTCGAGAGGGTTCATCGATCCGTCGACCTCCGTGAGTACCGGCAACCTTGTATCATGTCTAGTATCATGCGGTAGATTTAGATCTGATGCAAGTAGTCTTGTTACCATGCTTCGTGTCATGCGGTAGATTCAAGCTTGGTTCAAGAGGGTTTCTTGTTAGGTCATGAGCCATGCGGTAGGCTAAGATCTAGCTTGAAGCTAGTTATCGGCTCTATTGGGTTTTGGCAAGATCCAATAGATTCATTAAGTTACCCCGTGTTGCTTTGAGTTTTTACTTTATGTTTAGATTCATGTAACACTGTTGACGGTGTATTTTGGTACACCTAGCATGTTCATTACACTTTGGTTTGGATTTGATTATTGAACTAACCCGCCACTAGGCACACTAATCATATAACAAGTTCATCTTTGTGCATGCATTTGGAAGTGTTATGTTTATGTAGGAAAACATGGACATAAAGGACGGATTCGCAATAAGTTCGAAGGAGCATTCATGGAGTCTTGTTCGTGTTCATGAGCTCGCTGAAATTACTTCCAATGGTGGTGAGGACCGAAGTGCTACGAGGAACACCCCCGGGGATTGAAGCGTAAAAGATCAAACTTCATGCAAAGAGAGCCTCCATCTTGATCGAGAGGATAACAGCGTCAAAATCATCCAAGTGGAGGGGGCAAAGTAGATAAGTGCACGAGGACCCACGGAGCAAAAAGGGCGACCGAACCGGCCGAACCGGGCCGGGCTCCGGGCCGGCCGGCCCGCCGGATCGGATCGGCCCGGCCCACTTCGGGCACCGGTTCGGTCCCGTCTTCCTTGCCCTCGAAGGATCTTCGACCCTAAAACCCCCGACGCGCCGCCAACACGAGAGGGGAGTTATTCGCACCGAAGGCCATCCACAAGCTAGAGAGAGAGGAGGAGGATCTCCGCCGGAGATCAACCACCTCGAAGGAAGCACCCTCTCGTGGAGAAGGAGGAAGACACCGGCGGAAGGGAAACCATGATCAACGGTGCCATGATCGCACCTTGATGGGTAATCTTCTCATTCGTCCATGGGTTGTAATCGATCTTGAGACGCAATCGCACTTTGTCGGATTATCCGTCTATCATCTTGTGTTGAATATACATTAATGCTTAAAGGTTAGCTACCATGCCGTAAAGGGAGTAAGGCCTCAATGCTTCCTTGGATCCATTCAATACGCCGTGGCCATCAAAGGTCTAGTCATGATTACCTTCGCGTAGTGACGAGACGAGAGGAGGGAAAGGGCGAAACCGTGGTCACAACCCCGATAGATTAGATTGGTTTTTCATGTCTTTTAGCGATTGCATGCTTTAGTATCGTAGACCCGTGGGCGAGTGTCTTCTCTCTTGATCGTTTATCATTCTCTCTAGTGTAGTTTAGTGTTTTCTAGTATAATAGTTGTTAGGGTTTTAGTAGCTAGTGTGTCGTTGTTGATCAAACGCTTGTAATCCCCCTTGCTCCGCGGATTGACAAGAACCTTGGGAATCCCGTGGTGAAAAAGGTGTGGGGTCCGTACGCTTGCGGATCATAGAGGGATACGTCTTTTATCCGTCAACAAGCCCCCTTTTCCGGCTCCGTTGCCGGGGAGCAAGTTAGTTTACATCGTTTGATTTGCATCTAACTTAGTTTTATATTTTAGTTTATCTTTTATTTGCTATATCTAACATATATTTTCCGGAAAAACACTTGTTTCTTTTTTTGTTTTTGTTTTTATCTTATTGTCTAGATGGAGTTCGTTAATCAACCCGTGGAAGAACCGGAGAAATCATTAAGGGATTACGCTAGCCCTCGATGTGAAGACATAAAGGTACAAGAGTCGGATTCGAAGCTCGAAGCGACCAAGTATGAAATTAAATCCAAGATCATGAAGATGGTGGCGGAAAACCCATTTGAAGGGATGGTTACGGAGAACCCATATAGACACATAAGGGATTTCACGACAATATGCAACACGGTGCGTCAAGAAGGAGTTCCCGATGAATGGTTCAAATGGAATCTCTTTCCCTACTCGCTTGCCGGCAAAGTAAAGACATGGTATTCGGTTGCGTCCTTTGAAGTTGAAGGCAATTGGAACAAGTTGACAAAGAAGTTTTGCGAGAAGTTCTTTCCAATGAGCAAGGTTCAACATCTAAGGAGGCAAGTGATCAATTTTATGCAAGGAGAAGAGGAAGGGATAGACCAAGCCTGGGATAGGTTTAATGAATTAATCGAACAAGGACCAAAACTCGGCTTCACCGGTGACGTACTCTTGCATACATTTTTCTTTTCCCTAACCCCTAGTTGCATGCGACACGTCGAAATGTGTGCAGGTGGGGATCTCATGGAGAAAACACTCACGGAAGCCGCCCAACTTCTACAAAAAGTTAGCAAAGCGGCTGCCATGCGAAGAGATTGGGAAACAAGACTTGCGGAAGAGCCGGAATTCAATTCAAGGAAGAAAAAGCTTGCTGATTTTTCTAAAGAGGCAACCCCGGAAGTCACAAAAGAGGAGCCAATCATGGAAAAGCTTGAACAAGAACACATTAAGTCAAGAACTACACCAAACGTCGACTTCGCCGCACCAAATGAGACGAACAAGAGAAGCATGTCAAGCGCGAAGCCACTAAGGGAGTTCGAGCCAATGGATTGGGTTCCTATTGATTACGGAGAAATATTCGACAAGAGAAGACCGTTCCCTAATCAAAAGGGAATGGCAAGAGCATTGGAAGTCGATTTCCCACCGGAGAAGAAAGCTGAAAATTCGTACGACCTCGAAACCACCGGTGAGATTTTTGAAAAGCTCTTTGGAGATGACGTGGTGGATCCGAACATATTGCCGAGGTGAAGAGGATCATGGGGATCAAGCCCGAAGCATCACCATACGCTCGCCTTGCTGAAATTTATTCGATCGGATCCGAAGAAGAAGAGAAGATGACGCCGCACTTGAGTTGCGAGATCAACGGAGTTCAATGCAAAGCTTTATGCGACATCGGAGCCCAAGTAAGTGTTCTATCTTCTAAAATTTACGATAAAGTTCAATACCACAACCTAGACTTAGCTCCAACATCAATGAAATTAATTATGGGAGATGGTAGAACTATCAAACCTCTAGGTATTGCTTGCAACATGAAAGTAAAAATCTCTAGAAACTACATACCAACCGATTTCTTTGTTATTGATGCTTACCATAGTAATTCTGATCATATAATCTTAGGTAGGCCTTTTCTTAAGTTGGTTGATGCCGTGTTAGACGCCGGAGAAGGCAAAGTAACAATGAACCTTAATGGAACAAAGTACACATATAACTTTCTTCGTGCTTCTAAACACCTTACTCCTTTTCCTCCCGAAGATGAAGAAATAGAAGAGATAGATAGTCTTTGTTTTGTTGAAACCCTTAGAGACCCGCTGCAAAGAGCGATGGAAAATCAAATTAGTAATCAACAAGATGAAGAACTAGAGGAAGCGACAAAAGGCTTAGAGCCGTATGATGGTAGCGTGGAGGAAGAGAAGTTCGAAGACATAGGAGAAATCAAACCCGAGGAGCCACAAGTGCCCGAAGTAGACCTTAAACCTTTGCCCAAAGGATTAAAATATGAATTTTTGGGCCCAGACAAAACTTATCTAGTCATTGTGAGCGACGAGTTGAGCCCCGAAGAAAATGAAGCGTTGCTGATTTTATTAAAAAAACATAGGAAGGTGATTGGATATTCAATTAACGATCTCAAAGGTATTAGCCCAGCCTTTTGCACTCATCGTATACCAATGGAAGACCAATGTAAGCCTGTAGTGGACCATCAAAGGAGGCTAACCCATGCCATGCGAGAGGTAGTGAAGAAAGAGGTTATCAAGTTACTTGATGCCGGAATCATCTACCCGGTTCCACATAGCGAATGGGTGAGCCCGGTACATTGTGTACCGAAGAAAGGAGGTTTGACCGTGGTGAAGAATGAGAAGAACGAATTGATACCGCAAAGAACCGTGACCGGGTGGCGGATGTGTATTGATTACCGTAAGCCTTACAAAGCGACAAAGAAAGATCACTTCCCCCTACCGTTCATAGACGAGATGCTCGAGAGGTTAGCAAACCACGCTTACTTTTGCTTTCTCGATGGATACTCGGGGTTCATGCAAATTCCCATTCACCCGGAAGATCAACATAAGACAACATTTACATGTCCTTACGGAACGTTTGCATATAGGAGGATGCCCTTCGGCCTATGCAACGCTCCGGCCTCTTTTCAACGTTGCATGATGGCCGTGTTTTCGGAATTCATCGAAGAAATTGTTGAAGTGTTTATGGATGATTTTTCCGTTTACGGGAAGACGTTCATGGATTGCTTAGCAAACTTAGAAAAGGTCCTTACAAGGTGTGCGGAGGTAGATTTGGTTTTAAATTGGGAAAAGTGCCACTTCATGGTTAAGCAAGGCATAGTGCTCGGACATGTTATATCCGAGAGAGGAATTGAAGTGGACAAGGCTAAGGTAGAGACGGTTGAGCAACTCCCACCTCCTACGGATGTTAAGTCCTTAAGGAGCTTTCTAGGCCATGCCGGATTCTATAGAAGATTTATAAAGGACTTCTCGAAGATCACTAAGCCTTTAACACACCTTCTTCAAAAGGATGTGGCTTTCGACTTTGATGAGAAGTGTCTAGCGGCATTCCGGACCTTGAAAAATGCGTTGGTGAGTGCTCCCATCATCCAACCTCCGGATTGGAGCCAACCTTTCGAGATCATGTGTGACGCAAGTGACTACGCCGTAGGCGCGGTCTTGGGACAAAGAAAGGAAGGCCGAGTTCACGCCGTTTACTACGCTAGCAAAACTCTTAGTGGGGCACAATTAAATTACGCTACTACGGAAAAAGAGTTTCTAGCGGTGGTATTCGCTTTCGAAAAATTCAGATCTTACATCGTGAACTCGAAAGTCATTGTTTACACCGATCACGCAGCCATAAAGTATCTCTTGGCTAAGAAGGAAGCTAAACCACGTTTGATTTGTTGGATCCTTCTTCTCCAAGAGTTCGATGTTGAAATTCGTGATAAAAAGGGGGTGGAAAATGTTGTGGCCGATCATTTGTCTAGGATGAATCGTGGGCAAGATGATAAAGAGCCCATAGAAGATAAGATGAGAGATGACCACCTCTATAGAGTGCTTGATAAAGATACTTGGATGATCGACATCATTCGAGCAATTCGAAAGATGCCCCTCGATCATCTAGACAAAAACACCCAAAGGAAGATAATTTCTGAAAGCAAGAAATATTTTTGGGACGCACCATACCTCTTCAAGCTTGGCAATGATGGAGTGATGAGAAGATGTGTGCCAAGAGAAGAGAGGCTTGAGATTCTAAGGAAGTGCCACTCGGCGGAGTACAGTGGGCACTATAGCCATTTTCGAACCGAAGCCAAAGTATGGTCGAGCGGATTCTATTGGCCGGAGATGCATGAAGATACTAAAAGATATGTTGCGTCATGCCCCGAATGCCAAAGAACCGGAAACATCTCTCAAAGAAATTCTATGCCTTTGAAATACAACTTGCAAATCGACATATTCGATGTATGGGGCATAGACTTCATGGGGCCTTTTAAAAACTCATTTGGATTCGAGTATATACTTGTTATGGTCGATTATGTATCCAAGTGGGTAGAGGCTATACCATGTCGTAAAGCTTCCACGGAGGAGTCCATCACTATGATCAAGAATGTGATTTTTCCCCGTTTCGGTACACCGAGAATCTTGATAAGTGATGGAGGAACTCATTTCACCGGCAAGAACTTCAAAAGGTGCTTGTCCAAGTTGGGAATTGAGCATAGGGTCTCCACGGCCTATCACCCACAAACCAACGGACAAGCGGAGACGCCAAATAGGCAACTAAAAAGCATACTCAACAAAACCATAGAGAAGGGAGGCAAGGATTGGTCAAAGAAATTAGACGGAGCTTTATGGGCTTATCGAACGACGTTTAAAACACCGATAGGTATGACCCCTTATCAATTCGTCTATGGAAAAGCTTGCCACCTTCCGGTTGAGTTAGAACATAAAGCCTATTGGGCGATTAAAGAGATGAACCTTGATCTCGATGCCGCGGTGGTGAAACGGAGAATTCAAATAAGCGAGCTAGAGGAGTTGAGGTTGAAAGCATATGAAAACGCAAGCATATACAAGGAGAGAATCAAAAGGTGGTATGATAAAAGATTGAAGAAAAAAGAATTTAAAGAAGGAGATAAGGTCCTCCTCTACAATTCGAGGTTTAAAACCTTCGGAAAGGGGAAACTGCAAAGCAAGTGGGACGGACCTTATGTTGTGCATTCGGTGTTCTCCAACGGAGCGGTAACCATTATGGATATAAACGGCGATCAATTTGTGGTGAATGGACAGCGGCTTAAGGTTTACTACGAACCCGATGTCGTGCCCATTCATCATGTTGACGTCTTTACCATGGAGGAAGAGCCCGAACGTCCCGCCTAGGACGAAAAACAAGGCACCAACTTCTGTAAATAATTTTTCTTTTAGCTTTCTGGAGTTTTTCGCGAAGATTAACTGGGCCAACTTTTTCCCATGGGCTGAGGACGAAAAAAATAGGGCGGTGTGCAAAAAACCGGACCGGCCCGGCCCCCGAGGCAGGGTGGGCCGGCCGGCCCAGTCGGATCGGCCCAAGGGGGGCCCAATGCCCGATGTCCCCGAATTTCGCCCGAATTGCTCCTTTTTGACTTCCTTGTTTGGTCGGAAAATTTTAAGGGAAGTGTAAAAAAGGAAAATAAGGTTCCCAGGGCTTTTCTCTCAGGACTATATATGTGGCCGAATTGGGAGCTCGAGAATCAAACCTTTCAAGCAATGTGTTGCACCCTTGTAGCAGCCATTGAGCCTCCAAAAAGCTTAGAGTTGAAGGTAGAAGCCAAGAAGCCATCGATGGAGGAGGCGATGCGATGCGAGGTTAAGCTACCCGTCAAGAGGACCGCACGTATCCGTTGCGGAGGACGTGTCCCGACCGGAGCTCTTGCATCTCGCAACCCCGTCAAAGGAGAGAAGGTCCCTACACCCGTTCGAAGGTCGGCACGCCTCCAAGGCATCAAGCGCAAAGATTACAAGGAGGTGTCGCCGGAGCCTAAGGATTATGGGGATAGCGACTACTCCGACGATCGTAGCCCGAGCTCGTGGGCGGCTGCCGGTAGAGACGATGACGATTGGGGCGAGCAGCCCTATGAAAGGACTCCCGAGGGCCCCAATGGCGACGGCAACGGCGGTGGCGAAGGCGACAACAATGGAGGTGGCGACGACGGTGGTGACAACGGTGGAGATTATGGCGACGACGACCCCTTCGGATTGCATCCGGTGTGTTGTCGGGTTTGCCGTCAATCCATCGCAGCTCTCTACGCGTCGGCCGACGAATGTCTTCAAACCATGGAAGCGATGAAGCAGCGTATGGAGGACTTGGAGCGCGTAGTTGAAGATGACTACAAGTTCCTTAACCGTAACGTGCGCAAACTTTTCGGCATGGTTGGAAACATGAGAGGCAAGTGGTGCAAAGCTTGCTCGAAGTACCATTAGATCTAGTTTTCCCCTTTGGTTTTTGTAGGATACGACGAGGACGTCGTATGTTTTAAGTGTGGGGGAGAGCTAGCTCGCTAGCCTTAGCTTTTGAACTTCAAGTTTAGGTTCGGTTTAATCTTCGTGTGAGAGTCTTAGTGTTTTAAAATTTTCTGCAAGTGTCTTAAATTAGTGTTGAGTCAAGAAAACCAAATAAAAAGAGTCTTTATATACATCTTTGTGTTTTATGTATTGTTTATCTTTATTTACTTGTTTGTTTAATCTTCGATTCTTGATATATGAGCACAAGTATGTGGTTTGAAAATCGTTTACCGTGGTGCTTAGTGGAATCGCTACTACTTAAAGTACCCATACCGCACTTCGATCTTGAGCTTCACATGCTAGTTGTGCTATTTTCGATGCTAAAAATTGGAGGATTTCAGTTCTGAAAATTATATTAAAACCCTTGTAATAAAGGTTAGCAAAACCTCTTTTTCCAAGTTGAGAGTATGAAAAAAATTCCTATCCAAAGCCAAGTTTGTTTTTTTCGCTCCACCATAAGTGTAATTAGCACGATGAGTTAGGCTAGGACCCTTCTCTCTTGGTGAGTTTTAATTTCGAGCAATGATCATGTCCTTGTGCTTATCTTTTGTTGCTAGCCTCGTCATACATTCGGTAACATGACTTTCACAACGGAAGTCACGTACATCGCCGAATTCCATACCCAACCCTATACATCTCTTTTGTACATCGTATTCCTTGAACACAACCTATTTTCAAAGTTTCGTCTCGTCTCTAGCATGATTTATTTAAAATTTCAGATTGTATGCATGCGAGGAAAGAGAGAATTGAAAGCTTTGAAAAGTTGTCAAGAGAGAGAAAAATAAAGAGAAAAAGTATGTGTATGGAAAAGAAAGAAAGAAAAATCATATGTGAATGAAAGAAGAAAAGAAAAAAAAGATGAGTTAGCAATGAAGATATGAGAGGGATGGATCAAGTGAAAGAAAAGAAAAATAATAAAGTGTAAGGAAGGATGTCACGTTGATTGTGAGACGAAACTTTTACTCTATTTTCCAACCATGTGCAATCCGACAACAAGGACATCATTGGTGCCTTGAAGTCACAATTTTCTTTTGCCCTTGCACATGTCCACCATTCTAAATCTTCTCATCCTTGATATCCCTACATATGGTTAATTCTCATGATCATTGGCTTTGAAAGGTAGACAACCGTTAGAGGAAGTTCTTAGTTTGACAATACTTGTGTTGATTGCGCTAGCCCTACCTATAGCTCCACTTTTACATGATATATGAGAGATTAATGGGAGGTGAGAGTTTTATAAAATTTGGTTAAGATAGACACTTCATATGAGTGACTTGAGAGAGCTTGGAGAAAGGTTTTTGTCTAATACTTGTTGCAGGAATTTTTGTTTTGAAAATCATAAAAACCCTCCGATGGAAGCAAAGAAGTAAGTATGGCTGAAATTGAAAGCTTCGAGTGAAGAGTTTGAGTTGTGGGGTAAATCTTGACGTGGTAAAAATTCTAAACGCCCATGTTTATGTTTGATTATCATTACTTTGTGTTTATGTATTAAAGATGAAGGGATTGACTAACTTGTAAAGAAGGATAAGTGGTACACGATTACACACCTTGGACGAAGTTCTTTTACGAGTACTTGCTCGAGGACGAGCAAGAGCTAAGTGTGGGGGAGATGTTGACGGTGTATTTTGGTACACCTAGCATGTTCATTACACTTTGGTTTGGATTTGATTATTGAACTAACCCGCCACTAGGCACACTAATCATATAACAAGTTCATCTTTGTGCATGCATTTGGAAGTGTTATGTTTATGTAGGAAAACATGGACATAAAGGACGGATTCGCAATAAGTTCGAAGGAGCATTCATGGAGTCTTGTTCGTGTTCATGAGCTCGCCGAAATTACTTCCAATGGTGGTGAGGACCGAAGTGCTACGAGGAACACCCCGGGGATTGAAGCGTAAAAGATCAAACTTCATGCAAAGAGAGCCTCCATCTTGATCGAGAGGATAACGGCGTCAAAATCATCCAAGTGGAGGGGGCAAAGTAGATAAGTGCACGAGGACCCACGGAGCAAAAAGGGCGACCGAACCGGCCGAACCGGGCTCCGGGCCGGCCGGCCCGGCCGGATCGGCCCGGCCCACTTCGGGCACCGGTTCGGTCCCGTCTTCCTTGCCCTCGAAGGATCTTCGACCCTAAAACCCCCGACGCGCCGCCAACACGAGAGGGGGAGTTATTCGCACCGAGAAGGCCATCCACAAGCCGGAGAGAGAGGAGGAGGATCTCCGGCTGGAGATCAACCACCTCGAAGGAAGCACCCTCTCGTGGAGAAGGAGGAAGACACCGGCGGAAGGGAAACCATGATCAATGGTGCCATGATCAGCACCTTGATGGGGTAATCTTCTCATTCGTCCATGGGTTGTAATCGATCTTGAGACGCAATCGCACTTTGTCGGATTATCTGTCTATCATCTTGTGTTGAATATACTTTAATGCTTAAAGGTTAGCTACCATGCCGTAAAGGGAGTAAGGCCTCAATGCTTCCTTGGATCCATTCAATACGCCATGGCCATCAAAGGTCTAGTCATGATTACCTTCGCGTAGTGACAGTACGAGAGGAGGGAAAGGGCGAAACCGTGGTCACAACCCCGATAGATTAGATTGGTTTTTCATGTCTTTTAGCGATTGCATGCTTTAGTATCGTAGACCCGTGGGCGAGTGTCTTCTCTCTTGATCGTTTATCATTCTCTCTAGTGTAGTTTAGTGTTTTCTAGTATAATAGTTGTTAGGGTTTTAGTAGCTAGTGTGTCGTTGTTGATCAAACGCTTGTAATCCCCTTGCTCCGCGGATTGACAAGAACCTTGGGAATCCCGTGGTGAAAAAGGTGTGGGGTCCGTACGCTTGCGGATCGTAGAGGGATACGTCTTTTATCCGTCAACAAACACCTTTTGCCCAATCTAGATGGGTTTGGATCGGCTTTATCCCTCTCGTGATCCTTGTACGAGTAGAATTCGTATTTTGACACGTGGATCTTGTGCTTTCCGATAGCCGAAACCGAATCGATCTAGGTTGTTACGTGTTGCGGGTTCAAGCTTGCCAACGTTGATATAAATCTTGAAAGAACTGAGTATCATGCGGTAGATGCAGGTTTTTGGGTTGCTTTGGAACTAGTCATCCGGTGGATTGGTTTTCAAATCAATCTGATAGATTTATTCGCTTGGTAATGTTCGTTCCTTCTTCATGGACCCCGAATCGGCTGCTCAGCCGTATTCGGTTATGTTTCTTCACGAGTAGAACACGTGCGTAATTCATGCTTTAAATAATGTATGCTTTTAGCTTTCCATGTTTAGATTGTATCATGCGGTGGATAGATCTATTTGTGGAAAGTGGTACGATTCTCATGCAAGTTGTATCATGCGGTCGATAGATTTGTTTGACATCGTACCCGACGGGTTTTGAAGTACCTAGACATGCGGTAAACTAGTGCTTTGGATCTATGCATGCTTGTTTATTACATGTTTACGCTCGCGCTTTACTTTATTTATTTTATTCAATGTTAATTATCATGGGGATCGGTCATGGCTTCGTGCATGTGCATCTTTGTTCAAACAAAGACCGATCGCCGTCATGCTTATGTAATCCATTCGGCAATGTTACTTTTCCTTTTATAAGTTCCCGAATGGTTTCAGTTTATTGGCAGATAGCTCTTTATAGCTATGTGTCATCCCATCTGGCTTCCTAGCCATAAATATGGAACTGTCTGGTACCACCCGGCAAGTTCCAAGCTTTGGTATCTAACTACTTTATCTTTTGTTAATTTTCAGGAAAAATTGACTGGCACGTCTCGTGAGTCTTTGCGCGTGTGAAGCCAGCTTGTTCGGCTTGCTGTGTGTTTGGCGCTAGGTGCACGTTTTGCGTCAACACACTTTTTGGCACGCTCGGTGGGACCACAACCGAAGAGATCAAGATGCCTGAAATCACGGACATCATGGATGTCAACATTGAGGACCTCTCTCCTGCACAACGGCAGCAGCTCCAGGACGCCATGGACCAGTTCCAGCACAAACGTCTGCTGTCCTTCAAGAAAAACAGAAGTGGCGTCCCGTACCTGAAGAATGAGATGCCCAGGGTATTGCTGCCAGGGGAGAGCGACGCCACGACCCAGCAGGAGAGAGAGGAGTGCATGCAGGCATTCCGGGATGCTGCAGACCACATTTTGAGCAGGCACCACAAAGATTTCCTTGGTGCGTTCCAGCAAATGATGGTGGCTGTCTTTGGCCCAGACATGGAGCAGGCATTCAGCAAGGCACCCATCCAAGCGGGCACCGTGGAACTGGGGGAGTTGAGCTCTCAACTGCCATTACGGAGCCAGCCAATTCAGCCTCCTCCTCAGAGCGCTGGAAGTCAAGCTTTCCAGCCCCCTCCGCAAGGCGCTGGGGGTCAACCAGTTCAGCCCCCACTGCAGGCCTCGGGAGGGCAGCCAATCCAGCCACCACCGCAGGGCAGCACGGGTCAACCTGTGCAACAGCCGAACCCGTACCAGCCCACGTACGGGGACCTAGCGTTCGGCTCGCCTGGGGCCCCACTTGCCTCCGGCCACCGGATTGCTCCGGCGAAGAACTGGCTGCAGAGGAACCTATACGGCGGAGGCTACCACGAGGTAGGAAACTATGGAGCCATTGACGCTTTCCCGCATCCAGGTTACGCGCCAGCTGCAGGCGCACAAGAGGACGACGCCCTGGCGCGGAAGATGGTCGAGTTGATGCAAAATCAGTTCGGCCTCAAGCCAAAAATGCAGGGACCTGCCTACAAGCCGCCGTTCCCAGAATGGTACTGCAATGTGCTCCATCCGCCAAGGGTGAAACCTCCGACGGAGTTCACGAAATTTTCCGGGCAAGACGACACAAGCACGGTGGAGCACATTGCTCGTTACCTGATGCAGCTCGGAGAATGCTCAGCTGAGGAAACGTTCAGGGTCCGCTACTTCCCCGCGTCACTGACGGGCCCGGCGTTCCAGTGGTTTTCGTCCTTGCCCCCTGAGTCAGTTAAAATTGGAAAGACCTGGAAAGGAAATTCCACGCCCACTATTTCAGCGGCAGCTCAGAGAAGAAGCTGATCGACCTTGCCACCCTGAAGCAGAGGCACAGCGAGACGCCATTGGAATTTCTCAGGAGATTCAGGGAGGTTAAAGGCATGTGCTTTTCGCTCAACTTGCCAGATGACCAGTTGGCTGACATGGCCGTCGCCGGGATGCTGCCGGCCGTACGTGAGAAACTGTTTGGTATGGAGTTTGAAAACTTGGGCCAGCTATGTCAAAAACTGTCGTTGATGAGCAACCAGGCGTATGGCTTCAAGAAGGATGCCAGGTTTGGCAAGCAGCATGACGTGGCGGACATCTACAACCAGTTCTTAGACAAGGCCGATCTGATCGAGGATTCTGATGATGAACTGGATGTGGCCGCAGCCGAAATCATGTGGGGGAAAGAGCCATTAACGATGAATCAGCCGGGTCAAACGGACCAAGGGCACCTACGACTTCGACATCACGAAAGCCGACAAGTTGTTTGAGCTCCTCGGTAAAGGAAGGCCGGGATCGGAGTTGCCCGAAGGGCATTCCATGCTTCGGCCCGATGGAGTCAAGGGGAAACGTTACCGTGGCTTCCACGACGGGGACTCGCACTCCATCAACGACTCGCAGTGGTCTTCAGGATGAAGATCCAGAAAGCCATCCAGGAGGGGCACCTCAAATTTGACAACAAGATGAAGCTGGATGGCCACCCTTTCCCTCAGAACATGGTGGGCTTTTCCGTCAACATGGTGACGGCTGAGGAGAAGGGCAAGGTCAAGGTCTTGACATCAGCTAGGGCTAGACAGGATGGAGCAGTGGACCCGGGGCGCCAAGTAACTCTGGAACAGGTGCATGGTGAAGCCCCCCCGCATTCTCAAGAGCCACATCGAAATCGGGGAATCATCCAGAGCCAAGCCCAGGGTGACCACGCGCATCCTCCTCAACAAGTGGCAGCGCCAGATGGAAAAAGAGCGCTACCAGAAGCGAAGGTCCGAGGAGGAGAAGCGCAGAGCCGAAGAGGAAGCACACAGAAGGGACCTGGAGCAATACACGCGCGAGCAGGAGCGCGCGCACTGGGGATGTGCGTTCTTCAGGCACTGTTGGAACGAAGGTTTGAAGCTGCCCACACTGAGGAACTGTCCTGAGTGCAGTGACAGATATTTTGAGTACAGGCAGGAGACTGCCAATCACCGATCCGTCCATGAGAGAATTGGAAGGATCCACCCTAACGAGGATCGGTGCCAAAAAATTTTAATCATTGATCACCCCAGGAAGCGGCAAGCTGATTTAAGGTGGGCTGATCAAGAAGAGGATGAGGACGAGTGCATCTGGCAGAAGGGGCAATGGTGCCCGCCTGGCTTACGGAAAAGTCAGAAGAGACGGGTTCAACGCTTGAGGAACCGTGAACTGAGGCAGGCCGGGATCCAAACAAAGCAGGTGTGGCGTCCAAAGGACCAACCGGAAGGGTCAAGGCGTTCGGCTCCAACATGCATGGTATATTTTCTGCCGAACGAATTCATGGCTCCTGCTAACCAGGTTGTGCAGGAAGAGGCGTCCCTAGATGATGAGCAGGTCGAGGGGATGATGGCACAACTGGTGCTGGCCAAGCAGGCAATCTTCGACAAACCGGCCAAAAATCGACACATGAGGCCGCTGTACTTGAGAGGATACGTCAATGGCAAGCCATTGACCAAGATGTTTGTCGACGGTGGAGCGGCAGTCAACGTAATGCCGTACACCACCTTCAGGAAACTTGGCATGGGCCCTAGCAATCTGACGCCTACAAGTATAATACTGAACGATTTCGCTGGAAATCCTTCAGACACCAAGGGATGCGCTCACGTGGATCTGATGATCGGGTCCAAGACACTGCTCACTACTTTCTTTGTTATCGAAGGTAAAGGTGCCTACAGCCTATTGCTTGGACGGGACTGGATTCATGCCAATTGCTGCGTCCCATCCACCATGCACCAGCAGCTCATCCAATGGGTGGATGATGATATTGGGGTTGTCCAAGCAGATGACTCCGTGAGCGTTGCAAACATGGAACCAGCTTTCTGGGAGTATCAAGGCATTGACTGCTTCTCAGGGAAAGACTGGGGAGAAGGTCCTATTGAACCTGTCAGCAGCGATCAACAGCCGATTCAAGCAGTTGGCTCTTATAGTAATTTTTAATGGAGAACCCCGTAGATGGCACTGATGGCAAGTTGGGGCGAGGATTTATGTCGGCTGATAAATTAGAAGACGTTGACATTGGAAGCGGTGATAAGCCAAGGCCGACGTTCATCAGTGCAAACTTGCAGCCAGACTTCAGGGAGGATTTAATCAAGTTACTCAAGGAATACAAAGATTGCTTCGCCTGGGATTATTCGGAGATGCCTGGACTGGATCGTTCTATCGTTGAGCATCGGTTGCAAATCAAATCTGGTTTCAAACCGTACAAGCAACCACCCCGGAAGATCTACAAGGATGAGGTATTGGCCAATGTGAAGAAAGAAGTTGAAAGGCTGCTTGATGCAAACTTCGTTCGGCCATGCAGATATGCGGAGTGGATTTCTAACATTGTCCCTGTGTACAAGAAGAATGGAAAGATGAGGGTCTGCATAGATTTCAAGGATTTGAACAGAGCTACTCCGATGGATGGTTACCCCATGCCTATTGCCGATTTGTTGATTGACGCCGCAGCCGGACACAAAGTGATCAGTTTCATGGATGGCAATGCGGGATACAACCAAATCTTCATGGCAATAGAAGACATATCAAAGACGGCCTTCAGATGTCCTGGTCATATAGGCCTGTTTGAATGTATAATCATGACGTTTGGGTTAAAAATGCCGGTGCAACTTATCAGCGAGCCATGAATTACATTTTTCACGAGTTGATCGGCAATGTTGTGGAAATCTACATCGATGACGTGGTAATCAAGTCCTTAAGTCATGACACACATTTGGAAGATGTGAAAAGGACCTTGGAGTGCACCCGGAAGCATGGTTTAAAGATGAATACAAACAAGTGCGCTTTTGGGGTATCAGCTGGAGAGTTCTTGGGATTTTTAGTCCACGAAGGGGGAATTGAAGTTGGCAAGAAGAGCATGAAGGCCATTGATGAAGTTGTTCCTCCAACTAATCTCAAGGAGTTGCAATCACTGCTCGGCAAAATTAATTTCGTAAGAAGATTCATTTCAAATTTGTCACAGAAAGTTTTGCCATTCTCTCCGCTGCTGAAGCTAAAGAAAGATCAGAAGTTCACATGGGGCGACGAACAACAAAAGGCTTTCGATGAGATCAAGCAGTACATGAAGGAGCCACCAGTGCTTGTCCCTCCTCAGCTAGATAAGCCTTTCAAGTTGTACGTGGCGGCTGATACCCAAACCATTGGATCGGCCCTTATTCAAGAATTCGAAGGAAAGGAGCGGGTAGTAGCATATCTTAGCCGAAAACTACTTGATCCTGAGACCAGGTATTTGGCTACGGAAAAGCTGTGCTTGTGCGTGTACTACTCGTGTACAAAGTTTCGGCACTACTTGTTGAATGCCGAATGCACTGTGTATTCCAAGTTCGATGTAATAAAACATATGTTATCTATGCCAATTTTGAATGGCAGGATTGGCAAATGGATCTTGGCCTTATCAGAGTTCGAGTTTAAGTTCGAAACGGCAAAGGCTATCAAGGGACAGATCATTGCCGATTTTATAACTGAACATCGCGATCCGTCAATTGATTTGCTTGAAATTACACCTTGGGCTTTATTTTTTGATGGATCATCATGTGGTAAAGGTGGGGGAGTAGGGATCCTACTAATTTCACCTAGGGGTGAGATGTTTGAATTTTCCATCCCTATACAGCCTACTATTACAAACAATCAGGACGAGTATGAGGCACTGCTTCGAGGGCTTCAATATTTGAGAGAAGCAGGGGCCGTTTCAGTTGAAGTTTATGGAGATTCAGAGCTGGTGATCAAGCAATTGAACGGCCAATACGAATGCAAAGGTGAAGCGCTGAGGAGTTACTACGAAGAATGCAGGGGAATCTTGAAGAGCTTCCCGTTGGTAACTCTACAGCATATTCCTAGGGAACATAATGAAGAAGCAAACAGGCTGGCTCAAAGCGCCTCTGGTTACAAAGAGAGTCAAGAAGCGTTTGCTGCAGAGGTATGTGCACTAGGGACGGATCTTGCAGAAGATGATTGGAGGAAAGAGATCGTTGATTACTTGAAGGATCCATCCCGAAAGGTCTCTAGGAAGCTCAGGTACAAGGCCATAAAATTCGTTCTTCTGGATGACAATTTGTTCTATAAATCAAATATTCAAAGAGTATTGTTGCGATGGTGTATTGTTACGATGCCTGGGTCCAGAAGAAGCCAAGAACATGATGAGCGAAGTGCACGATGGGATATGTGGAGCACACCAATCGGCCTACCGTATGAAATGGGTTATTAGACAAGCTGGGTGCTTTTGGCCGACGATATTAGAGGATTGCTTTGAGTATTACAAGGGATGTCAGGATTGCCAGAGGTTTGGAAATATTCAAAGAGTCCCCGCGTCGGCATTGAAACCCATCATCAAGCCATGGCCATTCGGGGGCCGGGGGTATAGACTTGATTGGCCAGATTAATCCACCATCTAGTAAGGGGCATAAGTTCGTGCTTTTGGCTACGGATTATTTTACTAAATGGGTTGAGGCGATCCCACTGAAGAAGGTGATGTCGAAAAACATGGTTGAATTTGTCAAGGAGCACATCATCTATCGGTTTGGAATCCCTCAGACAATCACAACTGATCAAGGGGCACAATTCGTGTCACTGGAGTTCAGAGAGTTTGCCGAAAGCATGGGAATCAAATTGTTTAACTCTTCTCCCTATTATGCCCAAGCTAATGGTCAAGCGGAGGCTTCTAATAAGATCATGATCAAGCTGATACAAAAGAAGATCGACCAGAAGCCAAGAAGGTGGCATTCGGTACTCAGTGAGGCACTGTGGGCTTACCGAATAGCCCCCCATGGAGCTACAAAGACCTCTCCTTATGAATTGGTTTATGGACACCACGCGGTTCTACCTTGGGAGATGCAATCAGATTCAAGGAGAGTTGTGTTACAGAAAGATTTGAGCTCCAAAGATTACAGTGGCCTAATGATGGATGAGCTAGAGGATTTACACATGATCCGTCTTAGGGCCCTGGAAAACATCGAGAAGAACAAGCTGCGGGTTGCCAAGTACTATAACAAGAAAGTAAAAGTCAGGCAATTTGCAGAAGGAGATTTGGTTTGGAAAGCGCTATTGCCAATTGGAACTAAGTACAGCGAATTTGGCAAATGGTCCCCTAACTGGGAGGGGCCTTTTCGTGTGGTCAGATGTGTCCCTGGTAATGCATACGTATTGAAAACTTTACTAGGAGAAGAATTTTCCGCCGCTATAAATGGAAGATATCTGAAGAAATATTATCCTAGCATTGAGATCGATCGATGATCACCAGCAGCGGGATTACACACATCTGACATAGAAACAGCCGGCGCTCAAGAACGAGGCCGCCTTCAGAACAAAAAAATTCACAAACAGAAGAAATGGCCAGTGCCTAGATGCATTGCCCTTAGCACAAAACTACATTACAACTGCTTCTTGCAGGTTTACATCCAACAACCCTGGTGATCAGGACCTCAAGGAGGTGGGAAGAAGAAGGCGTGGAGGAAGAAGCGAAAGTACGATTCAATCTTTTCTTTGCTTCTTCTTCGGCTGCTCCCTCTTCAGTTGTTCCAGGACCACCGTGACGGCAACTTGGAATGCACGGGGGTGACCATGATTTGCGGCCTCCACCAAGCTGTCCCAAGCCGCTTTCAGGTTGTTGTACCTGTCAGAAACATCTGAAACAGAGGAGTGGATGTTAGGGGCAAGAAATCCAGATGTGGGCACAAAGTCAAGAAGAAGTCAGAAGCATTTACCCCCCACTAGTGCCTCCAGAGCCATGCGACGCTCGCGCTCGGCTTGGCAACGGGCGGTGATGTCCCTGAGGCCGTGCTCTAGGTGCCGAACGCGGCGGCGCAGTTGATGGCTGGTCCTCTGTTCAGGCGTGGCGTCCTCTGCTTCGAGGGAGGAATCGGAGGAGATGTACTCGGGCACGTCTTCGGTCCCGATGATTTCTTCAGGAAGCAAATCAAGGCTGAAAGGGGAAAAGAAGAGAAGGTAAAGCGCAAGATCATGTGAGAAACAGGGGGTAAATCAAGGGAAAACTCACCTTCCAATCGTGCGTTTCTTTGGAGGGCTGCTCTCCTGGGGTTGCTTGCCCTTGTCCATGGCCATGGGGTTTTTTCCTCTAGAGACAGGGGAGGAGATGAGAAGTGATGGATGAGTGTGCGAGTGGATTTGCAGGGCATCTCAGCAGGCCATTTTATTGACCGAAGGGGTGCATTGGGAGTGATGACCGGCCGCACACACCTTGTTGGAATACCAAACGGCGGGTTTTCTTCCGGATGCGAAGGGTTTTTGCTTGAACAAAGGCTTACGGATTGCCGATTCGGGGGATCTTCTCGTGGATTTTGCGCCAAGGGGCATCTCGTTCTCGCGTATTCGGCTCAAGACAGTTCCCGGATACGTTTAAGGAAAAACAAGATTCACGGATGCAAATGTAAAGAAAATCATCACAGAGCAAGCACAGAATTCAAAAGTTCTTCATTTATTGCCGATATTCAAACATCACTAATACAATCTAGTCAAAAAGCCTGTTTAGCACAGATTGGGGATGAGTGATTTCGGCAATGGCATCGCCGTGGCCATCGAGGCGCTCCAAGATGAGCTCGATCTCCTCAATGTCTTCTGGCGCGCCGCCCCGGAAGCCGCGCGGCCTGGTGGAGTAGTCGACGTCCGTGTGCGTCGCCATGGCAGCCAGGCCCAGGGTGGTGCCCAAGCGAACGCCATGGGTGGCCACCTCATCAACGCGGTGCTCCACCGCAGCAAGGCGCTCCGCCGGCGTGTCACCGCGGGCGTTCACCTTGTCGGCCAGCTGCTCCACCAGCGTCTTCAGCTGGTTGAGCTCGGCATCGCGGGCTGCAAGGTGCAAGAAAAAGGGAGATTAGCATCAAAGGCCGGGTTGGATCAAAAAATTGATTTCAAAGCTGTACCGTTGATGGTTTCCAACAGCTGTTGCGCTGGTCCTCCCACTCCAACTCGGCTATGCCCGCCTTTTTGGAGACGTCCTCCAGCTCGCGCTGGGTCGTCTCTAGTTCCGCCTTGAAGCGGAGAGCGTCGAGTTCCCCGTAGGGCACGGGGGAGTGGCCGTCGGACTCCGAGGAGTCGTCCGGAAGGGGCTGATTGGCCGGCGCAGGAGATGGATTCCACTGAATCAACCTGAAAGGGGGATGATCGTCAAAACAAAAAGAAGATCAAAGATGAGTCAAAAAGAGGAGTCGATGATCATTTCCTCCTGCGCGCATTGGCGCTGCTCCCTTCCGCCTCATCAGAGGCGCGGCGGCGGTTGAGACGGCGCACCATGCTACTCTGGGATGTGCACTGTTTGGAAAGAAGGAGAGTTGAGATTGGCAAAGATTCGAGAGCTAAAGGCTTGGTGGAGAGCTAGGGGCACCTACGGTTTCATTTATAGGCCCGGCAAGACAGATCGTGGCCTCAAGTCGTGGCTCTGGATCGTGGCGCATATCCCAAGAAAATCGGAAAGTGGAAAGGTTTCCTTGGCCAGCCCGCCAGCGGGTCGCTTGGAGTTCTAGGCTGAGACACATTCAGTTGACTGGCTCGGCTGAGAGGAGTCAAAGTGCCATTTGGGTGTTGGAATTTCTTTGCCGAATGGGTCGTTCAGCATTACACTTGGAGGTGCGCAGAAGAAAAAGGAGATAAAATTGCGAGAACGAATATTACAAGAGCGACCAATTCGGTTATACATCAATTGAAGCGTCTAAATGTTCAAGTATTTCGCGATCACACTACGGACATTTGATGTTGCTTGGCGGAAATTGTCCAACCGCTCTTGGCAATCTTTCTGGGCACTAGACAAGGTGGTGAGTTCTGCATCGCATTGTTCCATCTTGGCTATAGCCGATTTTGCTTCCTCTTGGGTCTTCTCTATCAATCCAGGGAGCTCGGCTATTTTCTTGTTATCGGCCTCTATCTCGGTCTCGAGCGCTTCTCGGTTCCGCCTCCGGAAAGCGGCTTTCCTGGCAATTTTTAAATCACAAGAAGCTTGCAGATTGGCCAATGTATCTTTGTGGCTCTCTGTTTGAGATTGCGCCCCGTTCATGGCTTGTTCAGCACTGGCTCTCTTCTTTTCAATAGCCGGGCGGGAGCGCACCTTCCTCAAAGCCTGCCTTATGGGCACATAGTGGATTTCCAGGCCATAGATAGATGCAAGAGAAGCACTGATGTTCTCGGGAAGTTCTTGGCTAATAGACTCGAGCATCTCTTCGAAGTGATCGAGATCTTTGAACTGATCTAGTGCATCTTTTTCCAGCCAGGCAAAGATCTCCCTGAGCTTTTCTAGCACTTCCTCTGACAGAGTTTGATGCATTTCTTCCATCGCCTCGGCAACTGGATTGTTCCCCGTTGACAGACTTGATGATGATGGGGCCTGATCCTAAGAAAGCAGTATTGCCGAGTTAGGAGTGCTAAAAGTAAAGGTAGCAGAGTTGAGTGCAAATGAGTACCTCATGTCTGATTTCTTGAGCTGGGGCAGGACTTTGTTCAGGGGCAATCACAGGTGAAGAAGGTGTTCCAGGTAGAGCTGAAGCTTCTAAGTGAGAAGGTGTTGATGCAGTTGCTGGCAACTCATGGGCTTCTGGCTGAAGAGGAGATGGGTTCATCTCCGCTGGGGTTGGTGTCTCTGCATGACCAGCAGGTGATTGTACCCTTGGAGGACTTGATGGTTCTGACTGGATCGGGAGACTCATCTCTGGAGAATTCATTGCTTCTGCAGAGGGTGATTGAGTCCCTGATGAAGATGAGACCTCCACTGGGATAGGTAATTCAACCCCGGGTGGACTTGCTTGTTGAGACACCGGGACGTCCACAAGTTGTTCTTCCATTGTTTCTTCGCAAGTGTCGGATTAAAAGATAAATGCCGTTGTTCATCCTCAAAAGAGGAAAGTAAAGGTCATACCAGTGGATGGGGCATTGGCGGTGTTCGGCACCGAAGATTGCTTTGGGCTCGGTCCGAAAATGCACAAGATATGATTTATCAGAACCAGAGTGATCTTGTGATCAAGAAAAGAAAAGGTTTTTACCTCAACAAGGACTTTCTTAACGCTTCTTCTCCTCTTGGCATTTGGGGGAGCTATTAGAGACAAGCCTTGCCTCCTATCGGCAGGCAAGGCCGGAAAGGCTTGGGTCTCGTTGTGGCAAACCTAGCCATTAGCCGAGCCGGGGTTGGAGACCCGAATCCCGGCGGCGAGACCGGCCTACGGCATTGTAGGTAATATTCCCCGGCTCGAGGGGCGGTGCCGTGTCGTGTTCGTGGGTAGGAGAAGTAAGGTCAGAATCATGATTGAAAGAGAATATGTCTGATTCAATGGTTCATCATGTTACCTTTGAAGTTGGATGAAAATCAGGCATCAACTCTGCACAGAACAAGTGTACAGGCTCACTGAAGATATGATCATGGAGTTCTTGCCACCAGGAGTTAAAGGTGGAGTGAGCTATGGTTATGGGTACAAAAGGCCAGGCGTAGACAGTGGGACTGCACACATAACGGAAGACTCTGCTACTGTGCCTGAGTTCTTTGATTTCCTCTCTGGGCTTGAGGAATTCATGCAGAAACAGTATTGGGGGCATCTGGCCACACCCAAGTTGCCGAGCCATTACATTGGGCTGATAATATTCATAAGTGCTATAGGTCAGCTTTCCTCCATTGAATTCAGCCGGCAACATGCATGGGCGGATTATGATGTTGAGGATCTCTAGGAATCTCCCATCTTGGCGTTCGGATTCAAAAGAGAATTCACAAGGGAAAATCAAAGTGTCATTGTCCAGATAAGGGAGCCAGAGAGGATTTTGGAAACCTTTGAAGAACAGCTCAAAAAGCTGGCTGATGTCCTTCTGAATAAGAATAGTTGAAGCAGCTTCTCCATAATTCTGGCATCCTCTGGTGGCTTGGGGTTCCCCTTCAGGGTGATTGGATGAAGGGAAGAGCCTGGTGTTCAAATCAACACCAACGATCTGATGCATGTGAAGCTGCAGCCACATTTGAACAAACCACCAAGGACCGTTGACACATGTTATCCTCTGGCTAGTATACATCTGGGTGACAGTTTGGTGAAGCATATGGTACACACTGCCTAGGAGGAATTTCCCAAGGGGGAGGCGGTTGCCACTGACCAAATGAGAAGCCATTGCAATGTGATTCAGGGTAGGCTCATTGGCTTTACCGCAGAAGACGAACCTGCATAGCCACATGTTCAAAAATTCCCTGTATTCAATTTCACCAAGGGGATTGTCCTTCATGTGTTTCAAGATGTAGTTCTTGTATCCGCTCCCTGGTTTCACCCCTGTTTGCCGTGAAGAGCTTCTGAAATCCCAGGGTTGAACGGATCCTGTAATGTCAAGGCCGGTGATCATATACACATCGGCCAGAGTTGGAGGCATCGGGCCGTGGCCAAAGAGGAAGGCGCCGACGCCATTTGACCAAAAATGGCAAGCTGCTATCAGGAGGTCTTCATTCTTGGGGGTCTCGGCCAAGGATAACTCCAAGCACTGAGCAATGCGGAGGGTATCCCAGTTTTGGGTTATGGCACTCTTGTCTGCGAGAATCCTCCGGTACCAAGTTTTCCAGCCTGTGATTGGAGGCAAGGGCCAATTCTTGAAAGCATCTTGCCACCGAGGAGGTGGGGACAGAGCCGTTTTGAAAGGGATCCTTTGAGATTCAGCCGCGATGAAATCTCGAGGATCAGAGTTGTTGACGGTTAATAGTTGTATCAAAGTTCGTTTAGACTTGCAAGCGGACAAGTCTCCTGTCGTAGTCAAGGGACCCTTCTTCCCTCGAGTGGTGAACCCAAGGTATCGAATCCGTGGAACAATGTGCAACGCAAGGATTCAATCTAGTAAAGCAAGGTAAACTATCTTATGAAGACAAGTTGCATCTAATCTACTAACTCATAAAGAAAACACATCTAATCTAATCTACTAAAGAGGTAACAAGAGAAAGCAAGAGATAACCAATCTAGAGGATCTAGATCATGCTTATGTTGTAGCTCCAAACAAGATAGATGAAGATAGAAAAGCGAATCTCATTAAAAGCATCTTTAAATCGTGGCCTTCCATCCTTCTCCGAAAACGTCCGCCTTTCGGAACCCCCGTTCTGTCACAACGTATCCCTACTCATGCGGGTAGTCTAGGGCGAGTTCGATAGAACAAGTTGAAATCACTTGCCCGGTCCGGTATGCACCTCTAGCCACCGCGGCTACAAGAGCACCCTATGTAATCTAGCTATAGACTAGATCGTAGAAGAAGCAAAACCAAGAAGAAAACAAAATCATCGAGAAGGCACTTGATCGCTAGAAATCGGATTCACTTACAAACTTCACCATGAATGATTACATGAACAAGATCACCACCGGGGCCCTCCCTCGATCTTGATCCTCGCTCCAGAGCTCCGACGTGGTCTTCCATGCAAGGTTCCCACGTCGGCTAGGGAAACCCTAGACAACTAGCACGACCCTCATCTCCGAGATGGTGTTCCTCAAGCTTCTCTGCTCCTCGGCGGCGGATTACGACTTGGATTCTGCGTGGCTCTCGGTCAGGGGGCTATTTATAGCCTGAGAAGCAATTAGGTCAAAGGGGAGGCCGATTGGGCCCCGAAAAGGGCTGGGCCGGCCGGCTTGGGCCGGCCGGCTTGGGCCGGCTGGCCTGGGCCCAATTCGGCCCATCTCGTGGCCTGCTTCGCCCGGTGTTGCTTCCCGCATCTTCTAGATGTTCTCCCCTTTTGCATGTGGGCCCTTGACGTCGGTTTCTCTCCGAATTGGACTCAACTCCTTTTCTTGCAAGATTCAGCACTTTTATGGTTCGGTCCCCGGAGTTTATCATCTTCTCGGGCTTGGTCCTTGGGCTCTTGGAGTCATGTTCACTTCATTGCTTGACTTGTATCGGGCTTCAAGGTCTTGTCATGAGGTGCTTAATGAACTTATCCCGGAAGTCTTGCTTTCAACGTTAAAACCCTGCGTAAACACTTAACTCCAAAACCGACATGCACAAGTGAACTTGTTATACCACGGGGGTTAGTACCAATGAATAAGATACAAAAGTCATGCCAACACCGATGGTAAACTCATGGCTAGGTTGACGGATTTTCACCGTCAACATCTCCCCCATGCTTAAACCTTGCTCGTCCTCGAGTAAGCCTTCGATGGATATCATCATTGCCCTTCATTGTTTAAACCTTGCACTTGATCACACATGGAAAAAAAACATAATGCTCTCAAAAAGTTTAATTCGTTAAAGTTCCATAATGTACTAGTCTTCATCCCTACGGAGGGTAGATATTTAATTAAGCTTATCCCACAAGTATTAACATGCTCGCAGAGTTTAAATAGATCTCAGAATTTTTGAAATAAAGAACGAGATAAAGAAAAGAGCTAAACCAAATTCACAAATTTAAATCACCTTGCATATTGCTCATGAACTCTCATCTCGCTTGTCTCTCAAGCCTATATATTCTACTCCTTTCCCTCTCATCACATATATGTGTGGTAGGCTTTATATGGAGCTTTGGGAAAGTTTAGTCCTAACAAGATTTTATAAATGAGGTGTTGTCAAAACAAGACAAGCTTCTCATGGTCTTACCGAGACTCGTCAAAAAGGTCATTGGAAAATAATGTTAAATCAAGGAGGGGAAAGAGAAAAATACACACACTTTTAGATGAGTGGACATGTGCAAATGGCAAAGAGTGATCCCGAGGCACAAAGGAAGTCCTCGTTATCGGATTGCACATGGTTGGAAAATGAGAATGGATCTTTTTAACTTGAAGCCTTGAATGCACTCTTAGAGAACTGGGGAGTTCACTTTACGCATATATTTTTTTCTCTTTCTCATATTCCTCATTCTTTCTTTCTTTCTTTCTTTCATTCATTATATATATTTTTTTTCTTTCTTCTTGTGAGACCTTCACCTTGGAAGTCACGTATATCGCCGAATTTTTTTTCATTCATCATTTTTTTAAAATACTCCCCTTTGAACTCTAAAACTGCACCGTGCCTACCTCCTCCCCCATGCTTAGACGTTGCTCGTCCTCGAGCAAAGAGGCGAAAAATAAGGTAGGTACCGGAAATATTTTTCCTTGGAGATATAGTTGAAATCTTCAATGTCGGCACCGTCTTGAGATCTTCCTTGAATTGATGATCCATTCTCAACGATAGGTTGTGGTCAAGGAGGTAATCACAAAAGATAATATTTGGTTTAAGGGTGGATATCCGGCGAGGTTTGTGAGATCTCAAATGCGGGGATACACAATGCACGGATAAAAGGCTAGCAAAAAGATAGATACGCAAAAACGGAATGACCAGCTTCTTAGTCTCGGGCCAGAGAAATCATGTCCTGCAATAACTCACTCAAAAATAAATCTTGTACACTAAAGTTTATGCACTCAAATATATATAAGGCTCTGGATAGGTTGAGCAACACACAAGTGATATTTATGACAAGGTTAGCGATATTTTTGAGCATAAAAGACATCTTTAATTTATTCATAACTTGAGAGCACATAAAACACTATGGGTCTTTATTTTAATCATAACCTCCGCTAAAGATTAAGCTAGCATTTAGATAATTTCAGATTTGTATTTTTAAGAGAGAACTAGTTCAAACATGCATAAGTCAATTACAAAGATAAACAAAGCGGCAATTATAATCATATATCATCATGGCACAAACTTTGTAACTTTACTAATGGTAAAAACTTGGTGGTGACATTATTCATGACGAAAATAAACACTAAGACACACGCTGAAAATTTAAACTAACACACATGCTGAAAATTAAAACAAAGCTGAAAATACTACGCAAACATAGGCACATCCAAGCTGAAAATTAAAGAAAAGGGGGTAAAGGAAAGATAACTAAAGCTCCTCCTCTCTCTAATCTTCCGCCGGTGGTCGATATTGATAGTCTTGGTTGTTGTACCCTTACTTGTAATAGGAATGCACCACTCCTCCTATGAATTGTCCGACGGTGCTAGGTGAAGGTGTCCAAGCACATAAGCGACGTTTGCATTTCCTACACCCATTTGGTTTGCATTGGTTTGGATGGCTGCAATAAATTGCATGTTCCTGCAGCGTATCCTCCAATGGTGGTCACATTTTGTTGTGGTTGAGGAAGGTGTGCATATGGCTCCGCAAAGGCTACGTTGGGCACCACAAAAATGGTGGGGGTATCGCTGCACCACTCCCCCATGCTTGCATTGGTACACCACCGTAGTAACTTGGCGGCACCGGGGTTCCTCCCAATGGTGGGACACAATTTTGTTGTGCACCTCCTTCTTGGGTCGAGGAAAAACCTTCTCCTAATCCTTCTCTATTATTTTTTTTCTCTTCGCCGGCACAAGAAGTCCTTCCTCTAACCGATCTTCTTCCCCTCAAGAAAAGTCTTAATCTTCAATCCGGAATGGGCAAATTCACCTAGGCCACTTGGAAGCCTCCTCTCTCATCTTCACTCTTATATTTTCCTTTCTTCATATATTCCTAGGGAAGTCCCGGGTAGGAGATGATTTGGGTTCCTTGTAATACCCGGTTTTAAAGAGATAGCCAATATGGAGAGGCAACACCCCGAACCAATATCTTCCGAACTCGATGTTGCTTAACAACACCACCAGTTGATCATAGGTGAGTGGGGTCTATTGGCCACTTGGCAATCAAAGCCGAGTAAAGCCAATTCAACTCCGTGTTGGTTATCTTTGTCTCTCTTGTTCTCCCAAAAATCCACTTGCACAAAAGTGACACACTTGGATGATGGGGTTCCGGATAGTATTTCTTCGTTGATGGTCTCTTCCCGTGATCATACTCCAAAAACCTTCTCATGTGCCTTCATGCACATCCACTTGTTCCGGAGCTCCCTTTTGAAAATAGGAGACACTCGCCCATGGGTCTACGATACTAGAACATGCAATCATCTCGAACATGAAAACCAATCTAATCTATCGGGGATTGCGTTGAATGGATCCAAGGAAGCATTGAGACCTTACTCCCTTTACGGCATGGTAGCTAACCTTAAGCATTAAAGTATTTCCAACACAAGATGATAGATAGATAATCCAACAAAGTATGATTACATCTCAAGATCGATTGCAACCCATGGATGAAAGGAGATTACCCCATCAAGGTGCTAGAAATAGCATCATTGATCAAGGTTACCCTTCCGACGGTGTCTTCCTTCTTCTCCACTTGTGGGCTCCCTCCAACGGAATGAGAGACTCAGCACTCCTTCATCAAGGGTATGCGCCATGGTCATGAAAATTTCCTAGGCGAATTCCTTGTGGGTGTTTGCCGACACTCCGTTAGAAAATTGCACCGGTGTCCCGTGTGAAACCCAATATGTGGAGAGCTTGGTCGTCAATGTCGATGTTCGCTACAAGCCTCTACTTAAGGCGAGCGAGCTTCTTCTCCTCCTCCTCCGTCGTGATGACATACCCCTCAGAATACCGCGGAGCGTATGGAGGTGGAGCGGGTGATCGTGTTAAGTGGCGAGGTTGGACAAGCGGCTCCTCCATATTGAAGTTTGGTAAACCTAATAAACGAGTTTCGTGTGGCCCTCATGCCACCGAGGAGGAGAGTGTGGTTCCTCCTTGGTGGTGCCGTGTCCTCCTCCATACTCCGAGGAAACTCGGAAACCGAGTGCCTCCTCGAAGGGGTTGATGGCTTAGACGACGATGATCCCTTTTTTTCGGTGAAAAGGCTTGTAGTTTTCTTCCATGATTGCAGCGCTCTCCCTCACAAATATATATCCGGGGTTTTCACCCGGTAACAAGGTACACAAATATTATTTTGGAGTCTGGACTTTGAGTGGATTAAGGATGTGATTTGTTGCACGAAACAAACGCGGTGGATGGCTAAGTCTAAGGTGGTTCCGGCCTACAAACTAGAGCACACGAACAAAGAGCTGGATGGGAGACTTACCTCTCTCTCCTCCTCTTGGCTCGGTTCTTCTCTAGTGCATTCATGCTTGTTGCTTCGTGACCGCGTACACCTTCCAAACGTTCCCGTCCACTCCTTCGCTTGCATTATTGCTCCTTCCACATGATGTTTTCGCTTGATTCGCTTCCATACTCCCTTGCCTCACATGCCTCCATGATATTCCTACAAAACAATGCCTTGGCTGCCCCCCATGCTTGTACTTTGCATGTAGTTTGATAAAAGATGTTGGAGGGGCATCCCGAGATGTATCATGGTGCATGTATGGTCAAGTTAACTTGATTGCCTCCCTCTAAGCATGTTTTAAGGCTAAGCACTACTCTAATTTCGAAATTTAAAAATATTTTTCAGAGCCATGCAAGAGCTCAAGCATAAATTTAGAGAAGTTTTTAAACCATTAAAAACAAATGTAAGTCGGAAATATTTTCCGACTACGTTGATATCGGTCTCACCGGTATTGTTTGCCTTCATTAGTTGAGAGCAAGCTTTTCCCGGCTTGATCATGGGGGCATAGGTTTAGGTCTTAATTTTGATTAGATGAGAGAGATTTTGAATGAAATAAAATTAAGTGAGGTTTAGAAAAATTCTAATCTTAGAGAAACCAAGGATATGGATTTTTAAACCAACCAAAAATCAAGTTTCAAGGTTCACGCGAGTCCTACCACATGCTGAAATTTAAATAACATCTAGATACAAGTCGTGGCTCTACTCGAGTGTTTTTAGCATGTAAAACACGTCAACCACAACATCATAAAGGGGATGAAAGGTTGAGTTAGGTTCTGAATTTTTTTGGTTGTGGTTTCTCGAAAAAGAAGCAAACAATCACATAGGATGGTTCATGTAAAGGGTTTATGATCAAGCAAAATATTCGACCAAGAATTATGTCTCTAATATTGTTCAACCATTCTAAGTCTAAGGTTTTGCGTAGTAAAATTCAAAACTGAATTATATTTAAAAAGACTTGAAAAACCTGGAATCGGGTTGTCCTCCCGGTAGCTTATTCTTGACTCGACGAAACGGGTTGCCTCCCGCCTAGCGCTTCATTTATAGTCCACGGCTAGACTTCTTCACTTGATTACTTCGGATCAACGCTCTTTGCGGGCGTTGCAATCTTGGGTACCCACTTTGGCTTAGTCATTTTTTTTGGCCTTCACAGGCTGGCTTTGTCCTTTGGTCTTGACGAATGCAACAACTTCCCTGTGGCTCGGCATCTCGAACTCCGGTCTTCGGTTGTGATCTTCATGGTCTCTAGTGTGATCCTTCATCTCTCCCGAGTGAGCTTGAGTAGCCTTCGCCGTCTTGGGAACTTGGAGTTGTCTCGGATATTCTTCTTTGTTACCCATCGGGCGCCCGGCAAGTTGTCCCACTTGCGTCTAGCATCTTCATCACGATGAACACTTCACGTATAGAGCTTCCGACCTCCGTCACCTTGCCATCTAAATTCTTCAATATTTTCTCCATAGCCTCGAACTTAGTGACGGCGTCCTTGGACACGGTCGTACTCCACACACTCCTTGCATGTGGATCTTGCTTCGGCGGCCTTTAGGTGTTGAGCTTCTTTCTCCATCTCCATCTTCTCCATCTTTGTAACACCCCAGGTGTTTATTAATTATAAATACCTTATTTAGTTGTGTTAATCAAGTTTAATCGGCTCCTAAACATGTTTGACATGTTTTGTCGCGAATTTGCACAAAAGACCTTGGTCAAAATCTCAAACTACGGTCAAACCCTAGATCTCCTTCAAGGCTGAAATGGTTTTCTTGCGCGTTCTCCAAATTTCACTATAGAAGTTCAAAATCGGCCAATACGAAAGTTGGTCGTTATTTCCGGGAACACATTTTTCGTAATTGGCGGACATTCCAATTTTGAGCGCAAATTGGCCAAAAATCAAGTTTATCGCGCCGTGAACAGTAAACGAGCCGTGGAAAATCTGCAACTTCGGTTGGCGTTCCCGGGCAAACCATTGATCAAAACATATGTCGCCCTTCGGGAAAGTTGTAGATCTACAGCTCCTCTACAACTTTGCTTTTGGGAGATTTTTCACTTAGTTCACGATTTTTGGAGTTTCGCAATTTCGAAAACCGGTAAATGAATTAAAAGCGGGGCGGATCGCCGTCGTCCCGCGCTCCGCAGCGCGAGGCCGCCCCCCGGGCCTCCGGTGTACGGCCCCTCGGAGGCTCCGCGGTGGACCTGCACCTCCGTGAACGCTCCGCCCGACCCCGGGCCCACCGCACCGCGCCCGGCGCCAATCCGCGAACCGGTCGCGGGCCGCCCCGGCCACGCGCCGTCGCTCGCCGCCGCCCGCGCGTAGCGCGCGCGCATGCATCGGCCCGGTGGCCGTTCCCGCGTGGGCGTGGGTAAAAGGCCGCGTTCCAGCTCCACGGACCTCCTTTGCTCGTCTTGGTGGCCTCGCGGTGCCGCCCCGGCCCCGCCGTCGCCCCTCGCTCCGCCGTTCCGCCCGCCAAGCCACCGCCGGCGTCCACCGCCGCGACGGCCTCCGCGAGCGCGCCATCTCCACCTCCCCCGTCCGAAGCCTTCTCTCGCTCCTCCCCCAACTCCGCCAAGCCGCCACCGGACCCGCCGGTCGCACCGTCGTCGGTCAACGGCGGACGCAGAGGACGTCCCGGGCGCGCCACGCCGCCGGCCGCCGACGAAGGCTCCACCGCCCCAACCACCGCCGGAATCGGTCTAGGGTGAGCCCAATCCCAACCCTAGCCACTCACCCGCCCGTCTCCGGCCAACAGTAGCCGCCGGCGAGCTCCCTCCGCCGCCAGGGACCACATTGCAAACGAGAAGGTAATTCCAGGGAGATTTGTGTAAGATTCCAGGGACCCGGCTGTAAAAGCAGTTTTAGGGATTCGGCAGTACCTTCGAAAAATCATTAAAAATCGTATAAAAATCAGAAAAATGCAAAACCAATTTTGTTAGGTTCGTGGTGAAGAAATCTACCTTTTCTAGAAAGCATGTATAGGGTTTTTCTGTACAGTTTTTGAATTAAAAATTCAAACGCAGTTTGGAGTGTTTTTAGTGCAGTTTAAAATATACACATGCTATGAACTTGAATTTTGGATATGTTGCTCTTTATATCATGTATAGATCTGTGACAAAAATTTGCATGGTTTTGATGCATATAATTTCAGATATGATTTATTTAAGCTTTATGCTAGAATAAGTTTGATGCTTTTTATAGCACCTTTAATGAACTTTTCTTTGAGCACAAGTGCACCCTAGGGCTTTGACTTGATGAGTAGTACCCCTGGTGTGATGGATGTGATTTTAGGGGATTGTTTGCTTGGTGTTTTGGATTTAACCTTGTGTAGGAGCTTAAATTCAAAATCTGAAAAATAAATTGATTTTGCAACCATGTCTTGGTCAGAAACTCAGTTTTGGAATACTTGACCGGTAGGAGAAAGTTGGGATCAAAAAGTTTATTAAATCTTTTTATATGAATTAATGTTGATTTACTAGGCTGAAATTTGTCTTTTTCGTATAAATTAATTTATAAATGTTCTTCAGCCAAATTTTGGTGTGAAAGCTTAAACTAAGCATATGTTGCTGTGTGCAAAAGATTAGGTTCATTGGAAGTGTTCTTGATTTAATTTTGATTTATGGTTGAAAGGCTTGTTTTAAATAACTAAGGAAAGCAATGGAAATTATATGTGCTAAAAGGTAAAATCATGTTTGGTTCTGTTTTTAATATTTAAACACAACACCCTTGCTGTTTAGTGAAGTTAAGTAACTTAAATTACTTAGATGTGCACACAATCACCATCAATATTAACTTTAATCTACTGCATGTGCATATAAACGTGTAGATCTCCCCGACGGTACGTACACACTCGCCCAGGAGGGAGACGGGACTGTTGATGGTGAGCTGAACCAGATTGGTGTGCAGCAAGACCTGGACCAAAGTCCAGAAGAGCCCAAGGCTTGTGTTGGTGTAGAGTCTGAGGAAGGCAAGCACCGGTTTCATCTAACCCATGTTTTAAATTAAAATCATGTCCTTTACTTTTCAGCGCTTTATTGCTTTACTTGTGCATTTAAGTTCCAGGAGTTGCTTTGAAACCTAGATGCATGATCCTTAGGACTCCTATGCTCTTTTACTAGTATGTTAGGACGCTAGTGCCATGCTTTAAGGACACGGTACAAGTCGAGTAATGACTCATTGCTCGCGAGATATAGGATATTCTTGTTGGAATCATACGTTGGTTAAAATGACTCGCTCATGTGGTAAGAGCAATGGGTTCGGTCTCGACCGAGCGCATTGTGTTGGTCCTAAGCTATTGAACGTACCAAGTACTTGTCGGGGAATGGGACCGGTAAGCCTAGTACCTTCGAACCGGGGCGGGATCTTTCTAGCTACCCGCTTGGGATGTGTCTCCGGCTAGCTACCCGTGGTATAGTGTGTGAGTCCGGACCGGTCGGGTTAGACCCTCCGGATAACCGTGTACCGCAGTTTGTAGCGTCGATCCTAAACCGTGGGATGTTGGGAACCGCCTGGGTTGGGGTAGACACCGCACTTAGTCTACCTTCTTCCGTGTATCTTGGGTTTACCTTGCAAGGATATAAATCGATCGATCGTCGGTCACTCGCCGTTATCTGAGTCGGCTTGACCACCGGCTACCCCCCGTTTATCTATGGAACATTTTGGATTAATATCGTTACCTGTTTAATATTGTTTGCACAACATGCTTGTTTAGTGCAGGTGCTCACATAAAATGGTTAACATACTAGAACTTGAGCTAAAACATGAGAGTAAGGATCAACTCTTAGTCGCTTTTGGCAAAACAAACCCACAAGCCAAAGAGCCTTGCATGTCTAGTCTTACTTTATTTTTGTCGGGTAAGTCTTGCTTGAGTATTAGTACTCGGCCTTGCTTAATTTGTTGTTTTCGGTAATACCATCTGGCCTGGTTCCATTCCAGATGGCTGGGAGCTTGAATGGGAAAACGATGATGAGGAGTGATATGCATGGATGGCCTCCCGTGTGTATCATGCGCTAGTTTATATTCCGCTGTTTAAACTCT
Organism: Cenchrus americanus; assembly: GCA_947561735.1. NCBI lineage: Eukaryota > Viridiplantae > Streptophyta > Magnoliopsida > Poales > Poaceae > Cenchrus > Cenchrus americanus. The sequence continues at coordinate 10,912,900 of OX387239.1, forward strand.
GAACCATGTTTACTTTTATGTACTAAAAACCTGGTTTGTAATAATGTTGAACTTGTGAACCTTTAATGTAATGCAATGTTGTACTCTGGTCCCGCCTTCGTGTGGGCTTAGCGCATATCGGCGATCCCGTGTATGTGATTTACCGGGCTTTACCCGCGGAAGCGACGGAATAGTTCTTTATTATTGCTTAATGGCCACGTGGACCGGCTTAGGCGATAATACGGAACTATTTTGGGCGGTTCTCGTCACAATTGGTACCAGCAGCGATGATATGCACCGGAGTATTTAAAATACCTTAACAAACTTGTTTTTGGAATAAAATTTGCCAAGAGTAATAATCTTGCTAAAGGAATAGGACGTTAAGGTTTAATCTAGTCCGAGAGGCCCTAGAGGGAATTTTTGGGTTCTTTCGGGTGGCTAGTATTCTATGGTGTATTTAGTCCGACTTCCACAGACATTTATTCCTCGTCAAAACTTACTTTCATGCACAATCATACTAGTTCATCACGTTTTGCCATACGTGGTGGTACCACGGGAAGTCCCGTGAGGGATTAGTGGGACCTATTCCAATGGGTGCCACGTCGCGTCCGCGTCTCATCACGTTTTGCCATACGTGGTGGTACCACGAGGAAGTCCCGTGAGGGACTAGTGAGACCTATTCCAATGGGTGTCACGTCGCGTCTGAGTCTCGTCACGTTTTGCCATACGTGATGGTACCACGGGAAAGTCCGTGAGGGATGAGTGAGGCCTATTCCAATGGGCACTCACGTCGCGTCAGAGTCTTAAATAGGACGCTGTCCATGCAGCGGCTTTACGCATGGATACCGTTTCTATAAGTGAACGGTAATGAATATGGACGCTTTTGTGAGTGCTTTGGCACAAAAGGTCTTGAATATCTGTGATCTTCTCGCAGTACACTAACCACGGTTGTTAGGTACGGTAATTAAGAAACAAATAGCCTCCGACTAGTTATTATAGGGAGAGACGTTTATATATGCCCTGCCACCGGCACTAACTTCGTTTTTAAGCTTAAAAGCTTTGTGAGGAAGTTTAGGACGCTTTTTGCATCATGTAAAAGCTATCAAACCAAAACTGAACTTAATTCATGTGTTGCTTGGTCTCTATTTAATGCGTGTTTCTTAAGGACCAATCTTGCTAGTCTGATTGCTTTGATGAAGTGTTAAGCAAAATTGTAACTCGATGCTGTCCGAATTTTTTTTTAAGGATTATCTAGAAAATTTCTAGCTAGGTGTTCTTTAGGGAAATTGTTCATCACCTAGTTAAGTTTGCTCCCTGAATTTCTCATGATTTTAGGATGTTCAAAACTGAAGTTAGGATCAAAATTGCTAGACAAGGTCATGCTGAAATGCTGTCAAAAATCCTGAGTTAGGTAGAAAACACAATTTTTTTACCTATTGTTCCAAACAGATCCTTCCCAGAGAATCTATACCAAAAATATTTATTATACAGCATACTTTGTGCTGCCAAAATCTCATGGTCATAGGGTTCTTAATCTTAGAGATATAATCTTTTTAGTGTAGTGCTGCCCTGCTGAAATTTCTGGGCAACAACACTCTAAAAATGGATCTTTTTCACCCTTTTCCAATCTGATATTATTCAACCTTTGAATACCAAAATCACTCCTTAGGTATCTATCTACCTCCTGTAGAAATCTCAAGGTCATTAGAGTTTTAGTTTGAGAGTTATACCCAAAACACTAGGTCTCTGTCCTGCTGAATTCAGAATTAGTGATCTCTGAAATTCAAATTTTTAGGTCATCTTCCTTTGGGATATAGAGCAAACCTTGAATATCAAAATGATTCACAATTTTGTGATGGTCATGCTCACAAAATTTCAGCATTTTTGCATGTGTATATTGAGAAATATCGAATTTTTAGTAAGCCCCTGTTTGCTGTAAAAACTGCTAGACAGAGCTTTGGTAACGAACCTTTCGACCCCGGTAAAAGTTGAATCTGTCCTGGAGTTGAATACCAAAGTTGTGGCTTATGAAATTCTACACATGCTTACCAAAATTTAGAAATTTTCGACACTTGGGCCGAGAGATATGAATTTATTTCTCAGAGCTATTGATGTCCAAATTCTGGAAGTTTCCACTTGAAGACTCCTTAGACATGCCTACTTGTCATTTTGTTGGCAAAATTATAGATGAAATATCTAAGGGAAAAATCACATGATTTCGATGGAAGGAAACCCTATCCTCAATTCCGGAGAAGTAGTTGATAGTGAGGTAGGTGGTAGCGATCCACCATTGTCATCAAACTTGTGCTATACGAATGGCTATTACCTCCCATTTGGTGTGGTGATCAATGCATGAGGCTAGCCCAACTTGAAATTGCTCTCACTTGGCAAGTGCTTGATTAGCACCATGAGAGCATGGCCCAAGCATTGTCTACCAAATGAAATCATTTGATAGCTAGGATTTTTCTTCCAGCCGACATCGTGATAAGATCTTTTAATTTCCTTGAAAATTTGGGCTAATTAAAACTACAAGCGTGGGTGGAAACTTTGTATTCGACACGCTCATCGAAATTCAGCCTCCTCGTGTTCCTACTCTAAGAGTTGTAAACATGTTTGTGAACCTTGGCTTGCTGCACAACCGCCAAGGCAAAGTAGAGGTTTTCGGATTCGTGAGTGTGATTTCTTAGCTGACGTGTTCACTCCCGTATCATGTGGGTATGCTCTCTGAAGCACTCAACTATTCCCCGGTTGTTGACATCATGGGTTCGATCACTATTGATCTCCCAACCTTGAAAATGTTTCTTTTTGACCTTGCTCATCGATTTTGAGGGCAATAGAATGAATACGAAGTATCGACACTTTCTTACCTACATAAGGAACATATCATATCTTTTGTCAAGTCAACTAAAACTCCGATGTGCTCTTTTTCTTTGGTCGTTTTCCCCACACTTTCTTTAGATAGGAGACGACACTTCAACTCCCTATAGCCATGAAACGTTGGTCGCACAACTTTCCGGCGTTGGTATCCCTACTTTTCTCTCTCTAAAATTCCTTGCCTCAAACTTGATTTTTTTTTCCTTATGCTTGCTCACAAACAAATAAAAGAGAACATGGTTACAAGGCATCAAAAATCCGTTGGTAAGCACATGAGCATCCTCACCGCATGCATATCTTGCAACCTTAATAACATAAATCATGGGCATGGGAAATGCATTGCACAACATGTGCATTTGGGACATTGGATGAACTAACATGCATATGTCCTAACGGTTTCCCATCTTTCTACTCTATCACCCTTTTTCCTGGTGATGTTGTTGTTCCATAAACGAAGGTGCCGCGACGGAACCTAGGGTATCATGTGGTCCGCAGCCATATGATTATCACAAGGAGCGCGCTGGGTATCTTGGGTTATGGAAAATGACTCACCACAATTTTGTTCCCTACTCTTTGATTGCTTCCCCTTTCTTAACTAACTCCATGGGTGCAATAAAGCATACTGACTATGCACCATGAGCAACATATCTCATGAGCATATGCATCAACGCATTTCATCAACATGTGCATCAGCATGTGTGCACTACATCATACACGCATCATGTGCATCACTCATTATGCATCATTACATAAGCACCATAAGTTCATGTGCATAAGCATCATATGCTCATGTGCATATACATCATACTATATGCACCTCATCATAAGCATCATTATGTGCACCATTCCACTAATGCACAACTCATCTATATGCATTAATATTGCAAGCATGTCTCATTGGTGCACCACATATCCAGTTAAAAGTCATTGCACCACTAATGGGATGAAGGATGTCGCTAATACTCATAACATAAGTGACATGTGAGCAAGCCTTTACGAAATTCCTGTACTAGCCTGTCTTTGCATATCTTTCCCACTAAATATAGGTAAGAACTCCTGGTAACGGCTCTCTATGACTTTACCATCCTTAACTATTCTTATGAACTAACATCAGAGCTACGATGGTAGAACCCTTAAGCCATCATCGAACCCTTGTTATTCTCCAAAAAAAAAATATTTCTTTTAGCAATCTTAGTATGGTCAATTGCTAAGATCCCCATTCCTTATAGAGATCCTTATGAAAACTTTTCAACTCGGTCTTCTTTCGATTTATCACACCAGTTGCCCGACATCAACTTAACCGAGTTAAGGTGAAGGTGTATAAACAGAGATGTTTCATGAGCAATCAAGGTTCTCCAAAAGTCAAGATATGAGGAGCTTCTGAGAACTCAGTGATTTGTGATCCTTTTTAATGTTTCTTTCAAATTAATGGAATCAGGATATAAGAAAATAAAAGTTTGGCAAATCCTTCGATAAACCTTCTCAAAGCAACTCTGATTCTAAAATGAGGTTACCTCGAGGCCTTTTCGATTTCTCCAATACCCCAGTTAATTCTCTCGAGTCATTTATCTCATCCTCTTCGAGCCATGACGACATTACACAACATCATCTCTCTACCATCTCTTCTCACCGTAGTATCGTTGCCAAGTTTCCAAGGGCATCTCGATGGTAGTGCACCCTCTTGTCGACATACCAATGGTTATCATCTATGACAACCGTCGGATCACCGCCCAAATGGGTGGCCTACGTATGGCATGAATTAGATAAAGATAGAACCCCCCATCCGTCCTCTTCTCTCGAGTTGGTTAAATTCGGGAAACGATTTTCTCTTTCTAAAATTCCTTTGGGAGGATGAGGAATGTTCTAAGGATATGAAAGGAATCGGCATTCTTATGGATCACCGGGACGACGATCTCCACCAAAGAAAATCCCATAAACCCACAATCGAATACTAACGATCTTTGGACCACCTACATATTCGTGCTCCATCGAATCCGTGCCACTCCATTACCGCCGTGTTTCACTACGGCGGCCAATGCCGTATTAATCTCCCGTCCCGCCTCTAACGCCAAGCGTGCCATCATTACCGCACCTTGTGGCAACCATCGATCAAGAGGGGAGTATCGATCTTTGATTCCCGACCACCCTTTGTAGAACATGGCTATTGGCTCCTTGCTTAAAAACAAACCCTATAGAACCTTCGGATCGAGTTCTCTAACTTTCTAACTTCGTTGTTATGATGGTTTATCAATAACTATCATACTCAGATTATTGTACTCTTAGGGAGTCTAATGGGATTGTCATGAACTTTCAGGGAAATGGAATCCATCACAGGAGATCCGGTCAATCTTCGACCCAATGAGATGTTCCCATCTCTTCCACCGACACAGGAGGTGGTGGATATCTTTGCCAACACCATGAAAATTTTGGAGGGCCAAAATTTGGTGTTAAGCCAACTAGTGCAAAATGTCATCCATAATCGTTATCAAGGGCTATCGCAAACTAGTCTATCCGAACAAGGTCTTTCCCAAGCAATTTCGGAATCTATTATGGAGCAAGTCTATCTATTCAATCTATTGATGAATCATGAAGCTCAAAATCAACGAACCAAGATTCCAATCAGCAACTCCTAGATTCACTCATGCCACCGTCGCAACTTCCTATGGACCTTAGGGAGGAGGAAAGAAGGAGCAAGAGTCACAAGCGAGATTTGCCAAAGATTGACTTGAATGGATGGGAAATTACATGCACCGAACTTCCCTCCCGTGAGAAAAAGCCAAGCAACCCAGCTAGTGTTGTGGATCAGCCCATCAAAACCCAGTGGGTCCCAAGGTCCAATACACCCACACCTCGTCTCTCGCTTCAATTGTAGAGACCCTGGACATTTTGTGAGGGAGTGCCCGAAAACTGAGCATAACAAAACAAATCGGCACGGTCGAGGCTCAAGAGCCAAGCAGGGAAGTCAAGGCAAACGACCAAAACCCCAAGTGAAACAAGGCAAACATAACTTCACGGGTATACATTTCTATTTGAGAACAACCTCCCCTAAGCAAGTTTTTAAATTCCTAATCTCGGGACGAGATTTCTTTTAAGGGGGGTAGACTGTAACACCCCAGGTGTTTATTAATTATAAATACCTTATTTAGTTGTGTTAATCAAGTTTAATCGGCTCCTAAACATGTTTGACATGTTTTGTCGCGAATTTGCACAAAAGACCTTGGTCAAAATCTCAAACTACGGTCAAACCCTAGATCTCCTTCAAGGCTGAAATGGTTTTCTTGCGCGTTCTCCAAATTTCACTATAGAAGTTCAAAATCGGCCAACACGAAAGTTGTTCGTTATTTCCGGGAACACATTTTTCGTAATTGGCGGACATTCCAATTTTGAGCGCAAATTGGCCAAAAATCAAGTTTACTGCGCTGTGAACAGTAAACTGAGCCGTGGAAAATCTGCAACTTCGGTTGGCGTTCCTGGGCAAACCATTGATCAAAACATATGTCGCCCTTCGGGAAAGTTGTAGATCTACAGCTCCTCTACAACTTTGCTTTTGGGAGATTTTTCACTTAGTTGACGATTTTTGGAGTTTCGCAATTTCGAAAACCGGTAAATGAATTAAAAGCGGGGCAGATCGCCGTCGTCCCGCGCTCCAGAGCGCGAGGCCGCCCCTGGGCCTCCGGTGTACGGCCCCTCGGAGGCTCCGCGGTGGACCTGCACCTCCGTGAACGCTCCGCCCGACCCCGGGCCCACCGCACCGCGCCCAGGCGCCAATGCCGCGAACCGGTCGCGGGCCGCCCGGCCACGCGCCGTCGCTCGCCGCCGCCGCCGCGCGTAGCGCGCGCATGCATCGGCCGGCCGGCCGTTCCCGCGTGGGCGTGGGTAAAAGGCCGCGTTCCAGCTCCACGGGACCTCCTTTGCTCGTCTTGGTGGCCTCGCGGTGCCGCCCCGGCCCGCCGTCGCCCCTCGGTCCGCCGTTCCCCGCCCGCCCCGCCACCGCCGCGTCCACCGCCGCGACGGCCTCCGCGAGCGCGCCATCTCCACCTCCCCGTCCGAAAGCCTTCTCTCGCTCCTCCCCCAACTCCGCCAAGCCGCCACCGGACCCGCCGGTCGCACCGTCGCCGGTCAACGGCGGACGCAGAGGATGTCCCGGGCGCGCCACGCCGCCGGTCGCCGACGAAGGCTCCACCGCCCCCAACCACCGCCGGAATCGGTCTAGGGTGAGCCCAATCCCAACCCTAGCCACTCACCCGCCCGTCTCCGGCCAACAGTAGCCGCCGGCGAGCTCCCTCCGCCGCCAGGGACCACATTGCAAACGAGAAGGTAATTCCAGGGAGATTTGTGTAAGATTCCGGGGACCCGGCTGTAAAAGCAGTTTTAGGGATTCGGCAGTACCTTCGAAAAATCATTAAAAATCGTATAAAAATCAGAAAAATGCAAAACCAATTTTGTTAGGTTCGTGGTGAAGAAATCTACCTTTTCTAGAAAGCATGTATAGGGTTTTTCTGTACAGTTTTTGAATTAAAAATTCAAACGCAGTTTGGAGTGTTTTTAGTGCAGTTTAAAATATACACATGCTATGAACTTGAATTTTGGATATGTTGCTCTTTATATCATGTATAGATCTGTGACAAAAATTTGCATGGTTTTGATGCATATAATTTCAGATATGATTTATTTAAGCTTTATGCTAGAATAAGTTTGATGCTTTTTATAGCACCTTTAATGAACTTTTCTTTGAGCACAAGTGCACCCTAGGGCTTGACTTGATGAGTAGTACCCCTGGTGTGATGGATGTGATTTTAGGGGATTGTTTGCTTGGTGTTTTTGATTTAACCTTGTGTAGGAGCTTAAATTCAAAATCTGAAAAATAAATTGATTTTGCAACCATGTCTTGGTCAGAAACTCAGTTTTGGAATACTTGACCGGTAGGAGAAAGTTGGGATCAAAAAGTTTATTAAATCTTTTTATATGAATTAATGTTGATTTACTAGGCTGAAATTTGTCTTTTTCGTATAAATTAATTTATAAATGTTCTTCAGCCAAATTTTGGTGTGAAAGCTTAAACTAAGCATATGTTGCTGTGTGCAAAAGATTAGGTTCATTGGAAGTGTTCTTGATTTAATTTTGATTTATGGTTGAAAGGCTTGTTTTAAATAACTAAGGAAAGCAATGGAAATTATATGTGCTAAAAGGTAAAATCATGTTTGGTTCTGTTTTTAATATTTAAACACAACACCCTTGCTGTTTAGTGAAGTTAAGTAACTTAAATTACTTAGATGTGCACACAATCACCATCAATATTAACTTTAATCTACTGCATGTGCATATAAACGTGTAGATCTCCCCGACGGTACGTACACACTCGCCCAGGAGGGAGACGGGACTGTTGATGGTGAGCTGAACCAGATTGGTGTGCAGCAAGACCTGGACCAAAGTCCAGAAGAGCCCAAGGCTTGTGTTGGTGTAGAGTCTGAGGAAGGCAAGCACCGGTTTCATCTAACCCATGTTGTAAATTAAAATCATGTCCTTTACTTTTCAGCGCTTTATTGCTTTACTTGTGCATTTAAGTTTCAGGAGTTGCTTTGAAACCTAGATGCATGATCCTTAGGACTCCTATGCTCTTTTACTAGTATGTTAGGACGCTAGTGCCATGCTTTAAGGACACGGTACAAGTCGAGTAATGACTCATTGCTCGCGAGATATAGGATATTCTTGTTGGAATCATACGTTGGTTAAAATGACTCGCTCATGTGGTAAGAGCAATGGGTTCGGTCTCGACCGAGTAGCATTGTGTTGGTCCTAAGCTATTGAACGTACCAAGTACTTGTCGGGAATGGGACCGGTAAGCCTAGTACCTTCTGAACCGGGGCGGGATCTTTCTAGCTACCCGCTTGGGATGTGTCTCCGGGCTAGCTACCCGTGGTATAGTGTGTGAGTCCGGACGGTCGGGTTAGACCCTCCGGATAACCGTGTACCGCAGTTTGTAGCGTCCGATCCTAAACTCGTGGGATGTTGGGAACCGCCTGGTTGGGGTAGACACTGCACTTAGTCTACCTTCTTCCGTGTATCTTGGGTTTACCTTGCAAGGATATAAATCGATCGATCGTCGGTCACTCGCCGTTATCTGAGTCGGCTTGACCACTGGCTACCCCTGTTTATCTATGGAACATTTTGGATTAATATCGTTACCTGTTTAATATTGTTTGCACAACATGCTTGTTTAGTGCAGGTGCTCACATAAAATGGTTAACATACTAGAACTTGAGCTAAAACATGAGAGTAAGGATCAACTCTTAGTCGCTTTTGGCAAAACAAACCCACAAGCCAAAGAGCCTTGCATGTCTAGTCTTACTTTATTTTTGTCGGGTAAGTCTTGCTGAGTATTAGTACTCAGCCTTGCTTAATTTGTTGTTTTCAGGTAATACCATCTGGCCTGGTTCCATTCCAGATGGCTGGGAGCTTGAATGGGAAAACGATGATGAGGAGTGATATGCATGGATGGCCTCCCGTGTGTATCATGCGCTAGTTTATATTCCGCTGTTTAAACTCTGAACCATGTTTACTTTTATGTACTAAAAACCTGGTTTGTAATAATGTTGAACTTGTGAACCTTTAATGTAATGCAATGTTGTACTCTGGTCCCGCCTTCGTGTGGGCTTAGCGCATATCAGCGATCCTGTTGTATGTGATTTACCGGGCTTTACCCGGCGGAAGCGACAGAATAGTTCTTTATTATTGCTTAATGGCCACGTGGACCGGCTTAGGCGATAATACGGAACTATTTCGGGCGGTTCTGTCACAATCTTCCTCTTAAGTAAACCGATATGCCACTCAAGGAATCCGGCTCGTATGCATTCAGCTCTCGCAATCGTCATGCGGATAGTTGAGACCTTGATCTTGAACGGCCTCCCGGCGTCTTGAAGGTTTATGATAGGTAGATCAACAATGTTCGGGGTGCATAGCTCGATCTCGCGCTCCGGTGGTTGAGGTTGATCTTCCTTTGGACTTGGAGGTGGTGATTCCCTTGGAGATTTCGACGGTCCTTCAATCTAGGGTTTTCAACCCTTTAGCTTGTGTTGCACATCACCTTTGCCTGTAAAGTTTTCCTGGATCATCCACAAAAAAAGTTTGGGTTTCTTGGAGAGGTAGCCAACCATCTCCGGTTAGGGTTAGCAATAAAACAAAAATCTAAAAAGAAAAGAAAAATTAGGGTTAATCAAAACTAGATTAGATTGACTCTTTTTTTTCTTTTTGAGGATGATCAAACATAAGAGATGCAAAAGAAAATCAAAAGAAAAACTGAAAAATAAGAGATACTAGATCGGATCTTGATTGCTTGTTCCCCGGCAACGGCGCCAGAAAAAGGGGCTTGTTGACGGTTAATAGTTGTATCAAAGTTCGTTTAGACTTGCAAGCGGACAAGTCTCCCGTCGTAGTCAAGGGACCCTTCTTCCCTCGAGTGTTGAACCCAAGGTATCGAATCCGTGGAGCAATGTGCAACGCAAGGACTCAATCTAGTAAAGCAAGGTAAACTATCTTATGAAGACAAGTTGCATCTAATCTACTAACTCATAAAGAAAACACATCTAATCTAATCTACTAAAGAGGTAACAAGAGAAAGCAAGAGATAACCAATCTAGAGGATCTAGATCATGCTTATGTTGTAGCTCCAAACAAGATAGATGAAGATAGAAAAGCGAATCTCATTAAAAGCATCTTTAAATCATGGCCTTCCATCCTTCTCCGAAAACGCCCGCCTTTCGGAACCCCCGTTCTGTCACAACGTATCCCTACTCATGCGGGTAGTCTAGGGCGAGTTCGATAGAACAAGTTGAAATCACTTGGCCGGTCCGGTATGCACCTCTAGCCACCGCGGCTACAAGAGCACCCTATGTAATCTAGCTATAGACTAGATCGTAGAAGAAGCAAAACCAAGAAGAAAACAAAATCATCGAGAAGGCACTTGATCGCTAGAAATCGGATTCACTTACAAACTTCACCATGAATGATTACATGAACAAGATCACCACCGGGCCCTCCCTCGATCTTGATCCTCGCTCCGGAGCTCCGACGTGGTCTTCCATGCAAGGTTCCCACGTCGGCTAGGGAAACCCTAGACAACTAGCACGACCCTCATCTCCGAGATGGTGTTCCTCAAGATTCTCTGCTCCTCGGCGGTGGATTACGACTTGGATTCTGTGTGGCTCTCGGTCAGGGGGCTATTTATAGCCTGAGAAGCAATTAGGTCAAAGGGGAGGCCGATTGGGCCCCGAAAAGGGCTGGGCCGGCCGGCCTGGGCCCACTCGGCCCATCTCGTGGCCTCGCTTCGCCCGGTGTTGCTTCCCGCGTCTTCTAGATGTTCTCCCCTTTTGCATGTGGGCCCTTGATGTCGGTTTCTCTCCGAATTGGACTCAACTCCTTGTCTTGCAAGATTCAGCACTTTTCTGGTTCGGTCCCCGGAGTTTATCATCTTCTCGGGCTTGGTCCTTGGGCTCTTGGAGTCATGTTCACTTCATTGCTTGACTTGTATCGGGCTTCAAGGTCTTGTCATGAGGTGCTTAATGAACTTGTCCCGGAAGTCTTGCTTTCAACGTTAAAACCCTGCGTAAACACTTAACTCCAAAACCGACATGCACAAGTGAACTTGTTATACCACGGGGGTTAGTACCAATGAATAAGATACAAAAGTCATGCCAACACTGAAGGTAAACTCATGGCTACGTTGACGGATTTTCACCGTCAACAAGAGTTTCCCACGGGACCAAGGTAATAGGATCTTGAATTGGCCTCGGTGCGAATCAGAAGCTCAGTAGAAGGCTCCTGAAGAAAAGCGGAAAAGAAATCTTAGGTAAAATTGAAAACCTAAATGCCGAATGAAGCTTACAGGAGGGGAATTTACCTGAGCATCTTGGTTTTGAGCCGCCATTGGGGATTTGAGCGTAGAACAAGGGGATCTAGGGTTTGGATCTAGACGAGGATTCCGGCGGATTGCGAAGAAAGAAGAACAGGTGTTGATAGATTCGATTTGAAAATGTTCGTGGCTGGAGTCAATTGCGGAACAAAATCACTTTTATCCCGCAATTGAAGGGGCATGTGTTAACACCAAAATTTGGTAAGGAGTCTGACTTGTGGGTCCGGCTCGATGAGGAGTCCATCCGGTGGAAGGAAGGATTTTTTCAGATATATTCGGCAAAGAGATCTGCGGTCGGCTATCTGCTTCCGTTCGACAAAGGAACATTTGAGCTGATTTTGCGAGATTGGACGGTGACGTGGCTCAAGCAGGAAGGACGAATGGATGGATAGGCGATCAAGCTTAGAGATAAGTTAGGCAGCGAATCCATTCGAGATTGTACTTGGCAGGGTATAAATATGAGCCCTGAATGTATGTAATACACACAATCATTCTTCAATACAGACCGGCCTTACGCCAAACCCTAGAGTCCTTTTGTCGTGTCGTCGAGTTCTTCGAGAGGGTTCATCGATCCGTCGACCTCCGTGAGTACTGGCAACCTTGTATCATGTCTAGTATCATGCGGTGGATTTAGATATGATGCAAGTAGTCTTGTTACCATGCTTCGTGTCATGCGGTAGATTCAATCTTGGTTCAAGAGGGTTTCTTGTTAGGTCATGAGCCATGCGGTAGGCTAAGATCTAGCTTGAAGCTAGTTATCGGCTCTATTGGGTTTTGGCAAGATCCAATAGATTCATTAAGTTACCCCGTGTTGCTTTGAGTTTTTACTTTATGTTTAGATTCATGTAACACCTTTTGCCCAATCTAGATGGGTTTGGATCGGCTTTATCCCTCTCGTGATCCTTGTACGAGTAGAATTTGTATTTTGACACGTGGATCTTGTGCTTTCCGATAGCCGAAACCGAATCGATCTAGGTTGTTACGTGTTGCGGGTTCAAGCTTGCCAACGTTGATATAAATCTTGAAAGAACTGAGTATCATGCGGTAGATGCAGGTTTTTGGGTTGCTTTGGAACTAGTCATCCGGTGGATTGGATTTCAAATCAATCTGATAGATTTATTCGCTTGGTAATGTTCGTTCCTTCTTCATGGACCCCGAATCGGCTGTTCAGCCGTATTCGGTTATGTTTCTTCACGAGTAGAACACGTGCGTCATTCATTCTTTAAATAATGTATGCTTTTAGCTTTCCATGTTTAGATTGTATCATGCGGTGGATAGATCTATTTGTGGAAAGTGGTACGATTCTCATGCAAGTTGTATCATGCGGTGGATAGATTTGTTTGACATCGTACCCGACGGGTTTTGAAGTACCTAGACATGCGGTAGACTAGTGCTTTGGATCTATGCATGCTTGTTTATTACATGTTTACGCTCGCGCTTTACTTTATTTATTTTATTCAATGTTAATTATCATGGGGATCGGTCATGGCTTCGTGCATGTGCATCTTTGTTCAAACAAAGACCGATCGCCGTCATGCTTATGTCATCCATTCGGCAATGTTACTTTTCCTTTTATAAGTTCCCGAATGGTTTCAGTTTATTGGCAGATAGCTCTTTATAGCTATGTGTCATCCCATCTGGCTTCCTAGCCGTAAATATGGAACTGTCTGGTACCACCCGGCAAGTTCCAAGCTTTGGTATCTAACTACTTTATCTTTTGTTAATTTTCAGGAAAAATTGACTGGCACGTCTCGTGACTCTTTGCGCGTGTGAAGCCAGCTTGTTCGGCTTGCTGTGTGTTTGGCTAGGTGCACGTTTTGCGTCAACAGAATGAGCATAGACCAGCTAGCACAAGTCTAGCTGGGGCGGCCGCCCCACCTGACCCCAATGTGCCTTGCAGCAAGCCAGCAAGCCAGTAGTAGCAGGTTCCTGCCCCAACAGCTCAGAGTTGGTGAATGCATTGCACATAAATATAATTACTACACAGATTTAAAAAAATTACATACGTACTAAAATGAGACAACCTCCTGATTAAGGACTTAAGGTAATACATATTATAGATTGTCACATAATATATATTAGCAATATATTATTCCATCTCAGGTATATGCTTAAGTTTTTGTCTTCCATCGTTGGTTGAACTTCTGATGGCCATTCGTCGAAAAAAATCTAATGCCCGCAAAAAATATTGAAAAACTTTGACACCATTAGACTTAGACACCTTAAAATATTTTTAGGAATTTTTCTTTTATTTTTAAATTTTTTAATGCAAATTTGAAAAATGTCAAAATCTTTATTGATTCACAATCGACTGGCTAACCGGTCTTACTAGTCGATTAACTGGTGGCAACCGATTAAACTACAAGTTTTGGTTTTAAATTTGAATTTGTCCAGTTTTTACTGGTATCCGCGGTAACCGGCCCGGCTTACCGCCACCAGAGGTCGGCAATAGCAGCGGACCGGTCGGAAAGAAAAACCCTTGTGCCTAGTGTTGATGATGGTGTGACGATTCTGCTTTGTGCAGTCGTGTGCACTATGGTCACCGCCTGCGGTGGCGAGGGCACAACCTTCCTGCATACCTTCGTTTCAACCAAATGTGCATCGTCTCCGGAGGGCGGGCGCACAGGTACTCCACTCTAGAGTTTTTGATCTACTTTCCTTCTCTGTCTTTTCTTATGCTCGATGTTTTATCTATTTTACCGAACATCCAATAATTAACTAAAGACTAACTCAAAAATTTATGATTTTTATCCGAGCTCACTGACATGGTTTTGAACGTAATCTCTACAACAAGTGCATCATTTATACAAGTAATTAAACAACCACATTGGTTCATAGTTTATCGAAAAGGTCTCTCAAATCCTGTAGCAATGCACGGAGGAATCACCTGGTTAATTTTTGTTTCAAAGTCCATATATAGAACATGCACCGATAATTTTTTATGGTGGGACTTTCGATGATGCCTTTAGAAATAACCTGGTGTCCTCTTTTACAGCTCAAGCTTAGTGAATGAACTGAATAAAGATAGAATATTATATATTAATAAATGTTTAGATAATAAAAGGACACATCTCAAGATACAACAGATTTAAAAATTTTAGAATGCTTGTATTTAACATGAGCCATTCATCTGGAAAAATCTAATTGTGGTAGTACCAGGGTGTACCAATTTGATGGATCTAACAATTAATTTTATTTATTTATTTTATTAAATTGGCAATGAATAATGTCACTTCAATTTGCTTATATAGGGTAGAATTCATTTGACACAACATTGTGGTCGTGTCCACATGTTGGAAAATCCGCAGGTGGTGCAGGGAGAGAAGTGTCCACTGTTGACCCATCCTCTACAATGAATAATGCAACCATGCCCATAGTTAGATGAAACTCAAAATGGCAATGCATGTACCATATCCCTGTACACCATGACAAACAAAGTATTAGATATTGGTGGTGATGTTTCAAAGCTACACCAGTAAATACAGTGCACATCTAAACAAATCGGTACTAAGATACTGTAGAAAGCTGGAGAAAATCCTTATTCTCTTGGAAACATAGCTCTTGTGATTTGTGATAGTCACATTTATTGTAGCTAAGAAAATAATTACCAAACTGTTTTTGTCCAAGAAGTTTTTTGATCAAAATTTGGATCTATAATAATTAAAAATAGTATTGTATAATCTAACCGCGTTGTTTTGCATATATGTGACATTGTTATCACGTCATATATATACTTTCCTAGTTAATACCGGCTAAAAATATCATTTTTAGGTTTCTTTTGTAGCTACTTCAAACAAATTTAACGGGCTAAGATGTGCACCTGGATTATCTGCGATGAAGCGGACGGCGACCCACCCAAGCCTCGGTACAAGTACGGTGTTCTTGACGGCCGGGTTCACCAGGTTGTACTTCGCCACATCCCTGGCGGCGTCGTAGTTGCCTTCTCCCTGAGCGAGCACGAACACATCATGCCCGTGCAGGTGCATCGGGTTCGTCTCGCTTGACAAAATCGCCATGCCCTGGAACACCACCTCCACCACATCCCCCTGCCGGAAACGCCGTGCAATCGTGGCCTTGGACGTCGGCTCCAGCTTGGCTTCCTTGGGTCCAGGTCGGATGAGGGCAGGGTCGGTGTAGTTGAACACCCTCGGCGGCTTGTCCGGGAGCTCTTGCAGCATGGTCAGGATGCTGTTGGTGTTGTAGTAGTGTAGCTCCAGGAGTGATGTGGTGGCCGCCGGTTGATGGTAGGAGAGGTTGTTCATGGTCGCGACGTCCATGGACTCGTTGTTCTCGCTCCTCTTGCAGGAAGTTTGTCCTCCCCGGCAGATGGAGCCCAGGCCGAGTGTGATGAACAGGCGCTCGTCGACATGCTTATTGGGCACCTCCAGATCGTGTAGGCTCGTCAGGTTTCCATGGAAGTAGAACGATGTCGACATGTCATGCTGGTCAGGCATCTCTGGTGACACTGGAACGACATCACTGGCAGCTGGTCGCCTTTGCTTGCTGCTGCTGGTGTACTGAACTATTCCTCTGGTGGTCAACGTCGGGCTTTGCGGGTCGGGCAATGGGGACTGGTTCGGCAGGGCTACCATATAGTACCTGCCCGGAGAAGCGTCGGCGACGAGAAGGGCATCCACGGTCTCGCCGGGTGCAATGGCGATGGCATCCGTGGTGAAGGGGTTGACATAGTTGGCATCTGCGGCGACAACCGTGAACTTGTGGCCGGCGATCTTTATGTAGTACTCGGCAAAGAGCGCAGCGTTGATAATTCGTAGCAGGTAGGTTCTGCCTGGTTCCACATCAAGCAAGTATCCATCTTCTGAGGCACCTGCAGAGTTGAATCCAACCGAAATGAGGGAAATGGTGCCCCTTTTTAAGTAAACCAGAATTTATATATCAAAATTACAACTAGTATATTTGATTACCGGAGCAGTTGTAGAGATCTCCAAGTTTTCCGTTTATTGTCGATGCTTTGAAGTAAGCATCCAACACATGCTGCTTAATGCCCCATTCTGCCTTTAAAAGGTCCATGTCCCACCATTCACCTGCCATTACCAACATGAAAGTGTTTAACAAGAGTTCAGCCGGAGGAATGGCACTTCTACAACCATATGCCTGATTCGAAAACTATTCATCTTTCATATGGGACCTATAATGATGGGGATCTCCTTGTAAGGCTTGGGAAATGGGTACGAGCTGGCCCCGCGTCTCGGCCGGATGATCAAGGCGCCGTGCACCGATGCCCGGAGGAAGGAAACGTGAGCATGCCACCACAATGTGCCTTCCTGTCCAGCAACGTTGAACCTGTAGGTGAAGTTCTGGTTTGGGAGAATGGGGCACTGGGTGATCATTGGCACCCCGTCCGCCCAACAGTTGAGCTGCTGCTTCACGCCATGCCTGCATCAGAAAACACAGAACGAAAGCTTCAGTAAACAAATGCTACTTCTCATGAGCCAGAAATCAAGTTGTTTTTTTAATCCCCATCAGAAAATGAAATCTGGTATGCTACTTCTCAATATCTCATGAGCCGGAAATCAAGTTGGTTTTTAATCCGCATCTTAATTAGGCAGTATATTGACTCTGCAGTATACTTCACGTGCTTGACAGACTGAGCAGATACAAATGCATTGGAACACAAACAAATCGCCAAAGAAAGCGATGCTTCCCGAAGCCCGCGGCGCCCCGCCGCCCCCACGCCTCCGCCGCCGCGCGCCCCGCCCGGATCCGGCGGCTCCCCCGCGCCTCCGCCGCCACCGCCCCCGCCTACAAGCTCCCCCCCCCCACCCCCTCCGAGCGAATCCCGGGAGGATTTCTTCGGGGAGGCCCGCGCCGCGCCCGGACCGCGCCGGCGGCGCGCGGGTCGGCGCCGACCCGGTGCCCGCGGGACGGCCGGCCGTCCCTCCTTCGCTGACGTCGTCCGCCTCAGCCACTCCTCCGCGGTACGGGGCCATCCATCTCCTACCCGGCCCGCGGACCGCCTTTGCGCCGGCGCGCAAGAACTCCGCCGACCGGCCACGGCGCGCTGCCACCTCTTCCTGCGACGGACCGCTGGATGCTTCGGAGGAGCCGGGCTGGACTCAAGTCACCCGTCGTAAAGGCCGCTCCGGGGGCGCCGCGCCGGACGGCTTTCGGCGACCTGACCTCCGAGGTGACGGCCATTCATGGCGTGGCAGGGCTCCGCCATCTTCAAGACGTCCACCAACCGCGGCGCTCCTGGCATTCAACCGCGTCACCCAGGGCCGCTGCTTCATCTGCTTGAGTAAGGGGCACCGGGCCGCCGCGTGCAGGGACCCCTACTGCTGTTTCCGATGCCGGCGCTCGGGGCACCGCGAACGTGACTGCCCCCGACGACGCCGCGCCCCCCCGGCCCCCCCAAAGACCCCCCCTCCTCTCCAAACGCCGACGCCCTCGGCTCCAACCCCGCCGTCCACGCCGCCACCTCCACCCCCCTCCGCCGCCGCCCCCTCCGCTACCGACAATGGCGGTTGGGGACCCGCAGGAGCGCCCAGACGTGGAGACCGTCATCGTCCCCAACTCGTTCGACATGATCCGGACGCCCGCGGCCGGGAGGCTCGCGCCTGGTGCCTTGGGCTTTGCACCTTCCGCGCGACGCCGGCGCCCGCGACATCGCATCGCTCCTGGCTGACAAGCTCTGCCTTGAGGGCAGGGACATCTCCGTCACGCTCCACCAGCCGGAGCCGTACCTGATCCGGTTCGAGAACCCCGAGCATGCGGCGGCGGCAATGGCCAGCAACAAGGGACGCTTCAGGGGCCGGGGCATCGACATCTGCCTCCGTCGCTGGCGCAGCTTGTCCCATGCCCTCGGCTTCCGCTTCTTCTACAGGGTCAAGCTGTGCCTCGACGGCATCCCCCGACCATGCCCGGACGCCGGCGATAGTTGAGCGCGTCATCGGCCACGGATGCGCGCTCCGGTCCATCATCACCGATCCGGTGCGCCGCGGGGCCGCCGCCACATCGAGCCGTGGGCTTGGACGGCCAACCCGAGCGAGATCCCCAAGCGCGTCGGCTCGCCTTCACCAACCGGCCGTCCGCCGACTCCTCCGCCGTCTTCGTCGGGCCGGACCCGCCGCCGGAATCATGGCATCGGGGGCGCGCTTCGAGGTCTTCCTCCACATGCCGCCGATGGAGGACTTCTCGGCGGCGGCCCACGACCTCCGGAGCGGCGGTGACAACCCGAACAGCATCACGCCGATCCGCCGGCGCTTCGACTGGAGGTACGGGCTGGTGGACGGCGCCCCCCGACGGCGCGCTCCCGGGTTTCGGCACGCCTCCCCCGCCCACCGCGTGACTTCGGCGAACGAGACGGCCGGGGGCCGGAACGTATGGCCCCGCGCGCCGACCGGGAGGCACCGGCGCCCGACCGTTCCACGGCCGCGCGGCGCTCCCGCGTCCGGAGCGGCGGCGACGACAACTTGGGCGCCGGCGGGCGCTCGAACGGCGACAAGGGCAACCGCTTCGGTCGCGGCAACCCGACGCGGGACTCTCACCACGCTCGCGGCGGGGACGCGGAGCGCGCCGGGCCGCGGTCTTCCTCGTCGACTCCGCAAGACCGCGGCTTTCACCGGCCGGCAAGGCGCGACGACGACGACGAGGACGGGAACGACGACTACCTTCACCGGGGGCAAGGAAGCCGGATGGGTGACTCCCTCGGGGCCTCTTCACCGGGGAGCGCACTCGCTCGCCACCGCGTCGCGGACACGCGGACCGAACGGACGCCGGCATGACGGCGCTGCGCCGAGGCACGGTTCGCCGCGGCGCTCTCCACCGTCCCTCCACCCGAAGTTCCTCCCTCCTTTCGGGCCGACCCCGCTGCGGTGTCCGAGTCGGCTCGTTAGGGTGTGCTCTGCGGTGGACGGGTTGGATGGGCTCTCCCGGTCGGGGGGGATGCGGCTTGGTCCGAAGGGGAGCTCGTGCCGGTTCCCTCGCGTGTTCGAGCGGGGCGGGCGGGCCGGGCCGGGTGCCGCCGCCGGTGCCATCGGTGGCGAGAGGTGGAGCGCGCCCGGACGGTCTGCGCGGTGCGCCTTCACCGGGGGTGCGAGGAGGCGGCGACGGCGGCGACAAAGACTCCCCGAACGCCAACTCGACGACGAACGACGGCGACACGGCCTTGAACCCGAACGACAACGCCGGCGCCAACGACGACGGCGCGGCCGACGAGCGGGGCGTCGACGCCCTCTTCTCCGCGCCTACGTCGGTGATCCCCGGCCGCCGGCGACCGAGACGCCCTCGACGGCGACGCGCTTTCGACATGTCGGCGGTACGACGCGGTGCCGGCGGCCAAGAAGCCAACGGTCCCGGCGATAGAGCGTGCCCAGCGCAACCTCTGCCGCAAGCTAGGCCTGCCGACGGCCGAGTCGGAGCCGATAGAATCTGTCTTGCAGGACTTCATCGCCATGTTCAGAGGCCCGCTGCCGCCGCACATCGTTGGGGCCTTGACGGCGATCTTCAGCCTCGACGACGACGACACAGGCAAGCTGGATGACGCGCTTCGCAGGCACGCGGGACGGCCGCCGTGGAGCTCTCCCCCCCCTCAGGAGGTGGCTTGACGCCCGCTGCTTGCCGACCGCTTTCTCGGGAGATCGGTTCCCCCATGTATCGGCCATCTTGTTTCATTCAAGGCGCCTGTCGTCCGCGACCTTCGGCGCGCGTCGTTTCTCTCGCGTTGTTCCGAGACTGCGTACTTTTCCCCGTCTTGTAGACCTTTGCTGCAGAACCTTAACGCGGGACCCTGCTGGCCTCGACCTTCGGGTACCCGGGTTCCCTTCTTTGCGTCTGAGACGTCTCCATGAATAGTCCGAACGTCAAAATCGTCTCCTGGAACGTCCGCGGCCTCAATGCTACGGCTCGTTGTCCGGGCCGTGCACGAAACTTTAGCGGCAACACCCTGTCGGATTGTTTGTCTTCAAGAAACTAAACTTCACATGATTGATCCGCCCCTAGCCGCTTTCGTCGGAGCGTATAAGCTTGATAAGTTTGCCTTCAAGCCGGCGGTCGGGACAAAAGGTGGCATTCTCCTTCTTTGGAAAGACGCTGAAGTAGACTTGTCCAATGTGCGCATTAGCCGTTACTCAATCTCCGCGGAGGTCACCCTACGGCACTGCATGACAACTTTCCTTCTTTCCACAGTCTATGGACCCTCACGGCAACCGGAAAAGGCTTCCTTCCTCCGGCACATGCGACGGCTCAAACCTGCGGACGATACGCGATGGCTAATCCTCGGGGACTTCAATTTGATCTACAAAGCAAGAGATAAAAACAACCGAAACCTTAATCTTGGCCTCATGTCACGGTTCCGTCGCACGTTAGATTTCGCGACTTGAAGGAAATCAACCTCCGTAATAGGAAGTTCACGTGGAGTAACGAGCGGCGCCGCCCTACCCTTGTTCGTCTTGACCGTGTCTTCTGCAATCAAAGCTGGGACCTCACCTTCGACGCTTGCTCCTTGCACGCGCTCTCCTCCTCCCACTCGGACCACTGCCCGCTCCTTCTCACGAACCAATCAGGCCCCCGTAGGCCGACACCCTTCAAATTCGAGAACTTTTGGGCCAAACTTCCTCGCTTTCAGGAAATCGTAGCTCTTGCCTGGAACGCTCCGACGTCGCACACGGAGCCCTTCCACCGCCTAGGACACAAGCTCTTCTCCACAGCGGCAGCGCTCCGGAAGTGGAGCCGATCTTTTCTGTCGGACGCTCGCCGAAAGCTCGCTAATGGCCCGGGAGGTAATTCTCGCGCCTCGACGAAGCACAAGACTTCCGCCAACTCTCTGCTGCCGAGTTCAACCTCCGCTCCAAGCTTAAGAAACGATTATCCGGCTGGCTGGTTATAGAAAAAGCAAGGAAAAAACAGTGCGCCAGAATCAACAACATCCGCGAAGACGACGCCAACACCCGTTTCTTCCACCTTAGGGCCAACGGCAGACGAAGGAAGAACTTCATACAACACATCCGCCACAATGGAGGCTGCTTCTTCAAGCACGAAGACAAACAACGTCTCATCCAGGAGCACTTCACCAGTGTCATGAGCGCCCCTCCGCGTCGTTCTCGGGATTTTTCTTGGCCGGACCTGGACCTGCCGAGGTTTGACCTGGCTTCCTTAGATAGCCCTTTTTCTGACGAGGAAATTTGGCGGGCTATCTGCTGTCTGCCTAAAGACAAGGCCCCCGGCCCTGACGGCTTCACGGGCCAATTCTTCAAAAGTTGTTGGCAAACGATACGAGCGGACGTCATGGCGGCCATCAATTCCTTCTACAACAACCGCACCCGAGACCTTGATCTCCTGAACAAGGCCAACATCATTCTAATACCGAAAAAGACGGTCTTTGAGGAGATCGGTGATTTTAGACCAATAAGCTTAATCCATTCATTTGCGAAAATAATCACCAAGACTGCGGCCTTACGACCGGCTCCCTTCATGAACACCATCATCTCACCATGCCAAAGTGCTTTCATCAAAAGGCGCGGCATACACGACAACTTCCTCTACGTACGCAATTTAACACGGCGATTCCACGGATCCCAAACGCCGACCCCGATCATCAAGCTCGACATCTCTAAAGCCTTCGACTGCGTGCGCCGGGACTACCTACTCTCGATCTTGGAGCGTACGGGGTTCCCCGCAAGATGGCGGGACCGGATAGCCTCTTTGCTCACCTCCGCCACGTCACGTGTTGTCCTCAATGGCTCACCGCGGAGTTGATCCGGCATGGAAGAGGCCTACGACGGGGGGACCCCCCTCTCCCCCTCTCCTCTTTGTTTTGGCCATCGACCCTCTACATCGCATCCTTCGAGTTGCAACGGAAAGAGGTCTTCTCGGCAAGCTAAAGGGCCGTGCAGCCGGATCCCGGGTATCTATGTATGCGGATGACGCCGTCCTTTTCCCCGAAACCTACCGCCCGCGACGCCAACAACCTCAAGCGCATCCTAGCCAACTTCGGTGATGTCACGGGCACCGCAAACCAATGCGAAAAACGAGTGTAACGCCAATCGACCGTGATAATATCGACCTTGACGCCGTCCCCGGCCAACCTCCCGCTCACCCGGGCTTCATTCCCTTTAAAGTACCTAGGTCTACCACTCACCCCAAGAAGGTTAAAGAGAATCGACTTCCAACCTCTTCTTGATAAGGTAGGCGGAAAGCTTTCCACCCGGAACGGCCGTAATCTCACGCAAGCGAGCCGCGGGCCGTCTCGTCAAATCGGTGCTCTCGTCCCAGCCTGTTTATCTCCCGACCGTGCTTAAGCCGACGAAAGAGACCCTTCTCGGACATCGACAAGCTCCGCGGCGCTTCCTTTGGACAGGCACCGACACCATTTCAGGAGGTAAATGTAAAGTCAACTGGTCGCGGACCACACTGCCGAAAGACCTCGGTGGCCTCGGGGTCCTCCACCTCGAGAAATTCGCGAGAGCCCTGCGTCTTCGCTGGCTTTGGCAGGAGTGGACCTCCCCGAATAAGACCTGGGTCGGAACAGAGGTACCATGCGCCGAAGCTGATAGAATCCTCTTCGCAAATTGCACGCGCATCACCTTGGGCGATGGATCCAAAGCCAGCTTCTGGGGGTCCAACTGGCTCCACGAACAAAGACCGAAGGACGTCGCACCTCTGTTGTTCGCCAAATCGAGGAAGAAAACGCGCTCCGTTGCCTCCGCTCTACACGATAACACTTGGATGAGGGACCTCAACCACCGCTCAGGCTTCACTGCGGAGCATCTCACGCAATTCGTCACCCTTTGGAGCCTCATTGAAACAACGGCCCTTCACCCCGACCGGGAAGACACGATTGTCCGGACCGGACGGCCCACGGTCTTTACACCGCGTCCTCCGCCTATAAAGCTCAATTCACCGACCGCCCTTCTACCCCCGATCTAGCCTCTATCCGGAAGGTTTGGGCCCCACCTAAGTGCAAGTTCTTTGCTTGGCTCATCTTGCAAAACCGTGTGTGGACGTGCGACGGTCGGCGCGCGAGAGGTTGGGACCACTCCCCGGTTTGCCCCCCTCTGCGGACGTTCCGTGGAAACCGCAATTCACCTTCGCATCGGCTACCGCCGGTACACGCGCCGACTGCGGACCGAGGTTGCCCACCGGTTAGGTTGGCCGAACCTCGCCGCAACTTGGCCCCCCTCCTCGTCCCCACTTGGCTGGTGGACTGTCACCCCTCCGCGACGCAACATTCCACAGAAAGCTTTCCGTTCCGTTGCGCTCCTCATCAGCTGGGAGCTCTGGAAAGAGAGGAATTCCCGGATCTTCAATCGGACTGAGTCTCCGATAGCCAACCTAGTTTTTAAGATCAAGGAAGAGTTCTCTCTGTGGATCTCCGCAGGCGCTAAGGGCCTGGCGGCTCTGAGTGTTCATTTGTAAATACTGTATAGGCTTTTCTTTTTTGCTTTCCGGCTAGCCGGCTGTTTTCCCCTTCTTTATCAATGAAATTGGCACTTCCTGTGCCATTCGTTCAAAAAAAAATGCATTGGAACAATCTTGACGAGGTCTTTTACGGCGCACAATACGACGTGTACTATACCGATTGAAAGGGACTTGTATGTAATAGAAAAAAGACCTATTTCTAAGGATGTGACGGTTGAGATTAACTCTATACTAACGATTTTTTTAGCTCTAGTGCGGTAATATTCATAGGTCGTATGGGTAGTATAAGAGTATTATCGGAATGTAAAATGATATTGTTGTAATATAAGAAATTAAATATATGAATTGGGTGTGTATCGGCTGAGTGGGCAGCCGCGGAAAATTTTTCAAATAGTATATTTTGAGGAAATTACCATTTTACCTACAGTAAAAAAACCGGTAATACTACCGTACTACCTCAGGGTCGTATTGTGCATTGAGAGACTACGCTTCACAGACTTGTAGATCCGATTGTAGTTGAAGTTGTATAAGGACAGTTTTCATGCATGGTACGGTGCAAAGATTGTTGCTAATAATCAGAATTGCAATGTGTAGTAGGTTGCTTGTCTATAGCATATATATAACAAGAGGACGTGAAGTTTTACCAATGGATCGTTAAGTTGTAGGGTGACTGGTTGACGACGTGAACTGTCACCGAGTCTCCCTCGGTGACCTCTATCGCTGGCCCCGGAAACTGCCCGTTCACAACGGTGGCCAGCGTTTCGTTGCACAAGTGCGTCATTTCCACCTGTTTCACCTGAATATGCATATATATGGTCCAGCAAACCAATCACGAATGAAAATGTAATAGAGGCCACAGTGGCCTGGCCATGCATGCTCCTCGATCGTATGTAATACTCACAACAAAGGTGTGTTCCACGACACTGGACATGGCCGCTGGTGCAGCTAATGCAGAGAGGAAGAAGATGACACTCGTGGCGATCGCTGCCGCCGCCGCGGGCAAGCTCCTCCGCTCCATTGTTTGCAACTTTGCCTGCGTTGCTCTCCAATGTGCTTCTATACCCAGGACCAGCTAAGATGGGTACTGGATCTTCATTGCTTGCAATATGGTAGGAGCTAGATGGGGACTGATAGATAAAGCCCATACTTATAGGAAGGAGATAGCTAGCACACGATACAATGCAATATAAATGATGCCAGCTAAGGGCCGGCATGGATTTGATTGAGGAAATGACAGGCCAACCGACAGCGGCGCAGTAATAAATGGAAGGAACAACACAGGGTCCCAGAATGGAGTCCAGCAATCCACCACCACCACCACGGCGGCGGTCATCATCATGATCATCAGCCTGTTCTGGATCTTTCATTGTTTGCATCAACTGTGTATGAAGTCTGAGCGCCCCAACTGTGCTGCTAGCTAGCTCCGGCACTCCCTCGTGGTGCACATGTTATGATGGGGCCGGCAGTGGTTCAGATTATTAATTGCTGAGTGCTGACCACAAAACAAAGGACACGTCACACGTACTTACGAAGCAAATTGTGCTTGGAACACTATACAGGGCTGCCCTCGTGGTTCACGCGCGCGCACCACGTACTGCACGCAAACATGGACAAGCTATGCTGCGGCCAGTAGACACAGCAGCACGCAAACGTGGACAAGCTATGATGTGAACAGTAGACACTGACTTGTGCTACTCCGCCGCTTCTCGCGTCTTTCGCCCGGTGTTGCTTCTCGCGTCTTCTAGATGTTCTCCCCTTTTGCATGTGGGCCCTTGACGTCGGTTTCTCTCCGAATTGGACTCAACTCCTTGTCTTGCAAGATTCAGCACTTTTCTGGTTCGGTCCTCGGAGTTTATCATCTTCTCGGGCTTGGTCCTTGGGCTCTTGGGGTCATGTTCACTTCATTGCTTGACTTGTATCGGGCTTCAAGGTCTTGTCATGAGGTGCTTAATGAACTTATCCCGGAAGTCTTGCTTTCAACGTTAAAACCCTGCGTAAACACTTAACTCCAAAACCGACATGCACAAGTGAACTTGTTATACCACGGGAGTTAGTACCAATGGATAAGATACAAAAGTCATGCCAACACCGAAGATAAACTCATGGCTAGGTTGACGGATTTTCACCGTCAACAGGGACGCGTGCTCGGTGCGGACTCGGCGGTGCGCGGCGTCCTGATCGGATACGACGGGAGGATGGGGATGACAAGCGGGCCTCGCATATCAACGGCTGCGGGTGGTGGGCACATGACGCGGGCTGCACTGGGCCGGGAGCGGAGCTGGGCTGTGGCCTGTCTCACTCTCAAACCCCGGAGGCTGTCTCACATATACTTCTTCCTCCAACACACCATTCAGAAAAGCACTCTTCACATCCATTTGGTGCAACTTGAACCCTTTAGCCACGGAAAAGGCTAGAAGGATCCTAATCGCCTCCAAATAGGCTACGGGAGCAAAGGTCTCCTCGTAGTCAATCCCCTCCTTCTGACTGAACCCCTGAGCAACAAGTCTCGACTTGTTCCTCACAACCTCACCCTCTCCCTCTTTGTTTTTCCACACCCACTTGGTACCAATCGGCTTACACCCTGGAGGAGGGTCAACCAACTCCCACACCTGATTCCTCTCAAAATTCTCCAACTCCTCATGCATCGAGTTAACCCAATTGTGATCAGATAGTGCGTGTCCAATGTCTGGGCTCGAAAGAAGCAACAAATGCAGCATGAGCGAAATAAGAGTTGTTCCGAACCCTCGACCGTGTAGTGCGTTCATTCATGTCGCCGATGATCCTCGAAGCTGGGTGATCCAGTTGAACTCGCCGGGGAGGTTCTCGCCTCGAAGCTACCTCCCCCTCAACATCAGCTTCTCCTCGTTCTTGATTTGTCGTCATAGGTGTAGCAGAGGGTCCATCCATCATCGTAGTCGAAGTAGTGGGTACATGTTCAGCCGGGGGCACCGCACAGACCATCTTCATCATCACCATGTTCATGCTCCTCCTCCTGAAAGATCTCCTCGCCAAGCTCATCATCACCTGCACACTCAAAGACAAGCTGACTACGTGGCTCTGTCTCGTCGAAGGTTACCTCGCAAGTCTCCACGATTTGGTTAGTTTCAAGATTGAGCACGCGATATGCTCTAGAATGAGATGCATAACCAAAGAAACTGCCATCGACAGACCTAGCCTCAAACTTATCGAACTTCCCCCTTTCTTCGAATGAAACACTTGCAACCAAAGACATGGAAATGACTCACCTTGGGTGTGCGCCCATGCATCAACTCATAGCATGTCTTCTTCTTGTGCACTCTGAGGTATATCTCGTTTGACACATAGCACGCGGTATTCACCGCCTCAGCCCAATACCTCCTCGGAGTCCTATGCTCATCAAGCATCGTCCGAGCCATCTCGCACAAGGTCCCGTTCTTCCTTTCCACAACACCATTCTGGGGAGGCGTATACGGACTCGAAAACTGGTGCTCAAGACCCAAGTCATGGGAAAAGGTTTCAAAACGAGAGTTCCTGAATTCCGAGCCATTATCACTACGGATAGCTCGTATGGCATCTCCGTGCCTCTCATTCCTCAACCTCAAGACTAGATCTCGAACAAAACCAAACGTCTCCCCATTCTCCTCAAAAAGGAACACCCACGCATACCGAGAATAGTCGTCCACCACAACAAGGACATACCACTTCCCACCCGCAGATCGCACACGAGCTGGGCCAACAAGGTCCATATGGAGCAGCTCGCATGGACGCTCAGTCATCACATCGGTGAGAGGCAGGTGAGAAGAGGCCACCATCTTGGCATGCCTACACGGAGCACAAACCAACTCTTTCTCAAGCCTCAACCGTGGCAATCCTCGGACCAAATTGAGTTTAATCAAGCGAGACAAAAGGTCAAAGCTCAAGTGACCCAACTTCCTATGCCACCTCCACAACTCACTCGAAGAACCAGCCAAGAAACAACGCTCCACACCCGAAGACTGAGAAAAATTAGCACGAAACACCTGACCCTCGGGAACGACCATACAGACAAGGTCCCCTCGAGAGTCCACAATCCGAGAACCACCAGGCCGAAACAACACCTCAAAACCCTCATCCAACAAGCCGGGACACGAAAGCAAATTGTACCCCAGCGATTGAACAAGAGCAACACGCCTCAGAGTGATCTTGTCACTCACTTTTATCTCACCTTCTGAAACCACACGCCCACGCCCATTGTCCCCAAAAGTGATGTACCTCTTCGTCACCACCGGGACAAGACTTGAGAACCACCCCCTGTCTCCGGTCATATGCCTCGAGCAACCGGAGTCAATCAACCAAATGTTCTTCAAGTCTCCCACCTGAAATTCAAAAACAAGCACGTGAGCGAACAAACGACTCAGCACTGGGGTTAGTACCAAAAGAGGAAAACCAGTGCCGAGCCATTTGCTCGAAAGTGGGATTAGCACACATCAAGCCATCTTTCCTACCATAACCACCACCACGAACACCACCTCGGTAACCACTCCGAGGAAACCACCCCTCACTGCCTAGAGGAGGACCAAAACCACGGTAGACAACCCGTGGACCGTCGCTCCTTTCCTTCTCAAAGCTACGACTCCTCCCATCCTCGTAGTGAACTCGAGGGGGAGAATGCCTAGCAACCGACCACCCCCCGTCTCTCCGGACCAACCACCGGCAAAGCATCGCACCTCCGGACACCGAAACCTCTCGACTCACCACCTCGAAAACCACTCCTCCCGGAGGGGGGGGGGGCGGTTAAACCGCCTAGCCGGCCGGTCCAACCGCCCCCCCTGCGGGCCGGGCCGGCTCGACCGCCTAGCCGGACCGGTCCCGACGGCCCCCTCCGGACACTCGCTCCTCGGCGGCGGGAATCCGCATATCCCCATGCCGGAACACTTCTCACCACAGCCTTACCCCTGGGTAGTGGCATACGAGGCTTAGGTACACCATGGGAAGGGTTGTACCTATCCTTGTTCGCCCACTCCTTTGCCATCCTCTCTTCCCGCTTCCTCTTGAAGCAAAACTCATCCTTGTGACCCTCTTTCTCACAATGGCCACAACGGAACCTCACAAACTTAGGTTTTGGCTTGGATTGGGGCTGCTCGCTTGGTTTCTCTCCACTCCACTCCTCCACCGATTTCTCCTCACTTGCCTTCTCACTCACTTTCCCAAAGAACACTTTCCCGGAAGTGCTCACAAAGTTGATAGGCTTCCGGAGATCATTTGTGGGTGTAGGAAATGTAGGTGGAGCTGGGGTTGTGTCTAGTCGGTTCCTAAGATGGTTGGGTTTTGGAGGGAAATCATTTTTGTGGTGGGTTTTTGGTGGCTCCGGGATATTCTCTCCACTTCCTTCACCAACCTTGTTTGCCCCAAGTCCCTCACCATCTTGCCTCTTAAAGGCCTCAATCATCATCCTCAACTGAGGCTCATGGCCAGACAACCAACCCATCAACTTCCTCAGGCCATCATTCTCATCCTGCAAACGATCAACATAATGTGCAAGTTCCAAATTTTTCAATGCATGCATTTCACAGGTAGAGCATGATGTAGGCATGGGTTCTTTCAATTTAGCCTCAAATGAACTAGTGTAAGCATGCATCTCATCAATCTTAGCATGCAAAATAGGGCAAGAAGTGCAAGCACCTAGCAAAGCAGGTCTAGACTTAAGCTCAGCAACTTCAACCCTAAGCACATCTAGTTCCTCACACTTGGAGGCATGCTTCTCCTTAAACAAAGCAAGATCAGCAAGGAATATGGAGAAATCAGCACGGTCATTCTCATCGAAACAACGGGGCTAGCCTTAAGCGAATCAATCTCAAGCTTGCTATCAAGCACCTGTGTCTCTAGCTCAGCCACTCTAGTCCTAGCATCCTCGAGTGAAGCCCTAAGCTCTTTCCTCATTTTCTTGGCCTCTCTAAGCATGTCATCACGGTTATCAAGCAAAGAGCCAAGCCTCTCATTCTCCTGGCGCAAGAAGGGAAGTTCATCACGCACCTCGTCGTCGGACTCAGAGTCCGAGTCGCTCCGTGTGCTCTTCTTGCTTTGCCGAACTCGGCGCCATGGTGCGAGAAGCCGTCTCTCGCGGCGGCTCGGCCCGCTCAGGTTCTTGGACGACTTCTTGTTCTTGCGACGATCTCCTTCGTCTTCACTACTGCTCGAGCTCGAGGTGGAGTACGCGGAACTGGAGTCGATGTCGCTCGCTCCCACCATCGCTCGGGCCTTGCCTAGGCTCTCCTTCTTCCTCGATCGTCGCTCGTCCTTGTACTTGTTCTTGTGCTTGCTCTTGTAGTCGCGCCTCGAACGGTACTTGCCGTCCTTCCTCGGCTTGTGCTTGTAGCTGTCCTTGTTCTCGGCCTTCTCCGGCGGTCGGCGACGAAGTGTCCCGTCTTGCCGCACTGGAAGCACGTCCTCGTGTTCCTCCTCATGTTCACGCGGTTCTCGTGCAGCCTCTCGAACCGCCTCGTCAACAGCGCCAGCTCGTCCTCTCCAAGGTCATCAAACTCCTCATCTGGCATAGACATCAAAGAGGAAAACGAGAACATCCTGGTGGATGGGTTAGAGTTATTCTTTCCTTTTGAACCACCAACGAGGGCAAGACTATGGGAATCAGTCGGTCCCTCGAGCTTGGCAGTCATGCCCCTATCCACCTCGGCCCGACTTGAGCTTCGAGAACGGCTCGTTCACCGTCGGGGTATCATACCTCTCCGACTCGACTATGGCCTCGAACTTTCCGCCCCATATCGTACGATCCAAAGAGTGTAAGAGCTTGACCGCTCTATCATGATCATCGTACGGGAGCACGTCCACATTGGCCCTCATGTTGTTCACCACCACCGTGAACCTCTCGAAACAAGGCATCGATGGACTCACCGGGGAGATGAGTGAAGTTCTCGTACTCTCTCCGGTAGGTCGCATACATCCGTGCCTCGAACACCGGGCGTTCCCAACATGAGCCTCCTTCAACACCGCCCAAATCCTACAAGCCAAGTGCTCGGTGTGCACCCGATCGGACTCAGGCTAACACAAAGCACGAAACAAGTAGTCGACCGCCTTATTGTTGGTGTCGAATCTGTCCCTTGACCCTGGAGCAAGGAAATCCATCGGCTAGACATAGCCTGTGTCCACCGTGACATCCCAAAGAAGCTGACCCTTTCCGCGGAGGAACGCACCCATCCGCTTGCTCCACATCTGTTGTTCTTGCCATCGAAGTGTGGAGGACCCGAACCCCGTTCCTGGTATGCCATCCTTGGATCTTAGACTGGTTAGAGTCAACAAAGACCCGAACCGGCTCTGATACCACTTGAAGGACCGATTAGGCGACCAGAGAGGGGGGGGAGTGAATGGGAGCCGATAAAAATTCTTCTCGAGGGAGATTGAAACTCCGACAAGATGAACTAGCACGGTCGAACCCCCGAAATCACACGCTCCGCACTTCAACCTCCCGTTTGCCAAAACCACGTAGCCACCGGAGTGCTACCGGGTCCTAGGAACAAACTCTACCAGCAACCACAACACACACACAGCACCGACAGCGGAAACAACTCGAAAGCCGGCTAACCAGAGGGGGCGGTTAGACCGGGTATAGGGGGCGGTTAGACCGCCTCCACCTGGCAACCAAGAAATCCTCCGAAATGCCTCTTCCGAGCACCAAAACTCACCACGGTTTCACCAACTGAGATCTCTGGTCAAGGCCATGCTAGCTACCAGAGAATCTTGGCGAAAACCAAAACTTCACCCAAGGGCCTAAGGGCGGTTAGACCGGCTACCTGGGGCGGTCTAACCTCCTGTACCCAGCAACGAACCCCGACCAAGAACACATAGCAAACTGCACGAGAACGACCCCAAATTCCACCCAGACTATTGACGGTGAAAATCCGTCAACCTAGCCATGAGTTTACCTTCGGTGTTGGCATGAGTTTTATACCTTATCCATTGGTACTAACCCCCGTGGTATAACAAGTTCACGTGTGCATGTCGGTTTTGGAGTTTAATGTTTATGCAGGGTTTTAGTGTTGAATGCAAGACTTTCGGGATAAGTTCGTCAAGCACCTCATGACAAGACCTTGAAGCCCCGTACAAGTCATGCAATGAAGCAAACTTAACTCCAAGAAGCCGGGGACTTGATCCGAGAAGACGACGGACTCCGGGGACCCGACCGGAAAAAGTGCTGAATCTTGCAAGACAAGGAGTTGAGTCCAATTCGGAGAGAAACCGACGACATGGACCTACATGCAGAAGGGGGAAACATCCAGGAAGCAAGGGAACCGACCTAGGGCAAAGGAGCCCTCGGGCTAGGCCTAAATGGGCCCAGGTCGGCCGGCCCAGTCCGGTCGGCCCAGGCCCATTTAGGGCCCAAACACCCTCTCCTTTGCCCTAGCCGCCAATCGGGCTATTTATAGCCCCCTGACCGAGAGCCTCGAGGAGAAGAATTCGTCTTCGGCCGCCGAGGAGCAGAGAAGAGAGGGACACCATCTCGGAGAGGAGAGGGTCGAGCTAGTTGACTAGGGTTTCCCTAGCCGACGTGGGAACCTTGCACGGAAGACCACGTCGGAGTTCCCGGAGCTAGAAGCAAGATCAAGGAAGGATCTCGGTGGTGATCTTGTGT
This sequence comes from Cenchrus americanus, assembly GCA_947561735.1. Taxonomy (NCBI): domain Eukaryota; kingdom Viridiplantae; phylum Streptophyta; class Magnoliopsida; order Poales; family Poaceae; genus Cenchrus; species Cenchrus americanus. The sequence goes on from OX387239.1 coordinate 10,945,641, forward strand.
ATGTATCATTGTCATAGTTGAATTATCAAGTTGAATCTTTTCCTAGCGATCAAGTGTTTCCTCGAAGATTTCGTTTTTCGATCGGCTTTGCTTATTCCAATTCTATTCACGCGATAGATTACATAGGGTGTTCTTGTAGCCGCGGTGGCTAGAGGTACACGCCGGATCTTTCGAAAGAATCTCGACTTGTCTTTTGACTCGCCCTAAACTCCCCGCATGAATAGGGATACGTTGTGACGAACGGGGGTCTCGAAAGGCGGATGTTTTCGGATTTGGACGGGAAACCACGATTTAAAGAGACTTCTATTAAGATTCGATTTGCTACTTCTTCTCTTGCTTGGAACTTCAACAAAAGGCTTACCCCGATCCCTCTAGATCGGTTTATCTACCCAATCTTACTTTGTTTTCTCCGGTCTTTAGTAGATTAGATTTATCTTTGTTTTGTGTCTTTTACTTAGATGCATTAGGGTTTTATCAAAGATTGGAGTTACTTGGCTTTAATAGATTAAGTTTTGCGTCACACATTTGTTCCACGGATTCGATACCTTGGGTTCACCACTCGAGGGAAGAAGGGTCCCTTGACTACGACGGGAGACTTGTACGCTTGCGAGTCAAAAACGAACTTTGATACAATTATTAACCGTCAACAAGCCCCTTTTTCTGGCGCCGTTGCCGGGGAACAAGTGATCAAGATTTGATTTTTTATTGCCTTTTTTGTAATTTTCAGTTTTCTTTTTGTTTTTATTTTTGCATCTACTAAATTTTGATCATCCTCAAAATACATCTAATCTAGTTTGTCTAACTCTAGTTTTTATAGATTTGTTTTTACTTTCTAGTTTTTGCATATTTTGTTTATTGCTAACCCTAACAGGAGATGGACGGCTACCTCTCCAACAAACCCAATAATTTTGTGGATGATCCGTAAAAACTTTACGAGGCTAAGGAGACGCGAAGCACATCAAGCTAAAAAGCCGGATTTTGTAGATTCGAGTCGGAAGACAAAGGATCCCGTGGAATCTCCGAAGAATTCACCACCTCAAAGTCCGCGGGAGAATCGACTTCCACCAATGGGTGACCAACCACCGCAAGAACGCAAGATTGGGGAGCTATGCACCCCAGACATCATCGACCTACCAATCTTGAACCTTGAGGAGATCGGAAGACCGTTCGAGATCAAGACCTCAACAATCCGCATGGTGCAACATTCACCCTTCACCGGCAAAGAGGATCCGAACCTTCACCTCCAAGCATTCATTCAACTATGTCAGACTTTCAACATGGATGGGGTGACTCAAGATCAAATGAGGGCAAGGCTTTTTCCGTTCTCACTACTCGGGAAGGCTTCGCAATGGTTCCACTCTCAACCGGCGGAGACGGTGCAAAATTGGAACACGTTGATGAAGGCTTTCATGAAGGAATACTACTCACCGGGTAAAACTCAAAGCTTGCGTAATAAGATTGCCACCTTTGTTCAATATCCTACTCGAAACTATCTCGGAGGCATTCGAGCGCTTCAACGAGTACACCGGGCGGTTCCACATCACAAGTTCCCGAAAGAAGACCTCGTGCAAAAGTTCTATCAAGGACTCACCATGGCGTCAAGGACGATCATCGATGCATCGGCGGGAGGATCTATCATCGAGCTTACACCGACGGAAGCTTTCACGCTATTCAAGAAGGTCGCGGATAATGACACGTGGGCGTCATCCGGGCGCCTACATCCGGTTCAACCCACGGGGAACGTCAAAGGAGTCTTGCAAGTGGAGAAGGAGGACATACTTGAAGGCAAGATCGACTCGCTCATGAGGAGGTTGGAGAAGATGGAGATGGAAAAGAAAGAGGCTCAAGACTTGAAGGCCGCCGAAGCAAGGTCCACATGCGAAGAATGTGGAGAGTATGGCCATGTCCACAAAGATTGTCCGGAGGAAGCCAAAGTGCTCGATTACATGAGGAAGGGAGAATTGCCGAACTTCCGCTACGGGCAAGGTAGGCCTCAATTTAATGCAAGCTCATCTATTCCTAACGCGGTTCCGCTTCGTATACAATTGAAGGAGTTCATGGATGAGCAAGCTAAGATCAATAAGGACACCGTCACCAAGTTCAAGACCATAGACAAGGTGTTGGAGAACATCGATAGCAAAGTGACGGAGGTCGGAAGTTCCAATCATCAAGTGCTCAACATGATGAAGATGCTCGAGACGCAAGTTGGACAACTTGCGGGGCGCCTCACTAATGATGAAGGGAAGCTTCCGGGACAACCCAAATGTCCCGAATCGGCGAAGGCCATTCAAACGCATTCGGGGAAGGAGACCGAAGATCCGGAACGTTCCGCGGGAGCAAGGAAGCTTAAACCATCCACCGAGGTGGAAGGAGTTGCTAAAGAGATGGTTACAGGGATCGTCACCGAGGAACCCGAATTCGAGATGCCGGAGGAAGACACGAGGATACCGCAACTCAAGCCACGCTACTTCCGAGGTAAACTTGACAACCACTTTGAGAAGTTTGTGGAAGTTGTGCGTAGACTTAACATCAACATGCCATTACTAGATGCCCTACAAGTACCTACATATTCTCGTTACTTTAAAGACATACTTGCAAATAAATATGAGATAGCAACACTCGGGGTAGATCATGTCAAGATGTCCGAGGAGTGTAGTGCAGCTATTGCCAATGGGCTAGAGAAGCAAAAAGACCCCGGGTGCCCCACAATTCCATGTTCAGTTGGTTCTTTCAACTTCGAGAAGGCGTTATGCGACCTTGGAGCTAGTGTGAGTGTCATGCCGAGGGATGTGTTCGAGAAGCTACGCCTACCGATGGAGCCTACGGGAATATGTTTGGAGTTGGGAGACAACTCCATTCGCTATCCCTTGGGCATTGCTGAAGATGTACCCGTGAAGATTGGACACCACTTCATCCCCGTCGACTTCGTTGTGCTCGAGATGGGAGAGAGGGAGAAGCCGCCGCTCATCCTAGGGAGGCCGTTCCTCAAGACCGTGGGAGCTACCATTGATGTTGGCAAGGGGGAGATCATGTTCGATACCAACGGAGAAAGGAGTTCCTTCAAGTTCCGTCCAAGGATTGAGGCATGCAACATGATTGGAGTGAAGGGAGAACCAAAACAAACGGAGGGGCTGAAAAAGAAGAAGGAGCCGAAAAAAATGAACGTAAAGAAAACCAAAGAAGGTGTTGCATCCGTCAAGACAAAGGAAGAAAAGCCGCTCGTGAAGACCAAAAAAATGACTAAGCCAACTAAGCCGGAAGACAAGCCCGCGCCCAAGATGGTGCGGAAGTGGGTACCCAAGATTGCAACGCCCGCAAAGAGCGTTGATCCGGAGTAATCAAGTGAAGAAGTCTAGCTATAGACTATAAACGAAGCGCTAGGCGGGGAGGCAACCCGTATCGTCGAGTCAAGAATAAGCTACCGGGAGGACAACCCGATTCCAGGTTTTTCGAGTATTTTTAATAATTTAGTTTTTGAGTTTTATTACGCAAAGACATTAGACTTAGAAGTGGTTGAACAATATTAGAGACATAATTCTTGATTGAATGTTTGCTTTATCATAAACCCTTTGCATGAACCCTCCTATGTGCTTGTTTGATTCTTTTCTTTTTGAGAAACCTCAACCAAATAATTTCAGAACCTTAACTCAACCTTTCACCCCCATTATGGTGCTGAGGTTGACTTATTTTTCATGCTAAAACCACACGAGTAGATCCACGATTTATATTCAAGTGTTAATAAAATTCAGCACGTGGTAGAACTCGCGTGAACCTAGAAATCAAAACTTTTGGTTGGTTTTAAAAATCTTTATCCTTGGTTTCTCTAGGATTAGAATTTTTCTAAGCCTATTCTAATTTTGTTTTATTCAAAATCTTTCTCATTTAGCCAAAATTAGAACCTAAACCTATGCCCCCATGATCAAGCCGGGAAATGTTTGCTCTCAACCGATGAAAGCAAACTATACCGGCGAGACCGAAATCGACGTAGTCGAAAAATATTTTTGACTTACATTTGTTTTTAATGGTTTAAAAACTTCTCTAAAATTATGTTTGAGCTCTTGCATGGCTCTGAAAAATATTTTAAATTTCGAATTAGAGGAGTGCTTAACCTTAAACACACCTAAATGGAGGCAATCTAGTTTGAATTAATCATGCATGCACCATTGGATTCCCTTTTATCAACTTTCACCAATTCCACATGCAAAGGACAAGCATGGTGGGCAGCAAGAATCAACTTTGCAGGATTTTCATGGTGGCATGTGAAGCAAGTGGAGCTAGGGAGCATGGACATGACCCAAAGCATGGAGCATCAAGTGGGAGGACCAATAATGCAAGAAGAGGAGTGGACGAGAGCGTTTGGGCGGTGCAACTCGTGGAGCACGCGGGCAGGAAAGTAGCAGAGGCGAAATGATCGTGCTGGGAGAAAGACGCGGCGGGGAGGAGCCAGGAGCCCCCCAGGCCGGCCGGCCCAGGCCGGCCGGCTTGACCTACTAAAGGAGCCCCCCGGCTCCCGTTTTCTGCAGGCAAGCTTCCCTCTCCTTCCCTTGTTTGTGTGTTCAAGTTTGTGTGCTCAAAACCTCCGTAGACATAGCCAACCATCCCAAGCTAGATAGCTCAAGAAAAAATCCACATCCTTAATCCACTCAAAGTCCACATCCGAAGCAAAGAGTTTAAGTGCCTAGTTTACCGGTTGCAACCCGGAATTTTAGTTGAAGAAAGAGTGCAGCAACCATGAAGAAGACCACAAGTCTCTTCTCCAAGAAGAAGAGTTCGTCGTCGTCCAAGCCGTCATCAACCACGTCTTCGAGGAGGCACTCGGTTTCCGAGTCTCCCCGAAGCATGGAGACGGATACGGCGCCACCGAGGAGGAACGATGCTCTCCTCCTTGGTGGTATGAGGGCTGCAAGAAGCACTTCCATGAGGTTCACCGAACCTCGTGGGCACACGGAGGAGCAGCCCGCGCCACCACGACGATCGACTTGCTCAACCGCGCCACCTCCTTACACCCCGACATACTCTTCGTACGGCTTCATCATCTTGTCGGTGGAGGAGGAGGAGAGGCTCGCCAATCTTGAGAAGAGGCTTGTGCCCAACATCGAGTTCGACGACCAAGCACTCTACACCTTGGGTTTTGGCACCGACATATACTATATGTTGGGGCACCTCGGATGGGTGCAGTTCTCCAACGGAGTATCGGTGGACACCCATTTGGGTTACGCCTTGGAAATTTTGATGACTATTGCACCCATCGTTGATGATGATGGGGTGCAAAGCTTGTCATTCCGTTTGGAGGGAATCCAACAAGTGGTTCCCTACGAGCACGTTAGGGAGCTACTTGGATTCCACAAGGGAGCTCCGGAGAAAGTTGACGTGCCACCCGGCATGTTAGCGGGATTTTGGAATATGATCTCCGGAGAAGCCCATCAACAACGCAATTGCATCCGCAACCCCATTATCCAGATATTTCACTATTGGATGTGCAAGAGGGTATTGGGGAGGATGAAGGAAACAAAGGTGACCGACATGGAGTTGAATTGGCTATACTCGGCTTTAATTGCCAGGCAGCCAATAGACCCTTCTTACCTTATGATCAACCGTTGGTGTTGTGAAGAAACATCGGGGGCGGGTAATATTGGTTCGGGGTGTTACCTCTCCATGTTGGCCTTCTCCTTGCGGCCGGGGATCGCAAGAAACCCCGCTCACCTTTTGCGTGGTACCTCTCTCGGCATTGAGTATTTGCGGCAAGGCAAGTACATTAGTGGAGACGAGAGAGGAGGTTATTGGTTGGCCATAGTGAACCTACCCCTTCCCAACGAGAGGCTTAGGCTTTTCAACGAAGGGAGAGAAGATTGGTTGGAAGAGGGACTACTTGTCCCTGCAAGGAAGAACAAGAGAGGAAGAATCGTAGAGGAGGGAACATCCTCCGCACAAGCGAGTGGAGCACAACCCAATGTGCAACCATTCGGCGGGGTCCCTCCTCCGCCAAGTTATTACGGAGGGCCACAAGAGCAAGCATGGGGGGGGGGTGCACCGGTACCCCCACCAAATTATGTTGTGCCCAACGCTAACTTCGCGGAGTCCTATGCTCATCATCCCCAACCACAACAAAGCATGGCCATTATTGGAGGGTATGCTGCAAGAAACGCTCAAAACATCGCAGCCATTCAAGCTAACGCAACTCAACTTGGTGAAGGCAACGCAAATATTGCCTTTGAACTTGGACGCCTTCACCTTGTGGAGCCAAATCAATTCGTCGGAGGGAACGTCCAATCATATTATGAGCAAGGGTATTATTATCAAGATCATCAACATCAACCACCGGCGGAGGACTAGAAGATTTAGGAACTTTAGTTTTCTTTTCTTTTCTTTTTCTCTGTAATTTTCAGATTTTGCTTATGTGTGTTTGCGTAGTATTTTCTGTTTTTATTTAAATTTCAGCAAGCATGTTTGTTTATTTTCAGTTTGTATTTCAACTTGATGTCATCATTAATAAAGACACCACCTTGATTATATCATTGGAAAAGTTAAACAATTCGTGCCATGATGATATATGATTAAAATTGCAGCTTTGTTCATCTTTGTAATTGATTTATGCATGTTTAAGCTAGTGCTCTCTTAAAAATACAAATCTGAATTTATTTAAATGCTAGCTTAATTTTCAGCGGAGGTTATGATTAAAATAAAGACCCATAGTGTTTTATGTGCTCTCAAGTTATGAATAGATTAAAGATGTCTTTTATGCTCAAAAATATTGCTAACCTTGTCACAAATATCGCTTGTGTGTTGCTCAACCTATCCAGAGCCTTATATATATTTGAGTGCATAAACCGTAGTGTACAAGATTTATTTTTGAGTGAGTTTTTGCAGGCCATGATTTCTCTGGCCCGAGACTAAGAAGCTGGTCATTCCGTTTTTGCGTAACTATCTTTTTGCTAGCCTTTCTATCCGTGCATTGTGTGTCCCCGCATCGGAGATCTCACAAACTTCGCCGGATATCCACTCTTAAACCAAATATCATTTTTTTGTGATTACCTCCTTGACCACAACCTATCGTTGAGAATGGATCATCAATTCAAGGAAGATCGCAAGACGGTGCCAACATTGAAGATTTCAAGTATCTCTCCAAGGAAAAATATTTCCGGTACCTAACTTATTTTTCGCCTCTTTGCTCGAGGACGAGCAACATCTAAGCATGGGGGAGGAGGTAGGTACGGTGCAGTCTTAGAGTTCAAAAGGGAGTATTTTAAAAAAATAATATAATGATGAAAGAAATATTCGGCGATATACGTGACTTCCAAGGTGAAGAAAGAAAAAAAATATATATATAATGAATGAATGAAAGAAAGAAAGAAAGAAAGAAAGAAAAGAATGAGAAATATGAGAAAGAGAAAAAAAATATATGTGCGTAAAGTGAACTCCCCGGTTCTCTAAGAGTGCATTCAAGGCTTCAAGTTCAAAAGATCCATTCTCATTTTCCGACCATGTGCAATCCGATAACGAGGACTTCCTTTGTGCCTCGGGATCATTCTTTGCCATTTGCACATGTCCACTCATCTAAAAGTGTGTGTATTTTTCTCTTTCCCCTCCTTGTTTTAACATTATTTTCCAATGACCTTTTTGACGAGTCTCGGTAAGACCATGAGAAGCTTGTCTTGTTTTGACAACACCTCATTTATAAAATCTTGTTAGGACTAAACTTTCCCAAAGCTCCATATAAAGCCTACCACATATATATGAGAGGGAAAGGAGTAGAATATATAGGCTTGAGAGACAAGTGAGATGAGAGTTCATGAGCAATATACAAGATGATTTAAATTTGTGAATTTGGTTTAGCTTTTCTTTATCTCGTTCTTTATTTCAAAAATTCTGAGATCTATTTAAAACTTTGCGAGCATGTTAATACTTGTGGGATAAGCTTAATAAGAATCTACCCTCCGTAGAGATGAAGGCTAGTATATTATGGAACTTTAATGAATTAAAATTTTGAGAGCATTATGTTTTCTCATGTATGATCAAGTGCAAAGTTTAAACATTGTTTGGCAACGGTGATATCCATCGAAGGCTTACTCGAGGACGAGCAAGGTTTAAGCATGGGGGAGATGTTGACGGTGAAAATCCGTCAACCTAGCCATGAGTTTACCTTCGGTGTTGGCATGAGTTTTATACCTTATCCATTGGTACTAACCCCCGTGGTATAACAAGTTCACGTGTGCATGTCGGTTTTGGAGTTTAATGTTTATGCGGGGTTTTAGTGTTGAATGCAAGACTTTCGGGATAAGTTCATCAAGCACCTCATGACAAGACCTTGAAGCCCCCGTACAAGTCATGCAATGAAGCAAACTTAACTCCAAGAAGCCGGGGACTTGATCCGAGAAGACGACGGACTCCGGGGACCCGAACGAGAAAAGTCTTGAATCTTGCAAGACAAGGAGTTGAGTCCAATTCGGAGAGAAACCGACGACACGGACCTACATGCGAAGGGGGAAACATCCGGGAAGCAAGGGAACCGACACGGGGGCAAAGGAGCCCTCGAGCCGGGCCTAAATGGGCCCGGGCCGGCCGGCCCGGTCCGGTCGGCCCGTGGCCCATTTAGGGCCCAAACACCCTCTCCTTTGCCCTAGCCGCCAATCGGGCTATTTATAGCCCCCCGACCGAGAGCCTCTAGGAGAAGAATTCGTCTTCGGCCGCCGAGGAGCGAGAGAAGAGAGGGACACCATCTCGGAGAGGAGAGGGTCGAGCTAGTTGACTAGGGTTTCCCTAGCCGACGTGGGAACCTTGCACGGAAGACCACGTCGGAGTTCCCGAGCTAGAAGCAAGATCAAGGAAGGATCCCGGTGGTGATCTTGTGTATGTATCATTGTCATAGTTGAATTATCAAGTTGAATCTTTTCCTAGCGATCAAGTGTTTCCTCGAAGATTTCGTTTTTCGATCGGCTTTGCTTATTCCAATTCTATTCGCGCGATAGATTACATAGGGTGTTCTTGTAGCCGCGGTGGCTAGAGGTACACGCCGGATCTTTCGAAAGAATCTCGACTTGTCTTTTGACTCGCCCTAAACTCCCCGCATGAATAGGGATACGTTGTGACAGAACGGGGGTCTCGAAAGGCGGATGTTTTCGGATTTGGACGGGAAACCACGATTTAAAGAGGCTTCTATTAAGATTCGATTTGCTACTTCTTCTCTTGCTTGGAACTTCAACAAAAGGCTTACCCCGATCCCTCTAGATCGGTTTATCTACCCAATCTTACTTTGTTTTCTCCGGTCTTTAGTAGATTAGATTTATCTTTGTTTTGTGTCTTTTACTTAGATGCATTAGGGTTTTATCGAAGATTGGAGTTACTTGGCTTTAATAGATTAAGTTTTGCGTCACACATTTGTTCCACGGATTCGATACCTTGGGTTCACCACTCGAGGGAAGAAGGGTCCCTTGACTACGACGGGAGACTTGTACGCTTGCGAGTCACAAACGAATTTTGATACAATTATTAACCGTCAACACAGACACTCCTCTGATCAAGGCGAACAAACTCACAGAGGAAAATCCAGCGAAACAAAACTTTGACCCGGAAACACCCAGGGCGGTTAGACCGCCCACTGTAGGCGGTTAGACCGCCCCTTCCAGAAAACGAACCCGCGGGTCAAACCTCAACTTCCTCGCGCCCGATCTCCCGAATCACTCCACGGATTGCAGCCAAACTTCGGGAATAGCTGGGATACCTCCTGGGCAACCTCTACCTCAAAGGAATCGACCCGAAGCACTCACAATCAAGAGGAATCGAAGAAATCGCTTCTCTAGGTCAAGAACTCGCCCAACTCGAGAAACCACCAAATCGAGTCCGATTCAAAGGGGATTTGAGGGCAAAGTCACCAGCCAAAGAGGCACAAGAACCTCATACGTGACACCCACCAAAAACCCCAAGAAATCGTTCTCAAAACACCGCCAAAAAGAGCTCCGAAAATCAACACAAAGGGGACGGGAAAACCACCATGATGAACAACGCCAAACCTTCTATACATGCCATGAAAGGTTCGTACAAGGTCTAGCTTGCCACCCAAACATCCATCCCTCACTCTAGATCTCACATGAAGCTCTCAAGCTAGCCTTCTAAAATCCTAAGGAAAATGGTGAACGAAAAATGGGAAAACCAATGAGCTAGGGTTCCAAGTGTTGGCTGCCATCCACCCATCTAATGAGTATATATGGAGGCACCCAAAAGACTAAACTACCCATCACTAATAACTAGGGATACATGCCCCTCGAGGGCGCATTTGGAATTCTTGATGTCTTCACCATCGGACGGATGCACGGCGATCGCACCCTGCGTAGCCTCGACGCAAGCCTTGCGATCCCGACGCGTGTCCTCCACTTCGAAGCTTCTTAGCGCCGGCGGCCAGGGCGGTAAGACCGCCCCCCCTTGGGCGGTTAGACCGGCCCGGGGGATCTGACCGGCCCCGGGCGGTCGACCGCCCCTCTCGGGCGGTTGAACCGGCCTGGGTGGCCGCACCTCCTCGTCGAGTCTTCGGCCTCGGTTTTGTGGTTCAACCGAGTAACCCAGTGGTTTTCTGGTGAACCACTGCAAACCCCGCGAACTCGGTGTAGCCTCCGCCAATCTCCACTCATGACTCGGCTCCCACGTAGTTCCGGCTCGCCCTTGGTTTTGAGTCTTTACCAAGAAACCGTCCACGACTTCATCTTGCTGTTCATGCCACCATGCGGCCCGCACTTGACCCCGCTGGCCACCGGGTCCCTCGAACGAAGCCTACTTGTCTTCTCCACACCTGGAGGCCTCACCGGCAACGACCTTTCACGCTTGTTCTTTACCTGCACCAACACGAGTCAAGCCGCAACCTGCACCTGCAATACTTAGCCAAGAATCAGTCCACACAACGTTGTCAATCACTCATCACACAAGGAAGCGACCATCCACCGGTCCTCGAACCACACATGGTCCTCACCTTACTGTTGGAGTTGTAGTAAATCTATGATTAGGCTATGAATGGAGTTGTCCTCTCTTTGTTAATAGGTTGCAGTTATTCCTCTCGAGTCTGGATTCTATGTGATATGATTTGGTGTCTTGTGTGATGCTTGTGCTCATAGACTGGTCAAGTTTGTACTCATAGATGGGGCTCTGTACCATCTCAATGGTCTGATTTTTTTTGTGCTTAGTAGCTGGATTCAATAGTCTGTACCATCTCATGTCACTGATTGAAGCCTATTGCCAAATTAATGAAATTGTCTTCTGTAGACTGAAGTAATGAATCCTATAATTGCACCATCACTCTACTATAATTGATTATTTTCCAAACTGATAGGCAAACTTTTGAGCTTAGTAGGCTATTTAACTTCTGACCACCCTTAAGGTTTAACCTCACCTTTTACTTGCAAGGTGATCCTATACCTTCAGTTATTCCTCCATTGTCTGACTCTTTACATTATGCTTTGGATTTCCCATACAAACATTTCACTGAAACTTAAAAGGTCAGGATCGAACTATCTCCAAAGCCAACTAACAGAGTTGACCAGAATGCTTTTTGAAACAACCTTATTTTCATCACAGTAAATTTTGCTTTATAATATTATTTGGGCCTGGCTCATATTCTGCTGCTACAGTTCTATTTTGTTCTCGTTTGTTCATGTTCTATTCTATCTCTACTTTAATTATATTTTCTTGTTTTCAGGAGAGCAGTAGCAGATCAGCACATCAATAGCTAGGAACTCTGAGCTACTGCAGCCTCTACTCTCGAGTGCAGGTGATTGTTGTGTGGCAGCTCAGTTCAGAGTAGCAAAGAGTCTCTTTCATGCTAATAGTGCTTTGTCTAGTTAACCTTTATTTATTCAATCTCTTGAGCACTAGTTTATTCTATGGCTTAGCTTGATCATTTGTGTTGGGCATAAATTAACAGCTCTAGTTTGAATATGTGAGATGTCGCATTCAAGTAACAGGGAATCATCTTTGCCATGCCTTTGTTTATTCACTAAATGCATGTGGTAGCTCTCACTATATTTGATGCTAGCAGTTTGTGTACAACAGTTCAACTTTTTTCATACATTCATGTCTCCTTTTATATTTTCAAAGATGAAAGCTCATATGTCTCATAGTAGTATTGTAAACAACTCACATAATGGTTAAAATATGATACCCTTGTACTCCTTTTCTTGCAAAATTATATATATTTTCTATTTGTGCTGATATTGCTATCTGTCACTTCTGAGATGTTACTTGCGATTGCCTATAGGTTGTCATCGTCCGTGGCTGCAAGGCATGCAACTCCTACAGTAGACACATGTATTTCCTATACCTATGATATAAGTTTCTACTCTTTGTCCTCCTACTGCTGTTGGAGTTTTGATTGCTCTGATTGCTTGACTCCGTGTGTTGTACAAGAAACTATGCAGGAAACTATGCTTCAATTAATTAAAGGTGTTGCGAGATGGAGGTTTGAGCTGCAATAGATGCTGATGTGTTCTTGCAATGTATTATCCTGGGCTGATGTGTTGTACATAAAGTTACATTACTGATTTGTTGTATTTGATTGTTATCGAATTCTGATTCAAAAACTGTACAAAGTTATGAAGAAACTGTACAAAATTATAAAGATATCATTATGGGCTTTTTTGCTAATTTCATGCTGCAATTATAATTCTGAGATGGGCCTTGTGGTCTGGAATAATAATATGAACTGGGCCGTGGTCATGTACGCTGCCACATCATCATTGCCATGTAGGCTGCCACGTCATTGTTGTCCACGTAGGCTGCCATGTCATTGGTGTCCACGTAGGCTGCCACGTCATCATCCACGTAGGCTGCCATGTGTCGTCCACGTAGGCTGTCACGTGTCGTCCACGTAGGCTGGCACGTGTCGTCCACGTAGGCTGTCACGTGCCATCCACGTCAGCATCCAAATCAGCAGGCACGTAATGATCCATGTCAGCAGCATCTGTAACGATTATTTTCGTCGCTAAAACTGGCTTTGGGTTGGGCTGCATGGGCCTTGGGCTACTCCGTGACGATTCAGATACGTCACGGACACGGATGGGCTACTCCGTGACGGTCCAGATACGTCACGGATCGTGGCGTTTATTAAGGGAACGTCAAGATATTTAATCAATGACGCTCATTCCACCAGGAAAATGTAAATCGTCACAAATGCTGATTTGCGACGAATTTTATTTAATACGCGACAGAATGATTATGTCACAGATTAAATAGTTTCTTGTAGTGATGGTTGCAAAGAATACTTACAACAAAGGTATGTTTGACGACACTGGCCATGGCTGCTGGTGCACATGGGGCAGAGAGGTAGAAGATGACACCAGTGGTGATCCGTATACAGTCACCGCTGGCAAGCTCCTCCACTCCATTGTTTGCAACTATGCCAGCTTTGCTCTCAAATATAGTGTACTATCCAGTACGAGGTGATGTCAATAAGTTAGTACTTTAGTCAGTCTCACATGCTGCTACCCCTTTCATGTTATCATATTCTTATAAGATAACTGCAATCTTAGCCTCCAGGTTAAATTTTACATTTCGTACCTCATTAGATCTGATTAGTGATGACTTGATGCCCGCTTTGTCAGAAATTTTAGTCCAACGTGAGCATGGCATGGATGACTAAGAAATTGCTTGTTAGTTCTACCCAATCAGATAAGATCGGAGCAGTAAGAGTTGTATGGTCTTAGACATTGTATAAGCAAAGTGTTTTTGAGCTGTATGAAACTATGAATTGATAACTCTAATTAAGAGCAGCAACTCTCAAATTTAAAAAGGATACTATGAGTTTGCACCATATTAACAACAATGTATATAAACCTTGTGAAAAATCCTAGGAAATGTGGAGTTGAAGCAGCTATGAGATGGGATGGATTGGTCCATCAATCCTAGTTTTTGGAGATCGTCCAGACTTGTGGTTGAGAGGGATCATTAGCCGAGAATTTACATTTGATCCCACTCCTTTGTCCTGGTTGGAATTACCAACCAGGATTGAAGTCTCGCTTTAGTCCAGGCTAATGTGCGAGGAGTTTCTTGTTCCAACTGGGACTAAACGCCCCCCTTTAGTGTCGATTGAAGCCACCGCCCAATTCAATCTATATCTCCGGTTGTCCCTTATCTCCTAGTGAGGAAGCCAAGTCCCAACACAAACACCGTATCTATATCTCCCCCTTCCACACACCCTCCCTCAACTCTCTCCTCTCTCCCTCCCTTAGGCACATAGGCTGGCGGCGGTTGGCCGGCATGGGTGCAGCATGGCAGGGGTACACCAACCTTGGTAGGCGGCTGGGGCGACTGCCAAGCGTGGTGACGAATGGCCGACATGGGTGCAGCTTGGAAGTGACAGCTTGGACAGCACAAGCAGACACTGGTTGGCAGGGCGTCCGCCAGGTACTACAGGGTAGCCTCGAACCAGCACAACGCACCTGAGGGGGATCCTTTTTAGAATTGTCTTTAGCCCTCTTTAGTCCCTGGTTATTTGAACTGGGACAAAAGGGGATCCTTTTGTCTCAAAAGATTAGTCCCGATGTGTCTTTGGAGACCATAGCGGATCCTTTTGTCTCATAAGATTAGTCCCGATGGGTATTTGGAGACCATAGCCTCTTACCAACAGAGACTAAAGGTGAATTTTCAACCAGTGGATGGATCCTTCATATTTTTTTGTTTGGTTATAGGGACTGCCGCAGATGGGATAAACATCATTTTGCTTTAATTTTTTAGCCACCATAAGCAAGAGCCATGTCATTATAGTGAGCGTGTTTTCTCCCTCGTCAATCTAGTGAGCCTAGTCATCAATCATTGCAAACTTGCTAGTGCCCCTGGAGCTTCATCCATGCCACCTGGGGTTGCCACCACCTTTGTTGTGCCCCATAGAACTGGTCAGGAAGCTCAATCCCACTATCGTGTGCCCCAACATGATGTCGAAAGAGATCCAACATTGATTCACCCAACCTATCCTCGGGCCTCGCCCCATGGTGCATGGAACTGATGCTTGCCAGCACTTGCCGCTCACGAAGGTTGCCAAACACTATTGTCTCATAGAGTAACTTGACCTAGCCTCATCCTACATCATGCTAGGTTAGATTCAGATTATGTGTAGGGTGGAACACATGGCTCGTGATACGAGATGAAGCGGGACCCCCTACTCGTTCATGTGGGGATCCTCGCGAAGAGGGAGAGGTTGCCAACTGTTGACGGTGAATTTCCGTCAACCTAGCCATGAGTTTACCTTCAGTGTTGGCATTGATTTGATATCTGATCTAATGGTACTAACTCCCTTGATATAACAAGTTCGCTCTCGCATGTCGGTTTTGGAGTTTATTGTTTATGCGGGATTTTAGCGCTAAAAGGAACACTTCTGGTAAAATTCATGAAGCACCTTGTAAGAAGATCATGAAGCCCGATACAAGTCAAGACGAAGTGAACATAACTCCAAATGGCCCAAGGACCGAAGCGTGAAGGCAGAAAATTCTAAGGACTTGGACAGAAAATGTTGAAGCTTGCACGACAAGTACCCCTATCTAAACCATAGAGAAAATGATGTCAAGGGCCCACATGCAGAAGGGTGAAAGTTCTAGAAGACACGAGAGGCATCGGGGAGAAAACTGGGGGCGAGCTGGGCCGAGGTGGGCCCAGGCCGGCCGACCCGACCAATGTTCGGCTCGGTTCACCGCCCCCTTTTACCTAGCTCACCCACGGGCTATTTATAGCTGCCATGTGATGACTCACACATAATACCATTCGGCATTCGCCACCGAGGAGCAGAGAAGATAGAGGGACACCATTCTAGAGAGGAGGGTCGTGCTAGTTGTCTAGGGTTTCCCTAGCCGACGTGGGAACCTTGCAAGGATGACCATGTCAGAGCTCCGGAGAAAGGATCAACATCAAGGTAGGACCCCAGTGGTGATCTTGTTCATGTAAACATTCATGATGATTTTATAATGAATCCGATTTTTAGTGATCAAGTGCCTTCTCTATGATTTTTCTTCCCTTGGGTTGCTTCTTCTACAATTTGTTCTTGAGATAGATTGCTCGGGGTTGTTCTTGTAGACATGGTGACTAGAGGTGCATACCGGATCTACCAAGTGTTTTCAATATGTTCATTGTGAGTGTGCTCTTATAGGTTCACCTACACAATAAGTAGGGGCATCGTGATAGGATGTGAAGAGTGTGTACGACGGGTGTCTTTGAGAGTCAGAACGGAGGCCACGATTTAAAGATGCTTTTTATGAGTTTTGTTTTATCTTCATCCATCTTGTTCGGAGCTACAACAAAAGCACGATCTAGGCTCTTTAGATCGGTTATATCTATGCTTTCTCTTGCTACCTCTTGTGTTTAGTATATTAGATTAGATGCAATTCGACTCTTCAAAACAAAGTTTTTTTAATTCCCCCTTATTAGGTTGAATCCTTGCATTGCACATGTTTCATGGATTCAATACCTTGGGTCCATACTTCATGGAAAAAAGGCTACAATAGATTCGTACGCTTGCAGATCGAAGTTCGACACATGTTTCAACCGTCAACACCAACCCACTAGGCGAGTAGTGCATGACCCTCATGTGAAGATCTTATTCTGTATGTGCAGATCCTATGGACATTGAGGTGACGACAAACACAAGTCGGCAAAGGAGGTGGCGGAGTTAAAATCCACCAGGATGGTCCCAAAGCGGAGCTAGATTAGGTTGGCTAGGAAGTCCTTTATTCTCTCGGGGAAGATGAGGCTGTGGTGTGATGCCATGATCTCGTTGGGAAGAATCTCATGAGTGCCCCTACCTGGTGCACCAACTATCAGATTTAGGGCCCGACAGTCTACCAAGGTGGAGGGGGGTACCCAAGTTCTATATTTGTAGGCAGAGATGATCATGAAACCAAGAACTCGTAAGTAATCGCTAGAGCATGAGGGTTAGATATGTTTGTGCCTCTACAAAGTTATACCCTATGTCCTGTCTTTCAGTGGATTGCATTGCAAATAGTTAAGATCTTGAACCTTATTAGGGAGCGAGGGCACACTGGCCACAAGTTTGTTTTAATCTGACCTAGTTGGTTGCTACATGGAAACCTATAGAAGTTGGATTACAACTTGTATCTTGCAAGATTCGGGTTGACGATTTGTATCGCCCGACCTCCTTCATTTGCGCTTGTAGTATCTTCACATCCTTGCCCTACACCTTTCGATTGGGTGGACCCACTAGTTAGACTAGCCAGTATCTTGATTGGTGGGACCCATCAGCTACCTCCCTCACCGCTTAAACAAAGAACATTTTCTTATTGAGGGTTCCTTCAGGAAAACCACATGGTGCTAATGTCCTGGATTCCTTCCGGAAAAGTCATTGCAGAGAATAATGAAATCAGGCCTTGATATTGTGCCAACATTTCTTAATGAATAGCCCATTAAAGCAATGAGGTCCATGGCATGGCTAGTCGGCATATCCTTAACTACAACTTCAGTTTCCTCCATTGAGAAAAACATGTGCCATCTTTATAAGCGTTATACTAGATGATACCCCGTGCGTTGCTACAGGAATTTTGTAAACAAAATTTTTCTGTGCAATGTTAAAATAGGAACACCAAAGTGATTACATGACAAAATTCTTTTGTAAACAACATTATACATGGAACCATGATAATTTTGTTGAGAGATAACCATTCTAATTATTGATCTTAGATTTTTTTCAACCACTACAGTGATTTTGTGGCATGCTACTCATAAAGACATGATATTAACCACAGAAAATTTGTTGAAGACATATATATAGATATATGATCTAGTGGAGGGTGACATGGTGTATAATGGATGTTGACGTGGAATTCTTGCATGTTGAGAGAATTCTATCCATGACTTGTAGTAGGTTCTATCTAGAGATTCCTACAAATCAAATGACCCTAGTTGTTCCTTGTAGGATAGCACCTGCAATTTTGTAGTAAGACATGTGCCATCTTGTAGAAGTAGCCGAGGTATATGTAGCCATTAGCTGGAATAAGCTAGAATTTTCATCTCCAAATTTGACCAATCGTGTTGCATCAATACATTTTGTTGGCTTCTAAAAGTGGCCAACTTGGTTTAACAATAATATGAAATTAGCTTCCACACAATCCAAAGTCATTTGTTCTTCACGTTCATTTGAGAGGGCGAGGTAGAACCCAATTATAGTTATTGATCACTACAAAAGTCTCGCAATCCATGATGGATTTTCATGATGTTTCAGAGGAAGTCACTAATGGCGCTCCATCTGATTTTTTATGCTAATTTTATAACATTTTCAGTGATTTGTGGTGAAATTTGACTGTCCTAGATTACAATATTTTTTGTAGTGGGTGACTTTCCCAGTTCAGATAGATGCTTGCTTCATTTCTTCAATCCAGCACTAGCATAGTTTTTTATAAAAGGGAATATATATTAATATCATAGCCTCAACCAATGAATATAGTTGTTTCTTATTACACTCTTAAACAAACAAATCCACGGGAAGAAAAACACAAAGAGTTGGTTCGCAAATAAATAAAACTTTCCATCTTCACTAATAAGGCAAATCAAAAGGGAATTTTGTTTTTGAAACTCCATCCATGAGCGACAAAGACCTTCGTGGCCACAGACTCAAGCAGTCTACAAACTGTCTTCAGTGACAGACGATCTGCTCCTTATGAAGCAGTGACCAAAACCGAATCCAGTGCATTCCCCTGAAGAGTACCTGTAAGTATAAAGGCATTATGCCCTTGTCGAAAACAATATCATTTCTGGATATCTGTCACACCCTGAAATTTCCAATTTCAGGATGTGAATAGAGAGAATAATTAAATAACAATTTTCTCATAATTTTAAAACTTTCCAACATTTATTTTCTTTACAAGAAATATAGTATAGGAAAAAGGCTTGCTTGATTTTATAAAATTAAATAAATGGTTGTGAGTGTTGCATTCATGCCGATGCATCTTGGTGCTTCTTGAGTGCAAAAGGTTTCAAAAATACGTTTAGGTGCAGTCCAAATCCTTCCGAGAATTTTTCCGGATTTTTCTGGAATTTATTCTCATTTTTCTGGATTATTAGAAGGCTATAAAATCTTTTTCATGAGCTCCAAATATTTTATTTGGATTTTTCATGTCCCAATGAGCCTGTGGGAATTTTCCTGGAATTTTCGTGATTTTCTGAATATTTTTCGTGCCTTTAAACAATTTATAGATTTTCTTGGAATTGTTTTCGCATTAAAAATAAATTCGAAAAAACACATCCTTTCCTAACGGGCCGAGCCCGAAGTCCCGACCCGCTCCAGCCCAGCCGCGACCCGCCTTAGCCCATCTGGGCCCAGACCCCAGCCGTGGCCAGTGTCCATGGCGGACACGACCAGGAGTCCAGGCCGCCGCCGCCGCCCTTCCTCGGCGTGCGTGTCGTGCACGCTTGGGGCTCCACACCTTTAAAGCCGCGCGCCGCGCCGCCCGTGCCCTAGCTCCGCCGCCCCGCACCTTGCTCGGCTGCGTGCGCCGCCGCCCTTGCGCCACCGCCGGCCGACGCGCCGCCGATTCGTTGCGGTCGCCGTCCTTCCGGTGAAATCGACCCCGCCGGGAGCTTCGCCGTGCCGAGCTGAACCTTCTCTGCCCCTTCCCACGGCTAGAAGTTCACCGGAGCCCCGCCGTCCATGGGAGCCCGAGCCGGCCGCCATGGCTGTCCGCCGCAGAGCATCTCTCTATCCTCCTCCGTCCAAGGTTAGCAACCCCATGTGTTCCCGTCGGTTTCCTCTCAGTTTTCCCCTTCTTACCCGAGCCCCTCGCCCTGAAGGTCGCCGGCGCCTCCGTGGGTCAGTGGTCGCCGGAGGGTCCCTGCCTCTGCCTTGTTCGAATCCAGAGAAAGAAGACGACCGGTTTTGCACGAACCCCCCTGAGAAAAGGTGAATTTCCTAGATCTGTTTTTGTGTCTTGCATCTCTTCTAGTAAACCACCTAGATCTAATAAGTTCCCTAGATCCAGTCCAATCTGATGTTTTTGCAAGTAAGCCCCTGAGTTTATATACATAATTATGTATATGCCCTCAGTTGCTCACAGTTATGTCCCTGGAAGTTTCTGATCTTAACTGATAGGTCCCTGAATCTTTGAACAACCATATCTTGATCGTTTTAACTCTGTTTTTATCCGTTCAAGTTGCCTTAGGTTCATAATAATGTAAATTACGCTTTAGTGGTGACTTTTCATCATGTTTGTTTTCTGAAAAAAATTTTAATATTAATCTTGATTAATGCCTAGATATGCATGCCTTTTATAAATAAAAGCAATATAGATTTATACCCGTTTTTCATAATCAATATTAATTTGATTAATGATTACTTTACATGCTTTTATAAATAAAATCTAATTAGATCTTTTATCCGGTTTTCCATAAGTCAAATATTAATTTTCTTAATGATTAATTAACTTTTATAATTAAAAGATGATTAGGCTTTTACTCCGGCTTTATAAATAAATGTTAATTTTGATTAATACCAATGTAATGTTGTTTTTAATAATAACATGATCTACTTACAAAGTTACGTTTAGATTATTCATATAGTTTATCTTTTCTAAGTTAAATGTTTAATTGGTGCAATCTATACATAAACATTTATGAATAAAACTTGACTAGGTTCTTTCTTCTACGGTTTTGCAAATAAAGTTTAATTTGCTTTAGTATTAACTTAGGGTACTTTTCTTTATGAAAATACCCTATACATATGTTTTGTTAATTAAAATAAACCTAAGCTTATAGTCTTTTATGTTTATAGATGCAAATCATTCATTAGACGTTCTTTACCAAACTATATCTTAGTGTGATCTTTCTGGTCCTTGCTCAACCTTTCATAACCATATGTTTAAAGTTAACCAAGCCTTTCTTCCTCTAAGCACGGTTTGTGTGCTTTAGTGATCCATCTAACCGAGCCTATCCTTTAGTGCGTTCTTTTAAAGCTTTTCTTTTGATTGGTGCTTTGTTCTTAGTATGCTTGTTTGTTTGCTTTGTATGCTTGTGCTGATGATTGATGTGAGTAGTGTGAACGTGGTTCGAGAAGTTTGGAGAGCTTGAAGTTGAAGACATTCTGAGCAACAACTACTCTGGTTAAAGGCAAGTGTGTCCTTGATCTTTTGTCCTAATAATGTGTTTAATCACTCATTGCATATGCTTGCATTAATATTGATGGGTCCTATTAAGGTTTATCCTAGTCTTTGCCTGTCATTCCTTGTCAACCGGGGTTTATGTATCTGTTGGGTAGCTATGCTAGTTGCTCTACTTGGGTTATGGTGGTTTTATTGAACATTAAAGATGAACATAATTTACCTTTATGTTATATCTTTGCTTGCATAATACAAGATCATATGAATTAATCGGAACATGGAGAACCACCCAGGAAAACCGTACAACCACAAGGCACATGGCTCTGCCTTGGCTGAATAACTAGAGACTTTAGTGTTGTAGCAACCTTACCTGAAAGGGACAAATGGGGAGGCGTTGACGGAGTATAGACTCGCTCTAGCGGGGAGTTGGGTTTGTTCCTTATGGTGGGGTATTGACCCGCTAGGGGACTTTATGCCCCGCTTCGACCTGAAACCTAGTGGGTTGTTGCTCATTGGAGGATCTTCGTAAAGGCCTTGTAGCGTCCCTATGCAATCACACCTCGGTAGTGTGGTATGATGCCTAGCTAGCAAAACATGGTTGGGTCCAAAATTCTTTGAGTTTTTAAGCGACTTGTAGTGAAAGTGTACAACCTCTGCAGAGTGTTAAACCAATCGATTAGTCGTGCTCACGGTCAAGAGTGGCCTGGACCCTCACATGATAATCAAACTTGAAGATGGACTTAAATCGTGCTCTCTAGTTATGCTTGCCATATTCTTATGGTGCATCTTACCTAATGCTTAACGTGGGTTGGTACATACTTATGCTCTATTAGTAATCCGGTGCTAATAAAATTTGACCAACTAAAATGCTAAATGCTTAAAGCCTAGTCCACTATATAGCCTTTGCGTTCATACTTTCCCCACACTTGCTGAGTACGACAAGTGCTCACCCTTGCTATAAACAATGTTGCTCAGAAGGAGGAAGCTGCTTTGAAGTCCTGTGAAGATGTTGTGAAGTTCTAGGCGTGCGCAACCCCCAGTCGACTGCCTGTGATGTTTCGAGCCTTCGTTTCCAAGATAAAGCGTAAATCTCTGATAATCTTTCTTTTTCTTACGTGATACTGTTTCTGTATTCACTTATATGTCACTATCTGCATGAAATTTGATCCTGGCATGCATATAGTTATGCACTTGGTTTTCTTTGGAAAAACAGGTGTGACAATATCCCAATTGCCCAAAATATAGCAATTGCTCCTGCTAGTATCTGACGCTTCAATTGTCTATTTACCCCACCCAACCAGTCATTAAATAAGTGATGCATACTAGTTGGCAGAGACAAATTGAAGGAAACTTGAACTAATCTCCAGATGAACTTAGCAAGATCACCATCAAAGAACAAATGTTGAGTGGTCTCACTACATGCGCAAAAAGAGCAAGACATATTTCATGCCATTGCTTGCGATCCACATTATCCTTTGTTAACACTACCCCTTAAATCAAGTACCACGCAAACACTTTTACTTTAAGGGGGGCCTTGAGCTTCCAAATCACATTTTTAAAAGACAAGGCTTGGGTTAGTAATAGAGAATTGTACATAGAGTGAACTATAAATCCTCCATTTTGATGTAGACCACCAATAAACCGGTCCCTCTCTTTAGATAATTGAACATTCATTACCATGGCCACGATTTGGTGCCAGGCCGGCAAGTTACTACCTGTGAGTGACTATCTAAATACTACGTTCATCAGTGTTGTAGTGGACAACGTAGATTATACCATAACACTCCTTTATTCTAACAATATTGTATATCGAGGGATATAAAATTTTTAATGGACGAGATCTAACCCAACAGGCCTCTCATAAACTAGTGAGAAACTTCCCATGTTGAGGAACTCATCTCTGACCTTCATAAGGCCAACCCAAAAATGTGAGTCTTCAGGCATGTATTGCACCTATGTGATGGTTCCATCCTTCAAATATTTTTTCTTAATAAATTCTGCCAGACCCCATCCTTATTAATTAATTTGTAGAGCAACTTGCTAAGCAAACACCAATTGTGTACCTTTAAATTTTAAACCCCCAGCCCTCCTTGATCATTCGGAGTACAAACCACTCTTCATTTAGTTAGCCTATTGTTCTTTTTATGCTCATCATTTTTCCAAAAAATCTAGATCTATAATAATCTAGTTTTTCTAGAACACCTCTTGGTACCTTAAAAAATGATAACATAAATATAGGACTACTAAGGACTGAATTAATCAAATTCAAACGTTCACCCACAGAAAGTATTTTACTATGCCAACAACTCAACCGTTTCTAAAACCTCTCTTTGACATGTCTCCAATCATTGTTGTGGATTTTACGGTGATGCATAGGTATTCCCGAGTATCGTTAAGGTAGTGCGCCAATATCGCATTCGAAAATTTCAGAATATTTGAGTTCCCACTCCTTTGCAGCTCCATAGCAGAACATCTTGCTCTCGTGGATATTAATCTTAAGCCCAGACAACTGCTCAAACACAGAAAGCAATAGCTTCATGTTTTTAGCCCTCTCAAGATCATTATACATAAAGATAATAGTATCATCCGCAAATTGTAGGATCGACAACCCGTCTTCTACCAAATGGGTAACGACCCCTCTTACTTGGTCATCGTTTTTAGCTTGATTAATTAACACCGTCAACTTGTCGACAACTAGAATAAAAAGAATTAGTGATAAGGGGTCCCCCTGCCTAACTCCTTTCTTTGTTTGGAAATAGTGTCCAATGTTATCATTGATACTTTGAATGCACTCACACAAGGTGGGTGAGAATCCTTTCATTCTGAGGACTTGCTACAAAAAAGGCCACATTAGCTTATCATATGCTTTCTCAATGTCTTATTTTAAAATTAAACCATCCTTTTTCTTCTTATGCATTTCATGAATTGTCTCGTGCAGACCAACTACCCCTTCCATGATATATCTATCGTGGATGAAAGCTGTTTGACAAGGACTAACAAGTTAGCAAGTAATAACAAAAATATGTTATTAATTACTTTTGTGAAACCATGAAACTAACATTAAGAAGGTATATTGGCCAATATTGCTGAATTTTGGTTGCTTCCTCTTTTCTGGTAACAAGATCACTTCGAAATTTAGACTATGTAAAGGCAGTCTTCCTTCATGAAACTCATGAAAAAGCACTAATAGATCTGGCTTCACTACTTCTAAAAAATTGGTAAAATTTTGCTGGGAAGCCATCCGGACCCGGCACTTTATTATGCTCCATCAGAAAGAGTGTGTACCTAATCTCTTGTTCGGTGAATGGTGCCACCAAGATCTCATTTTCCTCCCTCGAAACTTGAGGTATATCATCCCTCATTGTTTTTCGTCCATGGTGAAGGAATTTAATTCACTGTGAAAGTTAAGGTGATGAATACCAATGAACTTCCATTATGGGCAAAAAATTCTCAAAGAGAAAAAAATGTGGACTTAGGAATAGATTGGCAATAGATTTCTTACTGGGATAGTGTGATTGTGTTTGTATCTGAATATCCAATTTGAAATTGGGATGTGTTTGATTCGACTTCGAAGATCGTGCCCGTGCCCTGAACGTTGGGTTGCATGTGGGATGTGTCTGCATTGACTTATAGATAAGGGTGCCAAGGATCTTATCTATACTCCTGCATCCTTTTACAACGTTTCCCTTGTGATTCTGTAATGTCTTCCATGTGCTTACCTCTTCTAGTGGTAATATCATCGAAGTGCACGCCGTATTTTCTTACTGGATGCACTGCCCAATAGCGTTAAAGAAACCCATCGTCTTCCTGGGGATCTGTGCAGGGTCCAACTCCAACAATGCAAGTCCCCTCCCATGCCGTCACCATCATTCTCCTTAAAAAAAACAGATCAGCTTAGGGCAGTCCCAATGGCAAATTTATGATGGTTTTCATGTACATTAATTAGGTGACTACCAAAGGAATTAAAGAAGAGAGAAGAGAGAAAGAGGGTGCGCAAAAAATCAGAGAAATGATCTCCTACACCAAGGAAGAGTGTCGACCTTGGGATCAATGCGCATGGAAACGTGGCAAACGCCACTGGCGGGGGAGCTCGGCCCGGGGGGGGGGGGGGGGGGGCTCGGCGGCGCTCCCTGTAGGAGAATAAACTCGCCGCGGACCCCCACCCGTGCCTGTACCTGGCAGGGGAGCTCGGCCGAGAAGCGAGCTTGCCGTCGCTCCCTGCAGAGAGCGTGCGCGCCGCCGCACCCTCTTATGGGCAGGAGCTCGTTGCGGCCATGTGACTAGAGCTCGTCCTGGAGTGGAACGATCGTGGAAAAGGAAAGGCACAGAAGATCTAGAGATTAGATAGATGAATAATGTAGATGATTGGTTAATTTTTGGTCTGATGTTTGGTAGAAAATTTTGCATTGGGAAGAATAGTTTCTTGATGCCATATCCTATACTATGGAAACCATAGTGATTTCTACCATTATAGGACTGCCCTTAGAGAGCCGGTACCAACATTTCATATACTCTCCCCGTTTGCAGAAAGTGTCCCTTTTTTTTATGTCAAAGCATCTTATATTTGACAAAGTCTATATAAAAAATATTAGAAATTTTAGTGTGCTCGAAAAAAAATGAAAGCCATCATCCATCCGGGGACATCAAATGGTAGAAATAAATTACGTACCACTAAGTACCAGAAGACAAGTACCAATTTAGTGGGTGGGACCAAGTATAAAAATAGTGAGAAAATATATTTAATTCTTTTTTAGTAAGAAGGATAATAAAAATAAAGTACTTGCAAGTATGCAGTACCATAGGTACCTTTCCATACTTTAAAAGTGTGTACAGTAACAAGGCTCATAAAAGTATATCAATTTATTTTAAGAGTAGGCATCCCCAAGTCATAACTTACTTACTAGAATTCTTATAAGAAACAGACTTGTAACCCTATTCTCCACGGGTATCTGATGCGAGATAATGACCCTCCAAAGCAATTCGATACTATGAACACCATAGAACACAAAAGATGTAGGGTTTTACATTATTTAGTAGTCCGAACCTATCTAAATCGCGTGTCAATATTCACCTATGAGTTTCTGATCTCGATGATGTAAGGAATCGGATGCCCGTTAGCCTTAGAGGGGGAGGGGGTGAATTAGTCAACTTAAAAACTTAACCTATGGCTTCACTACTTTTTCTCAAAGTAAACTAGAACATACTATCTAGATGTGCAACTAAGGTTATTCTAGTGTGAAACTCCCATCCCAAACAAAGGTTTGCAACCTATAGCCAAACCTAGCATGATACTACTCTAGGAAAGTAAAGGCAAGCAATGATTGCAAGAGAGTAAATGCGGAAACGTAAAGGGGATGAGAGGAAGCAAACTCTTGACATGCGATTTATCCCATGGTATCGGTAGGCACTAAGCCACCCCTAGTCCACGTTGTTGAAGCACTCACACAAGAGTATTGCTTCCCGGTCACCAAGTCTCTCCCAAGAGCACCACTTGACTCGCCACAAAGGCTAGCCACTTAGGCACTTGCCAAGCTCCCTTGGTCACTTTGATGTCGCCTCCACTAAGGAGCTTCTCCACCAAGGAAGGGGGTCTCCACGTCCCCCGCACAAAGTGTCCTCGCCGCTCCACACCAAGCCGGAGGGTCGATGACGATTGCCGGTGAGCCACTTAGGCCCCAAGACTTCCAGCGAACCCTGTACAACTGGATTCACTCAAGAATCACCTCACAAGGTTGGCACAACCTTGCACTCACTCAGCTCTAAGCTAAGCCTAGCACTAAGCACATACACAATGCATGTACTAGTCTAAGGATGAGCAATTAAGCACTTGGATGGATTGGATATGATCTTCAATGTGTCTTGAACTCCTCTGCACTTCCACACAATCCAGCAACATCAAATGAGTGAGTGGAGGGGGTATAAATAGCCCAAGGCATCAAACTAGCCGTTGGCTAACGTCGACTGAAAAAGGTACCGTCGGACGATCCGACGCTATGCTTTTCCAGGGCGTCGGTTCATCCGGTGCCCCTCCCACGTCACGTAGCCGTTGAGGTTCTCGGCGACACAACCGCTCCGACGCTATGCTCGACGCTACGTCGGATCATCCGGTGCTGAAGGCCTCGCGTCCAAGTCGGTACTGTTAGCTTCCAGCAGACCGTTGGATAGACCGACGCTATGCGTTGACCAAGGCGTTGGATCATCCGGTGCTGAAGGCTTCGTCTTGGCGCGTCTCTATATGAATTCAAACTGAGCGTCGGATAGACCGACGGGGTCCCCACTCAGACCGTCGGATCATCCGGTGCTACTGTCTTCCTTGCTCTTCCTCTGCAACTCGTTCGACGCATCTAGAAATTGGTCCGTCGGTTCATCCGACGGTACCTAGGGTTTCACCCTGTGCACCAACTCGTCCGACGATTGCACCGACGCATGTAAATGAGGGACCGTCGGATCATCCGACGGTGTCTTCTCTTTTTCTTTTCTTGCTCGGTTTTGACCCTTTGTTTTGGCATTTTTGCATGTGGTTTTCTTGCATCCTTGGGACCAAGAAATGTCTGCAAAGACATGCTCAAACAATATGGTTAGTCCCAATGATCATGTTGTCATGAATCACCAAAATCAAACTCCGAACTAATGGCATATGAGGCCATGTTCGCTACAATCTCCCCCTTTTTGGTGATTTATGACAACACAACCAAAGCAAGCATAAATTTTCAAGAATTGACAGAATTAGAACCACTTACACTTGCTGGGATGCTTACCATCATCCAAACTCCCCCTAGATCGAACTTCCCCCTTTTTGATCTTAAGTTCACATTCTCCCCCTTTGGTCTCATATCCTTGAAATCACTCGTAAGCATCATTGAGCCCACTTGTAAGCTTAAGCCACAAGCTTGCTTTGGTCTCACATTCTCCCCCTTTGGAATAAAATCTCCAAAAAGTCCAAAGCAAACGGGTCCAAAGAAACTAGCAATATCTAGCAACCATAGCTCAAAGGAGAGATGTTAAATGCAAGGGAGAAAGCCGTATGAACCATGATCCATAAGTATGATATCAACGAAGATACCACATGTGTGAATAACTAAGGTGGATCACAAGCTCATGAGACTAACATGATACAAACTAAGCTCCCCCTAAGTGTGTGCATAAAAAGAATACCACTTGCAAGACAAGGGTAGTGAGAAACAAGTGCACAACTACAAACTTGTAAAACAAGGAAGCTTAGAGCATATCATGCAAAGAGGTAGCTTAAAGAACAAGAGATAAAACAAATGGGTTCTTGTTACATTACCACTTGTAGATATCACTTGTAGTCTTTTGATCATTGCATACCTCCAGGGGTTTATCCTCTCTACCTTGTTGGCACCACATTGAGATGAGCCACTTGGAAATGATATCACTAGGTGACACCACTTGAAAGAAGCTTGCACAGAAGACACTTGGGGTACCACAAGGATTAGGAATGTATGAGTACATTGCCTTAGAACTTATATAGAGACATAAGCTCGCAAGGACATGACTCAATAGCATGAAGCTCATATTGCTATATTCACTCTTTTAGAGATGTTAGATCACATTGAGAGTGAAACAGCATTCTCTTAGAATGAAACACCGCACCGGAACGCGTCGCTAAGGGACTACATAAGATAAGCTTGAAACAATGTTAGTCCCATAACCAAACCATAGGATGAGCTCCCCCTAAATGTGTGCATTTAGTGTTTGAATCACCAACCAAATGTATGCACTTTGTTTATTACAACAAAAAGGGAAGCTAACCCTATAGCTTGCTCATGATGCAAAGAGATATATATGAAAACATGCACCATGAAAGAACAAGTGTAGCTTTCCTACACACTAATCAAACCATGTAGATTGCTCATGGGTTAGCACATGACACAAGAAATCTACCATATGTAAATATTGCAACAAATGCAACCTAAACATGGCAATGGAGCTACAATGATGCAAGAGATAGGTACTAGTTTCCATTACCTCAATCAGGGAACTTGGGCAACACATGTCCAATTTGCAAGCTTGGCTTATAGGCTTGAATCTTCTCATCTTGATTGTGCCAAGCCTCCCAAGTCCCCGCACTTAAGGTCTTCAAGTGGCCTTTGGAACCCAAACCATTTGAGGCCCCTGTTGACGGATAAAAGACGTATCCCTCTACGATCCTCAAGCGTACGGACCCCACACCTTTTTCACCACGGGATTCCCAAGGTTCTTGTCAATCCGCGGAGCAAGGGGATTACAAGCGTTCGATCAACAACGACACACTAGCTACTAAAACTCTAACTACTATTATACTAGAAAACACTAAACTACACTAGAGAGGATGATAAACGATCAAGATAGAAGACACTCGCCCACGGGTCTACGATACTAGAGCATGCAATCGCTTAAAGACATGAAAAACCAATCTAATCTATCGGGGTTGTGACCACGGTTTCGCCCTTTCCCTCCTCTCGTACTGTCACTACGCCAAGGTATTCATGACTAGACCTTTGATGGCCACGGCGTATTGAATGGATCCAAGGAAGCATTGAGGCCTTACTCCCTTTACGGCATGGTTGCAAACCTTAAGCATTAAAGTATATTCAACACAAGATGATAGATAGATAATCCAACAAAGTGCGATTACATCTCACGATCGATTACAACCCATGGACGAATGAGAAGATTACCCCATCAAGGTGCCGATCATGGCACCGTTGATCATGGTTTCCCTTCCGCCGTGTCTTCCTCCTTCTCCACGAGAGGGTGCTTCCTTCGAGGTGGTTGATCTCCAGCCGAGATCCTCTTCCTCTCTCTCTAGCTTGTGGATGGCCTTCCCGGTGCGAATAACTCCTCCTTCCCGTGTTGGCGACGCGTCGGGGGTTTTAGGGTCGAAGATCCTTCGAGGGCAAGGAAGACGGGACCGAACCGGTGCCGAAGTGGGCCGGGCCGCCCGCACGGGCCGGCCGGCCCCAGCCCGCTTCGGCCGGTTCGGTCGCCCTTTTTGCTCCGTGGGTCCTCGTGCACTTATCTACTTTGCCCCCTCCACTTGGATGATTTTGACGCTGTTATCCTCGCGATCAAGATGGAGGCTCTCTTTGCATGAAGTTTGATCTTTTACGCTTCAATCCCCGGGGGTGTTCCTCGTAGCACTTCGGTCCTCACCACCATTGGAAGTGAATTCAGCAAGCTCATGAACACGAACAAGACTCCATGAATGCTCCTTTGAACTTGTTGCGAATCCGTCCTTTATGTCCATGTTTTCCTACATAAACATAACACTTCCAAATGCATGCACAAAGATGAACTTGTTATATGATTAGTGTGCCTAGTGGCGGGTTAGTTCCATAATCAAATCCAAACCAAAGTGTAATGAACATGCTAGGTGCACCAAAATACACCGTCAACATCTCCCCCACACTTAGCTCTTGCTCGTCCTCGAGCAAGTACTCGTAAAAGAACTTCGTCCAAGGAGTGTAATCGTGTACCACTTATCCTTCTTCACAAGTTAGTCAATCCCTTCATCTTTAATACATAAACACAAAGTAATGATAATCAAAACATAAACATGGGCGTTTAGAATTTTTACCACGTCAAGATTTACCCCACAACTCATACTCTTCACTCGAAGCTTTCAATTTCAGCCATACTTACTTCTTTGCTTCCATCGGAGGGTTTTTATGATTTTCAAAGCAAAAATTCCTGCAACAAGTATTAGACAAAAACCTTTCTCCAAGCTCTCTCAAGTCACTCATATGAAGTGGCTATCCTAACCAAATTTTATAAAACTCTCACCTCCCATTAATCTCTCATATATCATGTAAAAGTGGAGCTATAGGTAGGGCTAGCGCAATCAACACAAGTATTGTCAAACTAAGAACTTCCTCTAATGGTTGTCTACCTTTCAAAGCCAATGATCATGAGAATTAACCATATGTAGGGATATCAAGGATGAGAAGATTTAGAATGGTGGACATGTGCAAGGGCAAAAGAAAATTGTGACTTCAAGGCACCAATGATGTCCTCGTTGTCGGATTGCACATGGTTGGAAATAGAGTAAAAGTTTCGTCTCACAATCAACGTGACATCCTTCCTTACACTTTATTTTTTTTTCTTTTCTTTCACTTGATCCATCCCTCTCATATCTTCATTGCTAACTCATCTTTCTCCCCTTTTTTTCATTCACATATGATTTTTCTTTCTTTCTTTCTTTCTTTTCCATACACATATTTTTTTTCTTTATTTCTCTCTCTCTTGACAACTTTTCAAAGCTTTCAATTCTCTCTTTCCTCGCATGCATACAATCTGAAATTTTTAATTAAATCATGCTAGAGACGAGACGAAACTTTGAAAATAGGTTGTGTTCAAGGAATACGATGTACAAAAGAGATGTATATGGTTGGGTATGGAATCCAGTGATATTCATGACTTTCGTTGTGAAAGTCATGGACTGAATATATGACGAGGCTAGCAACAAAAGATAAGCACAAGAACATGACCATTGCTCGAAATTAAAACTCACCAAGAGAGAAGGGTCCTAGCCTAACTCATCGTGCTAATTACACTTATGGTGGAGCGAAAAAAATAAACTTGGCTTTGGATAGGAATTTTTTCTTACTCTCAACTTGGAAAAAGAGGTTTTGCTAACCTTTATTACAAGGGTTTTAAAATAATTTTCAGAACTGAAATCCTCCAATTTTTAGCATCGAACATAGCACAACTAACATGTGAAGCTCAAGATCGAAGTGCGGTATGGGTACTTTAAGTAGTAGCGATTCCACTAAGCACCACGGTAAACGTTTTCAAACCACATACTTGTGTTCGTATATCAAGAATCGAAGATTAAACAAACAAGTAAATAAAGATAAACAATACATAAAACACAAAGATATATATAAAGACACTTTTTATTTGGTTTTCTTGACTCAACACTAATTTAAGACACTTGCGAAAATTTTAAAACAGACTCAAAAACTAAAGACTCATTAAAACACTAAGACTCTCACACGAAGATTAAACCGAACCTAAAATTGAAGTTCAAAAGCTAAGGCTAGCGAGCTAGCTCTCCCCCACACTTAAAACATACGACGTCCTCGTCGTATCTTACAAAAATCCTAAGGGGAAAACTAGATCTAGTGGTACTTCAAGCAAGTTTTGCACCACTTGCCTCTCATGTTTCCAACCATGCCAAAAAGTTTGCGCACGTTGCGGTTAAGGAACTTGTAGTCATCTTCAACTACGCTCTCCAAGTCCTCCATACGCTGCTTCATCGCTTCCATGGCTTGGAGACACTCGTCGGCCGACGTGTAGAGATCCGCGATGGATTGACGGCAAAATCGACAACACACCGGATGCAATCCGAAGGGGTCGTCGTCGCCATAATCTCCACCGTTGTCACCACCGTCGTCGCCACCTCCATTGTTGTTGCCTTCGCCACCGCCGTTGCCGTCGCCGTTGGGGCCTTCGGGAGTCCTTTCATAGGGTTGCTCACCCCAATCATCATCATCTCTACCGGCGGCCGCCCACGAGCTTGGGCTACGATCGTCGGAGTAGTCGCTATCCCCATAATCCTTAGGCTCCGGCGACACCTCCTTGTAATCCTTGCGCTTGATGCCTTGGAGACGTGCCGACCTTCGAACGGGTGTAGGGACCTTCTCTCCTTTGACGGGGTTGCGAGATGCAAGAGCTCCGGTCGGGACACGTCCTCCGCAACGGATACGTGCGGTCCTCTTGACGGGTAGCTTGACCTCGCATCGCATCGCCTCCTCCATCGATGGCTTCTTGGCTTCTACCTTCAACTCTAAGCTTTTTGGAGGCTCAATGGTCGCTACAAGGGTGCAACACATTGCTTGAAAGGTTTGATTCTCGAGCTCCCAATTCGGCCAAATATATAGTCCCGAGAGAAAAGCCACGGGAACCTTATTTTCCTTTTTTACACTTCCCTTAAAATTTTCCGACCAAACAAGGAAGTCAAAAAGGAGCAATTCGGGGCGAAATTCGGGGTCATCGGGCGTTGGGCCACCCCCGGGCCGATCCGATCGGGCCGGCCGGCCCACCCCCGCCTCGGGGCCGGCCGGTCCGGTTTTTTTGCACACCGCCCTATTTTTTTCTTCCTCGGCCCATGGGAAAAAGTTGGCCCGCTTAATCTTCGCGAAAAACTCCGTAAAGCTAAAAGAAAAATTATTTACAGAAGTTGGTGCCTTGTTTTTCGTCCTAGGCGGGACGTTCGGGCTCTTCCTCCATGGTAAAGACGTCAACATGATGAATGGGCACGATATCGGGTTCGTAGTAAACCTTAAGCCGCTGTCCATTCACCACAAATTGATCGCCGTTTATATCCATAATGGTTACCGCTCCGTTGGAGAACACCGAATGCACAACATAAGGTCCGTCCCACTTGCTTTGCAATTTCCCCTTTCCGAAGGTTTTAAACCTCGAATTGTAGAGGAGGACCTTATCTCCTTCTTTGAATTCTTTTTTCTTCAATCTTTTATCATACCACCTTTTGATTCTCTCCTTGTATATGCTTGCGTTTTCATATGCTTTCAACCTCAACTCCTCTAGCTCGCTTATTTGAATTCTCCGTTTCACCACCGCGGCATCGAGATCAAGGTTCATCTCTTTAATCGCCCAATAGGCTTTATGTTCTAACTCAACCGGAAGGTGGCAAGCTTTTCCATAGACGAATTGATAAGGGGTCATACCTATCGGTGTTTTAAACGTCGTTCGATAAGCACATAAAG
Organism: Cenchrus americanus; assembly: GCA_947561735.1. Lineage (NCBI taxonomy): Eukaryota > Viridiplantae > Streptophyta > Magnoliopsida > Poales > Poaceae > Cenchrus > Cenchrus americanus. Next base: position 10,979,440 of record OX387239.1, read on the forward strand.
CTCCGTCTAATTTCTTTGACCAATCCTTGCCTCCCTTCTCTATGGTTTTGTTGAGTATGCTTTTTAGTTGCCTATTTGACGTCTCCGCTTGTCCGTTGGTTTGTGGGTGATAGGCTGTGGAGACTCTATGCTCAATTCCCAACTTGGACAAAAACCTTTTGAAGTTCTTCCCGGTGAAATGAGTTCCTCCATCACTTATCAAGATTCTCGGTGTACCGAAACGGGGAAAAATCACGTTCTTGATCATAGTGATGGACTCCTCCGTGGAAGCTTTACGACATGGTATAGCCTCTACCCACTTGGATACATAATCAACCATAACAAGTATATACTCGAATCCAAATGAGTTTTTAAAAGGCCCCATGAAGTCTATGCCCCATACATCGAATATGTCGATTTGCAAGTTGTATTTCAAAGGCATAGAATTTCTTTGAGAGATGTTTCCGGTTCTTTGGCATTCGGGGCATGACGCAACATATCTTTTAGTATCTTCATGCATCTCCGGCCAATAGAATCCGCTCGACCATACTTTGGCTTCGGTTCGAAAATGGCTATAGTGTCCACCGTACTCCGCCGAGTGGCACTTCCTTAGAATCTCAAGCCTCTCTTCTCTTGGCACACATCTTCTCATCACTCCATCATTGCCAAGCTTGAAGAGGTATGGTGCATCCCAAATATATTTCTTACTTTCGGAGATTATCTTCCTTTGAGTGTTTTTGTCTAGATGATCGAGGGGCATCTTTCGAATTGCTCGAATGATGTCGATCATCCAAGTATCTTTATCAAGCACTCTATAGAGGTGGTCATCTCTCATCTTATCTTCTATGGGCTCTTTATCATCTTGTCCACGATTCATCCTAGACAAATGATCGGCCACAACATTTTCCACCCCCTTTTTATCACGAATTTCAACATCAAACTCTTGGAGAAGAAGGATCCAACGAATCAAACGTGGTTTAGCTTCCTTCTTAGCCAAGAGATACTTGATGGCTGCGTGATCGGTGTAAACAATGACTTTCGAGTTCACGATGTAAGATCTGAATTTTTCGAAAGCGAATACCACTGCTAACAACTCTTTTTCCGTAGTAGCGTAATTTAATTGTGCCCCACTAAGAGTTTTGCTAGCGTAGTAAACGGCGTGAACTCGGCCTTCCTTTCTTTGTCCCAAGACCGCGCCTACGGCGTAGTCACTTGCGTCACACATGATCTCGAAAGGTTGGCTCCAATCCGGAGGTTGGATGATGGGAGCACTCACCAACGCATTTTTCAAGATCCGGAATGCCGCTAGACACTTCTCATCAAAGTCGAAAGCCACATCCTTTTGAAGTAGGTGCGTTAAAGGCTTAGTAATCTTCGAGAAGTCCTTTATAAATCTTCTATAGAATCCGGCATGGCCTAGAAAGCTCCTTAAGGACTTAATATCCGTAGGAGGTGGGAGTTGCTCAACCGTCTCTACCTTAGCCTTGTCCACTTCAATTCCTCTCTCGGATATAACATGTCCGAGCACTATGCCTTGCTTAACCATGAAGTGGCACTTTTCCCAATTTAAAACCAAATCTACCTCCGCACACCTTGTAAGGACCTTTTCTAAGTTTGCTAAGCAATCCATGAACGTCTTCCCGTAAACGGAAAAATCATCCATAAACACTTCAACAATTTCTTCGATGAATTCCGAAAACACGGCCATCATGCAACGTTGAAAAGAGGTCGGAGCGTTGCATAGGCCGAAGGGCATCCTCCTATATGCAAACGTTCCGTAAGGACACGTAAACGTTGTCTTATGTTGATCTTCCGGGTGAATGGGAATTTGCATGAACCCCGAGTATCCATCGAGAAAGCAAAAATAGACGTGGTTTGCTAACCTCTCGAGCATCTCGTCTATGAACGGTAGGGGGAAGTGATCTTTCTTCGTCGCTTTGTTAAGCTTACGGTAATCAATACACATCCGCCACCCGGTCACGGTTCTTTACGGTATCAATTCGTTCTTCTCGTTCTTCACCACGGTCAAACCTCCTTTCCTCGGTACACAATGTACCGGGCTCACCCACTCGCTATGTGGAACCGGGTAGATGATTCCGGCATCAAGTAACTTGATAACCTCTTTCTTTACTACCTCTCGCATGGCATGGGTTAGCCTCCTTTGGTGGTCCACTACAGGTTTACATTGGTCTTCCATTGGTATACGATGAGTGCAAAAGGCTGGGCTAATACCTTTGAGATCATTAATTGAATATCCAATCACCTTCCTATGTTTTTTTAATAAAATCAGCAACGCTTCATTTTCTTCGGGGCTCAACTCGTCGCTCACAATGATTGGATAAGTTTTGTCCGGGCCCAAAAATTCATATTTTAATCCCTTGGGCAAAGGTTTAAGGTCTACTTCGGGCACTTGTGGCTCCTCGGGTTTGATTTCACCTATGTCTTCGAACTTCTCTTCCTCCACGCTACCATCATGCGGCTCTAAGCCTTTTGTTGCTTCCTCTAGTTCTTCATCTTGTTGATTACTAATATGATTTTCCATCGCTCTTTGCAGCGGGTCTCTAAGGGTTTCAACAAAACAAAGACTATCTATCTCTTCTACTTCTTCATCTTCGGGAGGAAAAGGTGTAAGGTGTTTAGAAGCACGAAGAAAGTTATATGTGTACTTTGTTCCATTAAGGTTCATTGTTACTTTTCCTTCTCCGGCATCTAACACGGCATCAACCAACTTAAGAAAAGGCCTACCTAAGATTATATGATCAGAATTACCATGGTAAGCATCAATAACAAAGAAATCGGTTGGTATGTAGTTTCTAGAAATTTTTACTTTCATATTGCAAGCAATACCTAGAGGTTTGATAGTTCTACCGTCTCCCATAATTAATTTCGTTGATGTTGGGGCTAAGTCTAGGTTGTGGTATTGAACTTTATCGTAAATTTTAGAAGATAGAACACTTACTTGGGCTCCGATGTCGCATAAAGCTTTGCATTGAACTCCGTTGATCTCGCAACTCAAGTGCGGCGTCATCTTCTCTTCTTCTTCGGATCCGATAGAATAAATTTCAGCAAGGCGAGCGTATGGTGATGCTTCGGGCTTGATCCCCATGATTCTCTTCACCTCGGCAATATGTTCCGGATCCACCACGTCATCTCCAAAGAGCTTCTCAAAAATCTCACCGGTGGTTTCGAGGTCGTATGAATTTTCAGCTTTCTTCTCCGGTGGGGAAATCCACTTCCAATGCTCTTGCCATTCCCTTTTGATTAGGGAACGGTCTTCTCTTGTCGAATACTTCTCCGTAATCAATAGGAACCCAATCCATTGGCTCGAACTCCTTTAGTGGCTTCGCGCTTGACATGCTTCTTTTGTTCATCTCACTTGGTGCGGCGAAGTCGACGTTTGGTGTAGTTCTTGACTTGATGTGTTCTTGTTCAAGCTTTTCCATGGTTGGCTCCTCTTTTGTGACTTCCGAGGTTGCCTCTTTAGAAAAATCAGCAAGCTTCTTCTTCCTTGAATTGAATTCCGGCTCTTCCGCAAGTCTTGTTTCCCAATCTCTTCGCATGGCAGCCGCTTTACTAACTTTTTGTAGAAGTTGGGCGGCTTCCGTGAGTGTTTTCTCCATGAGATCCCCACCCGCACACATTTCGATGTGTCGCATGCAACTAGGGGTTAGGGAAAAGAAAAATGTATGCAAGAGTACGTCACCGGTGAAGCCGAGTTTTGGTCCTTGTTCGATTAATTCATTAAACCTATCCCGTGCTTGGTCTATCCCTTCCTCTTCTCCTTGCATGAAAGTGATCACTTGCCTCCTTAGATGTCGAACCTTGCTAATTGGAAAGAACTTCTCGCAAAACTTCTTTGTCAACTTGTTCCAATTGCCTTCAACTTCAAAGGACGCAACCGAATACCATGTCTTTGCTTTGCCGGCAAGTGAGTAGGGAAAGAGATTCCATTTGAACCATTCATCGGGAACTCCTTCTTGACGCACCGTGTTGCATATTGTCGTGAAATCCCTTATGTGTCTATATGGGTTCTCCGTAACCATCCCTTCAAATGGGTTTTCCGCCACCATCTTGATGATCTTGGATTTAATTTCATACTTGGTCACTTCGAGCTTCGAATCCGACTCTTGTACCTTTATGTCTTCACATCGAGGGCTAGCGTAATCCCTTAATGATTTCTCCGGTTCTTCCACGGGTTGATTAACGAACTCCATCTAGACAATAAGATAAAAACAAAAACAAAAAAAGAAACAAGTGTTTTTCGATAATATATGTTAGATATAGCGAATAAAAGATAAACTAAAATATAAAACTAAGTTAGATGCAAATCAAACGATGTAAACTAACTTGCTCCCCGGCAACGGCGCCGGAAAAAGGGGCTTGTTGACGGATAAAAGACGTATCCCTCTACGATCCGCAAGCGTACGGACCCCACACCTTTTTCACCACGGGATTCCCAAGGTTCTTGTCAATCCGCGGAGCAAGGGGGATTACAAGTGTTCGATCAACAACGACACACTAGCTACTAAAACTCTAACTACTATTATACTAGAAAACACTAAACACACTAGAGAGAATGATAAACGATCAAGATAGAAGACACTCGCCCACGGGTCTACGATACTAGAGCATGCAAACGCTTAAAGACATGAAAAACCAATCTAATCTATGTGGGTTGTGACCACGGTTTCGCCCTTTCCCTCCTCTCGTACTGTCACTACGCGAAGGTATTCATGACTAGACCTTTGATGGCCACGGCGTATTGAATGGATCCAAGGAAGCATTGAGGCCTTACTCCCTTTACGGCATGGTTGCAAACCTTAAGCATTAAAGTATATTCAACACAAGATGATAGATGATAATCCAACAAAGTGCGATTACATCTCACGATCGATTACAACCCATGGACGAATGAGAAGATTACCCCATCAAGGTGCTGATCATGGCACCGTTGATCATGGTTTCCCTTCCGCCGTGTCTTCCTCCTTCTCCACGAGAGGGTGCTTCCTTCGAGGTGGTTGATCTCCACCGGCCGAGATCCTCCTCCTCTCTCTCTAGCTTGTGGATGGCCTTCGGTGCGAATAACTCCTCCTTCCCGTGTTGGCGGCGCGTCGGGGGTTTTAGGGTCGAAGATCCTTCGAGGGCAAGGAAGACGGGACCGAACCGGTGCCCGAAGTGGGCCGGGCCGGCCCGCCTGGGCCGGCCGGCCCGTGCCCGGGCCGGCCGGTTCGGTCGCCCTTTTTGCTCCATGGGTCCTCGTGCACTTATCTACTTTGCCCCCTCCACTTGGATGATTTTGACGCCGTTATCCTCGCTATCAAGATGGAGGCTCTCTTTGCATGAAGTTTGATCTTTTACGCTTCAATCCCCGGGGTGTTCCTCGTAGCACTTCGGTCCTCACCACCATTGGAAGTGAATTCAGCAAGCTCATGAACACGAACAAGACTCCATGAATGCTCCTTTGAACTTGTTGCGAATCCGTCCTTTATGTCCATGTTTTCCTACATAAACATAACACTTCCAAATGCATGCACAAAGATGAACTTGTTATATGATTAGTGTGCCTAGTGGCGGGTTAGTTCCATAATCAAATCCAAACCAAAGTGTAATGAACATGCTAGGTGCACCAAAATACACCGTCAACAGCCCCTTCATGTTGGTGATGACTTCCTTGGGCACCCAAATGGGTTGGTTCCTACCCCGCTCCTCCTTCATCTTCCCAACCTTGTGTGCAACTACCTTGCCATTAGCCTTCTTCTTGATGACGTAGGTGTTGCTCTTGGTCTTGTTCTTGCGGTTGGGCTTGGTGTAGATGAGGGAGCTCTTGATGGTGGGCTTCAATTTCTTCTTTGCGCCCTTGTCCATCTTCTTGACAAATTGAGGGCATTTGTAGAACTTGTGCCCTTCTCCATGACACTTGTAGAAAGTCACGGTTGTACCCTTCTCAAGCTTCTTCACCATGGGATCACGGTTATCTTGAGAAGGTTGGACTTGGCTCTTCATGTCTTGAGAGATGTCCACTTGTTCTTTATCGGTCTTGCCCTTGCCCATCAAGTTTGCCAACCTCTCTCGGAGCCATTTCACTTCTTGCTTGAGCTCATCATTCTCCTTGCCTATGAGATAATCACATGATTCTACAACAACTTTCTCATGGCAAGATGGTGAGTAAGATTCATCAATTAAATCAATGCAATAAGTTGAAGCATCTGCCTTGGAGATAGGAATTGCACAAGGGATAGATATTTCATCAAGCTCAAAGGAATTACTTGTTTTAGTCTCATTGCTCTCAATCTTAGATTTTAGCTCATCACACTCCTTGCTAAGCAATTTGAATTTGCACAACAAATGTTCATAATTTGTAGCAAGGGTGTCACTAAGATCATTGAGAGCATTGAGTTCTTTGATTTCATTAGCTTGTTGTTCAAGCATTCCTTTTTGCACATGGATTAGCTCAACAAGATCATTGAGAGAGGTGGTTTTGGATTCGTCATCACTTACATTGCTTTCCATACCTTTGGCCGTAAGGCACATGTGTGATGATGAAGGACCTTGCATGAAGCGGGTGGTGAAGTTCTTTCTTGATTCATCGCTTGAGCTAGAAGAACTTGATCCACCACTTGTCCACCCTCAGACGGCTATTGTTGCTTCTTGCCTTGGTCTCCTCTCCTTGACCACCTTCTTCTTGGGCTTGTGCTTGATCTTGGTGAACTTGATGTGTTGATGATGATGCCCTTCTCTCAAGTGGACGTTGTAGCCGTACATGTTGACTTTCTTCACATACTTGAAGATCTTCTTCACGTACTCGGCCACCATAGATTCAATCTCTTCATCACTTGAGGAATCTTCATTGTCACCATCATCACCATCATCCTCACATGAGCTTCCATGAGTAGCCATCCTACTCAACATCTTCTCTTGTCGGCTTGAGAGAGCATGGCTTGTAGTAGGAGAGGATGGTTCTTGGGGCTTTTCTTGGGGCGCCTTCTTTGACTTGGGCATGAGTTGAAGCTCATGTGCCATGATCTTGCTCAAGATATGCGATGGCTTCAAATCTTCGAGCTTCTTCTCGTAGATGATTGCTTTCACCAAGTCATAGTCGGGCTTTCGGAGACTTTGAAGGATCTTGCGGTTGATGTTCAAGTCCGTGATGTCCTTCACACCTAAGGCATTAATCTCATTGACAAGCACATTTAGGCGTGAGTACATAGATTCGGCATTTTAATTAGTAAGTTGCTTGAAGCTATTGAATTCCTCAAGGAGACAACCGTAGCGTTCATTAGCAACTTCTTTTGAACCCTCATTTTGCTCCTTGATGGTTTTCCATAGCTCATGAACATTTTCACAAGTAAAAACTCTATTGAAAACGCCTACATCTAGTGAGGACAAAATGATACTCTTAGCAATCACATCGAATTGCCTTTCCTTTCTAGTACCATTTTTCATGCCCTCATCGGTGACTCTCCAAACATCAAGGTCCCTTGCTTGGAGATAGGCCTCCATGAGAACCTTCCACCGAGGATAGCCCGTGCCATCGAAATGTGGAGCCAAACCTAAGGTATCCACCCCTTTCATTCCTCTATAGAGCAACTCACTAGGCGGTGAAGCCTAACCGTTCAAATGAGCCGGTTTTCACAATTTTTCCAATCGAATTGGTGTTTCCTTGTGAAGGAAGTGAGTCCCGGCTCTGATACCACTTGTAAGGAATCGGATGCCCGTTAGCCTAAGAGGGGGAGGGGGTGAATTAGGCAACTTAAAAACTTAACCTATGGCTTCACTACTTTTTCTCAAAGTAAACTAGAAAATACTATCTAGATGTGCAATTAAGGTTGTTCTAGTGTGAAACTCCCATCCCAAACAAAGGTTTGCAACCTATAGCCAAACCTAGCATGATACTACTCTAGGAAAGTAAAAGCAAGCAAATATTGCAAGAGAGTAAATGCAGAAACGTAAAGGGGATGAGAGGAAGCAAACTCTTGACACACGATTTATCTCGTGGTATCGGTAGGCACTAAGCCACCCCTAGTCCACGTTGTTGAAGCACTCACACAAGAGTATTGCTTCCCGGTCACCAAGTCTCTCCCAAGAGCACCACTTGACTCACCACAAAGGCTAGCCACTTAGGCACTTGTCAAGCTCCCTTGGTCACCTTGATGCCGCCTCCACTAAGGAGCTTCTCCACCAAGGAAGTGGGTCTCCACGTCCCCCGCACAAAGTGTCCTCGCGGCTCCACACCAAGACGGAGGGTCGATGACGATTGCCGGTGAGCCACTTAGGCCCCAAGGCTTTCGGCGAACCTTGTACAACTGGATTCACTCAAGAATCACCTCACAAGGTTGGCACAACCTTGCACTCACTCAGCTCTAAGCTAAGCCTAGCACTAAGCACATACACAAAGCATGTACTAGTCTAAGGATGAGCAATTATGCACTTGGATGGATTGGATATGATCTTCAATGTGTCTTGAACTCCTCTCGCACTTCCACACAATCCAGCAACCTCAAATGAGTGAGTGGAGGGGGTATAAATAGCCCAGGGCATCAAACTAGCCGTTGGCTAACGTCCACTGAAAAAGGTACCGTCGGATGATCCGACGCTATGCTTTTCCAGGGCGTCGGTTCATCCGGTGCCCCTCCCACGTCACGTAGCCGTTGAGGTTCTCTGACACAACTGCTCGGACGCTATGCTCCGACGCTACATCGGATCATCCGGTGCTGAAGGCCTCGCGTCCAAGTCGGTACTGTTAGCTTCCAACAAATAGACCAACGCTATGCCTTGACCAAGGCGTCAGATCATCCGGTGCTGAAGGCTTCGTCTTGGCGCGTCTCTGTATGAATTCAAACTGAGCGTCGAATAGACCGATGGGGTCCCCACTCAGACCGTCGGATCATCCGGTGCTACTGTCTTCCTTGCTCTTCCTCTGCAACTCGTCCGACGCATCTAGAAATTGGACTGTCGGTTCATCCGACGGTACCAAGGGTTTCACCCTGTGCACCAACTCGTCCGACGATTGCACCGACGCATGTAAATGAGGGACCGTCGGATCATCCGACGGTGTCTTCTCTTTTCCTTTTCTTGCTCGGTTTTGACCCTTTGTTTTGGCATTTTTGCATGTGGTTTTCTTGCATCCTTGGGACCTAGAAATGTCTGCAAAGACATGCTCAAACAATATGGTTAGTCCCAATGATCATGTTGTCATGAATCACCAAAATCAAACTCCGAACTAATGGCATATGAGGCCATGTTCGCTACAGATGAGTCCCGCCAACTAATCCACTACTACCTTGTGGATACCGTTTGTATGTTGTTAGATTGAAACATTGACAATATTAAAGTTTACCAAACTCAACTATATGTTATCTCTTCCTACCACCCCAGACTGATGGGCACAAAGAAAACTGAGGTCACATGAATTGGGTTGAAAGGCAGGGTGATAAAATTTACCCAAAGCTTCAACAATATATCAAAATGTCAATTGCACTTCTAACTAATCAGAAATTGGTATTTTGGTACTGTGGTTCCTAGAACGCACTAGCTAGAAAAGATAGGTTCGGCAGCTTATAGCTGCACCTCAGATGCAGGCCAATCCTAACCTAGGTCCAAGTTCACTAGTGTTACAATGTGGCTCAAATGCTTCAACAGTCGAGCATGGGAAATCATCTTCACTCAGCCACTTATAAGTTGTGATCGCCCGTCTCATCATTGTGACCTTGGTCACCAACATCTTGATGCTCTTGTCATTCTTTGAGCTAATGACAAACCAAAAAAAAAGATGATCAGGTGGGATACCTTCCTCTGCTTGTGTAGTCAAGAATGCATATGCCTTGCATTACTTCTCTGGTCAGGAGTATCTTGAGAAAGGATGATCTATTGTTTCCATCTTCCGAGTCTTCTGTTAATTTACGTCATCCTAGCCGTTGAAGTTTGCGTATGATGTTGGGTGCGAGGTTTACAAACCATTCCTCCAACCTGCATACACGTGTGCAGAACCGGAGTACGCGTGTGACGTTGGGATACCTTTCCTCCATTGCTTGTGTTGTCAAGAACGTCTTGCAATTACTTCTGCGGTCAGGTCTTGCATTGCTTGTGTTGTCAAGAAGGTCTTCCATTGAGGATGCCAACACAACTGAACCATTGTTTTTCTTGGTCTTCCAAGTCGATCTCTCAGCGTACCACTATATGATGTTTGGTGTGATTTTCACAAACCATTCCGACAACGTGCATACGTGTGCACTACCAAATCTTTGCATATACTACTCTTGATATTAACTACCCATGAGCTTTTAATTGTACCGTAGATAAAGGAGTCACTAGGCCAAAAACGATTTATGCTGACACATGAAAAATAGATTGCTGGCACATGTAACTATCACCCGCCAGCATAGTGGTGGGGGCACAATGCTGGCGGGTGCTTATGTCACCCGCCAGCACAAATGCACAATACTGGCGGGTGACATAAGGCACCCGCCCCATTTGTGATGGCGGGTGCCTTATGTCGCCCGCCAGCACTGTGGCTTTGCAAAACCAACAATCCCTTTTTAAAGTAGTAAAACCTTGTCAAATAAAAAAGTTGTAAACTACAAAGTTCCATACTTCCATAACTTGTCAATATGTACAATTTTTATTCAGGTTGTTGCTTCATTTGACAAAGTGGTAGTAATTATGTTCACAAAATCTATATCTCTTATATAGTTTGAAGAAACTATGTGAGAGGTGTATAAGATTTGTGAAGAATGTTGTTACCACTATTCCGGATGAGCAAATGACCAAAATAAAAGTTGGTCATCCTCAAAAGTTATAGAACTTTGTAGTAGAACTTTTTTTATTTGAATGACTTTTGTTGAAGTAAAGTACGTCAGAATTTTTGAAATTTGAAAATTTTAATTTTTCAAATGGTCTCAAATGTAGAAACTCTCAACATGAAAGTTGTAGATCCTGAGAAGTTATGAAGTTTCGTAGTTTACAATTTTTTTATATGAAATCATATTGTCAATGAAATCCAAATTTGAATCTCTCAAATTTGAAATTCAAATTTCGTAAATGACCTCAAATGGGAAAACGCCCAACATGAAAGTTGTAGATCTCAAAAAGTTATGAAACTCTGTAGTTGACAAGTTTTTAATTTGAATCCGTTTAGTGCCTCAAAAAACCGATTTACACTCGGTGTAGTATAATATGAGTAGAATCAAAACTGCATATGGACGCATATGAGTGTGTGGTGTAGTGGTAGAGGAGGCTTCGCGCGAGGAAGAGGTCACAGGTTCGAATCACGGCAGCCGCGGAGCGCGCGACTTGTCACCCGCGGAGCGAGCGACTCCTAAATAAATTTTTTTGTGCTGGCACAAGATTGTCGGGCGGGTGTTGCATCCGCCAAAGACAAAGACGTTTTTAGCCGCCGAAGAAAATCGTTTCTGGCCTAGTAAGTGTTTACGGCACCATAGGCAAGCTTCAGTTAGTTAGTCATTGCTTTTCCTGTCCGACGAAGTGTTGTGCGTCATTGTTACTTTGATCCATTGCACACATTCATCTTACCTTATTTCGGATTTTATGAGCTACTCCCATCGTTCAAATTGTAGATCGTTTAGGTTTCTAAACTTATCTATGTACCTAGACATACACTATGTATAGGTGCATAGTAAAAACTATTGCTTAGATTCTATCTACACCACATATTGCAGATTGCTTGATGCAAATTTCAGCATGTTGCAACCATCCGCGAACTAAAAGATGAAACAATAACTTATTCCGTATGTACCATGGTAAAACACCTCCACAGATTGTATTATTATTCATGCAACCACGAACCAGCAGCCAAAAGGTTTATTTGACACCACCTCCCCGAACGGAAATTAAACAAAAATCAATCAGACACAAATATGTAAGAACTACATCGCCAAAAATCCCTACACCGACATCTCTCCGCTCATGATCTCGGTGGTCTTCTTCGTGATGAGCTCCCACGCGCTTCGCACGTGCCTTTCCTCCTGCAGCGACGACCCCACGGCGAACCGCAGCACGAACTTGCCACCGATCACGGTGTGCGCCAGGTACGCCTTCCCGGTCCTGTTCAGGCGCTCCATGAGCTCGCGGTTGGCCGCCTCGGTGGCCTCCTCTGTCATGCCAGCGTGCGGCTTGACCCTGAAGCACACGAGCGCGAAGTTCCTCGGCACAACGACCTCGAACCGGTCGTCGGCACGCACCCATTCCTCGAACGTCTTGGCCATGGCGACGTCGCTGCGGATGTGCTCCTGGAGCTTGTTGGCACCGTAGGTGCGCATCACCATCCAGAGCTTGAGCCCACGGAATCGGCGGCCGACGCCGACCTGCATGTCCTTGAGGTCGGTGACGGTGCCGGAGTCACTGGCGTCGTTCTTGAGGTACTCCGGGTTGGTCTCGAGGGAGTCGGTCAGGCGGTGCGCGTCGCGGACCCACAGGCAGGTGCAGTCGAGGCACGTCATGAGCCACTTATGCGGGCTCATGCTGATGGAGTCCACGCGCTCCACGCCGTCGAGGTGGTGCCGGAACTCCGGGCAGATGCAGGCGGATCCGGCGTAGGCAGAGTCGACGTGGACCCACGCCTTGAACTGGGCGGCGACGTCGGCGACGGCGCCCACCGGATCGACGGCGTTGGACGACGTCGTGCCGACCGTGGCGCAGATGTAGGTTGGCACGAGGCCGGCGTCGACGTCAGCCTGCATGACCTCGAGCAGCTTCGCCGGGTCGAGGCCGTAGTCCGTGTCAGCACCGGTGGGGATGGACCTGATGTTGGCCGGGTCGAAGCCGGCGAGGCGGCAGGCCTTGAAGAAGGTGGAGTGGGTCTGGTCGGCGGCGTAGACGACCAGCCGAGTGATCCCGGCGACGCCGTTGGAGCCCATGCGGCGCAGCGCGGCGTCGCGAGCTGCGACGAGCGTGACCAGCATTGCCTCGCTGGTGGTGCCGAGGATGACGCCGCCGCCGGTGCCGCGGCCGCCGCCGTTGCGGTTCATGAGGAAGCTCTCGGGTAGGTGCAGGAGCTGGGCGAGCCAGTCGAGCGCGAGCACCTCCATCTCGGTGGCGGCCGGGTTGGCCTGCCACGTGAACCCGACGGTGTTCATGGCGGAGGCGATGAGCTCCCCGGCGATGGCCGCGGCGCTGTTGGTGGCAGGGAAGAAGGCGAAGAAGTTGGGGCTAGCCCAGTGGGTCATCCCAGGAACCACGGCCTCCCGTACCTCTTTCATAGCAATGTCGAACGGCGCTGCGGCGCTGGGTGGTGCTGACTGGAGCAGGCGGCTGAGGTAGCCCGGCTCGACGCCGGGGAGCACGGGCATGGACTCGACGGACTTGTAGTAGTCGTAGATGAAGTCGACGGACTTGTGGAGGTAGGAGCGGACATCCTCGGCGTTGAGCGGCTGGAAGCCGTCGGCCTCAGCGGCGAACGCGTCGAAGGTGGCAGGGTTGCTGTCAAGGCTGCCCATGTCTGGGTACTACTGGGCTGTGGAACGAAGCAGCTAATGCCCTAGATTTCTACTAGGAGTTAGGACCAGCTTGTTCGAGCTAGCTGTGCAAGCAACAGAGAAGCTGTTGCGTTGCAAGCTCGATCGTGATGCGTGAGACTCGGAAGCTCGAAGCTGCTGGTGAGATGGGAGATTGCAGGTAGGGTTTATATAGTGTCGAGTGATGGATCCGAGCAGCTTGAGGTTGGTAACGACCACGTGAGCCGCGTGGGACTTCTTGGCTGGATCCTGCTGCGATGCTTTGGCATCTGGCATCTCTAGTTTTATGCGAATGCCAGTGCAAACGGTAAGTTGACTAATTAAGAAGATGATATGCATATGATCCACCATTAATGGCGGCCTGTGTCTTCAACCAATGCTTGGGAACGCCATGTGCTTATACTTAAGAACCGTAGAATTGCCAGAGCCACTCTGATCAAGTTGGCGATTTATTTCTATAGAAAAAATAGAAGGTGTGGATCCGGCCGGACACACTTAGAGGCACGCGTAACGCCCCTCGTGTCCTAGATAAACGAATCGGCAATGCTGGCATGCCAACGCACTCCATCTAACCTATTGCATTGGATTAAAGAAACTCCCACGAATAGAGAATGCCCTAGGAAGGACGGCGTTAGGGCGTCTCCAATCGTCTAGCTTTACCTCTTGCTCGACCATTTTTTGCTAGTTAAGGAGTGCAATGGGTTTGTGATTAGTGTGGAGCGAAGAGCTAGTATCACTCATTTTTTGACGCAACTGTCTCACAATACGATGTTCAAAGTTGGCTCTTGTATATAGGACCATATCAACTATGAGCTACCAGCTAAGACGTTCTTCGAGATGGATACCATGGCACCGTACTTATTGAGCAACAGCAAACGTGGCCTACAACGGCTCCCAAGTCATGGCTATCAATGCTCCATCTGAAAGAATATAACAACAATAACGCCGGGTACCAGATAGTTTGTTATTTTTGTTCTTGAATGATGTCGTAGTAATTTTGGCTAATACATTTGTTAGACCAGTCTCAGTGGGGAGTGTCATGAGAAGGTCATGAGTATTAAATATCATTGTCACATCAGCAAATTATGAAGAAAAAGAAGGGAGAGTGACATAGAATGAGGGATGTTGGGACTGCCCTTAGTGTATATATCTTAGTATTGTACAACAAAATTGGGAACATATATATCAGGTGGAAACCAACTCCTCCGTGCAAACTATGAAAACTTCAATCTGAATCACACGATATTGATCCAAAGGAGGGCTCATGGGGGGTGGGAGGGGTGATTTGTAAAAGCGCATTTGCAAATCATCCCTCCCACCTCTTATGAGTTTTGCACATCACCCCTCCCACCTTCCATAAGTCTTCCCTTGGATCAACATCGTGTGACTCAGATTGAAGTTTCCATAGTTTGCACAGAGGGGTTGATTTCCACCTGATATATTGCCTATATATAGGAGTGTTAGCCACTTATCATGTCATGGCAAGGGTGCTTGAGCAGCCACTACACTAGTCCAGTAGTGGCGGCTGAGTCGTAGGGCTTGAGCACAAGCCATTGCAGAGAAATAAATGCCAAGATTGTACAGCATGTGATGAGAGTTTGTGACCTCTTTGATAGGAAGGGGATCAAGGTTTGGTGCACCCATGGCCTAAAATCAGAATCACCAGGGTAAATAGTCCTTCCATAATACAACTCCATCCATAGATTTGTAACTACTGCTACCAAGGAAAAGGAACTGTAAAGTGGATGCACTATTACATGCTTTCTTCTTGACAGGTTACTTGCTCTTTTACATTAATTCACTAACAGCTCTGTTTGTTCGGCTTATCACCCACCAAAAAGCAAGATTTTCTCTCGAACAAACCAGCCACCAAAGAATCAGCCATCGATACTTTTCTCTCGGAACAAACCAGCAGAAGGACATCAGCCACCAGCCAAACGAACGAGGCTTGTGTGAAAGTAGGTCTTCTCGTACGTTCTCAATAAACTAATTTGAACACAAATTATATTAAGGATATGCACATACAGACTAGTACACATTCCATGAAAAGGTTATTATGCTTCCATTTTGGATCCAAGTAGACACATGATGTACTTCACCTTCCTAAAAACTAATTGTGGCAACTTGGCATTCGTGCTAATAAAATTGTAGGGACAACAGTTTTAGGCCTTAAAATGTCAGTACATATACACAGATATCCATATCAGCATAGTAGTGGCTGCGAATGCAATGTGACAGGACTTGATTTACTCTCTGCTGAACGAGTACTTGATTCACTAAATTACTTGTGTGAAGGTCTTCTCGTTCTCGATCAACTTATTGTGCTTCTAATCCAAGTACCCACATGTGTACTTCAGCTTCTTAAAAACTAACTGGAGAGTTGGCATGCGTACGTGCTAATAAAACTGTAGGGACAGTAGTTTTGGGCATCAAAAAGTCGATACTTATACATAGATATCCATATCAGCATAGTAGTGGCTGCGAATGAAATTATTAGGGCCAGTGTCGCCGGACTTTACTCTCTTCTGAAGATCATCTTTAAGCCACAGCATCAAAGGCTAGGAAAAAACATTGCAGCAACCTTGGCCTGTGGCACCAATTTCAAGTGAAGGAAAAAGAAATGAAAGGAGAATGAAAGCTAATTAAGGCCAGTCTCGGTGGCGGGATCATCGACATTTAATAGATTGTCACTTAGGCATTTTTGATGACATGACACCAAATAAATGAAGAAAGAGAAATCTTAGGGTCATGGTGATGACCTCGGTCGACACGAGTAACAATGCTCATGACCCTCCACTGAGAGCCTATGACCCTACATTTGACCACAACACATGCAGATTTAAATGCTACATTCTATCTATGAAATTGTGCCCATGACCCTGTGCATTGAGAGTGACAGGGTCAACATGCTGAAAACTGATCTGGCAAACTTGGTAATTGTGCTCGTGACCCTGCCACTGAGATTCGCGTAACAAACTGAGAATCAATAAGTAAGACCTCAGTATTAGTTTAAACAATCCAAGGCTGCTAAAATTTCATATATGGTGATGTGGGCTGAGCTACCACAATTTAAGTACTCATAATTCTACTCTACAACCTTTGCAAATAAAAATGCTCAATAATCGAGGTACAACTAGATGTATGTGGTAGTCTCTCTGACATTGCATATATTGATCGTAGACCAGATCTGCCATTAATTTATATAATACGCCCTCAACAGCTGTGGCGTGGTAACCAACTAGTGTATCATATGGGAACCCACCATGTGTCTATATCCTAGCAGTAGTTTTTCTTGTTGGTAGTTTTACCGTTGAAAGAAAATGTATTATAGTGACATAGCTCCAGAATTTCTGCTGGTCAAACGTAGTGTTTTGACCAGTGGTATAGATGAAAAATGATGTAGATTGAAAAGATATGGTGTGTTGTTAGTAATTACTTTTATTTAATGTGTCATATATAGTTCCATAGAAAGTGTTATCATTGTAGACCAAGTTGATATGACCTAAATGGCTTATGGTTTGGATCTCAGGCAGGATTGGCAACTTGTAGAACTTTTATTCTTACCGAGACCAAGTGCACTGCCTGACAGTAAGATTCTTGGTGTTTCCAACGGTTAATTGCTGCTTACAAGTTGAAAGTTTGATTCGCATGTGTTGCGTCGTGTAATTGTGTGCAGGAACACTTGACCCTAGAAACAAGTGGGAGTAGATGTCGAACAATAGTGCAAGTTGCATTGCGCGCATAGACAAAAACCTGCACACACTACAGCAGCCGCCTTCTTCCCCGAGTGCCTAAAGCACTCGGGGAAGAGCAAAAAGCACTCGGGAAGCCTTCCCCGAGTGCAACACTCGGGGAAGAGCTTCCGGGATGCTTCTCACGGGAAAGAGCTCTTCCCCGAGTGCCAAAAATCGTGCACTCGGGGAAGACTTCCCCGAGTGCCACGGTAGCACTCGGGGAAGATTTAACGCCGTCGACGGGGGTTTTTTTTTTTTACTCTTCCCCGAGTGCAACACTCGGGGAAGAATTTTCCTTTTTTTTTTTTGTAACCTCTTCCCCGAGTGCAACACTCGGGGAAGAATTTTTTTTTTTTTTTTTGAAAATTCTTCCCCGAGTGCCAGGCGCAGGGCACTCGGGGAAGGGTGCTGCTTTTTTTTTTATTTTTGGTCTTCCCCGAGTGCCAGGCGCAGGGCACTCGGGGAAGGGTGCTGTGGTTTTTTTTTAATTTTGGTCTTCCCCGAGTGCCAGGCGCAGGGCACTCGGGGAAGGGTGCTGTTTTTTTTTATTTTTCCTCTTCCCCGAGTGCCCAGTGCCCAGGCACTCGGGGAAGCCTCCTTCCCCTTTTTTTTTTGTTTTTTTTTGTTTTTTTCTTTTGCTTTACGTTGTGACAAATAAAACATATATATATATATCACAATTCAACTTCAATATCTCACAAACCACATTTATAAATTAAAAACGACACATCCAAAAGTGTGGCCAAACATATCCGGAATACATAAAAATGAGTGCACAAAAGTACAAACCACGTATCGAAAAGTACACATACAAACCACATATCCAAAAGTACACATACAAACCACATATCCAAAAGTACACATTATTCCAAGTTCACAAGTTCAATACATATAAACGAGTCCGCGGGTGGCTCACGGCAACTGGGATCCCGGCCCGACGTGCGACCCCGGCGAAGCTCCGGCTGGGATGCCCCGACGTGCATCCCCGCGACCCTCCGACATGGTTCGACGACGCCCCCGAGAGCCGCCGAATAAAAAAAAATTGCACGTGAGTAACAAGATAAAAATCCAAGTTGTAAAGAAAAGTTGAAAATTTCGGCAAAGACCTCCCCTACATGGGGAGGTTTCCAAAACTCGCAAAAAGGTCGACACGAAGGCCGACAACCACATTTCCGGCACGAAGGCCGACAAATCAACAACTCGGGCACGAAGGCCGACAAATCAACACATCGGCACGAAGGCCGACACTAGGTTTGACACTAAGCATTAGCACAAAAAGTAAAACAATTGTGCTTATACTCACCGGGGTGCCCGGGGTGGACTCTCGACGAGGTGGTGGAGGTGGTCGTGGTGGTGCAAGCGCCAGGCCTGGGATCCGCAAACCTTGCCGCTGCCCAAGTTGTTGCACGAACGCGAGCAAACCTTGCATCGTCTCCCGCCGGGCCTCCCGCTCGGCCCGCTCAGCCTCCCTCTCGGCCTCCCCGCCGGGCCCGCTCGGCCTCCCCGCTCGGCAAGCAAGGCCTCCTGTCGCTGCTGAAGACGCTGCATCTCGGCCTGCAATATTTGACAACAATGTTCCAAGAATGCAGAGCTAATGAACGTAAAAGTCAAAGTCAAAGAACGACTAATGAAAGTGAGAATACTTACCTGGAGTGACATTATCGCTGTCGGCCGCTGGCTTATGGGCACACTAGAGCTCGTGCTCGCTGCTCGTAGGCGGTCGAGAGGAGGAGTAGAGGCCGTGTCGAGGATGCCGTCGCCAATGTAGAACCGTCCATGCTTCTTGCCTTGCCCAATCCTCATCACTAGCTCAGGATCAAGGTGTTCCTCGGACCTCGGGTCGTAGTCTGGCCCGTGGACTAACCTTAATGCCTCCGTGTACGAACTAAGGCGGGTGTGGACGCTGGAGTTTGTGTACGCCTCGGGCCCGCATCGGGGTTGTACTCGATGTTGGACTTGGCCGGGCCCATGTGGGCGAGAGCATATGCCTCGAGTTGGGTAATTGGCCGGCCACCGTGCGCCGCCTCCTACAAAAAAGCCAACATGTGGTTAGGAATCAATTAGAATTGAACGCGGCTATATTAGACAAGTGGTGTCGACTTACATATGTCTTTTTGTATTTGCGAGGCCGGCGCCGCCCCGGTGGTGAGGTGCACCGGCATCGGCATACGGTGGTCTTTTTTCTCTTGGTGCATCTTCCGCCACCCGCGTCCAACCATTTATCCACAATAGCAGCCCGGCAATCGCAAAAGGTTGCGCACCGGCTCGGAATCACCTACAAGCCATCGAAGATCAAATTGGCATAGGTAATAATCGAAAAGAGATCAATAGGAGATGTTTTGTATTTACCAGGAGGTACTGCTCCCTTGTCAGAATCTCTGTGTCACTTCTTGCCTGCTTTCTGTTGATTCTTCTATTACAGTAGGTGGCGTTGTAGTCAATGTGCGCCCGCAGCGGGCCTCATAATACAAGTCCGAGACACGTCTTTTACAGGAAGCGTAAGCCACCTGATACGCCCTTTCCTCCCCGTCCCGGGCTGGCATCTGAAGAAGTCCTGCATAAAGACACGAGGTATCCATTATTTTATTTGAACAATGAAAGCAAAATTGGCAGTACATTATAATTGAATTAGGCAGAACTCCGGTTATATGACGGTTATATAGAACTCCGGTTATATGAATGCATAAAAGCCCTCAATTTTGTACTTCCTAATCTAATGTCCACTGGCTAGCACCTCAACATCTAAGTTTTGTGATTTTGCAATTTGCATATCTGGGAAAAGCAGAAACGAAAAAAAAAAACAGAAAAAAAAACAATACCTGCAGTACAGGTGCCGGGGCGGGTCGTCGAGGAGGGGCCGGGGCGGGGCGGCGCGGGGGCGGCCCGGATCCGGCGGCCCGGCCGCGCCGGAATGGCCGGGCGGCGGCGGCCGGGCGCGCGCGCGCGGGCGGCGGGCCGGGGGCCGGGCGGGGGCGGCCCGGATCCGCGCGCGCGCGGCCGCTCCGGGACCGGGGGCCGAGGGCCGGGCGGGCGCGCGCGCGCGCGCGCGCGCGCGCGGGCGCGCGCGCGCGCGGGCGCGGCGGGCCGGGCGCGCGCGCGCGGCGGCGTGCGGGGGGGGGCGCGCCGGCGCGCGCGGCGGCGGCCGGGGGGGCGGGGGCGGGGGCCGGGCGTGCGGCGCGCGGGCGGGGGCGCGCGGCGGCGCGCGCGCGGGGGGCGGGGCGCGCCGCGGGCGGGGCGGGGGCGCGCGGCGGGCGGGGGCGGGGCGCGCGCGGCGGGCGGGGGCGGGACGCGGGGGCGCGGGGTCGCGGGGGGGGGGGGGGACGGACGCGCGGTTATTTTTTTTTTTTTTTTGTGTGGGGGCGCGGGGCCGGGGGTATAGGGAGGGAAAAGCCGGTGCCGTTTTTTTTTTCTTGAATTTATCTTCCCCGAGAGCTCCCACTACCAACACTCGGGGAAGAGGTAGCCTTCCCGAGTGCCTCAAACATGGCACTCGGGGAAATATTTATTTATTTTTTGTTTTTTTTCACCAATTTTTTTGTGAGCCCTTCCCACATTATTTAAAACTCTTACACCAAATTTGGCTTACTTTTGAATTTATTTGTTATATTTCGTTAGTTTTTTCTTTTTCTTGAATGTTTAGGCACACTTCAAATTTGAACTACGGTACATGAAATCATATAATTTGGTGATTCAAAAAATGATATTCATGATATTTGGTGTATATTGAGGCCTTATCCACCAACTCACATGAAATATCGAGCATCTTGTTGTCGTGACATTACTAACAACATACGGAAAAAGTGTTTCTAAATTACAAAAAATCCGGACGAAGTCCGAAAATCACGAAACTTGTCGGGGAGTTGTGTTATCACATGTATAGGTTGTGTGCAAGACTAGAGAAGATTTTGAGCAAGTCCGCGACGTTTGATGCCTACAACTCACACATCTCCCGATGTGTTATCACATGGATCATGTGTGGAGATGTCCGGGTTTCGGCATCACACATCGCAACTTGCTCGAAATCTTCTCAATCGTTGCACACAACCTCTACATGTGATAACACGGTGTCCCGACAAGTTACGTGTTTTTCGGACTTCGTCCGGATTTTCTCGTAATTCATAAACACTTTTCCCGTATGTTGTTAGTCATGTCACGGCAACAAGATGCTCGATATTTCATGTGAGTGGTTGGATAAGGCCTCAATATACACCAAATATCATGAATATCATTTTTCGAATCGCCAAATTATATGATTTCATGTACTGCAGCTTCAAATTTGAACTTTTCCTAAAAATTCAAGAAAAAGAAAAAACTAACGAAATATAACAAAAAACTTCAAATGTAAGCCAAAGTTGGGCAAGGAGTCTTAAATAAAGTTTGAAGGCCTCACAAAAAAATTGGGGCAAAAAAAAACAAAAAAAAATAAATATTTCCCCGAGTGCCAGAAACTAGGCACTCGGGGAAGAGGCCTTCCCCGAGTGCCGTGGGACAAGGCACTCGGGGAAGAGGTAGCCTTCCCCGAGTGCCAGTGACTAGGCACTCGGGGAAGAGGCCCTTCCCCGAGTGCCTAGTTTCGGCACTCGGGGAAATATTTATTTTTTTTTTTTTTTTTGCCCCAATTTTTTTGTGAGGCCTTCAAACTTTATTTAAGACTCCTTGCCCAACTTTGGCTTACATTTGAAGTTTTTTGTTATATTTCGTTAGTTTTTTCTTTTTCTTGAATTTTTAGGAAAAGTTCAAATTTGAGCTGGGTACATGAAATCATATAATTTGGCGATTCGAAAAATGATATTCATGATATTTGGTGTATATTGAGGCCTTATCCAACCACTCACATGAAATATCGAGCATCTTGTTGTCGTGACATTACTAACAACATACGGAAAAAGTGTTTCTAAATTACAAAAATCCGGACGAAGTCCGAAAATCACGAAACTTGTCGGGGAGTTGTGTTATCACATGTATAGGTTGTGTGCAAGACTAGAGAAGATTTTGAGCAAGTCTGCGACGTTTGATGCCTACAACTCACACATCTCCCGATGTGTTATCACATGGATCATGTGTGGAGATGTCTGGGTTTCAGGCATCACACATCGCAACTTGCTCGAAATCTTCTCAACCGTTGCACACAACCTCTACATGTGATAACACGGTGTCCCGACAAGTTACGTGTTTTTCGGACTTCGTCCGGATTTTCCGTAATTCATAAACACTCTTCCCGTATGTTGTTAGTCATGTCACGGCAACAAGATGCTCGATATTTCATGTGAGTGGTTGGATAAGGCCTCAATATACACCAAATATCATGAATATCATTTTTCGAATCGCCAAATTATATGATTTCATGTACCCGCAGCTCAAATTTGAACTTTTCCTAAAAATTCAAGAAAAAGAAAAAACTAACGAAATATAACAAAAAACTTCAAATGTAAGCCAAAGTTGGGCAAGGAGTCTTAAATAAAGTTTGAAGGCCTCACAAAAAAATTGGGGCAAAAAAAACAAAAAAAAAATAAATATTTCCCCGAGTGCCGAAACTAGGCACTCGGGGAAGAGGCCTTCCCGAGTGCCGGGGACAAGGCACTCGGGGAAGAGGTAGCCTTCCCCGAGTGCCAATGACTAGGCACTCGGGGAAGAGCTTTTCCATTTTTTTTTAAACGGTTCCGTCTACTTGCGCCGTCAAATGCAACTTTATTTTTCCGTGTGCTTGTCTTCCCCGAGTGTTGCGCTCGGGGAAGAGGGCCTTCCCCGAGTGCCTTTCTTCCCCGAGTGCTTTGCCCTTTCAGGCACTCGGGGAAGGCCATCTTCCCCGAGTGCTTTTCTTCCCCGAGTGCAACACTCGGGGAAGATTGTCTTCCCCGAGTGCCCGATTTTTGGCACTCGGGGAAGCACGTGGCACTCGGGGAATTTTGCTTCTCCCGTAGTGACAAACAGTCATCACATATATACACTATAAAGAAACCAAGTTTTGTACTTTCTGATTCTAAATTAAAACGAGAGAGGTACATACATGCATATTTGTACATATATTAGGATGCGTTGAAGAGACATACTGTACTTATGTATACATATTTGAACAGTATTTGCTATTCTGGGGATCAAGACGGGTAGATAGATGCACTTGGGAAGACTTGAAGATAATGAGCACGGATGAGTTTTGCCGCGCACAGAAACTTGCTTGTTATTCTGTTTATTGTTTATTTAGAGCCAACTAAATCATATATCTTCTGGATCTTAGCTAACTCAAATGCATGTGAACCGACGTGCGTCGTCCACTTCTCTTCGTCTCCCATCAGCGAAGAATTAACTTTTTCGGTAGACCAACATGTTTGTTTAGAACCCAGCGAATGAGATCACTGGAATATTATTGATCTGCTCCCCACTAGTTATCTTGGAGAATTCCTCCCTGTTTCACCGGACAGAAGATTTGTTATATCATCTAGAACCTTTGAGAAGTGTAAATTTAATAAATAAAAGCTACTCAGGCAAGTAATATATAATCCATGATTGATTTTTGCTCCACACTAGTTGGGATTTTCACATTTGAATCTCAATCATTATTGCTCAAACTTATGTAGATGGATGGTTAGAAAATATTCTAACCGGCTGCATCCAGAAACTTTAAAATGAGTGCAATGTTTAAGATAATGGCTGATTAATTGGTGGTTACCTCAAAATGTGTTCAATTTTTTAAAGTAGGAACACCGGAGGAGTTATTTTTAAGTAAAGCAATTTAAAAATCAAATCTATTTATTTTATTTCCTTATTTAAGCTACGTATATAATACACGCCCTTGCACGTTGCCTATAGAGGCAAGCTAGTTTACTAAAGAAATCTGTTTCATTTTAGAAACAACTAGAGTATTAATTACATAAGAAGTTGCATTTTGCAAACATTTTCGCAATTGCTTCATTATAGACATAACATATATTATCTTGATTATTGAACCCCAGAGATCATGCGTTGCATGTCCTCTTTTTGTTCTTTGTGATCCATCTTCATAAGAAACCTACAAGCCCGCCTATGTGTATCACTTTGCCATACATTTTTACACAAAATTTTTTTATTTGTCTTATTTGGGGAACATTTGAATGTAATTGGGAATGTCATTTTACGTTTCCGTTGTGTCCAAGGATCTGATCAGCTGTATGTGAGGGCTGTACTTGTTTAAAACATTCTAGCCCTCTCATTCCAAAAAAAAAGTTACATTCTTTTGAACATAAAGAAGCAAGCAAGAGATCTTTTCAGATCGATCTGACCAGCTTGCAAAGATCACTCCCACGAGAGTGGCCAGGTTGACATTAATGCAAAGATCCCCTGGCTCAGACATTTGAATACAGGACATATACGAGGTGTAGTGGAGAAGAGATGGGTGGTGTATTTTGGACATAGTGATTATTAGGGTGAAGAAATTTAGTGGTTGTCAAGTAATACAAATATATGAATTTAGAAGAACAGAGGGATTAGAAAGATTTACACTCATAACCAGGGTTTGTATTCGGTCTACATTGGTCAGCGCCAACACCATATAAAAACTACATATGAAATTCATTGAATTGGAAACAAGTTCCTCAAAAGTTTTTTCTGATACGTGTATAGTTGTTTAAAAGTTTTGATGGGAGACATATGTATATTATAAGGTGCGAAAACAATTGAAAACTTTGCTCACCTAATTTCGGCCTACCTTACCCCTCACGCCGGACCCACCCGTCAGGTTGCATGATGACCAAAAAGGTGGAATGTTGGGGAATTCAGGAAAACCTGTCACCCTCGAAACGTTGAGTTTAACGAAGTTCTTGAGATATGTTTTTCAGGAGCAGGAATTCACGATTTTCGGGAATCTGGGACTTGCGAAGCTTCAGATTCGCGAACATGCGAATTTCGGGGATCTTGAATCGGTGAAGACTCAGGGTCATGAACACGCGGAAGCCTGGAACCTCGAACTGGCAAAGGCACGAACTTCGGAAGACAGCTAATTCGGGAATCTGTCGGGAGTCCAGTTCGGAAATCATGCGCGGAGAAATTCACGAACCGGCGAAGAAGCAAAGTCAAAGTTGTCGTACCAAAAAGTCCGGGTTTTGAGTGTGAACTGGTGGCAGGCTTGTAAATATGTTGGATGAAAAAGACATTCTTGTATGTGTTCACATTAGGAATATTCTTTGAGCTCGAGGGCGTTTTAGGTCCCTTCGTCTCCCTATAAAAGGGGGCGCGAGGGCACGTGTAAATGGATTCAGATTTTTGGAACTTGTGCCATCGACTGTGGGATTCATTGTCTCCTTTCGTCTTAATACTGTGTTTGAACACATGTTAAGAACTCTATCTCTCGTGGGGAACCATCCGAATTTTTCGGGTACCCCCAACATGGAACAACCATACGCATTTCGGGGAACATTTCTTCCAAAAATATTATTTTTTTTTTCTCACAGCAATTCCATTACCCGTCGTTCATACCCACATCAGGTCATTAATATGGGCCCCACGTTTAAACGGGTCAAACCAGCTCAATCCGTCCTAGGACAATGCGTGTGACATCAGCTCAAACCAGCTCCAGCTCGGCGCGCAGGCACGCCACCATCTGCCATGCGTCGCCGCTGTGTCCCAGCCGGGCAATGCTAATAAGCGAGCGAGCGCTACCACGGGTGGTAGTGATCGGTTTCAGACAGGCATACAAATGTTTGTTTCTCTTTTAGATACATGTGGGCCCACCTAATCATTACATTTTTGGTTTGATGCTTTCTTGTGGCAGAAACTCCATCTCCCACAGGCATAATATTCACCACGTCCCTCGTTCTCTTTCAACAAGAGTTTGTTGATTTTTATTTTCGCGTGCTGGGAGGCCTCAGGCTTGCTAGCACTCTCGTCCAACAGCTCATGTCCCGTCTTTTCCCTTTTGAGAAAAATTTATCTCTCACAAATTTTCGCTTTTGAAAATATATGTATATAAATTTAATGTATATTTTTCTAAGATAATTATGTGCATAATTTTTTATAATGACAATTTATGCATATAAGTTTTTTTCCTAACAACAAGTTTTGTGCATAACTTTTTCCTTGACGACAAGTTATACAAATAACTTTTTTTTACTACGAGTTACGTGGATAACTTTTTTTACTAAAGATAATTTATGCACATAATTTTTTCTCTAAACGACCGCTTATGCGCATAACTCTTCTCTAACCAAGAGTTATTTGCATAACTCTTATCTAACCACGAGTTATGCACATAACTTTTTCCCTACCGACAAGTTATTTGCATAACTTGTACTAATGATGAGTTATGTGCATAACTTTTATCTAATGATGAGTTATGCGCACAACTTTTTTTCTAACAATAATTTATGTGCATAACTAATTTCTACAACAAGTTATATATATAATTTATATGACATAAGCAAAACTTGTATATATAACTTATTTATGAGTAATAATTTATATATATGTATTTCAAATAAAAAAGTTGTATATATAATTTATGTTGTACGTATTTGTACATAATCAGATGAAATAGAGAGTTAGCGCCACAAGAGGCTAGCAAATGAGAACCGGTGAGGATAATGATGTTGTTATAAAAAAACTGGAGGATAATAGTTGTTGCTGGAAGTGAAACGGTGACGGGCTCACTTACACTAGTAGGAAAAGAGAATGGAAAGCCCGTGGGGCCTTCACACGTGGTTTAAGATGCCGTCGCTCCGCGTGGGAAGGGGGGTGGGGCCAGTTCGGTCGCTCCGCGCGGACGATCGCTAAATTGATTTTTCGCTGTGTCCCACGCACACATCGCACTCACGCACCATCGACCGCGCGGAGCTAGATTTCCGGCGAGTTCGAGAGGGGGTCGATTGATGTCACGAGACACTGAATATAGGCAAAATCAGAAAGGACATTATGGAGGCGGAACCAGCATGCTACGGTAGGGGGATAATGTTGAAATCCATGGACCGACGGACAGGTGAACGTATCTCAACAGGGACGTTGTTGCGGCCGGGGTCCATCAACTTCGCCGCCGTTCGGGGATGGCAGAGCAGCAGCTGGGTGCCACAGCTGAATCTTAGGGTCTTAGGGATCGGAGTTCCGGTCGCCGCCACACCGCTGGCCTACCCTCCTCCGTGTGCTTCGTCATGTCATGCCCCGGCCCACCGCCTAAGGAGCACTATAGGCAGCAGCCTGCCCGGTGAGCTCTGCCCATGGGGCCAGAGCGGGCGGCAGCGAGCGCCGGCTGCGTGGGTGGCTTGCAGCGGCCCGCCCCATCCATGTCCAGCGCCCCGCGATGCTCTCCTTGTAATGTAATATATTGACCATTTCCTGAAATGGAGAAAGACAAAAAATTTCACCACAAGTATACAAAATACAACAGATGGGTTTAGGGCTACATTGATAGAAAGCTATATGAAACGACCCGGATTTCCGCGAACGGAACCCCCGAATCTTAGCACCTCAATGGTAGTCCCAGGAGGGCTACCACGTGCAATCCCTGTCTCAGCGATTCCAAAATCCATACAGAAAGATAAAACAGTAAAGTAGAGTACAACATTTATTTTATTACATTAATCAGAGTACATCTCTTCGGCACATGCCGGGTACAAGTCCATCGGGACTGAATCAAACATAAATAAAACGTCTAGCAGCGGCTCCATGAAAGCGCGGGAAACTCCATATCCGCAGGCAGCTCAAGTGTAGGAAGAGCTCTAGTCCACCCAACCGTCGTTGTCGAAGTCGTAGTCCGGCTCTGCGTCAGAGTCACCAGGGTCTACCCGATAAGCGGGTAGGTCATGTCAGCTTCCCAACAAAGAGGCAAAAGCGGTGTATATTCTACTATGCATGAGATAACCCTATTCTGTCGTAGAAAGCTTAAGCAAAGCAAAGATTGCAACGTACAAGGTAAGCAGAATATAGCTAGGAGGTCCACACCTCGGGGAAGCTTCCGCTTCCGAGGTCCACACCTCAGGGGTCCACACCCCGCTCAAGGAATACCACACCAAAACTCCGGATCTCAACCACGATCCAGAACCCAACTCTCATCTGCGATGTGGGGCCCACCCGCTCCTATCCCCACATCTCAACGGCCGAAACCGGCTCACACACTCGAGGGAGAGAAGAAGCACAAGAGATGTGTAACTAGTCGTGGAGAGATCGAAAGACCGTCCATAACCAAGTGGACACGGACTATAGCTATAGGTTTAACACTGCGAGAGGTTGTACAACCGTACCCGCCCGAATAGGTCCGAACCGGCCGTCACCGGTGTCCGACCCTACCATAAGGCCGAAGCCCAAGTAAGTGGATAGTACCCTCCTCGCGTCTCCGAGCCCGGCCCGGCCTCCGCGGCAAGCTCATACTACCCGCGAGAGGTCCCTCGAAGCTGTGGAACCCTTCCCCGGCCTCGCTAGGGCAAAGTCTACTAAGGAGGGAAAGACCACTCCCGACACGATCACACCGATCCTCCTACATGAGGGGTGCTATCCACTACAAGTCTCACCCCGCACCCCTGCCCAATACAAGGCGGGCGGTCTGTACGAAAATAGTCATCCGAAACAAGGTCCACCGACGATCGGTCCTTAAGGGGCCGAGAGCGAGCACTCATCAACTCCATCCACACGACACGACCCTCGGGTAAGAGGCCGATCGCATCTCCCCTCGGCGGCCCGTTCACAAGTAACCAAGCGGCTCGCTCCCGCCAACACACACGGCAAGGAGATACGCACCCGAACGCACGCTAGAAACGCACCGAGATACCCACATCTCGGTCCAAGCCCGCAGTACCATCCATAATCAAGCAACAAAAGTATGGATAGTTGAGGTAAGGGACTAGCTAGGGGTCTGTAGCTAGTCCCGCAGGTAGAAGAACAAGGAAACAGGATATATCAAAACATCAAGGCATGGCTATTAAACGGGTTATGCAATTCATCAGATCAATGCATTAAAGTAAAGCACTAGCAGCTATATAACAACATAGGATCTATTTGGTTGGGAGTGACATGACACCTTCGTTGCCGTTGAAGCAGTCGCTGTCCGGAGCAGTGTACTCGGGGTCCTCCACGTCCTCCCCGGTCGAAGCTCGGGTCCGCGGCACGAGATTCGACGCGAAAATAAGGTAACAAAGTGCACATCTAAGCAATAACTCCAAATAAGAATCAATTTAGAAGATCCAAATGAACCCAAACTACCTACAATCAGCAAGGTTTCGCAAATACGGATTTATAGAAATTAGTTTTGTATTTTTACGGGCTCCCTAGAATTAGTTATGAATTTTTAAAGGTTAAAAACATTTTCCGGAAATTTAAAACGAGAAAAAGAAAAGGGGGGTTTTCTCGTTCCATGGGCCGATGGTGGGCTAAAAGGGGTTACTGCGGGGCGAAAACGGCCCACCGGGCTCGGTCCATCGGGCCCGGGCGAAAGAAGTCCGGAAAACCACCCCCGGGCTTCGGTTGTGGCCTCAACCTACAAGTTGGGCCCCGTCCACGCCTCCCGGTGGGCCGGGTGCCGCTTAGGGCCCATCGGCCTTTCTCCCCGAGGCGGCCGGGGGAAGGGGCTCGCCCCCCCCCCAGGGCGCACGCCGCGCCCGGCGGTGGCGCGGCTTTCCCTCCGGCACCGGTGGCGGCGGCGGCGCCCGGCCTCACGCCGGGGTGCGGCGGCGTCGGGTGCCGGTGTTCGCGCGAGCTCCCGCAAGTGGGGAAAACGGCTCAAAGGCCCTCTCGAAAACGTGCCGGCGTGGCATCACGCGCGCGCGCGCGGCGGCGGAGCGACGGTGCGGGGTTGGGACACGGCGCCGGGGTGCGCTCCGGTTCACCCACCCCCACCCCTTATCACTCAGCACACGGACACATCGGCTCGAAGGCCGGTTCACATGATGGAGCGGCGGGTAGCACGCGGCGCGCGGCGTCCGTAACTCCCGGCCGCGGCGCGCGGCGCGTCGCCAAGGACCGATGCGGCCGAGCTACTCCGCGGCGAGGTCGTGGCCGGGCGCGGCCGGGGTGCGGCCGGCTAGGACTCACGCACGCGTGCGCTTGACAAGAAAGAACCGAACCTCCCACCGGCGACGAGGCACGGCACCCCGCCCGACCACACGGCTCGGCGGCGCACCGCGGGGTAGCCCTCGTTCCCGCCAACAACGGCCGGGCCGCACCACGGCACACGCTCCAATCCAACCGACACCGCATGCCCGGGGTGGCCACGGCACGGCGGCGCGTCATTAGCGGCACGGGTCGCCGCGCGTTCGTGGGGGAACGGCGACGCCACGCGGCGTTCGGCGGCTCGATGGCACGCTCACGGGCGAGGCTAAGAGAAGGTACGGTGCAAGAAGAAGGGGAGGTGGCCACGGTGCTCACGGCGGGTCGGCGGTGGAGTCGTCGCGAGCTCGGCGTGGGCGGCGGTGCGGCGTCGGCGTCGTGGTTCACGGTGGTGCCCCCGCTCCGGTCCGGCTCCTCCTCGGTCACGCTCGCCTCCTTCCTCGTCCGGCTCCTTGCGACCTCGTCCGGCCCCCCGCAACAACGCGCGGCGGCGCGCGCGCGTCGGTCCTCCGCCTCGCCTCCTCTTCCTCCACTCTCCCCCTTCCTCTTCCCCCTACGGCGGAGCGGCTCGCGGGAAGGGGCAAAACCCCAATGTGGGTTGGTGGCGGTGGTCCACCGCCTCTTGCCTTCCTCCCACTTTTGAACCCACCCGCGCCGCCAAGGCAGGGCGAAATCCCGTGGGCGCCCCCCGGCTTGGACCGCCGGTGCCCGTGGCGGCGCCGGTCGCTCTCTCTCACGCGACCGTGGACCATGGGGGCAAGGCGCGGGGCGAGAAGAGGCTTTTCCTCCTCCCGGCCCCGGCTCGGTTCGCGCGCGGATGCCCGGTCCCTCGGCGTGCGTGCCGGCGGGCGGCTCGGCCGCGCCCCGCGCCGCGCGTGCGGTGCGGCGGGACCGGCGGCGCCAAGCGGCTCGGTGACTAGGATGCGGGCGCGGTGAGGATAAGGGAAGGGCCGACGCGCGCGGGGTCCACTTGCCGAGAGACAAAGGAGAGGGTGAAGCGGCGCGAGTTAGTTGGGCCGAATGGGGACGCGGGCCGGGCCGGCCGCATCGCAAGGAAAGGTGGATACGGCCCAGCTAGCAGGTTTGACTAATTTGCAAAATAAAATAGTAAGGTTTGAACCTAGGGACTGAATTTAGAGTTTGAATTTGACCCCCACTCAAATTCAAACATCACACATTTGAACTCCAAAATAACCAGGGAAAAACCAACTCACTTATTTTACCATATTTTAAATATATGTTTTATAAATAGGATAGATTGGTGGAGAATTTAGAGAAGGGCTAGCAATTTGGTTCAAAAATTGATAGCACTCACATCCAAGCAAAAAGTTTTAAATTTTCGCAAAATTTACACACCTAAATTCCCGGGTTGTTACATTCTCCCCCACCGGCGAGAATCTCGTCCTCGAGATTTAGTCCTCGACCTCCTCTGTGAACAAGTGAGGGTACTCTTTCCTGAGATCGGCCTCCTTCTCCCATGTTGCTTCTCGCTCTGTATGGTTGCTCCACAACACTCTACAGAAAGGAATGGTAGTTCTCCTTGTTTCCTTGACAGCTCCGTCCAAGATTTTCTCAGGATATTCTGTATATTCCAGGTTGTCTTGCAAGTCAAGCAACTCCATGGGCACTTGCTTTGCCTCCCTTCGCCTTCTCACTCTTCTTCGACCGTGACACGTGAAACACCGGGTGAACTCCCGCCATTGTCTCGGGTAGTGCAAGCTGGTAGGCCAAACTTCCAATCCTTCGGGTGATTGGGTACGGCCCCACGTACCTCGGTGCGAGCTTTCCCTTCACCAAAAACCTCTTAGTTCCTCGAAGCGGTGAGACCTTCAAGTACACTCGGTCGCCCACTGCAAAAGTCAACTCTCTTCTCCTTTTGTCGGCATAGCTCTTCTGACGGCTTTGAGCGATCTTCAGGTTCTCACGAACTTTCTCAACTTTCTCCTCTGCTTCCTCAATGATTGCTGGCCCAAACAAAGGTCCGCTCTCCCACCTCTCGACCAAGCTAGCGGGGTTCGCACTTCCGCCCGTAAAGGGCCTCAAAGGGTGCCATCCGGAGACTTGCTTGAAAGCCGTTGTTGTACGAGAACTCGCAAACGGCAACCGCTCTCCCAATCGGTGCCATAAGTGAGTGCACACGCTCGTAGCATATCCTCCAACACCCGGTTGACCCTCTCCGTCCGACCATCGGTCCGTGGGTGAAAAGTCTGTGCCGTAGCCGAGAGTGGTGCCCATAAGCTTGTGGAAACTCGCCAAAACTTGGAGACAACCTGTGGTCCTCGATCGGATACAATACTTCGGGTGCCCCGTGCGGCCGAGTATGTGCTCTACGTACGGTTCGCCACTTCTCGGTTGCGTACCGGTCTTCACCGCACAAAGTGAGCCACTTTGGTCGCCCGTCCACTATGACCCAAACCGAGTCGTTTCCTTTTGGTGTTCGAGGAAGTCCCACCACAAAGTCCATGGAAATGTCCTCCCACTTCCAAACCGGAATAACCAACGGCTTCAACAAACCAACGGGTTTCGATGTTCAATCTTTACTCGCTACGGGTGTGTCGCAACGAGCCACGTAGTGTGCTATATCCTTCTTCATGTCCTTCCACCGCATGCCGATCCTCGGATCTCTGTACATCTTGGTGCTTCGCCGGTGAATCGAGTACCTCGAGTCGTGAGCTTCTCTCATGATCTGCTCCCGGAGTGCCCTGTCTTGTGGTACACAGATCCGTTCTTTCAACCACACGGTGCCTTGTTCATCAACCCGGTAGTTCTCTGCTTTGCCCTGCTTCATTAGTTCTCGCAAAGCTTTGATTTCTGCACACTCCTTCTGGGCTGTACGGATTCGTTCCTCCAGGTCATAGGTCACTTGCATCACGTTGGCTTGACCTTGGTCTACAATTTCAATTCTCGGCTTCTCTAGCTCTTCATGCGGGCGGGTTGCTCTTCTTTTACCATGAGGTTGTTGCAATAGTTTTTCCAGCTCGGTGCATCCGCCACGACGTTAGCTTTGCCTCGGGTGGTAGTTGATCTCGACGTCGTAGTCCTTGATCGGCTCTAACCATCGCCTCTCGCCTCATGTTCAACTCGTCCGGGTAAAGAAGTACTTCGTGGCTCTTGTGGTCGGAAAACGGCTCACACTTGTTCCCTATCGTGTAGTGTCTCCGGATCTTGAGCGCATGCACAACGGTACTGCCACTCCAAGTCGTGTGTCGGGTAGTTTTCCTCGTGTTTCTTCGACCGCCTAGAAGCATAAGCCACAACTTTCCCTTCCCCGCATCAGCACACATCCGAGTCCTTGCCTTGAAGCGTCACAATAGACCACAAAGTCTTTCTTGATATCTCGGGGGTGAGCACCGGGGCTGTGGTAAGTCTCTTTTTCGGCTCTTGAAAGCTCTTCTCACACGCTTCGACCACTCGAACTTTGTGTTGTTCTTGAGCAACTCTGTCATTGGCTTGGCGATCTTGGAAAAGTTCTCAATGAACCTCCGGTAGTAACCTCGCCAACCCAAGGAAGCTTCTGACGTCTGTCACGTTCAACGGTTGCTCCCACTTGGTCACTGACTCAACCTTGGACGGATCCACGGCTATTCCCTCTGTTGACAACACGTGACCCAAGAACGCGACCTTCTCCATCCAGAACTCGCACTTGCTGAACTTAGCGTACAGTTTCTGCTGCCTTAGCCTCTCTAGCACGACTCTCAGGTGCTCCTCGTGCTCCTCAGTGGTCTCAGAGTAGATCAAGATATCGTCGATAAACACCACTACAAACTTGTCCAACTCTTCCATGAAGACCTTGTTCATCAAGTTCATGAAGTAAACGAGGGCGTTGGTCGGCCCGAAGGAAACCACCACGAACTCGTACAAGCCGTAACGTGTGGTGAAGGCGTCTTGGGTATATCCTACTCTCGGATCTTCATCTCGGTGGTAGCCCGACCTCAAGTCGATCTTGGAAAAGAACCTTGCCTTTTTGAGCCTATCCAACAAATCCTCGATTCCGGGTAGCGGGTACTTGTTCTTGATTGTCATCGAGTTGAGCGTGCGGTAGTCAATGCACATCCTCTTTGTCTTGTCTTTCTTCTCCACGAAGAGCACCGGTGAACCCCACGGTGAGGCACTCGGCCGAACAAACCCTTGCTCGAGCAACTTCTTGAGCCGTTTCTTCAACTCGTCCGGCTCGTCGACGACATCCGGTACGGACTCTTTGCAACGGGCCCCGCCCCCGGCATCGCCTCAATCACGAACTCCACGTCCCGGTGCGGGGGTAACTCCGTAAGCTCCTCCGGGAACACGTCCGAAACTCACGGACCACCGGGATTTCTTCAATCTCTTTCCCACTCATGTTGCACATCATCGTAGCGGCCTTCGGACTCGCGGGCCGAGACCGAGAGACGTGGTGCCTTTGCTGTGACTGGTGGCCCTGAGCGTAACCTCGTCCTCTCGCCTCCGTGGTGGTCCTGAGCGGCCTGCCTGGTCTGTGCGCTTGGACTTGCTTCCACGAACCTCCATGTACTCAAGCCTTGACCTCTCTACGATCGGTGCCTTGTCGATGATGGAGCGAAGTGTCGGGCGGTCGTGTGCGGACAAGTGGTGTGCCATCCCCTTGTGCGGCCCCTTCCCCGAACCGGTAGACTTTCTTCTTCTCTCGTGTCGGTGTCGTCCGGCACGTACCTCATCGGCTCCCCGGTAGCGGTTGGCGTACTCCCGCACCGACATGTTTCCCATCTTGAGGTGCCTCGAACTCATCGGCCTTTTTGTCCATCACCGCGTCGGGATGTGGTGACTCCCGAAGGCCTCCACAAACTCGTCCCACCCGATGTGCAACGGGTCCCGGTGCGAGTCACGCGTAGCCGTCCCACCACGCACCGGCCGTGCCGATCGGCCGGTGCGCGGCCACGGTCACACACTCCTCCTCTCGTAAGCTCGGTCGGCTCCGGCTTCTTCTCAATCTCACGTAGCCAGTTGTCTGCGTCCATCGGGTCTGCTGAGTGGTCGAAGGTAGGCGGTCGCGGCCTTGTTGAAGTTCTCAACCTTCTTCTGGAAACCCTCTGGCGCGTTGCGGTTCTGACCCCTGTTGTTGTTGTTGTTCTGAGCTAGCATCTGGGTGATCGTCTGCATCAGCTGAGTCTGTACTGCCATCACGTCGGCCAAGTTCGGGGGAGGTGGCGGTGGTGGCACCTCGTGTCCCTGAGCCTGGCCTGCTCCTCCCTCGGCCGGGGTACCTCGCTCGTGCTCGAGCTCCTGCTCCTGAGCTCCCTCGTCGTCGTGCGCGGCTCCTCGACCGCCAACTCGGCCTCCTCGGCCTACGCGGCCGCCGGCCTCCGCGGAGCCCGCCCTCGTGGCGCGTGACCTCCACGGCGTCCGCGGCCTCCTCACTCCCCGCCGGGTTAGGGGCATCCTCCCCCTCCGTCGTCCCCGGCCGACCTCCTCGAAACGGGCCAGAGTCGCCCGACCTCCTTGCTCCCGACATCCGTTCCAATTGCAAGAGTCGGTAGTGGTAGGGAGAATATATTTATCGTGGTTATTAACTATAAGGGAGTAATCCTCGCTAACAATCAAAGAATTCATACGGACATAAAGAAGCATAAAATCCGAAAGAAACCATGAAGATCCATGTCACTCAATCAATGCCACCATACAAAAGGGGTGCACCTCGAGGTTTACTCCAACGACCTTCGAGGGTGCACGGCAACACATCACGCTAACGCATGGTACATCATGGGGTAGCTACTACAGGCATGACAACATGAGCGGCAGCATCACATCTAACTTGTTACATCGACTCAGAATCTACTGCTAGATCTCTGCTCCCATCACGGGGTACACTGCGGTGCCTCTGGGCTGGAGTCTGGTGGAACCGAGTAGAACGGTGGTGAGTGAGTCCCTGGGTAACCCGGCACCCTGATCGCCGGTCCTCCGTAGTAGTCTCGGGTATCCTGAAGAGCACGGTCCATCTCTGCTGTGTCCTGAGAACCACTCGGGTACGGGCGTACACGTGGTAGGAGTGTCGGCGGTAGCTCGAAGGTCTCTGTCCTCAGTCGTGGCCTCTTCTTAGGTGGTAGCTGCGCGGAGAGCTCCTCCAACTCTCTCAGCCTCTGCTGGTCAGAACGCTCCCAGGCCGTGCGGGTCCTGGCTGCTCGGTCTCTCTCCTCGTAGACCAGTCCACCGAGGTAGCACAAGTGGTGGTAGTTGTGTCGACTCGCCTCCTGAAGATCCCACACCTTGACTTGATAGTCGACCGCCGCAGCCTCCAACCGACTCCAACTGGTCCCTGGCCTCAGCAAGCCTCACTCTGTCCTCACGCGTGGCCTCCACTGTAGCCCGGTGCAACTCCCCCGCTCCGTCCTCGGCCGTGCCTCCGGTAGCGATCCTCCCGGCGTCCCTCTCGCGTCCGGGCCGTGGGCCGTGGCCGCCGCCAAGCCGTACCGGCCTCTCCGTTCCTCTCGTGTGACTCCTCCAACCGGTCAAGCAAATCCTCTCTCTCCATCTCCGTGTCCCGAACCCGCCGCAGGTATCATCCCACTTCCACCGAAGGTACGCGATCTCACCGTCTGCCCAGAAAAGCGCCTGGTCCTGAGCCAGGATGCACCGTCTGGCTGCGTGCATCCTCCCCGTTCTCCTCCACAACGGTCACCTCAAGGTACCGCACTCGGTTGCTCGTGTCCCGCCGTCCCAAGTCGTAGATCCCCGCCGGAAGCACGCCGAACGGGGTGTCCTTGAGCTTCTCCTTGAGCCGAACACAAACCATCTTGAGAGCTCGCGTGTGCCGCTCCGGTGTGCCTCGGTGGTCGAACTCTCGAAACAAGGCACCTTAACCTCCTTGAACTCGGCACCCGTGGGTCTGCCGGCACCGTAACGGTCGGGGAAAGTGGGTGTCTCGCTCCCCGTGCCCCATGGTCCTCCCCTTGTAGCCGACTCGGTCGGTCCCTACTCCAGGCCGCCTCCGGGCACTCCCCTCGGCAAGTGGCGAAGCCTCCGACCTTCCTGCCGTCCGACTCCAAAGGGATCCAAGCTTCCTCCGCCATCTGCACAACGTTGTTAGAGCGTAGTTAGTAAGGTAGTTAGTGAAAGTTAATCAAGGTAATGCATATATAAAAAAGTATAGTTATATACATACGGAAGCCAAGGGGTTTATATAAAGTTTCAAGGTTCAAAAACGGCTTCCTATACTATCGACCATTCCCGGGGCTCGTCCTACAACCAAGCATGGCTCGGTACCAACCGAAACGACCCGGATTTCCGCGAACGGAACCCCCGAATCTTAGCACCTCGGTGGTAGTCCCGGAAGGGCTACCACGTGCAATCCCCGTCTCGGCGATGCCAAAATCCATACGAAAAGATAAAAACAAGAAAGTAGAGTACAACATTTATTTTATTACATTAATCGAGTACATCTCTTCGGCACATGCCGGTACAAGTCCATCGGGGCCGAATCAAACATAAATAAAACGTCTAGCAAGCGGCTCCATGAAAGCGCGGGAAACTCCATATCCGCGGGCGGCTCAAGTGTAGGAAGAGCTCTAGTCCACCCA
Organism: Cenchrus americanus; assembly: GCA_947561735.1. NCBI lineage: Eukaryota > Viridiplantae > Streptophyta > Magnoliopsida > Poales > Poaceae > Cenchrus > Cenchrus americanus. The sequence goes on from OX387239.1 coordinate 11,017,147, forward strand.
ACCGTCGTTGTCGAAGTCGTAGTCCGGCTCTGCGTCAGAGTCACCAGGGTCTACCCGATAAGCGGGTAGGTCATGTCGACTTCCCAACAAAGAGGCAAAAGCGGTGTATATTCTACTATGCATGAGATAACCCTATTCTGGCTGTAGAAAGCTTAAGCAAAGCAAAGATTGCAACGTACAAGGTAAGCGAGAATATAGCTAGGAGGTCCACACCTCGGGAAGCTTCCGCTTCCGAGGTCCACACCTCGGGGTCCACACCCCGCTCAAGGAATACCACACCAAAACTCCGGATCTCAACCACGATCCGAACCCAACTCTCATCCGCGATGTGGGGCCCACCGGCTCCTATCCCCACATCTCAACGGCCGAAACCGGCTCACACACTCGGGGGAGAAAAGAAGCACAAGAGATGTGTAACTAGTCGGGTGAGAGATCGAAAGACCGTCCATAACCAATGGACACGGACTATAGCTATAGGTTTAACACTCGCAGGTTGTACAACCGTACCCACCCGAATAGGTCCGGAACCGGCCGTCACCGGTGTCCGACCCTACCATACGGCTGAAGCCCAAGTAAGTGGATAGTACCCTCCTGCGTCTCCGAGCCTGGCCCAGCCTCCGCGGCAGAGCTCATACTACCCGCGAGAGGTCCCTCGAAGCTGTGGAACCCTTCCCCGGCCCCGGACAGGGCAAAGTCTACTAAGGAGGGAAAGACCACTCCCGACACGATCACACCGATCCTCCTACAGGAGGGGTGCTATCCACTACAAGTCTCACCCCGCACCCCCGCCCAATACAAGGCGGGCGGTCTGTACGAAAATAGTCATCCGAAACAAGGTCCACTGACGATCGGTCCTTAAGGGGCCGAGAGCGAGCACTCATCAACTCCATCCACACGACACGACCCTCGGGTAAGAGGCCGCATCGCATCTCCCCTCGGCGGCCGTTCACAAGTAACCAAGCGGCTCGCTCCCGCCAACACACGAGCAAGGAGATACGCACCCGAACGCACGCTAGAAACGCACCGAGATACCCACATCTCGGTCAAGCCAGAGCACCATCCATAATCAAGCAACAAAAATATGGATAGTTGAGGTAAGGGACTAGCTAGGGGTCTGTAGCTAGTCCCGCAGGTAGAAGAACAAGGAAACAGGATATATCAAAACATCAAGGCATGGCTATTAAACGGGTTATGCAATTCATCAGATCAATGCATTAAAGTAAAGCACTAGCAGCTATATAACAACATAGGATCTATATGGTTGGGAGTGACATGACACCTTCGTTGCCGTTGAAGCGGCCGTCGTCCGGAGCAATGTACTCGGGGTCCTCCACGTCCTCCTGGTCGAAGCTCGGGTCTGCGGCACGAGATTCGACGCGAAAATAAGGTAACGATGCACATCTAAGCAATAACTCCAAATAAGAATCAATTTAGAAGATCCAAATGAACCCAAACTACCTACAATCGGCAAGGTTTCGCAAATACGGATTTATAGAAATTAGTTTTGTATTTTTTACGGGCTCCCTAGAATTAGTTATGAATTTTTAAAGGTTAAAAACATTTTCCGGAAATTTAAAACAGAAAAGAAAAGGGGGGTTTTCTCGTTCTATGGGCCGAAGGTGGGCTAAAAGGGATTACTGGGCTGAAAACGGCCCACTGGGCTCGGTCCATCGGGCCCAGGCGAAAGAAGTCCAGAAAACCACCCTGGGCTTCTGGTTGTGGCCTCAACCTACAAGTTGGGCCCCTCCACAGCTCCCCGGTGGGCCGGGTGCCGCTTAGGGCCCATCGGCCTTTCTCCCTGAGGCGGCTGGGGGAAGGGGCTCGCCCCCCCCAGGCGCACGCCGCGCCCGGCGTCGTCGCGGCTTTCCCTCCGGCACCGGTGGCGGCGGCGGCGCCCGGCCTCACGCCGGGGTGCGCCGGCGTCGGGTGCCGGTGTTCGCGCGAGCTCCCGCAGGTGGGGAAAACGGCTCAAAAGCCCTCTTGAAAACATGCCCGGCGCGGCATCACCGGCGCGCGCGCGCGCGGCGGCGGAGCGACGGTGCGGGGTTGGGACACGGCGCCGGGGTGCGCTCCGGTTCACCCACCCCCCACCCCTTATCACTCGGCACACGGACACATCGGCTCGAAGGCCGGTTCACGGGATGGAGCGGCGGGTAGCACGCGGCGCGCGGCGTCCCGTGAACTCCCGGCCCGCGCGCGCGGCGCGTCGCCAAGGACCGATGCGCCGAGCGACTCCGCGGCGAGGTCGTGGCCGGGGCGCGCCGGGGTGCGGCCGGCTAGGACTCACGCACGCCCGCGCTTGACAAAGAAAGAACCGAACCTCCCACCGGCGACGAGGCACGCGCACCCGCCCGACCACACGGCTCGGCGGCGCACCGCGAGGTAGCCCTCGTTCCGGCCAACAACGGCGGCCGCACCACGGCACACGCTCCAATCCAACCGACACCGCATGCCCGGGGTGGCCACGCGCGGCGCGCGCGTCATTAGCGGCACGGGTCGCCGCGCGTTCGTGGGGGAACGGCGACGCCACCGGCGTTCGGCGGCTCGATGGCACGAGCACAGGCGAGGCTAAGAGAAGGTACGGTGCAAGAAGAAGGGGAGGTGGCCACCGTTGACGGTGAAAATCCGTCAACCTAGCCATGAGTTTACCTTCGGTGTTGGCATGAGTTTTATACCTTATCCATTGGTACTAACCCCCGTGGTATAACAAGTTCACGTGTGCATGTCGGTTTTGGAGTTTAATGTTTATGCAGGGTTTTAGTGTTGAATGCAAGACTTTCGGGATAAGTTCATCAAGCACCTCATGACAAGACCTTGAAGCCCTGAACAAGTCATGCAATAAAGCAAACTTAACTCCAAGAAGCCGGGGACTTGATCCGAGAAGACGACGCGACTCCGGGGACCGACCGGAAAAGTGCTCGAATCTTGCAAGACAAGGAGTTGAGTCCACTTCGGAGAGAAACCGACGACATGGACCTACATGCGAAGGGGGAAACATCCGGAAAGCAAGGGAACCGACGTGGGGCAAAGGAGCCCACGGGGCCGGGCCTAAATGGGCCCGGGCCGGCCGGCCGCCGGTCCGGTCGGCCCCTGTGCCCATTTTGGGCCCAAACTCGCTCTCCTTTGCCCTAGCCGCCAATCGGGCTATTTATAGTCCCCTGACCGAGAGCCACGCAGAGAAGATTTCGTCTTCGGCCGCCGAGAAGCAGAGAAGAGAGGGACACCATCTCGGAGAGGAGAGGGTCGAGCTAGTTGACTAGGGTTCCCCTAGCCGACGTGGGAACCTTGCACGGAAGACCACGTCGGAGTTCCCGAGCTAGAAGCAAGATCAAGGAAGGATCCCGGTGGTGATCTTGTGTATGTATCATTGTCATAGTTGAATTATCAAGTTGAATCTTTTCCTAGCGATCAAGTGTTTCCTCGAAGATTTCGTTTTTCGATCGTCTTGCTTATTCCAATTCTATTCGTACGATAGATTACATAGGGTGTTCTTGTAGCCGCGGTGGCTAGAGGTACACGCCGGATCTTCCGAAAGAATCTCGACTTGTCTTTTGACTTGCCCTAAGCTCCCCGCATGAATAGGGATACGTTGTGACGAACGGGGGTCTCGAAAGGCGGATGTTTTCGGATTTGGACGGGAAACCACGATTTAAAGAGGCTTTTATTAAGATTCGATTTGCTACTTCTTCTCTTGCTTGGAACTTCAACAAAAGGCTTACCCCGATCCCTCTAGATCGGTTTATCTACCCAATCTTACTTTGTTTTCTCCGGTTTTTAGTAGATTAGATCTGTTTTGTGTCTTTTACTTGGTTGCATTAGGTATTTGGCTTTAATAGATTAAGTCTTGCGTCACACATTTGTTCCACGGATTCGATACCTTGGGTTCACCACTCGAGGGAAGAAGGGTCCCTTGACTACGACGGGAGACTTGTACGCTTGCAAGTCACAAACGAATTTTGATACAATTATTAACCGTCAACAAGCCCCTTTTTTCCGGCGCCGTTGCCGGGAACAAGTGATCAAGATTTGATTTTTATTGCTTTTTTTGTAATTTTCAGTATTCTTTTTGTTTTTATTTTTGCATCTACTAAATTTTGATCATCCTCAAAACACATCTAATCTAGTTTGTCTAACTCTAGTTTTTATAGATTTGTTTTTACTTTCTAGTTTTTTGCATACTTTGTTTATTGCTAACCCTAACAGGAGATGGACGGCTACCTCTCCAACAAACCCAATAATTTTGTGGATGATCCAGAAAAACTTTACAAGCTAAGGAGACGCGAAGCACATCAAGCTAAAAAGCTGGATTTTGTAGATTCGGAGTCGGAAGACAAAGGATCGCAGGAATCTCCGAAGAATTCACCACCTCAAAGTCCGCGGGAGAATCGACCTCCACCAATGGGTGACCAACCACCGAAGAACGCAAGATTGGGGAGCTATGCACCCCGGACATCATCGACCTACCAATCTTGAACCTCGAGGAGATCGGAAGACCGTTCGAGATCAAGACCTCAACAATCCGCATGGTGCAACATTCACCCTTCACCGGCAAAGAGGATCCGAACCTTCACCTCCAAGCATTCATTCAACTATGTCGACTTTCAACATGGATGGGGTGACTCAAGATCAAATGAGGGCAAGGCTTTTTCCGTTTTCACTACTCGGGAAGGCTTTGCAATGGTTCCACTCTCGGCCGGCGGAGACGGTGCAAAATTGGAACACGTTGATGAAGGCTTTCATGAAGGAATACTACTCACCGGTAAAACTCAAAGCTTGCGTAATAAGATTGCCACCTTTGTTCAATATCCTACGAAACTATCTCGGAGGCATTCGAGCGCTTCAACGAGTACACCCGGCGGTTCCACATCACAAGTTCCCGAAAGAAGACCTCGTGCAAAAGTTCTATCAAGGACTCACCATGGCGTCAAGGACGATCATCGATGCATCGGCGGGAGGATCTATCATCGAGCTTACACCGACGGAAGCTTTCACGCTATTCAAGAAGGTCGCGGATAATGACACATGGGCGTCATCCGGCGCCTACATCCGGCTCAACCCATGGGGAACGTCAAAGGAGTCTTGCAAGTGGAGAAGGAAGACATACTTGAGGGCAAGATCGACTCGCTCATGAGGAGGTTGGAGAAGATGGAGATGGAAAAGAAAGAGGCTCAAGACTTGAAGGCCGCCGAAGCAAGGTCCACATGCGAAGAATGTGGAGAGTATGGCCATGTCCGCAAAGATTGTCCTGAGGAAGCCAAAGTGCTCGACTACATGAGGAAGGGAGAATTGCCGAACTTCCGCTACGGGCAAGGTAGGCCTCAATTTAATGCAAGCTCATCTATTCCTAACGCGGTTCCGCTTCGTATACAATTGAAGGAGTTCATGGATGAGCAAGCTAAGATCAACAAGGACACCGTCACCAAGTTCAAGACCATAGACAAGGTGTTGGAAAACATCGATAGCAAAGTGACGGAGGTCGGAAGTTCCAATCATCAAGTGCTCAACATGATGAAGATGCTCGAGACGCAAGTTGGACAACTTGCGGGCGCCTCACTAATGATGAAGGGAAGCTTCCGGGGACAACCCAAATGTCCCGAATCGGCGAAGGCCATTCAAACACGTTCGGGGAAGGAGACCGAAGATCCGGAACGTTCCGCGGGAGCAAGGAAGCTTAAAACATCCACCGAGGTGGAAGGAGCCGCTAAAGAGAAGGTTGCGGGGATCGTCACCGAGGAACCCGAATTTGAGATGCCGGAGGATGACACGAGGATACCGCAACTCAAGCCACGCTACTTCCGAGGTAAACTTGACAACCACTTTGAGAAGTTTGTGGAAGTTGTGCGTAGACTTAGCATCAACATGCCATTACTAGATGCCCTACAAGTACCTACATATTCTCGTTACTTTAAAGACATACTTGCAAATAAATATGAGATAGCAACACTCGGGGTAGATCATGTCAAGATGTCCGAGGAGTGTAGTGCGGCTATTGCTTATGGGCTAGAGAAGCAAAAAGACCTCGGGTGCCCTACAATTCCATGTTCGCTTGGTTCTTTCAACTTCGAGAAGGCGTTATGCGACCTTGGAGCTAGTGTGAGTGTCACGCCGAGGGATGTGTTCGAGAAGCTACGCCTACCAATGGAGCCTACGGGAATATGTTTGGAGTTGGGAGACAACTCCATTCGCTATCCCTTGGGCATTGCCGAAGATGTACCCGTGAAGATTGGACACCACTTCATCCCCGTCGACTTCGTTGTGCTCGAGATGGGAGAGAGGGAGAAGCCGCCGCTCATCCTAGGGAGGCCGTTCCTCAAGACCGTGGGAGCTACTATTGATGTTGGCAAGGGGGAGATCATGTTCGATATCAACGGAGAAAAGAGTTCCTTCAAGTTCCGTCCAAGGATTGAGGCATGCAACATGATTGGAGTGAAGGGAGAACCAAAACAAACGGAGGGGCTGAAAAAGAAGAAGGAGCCGAAAAAAATGAACGTAACGAAAATCAAAGAAGGTGTTGCATCCGTCAAGACAAAGGAAGAGAAGCCGCCCGTGAAGACCAAAAAAATGACTAAGCCGACTAAGCCGGAAGACAAGCCCGCGCCCAAGATGGTGCGGAAGTGGGTACCCAAGATTGCAACGCCCGCAAAGAGCGTTGATCCGGAGTAATCAAGTGAAGAAGTCTAGCTATAGACTATAAACGAAGCGCTAGGCGGGGAGGCAACCCGTTTCGTCGAGTCAAGAATAAGCTACGGGAGGACAACCCGATTCCAGGTTTTTCGAGTATTTTTAATAATTTAGTTTTTGAGTTTTACTACGCAAAGACATTAGACTTAGAAGTGGTTGAACAATATTAGAGACATAATTCTTGATTGAATGTTTGCTTTATCATAAACCCTTTGCATGAACCCTCCTATGTGCTTGTTTGATTCTTTTCTTTTCGATAAACCTCAACCAAATAATTTCAGAACCTCAACTCAACCTTTCACCCTCATTATGGTGCCGAGGTTGACTTATTTTTCATGCTAAAACCACACGAGTAGAGCCACGATTTGTGTTTAAGTGTTAATAAAATTCAGCACGTGGTATGTCACACCCCGAAATTTCCAATTTCGGGATGTGAATAGAAAGAATAATTAAATAATGATTTTCTCATAATTTTAAAATTTTTCCAACATTTATTTTTCTTTACGGGAATATAGTATAGGAGAAATCCTTTGATTGATTTTCTAAATTAAATAAAAAGTTGTGAGTGTTGCATTCATGCCGATGCATCTAGTGGTTCCTGAGTGCAAAAAGGTTTCAAAAATGCATTTAGGAGCTGTCCAAACTCTTCCGAGAATTTTCCGGATTTTTCTGGAATTTATTCTCATTTTCCTTGAGCTATTTCTATTTATTAGAAGGCTCTAAAATCTTTTTCATGAGCACCAAATGCTTTATTTGGGTTGTTCATGTCTTAATCTATCTCTAGGAATTTTCCTGGATTTTTTTTTGATTTTCTCGAGTATTTTTCGTGCTTTAAAATAATTTACGAATTTTTCCGGATTATTTTTCGCACCGGAAATACTTTCAAAAAAAACCTATTCTATCGAGTTGGGCCGAGCCCGTGGGCTCGACCCGCCCGCGCCCGCCCGCGCACGCGGCCCGGCCCGCCATGGCCCATCGGGGCCCGCCCGGGCCGCCGGCCCGGCCGCCGCCGCCGCCTTCCGTGGGGGCGTGCCCCGGCTCGCGCCCCTATAAAGGAGCCGCCGGGCCGCGCGCCTCGCCCTAGGCCGCCTCCCCGCGCCGTTCCCGCCGCCGCCACCCGGGCCGCACCGGCGCCGCCGCCGCCCGCGCACCGCCCGCGCCGCTCGCCGGACCGAGCTCCCGCCGCCGTTGACCTCCGAATACCGCCGCTCCCCGTCGTTCTCCGCCCGAGGTGAGCGTCCCATCGAGTTCCCCTTGATCCCCTCTACCCGTTCCTAGCCTCGGCCGAGCTTCTCGTCGCCCGGAGCACCGGCGCCGCCGGCCCGCCCCCTTCCTGTGCGCTGTGCGGTCTGGTCCTGAGGAAGAAGATAAGGCCGGTTTGCACTTAGGCCCTCAGCCTTTTCGTTAATTTTTGATCTGTTTCTTGTGTCTAGCAACTCATTCATGTAACCCCCTACATCTATTAGATCCCTGCAACCAGATCCAACCAGAGCACTTTTATAGATCTAACCCTGAGTTGTATCCTTTTTGCAAGCACTGTTTGATGTGTCTTGCGGATTTTCTTTGCTAACCCCTAAAAGCTATAGTTAATCGCGACTAGGTCCCTGCAATCTTGTTTTGCTCACCAAATCTTCGTTTTAGCTCCGATTTAATCCGTTCAAGTTGCGTTAGGTCCATAATAGTGTAAAGCACGCGTTAGTGGTGTGTTTTCACCATGTTTTGTTTTCTGAAAATAAAATTAATATTAATTTTGATTAATGCCTAGTATACATGTCTTTTATAAATAAAAGCAATATAGATCTATATATCGTTTTTCATAATCAAATTTAATTTGATTAATGATTACTTTACATGCTTTTATGAATAAAACCTAATTAGATCTTTTACTCGGTTTTCCATAAGTCAAATATTAATTTGCTTAATGATTAATTAACTTTTATAATTAAAAGTTGATTAGGCTTTTACTCCGGCTTTATAAATAAATGTTAATCTTGATTAATACCAATTTAATACTGTTCTGATAATAATATGATGAACTCGAATTACAAAGTTCCGTTTAGATTGTTCATATAGTTTAGTTTTTCAAAATTAAATGTTTAATCGGTTTAATCAATATATGAATCTTTATTAATAAAATTTGACTAGTTCTTTACACCGGTTTCATAAATAAAGTTTAATATTGCATTAATGTCAACATAGGGTATTTTATTTCAAATATCCTTTATAATTGTTTTGTTAAATAAAATGAACCTAGCTCATAGCTTTGCTCTCTCATTTATGCAAAACGTTTGCTAGACGTTCTTTTCTCAGCTCAATCTAAGTGTAATCTTTCCGGTTCTTGCTCAATCTTTCACAACCATCTCTTTAAAGCTAACCAAACCTTTCCAAGCACACTTTGTGTTCTTTAGTGATCCATCTAATCGAGCCTATCCTTTAGTGCGTTCTTTTAAAGCTTTCTTTTGATTAGTGCTTTGTTCTTAGTATATGCTTGTTTGTTTGCTTTGTGTATGTTTGTGCCCGATGATTGATGCGCTTAGAGTGAACGCCGTTCGAGAAGTTTGGAAGAGCTTGAAGTTGAAGATATCCTGAGCAACGACATTACTTTGGTTAAAGGCAAGTGTGTCCTTGATCTTTTGTCCTAAGAACTATATTTAATCACTCATTGCATATGCTTGCATTAATATGATGGGACCCATGTTTAAGGTTTGACTAGTGTTATTTATCCCGTGCCTTGATCAAACAGGTTTATCTTTATGTTGGGTAGCTATGCTTAGTTGCTATACCCGGGTTTGGTGGTTTTAATGAACAACAATGATGAACTTGTTTTACCTTTGTGTTATATATTTGGATGCTTAATACAAGACCATATGATTAATCGGAACATGGAGAACCACCCGGACAACGGTGCAACCACAAGGACTATATGGCTCGGTCTTGGCCGATTAATTAGGGAAGTCTTTGTGTGGTTATTACTCGCATAGTAGGTTGGGGACGGAGGAATGCTTTTATGGCTCTTCTATTCCGGAGCGGTGATGGAACGAAAGATTCTATGGCTTACCGTCCGTAATAGAAGTGTGGTACGAAAGATAGCCTCTATGACATACTATTATGGACTAATACGCACGGGAGGACTCTTTGTAAAGGTCTCGTAGCGTCCCTATGCAATCACACCTCGGAAGTGTGGTATGATGCCCGCGCAACATCACATGGTTGGGTTTAAAGTTCTTCGGGACTTTTACGCGACTTGTGGGTAAAGATGTACAATCTCTCGTAGAGTGTAAAACTAATCGATTAGCCGTGCCCACGGTCACGGCGGCCCGGACCCTCACATGATAATTGAACTTGAAGATGGACTTAAATCGTTCTCTCTGGTTATGCTTGCCATGTGCTTATGGCGTATCTCTTACCTTATGCTTAATGTGGGTCGGTATAAACTTATACTTTATTAGTAATCAGGTGCTAATAAAACTTGATCAACTAAAATTGCTTAAATGCTTATAGCCCAGTCCACTATAAAGCCTCTCGCATTCATTTTTTTTCCCACACTTGCTGAGTACGACAAGTGCTCACCCTTGCTATAAACAATGTTGCTCAGAAGGAGGAAGTTACATGAAGATGACGCGAAGATGTTGCTGGTGCTAGGCGTACGCAACCCCCAGTCGATTGCCTGTGATGTTTGGAGCCTTCGTTTCCGGATTTAGCGTAAATCTCCGATAATCTTTCTTTTTCTTACGTGATACTCGTTTCGTATTCACTTTTATGTCACTATATGCATGAAACTTGATCCCGGCATGCATATAGGTATGCACTTGGTTTTCTTCGGAAAGTCGGGTGTGACATGGTAGGACTCGCGTGAACCTAGAAATCAAAGCTTTTGGTTGGGTTTAAAAATCTTTATCCTTGGTTTCTCTAGGATTAGAATTTTTCTAAGCCTATTCTAATTTTGTTTTATTCAAAATCTTTCTTATTTAGCCAAAATTAGAACCTAAACCTATGCCCCCATGATCAAGCCGGGAAAATGTTCGCTCTCAACCAATGAAAGCAAACTATACCGGTGAGACCAAAATCGACGTAGTCGAAAAATATTTTCGACTTACATTTGTTTTTAATGGTTTAAAAACTTCTCTAAAATTATGCTTGAGCTCTTGCATGGCTCTGAAAAATATTTTAAAATTTCGAATTAGAGGAGTGCTTAACCTTAAACACACCTAAATGGAGGCAATCTAGTTTGAATTAATCATGCATGCACCATTGGATTCCCTTTTATCAACTTTCACCAATTCCATATGCAAAGGACAAGCATGGTGGGCAGCAAGCATCAACTTTGCAGGATTTTCATGGTGGCATGTGAAGCAAGTGGAGCTAGGGAGCATGGACATGACCCAAAGCTTGGAGCATCAAGTGGGAAGACCAATAATTCAAGAAAAGGAGTGGACGAGAGCGTTTGGGCGGTGCAACTCGTGGAGCACGCGGGCGGGGAAAGTTGCGAGGCGAAATGATCGTGCCGGGAGAAAGACGCGGCGGGGAGGAACCGAGAGGACCCCGGGGCCGGCCGGCCCGTGCCGGCCGGCCCGACCTATTTAAGGAGCCCCCCGGCTCCCGTTTTCTCGCAGCAAGCTTCCCTCTCCTTCCCTTGTTTGTGTGTTCAAGTTTGTGTGCTCAGAACCTCCGTAGACATAGCCAACCATCCCAAGCTTGATAGCTCAAGAAAAAATCCACATCCTTAATCCACTCAAAGTCCACATCCGAAGCAAAGAGTTTAAGTGCCTAGTTTACCGGTTGCAACCCGGAATTTTAGTTGAAGAAAGAGTGCAGCAACCATGTGGAAGAAGACCACAAGTCTCTTCTCCAAGAAGAAGAGTTCTTCGTCGTCCAAGCCATCATCAACCACGTCTTCGAGGAGGCACTCGGTTTCCGAGTCTCCCCGGAGCATGGAGACGGACACGGCACCACCGAGGAGGAACGATGCTCTCCTCCTTGGTGGTATGAGGGCTGCGAGAAGCACTTCCATGAGGTTCACCGAACCTCGTGGGCACACGGAGGAGCAGCCCGCGCCACCACGACGATCGACTCGCTCAACCGCACCACCTCCTTACACCCCGACACACTCTTCGTACGGCTTCATCATCTTGTCGGCGGCGGAGGAGGAGAGGCTCGCCAATCTTGAGAAGAGGCTTGTGCCGAACGTCGAGTTCGACGACCAAGCACTCTACACCTTGGGTTTTTGCACCGACATATACTATATGTTGGGGCACCTCGGATGGGTGCAGTTCTCCAACGAATATCGATGGACACCCATTTGGGTTACGCCCGGAAATTTTGATGACTATTGCACCCATCGTTGATGATGATGGGGGTGCAAAGCTTGTCATTCCGTTTGGAGGGAATCGAATAAGTGGTTCCCTACGAGCACGTTAGGGAGCTGCTTGGATTCCACAAGGGAGCTCCGGAGAAAGTTGACGTGCCACCCGCATGTTGGCGAGATTTTGGAACATGATCTCCGGAGAAGCCCATCAACAACGCAATTGCATCCGCAACCCCATTATCCGGATATTTCACTCTTGGATGTGCAAGAGGGTGTTGGGGAGGATGAAGGAAACAAAGGTGACCGACACGGAGTTGAATTGGCTATACTCGGCTTTAATTGCCAGGCAGCCAATAGACCCCTCTTACCTCATGATCAACCGTTGGTGTTGTGAAGCAACATCGGGGGCGGGTAATATTGGTTCGGGGTGTTACCTCTCCATGTTGGCCTTTTCCTTGCGGCCGGGGATCGCAAGAAACCCCGCTCACCTTTTGCGTGGTACCTCTCTCGGTTTTGAGTATTTGCGGCAAGGCAAATACATTAGTGGAGATGAGAGAGGAGGTTATCGGTTGGCCATAGTGAACCTACCCCTTCCGAATGAGAGGCTTAGGCTTTTCACCGAAGGAAGGGAAGATTGGTTGGAAGAGGGACTACTTGTCCCTGCAAGGAAGAACAAAAGAGGAAGAATCGTAGAGGAGGGAACATCCTCCGCACAAGCGAGTGGAGCACAACCCAATGTGCAACCATTCGGCGGGGTCCCTCCTCCGCCAAGTTATTACGGAGGGTCACAAGGACAAGCATGGGGGGGGTGGTGCACCGGTACCCCCACAAAATTATGTTGTGCCCAACGCTAACTTCGCGGAGTCCTACGCTCATCATTCCCAACCACAACAAAGCATGGCCATTATTGGAGGGTATGCTGCAAGAAACGCTCAAAACATCGCAGCCATCCAAACTAACGCAACTCAACTTGGTGAAGACAACGCAAATATCGCCTTTGAACTTGGACGCCTTCACCTTGTGGAGCCAAATCAATTCGTCGGAGGAAATGTCCAATCGTATTATGAGCAAGGGTATTATTGTCAAGATTATCAACATCAACCACCGGCGGAGGACTAGAAGATTTAGGAACTTTAGTTTTCTTTTCTTTTCTTTTTCTCTCGTAATTTTCAGCTTTTCCTTATGTGTGTTTGCGTAGTATTTTCTGTTTTTATTTAAATTTCAGCAAGCATGTTTGTTTATTTTCAGTTTGTATTTCAACTTGTTGTCACCATTAATAAAGACACCACCTTGATTATATCATTGGAAAAGTTACAAAATTCGTGCCATGATGATATATGATTAAAATTGCAGCTTTGTTCATCTTTGTAATTGATTTATGCATGATTAAGCTAGTGCTCTCTTAAAAATACAGATCTGAATTTATTTAAATGCTAGCTTAATTTTCGGCAGAGGTTATGATTAAAATAAAGACCCATAGTGTTTAATGTGCTCTCAAGTTATGAATAGATTAAAGATGTCTTTTATGCTCAAAAATATTGCTAACCTTGTCACAAATATCACTTGTGTGTTGCTCAACCTATCCAAAGCCTTATATATATTTGAGTGCATAAACCTTAGTGTACAAGATTTATTTTTGAGTGAGTTATTGCAGGCCATGATTTCTCTGGCCCGAGACTAAGAAGCTGGTCATTCCGTTTTTGCGTATCTATCTTTTTGCTAGCCTTTTATCCGTGCATTGTGTATCCCCGCATCGGTGATCTCACAAACTTCGCCGGATATCCACCCTTAAACCAAATATCATCTTTTTGTGATTACCTCCTTGACCACAACCTGTCGTTGAGAATGGATCATCAATTCAAGGAAGATCGCAAGACGGTGCCAACGTTGAAGATTTCAAGTATCTCTCCAAGGAAAAATATCTCCGGTACCTACCTTATTTTTTCGCCTCTTTGCTCGAGGACGAGCAACGTCTAAGCATGGGGGAGGAGGTAGGTACGGTGCAGTTTTAGAGTTCAAAAGGGAGTTTTTTTTTTAAAAAATATATATAATGATGAAAGAAAAATTCGGCGATGTACGTGACTTCCAAGGTGAAGAAAGAAAATATATATATATAAGAAAGAAAGAAAGAAAGAAAGAAAAGAATGAGAAATATGATAAAGAAAAAAATTATATATATATGTGTGCGTAAAGTGAACTCCCCGGTTCTCTAAGAGTGCATTCAAGGCTTCAAGTTAAAAAGATCCATTCTCATTTTCCAACCATGTGCAATCCGATAACGAGGACTTTCTTTGTGCCTCGGGATCACTCTTTGCCATTTGCACATGTCCACTCATCTAAAAGTGTGTGTATTTTTCTCTTTCCCCTCCTTGATTAACATTATTTTCCAATGACCTTTTTGATGAGTCTCGGTAAGACCATGAGAAGCTTGTCTTGTTTTGACAACACCTCATTTATAAAATCTTGTTAGGACTAAACTTTCCCAAAGCTCCATATAAAGCCTACCACATATATATGAGAGGGAAAGGAGTAGAATATATAGGCTTGAGAGACAAGTGAGATGAGAGTTCATGAGCAATACACGAGATGATTTAAATTTGTGAATTTGGTTTAGCTTTTCTTTATCTCGTTCTTTATTTCAAAAATTCTGAGATCTATTTAAAACTTTGTGAGCATGTTAATACTTGTGGGATAAGCTTAATAAGAATCTACACTCCGTAGAGATGAAGGCTAGTACATTATGGAACTTTAATGAATTAAAATTTTGAGAGCATTATGTTTTCTCATGTGTAATCAAGTGCAAAGTTTAAACATTGTTTGGCAATGGTGATATCCATCGAAGGCTTACTCGAGGACGAGCAAGGTTTAAGCATGGGGGAGATGTTGACGGTGAAAATCCGTCAACCTAGCCATGAGTTTACCTTCGGTGTTGGCATGAGTTTTATACCTTATCCATTGGTACTAACCCCCGTGGTATAACAAGTTCACGTGTGCATGTCGGTTTTGGAGTTTAATGTTTATGCAGGGTTTTAGTGTTGAATGCAAGACTTTCGGGATAAGTTCATCAAGCACCTCATGACAAGACCTTGAAGCCCTGAACAAGTCATGCAATAAAGCAAACTTAACTCCAAGAAGCCGGGGACTTGATCCGAGAAGACGACGGACTCCGGGGACCCGACCGGAAAAGTGCGTCGAATCTTGCAAGACAAGGAGTTGAGTCCAATTCGGAGAGAAACCGACGACATGGACCTACATGCGAGAAGGGGGAAACATCCAGGAAGCAAGGGAACCGACGTGGGGCAAAGGAGCCCACGGGCCGGGCCTAAATGGGCCCGGGCCGGCCGGCCCAGTCCCGGTCGGCCCAGCCCATTTTGGGCCCAAACTCGCTCTCCTTTGCCCTAGCCGCCAATCGGGCTATTTATAGTCCCCCGACCGAGAGCCACGCGAGAGAAGATTTCGTCTTCGGCCGCCGAGAAGCGAGAGAAGAGAGGGACACCATCTCGGAGAGGAGAGGGTCGAGCTAGTTGACTAGGGTTCCCCTAGCCGACGTGGGAACCTTGCACGGAAGACCACGTCGGAGTTCCCGAGCTAGAAGCAAGATCAAGGAAGGATCCCGGTGGTGATCTTGTGTATGTATCATTGTCATAGTTGAATTATCAAGTTGAATCTTTTCCTAGCGATCAAGTGTTTCCTCGAAGATTTCGTTTTTCGATCGTCTTGCTTATTCCAATTCTATTCGTACGATAGATTACATAGGGTGTTCTTGTAGCCGCGGTGGCTAGAGGTACACGCCGGATCTTCCGAAAGAATCTCGACTTGTCTTTTGACTCGCCCTAAGCTCCCCGCATGAATAGGGATACGTTGTGACGAACGGGGGTCTCGAAAGGCGGATGTTTTCGGATTTGGACGGGAAACCACGATTTAAAGAGGCTTTTATTAAGATTCGATTTGCTACTTCTTCTCTTGCTTGGAACTTCAACAAAAGGCTTACCCCCGATCCCTCTAGATCGGTTTATCTACCCAATCTTACTTTGTTTTCTCCGGTTTTTAGTAGATTAGATCTGTTTTGTGTCTTTTACTTGGATGCATTAGTTATTTGGCTTTAATAGATTAAGTCTTGCGTCACACATTTGTTCCACGGATTCGATACCTTGGGTTCACCACTCGAGGGAAGAAGGGTCCCTTGACTACGACGGGAGACTTGTACGCTTGCAAGTCACAAACGAATTTTGATACAATTATTAACCGTCAACGCCCACGGTGCTCACGGCGGGTCGGCGGTGGAGTCGTCGCGAGCTCGGCGTGGGCGGCGGTGCGGCGTCGGCGTCGAGGTTCACGGTGGTGCCCTCGCTCCGGCCCGGCTTCTCCTCGGTCACGCTCGCCTCCTTCCCCGTCCGGCTCCTTGCGACCTCGTCCGGCCCCCCGCAGCAACGCGCGCCGGCGGCGCGCGCGTCGGTCCCCTCCGCCTCGCCTCCTCTTCCTCCACTCTCCCCCTTCCTCTTCCCCCCTACGGCGGAGCGGCTCCGGGAAGGGGCAAAACCCCAATGTAGGTTGGTGGCGGTGGTCCACCGCCTCTTGCCTTCCTCCCACTTTTGAACCCACGGCGCCGCTAAGGCGGGGCGAAATCCCGGGGCCGCCCCCCGGCTTGGACCGCCCGTGCCCGTGGCGGCGCCGGCCGCTCTCTCTCACGCGACCGTGGACCATGGGGGCAAGGCGCGGGGCGGAAGAGGCTTTTCCTCCTCCCGGCCCCGGCTCGGTTCGCGCGCGGACGCCCGGTCCCTCGGCGTGCGTGCCGGCCGGCGGCTCGGCCGCGCCCCGCGCCGCGCGTGCGGTGCGGTGGGGACCGGCGGCGCCAAGCGGCTCGGTGACTAGGATGCGGGCGCGGTGAGGATAAGGGAAGGCCGACGCGCGGGGTCCACTTGCCGCAGACAAAGGAGAGGGTGAAGCGGCGCGAGGTTAGTTGGGCCGAATGGGGACGCGGGGCCGGGCCGGGCCGCATCGCAAGGAAAGGTGGATACGGCCCGATTAGCAAGTTTGAGTAATTTGCAAAATAAAAGAGTAAGGTTGGAACCAAGGGATTGAATTTAGAGTTTGAATTTGACCCCCACTCAAATTCAAACTTCACACATTTGAACTCCAAAATAACCAGGGAAAAACCAACTCACTTATTTTACCATATTTTAAATATATGTTTTATAAATAGGGTAAATTGGTGGAGAATTTAGAGAAGGGCTAGCAATTTGGTTCAAAAATTGATAACACTCAAATTCAAGCAAAAAGTTTTAAATTTTTGCAAAATTTACACACCTAAATTCTCGGGTTGTTACACTATATCTCGAGTATCATGGATGAGCATTGAGATTGAGATGGTTGTGACATGAATGTGAAATCCATTAGAGGAAATATTCAGATCATGTACAATGATCAAGGTTGGAAACACAAACAATTGTATCTGAATTTCTTGGTTACTTCAATGTATCAGGACTTAAGATAGTATTTTTTATCTCAAAAAAATAGGGAAAAATCAAGATAATGATTATCTAATTCTTGTTGGTTACTTTATCTTGAAAGCCGTAGCGAACATGGTCCAATTTGTCATTTGTTCGAGTTGATTTTGGTGATTCATGCTAACATAAGTAATGGGACTAACCACATTGTCTAGCATGTCTTTGTAGGCATTCCTAGGTCCAATGGATGTTACCATATGTTAACATACCTTGCACAAGTTAACATACCATGCCCAAGCTAACATGTCATGCCACAAGTTAACATATCAAGGACATGTTAGGTTACTTACAACAAATTTGAGGACTTATGTCTATGCGACGCTTAGTTTGAATCAAGACAGAGACGTGCCCGGACGAAGCCTTCAAGACCGGATGATCCGACGCCTTGGTCAAGGAGTAGCGTCGGTCTATCCGACGGTCGCGTGGAAGCTAACGAGAGACGACTTGGCCGCGGGGTCTTTAGCACCGGATGAACCTACTATGCGTCGGTGTATAGCGTCGGAGCGCTTGTGTATCGCAGAATCTCAAAGGCTAAGTGACATGGGAGGGGCACCGGATGAACCGACGCCCGGAAAATCTAGCATCGGTTCATGTGACGCTAACTTTTTCGGTGGCCGTTAGCCAACGGCTAGTTTGATGCCTTGGGCTATTTATACCCCTCCACTCACCCATTTGAGGTTGCCGGATTATGTGGAAGTGCAGAGGAGTTCAATACACATTGAAGATCATATCCAATCCATCCAAGTGCTTAATTGCTCATCCTTAGACTTGCATATGCTTTATGTATGTGCTTAGTGCTAGGCTTAGCTTAAAGCTGAGTGAGTGCAAAGGTTGTGCCAACCTTGTGAGGTGATTCTTGAGTGAATCCAGTTGTACAAGGTTCGCCGGAAGCCTTGGGGCCTAAGTGGCTCACCAGCAATTGTCATCGACCCTCCAGCTTGGTGTGGAGCGGCGATGATACTTTGTGCGGGGGACGTCGAGACCCCATTCCTTGGTGGAGAAGCTCCTTAGTGGAGGCGGCATCAAGGTGACCAAGGGAGCTTGGCAAGTGCCTAAGTGGCTAGCCTTTGTGGCGAGTCAAGTGGTGCTCTTGGGAGAGACTTGGTGACCGGGAAGCAATACTCTTGTGTGAGTGCTTCAACAACGTGGACTAGGGGTGGCTTAGTGCCTACCGATACCACGGGATAAATCGCGTGTCAAGAGTTTTCTTCCTCTCATCCCCTTTACGTTTCCGCATTTACTCTTTTGCAATCTTTGCTTGCCTTTACTTTCCTAGAGTAGTACCATGGTAGGAATGGCTATAGGTTGCAAACTTTGTTTTGGAATGGGAGTTTCACACTAGAACCACCCTAGTTGCACATCTAGACAGCATGTTCTAGTTTATCTTTGTGTAAAATTAGTGAAGCCATAGGTTAAGTTTGTAAGTAGCCTAATTCACCCTGTCCCCCTCTTAGGCTAACGGCATCCGATTCCTTACAAAAGCATAACAAACATATATATGCATATCCTTGGATCTAAGGTTATTATTGATTTTGTATCTCGGGTATGAAAAGGATTGTTCCATTGTATCATAACATTGTAACACGCGTGTTGTGCATGCATTGTTGCTAGTATATACATAGTGGATGTCTGGATATCTATATTGGTGTCAAAATAATATACATAATGAAAATTATGAATTTAAATTTGCCAAAACGACCTACAATTTTAAATGATGGGAGTAGAATCATAGACTGGTATTCTAAAATCTATTCTTAATTGGTCATTGCTGTTGTTACTTTAAATTCATAAGTAATTGATGGTATATACACATAGGAGAGCTCTTCAATTGTACTCCTTCCGTTTTAAAATATTTGTCATTCTGTCTTTTTTAGATACAATTCATTTGTTTTGCACCTAGATATATATTACATCCACATACATAGTAAAGAAAATGTATGTAAAAAAGCCAGAATGGTAAGTATTTTGAAACCGAGAGATTAGTACAAAAGTTGTTGGAGCATTAAAACCAAGTCTCGATGACGAAACCTGATACCTTCCTCTCTTTATCTCTCATTTAGTGTAATGCTTCATCACCTAGAACTAGTCAATGGAGCATTGGACTACCCCAGGGTCAGTCTCAGAGGGTGTTTGGATCCATAGGTGACTAGAGACTAATTTTAGTCACCAAAGTGACTAAACCTCCAAACACACCTGACTAAAGGGCGACTAAAACTAGTTTAGTCTCTAGTCACCCCTCACCAACTTCTAGTGACTAAAATCCCTTCTCTCACATAATTAATTGCTCATCCCATTAATTCTGTGGACTCAACAAGAGATAGGAGAGGAGAGAGAAAGGAGGGAGAAAGAACAATTTAATGTTGAGAGCAATTAATGCTGACTAATTTTAGTCACCATCCAAAAAGGGGCTGACTAAAAAGTTTTAGTCTTACTAAACTCTAGTCAGGTGACTAAAGGGATCCAAACACCCTCTCAGTGGAGAGGGTCATCAAATAGTTACCAAAATTGTAATATTAAAAATTGTACCAGTTGAGGGTCATGGTGATGATACTCCTCTCTCATTTCATGACTCTCTTTCTCCTCTCTCTTAATAAATTTGGAAATATTACATGATATTTAATGCTCATGACCCTCCTAGGAACCTCCCAGACTGACTAAAAAAACTTTTTAAATATCATTTTGCATTTGCCACATTCATTTAATCTTAAAATTGGCTTGCACCATATTCTAGACGGCTTCTAGAATATGGTATTCCATTAGTATTATCTTTTTCTGCTAGAGGTATCGATGGCTGCTATAAATTAGGATCGTGGTAGGTGTGCCTGTGGTTGCTGCTGCGTTGGCAACGATTCTACGAAGAGTTGACCGAGATCACACATCCTTAATTGTGTGTCAGCCCACTAACCGCCAATTCTGTTTTGCTGGTCTCGATTACCTCGTGGATTTCTTTTAAATCTCTATTTGGCCATAGACTTCTCAATCAATCAAGAATGCTAGCTCAATGTCGTCCACACCATTCATGCAAGGAGAACATGCTTAAGTCTCCTCCAACAGTTCCTCTGCTTTGTCTGGCCAGCTGTTGGTCGATGATCTACCTCCATTAAAGAAAAATGGCACGGCAGCGAAGCATCCAGGATGGTGCTGCGCACAGCGAGGGGTACGAATGCGTGCACTGGGGCAGCATATATGTGGCGACAGGTGTAGATTCAGCTGAAAGTTCGTTCCTCGCCAAATACTGCACGTGCTTTGTTTATTTCAGCAGCTGAAGAAATTAATTAGAAGTCAACACTGAATCCGATTTTCTGTTTTAGACCCAAAAACTACGTTTTGGATTATGTTTTGGGCACTCTTGTAGATGCCCTAAGTTTATGATTTTGCCCTTAATTATTCAATAGTCATTATGATTTTGTCCTTGGTCTTTCCGTATTTGCCCCTATTTTGACTATTGCCTAGGCAAAATCATATAGACTTCTCAATAGTAGTGGTCAAAATCACAAAGTTGAAAAAACGAGAGCAAAAATACAATTACACTTCGAAAGAAGGACAATAACACAAATGCTTGGGTTTCCACCACGACGTCTAGTAAAAAAAAAATAGTGGAGATAGTATATGTATGGAAGGAGGCGGTGGATGTGCATGCAAAGCACTACGTGAAAAACTCACTTTGGTCACAAGCATAGATGACCTTTAGTAACGGGCAAAGCACCCGTTACCGATCAAGTGTTATAAATGAGTCAAGAAAGGTAACGGGCAGATGATGCCCGTTACTGATAACACATATTCGTAACGGGCATCAAACAACAATCGTTACCACAACTAGTCACCGGTCACGTGAAATGGCTGTTTCTCTGGGCCCACAGAGAACTTCGGTAACATGCACCAAAACAGAGCCCGCTACAGTAACTCAACATCAGAGACGAGTTCTGTGAAACTGCTTCTCCGATGTCTCGACGAAAAGAGACGCGTCTATTTCACGTGCATCTCAGCACAACTAGGATTCGTAACGGGCATCAAACAACAATCGTTACCACAACTAGTCACCGGTCACGTGATTGTGACTGTTTCTCTGGGCCCACAAGGAACTTTTGTAACGTGCACCAGAACAGAACCCGTTACAGTGAAATCAATATCGGAGACGCGTGTGGTGAACCTGCATCTCCGATGTCTCGATGAACGGGCCAAGTTCTGGGGTCCACCGGTTAGTGCTGGTAACGGGCTTTTACGGTGCCCGTTACCTTGTTGGCACGTTTGTAATAGTGTTTTGATTGAAGCCCATTACTCAGTGATCAGTGTTTGTAACAGGCCTTAATTAATGCCCGTTATAGATACATAGGCCACGCCTACAGCAACCTGCTGCTTGCTTGCCGGCTGCATCCTAGAACCAGCCAGGATTTGGCAGTCATCAGGGGCTGCATCCTGGAACCAGCCAGGATATGACTAAATTCACAGAAATTAGATGCAGCATCCAAATTCACAGAAATCCACATAATTCACATGCATCATATGACAGAATTCAGCATCATCATCTCACAAGTAAAGAAGCACCACTGGCTTGACAACAATATCACAACCATAGTTAACTAGCTTGACAACAATATCACAAAATTCATGGACAAGGAGGAATGCAAAAATTTCCTCGTCACCATGTATAATATGAGCCCACACAGTTTCATCAGCATGAAATTTTCCTTCGATTGTGATCAACTATTCCATGAGGAATGTGGCAATTCTTTCACGAACATAGACCAGCGTTGATTTGTCGAGAGGATGCTCATCTAGCCCTAATCTCTAGATAGAACAATGTCACCATTCAGCACACATATATAGGTGGTTACCAAACATGTGCAATGCTAATAAGTAAGAACTGTGCTCAGTTGCAGGTTTTACAAATGAAGATCCCAAGAAAGTACCCCCATATGTGGGCCTCTATCTTTTAATTTAAGCATGTGATGGTCATAACTGAAGCCGCAGAGTTTGGATCCAGTAGGTTGTTGGTGGCATTACAATAAATGTACAAAGAAAAATAGTGGTGATCGATAAGAAATGAACTCAAGCTTTAGTACTAGCTTCCACAGGAAGGAAATAAGTGGTACATACCTTAACATCTTTGACATGTTACAAGGTGCTAAGGTGCGCCTTCTTATTACGGCAGTAACGTTCCCAACCCGTACAACGAAACATGCAACAACTGTTATGGCACTATTAATTAATATACTCTGCGCAGTTTGTTGAGGAACGTCCGCAGGTTAAGAATGAAATAACTTACTTATTAATGATTTGTTCGAAAGGGTTAGTATCAGTATTAATTGTCTTCAATGAATCAAGATAGTAGGCCTTCCGCTGCTTCGGAACGATCACCACTGCAATCCAGTGGTTCGTACTGAGATAAGCGGTAAGGATGAAATTCTTTTTAGCATATAGTTTGAAGGCATTGCACATATAGGACATAGAGAAAGCAAGAGTGTTATCCGTGCTGTTCAATGTTGTCGAGCAAAGGCATTCAGGATCAAGGAAGCCAACTGCAGCGCGCGTCTTCTCAACTTTTACAGCCATATTCCTATTAGTAAGAAAAAACAAAGTGTAAGGAAGCAAAATACATGGTAAAGATGATGTGAGGCAGAAAGCACATTTCGATAGAGAATGGTTAGTGAGAAGCAAATTAATTTTTCAAGCAAATTATAGGATGAAGCAGCATAGAAGTGTAAGATCCAAAGCATCCAAGTTGAAGAGATCATACAAATCACTGAGTTGCATAGGTATCTGCTCGAGTCCGTTTGACGATTCATCACTCTTAGGCCATGCACTGGTCCCGGGTAGAAGTTCTACCATAATGTCAGAATGATCATCTGACTTACCACATTCCATGTAGAATGTGTGGAGCTCTCTGGTACAAGGAGCAGAATTTTTGAGATCATCGTCACTGAGAAGGATCTTTACGAATTTGTAACTTGGGTTAACCATAGTCCAAGAAACTTTCTGGGTGTTTCTTTCAAATCAATTTGAGGTAGTCATAGACCAAGGATTCTTCTTGGTTTTTTCTCTCAGACCGCATTGTAGTAGGCATCTTAGAGGTTTTATTTACAACAATTTTCTTTTCCTGCTGCTTTGAGATGGCTGAAGAAGGTTTCTTAAGGGCTTGCTTGCCTACTGTAGGTGGTGTAGAGCTTTTATTTTTGGCAAGTTTCTCTACTTGCAGCTTTGAAATGACAGAAGGTTTCTCAAGGGCGTTCATGCCTAGTGGTGTCTCACTAGAAGCTATTACAAAGGTATTGGGCCTAGATGTACCTAGAACTTTCTTCAATATGTCGTCGACAGATGTATCAGCACCAACCAACACATCACTCTGGTTGACTAGTAACAGTGGTGTCTCACCTGGAGCTATTACAGAGGTATTGACCCAGATGTACCCGTTGGGGAATTCAGGAAAACCCGTCACCCTCGAAACGTTGAGCTTAACGAAGTTTTCAAAGCATGTTTTTCAGGAGCAGGGAATTCGCGATTCTCGGAAGCCTGGGACCTGTGAAGTCTCGAATTCGCGAATGTGCAGAGTTCGGGAATCTTGATTCGGCGAGGAGGTGGAGTCACGAACATGCGGAAGCCCGGAATCTCAACTGTTGATAGTTCGAACTTCGGAGAATTGCCGATTCGGGAACCTGATGAAGACTCTGTTCGGGACTCAGGCGCATGGACATGCACGAACCGGCTGGGAAGCAAGGGCCACTTCGGGAATCTGTTGAAGACCTAGTTCGGGAGTTTTGTGCGAAGACATTCACGAACCAGGGGAGAAGCAAAGTCAAAGTTGTAGTCCCAAAAAGTCCGGGTTTAGAGTGTGAACTAGTGGCAGATTTGTAAATATGTTAGATAAAAAAGACAATCATTGTCACACCCGATTTTCCGTAGAAAACCGAATGCATCTCATATGTGTGCCGGGATCACAATTTTCACACATATGATAGACTCATGAGTGTAATATCACAAGACACCGCTCAAAAAGGTACGAAAAGGTTTATTAACTTTTATTACACTCACAATGGTAGACACGAAGGTCTTTACACGAACAACGATAACTATGAAGACGCGACTCCATCTTCATCTTCCACAAGCTTCGATCGGTTGATCGCATCCTCGAACTCCTCGTAGTCGGTGAAGTACTCCACTCCGGATTCTTCTCTGAACAGCGTAAGCAAGGATGAGTACACTTATGGTTGGTACTCAGCAAGGCCACGGGAATAACCGGAAAGCAATATTAATCCATCTTTAAGTTCAATTAATCATGTGAGGGTCCAGGCCGCTCTTGACCGTGAGCACGGCTGATCGATCGCCTTTACACTCGCGAGGTTGCACACTTTTCCCACGGTTCGCGTAAAAGTTCCAAAGAACTTTGAACCCAACCACGCATGTGCCGATCGGGCACAATACCACACTTCCGAGGTGTGATTGCATAGGGACGCTACGAAGCCTTTACAAAGATATGCAAAAGACTAACGACCCGCATAGTTACGGATCGGGCGGACCATAACCCTCCCTAGTGGTCGGCACCTTAGCAAAGGCCGCTACCCCAAAAGGACCGGGCTATACCCCTACAACCCGGATCCCCCTCCCGCTCCTTTCGGAAAAGGGCCATCGGATCAATCGCACACCTAATTAATTGGCTAAGCCGAGCCATATGGACCGTGGTTGCACCGTTTTCCCGGGTGGTTCTCCATGTTCCGATTAACTTATAGTGTTCTTGATTAAAGCATAGGTAGAAGGGTGGTTAGGGTCACTTGCCTTTCTCCAACGATAAGCTACTTTCCTTATCCGCAAAGCTCGCACTTGAACTTCCTCGAACGGCGTGTTGGCTACGATCATGCAATAAAACATACAATAAATAAAACAATACATCAAACATTACCAAAAGACTAAAACAAGCTTTTAGAAATGACGGGCTCGGAGAGACGATCGCGTGGACATCAAGAACGCGTAAAACGGAGCTCGGATGAAAAAGTTATGGCTGAAACAAGGTTCAGGGGCTAAATTGTAAAAGAACCGGAAGTTTAGGGGGGTTTTCTCGCAAGATTTCGGGGACCTAATCATAAATATGTGTGAAACTAGAAGGTCTAACATGTAAAAGGTTAAGGATAGGCTATTAAACATGAAAACTATGGAGATCGGGGGCCTAGATGTAAAAATCGGGACCTAGTTGGAAAGCTTTTATATAGGTGGAAGGGTATATATGTAATTTCGGAATCTCGGGGTTCTTTTTTTTGCAAAACTGCCAATGCGGCCGGCGGGTGGACCGTGGCGGCGACACGTGGCGGCTCGCGGTAGGCCGTGGCCGACGCAGTGGTGACGCAGCGCCGACGCAAGCATGTGGACCGGCTCGGTGGACTCGGTCCACCGGTCCACCGTGGACCGGTGAAGGGTTATGAACCCTTTTTAATCCGAGCCGTCGGTCTTAGATCCGAGGGCCTCCGTCGCGTGTAAGCGGGCGGCCGTGGTGGACGGCCGGCCGGCGGCCGGCAGGCGGCGGCGGCGCCAAGCGGCGGCGGCGGGCTCGCCGGAGGAGACCAATGTTGGCCTCCCGGCACCAAATCGCGCGGGGAAAGCACCGGGACGAAGAGGAGGAGGCGGGGAATGCACCCGGGAGCTCGGAAGGGAGGAATGGGCGCCGGTGGAAGCGGATCGGGGCGGCGCTCCGGCGGGCGGGCGGTGAGCTCCGGCGGTGCGCGCGGGCGGGTGGGGAGAGAAGGAGAGGGGCGCGGGGTGGAGAGGGAGTCCTGCGCTTCTTATATAGGGCTGAGAGGGGAGCCGAGGGGGTGCGGTGAGGCGGTGGCGGCGAGGTCGGTGGGTGGCCGCCATTAATGGCGTGCGGTGCGGTTTCGGTAGGGGAAGGGGAAGGGAAAGGGTAGTGGAGTGGGGTGGTGGCGGTGCCTTGATGGCGAGTGGGGAGGCGGATGGGCGCGGGGAGGCCGGGGGAGGCGGCACCGGGGTGCGGGCGGCGGCGGCGGCCGGCTCGGGGAGAAAGGGGGCGCGGGCCGTAGGTTGAAGAAGCCCCCGACGTGTGGGCCCCACACGTCGGCGGGGAGAGAGGGAGAGGGAGAGAGAGAGAGAGAGAGGCGGCGGAGCGGGCCGCGTGGGCCTGTGCGAGCCGGGCCGGGCCGTGGCGGTTTGGGTTGGGTTGTTTTCCCTTTTTTTTTCTTTTCCTTTTCTTTTCAAATCCTTTTCAAACCAAATTCAAATTCAAATCTTTTCAACTTTTCAAATTGAAATTTTTAACACAAATTTATTCAAATATTTTTAGAAAACTTTTTCAAACATTTTTAAATTCAAACTTTCAACCTCTTTTCATTTTTTTTTAATTCAAATTTTTATTCCAATTTTCACGGTTATTCTTAAGGTCTTTTCACAATAATTTTTAAGACTTTTCACAAGTGTTTTTTTTAAGACCTTTTTAAAACCACACCACAACCAAAACTCATGCATTTCAATTATGATGCACAAACACTTGTTTGATTCTAATTATTAAATGATGTTTAATTTGATTAGAGGCAAATTTATTTATTCAAATTTATTAAATCCTTAGAAAATAAAACTAAACCTTGTTTCTAACAATATTTTATTGTGATGGAATTTTCGGGTGTTACAAATCCTACCCCCTTAAAAGAATCTCGTCCCGAGATTCGGAGGGATCGGGAAACAAGAGGAGATACAAGATGTCTTGAAAGATGACGGTTTACTATCACAGAGCTGGTTCACTTGTCCTTCTTCTTCGGGCTTGTAGCGGCAAACTCAATCCTATCTCCTTGCGGGGTAGTTAAGAGCACCGACTTCTTGGCACACAAAATGATTCCATCATGCTTGCTTAACCAATCCATACCAAGGATCACATCTATCCCACTTGATGTTAGAATCACTAAGTCTGCTTCAAAATCTATCTCTCCGATCTTAAGGTTGACCTGTGGGCATACATAGGTGGATTTCATTTCACCGTTTGGAGAACTAATTAGCAAATGTGTCTTCATGGAACTCTTGGGTACATCATGCTTTGTCACGAATCGTTCAGTAATAAATGAATGTGAGGCCCTGGAATCAAATAAAACTGTTGCAGGTACAGAGTTGATAAGAAACGTACCAAGCACAACATCTTTGTCTCCTTGAGCTTCTTCAGCTGTCACATGGTTCACCCTACCATGCATATTGTTCTGTTGACCTCTGTTATCTCTCTGGGGTGTCGGCATATTGCGCTGAGGGCAAATACTAGCATAGTGTCCCAATTCTCCGCAGTTGAAGCATCCACTGGGGTGAACTGGAGTAGTGTTCCTTACTGGTGCACCTGAGCGATTCTGATGAGGATTTGGAGCTTGAGGTGTCATTGGGTTGGATTCTTCGGGTTCATCAAACGAACGATACTGCCGACTCTGTCCATGGCCTCTCGCCCGGTGTGCTAGAACGAAACTGAGAGTCTTGCGATGAGTTGTAACGAGGGCGGGTGTTACTGCTGGATTGACCTTGAGGTTGAAACTTGCGCTTCTGTTCACGGAGTTCCTTGCGTTTATTCTCCAAGCCTATAGCCTTATTGAGTAACATCTGAAAGTTAAGAAATGTGTGGCTCTGCAACTGATAGTTAAGTGGCCCTATCAATCCATCGAGAAAGCGTTCCTGTCTCTTTGCATCCGTGTTGACTTCATCTGGTGCATAGCGGGACAAATGAGTAAACTGATCCAGATACTCACTAACTGTCATGTTGCCTTGCTTTAGAGCTAGAAATTCCTTCTTCTTCAGCTTCTTCACACCGAGTCGGGATGTGATGTGTACGAAAACTCTCCTGGAACTCCTGCCAGGTAATGGTGTCGGCAGCAGCATGTGCGACGGTGTAAGCATCCCACCAATCAGCGGCTGCACCTTCCAGGCGTCTTGAGGCATACAAAACCTTCTCACGATCATTGCATTGGGTGATATTCAGCATCTTGTTGATGGTCTTGAGCCAATCATCGGCATCGAGGGGATCTACAGAATGAGAGTAAGTGGGCGGGTTGTGGCTCATGAACTCTCTATGCTTGTTCACCGGTGGTGGAGGTGGTGGAGGTCCTTGTGGTGGTGGTCGGTTCTCGCCGTGCTTGTAGATTCCTGGACAGTGGCGGTGAGGTTCTGTATCAACTGCATCTGTTCCGTAAAGAACTGCTGCATCGCGGGTTGCTAATTTTTGTGGTGAAGGAGGGAACTTGATTTAGCTGATTGATGATGAACGAAATATCCTGTCCAGCTCCTGACCTGATGTTTACCATTTGATTGTTAGAGAGAGAAGTTTTCCGATAGGAAGTTGAATTGATAAAGGTGAATCAGAGAAAAGGGGCTAAGATTCAAATTTTAACTTTAATTATTTTATTGATGAATTTGTGGCCATCACTCCACAAAAACATTTCAATCATGTCAAAGATCCAAATCATGCATGTTTACAATCAACAAGCATTAACATCGCACGTCCTCACAAGAACGGCTCTATCGAAACGAAACTGGTAGAAGGGGTAGGCAACCTAAGAATCTATCCTATAAAACACGTGTGGTAGTTCAAGGTGGAAGAACAAGAATCAGATTCAGTGTAGAAGAAAACAAAAGATATGATTTTGATAAAGAATAAAATATATTTTTTAAGCGTAAATAAGATATTTTGAATGTTAGAAGGGCTTCCTAGAAAGAGAGTCCTTAATATCGACCATTTCTATCTGAGGCTGCGTCCTACAGTCAGCAATGCTCTGATACCACTCTGTCACACCCGATTTTCCGTAGAAAACCGAATGCATCTCATATGTGTGCCAGGATCACAATTTTCACACATATGATAGACTCATGAGTGTAATATCACAAGACACTCGCTCAAAAAGGTACGGAAAAGGTTTATTAACTTTTATTACACTCACGATGGTAGACACGAAGGTCTTTACACGAACAACGATAACTATGAAGACGCGACTCCATCTTCATCTTCCACGAGCTTCGATCGGTTGATCACATCCTCGGAACTCCTCGTAGTCGGTGGAGTACTCCACTCCGGGATTCTTCTCTCGAACAGGCGTAAGCAAGGATGAGTACACTTATGGTTGGTACTCGGCAAGGCCACGGGAATAACCGGAAAGCAATATTAATCCATCTTTAAGTTCAATTAATCATGTGAGGGTCCGGGCCGCTCTTGACCGTGAGCACGGCCGATCGATCGGTTTACACTGCGAGAGGTTGCACACTTTTCCCACGGTTCGCGTAAAAGTTCCAAAGAACTTTGAACCCAACCACGCATGTGCCGATCGTGCACAATACCACACTTCCGAGGTGTGATTGCATAGGGACGCTACGAAGCCTTTACAAAGATATGCAAAAGACTAACGACCCGCATAGTTACGGATCGGGCGGACCATAACCCTCCCTAGTGGTCGGCACCTTAGCAAAGGTTGCTACCCCAAAAGGACCGGGCTATACCCCCGCAACCCGGATCCCCCTCTCGCTCCTTTCGGAAAAGGGCCATCGGATCAATCGCACACCTAATTAATTGGCTAAGCCGAGCCATATGGACCGTGGTTGCACCTTGTTTTCCCGGGTGGTTCTCCATGTTCCGATTAACTTATAGTGTTCTTGATTAAAGCATAGGTAGAAGGGTGGTTAGGGTCACTTGCCTTTCTCCAACGATAAGCTACTTTCCTTATCCGCAAAGCTCGCACTTGAACTTCCTCGAACGGCGTGTTGGCTACGATCATGCAAGAAAACATACAATAAATAAAACAATACATCAAACATTACCAAAAGACTAAAACAAGCTTTTAGAAATGACGGGCTCGGAGATACGATCGCGTGGACATCAAGAACGCGTAAAACGGAGCTCGGATGAAAAAGTTATGGCTGAAACAAGGTTCAGGGGCTAAATTGTAAAAGAACTGGAAGTTTAGGGGGTTTTCTGGAAGATTTCAGGGACCTAAACATAAATATGTGTGAAAGTAGGAGGTCTAATATGTAAAAGGTCAAAGGATAGGCTATTAAACATGAAAACTATGGAGATCGGGGGCCTAGATGTAAAAATCGGGACCTAGTTGGAAAGCTTTTATATAGGTGGAAGGGTATATATGTAATTTACGGAATCTCGGGGTTCTTTTTTTGCAAAACTGCCAATGCAGCCGGCGGGTGGACCGTGGCGGCGACACGTGGCGGCTCGCGGTAGGCCGTGCCGACGCGGTGGTGACGCGGCGCGACGCAAGCATGTGGACCGGCCCGGTGGACTCGGTCCACCGTCCACCGTGGACCGGTGAAGGGTTATGAACCCTTTTTAATCCGAGCCGTCGGTCTTAGATCCGAGGGCCTCTGTCGCGTGTAGCGAGCGGCGGGCGTGGTGGACGGCGGCCGGCGGCCGGACGGCGGCGGCGGCGCCAAGCGGCGGCGGCGGGCTCGCCGGAGGAGACCAATGTTGGCCTCCCGGCAACAAATCGCGCGGGGAAAGCACCGGGACGAAGAGGAGGAGGCGGGGAATGCACCGGGGAGCTCGGAAGGGAGGAATGGGCGCCGGTGAAGCGGATCGGGGCGGCGCTCCGGCGGGCGGGCGGTGAGCTCCGGGCGGTGCTGCGCGGGCGGGTGGGGAGAGAAGGAGAGGGGCGCGGGGTGGAGAGGGAGTCCTGTGCTTCTTATATAGGGCTGAGAGGGGAGCCGAGGGGGTGCGGTGAGGCGGTGGCGGCGAGGTCGGTGGGTGGCCGCCATTAATGGCGTGCGGTGCGGTTTCGGTAGGGGAAGGGGAAGGGGAAGGGGTAGTGGAGTGGGGCGGCGGCGGGGCCTTGATGGCGAGTGGGGAGGCGGATGGGCGCGGGGAGGCCGGGGGAGGCGGCGCCGGGGGTGCGGGCGGCGGCGGCGGCCGGCTCGGGGGGAGAAAGGGGGCGCGGGCGCGTAGGTTGAAGAAGCCCACCGACGTGTGGGCCCCACACGTCGGCGGGTGAGAGAGGGAGAGGGAGAGAGGAGAGAGAGAGGGCGGCGGAGCGGGCCGCGTGGGGCCTAAAGCGCGTAGCCGGGCCGGGCCGTGGCGGTTTGGGTTGGGTTGTTTTCCCTTTTTTTTTTCTTTTCCTTTTCTTTTCAAATCATTTTCAAACCAAATTCAAATTCAAATCTTTTCATCTTTTCAAATTGAAATTTTTAACACAAATTTATTCAAATATTTTTAGAAAACTTTTTCAAACATTTTTAAATTCAAACTTTCAACCTCTTTTCATTTTTTTTTAATTCAAATTTTTATTCCAATTTTCACGGTTATTCTTAAGGTCTTTTCACAATAATTTTTAAGACTTTTCACAAGTGTTTTTTTTAAGACCTTTTTAAAACCACACCACAACCAAAACTCATGCATTTCAATTATGATGCACAAACACTTGTTTGATTCTAATTATTAAATGATGTTTAATTTGATTAGAGGCAAATTTATTTATTCAAATTTATTAAATCCTTAGAAAATAAAACTAAACCTTGTTTCTAACAATATTTTATTGTGATGGAATTTTCGGGTGTTACAATCATGTATGCGTTCACACTAGGAATATTCTCCGAGGCTAGGGGTGTTATCGGTATGTAAAAGTCCCTTCATCTCCCTATAAAAGGGGGCGCAAGGGCACGTGTAAACGCATTCGGACTTTTTTGGAACTTGTGCTACTTGCGAGAGAGAATCACAGTCTCTTTGCGCTCTAACTTTGTACTTGAACGTGTTGAGAACTCATACTCGTGTTAGGGTAGTTATCCGAACTTTTCGGGTACTCCCCAACATTGGCGCCCACCGTGTCTCAGCCGAAAAAGAAACTCACGATGCCACCTCAAAAGAAATCCAAGAAGAATGCTCCAGCACAGGCAAACCAGGATGATCGCCTTCCTACTCGGGGGAATGAAACCTCGTTTATTCCTGAATCCTCGAACGTAACAGACCAAGAACGAAGAGAAAAGCTCGAAGCCCTCATGAAGGCAAGAGCGAGAAAAGACGACTCACATGCAAGAACGGCCGCCGAGCAGCCGGAGTTCGAGAATGTCAATGATGATGATGATGATGACATAGACAGAGAGCTAGCGATGGTTCAGCAAAAGATACAACAGCTACAAAAAGACAAGGAAAAGTTCGCAGCTCAGTTACAAGCGAAGAGAAAAATCTACGAAAAGCTAGCGCAGCTCAACAAAGCAAAAGAGCAAATCGAAGCGATACAGAGAGAAATTGACGAGATGAAAGAACAAGAGAACAGTTCCCTGTGGCAGGAATCACCGCACCAGAACTCTGGGCCAGCAAGAGAACTCCCGAAAGAAAACTTCTTCGCGGGAAACGGAGTATCACATTTCGTGGATCCTGAATCACCACTGTCTGTTGGGCTGCAAACAGCACCTTGGCCGCCGAAGTTCAAGCCTGTCTCTCTCCCAAAATACAACGGCTTCGGAAACTCCAGGCAATTCCTCATGAGATACGAATCAGATTGTGAATTCGGCGGGGAGGGAGATGATGTTGCATTGGCCAAATCATTCATCATTGCTTGCGAAGGGCCGATCGAATTGGTACTCACTACGCCTCCTCACTCGGTCTACGACAAAGGGTAGACCTCAAGACAAAGTTCATGCAAGCATTTCGGATGTTTCATGACACAACAGCGGAAGCGTCAGATCTGTACAACTGTAAGCAAAAAGACACGGAGCCACTGCGAAACTTCGTGAGAAGGTTCATGCAACGAGAGGTCTCAAATCCCCGAAGCGGATGACAAAACAACAATCAAGGCACGCGATCAAAGGTCTCACCCCGGGGCCAACCTGCTTCCCATCTCACGAGAAAGAAACCCAAGACGGTTGAGAAACTTTTTCACGAATTGGAGGAGTACATTTTGTCCGATGACGACCATCGCAAGAGGGTAGGCCGAGTGAAACGAGGCAAGACGAGGCAACGAGAGACATGGCATGGCGGGCACCACCCCAACATCCGCGAAACGTCAACAACGTCGGAAACTCGCAACGAGAACAAGGCAACGGTCAATCACCGGGGGAGGATTCAATCCCGAGAGGAAGGGGGAGAGGCGAGGGCTCCCCGGGACTCATGAACCACAACCCAAAAGATCCTCACTTCTACCGCCGGATCATGGGAGGGGTCAGCGTCGGGCATACACCCCGGGTACTCATGCAAGGAAGGAAGAATAGTAGAAGACGGACTCTGGTAGAATTCCCCCGTACTCCTACTAGGACTCGCTCCGTGTACTCCTACTAGGACTCCTGCCTTGTAACCGACTAGGAACCCGCCCCCGGACTATATAAAGGAGGGCGGGTACCTAGCCGCACACCCCCAATCCCTCCGGGGACAACACCAAGCGCGGGCGCCATACATGATCCCCCCAAACGGGACGTAGGGCTCGCCACCTTGGCGACCCGAACCTGTATAAAACTTGTGTCCCGTGTCCTTGCGCATACCTTCGAGTTCTCGGTCAACCGATCACGATCCCCATCGCACAATCTACTACCTCGGGTACCCCTTGGTAGGTTTGCCGGTCTAAAACACCGACAGCTGGCGCGCCAGGTAGGGGTGATCATCACCGCCGGGCGAATTCGAAGGACCCTCGTCAAAAAGATCAATCTACTCGTCGACTCGCCGAAGATCCATTGAAGCAAGTCGCCTTGCTCTTGTCAAAGTGGAATCAATTTTCCTATGCCGCGCTTCCGGTTGCTTCGGCACGTCGCGCGGCTCGTCACGCGGCTCGTCGCGCCGCTCGTCGTCGACTACTCCGCCTCGCGCGAGCTCGTCGTCGTCGACTACTTTGGCTACGCCGCGCTTCCGGTTGCTTCGGCACGTCGCGCGGCTCGTCCCGCGGCTTGTTGTGCCGCTCGTCGTCGACTACTCCGCCTCGCGCGAGCTCGTCGTCGTCGACTACTTTGTCTCCCGCCGCGCGTCCGGGTGCCTCGGCACGTCGCGCGGCTCGTCACGCGGCTTGTCGCGCCGCTCGTCGTCGACTACTCCGCCTCGCCCGGGCTCGTCGTCGTCGACTACTTTGTCTCCGCCGCGCGTCCCGGGTGCCTCGGCACGTCGCGCGGCTCGTCACGCGGCTTGTCGCGCCGCTCGTCGTCGACTACTCCGCCTCGCCCGGGCTCGTCGTCATCGACTACTTTGTCTCCGCCGCGCGTCCCGGGTGCCTCGGCACGTCGCGCGGCTCGTCCACGCGGCTTGTCGCGCCGCTCGTCGTCGACTACTCCGCCGCGCCCCGGGCTCGTCGTCGTCGACTACTCCGCCTCGCGCGGGCTCGTCGTCGTCGACTACTTTGTCTCCGCGCGCGCGTCCCGGGTGCCTCGGCACGTCGCGCGGCTCGTCCACGCGGCTTGTCGCGGCTGCTCGTCGTCGACTACTCCGCCTCGCCCGGGCTCGTCGTCGTCGACTACTTTGTCTCCGCCGCGCGTCCGGGTGCCTCGGCACGTCGCGCGCGGCTCGTCACGCGGCTTGTCGCGCCGCTCGTCGTCGACTACTCGCCTCGCCCGGAGCTCGTCGTCATCGACTACTTTGTCTCCGCCGCGCGTCCGGGGTGCCTCGGCACGTCGCGCGGCTCGTCACGCGGCTTGTCGCGCCGCTCGTCGTCGACTACTCCGCCTCGCCCGGGCTCGTCGTCGTCGACTACTCCGCCTCGCGCGGGCTCGTCGTCGTCGACTACTTTGTCTCCGCCGCGCGTCCGGGGTGCCTCGGCACGTCGCGCGGCTCGTCACGCGGCTTGTCGCGCCGCTCGTCGTCGACTACTCCGCCTCGCGCGAGCTCGTCGTCGTCGACTACTTTGTCTCCGCCGCGCGTCCGGGGTGCCTCGGCACGTCGCGCGGCTCGTCACGCGGCTTGTCGCGCCGCTCGTCGTCGACTACTCCGCCTCGCCCGGGCTCGTCGTCGTCGACTACTTCGTCTCCGCCGCGCGTCCCGGGGTGCCTCGGCACGTCGCGCGGCTCGTCCACGCGTCTTGTCGCGCCGCTCGTCGTCGACTACTCCGCCTCGCCCGGGCTCGTCGTCGTCGACTACTCCGCCTCGCGCAAGCTCGTCGTCGTCGAGTACTCATCGTCGACTACTTCGTCTCCGCCGCGCGTCCGGGGTGCCTCGGCACGTCGCGCGGCTCGTCACGCGGCTTGTCGCGCCGCTCGTCGTCGACTACTCCGCCTCGCCCGGGCTCGTCGTCGTCGACTACTCCGCCTCGCGCGGGCTCGTCGTCGTCGACTACTCCGCCTCGCGCGAGCTCGTCGTCGTCGACTACTTTGTCTCCGCCGCGCGTCCGGGGTGCCTCGACACGTCGCGCGGCTCGTCCACGCGGCTTGTCGCGCCGCTCGTCGTCGACTACTCCGCCTCGCGCGAGCTCGTCGTCGTCGACTACTTTGTCTCCGCCGCGTGTCCCGGGTGCCTCGGCACATCGCGCGGCTCGTTACGCGGCTTGTCGCGCCGCTCGTCGTCGACTACTCCGCCTCGCCCGGGCTCGTCGTCGTCGACTACTTCGTCTCCGCCGCGCGTCCGGGTGCCTCGGCACGTCGCGCGGCTCGTCCACGCGGCTTGTCGCGCCGCTCGTCGTCGACTACTCCGCCTCGCCCGGGCTCGTCGTCGTCGACTACTCCGCCTCGCGCAAGCTCGTCGTCGTCGAGTACTCATCGTCGACTACTTCGTCTCCGCCGCGCGTCCCGGGTGCCCTCGGCACGTTGCGCGGCTCGTCACGCGGCTTGTCGCGCCGCTCGTCGTCGACTACTCCGCCTCGCCCGGGCTCGTCGTCGTCGACTACTCCGCCTCGCGCGGGCTCGTCGTCGTCGACTACTCCGCCTCGCGCGAGCTTGTCGTCGTCGACTACTTTGTCTCCGCCGCGCGTCCGGGGTGCCCTCGACACGTCGCGCGGCTCGTCACGCGGCTTGTCGCGCCGCTCGTCGTCGACTACTCCGCCTCGCGCGAGCTCGTCGTCGTCGACTACTTTGTCTCCGCGCGCGCGTCCGGGTGCCTCGGCACATCGCGCGGCTCGTTACGCGGCTTGTCGCGCCGCTCGTCGTCGACTACTCCGCCTCGCCCGGGCTCGTCGTCGTCGACTACTTCGTCTCCGCCGCGCGTCCGGGGTGCCTCGGCACGTCGCGCGGCTCGTCACGCGGCTTGTCGCGCCGCTCGTCGTCGACTACTCCGCCTCGCCCGGGCTCGTCGTCGTCGACTACTCCGCCTCGCGCAAGCTCGTCGTCGTCGACTACTCATCGTCGACTACTTCGTCTCCGCCGCGCTTCCGGCGCCTCGGCACGTCGCGCGGCTCGTCCCCGCGGCTTGTTGCGCCGCTCGTCGTCGACTACTCGTCGTCGACTACTTCGTCTCCGCCGCTCGTCCGGGTGCCTCGGCACGTCGCGCGGCTCGTCCCGCGGCTTGTTGCGCCGCTCGTCGTCGACTACTCCTCGTCGACTACTTCGTCTCCGCCGCGCGTCCCGGGTGTCTCGGCACGTCGCACGGCTCGTCCGCGCGGCTTGTTGCGCCGCTCGTCGTCGACTACTCGTCGTCGACTACTTCGTCTCCGCC
Organism: Cenchrus americanus; assembly: GCA_947561735.1. Taxonomy (NCBI): domain Eukaryota; kingdom Viridiplantae; phylum Streptophyta; class Magnoliopsida; order Poales; family Poaceae; genus Cenchrus; species Cenchrus americanus. Next base: position 11,054,150 of record OX387239.1, read on the forward strand.
GCGCGTCCGGGGTGCCTCGGCACGTCGCGCGGCTCGTCCCGCGGCTTGTTGCGCCGCTCGTCGTCGACTACTCGTCGTCGACTACTTCGTCTTCGCCGCGCGTCCGGGGTGCCTCGGCACGTCGCGCGGCTCGTCACGCGGCTTGTCGCGCCGCTTGTCGTCGACTACTTCGCCTTCGTCGCGCGTCCGGGTGCTTCGGCACGTCGCGCGGCTCGTCATGCGGCTCGTCGTGCCGCTTGTCATCGTCGACTACTCCGCTTCGCGCAGGCTCGTTGTCGACTACTCTGCCTCACCCCCGCTCGTCGTCGACCACTCCATGCGCCGCGACTTCGTCTTGCGGCCATGCTGGCTCTACTTCAGCCACGCCGTGCGTGGTGACTACTTGCCTCGCGGCAACACTGGCTCTACTTCGAGTGCGGCGCATGCCGCCACGACGTCATCTTCCCCGGTCGCATCGCGTCGACCATTCATCTCGACTAGTTTTCCAAACTAGTCGAGAACGGCGATCACGCCCCCGGCGACTAGCCGGAATCAACTACGACTAGTCAACTTCGACAACAACCCTCGTGGCTCCATCGCCGACCACCTTGCCTTCATCAACAAGTACGCCGGGCGGCAACGGCTAAGTCATTTATCTAAATGATTGTTGTTTTCTTGGCTTGTTCTCCTCATCATGTAGGACTACTTGCCGACTACTCATTTGTGTATGCTTCTCGGCGGGTTTTCATGAGAGCTACACTCTGCTGACTACTCTTGGGGCATATCGATCAAGTCACCACGAGTCTACTTCATCAACCCGGGGGCTATCCCTAGGAGGCAGTTTCTAAAATCCGCTACGCGCGGCAATCTAAAGTCGACTTCTAAAGTCGCATTCTAAAGTCCGCTCTGTGCGGCAACTTAAAGTCGACTCCGGTCGCATCTTCGCCTGCTTCGATGGCATACTACATGTGTAAGCTTCGATGGAACCTAGATGTAAGAGGCCCTCGGGTCCTGGCGACGATGGAACCTAGCTGCACGTGGTCTTCATGCTCTGTACCATGGGTCCAAGTACCCTAAGTACTCCCGCTCTGTACCTTGGGTCTGAAATCCATGGCCCAGGTATGCAAGTCGACTCCGGTCGCACCTTTAAGCCCACTCCGGTGGCACATGCCCGCTCCGGCGGCAACCGTACCTTGGGTCTGAAATCCATGGCTCAGGTACTTAAGCCCACTCCGGTGGCACAAGCCCGCTCCGGCGGCAACCGTACCTTGGGTCTGAAATCCATGGCTCAGGTACTTAAGCCCACTCCGGTGGCACAAGCCCGCTCCGGCGGCAATCGTACCTTGGGTCTGAAATCCATGGCTCAGGTACTCAAGCCCACTCCGGTGGCACAAGTCGACGCTAACAGTCGCATCCAAGCCCACTCCGGTGGCACAAGCCCGCTCCGGCGGCAACCGTACCTTGGGTCCGAAATCCATGGCTCGTGTACTTAAGCCCACTCCGGTGGCACAAGCCGACTCCGGTCGCAATCTTAAGCCCGCTCCGGCGGCAAAACTACTTATTTTTTCGATTTTTTATTCGCTTTGGCTTTCCGGAAAGTGCTTTTCGTTTTTTGCATCTTAAGTCCACCCCGCGTGGCACAAAGTCGACTACGCGGTCGCACCTAAAGTCCGCTCTACGCGGCAACTAAAGTCGACTTCTAAAGTCGCATATCAAAATCCGCTCCACGCGGCACAAAGTCGACTTCGATTTTCAAGTCGCATCTCAAAGTCCGCTCCGCGCGGCAACCAAAGTCGACTTCGGTTTTCAAGTCGCATTCTAAAGTCCGCTCTGCCGGCATCTAAAGTCGACTTCGGTCGCAACTAAAGTCCGCTCTGACGGCACGACTACTTCTCAAGCTCCACGGCTTGACGCCAAACTGCTACTTGGAATCTCTCCAGCTCGGGGGCTACTTGAAGATAACTTCAGCATGCTTCGCTCGCTCTCAAGCTCGGGGGCTCCTCACCAATCACTACTCGACGTGGCTCATACGGCTCTCTTATCTCGGGGGCTACACGCTGCAAGAGTACTCGGATGATGGCTTCGCGAACACTGAAGACCCTTGGATTGATTACCTAATCATTTCAAGGCTCGGGGGCTGCTATGCTACACCCATCATTCAAATTTTTTTCAAGACCGATGAGCCGGACCACCTTCCGGCCTCGCGGCGGTTCAAGTACTATTGAAGGCTTCTCCAAGCGGTACTTGAGTACGCTCAAGGACTACTCGAAGAGGTTTCAAGACTACTCGAACTACTACTCTCGACTCCAACGTGCTCGGGGGCTTGTCGGGCATACACCCCCGGTACTCATGCAAGGAAGGAAGAATAGTAGAAGACGACTCTGGTAGAATTCCCCCGTACACCTACTAGGACTCGCTCTGTGTACTCCTACTAGGACTCCCGCCTTGTAACCGACTAGGAACCCGCCCCCGGACTATATAAAGGAGGGCCGGGTACCTAGCCGCACACCCCCAATCCCTCCGGGGGACAACACCAAGCGCGGGCGCCATACATGATCCCCCAAACGGGACGTAGGGCTCGCCACCTTGGCGACCCGAACTGTATAAATCTTGTGTCCCGTGTCCTTGCGCATACCTTCGAGTTCTCGGTCAACCGATCACGATCCCCATCGCACAATCTACTACCTCGGGTACCCCTTGGTAGGTTTGCCGATCTAAAACACCGACAGGTCACGGCACCGAAGGGTGTCCGGAAATAAAGAAGAACATGGCAAGAATCCAACAAGAGAAGGCACTAATGAGCATCGCATCCTCAATGCCAGGCCAGTTTCGTCCGAATTTCTGGCAGCCGCAATTCGCGAATCCACAGTCGAGTTCTGTCTCAGTTCAGCAATTCCCGCAACCACAGTCAGCATGGCAGCCGTCGCAGCAATTTTTCCCTCAGTCGCAAGCGATCCAGTCAATCCAGCAACCACAACCCATTCGGGAAATCTTGCCACCACCTCCAGAAAGTTCGTCAAGACCCCAGCTCAGGTTCGGGACCTCAGAACTCCAAGGCATTGCCATCGTTCGGGACTATCATGCCAATCACGGGCGGATCTGCTATGGAGTTCGAAACCAAGAAGCAGAGAAGCAATTACTTCAGATCTGTGAACGCTATCATCAATGACGGCCCAGCTGCGCGCCCGGAGTGGGCAAAGGTGCCAATCACCTTCACAGAAGAAGATTTAAGGCTGAAATCTGCGAAACACAATGACGCCATTGTCATTGAGGTGAACATTGCTGGGTGGGTCATAGGAAAAGTCCTAGTTGACAATGGGAGTTCAGCGGACATCCTATTCCTGAAAGCTTTCGAAAAGATGAATCCGAACCAAAGACATGTTAGACCCCCGAATACCCACCGCAAGGGTTCGGAGGAAAGCCCATCAAGCCGGTTGGAAAAATATCGCTCCCGGTTTCCTTCGGAGATCTCGAGAATGCCGAACGGAGAGTCTCACGTTCGATGTAGTCGACATCTACCATCCATACCTCGCGATTTTTGGCGGAGGGTTCATGAACAAGTTCGACGCAGTCATAAGGCAACAGCTTCCTATGTATGAAAATGCCCGCACCTAAGGGAGTCATCACGTGTATGGCAATCAACAAGAGGCCGAAACATAGAAAAGGGACATACACCCGGACAAACAAACGTATACCACCGAGAATAGCCGATGACCATAACCAAACTTTATCCTCCCGAACCAAAATCGCCACCTCTCGCCGTGGCGAACATAGCATGCGGGTTCGGGGTTCCCGCAGAACTAACGGTTGACAATGGAAAACAGCTTCAACCGTTACACCTTCAAAGAATACTTTGCGAAACTTGGGCACTCAAGCGAAATTTTCGTCAATCTATCACCCGCAGTCCGTGGAATGTCGATAGCCTAAAAGGTATTACTCATAAAATCCCGAGTTGCATCTAGATGTAATAGACGTACTTTTTCTATTGTCGTAAGTTTGAATTCCAAAAACCTAAAACCCGAATCATGTGTCTATAAGTAATTTCGAGAGAAAAAATCAACTTTCCTTTTTCTAGTCGTATTAGAATAAGAAGGACTGTACTCTTTTCTTTGCAAAGGGGGCTCTAAATCAAGAGGCAAGGTTTTTAACGAGGCGGATCCTATGTCAATACTCTTTCGATATATATATATGAAAAGAGTCCTCCCCCAAATTGCGTGTTTTGTGTCTCATGTCTCCCGAGAATCCCAACGTGAAAAAAGAAAAGTTCGTGAAAAAGGCTTCATGATAGCCAAGATCCCATCGTGAAAAAAGAAAAAGTTCGTGAAAAAGGCTTCGTGATAGCCAGAATCCCATCGTGAAAAAAGAAAAAGTTCGTGAAAAAGGCTTCGTGATAGCCAGAATCCCATCGTGAAAAAAGAAAAAGTTCGTGAAAAAGGCTTCGTGATAGCCAGAATCCCATCGTGAAAAAAGAAAAAGTTCGTGAAAAAGGCTTCGTGATAGCCTGAGTTCCATCGTGAAAAAAGAAAAAGTTCGTGAAAAAGGCTTTGTGATAGCCGAATTCCAACTTTAAAAGAGGTAAAGTTCGTGAGAAAGGCTCCGTGATAGCCGAATTCCATCTTGAAAAGAGAAAAAGTTCGTGAGAAAGGCTCCGTGATAGCCGAATTCCGTCTTAAAAAAAGAAAAAGTTCGTGAAAAAGGCTTCGTGATAGCCGCAGTTCCAACGTGAAAAAAGAAAAATTTCGTGAGAAAGGCTTCCCGATAGCCAAAATCCCATCCATCAATGGATTCCCACCAAAGAGGCTCGAGACAACAACAAGTTGTGGCCCAGAAAATCCCATCCATCAAGGGATTCCCACCAAAGAGGCTCGAGACAACAACAAGTTGTGACCCAAAAAATCCCATCCATCAAGGGATTCCCACCAAAGAGGCTCGAGACAACAACAAGTTGTGGCCCAAGAAATCCCATCCACGAAGAGATTCCCATCAAAAATTTGTACGAAGATTTCGAGAGAATGAATGCATATGGGGTTACCTGTAGGTTTTTACTTAGCGAGGATTATTGAAAGTTATTTAAACATCATCGTTGTAAGAAAAGGGCAAGGGGCTCGTTCGGGAATCGCAGAACGCCTTGGTTGAAGCAACTGAGGGTTGCTGTATCAACCGAGGCAAGTCTGCCAGCCGGGTCAAGTCCACAAAATTCGAAAACAAATTTTGTTGACTTGCAGTAACAATCGAGGTTCCCAAAAACTAGGGAAGACTTCTCCTAGAAAGATATGCCAGAAATTCGAGAATAGTAAGATTCGTGAACCTGCCATCTAGTTTTTACGCGAAACGGCAAGGTGGGGGAGGGTGACGTTTTTTCAAGAAAAAAACATTCATTGCCTTATTCGCATAAAAACTTCCGAATAGGTTCTTGATAATTATAGCAATCGGTGCGAAAATGAGAATGAAAGTTCTACAACATGTCCTGGTTTACAAACGTTGTTTTCAGCCATATCACCGGCATAGGCGAAGTCGGACGCATCGGCTAAGGGGCTAAGGGGCTCCATCTTGGAAACCTTCGCGGACGGCGGAGTAGACGACGCAGAGCGAATCTTCTTGCGAAGTAAGAAAAACGAGGAGAGATCAAAACAACATATAGAAAATTTAAGCGAGGCCTCAAGCCAAAAATCGGAAAAATCTTGTTCGGGATGTGCTCGCTTGAACGGACGCCACGCTTCACCACTAACGAACACATTATCCCGTTGAATTCGCGGTGGTAGCACGTCTGCGCGCAGCCCCGCTTGCGGGACTCGCGCGAAGTTAAAATGTACAAAACATTTGTTCGGGAAAGTTTCATGAATCTACATGAGTGAACGACCAATCTTGAATTCACCCAAAAATCCGGGCATATCATTCGATCTGTAGCATCCACCTTCGGCGAATCCTCCTCTCGTTCGGGGACATTTTCGCCGTCGTCGCCGTCATCACCGCCGCCGCCGCTGCTGTCGCCACCTGAGCCGTTTTCGCCGGATTCGCTCGAACCCTCGCCGGAGGTCGATCCTTCGGGAGGCGCGGCGGTGCCTTCTCGGTTCTCCTTTTCCCTCAGCTGAGAAAGGAAGGAAAAAGTGAGGAAGGTTTAAGAAACTGAAACATCTGCGACAAACATAAATCACGAAATCGAGCAAAAGAAACTACCTCAGCAAGCTTTGCCTGCGCAATGGTCTTAACGATATCCTCCCCGCCAACCAGCCAGAACTCCTTCGCGAACTTCGTCTTGATAGCTTGAACGTCGGAGTTCGCTCGAAGTATCGAGTCGCTAGTAACGCTGGGGAACCGAGAGAGATTCGCGCGAAACTTCGCCAAATCCACACATTCATAATCGTGAAGGACCTTCAGGATGCTCTCCACAGAGAAAGCAACAGCGAAGTTGCTGGCGCCAGAGATCACCTCGGTAAGGGCCTTGAACTCATCCTCCAGCCAATCCATGAAATCGGGAATATCAATGTCATCCGGGAGAGGGGCGGGACGAACACCGTACTCGTTCAAAGACTTCTGGTACTCCGCATAGAGCGCCTTCGGCTTTGCCGGCGTAATCTCTCGAAGTGTTCTTCTTCAAGGCTTCACCTTGTTCGCCGCCGCCTTCTCAAGATCCACGATTTTGCGATCCTTGGTGCTCAATGACTTGGCGAGGGCGGCGTTGTTAATGCGAAGATCCTCGGTGATTTTCGTGGCTCGCTCTTGTTTTTGCCGAAGCTTTTCGATCACGCTCAAATCATCTTCATGAGATTTCCGAACTTTCTCAAGCTCCTTCTTGGATTCCTCGAGCGCGGCCTCTGCGACTTTCTTTTCATCGTGACTTGTTTTCAAAGCCTCCGCCAGCTCGGCAACCTTCCTCTCGAGTTCCAGATTCGTGGATTGCGCGAGGGTGAAGCTGCGCTCTAGTTCTTTGGACTTCTGAGAAAGTTCTTCATTAATCCTCTCCTCGTTTGGAAAGCCGCTCTACGGCAACCTTCCCAAGCATTGAGTACTTGAGGTCATAGTCTTCGTGGAAGCGTGCAAGCTTTGAAGGAGAGTACGAGTGCAACGGATTCTTGAATTCCGCAAAGTTTGGGAGTAAGTCTCGGACTAAGCTTCAACAACGGGAAACGTATGAAAAGATAGTGAGAAGGAACGAACCTTCCTTAGAAAGCTGCCGCATGGTGACTTGTTTAGTCGAACCTCGAAGAAGTTTTCCCTCGAGGCGAAGGAGTGGTTTTGGAGACAGAGAGAGGCCTTTTCTCGGAGCTTTGAGCAGCTTCTTTGGGTCGTTCGGCGCCTCTCCTCCCCGTTTCATCAACAATGGTGGACGATTTCCACGAGTTAAAAACTTGGACGTGTTGCCCCCGACGCCATTTGTCTCGAAACCAACACGCAATAGCTTGCCGCGATGGGACGTACCAAAGCTTTTGTTAAAAGCAACTAAGGAGGGAGAAGGCGCCTGGTCTTCGGGGATGATCTCCCGAACTTCGACCAGAGGAACATGTTCGGTAGGATGGTCTCCCCTTTGAATAGTGCGCTCAAGGTCCTGGGCGAATTCGGAGGAGGCTTGGTCAGCAGCAGGGACCTCAGCAACAGGGGCTTCGGCAGCGAAAAGGGGGATTCGGTGCGAACAAAGCAACTTCAAAGAACAACGGACTTCTCAAGCGGCGGCAGGGGATGTCTCCTTTCGGACTTCGGGAGCAGCATCTGAAAAGGAATCAACATCCACGAATTCATTCTCGGAACCAGGTGAGCAACTGTCTCGAAAGTTAAACAGTGGCCAGAGGAAAACACCTTTAAGGCTATCGGTGTCCACGAAGGTGTCATCATCGAAGGCGGATGGGACTCGCCGAACGCCGGTGGAGAAAATTTTCTTCACTGCCTTCTTTGGTTTCTTGCGGCTCATCTGGGCAAGCCCTGAAGCAGCCTGGAGTTCAGCATCCAAAGTTCGAGGCTCGGAGGTCTTGCGCTTCCGCTTCGACGATTCCAGCGATCTAGTCCTCGAAGGCCTGACTCCCGAAGAGGCACCCTCACCGGTGGGCGACGAGCCTCGCTTCGACGATCTTATTCGGGGAGCGTTGATTGGGGCGGCCGAGCAGCTGGCCACAGCGACGGCGGGAAGTTTCAACTTGGGACCAGGGCCTCGAGAGCTGAAAAATTTATCACCGCAAACTTCCGAAAAGACGCGGTTGATCTTCTTCTTGTGCTTCACCAGGGCCTTATACGCTTTGTACTCGTTCATGGTATATTCGCCTACCATGACTTTAACCCTTTTTTCCACTTCGTCCATGAAGTCCTTGGCGCTCTGGCCTTCGCGAAGCTTGATCCTGAACTTCGGGAAAGGCACCTTCTGGTCTGCCCAGTTGACATTATAATACACGAGCTCAATAGGGGACCAACCGTTCGAGATAGGCCAGACCCGGGCAGCAACGAATTCTTCAATGATGTCACGGCCGCCAAGTATTGTGCTGGCCAAGTGAAATGCACTCTCGCAGCTCCTGATCCCCAAGGCCCGCTGGTTGTACTTCCCTACGTTCACTGCGGTGAGAGGCGCGATCGGGCATGACAGCTTCGGCACATCGACCTTCAAGTAAAACCAGTAAGATTTCCAATCGTCGGAAAGGTTGGACTTGCGCAAGGAGCGATCCGGATTCGGGTGATTCCTTGTCGGGTGTTCTCGCGCGTCGCGTATTGAAGGTGCGGCACGCGTGCCGGGCCGTGGTAGAACCGCCCGTCTTCACCTTTCACAACTTCGGGGATGATCACCAGTTCATAGAATCTGGTGAAGGCGTCAATGGTAGGACTACAGCCGAATGTCTTCAGAATCCAGATAAACTTGGACACCTCAAGGAAGGATGTAGGAGTAAGCTGATGAATCTTCACCGAAAATGCATCCAGAATGGCCGGCAAGATGGGGTCACAAGGGAACCTCAGCCCACAGATGAAGAAATCCCGAAACACCACAATTTCTCCCTCCTTCGGAGCTGGAATCAGCTCATCAAGCGGGGCACGCCCAGCACCAGGGGAGAAAAATTCAGCCCTCTCGTACTCACGAATCGTGTTGCTTGTGACCTTCGACTCTCCGAAGGCGAGTGAGGGTGGCGGCGGGCGGAGGTCCTTAACATGACCAGGTTGTCGACACCGCATCCACATCTCCGACGTTTTCGCCGTCGTCGGACCGAACTTCCCCATCTTCGCGACTCCCGGAGCCGCTAGGGGAGCGGACATCTTCGGTAGGTACAAAGCATGTTCGGCGCCTTCGACACCGGGTCAATGGGAAGACCAGCAGCGAGGAGCTCTTCGGTAGTCATGGGCCTAGCTGTGCTTTTAACGCGAGCCACCTAACCAACAGTTACGAACAAACAGACAGTTAAGAGTATTGTTCGAGAATAGTTCTCGCGAAATCGCGACATCGCTACACCGAAGTTTAACAAGTAACAAATCGACAAGAGAAAGATGAAGGAATACCTTAGAGAAGCGCAAACAACACCTAGAGACTCGCCGGCTTTTCGGCGGAGACCGCAGTCCGCGAAAAAGAGAAAAGCACGAACTGTGGAAAAAGCTGCAAAGCTGTAAAATTTTTTCAACAGCGGCAACCCGCTATTTATAGGGCCGGGGAGGGGTAGTTCCGCGAAACACGCCTCGATTTAACCGTCCTTGGTTCCCCGGGCGACGCGTGTCCCCTCCGACGTTCCGAGGGTGACGTTTTTTACTAAATTTCCGAAGGATTCGTGGAATCGGATCGTCGGAGTCAACCCGCTTCCCCGAGGGGCTAGTGTTGGGGAATTCGGAAAACCCGTCACCCTCGAAACGTTGAGCTTAACGAAGTTTTCAAAGCATGTTTTTCGGGAGCGGGGAATTCGCGATTCTCGGAAGCCCGGGACCCGTGAAGTCTCATATTCGCGAATGTGCGAGTTCGGGAATCTTGATTCGCCGAGGAGGTGGAGTCACGAACATGCGGAAGCCCGAATCTCAATCGTTGATAGTCCGAACTTCGAAGAATTGTCGATTCGGGAACCCGATGAAGACTCGTTCGGGACTCGGGCGCATGGACATGCACGAACCGGCCGGGAAGCAAGGGCCACTTCGGGAATTCGTTGAAGACCTAGTTCGGGAGTTTTGTGCGAAGACATTCACGAACCAAGGGAGAAGCAAAGTCAAAGTTGTAGTCCCAAAAAGTCTGGGTTTAGAGTGTGAACTAGTGGTGGATTTGTAAATATGTTAGATAAAAAAGACAATCATGTATGCGTTCACACTAGGAATATTCTCCGAGGCTAGGGGTGTTATCGGTATGTAAAAGTCCCTTCATCTCCCTATAAAAGGGGGCGCAAGGGCACGTGTAAACGGATTCAGACTTTTTTGGGACTTGTGCTACTTGCAGAGAGAATCACAGTCTCTTTGCGCTCTAACTTTGTACTTGAACGTGTTGAGAACTCATACTCGTGTTAGGGTAGTTATCCGAACTTTTCGGGTACCCCCCAACAGTACCTACTTTCGCATAATTGTTTTGAGCACTTTCGTTTGGGGGTGTAGGTTTTGTTGTTTCAAGAGGAGGAGGAGGAGGAGGAGGTGGTGGTGGTGGTGGTGGGGATGGATTATTTGGTGTCTCTTGCGAATCTGGGGATGCAAGTTTTTTTTGTTTTTTCAGGACTAGTAGTAGGTGGGGATGGAATATTTGGTATATCTTGCGGGTGTGGGTATGCAATTTTTTCTGTGTTTTTAAGATGACGAGGAGGTGGGGATGCAAGTTTTTCAGGATGAGGAGGAGGTCCAAATGGAACGTCTTGCAGATGTGGGGATTCAGGAGGAGGAGGAGGATGTGGGGAACCATGTGAGGAAGGAACTTGTACCATAATTTGTGAACTACAAGGAATGTGTACCATAGCCTGTGAACGAGATTTACATGTTGGTGCTCCCTTGATGTCAATCCGACACCTTCTCCACTGTAACCTATGTCCTTCAGCTTGCCCGAGTTTCATCACCTCGTCATTAGAAGGTTATTCCACCAGTTCATCCGCAAAGATAGTATATACAATGAGCATTTCAACCACAACACAGTTTTCACGAATCGAGACTGTTTGTAGCGTAGTATACTCTGGATGAACAAGACTAACTGCAGCCTCACATTGAAGACCCCTCCACGTGATCCATAGGCCACAATGTGTGGGTTCAGTCAACATGCCCATAAAGTCTTCATGTGTACGATCGTCACAACGCCCCTCCGTCACCAACTCTGTAGTGCCATCGATCAAATCTACATTATCTGCGGACGCACAACTGCTCTTTAGTGTGGCGAGTGAAGAGCTTGCGCGATTGGACACTGGAGACAACACCATCTCTGCATCTGCATCTGCATCTGAGCCACCAGTTCTTGCTTAATTTGTTCCTTTATCTTTTCCGTATCCACTGATGTGTCAGTCTTTGTCCTCTTCCTCTTCTTGTACATCTCGACATGCTGAGGCCATGCATACTTCTAGCCCTGGTAGCTGGAGACACCACGCACACGACCTGGTTGCACTTACTTAGCACATCATACTCTCTCTGCCCTGCCATTCATGAAGATTCTGCACATGCAATCTTCTCCTTGATGTGTGCAGCCAATTTTTCTGCCTCTTTGTTGTTGAACACTATCACGGCAACATGGTCTTTAATCACTAGCTTACACCTTGCTCGCAGCCAATTCTTGGAATGATCATCAGGGTATGCATCATATGGGTTGGGGATACCAGCTGCAGCTAATTGTCTGTCCTCTTCCTCTCATTGTTCTAGTTTCACAGTATAACCAGATGGACCCATGCTGTGCTCGCTTGTGTTTCGGCTTCGGAGTTCTTTGAACTTGACACTAACAGATGAGACTTGCTTAGTTTCCTCATGTTTCATGAACTCCTTCCACTGTTCTGGGACAATATATGGGTGCCTTGTAAATGGCTCAAGTACTTTTCTGATAAAATCTTGCCTAAGCTGAAATCTGAATTGTCTCCATGCCTTGGCTGCCATCTTCCAGAAAAGCTTGAATGCCTATGGTTTCACGTCTTCCTGCAACTTCAAGTGTTTATGCACATACTTATCAAACAAGTCTCACTTTTCATCATTGCTTGGTTCTTTGAATTCTGGCAAGTGCAAAAGTATCTTTTGTCTAGCAATGAGCCCCGCAAGCGCCCTGAACCTATGATTTTAAGTCAATAGTACAAACATCCCCCCTATGTCGACCTCAGTGACTATCATTGTGTCACTTGGCCACTTTGTGGATGTCCTTGGCGCTCTGCCTCAGCGCTGAGCCCCACCCACCTAGTCTTCTTGTGCACTAGCAGTGCCATAACCCTCTTCTTCATCTTGCGGCCCAAGTCTATAGTCCTTGTTAGAATTATCCTATGAATTAATAGTCAAGGGAATTACAGTAACTACTTTAGCCCATTGTAATATTGTTGGTTCTCTGTAAACCATTAAAATAAATGCAAAATTCAGTAACCAAAAAATTAGTTCAGGCAATGCTACCATACCATTTTAAAAGGAAGATGTAGGATACTCTGTTGCTGATGAGGTGCTTATTCAACTTGGAGAGAATGTGCAGATGTACATAGGAACAAGAGCAAAACCAAATATAAGAGTCAATCTAAAGGGAAATGCTAAGTATGTATACCATCAACAGATAAGTGTGTCCACATGTACTTATACAAAGGAGCCACAACATACCCTGCAATTCCCACAAGTACAAGTATATTTATATGCATTAACATAAAAAGAAAAGCATACGCACCCATACGTTGTATACTTGATTAACTGAACGCATGTGTGCTGCATACGCTCGCTTGGCCTAATTGGATAAACTTGAGCAAATATGCCAAATTACGTTGTTAATTTTACAGTTATTACTGAATTGATATTAATTTTACATTTATTACCGAGTTGGTAGAATGCATTTACCGAATTGTATAAGACATTTTTAGAGTGGCATACCATAAACTCAAATCCTAGATTCGGCACTGACCTTGTCACTATCAGAGCGGAGGGAACTTTACTCCTCGTCACTGCCTGCTCGTTGCCACATTATCGTCCTTGGGTCGACTTCGTGGCTGGATCCTTCCTCTTCCTAGTCGTCGTCGCTGGATCCCTCCTCTAGTCGTCATCGTCGTCGCCGCCTCTGTTGGGTCCCTCCTCCTTCAAATCTCACTGTCATAGGTGTGGTGCGCGTCGCGCCCAGTGTGGTGTGGCACGCGTCTCAGCAAAGGGGTGTAGCGTGCGTCGCGGCATGGGGGAGGCGAGGGGGACGAAGGCGAGGGGGATAAAGCGGCGGCGGCGGCGCGAGGGGAGAGTGGGAGGAAACTGCATGAGGGAGGTGTCCTTCCCTACTAACCTAGCGTGAGTGGGCTTGTGTGGGCCTTAAAACGAGTAATGTAGTCAAGTACTACTCTTCTACTAGTATAGTATATCATAAACATGAGATAAAAAAATCTAATTTTAAGAAATTTGGTTAAACAAGTGTGGCTATTGATATTTTATTCGATTACTAAATTACCAACTACAAATTTTTGTATTTTTTACGAATTTTTAGGTGCTGTTTATGGGCACTAATATGGCATGCATCACAAGTTCACATCATCAAAGCAAACATGTGTGGCTGTTGATATAGCACCACATCTTCACATATGACATGCATCACACATTCACATCACCAAGCAAACTAACTCATAACAAACATATTCACATCTGACATGCATCAGCAGGGCACATCACCAAAATAAAACTACATCAGCTGGGTGCATCACCAAACTAGATTGTAGCCGTAATGGAACTAGTTAGCTAGATGGCTTCTTTTGTGCTGCTGTGTTGATGGTGTATTTTGGTACACCAAATATGTTCATTACACTTTGGTTTGTATTTGATTATGGAACTAACCCGCCACTAGGCACACTAATCATATAACAAGTTCATCTTTGTGTGTGTACTTGGAAGTGTTATGTTTATGTAGGAAAACATGGACATAAAGGACGGATTCACAACAAGTTACCCGTTTGCAGGGATGGCAACGGAGAACCCATATAGACACATAAGGCACTTCACGACGCTATGCAACACAGTGCATCAAGAAGGAGTTCCCGATGAATGGTTCAAATGGAATCTCTTTCCCTACTCACTTTCTGGTGAAGTAAAGATGTGGTAGTCGTTTGCATCCTTTAAAGTTGAAGGCAATTGGAACAAGTTGACAAAGAAATTTTGCGAGAAGTTTTTTCCAATTAGCAAGTTTCAACATCTAAGGAGATAAGTGATCACTTTCATGTAAGGAGAAGAGGAAGGGATGGACCCATCTTGGAATAGATTTAATGAGTTGATTGAACAAGGACCAATACTCCGCTTCTCCGGTGACGTACTCTTGCATACATTTTTCTTTTCCCTAACCCCAAGTTGCATGCAACATGTCCAAATGTGTGCAGGTGGGGATCTCATGGAGAAAACACTCATGGAAGCCGCTCAACTTTTACAAAAGATTAGCAAAGTGGCAGACATGCAAAAAGACTCGGAAACAAGACTTGCGGGAGAGCCGGAATACAATTCAAGGATGAAGGCTTGTGCTGAAATTCCTAAAGAGGCAACCCCGGAAGTCACAAAAGAGGAGCCAATCCCGGAAAAGCTTGAAGAAGAGCACATAAAGTCAAGAACTACCCCGAGCATTGACTTCGCCGAATCAAATGAAACAAACAAGAGGAGTATGTCAAGCGCGAAGCCATTAAGGGAGTTCAAACATATGGATTGGGTTCCGAATGATTACGGAGAAGTATTCGACAAGAGAAGACCATTCCCTAACCAAAAAGGGATGGCAAGAGCATTGGAAGCGGATTTCCCACCGGAAAAGAAAGCGGAAAATTCATATGACCTTAAAACCACCGGTGAGATCTTCCAAAAGCTCTTTGGTGATGATGAAGTGGATCCGGAACACATAGCCGAGGTGAATAGAATCATGGGGATCAAGCCCGAAGCATCACCATATGCTCACCTCGTAGAAGTTTACGCGATAGGATCCGAAGAAGAGGAGAAGACGACACCACACTTGAGTTGCGAGATCAATGGAATTCAATGCAAAGCTTTATGTGACATCGGAGCCGAAGTAAGTGTCTTGACTTCTAAAATTTACGATAAAGTTTGAGACCACAACCTAGACTTAGCCCCAACATCAACAAAGTTAATCATGGGAGATGGTTGAACTATTAGACCTCTAGGTACTGCTTGCAACATTAATGTTATCATCTCTGGAATTGTATACCAACCGATTTCTTTGTTATAGATGCTTGCAACCGATTTCTTTCTTAAGTTGGTTGATGCCGTGTTGTATGCCGGAAAAGGAAAAGTAATAATGAATCTTAATGGAAAGAAGTACACATATAATTTTCTTCGCGTTTCTAAACACCCTTCACCTTTTCCTCCCGAAGACGAAGAAGTAAAGGAGGTAGATAGTCTTTGTTTTGTAGAAACCCTTAGAGACCCACTGCAAAGAGCGACGGAGAATCAAGATGATCGACAAGACGAAGAACTAGAGGAAGCAACGAAAGGATTAGAACCACGAGATGGAAGCGTGGAGGAAGAAAAATTTGAGGACAAGGGAAAAATTAAACCTGAGGAGCCACAAGTTCCTGAGGTGGATCTTAAACCTTTGCCCGAAGTGTTGGGAGGATACCCGAAAAATTCGGATAACTACCCAAACACGAGAGAAGTTTTCAACACGCTCAAGTATACGCTAGGGCGCAAAGAGATAGTGATGCTCTCTCGCAAGTAGCACAAATCCCAAAAAGTCCGAATCCGTTTACACGCGCCCTTGCACCCCCCTTTTATAGGGAGACGAAGGGACTTTTACATGCCGATAACACCCTCGGGCTCAGAGAATATTCCTAATGTGAACGCACACAAGAATGTCTTTTCTCCCCTTTCACATTTACAAGTCTGCCACTAGTTCACACTCTAAACCCGGACTTTCTGGGACTACAACTTTGACTTTGCTTCTCCCGTGATTCGCGAATGTCTTCGCCCGAAATTCCCGAACCGAGTCCTTCACAGATTCTCGAAGTGGCTCCGCTTCCCGCGGGTTCGTGCATGTCCTTGCTTCGAGTCCCGAACGAGTCTTCACTAGATTCTCGAATCAGCAAATCTCCGAAGTTCGGGCTTTCGCAATGAAGGTTCCGGCTTCCGCGTGTTCATGACTTCACCTCTTCACCAAATCAAAATCCCCGAACTCGCACATTCGCGAACTCGAGACTTCGTAGGTCTCGGACTTCCCGGATTCGCGAATTCCCCGCTCCCCGAAAACATACTTTGAGAGTGCCATTAGACTGCGACGTTTCGAGGGTGATGTGTTTTCCTGAATTCCCCAACACTAGCCCCTCGGGGAAGCGGGTTGACTCCGACGATCCGATTCCACGAACTTTTCGGAAATTTAGTAAAAAACGTCACCCTCGGAACGTCGGAGGGGACACGCGTCACTCAGGGAGCCAACGGCGGTTAAATCGAGGTGCACTTCGCGAAACTGCCCCTCCCCGGCCCTATAAATAGCGGGCCGGCGCTGTTAAAAAAATTTTTACTGCCCTCGCGCCTTTCACGACTTTCACGTTTTCCTTCCTTCGCGGAACTAGCTTTCTCTGCTAGACAACTTGCGAACTCCAGGCCTTGTTCGCGCTTTTCTAAGGTATTCCTTTATGCTTGCTATGTTGTTTCGTTAGCTCGTTTAACTTTGGTGTAAAAAATGTTACGATTTTCATAGCTTCTTTTTCGACTGTTAGCCTAAGCTTTCTGAATGCCCATATTCGCTAGGTGGCTCGTATCAGACATACAGCTAGACCAATGACTACCGAAGAGTTGATCGCCGCCGGTCTCCCGCCGATCAAGCCGCCGAAAGTGCGGATCGTGCCGCACCTACCGAAGATGCCGTATCACCTAGCGGTTCTCGAAGCCACGGAGACGGGGATGCCGGGTCCGACGGCGGCGAAGACGTCGGAGATGTTGACGCCGGTGTCGACGATCTCGTTATGTTGAGGACCTCTCGGCCCACCGCCACCCTCGCTTGCCTTCGGAGAATCGAAGGTGACGAGCGACATCATTCGTGAGTACGAGAAGGCTGGATTCTTCTCTCCTCGGGGCCGGGCGCGCCCCCACTTGATGAAACAATTCCCACTCCCAAGCCTGGGGAAATTGTGGTTTTTCGGGACTTCTTCATCTGTGGGCTGCGATTCCCTTGTGATCCAGTGCTACCGGCGATTCTTGATGCCTTCTCATTGAAGATCCACCAGCTTACCCCGACGTCTTTTCTCGAAGTATCAAAGTTTATTTGGATTCTGAAGACCTTCGGGTGCACTCCTACCATCGACGCCTTCACCCGGTTCTACGAACTGGTGATTATTCCGGAAGTTGTGAAAGGCGAAGACGGCAGTTCTATCACAGCCAGCACGCCTGCTGTACCTTCAATACCCGACGCCAAAACACTCGACAAGGGATTACCCGAATCCGCATTTCTCCCTCGCCGCAAGACTAACCTCTCCGATGATTGGAAGTCCTACCGGTTTTACCCGAAGGTCAATGTGCCGAAGCTACCATGCCCGATCGCGCCCCTCACCGCAAGAAATGTGGGGAAGTACAACCAGCGGGCCCTAGGAATTCGGAATTGTGAGAGTGCATTCCATCTGGCCAGCACGATACTCGGCGGCCGCGACATCATCGAAGAATTCGTCGCCGCGCGAATCTGGCCTATCTCGAAGGGCTGGTCCCCTGCCGAAATCGTGGAGTACAACGTCAACTGGGCAGATCGGCAGGTTCCTTTCCCGAAGTTCGGGATTAGACTTCGCGAGGGCCAAAGCGCCAAGGACTTTATGGACGAAGTTGAGAAGAGGGTCAATGTCATGGTTGGCGAATACACCATGAACGAATACAAAGCATACAAGGCCCTGGTGAAGCACAAGAAGAAGATCAACCGCGTCTTTTCGGAGGTCTGCGGTGACAAATTTTTCGCCTCTCGAAGCCCCGGTCCCAAACAAACTTCTTGCCGTCGCCGTGGCCACCGCTCGCCCGCCCCCATCAACGCTCCTCGAATCGGATCGTCGAAGCGAAACTCATCACCCGTCACCGAGGGGACGTCTTCGGGAGTGAAACCTTCGAGGACCGGATCGCTTGAGTCGTCGAAGCGCAAGCGGAGTACCTCCGAACCTCAAACTTCGGAAGCCGAACTCCGTGCCGCTTCGTGGGCTTGCCCAAATGAGCCGCAAGAAATTGAAGAAGGCCGCGAAGAAGGTTTCTTCCTCCGGAGTTCGGCGAGTCCCGTCCGCCTTCGACGACGACATCCCTACGAAGGCGAATAGTCCCAAAGGTGTTTTCCTCTCGGCCATTATTTAACTTTCGAGACATTTGTCCCGCTCGGTTCCGAAAATGAGTTCGTCGACATCAATTCCTTTTCAGATGTTGCTACCGAAGTCCGACAAGAGGCATCCCCCGCCGCCGCCGAGAAGTCCACTGTTGATGCCGAAACTATTGCTCATGCTGAATCCCCTGCTGCTGCCGAAATTCCTGTCGCCGATGTCACTGCCACTGATCAAGTCTCCTCCGACTTTGCCCGTGATCTTGAGCGGACCATTCAAAGAGATGGCCCTTCTTCCGAAAATATTCCATTGATCGAAGTTCGGGAGGTCGTCCCCGAAGACCAAGCGCCTTCTCCTTCCTTGGCTGCCTTTAACAAAAGCTTTGGTACGTCTCATCGCGGCAAACTGTTGCGTGTTGGTTTCGAGACAATTGGCGTCGGGGGCAAGACGTCCAAGTTTTTAACTCTATGGAAATCGTCCACAATTGTTGATGAAACAGGAGAAGGTGCGTCGGAACAACCTGAAGAAGCCGCTCAAGGCTCCGAGAAAAGGCCTCTATCTATCTCCGAAACTACCCCTTCACCTCAGGGGAAGGCCTCTTCGGGTTCGACCAAACAGGTCACTATGCAGCACTTCAGCAAGCAAGGTTCGTTGATTCTCACTGTCCCCTTGTGCGCTTCGTGGCTGTAGAATTTTCACCTGAGATTTATTCTTGAATTTTTCAGAGTTCAAGAATCTGCTGCATTCCTATTCTCCTTCGAAACTTGCGCGCTTCCATGAAGACTATACTCTCAAGTATTCTATGCTCGGGAAAGTTGCCATAGAGCGACTTTCCGAGCGGAGAGAAGATTAATGAGGAACTTTCTCGGAAGTCCAAGGAGTTGGAGCGCAACTTTGGTCTCGCGGAATCCACGAACCTAGAGCCGGAAAAGAAGGTATCCGAGCTGGCTGAGGCTTTGAAGAGGAGTCAGGACGAGAAGAAGGTCGCCGAAGTCGCGCTCGAGGATTCCAAAAAAGAACTGGAGAAGGTTCGGAAATCTCACGAGGATGACTTGAGTGTGATCGAGAAACTTCGGCAACAACAAGAGCGTGCTTCCAAGATTGCTGAAGATCTCCGCATCAACAACGCCAGCCTTGCCAAGTCACTGAGCTCGAAGGATCAGAAAATCGTAGATCTTGAAAAAGCACTGACGGTAGAAAGTGAATCTTCGAAGAAACATATTTCGGAGATTCTGGGAAGATTGAAGTTGCTTTACGCTGAGTATCAGAAGTCCCTAAATGAGTATGGTGTTCGTCCAGCTCCTCTTCCAGATAACATTGACATCTCCGATTTTATGGACTGGCTCGAGGAAGAATTCAAGGCTCTCCCCGAAGTTATCTCTGGTGCCGGCAATTTTGCCGTATCTTTTTCTGTGGAAAGCATTCTGAAGGTCCTTCAGGACTACGGCTGTGTTGACTTGGCAAAGTTTCGCGCAAACCTTTCTCAGTTCCCAGGCGTTACCAGCGAAACTATACTTCAAGACAACCCTGACGTTATTGCTATAAAGCTAAAGTTCGCGAAGGAATTCGGATGGTTGGCGGGGCGGATATGGCTAAGACGTCGCGCGGGCAAAGCTCGACGAGGTAATTCTTTGGTCTATTTCGTGACTTATGTTCGTCGTATGTGTTCCAACCTTCTTAAGATTTGTTTACTCTTCTCTTTCTCTCGCAGCTAAGAGAAAAGGTGGAGCGAGAACGCGTCGCCGCGTCTCCCGAAGTATCTACTTCCGGGAGAGTTCGGGAGGATCCGGCGAGGATGGCTCGGGCGGCAGCGGCGCGGCGGCCGATGGTGGCAACGACCGTGGACAAGTCCCCCGAACCGAAGAAGACTCACCGAAGGTGGATGTTATGAATTAAACATCATGTTCGAACTTTTGTATGGATTGGAGATCGGGTGTACATTCGTGTAGATTCATCAAACTTTTACCGAACGTACGTTTTGTATATTTTAACCTGCGCAGGTCCTGCAAGCCGGGCCTGCGCAGGACGTGCTACCACTACGAATTCATCGAGATAGAATGTTTGTTAGTGGTGAAGCATGGCGTCTATTCAAACAAGCACATCCTGAGCAAGATTTTTCCGATTTTTGGCTTGAGGCCTCGCTTAAATTTTCTATAGGTTGTTTTGATCTTACTTCGTTTTTCTTGCTTCGTAAAAAGAGCCGTTCTGCATCCTCTACTTCGCGATCCTCAAGGACTCCGAAGACGGAGCCCCTTAGCCGGTTCGTCTGACTTCGCCTATGCAAGCGATGTGGCTGACGACAACGTTTGTAAACCAGGACATGTAATAGAACTTTCGTTCTAAGTTTCGTATTGATTGTTGTAATTTTTGAGGAACTATTCGGGAGTTTTTATGCGAATAAGGCAATGAATATGTTTTTTCTTTGAAAAAACGTCACCCTCCCCCAGCTTGCCGTTTCGCATGAAAACTAAATTGCAGATTCGCGAACCTTACTATTCTCGAATTTCTAGCGTGTTTTTCCGAGAGTAGTCTTCCTTAGTTTTGCGAATCTCAATTGCTAATGCGCAAGTCGACAAAATTTGTTCCGAATGTTGTGGACTTGACCGGATCGGCGGATTTGCCTCGGTTGATACAAAGAACCCTCGGTTGCTTCAACCAAGGTTTTTCTGCGATCGCTTGACGGAGCCCCTTGCTCTTTTCTTACAACGATGATACCTGAAAAAAAAATTTTAACAATCCATACCGAGTGAGAAAACACAAACAAATCCTTAGGCATTCACTTTTTCGAAATCATCATGCGAATTTTCTGATGGGAATCCCCTCGTGGATGGGATTTTTCTAGGCCACAACTTGTTGTTGTCTCAGGCCTTTTCGATGGGAATCCCTCGATGGATGGGATTTTTCTAGGCCACAACTTGTTGTTGTCTCAGGCCTTTTCGATGGGAATCCCTCGATGGATGGGATTTCGGCTACCAGGAAGCCTTTCTCACGAACTTTTTTCTTTTTCCCCGACAGAATTTCGGCTATCACGAAGCCTTTTTCACGAACTTTTTTCTTTTTTCACGATGGAATTCTGGCTTTCACGAAGCCTTTGTCACGAACTTTTTTCTTTTTTCACGATGGAATTCTGGCTATCACGAAGCCTTTCTCACGAACTTTTTTCTTTTTTCACGATGGAATTCTCGAGACATAAAATACGAAACATGCAATTTGGGGGAAGACTCTTTTCATATATATATATCGGAAAGAGTATTTACACGGGATCCGCCTCGTTAAAAACCTTGCCTCTTGATTTAGAGCCCCCTTTGCAAGGAAAAGAGTACGGTCCTTCTTATTCTAGAACTACGATTAAGACATAAAACTAATTTTGTCCGAAGTCACTTATAGACACGTGACTCGGGTTTTTACTTTCTTACGATGTAAACTTACGAAAATTGAAAAACCGCTATCTACTACACTTATGTACAACTAAGATCTTCATGGATAATACCTCTTTAAGTCGTCGGCATTCCACGAATACGGCAACTCTTCGCCGCTTTGCTCCATCGGGCGAAAAGCCCCCGGCATATTTGTTTCCTTAGCTATGTAAGGCCCTTCCCATGACTCATGAAGCTTTCCTGGGTTTTCCCAATTTTTCTTTCTTTTCAAGACAAGATCACCGGTTTTGATGTCCTTCCGGACCACCTTTTTGTCTCTCCACGCTCTTGTCTCTCTCTGGTATTTCTCAATGTTTTCTGCTGCTTCGAGGATTGTCAGCTCTATCATGTCTTTCTCCACCTTCTTGTCAATTTCCTCTATCTCTTTTCCTTTCAAGACTCTCATGCTTTCATTCTTGATCTCCTCTGGCGTCATAGCCTCAGTCCCGAAGAGTAGGCGAAAAGGTGTGAAACCTGTTGCCCTTGAAACTGTGGTGTTGTGAGACCAGATCACCTTTGGAAGTTCATCCACCCATTTTCCCTTTTTCTGATCAAATAAGCATTTCTTGATTCCCGAAAAAATCAGGCCATTGGCTCTTTCAACTGCTCCATTGGACTGTGGATGATAAACTGACGAAAATTTCACTTGTGTGCCCAGGGTTCTGCAATACTCTTTGAAGGTATAGCAGTCAAACTGTTTTCCATTATCAACCGTCAGTTCTCTAGGAACTCCGAACCTGCAAACTATGTTCTGCCAAAAGAATTTCTGAACTGTTGGTGCCGTGATGTTCGCGAGTGGTTTTGCTTCTACCCACTTCGTGAAATAGTCGACCGCTACAGCCGCAAATCGGCAATTACCCTGAGCTGTTGGCAACGGTCCTACTAGGTCCATGCCCCATCTTTGCAAAGGCCGGAGTTGGAGGAATTAAATGAACGGCATTGAAGGCAGATTCTGCTGATTTGCCGTCTTCTGGCATGCTTCACATTGCCGAACCAACATCTTGGCGTCGATGTTGATGGTTGGCCAATAGAATCCTTGTTTTATTGCCTTGCCAGCCAAAGCCCAGTGCCTATGTGTGCCCCACAAAATCCAGTGTGAATTTCTTTCAAGAGTTCACGACCTTTTTCGGAGGTGATGCAGCGTAGCCAAGGTTCAGTGACTCCTGATTTGTACAATTCTCCATTTACCACAGTGTAGCCCCGAGCCCTTTGCCTCAGCCTTTTCTCTTCCAGTTCATCTTGTGGTTCGTAATGTCCCCTCAAGTAGGCCATTATTTCTGCTCTCCAGTCTGGGATTTCCACCATGTTCACGATTTGAGTTCGTGAATCTTTGATGGAAGGCTCTCTGATGATTTCAAAGAACACATCCGGTGGTAGCTCTTGATTTCTCGCCGCCGCCTTCGCGAGCTTATCTCGCTTCATTGTTATCATCCCTTGGGATATGCTTTGAATCGAATATCCTCTCGAAGTGTCTTTCCATTTCTCCGACTTTTTCAAGATACTTCATGAGTACCGGATTCCCGGCCTCGCTTTCCTTCCGGATGTGTTCTTGGATCACTTTCGAATCCGTTCGATTATGAAGGTCTGTTGCCCCAAGGCTTTCATTTTTCTCAGTGCCAGCAGTAGAGCTTCGTACTCCGTTGTATTGTTCGTGGAGTATTCATTGTTCGCGAATACGAGTCGTGCTGCATATCTTATAACCACGCCCGTCGGTGACGTTACAACAGCCGAAATTCCAACCCCCTTGTAACACCATGCTCCATCACACTGCACTACCCAAGGTTCGGGCATGTTTTCCTCCATATTCCCGAGTAGGTGAGGTCCAGTCCACGACGAAGTCCGCCAAGACTTGTGATTTTATTGCACTCCTTTCAAAATCCACTACATACTCGTAGAGTTCAAAGACCCCACTTGATGATTCGAGTAGATGCCTCCTCGTTTGCGAACAGGTCACTTAACGGTTGGTTGGTGATGACTCTTATTCCGTGGCCCTCGAAGTAGTGCCTTAGCTTTCTTGCTGCCATGATGACCGCATACGCGATTTTTTCCGGTTCGGAATAGAAAACCTTGGAACCGGACAATGCCTCGGAGGCGAAATATACGGGATTTGCCTCGGCTTTCCTTCTTCTTCCTTCTCCCCGTACCAAAGACCGCGCTTCCGCCGAATTTGATGCGGACACATACGGCGAGAGCGGCGATTTTGGCTCGGGAGGACGAGCTTGGTCATGCCGGGACGGTAGTCTTTCAATTCGCGAAAAGCTTGTTTCGAGGTTCGGCCCACCGGAATTTCTTGGCACTTCGAGAACTTGGAAGAATGGCGGACTTCTTTCCGCGGCTCGGGAATGAATCGGTTAAGGGCGCCACTCTCCCCGTCGGCTTCGAACATCTTTCACCGAGGCCGGCTCTTGCATTTCCATCAAAGCCTTTATCTTGTCGGGGTTTGCCTCGGTGCCCTTTGTTGAAACTAGGCATCCGAGAACTTTCCCCTTGTGAATCCCGAACACACATTTTTTTCCGGGTTCGGTTTCAAGTTCGCCGTCCTCAAGTTCGCGAACGTTTCGCCGCATCACCGATATGGTCTTTTCTCCGAACGCTTTTGACGACTATGTCATCCACATATGCCAAGATATTTCTCCGAATCCGCTCGGTGCGGCACTATTGCTATCATTCTTGAAAACGTGCACCCCGCATTCTTCGACCCCTCCGGCATTCTTACGAAACAAAATGTTCCGAAAGGAGTGATAAAGCTTGTCTTCCCTTCGTCCTCTTTGCGAACTCGATTTGATGATAACCGCAGAGAACATGTCGAGGAGCGAAAGCATCTCACCGTTGGTCGCATCATCCACGATTTTGTCTACCCTTTCCAAGGGAAAATCGTCCTTCTTGCATGCCTTGTTCAAATCGGTGAAGTCAATACACATTCTCCATTTGCCATTTTTCTTCTTGATCGGCACAAGTGTTGGCTAACCAAACTCGGGTACTTGACCTCTCGATTACTTGGGCATCCCGCAATCTCGAACTTCTCGCTTCCACCGCCTTGACCTTTTCGTCGGACATTTTCCGGAGTTTTTGCTTCTTGGGTGGTATCTTGTCATCCGTTTCGAGGACATGCTCGATTATGTCTCCGTCGACGCCTTGCAAATCTTTGGCCGACCATGCAAAAACATCCTTGTTTCGTTCGTGAATCGTATGAGTTCATCATCCTCTTCGGCGCCGAGGTTCGCCCCTATTATGACCGCTTCTCGTCGGGCATATCGTCCGTGTACACTCTCTTTGTTTCATCTTCTCGCGGCTATATTATTTTTCTCTTTGTCCCGCTTCGGCTCTTCATAGACTTGCTTTCTCTCTTCGACTGCTTTCGGGCGATACACATTCGTTTGGCCGTGCGTGTGGCCCTTTTCTATGTTTCGGCCTCTTGTTGATTGCCGAATACTGTGATAACCCCTTTGGGCGCAGGCATTTTCATGCAAAGGAACTGTTGCCTTATGACAGCATCGAACTTGTTCATGAAGCCCCTGCCGAAGATCGCAAGATACGGGTGATATATGTCAACCACATCAAAGGTGAGGTTCTCGGTTCTGGCATTCTCAAGATCCCCGAAAGAAACTGGGAGTGATATTTTTCCAACTGGCTTGATGGGTTTCCCGCCGAACCCCTGCAATGGGTACTCTGGTGGGTCCAACATGTGCTGACTCAGATTCATTTTCTCAAACGTTTTCAGGAATAAGATGTCCGCCGAACTCCCGTTGTCCACCAAGATTTTTCCTATGACCCATCCAGCAATGTTGACTTCAATCACCATGGCATCATTGTGGATTGCGCATTTCAGCCCGAAATCTTCTTCTCGTAAAGGTGATTGGCACCTTCGCCCACTCCGGCGGGCACCGGACCATCATTGATGATGGTATTCACAGATCTGAAGTAGTTGCTTCGCTGCTTCTTTGTTTCAAACTCCATGGCAGATCCGCCTGTGATTGGCATGATAGTCCCGAACGATGGCAATGCTTTGGAGTTCTGAGGTCCCGAACTTGACTGAGGCCTTGATGAGCTTTCTGGTGGCGGTGGCAAGATTTCCCGAATGGGTTGTGGCTGCTGGATTGACTGTATTGCTTGCGACTGAGGGAAGAATTACCGTGAAGGCTGCCATGTTGATTGCGATTGTGGAAATTGGTGAACTGGTACAGAGCTTGGCTGCGAATTCGCGAACTGCGGTGGCCAGAAGTTCGGCCGAAACTGGGTTGGCATCGAAGATGCGATGCTCATCAGTGCCTTCTCTTGTTGGATTCGTGCCATGTTCTTTTTTGTCTCAGGGCACCCTTCGGTGCTGTGACCTCTTCCGTGATACTGGCAATAGAAGTGGGGATCTCTCGGGGTGTGGTTCGGAAGGTTTGAGGTTCCTCTTCCTCTCCCCCTTCCTCTTTGACCGAACCCTCCCCCCGGCACTTGGCCTCGCTTTCTTGTTGTTGCCGAGGATTTCCAACACCGTTTACATTTCGCGTATCTTCGGGGTGGTGGCCTCCGTGTCATATCTCTGCCGCCCTGTCTTGCCTCGTTTCGTTCGGCTACTCTCTTGCGGTGGTCATCGTCAGACAGGATGTAATCCTCCAATTCCCGAAATAATTCTTCAACTGTCTCAGGCTTCTTTCTTGTGAGGTGGGAAGCCGTTGGCCCTGGGGTGACACCCTTGATCGCGTGCCTTGATCGTTGTCTTGTCATCAGCATCGGGGATCTGAGACCTCTGTTGCATGAATCTTCTCACGAAATTTCGCAGTGGTTCCCTGTCCTTCGCTTGCGCTATACAAATCGAAGCTTCGGCTGTTGTGTCATGGAACATCTGAAACGCTTGCATGAACTTTGTCTTGAGATCTACCCAGCTGTAGATCGAGTGTGGAGGCAGCAATGAGTACCAATTCAGTACTGGTCCTTCACAAGCTATGATGAAGGATTTGGCAAGTGCGACATCATCTCCTCCCCGCCGAATTCACACTCGACTCGTATCTCATGAGGAACCGCCCGGAATTTCCGAAGCCGTTGTACTTGGGAAGAGAGACCGGCTTGAACTTCGGCGGCCAAGGTGCCGTTTTGCGGTCCTATTGACGGTGGTGATTCGTAATCCACGAAGTGTGAGACTCCATTTCCCGCGAAGAAGTTTTCCTTCGGGGATTCTCTTGCGGTGCGCGGTGTTCCGTTGCGGTGTTTCTTGCCACGGGAGCCGTTCTCTTGCTCTTTCATCTCGTCAATTTCTCTCTCGAATTGCCCGTATTTGCTCTTTTGCTTTGTTCACCGTTCTAGCTTTTCGCAGATTTTTCTTTTCGCCCGCAACCGAGCCGCGAACTTTTCTTTATCCCTCTCGTAGTTGTTGAATCTTTTGGTGGACCATGGCTAGTCGTCCGTCTATGGCATCATCGTCGGCATCAACATTTTCGTGCTCTTGCTTTGTTCGCAGGTTGTTCTTGGATGTGAGTCGTTTTCTCTGCCCTTGCCTTCATGAGGGCTTCGAGCTTCTCTTTTCGCCGCCGGTCTATTACGTTCGAGGATTCGGAACAAACGAAGTTTCATTTCCTTGGGTGGGAAGGTTATCATCCCGGTTCGCCCGTACCGGGGCATTCTTCTTGGATTTCTTTTGAGGTGGCATCGTGAGTTTCTTTTTCGGGCCGAGACACGGTGGGCGCCAATGTTGGGAGGATACCCGAAAAATTCGGATAACTACCCAAACACGAGAGAAGTTTTCAACACACTCAAGTATACGGTTAGGGCGCAAAGAGATAGTGATGCTCTCTCGCAAGTAGCACAAATCCCAAAAAGTCCGAATCCGTTTACACGCGCCCTTGCGCCCCCTTTTATAGGGAGACGAAGGGACTTTTACATGCCGATAACACCCTCGGGCTCGCAGAATATTCCTAATGTGAACGCACACAAGAATGTCTTTTCTCCCCTTTCACATTTACAAGTCTGCCACTAGTTCACACTCTAAACCCGGACTTTCTGGGACTACAACTTTGACTTTGCTTCTCCCGTGATTCGCGAATGTCTTCGCCCGAAATTCCCGAACCGAGTCCTTCACAGATTCTCGAAGTGGCTCCCCGCTTCCCGCGGGTTCGTGCATGTCCTTGCTTCGAGTCCCGAACGAGTCTTCACTAGATTCCCGAATCAGCAAATCTCCGAAGTTCGGAGCTTTCGCAGGTGAAGGTTCCGGCTTCCGCGTGTTCATGACTTCACCTCTTCACCGAATCAAAATCCCCGAACTCCGCACATTCGCGAACTCGAGACTTCGTAGGTCTCGGACTTCCCGGATTCGCGAATTCCCCGCTCCCGAAAAAACATACTTTGAGAGTGCCATTAGACTGCGACGTTTCGAGGGTGATGTGTTTTCCCGAATTCCCCAACACCCGCAGGATTAAAGTATGAATTTTTGAGCGACGAATTAAGTACCGAAGAAAATGTGAAGTTGCTGAATTTATTGAAAAGCATAGGAAGGTGATTGGATACTCGATCAATAATCTGAAAAGACTTAGCCCAGCCTTTTGCACTCATCATATACCTTCGGAAGACCAATGCAAGCCCGTAGTGGACCACCAAAGGAGACTAACTCATGCCATGCGAGAGGTAGTAAAGAAAGAGGTCATCAAGTTACTTGATGCCAGAATCATCTACCCAGTTCCGCATAGAGAATGGGTGAGCCCAGTACATTGTGTACTGAAGAAAGGAGGTTTAACCATGGTAAAGACTGAGAAGAACAAATTGATACCACAAAGAATCGTGACGGTGTGGCGGATGTGTATCGATTATCGAAAGCTAAACAAGGCGATGAAGAAAGATCACTTCTCCTTACCGTTCATCGACAAGATGCTCGAGAGATTAGCAAACCACACTTATTTTTGTTTTCTCAATGGGTACTCGAGGTTCATGCAAATTCCCATTCACCCAGATGATCAACACAAAACAGCGTTTACATGCCCTTATGGGACGTTTGCATATAGAAGGATGCCCTTCGATCTATGCAACGCTCCAGCCTCTTTT
Organism: Cenchrus americanus; assembly: GCA_947561735.1. Lineage (NCBI taxonomy): Eukaryota > Viridiplantae > Streptophyta > Magnoliopsida > Poales > Poaceae > Cenchrus > Cenchrus americanus. The sequence goes on from OX387239.1 coordinate 11,082,897, forward strand.
CAACGTTGCATGAAGGTCGTATTCTCGAAATTCATCGAAGAAATTGTCGAGGTGTTCATGGATGATTTTTCCATTTATGGGAAGACATCCGTGGATTGCTTGGCAAACTTGGATAAGGTCCTCATGAGGTGTGCGGAGGTAGACTTGGTGCTAAATTGGGAAAAGTGCCACTTCAGGGTAAAGCAAGGCATAGTGCTCGAACATGTTATATCCGAGAGAGGAATCGAAGTGGACAAGGCTAAAGTGGAGACGGTTGAGCAACTCCCACCTCCGTCGGATGTTAAGTCCTTGAGGAGCTTTCTAGGCCATGCTGGATTCTATAGAAGACTTATTAAGTACTTCTCAAAGATCGCTAAGCCTTTAACGCATCTCCTTCGAAAGGATGTGGCTTTTGACTTCGATGAGAAGTGCCTAGCTGCATTCCGGACCTTGAAAAGTGCTTTGGTGAGTGCTCCCATTATTCAGCCTCCGGGTTAGAGCCAACCTTTCGAGATCATGTGTGATGCAAGTGACTACGCCGTAGGAGCGGTTTAGGGTCAAAGAAAGGAAGGCCGAGTTCACACCGTTTACTATGCTAGTAAAACTCTTAATGAGGCACAATTAATTTATGCCACTATGGAGAAAGAGTTGCTAGAGGTGGTATTTGCCTTTGAAAAATTCAAATCTTACATCGTGAACTCGAAGGTCATTGTTTACATCGATCACACGGCCATCAGGTATCTCTTGGCTAATAATGATGATAAACCTAGGTTGATTCATTGGATCCTTCTTCTTCCAGAGTTCGATGTTGAAATTCATGGTAAAAAGGGGGTTGAAAATGTTGTGGCTGATCATTTGTCTAGGATGAACCGTGGACAAGATGATAAAGAGCCCATAGAAGACAAAATGAGAGATGACCACCTCTATCGAGTACTCGACAAAGATCATTGGATGATTGATATCATCCGAGCAATTCGGAGATGCCTCTTGATCATTTAGATAAAAACACTCAAAGGAGGATAGTCTCTGAAAGTCGAAAATACTTTTGGGATTCACCTTACCTCTTCAAACATGGCAATGATGGAATCATGAGAAGATGTGTGCCAAGAGAAGAGAGGCTAGAAATTTTGAGAATGTGCCACTCGGCGGAGTACGGTGGACACTATAGTCATTTTTGGACCCAAGCAAAAGTGTGGTCCAAATGGATTCTATTGGTCGGAGATTCATGAAGATACTAAAATATATGTTGCGTCATGCCCCGAATGCCAAAGAACCGGGAATGTTTCTCAAAGGAATTCCATGCCCTTGAGATATAATCTACAAATCGACTTATTCGATGTGTGGGGAATAGACTTCATGGGGCCCTTCAAAAATTCACATGGATTTGAGCACATCCTAGTCATGGTTGATTATGTATCCAAGTGGGTAGAAGACATGCCATGTCGTAAAGCTTCCACGGAGGAGTCCATTACAATGATCAAGAGCATGATTTTTTCTCGCTTTGGTACTCCGAGAATCTTGATAAGTGATGGAGGAACTCACTTCACCGTAAAGAATTTCAAAAAGTGCTTGTCCAAGTTAGGAATTGAACATAGGATTTCTATGGCCTATCATCCACAAACCAATGGACAAGTGGAAACATCGAATAGGCAATTAAAGAGCATCCTCAACAAAAACCATAGAGAAGGGAGGCAAGGATTGGTCAAAGAAATTAGACGGAGCCTTGTGGGCATATCGAACAGTGTTCAAGACACTGATAGGTATGACCCCTTATCAATTCATCTATGGAAAAGCTTGTCACCTTCCGGCTGAGTTAGAGCATAAAGCCTATTGGCCGATTAAAGAGATGAACCTCGATCTAGATGCCGCGGTGGTAAAGCAAAGAATCTAAATAAGTGAGCTAGAGGAGATGAGGTTGAAACCTTATGAAAATGCGAGCATATACAAAGAGAGGATTAAAAGGTGGTATGACAAAAAGTTGAAGAAAAAGGAATTCAAAGAAGGAGAAAAGGTCCTCCTCTACAATTCGAGGTTTAAAACCTTCGGAAAGGGAAAATTGCAAAGCAAGTGGGACAGACCTTACATTGTTCATTCGGTGCTCTCCAATGGAGTGGTAACCATCATGGATGTGAAAGGTGATCAATTCATGGTGAATGGTCAACAACTTAAGGTTTATTACGAACCCGATGTTGTGCCTCTTCACCATATTGATGTCTTCACCATGGAAGAATAGCCCGAACGTCTAGCCTAGGACGTAAAACAAGGTGAACATTTTGTAAATAGTTTTTCTTTTATTTTTCTGGAGTTTCTCACGAAGTTTTACCGGGCCATCTTTTTCTCATGGGCTGAAAATGCGAAATAAAAGGGACTCACGGAAAACCGGATCGAACCGGCCAGCAAACCGAGGCAGGTCGGCTGGCTCGGTCCGACCGGACCAGGGGGCCCGGGCGGTGGTTCGCCCCCGGTTTTCCCTGGGACGTGCCTTTTCGACTTCCTTCTTTGGTCAGAAATTTTTAAGGGAAGTTTGAAAAAGGAAAATGCGGTTTCTAGAGTATTCCTTTTCGGACTATTTGATTGGTCACGACGGAAGCTCCGGAATCCATCCCAACTCTCATTCCCTTGCACCCACGCAGCAGCCATGACATCCCCGAAGAGCGTAGAGTTGAAGCTAGGCGCCAAGGAGCCATCGATGGAGGAGGCGAAGCGATGCGAGCTCAAGCTACCCATGGAGATCAAGAGGACCGCCCACATCCGTTGCGGAGGGCGTGTTCTGACCGGAGCAATCGCATCTCGCTGCCCCATAAAGGAGGAGAAGGTCCCTACTCCCATTCGAAGGCCGGCGCACATCTGAGGCATGAAGAGGAAGTATTACACGGAGGTGTCGCCCGAGTCTAAAGACTGTGAGGGGAGTGACTATTCTGAAGATCGTAGCCCGAGCTCGTTGGCGGTCGCCGGTAATGATGACAATGAGTTGTATTATTGGGAAGAGGTGCCCAAGGAGAAGACTCCCGAAGGCGCCAATGACGGCGGCAACGACAAACGGCGATGACGACGGCGGTGACGGCAACGATGGAGACCCTGGTGATGATGACCATTTCGGGATGCATCCAATGTGTTGTGTGGCTTGCCGTCACTACATCTCGGAGCTCTATGCATCAGTCGACGAGTGTTTCTAGGACATGGAGGCGATGAGGTAGCGCATGGAAGATTTGGAACGTGTGGTTGAAGACGACTATAAATTTCTGAATCACAACGTGCGGAAGTTTTTTGGCATGGTGGGGAACATGAAGGGCAAGTGCTGCAATAGTTGCAGGAAGTACCATTATGTTTAGTTTTCCCCTTTAGTTTTTTTGTAACGTACGACGAGGACGTCGTATGATTTTTCCGTGGGTAGAGCTAGCTAGCTAGCCTTTGGCTTTAAGATTAGTTTTGGTTCGGTTTAGTTTTCGCGAGAGTGTGAGAGTCTAAGAGTCTTAAGTTTTAGGAGTGTGTTTTTAAATTTTTGAAAAGTTTGAAGTGTCTTAAAGTTAGTGTTCATGTCAAGAAAATCAAATAAAAAGAGTCATTTAAATTTCTGTCTCTTGTGATGCTTTTCTGACTTTACTCATTTGTTTGTCTTTAATTTTTGATAAATAAACATAAGTATTTGGTTTGAAACATTTACCGTGGTGCTTAGTGGAGTTTCTACCTCTAAAAGTACCCGCATCATGCTTTGATCTAGAGCTTCATATTTTGGTTGTGCTATGTTTGATGCTAAAATTTGGAGAAATTTAATTCTGAAAATTGTTGGAAATCCTTGTAATAAAGGATAGCAAATTCTCTTTTTCCAAGTTGAGAGTTTAAGAAAAATCCTATACAAAGCCTAATTCAATTTTTGTTCCACCATAAGTGCGATTAGCATAACTTCTCTCTTGGAAGTTTTAATTTCAAGCAATGATCATGTCCTTGTGCTTATGTTTTATTGCTAGCCTCGTCATGCATTCAGTAATGTGACTTTCACATCGGAAGTCCCGTGCATCGCCTAATTCGATACCCAAGCCTTTATATCTCTTTTGTGCATCGTATTCCTTGAACACAACCTATTCTCGAAGTTTCTTCTCATCTCTAGCATAGTTTTATTCTAAAATTCAGATTGCGTTTATGCAAGAAAGTGATGAGTTGAGAGCTTTGAAAAGAGAGTTAAAGATGTCAGGGGAAAGGAAAGTAAAGATAAAAATATGTGTATTGAAAAGAAAAGAAAGGAAAAAAGGAGAAAGAAGAAAACGAAAGAAAAAGAAAGAAGGTGGAATGACAAGAAAGATATGAAGTGGATGAATCAAGTGAAAGATAAATAAAGTGCAAGGAAGGATGTCACGTTGTTAAGAGACGAAACTTCCATTCTTTTTCCAACCATGTGCAATCCGACAATGAGGACGTCATCGGTGCCTCGTAGTCATATTTTCTTTTGCCCTTGCACATGTCCACCATTCTATATATTCTTATCCTTTATATCCCCACTTATGGTTTATGCTATGAATTGCGATGCGAGGGGAAGTTAATTGCGAGGATTGGGGGCTGATCTGTGGAGAATTAGGGCTGAGAGCTATCCTACCTGTGGTGCTATAGTACCCCTGGGTACTGTTCACGCCAAGGGTTGTGGTGGCGGCTAGGGCTGAAGGGGCGCAGGGAACGCCGGCCGCGGGGCTTCGCCCACGGCCGGCAAGAGAGAAGGGTTTTCCTTCTAATCTCTTGCTTGATTAGATTGATACATATCCTCTCTTTAAATAAAGAGGATTACTTGACCCCTAAGCAAGGACTCAATCTTATCCCCAAACCTAACCCTAATGGGCTTCCTGGCTCATTAGGCCCTTGATACCTGACATTACCCTGCCCTTTTCCGAGTAGCTCATCCTCGAGCTGCATCATGGGCACCTTGACAATGACTCGACTCCACACAAACCTATGACCTAAAAATAAGTCTTTTACATCTCGGCTTATTTGATTATTCTTAATCTGAAATAGACTCATACTTTTTATTGTGTGACCCCCCCAACGGTAGGCACCATCCGCCACCTGGATCCCATGGAGACCATCTGAACGAGAGGGGCGGAGGGGAACAACCACCTGGAAGCATTCGCAACGAAAACCAACGGAGACGTTCTCACGGTGGTCGGAGACGGAAAACTGAGGCGCTAGGCAGTGCGTCCCCGCTGGCGGAAAGGAGGAACACACCTCCCCTACCACCATCCCCGCAGAGTTGGAGTACGCCGTCAACGGGAAAGACACCTTGCGCACCCATGGACACATCAGCGGATTGGCACAGTTGGCCATCGAGCGAGTCAAGGTCGCATCCCTCTGCGTCGAAGGCGAAGGCGACCACCGCCAAGGATGCCTCCCGATCCCGCATCTGCTTGTGCGCCATTTTTAGCCTCCGTCACGCTAGGAAACAGCATAATGTAGCCTGCAGCCGCACTGCCGCGGACACCTGTTGGGTAAGCATCTTCTCTGTCGTCTCCACTGCGAATGGTCCTGTAGACGGCGTCGGGAGTGATGTCGCCGACAAGGCAAGGAGGGACGCACGCGACGGCGGCATCCTGCCCGTCAGGAGCTCGCGCAACAACGCCAACTCCTCGCGAATCCCGCGAATGGCAGCGTCGTGGTCGAGGAGCATCCGCGTCATCTCCTCGGGTGAGAAGGCGGAGGTGGAGCGGAGGAGGGCCCGGCGGCACTACGGAGAACAGGGCCGACGCAGCCCAGGGATGTGCGCCGACAACGTAGAATTCAGCCATGGTCTCTGATACCAGATTGTTATGAATTGCGATGCGAGGGGAAGTGAATTGCGAGGATTGGGGGCTGATTTGTGGAGAATTAGGGCTGAGAGCTATCCTACCCGCGGTGCTCAAGTACCCCTAGGTACTATTCATGCCAAGGGTTGTGGCGGTGGCTAGGGATGAAGGGGCGCAGGGAACACCGGCCGCGGGGCTTCGCCCACGACCAGCAAGAGAGAAGAGTTTTCCTTCTAATATCTTTAAATAGCGAGGATTACTTGACCCCTAGGCAAGGACTCAATCTTATCCCTAAACCTAACCCTAACGGGCCTCCCGGCCCATTAGGCCCTTGACACCTGATAGTTTAATTTTTATGATCATTGGCTTCGAAAGGTAAACAACCATTAGAGGAAGTTCTTA